>BSBN01001412.1:1302303-2604607 GCA_027924645.1 Cunninghamia lanceolata | reverse complement strand
CCCATAGATTTTATTTTGGTGACAAGTTCATCAACTCTTTGCATAAAGGATGTTATGTTTTCATCTTCATTCATCTTCAAACTTTCATATTTCACTTTTAGACTTTGTAGCTTGGCCTCCTTCACATAGTCATCTCCCTCATACAGATTTTTTATCTTTTCCCATACCTCATTTGTAGTTTCAAGATCCACAACTTTTGTCACTATTGAGTCATTCAATGAACTTAACAGAGCATCTTTTACTTTAACATCCACTTTCATATTCTTTGATTTTGTCTTCAATCATCAATTCATTTTGAGGCAAGGTGTATTTTGTTTCTACAGCTTTCCATACTTTGCAACCAAGACATAGAAGATGACTTTTCATTCGTTCCTTCCAAAGACCATAATTCATCCCATCAAAATGTGGTATAAGACATTTTGGATCTTCTTCAAGCTATTAGACTTTCTTTAGAGGAACCTCACTCTGATACCAATTGTTGAAATGCATCAAACAACTGAGAGGGGGTGAATTAGTTGTCCCAAAAACTCAAACGCTTCTGCACTTAAACATTAATCACTTGTTCACACTTATTATGATTAAACAAAGAATGCATGAAATCAAAAACTTGAACATAGATGCAACATTAAACATAAGAGACACAAGAGTTTTATGTGGAAAACCCCAAGGTGGGGAAAAACCATGGAGAGGATTAGCTCTCAAAATATATTGCAATATTTGAAAAATGATGTTTAGGCTTGGTCACTCCATGGCCTAGAACATACTAGCTCACTGCCATAAAGTACAACTAGGTCTAGCAGGCTCACTACCTCAACCCTAAAATTAGAAAGATTATAATAAAGGCTGTTAAACCCTATTGGTGGCTCAATTCCAGAATCACTGCCAAAATCACCATCTTCTTCATGTTTGAGATTAATACATTGAAATACAGTGGTTCCTCTACTTTGATTTGGTGTAGGAGCACCTAATGGACTTAATGCCTCCATGAGGCCACTTTGTAAATATTAGCTTTATATTGTGTTTAAGTCATGTCATAAGGTCTTGAAGACTATTTCTAAGGTGTGAAAGGTGTTTGGAGTCATGGTTAGGTTTCTAGGTGATAGTTGGTACAAGTTGTCATTTGTGTAAAATAAATGCAAAAGTGGGTTCTAATGGGGGTCTAATCTATTTTGGTTTGTAATAAGGCCTTTATGGGCCATGTTAAATGTTTTAAAATTGGTTTGGGTTGCTAGGAAGTAGTTTTGTTGAATATTGTCAATGATTGTCAAAAATTGTCAAATTGCAAGAATGCAAAAATTAGGAATATGAAAGGTCGTCATTTGAAAAGTCATTTGTAAGTTGGTTGGATAGATACCAATGGTTGGGAATGAGTTTAAATATGTTCAAACACTTCATATAAGGTTGTGTGGAGAAGAATAGAAGTGGAATGTAAAGTTTTGATAAGTTATTGAATAGAACACTTTGAATTTCTTGCATTTTCCAGCATTCTGCTCTATTCCAGGCCATTTTGTGGCCATGTATAGGCATATGGTGACCTAAAACCTATTAGATTTGATAGGGTATTGAATCTTCTAAATTTTCCTTTTTACAGCATAAAATTTCATTATGTTTTGTGAAAGCTATGTTTAAACTAGTGATTGGCATTTCAGACTTTAGGCCTATTTGGCAGAAGGACAATCCATTTTTGAAGGACTCTATACAAAATAACCTACCCTTATTTTGATATATATTAAATAATGGCCAACTGGGTATTGGAATCAAGTTTTCTTTCTTGGATATCAGTTATGGTTTGAAAGTTATGGTTAAAAAACCCTATTTGCTGCACTTACCTTAAGCGTAGTCAAGAGCAGTAATAGTCCATTTTGAAGTATAATTTGCAAAGTAACCATATTTTATTACCACATATGTTGAAGTATGCCCAAATGGGTATCTGAAATGCCATTTGGTTTCTAGGTTTGAGGAGTATTCTGCAAGATATGCTCCATTTTCACTGTTTGGAGTGTTACTAGCCAAATTGAAGAAATTGTGAGAAAATGTTTGTAATATGTTTGTTGAGTGAACCCTCCATTCTCTGCATCAATTGGTATTAGAGCTTAGAAGGTCTAGACAAGAGATTTTGGTGTTTGTGTTTGTGCATGTTGAAGAGAGAATCTGGTTGCCAAAAGACTAGGTAGAGGAAAAGAGAAGAGACCTAGGTGAGGAAAAGACAAGATGAAGCAAGGTTAAAGGGACTTGCTTGAAGAATGAGAAATGGATTTGTTGAAGAGGTACTTGCTGGGTGAGGGTTCATCAAAGAGGAAACAAGAAAGGAAAAAATAGGAAAAAGAGATGAAGAAGGAAAAAGAAAAGGCAAAACAAAAGGCAATTGACCAAGAGGTAGCAAAATTGAAACAAGTCTTGAAACAAATGGAAGAAGAAATGGAAAGAATAAATTGGGAGTTCCAAATGAAGATGTAGCAGTTGCAAATTTGGCACTTGACAATGTAGAAGAAGGTTGTATGGCATATTCAAAGGCTGATGCAAAATAGAAGACAAATGAAAGCATTAGAATTAGATGTGAAGACAAAAGAACCTTTGATGGAAAAAGGTAATGAACAAGAAAGGGAAGATGAAGAAGAAGATATGGACATGTCAACCATTTCTAAACAAGAGGATGCTATGAAAGAAATAATAGAGGAGTTTGCTAACAAAGATGTTGCAGATTTGTTTGTTAAGGAGGTATATGCAGATTGTGGTAATGGTGAATATGCTGCTATATTGTATGATGAAGACATAAATGTTGATGCTACTGAGGTATATGCACAAGAAATGGAATTTTGGCACTTGAAAGCTGACAAGATGCTAAATAGGAGATGGTATAAGAAAAAGAAGAGGAAGGACCCAAAGACAGTTGCAAAGAAGAAGGACAAATTGCAAAAGAATTGGAAGACCAAGAAGGAGCAAACCAACATTCAAGGGGACTTGAATTTTCTTTTCTCTAGGAGTATGGTGCAAGAGCACCTAATGGACTTTATGCATCCATGAGTCCACTTCATAAATATTAGCTTTATGTTATGTTTGAGTCATGTCATAAGGTCTTGAAAACTATTTCTAAGGTGTGTAAGGTGTTTGGAGTCATGGTTAGGTTTCTAGGTGATAGTTGGTATAGGTTGTCATTTGTACAAAATAAATGAAAAAGTGGGTTCTAAGGGGAGTATAATCTATTTTGGTTTGTAATAATGCTTTTATGGGCCATATTACATATTTTAAAATTGGTTTGGGTTGCTAAGAAGTAGTTTTGTTGAATATTGTCAATGATTGTCAAAAATTGGGAATATGAAAGGTCATCATTTGAAAAGTCATGTGGAAGTTGGTCGGACAGATACCAATGGTTGGGAATGAATTTAAATATGTTCAAACACTTCATCTAAGCTTATGTGGAGAAGAGTAGAAGTGTAATGTAATGTTTTGACAAGTTATTTAATAAGACTTTGAATTTCTTGCATTTTCCAAAGTTCTGCTCTGTTCCAGGCCATTGTATGGCCATGTATGGACCTATGGTGACCTAAAACCTATTTTATTTGATAGAGTATTGAATCTTCTAAAATTTTCTTTTTGTAACATTGAATTTCATTATGTTTTGTGAAAGATATGGTTAAATTAGTGATTGGCATTTCTAGATTTTATGCCCATTTGGCAAAAAGACAGTCCATTTTTTAAGGATTCCATACAAAATAACCTACCCTTATTTTTATATATATTAAACAATGGCCAAATGGGTATTTGAATCAAGTTTTATTTCTTGGATATCAATTATGGTTTGAAATTTATGGCTGAAAAACCTTATTTGCTGCACCTACCATAAGCCTAGTCAAGAGCAGTAACAATCCATTTTTTAAGCATACTTTCCAAAGTAACCATATCTAATTTCTGCATATGTTGAAGTATGCCCAAATGGGTATCTAAAATTCTATTTGTTTTCTGGGTTTGAGGAGTATTCTGCAAGATATGCTCCATTTTCACTGTTTGGAGTGCTACTAGCCAAATTGAAGAAATTGTGAGAAAGTGTTTGTAATGTGTTTGTTGAGTGAACCCTCCATGCTTTGCATCATGCTCTTCCCTGATCTACCTTATCCACTTTCCCTTTCCCTTATCTTCTCATTTTATCACAAGGACATCTTTTGCACAACTCAATTTCAAGTATTTATATACTTCATCAACCTTGGAATGATAATCAAGGTCGGCATTATAATCATCAAACATTGGAACAATCTCCAAGGTCAGTATTACAAACATTCACAAAAAAATTATTGACCTAATACAAATTATTCTAAGGAATTATAGTATAATGTATGCGTACCATGCCATGCCTTAGCTAGGACTCAAACATAATCTTCCACGCCACAACATGCTTCCATAATCTTCAAGGGATCTCTGCAATTACTGGAATTAACCAAGTTCACTAAGACTAGTTACACGCTACGTTATCTAGGAATAATTGTCAAACATGATCTCATTTCCTTAATGTGGACCAATGTAAAGGTAGGAACATGATCAAGAGGAATCCATAAGCATGTTGAAATCATCAGGAGCAACTGCACAAACTCAAACCACTTTATTCATGAGATTCTTCACACCGAAGCACATGAACTTCACTGTCTTCAAATGTCATAAAATAAAGATAGCTTACAGACCACCAAAACATGAACCATTGCAATTATAGGCACTTATCATCATCCCAGACTTCCCTTTAGAACAGCAAAGAAAAATACTTTAATGCGGAGGAATGCGGAGCAAAATACTTTCTCCCTGTCACCAAAGAATAATCAAAGAAAGTAGGTTTTACTCTAGTGAATGTAACTCTCTCAATTCTTCACATCGGAGGCTCAAACTCAGGATTTAGCATCTTCAAACATCCCTTTAAATAACTTCCAATCTACATACCAAGATCTTCAAGCAGCAAGAAATGTGGAGTAATCTACCAGACTATTCTTCAGCATACAACTCACTGTCTATACTGCACTTCACTGTAACTCACTTCTTTCTTCTGAAGAGGCTAATTTTTTTAATATCCTCAATATTCAAAGCTTCTAAACAAGTAATAGAATAGTGCATAGTTGATACCAATTTAAACAAAGATATGTTGGCATCAATGACAACACCAATTAGGCACATACTTGCAACACTCTAGATTGCCTACATACCCGTGTCCATAGGATCAAGGCACTTAACGATAGAGATGTTATGTAGTTCTGATTTGTTTGATGATGATGGTGATGATGAAAGTGGATAGATTGATGTGATTATCATTGATTGATTGGGATTTTTGATGCATTGATTTTGATGATTGGATTTTGATGTGATGGATTGATTGATAGATTGTGATTGACTTGGATTGATTTGATGGATTGATTTTAGTGATTTGATTAGATTTGTTTTCATGAAGTTGATGATGTGATGGATTTGATTGATTAGAAGAAAGCGATTTGATGAATGGCAATTGTATTGACTACAGAATTGATTTGATGGATTTAGAAGAATTGATTTGATTGATTGGAAACATTTATGAGATTGATTTGATTTTCATTGATTGATTAGATTGATGAGGGAATTGATTTGAAGTATTGATGAGGCAGATTGATGTGATTTGATTGATTTTATTTGCTTGGATTTTTTTAGGACATTTTATGATTTTTTGGATTTTTTTCAAGACATTTTATGATTTTTTGGATTTTTTCAAGACTATTTATGATTTGTTTGGAATTTTTTAGGACATTTTATGATTTTTTTTATTTTTTCAAGACAGGTTATGATTTGTTTGGTTTTTTTTTAGGACTTTTTATGATTTTTTTGGATTTTTAGATTTTTGGGAATATTTAATTTTTTTGTATTTTTTTAGGACATTTTGTAATTTTTTTGTATTTTTTTCAGGGTGCTTTATAATTTTTTTGGATTTTTTGAAATTTGTTGATTTTTTTATTTTTTTGTGTTTTTTTTAGGACTTTTTGTGATTTTTTTGGATTTTTTCAGGCCTTTTTGTGATTTTTTTGGGTTTTTGATAAAGGTTTTAAACATCAATGGATTTACAATTTTGAGAGCCTTTATGCAAAATACTAATGACAAGAGAGAAAAACAAGTCTAGATGCAAGGATGGAGATAGGATAGATGGATAAAAGGATGGGTGAAGTGGAATAATTGGACGTATGCATAGGAGAGTAAGGATGTGATCTCAAAGGCTATGTCACATAAGAACAACATGCCCCATTCTAGGTGGTAGACTTAGAATTTTTCATGACAAGGCTCATGACATTAGGATAATGATATGATTAGGCTTATGACAATGGGATGATGATAGGATGATAGGATGGATTGGAAGAGATAAGGTATATCAAGAGTTTTTCCAAAGCTTGTTTCAACATTTTGCCCCCAATCTTTATCAAGATCAAAAGAGGAAGGGAGGATAGATGAACTCGATGTGATAGGTATGTTGGTAGGTGGGTGTAATGGACAAGGTAAGATAGGATATCAAATGGTGTGACATGACACGATAGGATGTGAAATGATAGGTTGAAAATGACATGGTAGATGAGACAAGGTGCCCCCAAGTGTAGGTGACATAGAAGATCAAATTTACACATGATGCCTATTTTCCATCTTTTCATCATGGTACTTACCCAAGGTACTTGTTTACCAGGTGTTCACCATTGGATGAAAGGATTTCTCTTTACTTTTTTGATTTTTTTGATTTTTTTTTAATTTTATTTTTTATTTTATTTTTTTTGTGGGATAGGTGGATATGGATAGGAGGGACTCAAGTGTCTAGTTCCATGAAAGGTGATAGTACCACTAGATGGATGTCGTCGCATGGACCATGTCAAGTGTGCTCATAGATTTTGGTAGGGGAGATTGCATGAAAGCAAGATGGAGTATATAGATAGTGGATTATGATGTGGATTATGATGTGGATTATGGATGGAAGGATAGTGGATTTTGATATAGATAGATGGAAGGCTTATGCAAATGCATGGACCATAGGGATAGGATGGGGAAGATATGTAGGATACTGGATGAAAGGTGGGGAGATGGTAGTATGTGGAAATGTTGTGGGATGGAAGGGAACCATGACCAATAGTTGCACACACACCATGATAAACATTGAAGCTTTTGGTTGGATGGTGTAGGAAGCAATGGAGATGTTTGTTTAGGGGATGGATGATGTAAGCATTTAGGGAGCCACATGGACTTAGTATTTTTATGATTTTTTCTTTTCATGTGGGATGGAGGAATTAGAGACTCTAAGGTGAAATGGGATTTTTGGATGGAAGTGGATGATTGGGGTTCTTGAGAGGTGGATGCCTCATTTGACTTGATGGCTTGTTGCTTAGGGACCCATATCATTTTAGTTTTTGGCTTTTCTTGTGGAGGTATGGGTTTGGATATATGCATCTTTTGTGCAGCTTTTGAGGTAATTACTTGTTTCTTTGGGACCCACACCTTTTTTAGATTTGTGTTGAGGTGGGTGGTTGTATGCAACTTTAGAGATGGATTTGAAGTAATTGTTTGTTGCTTGGGGACCCACACCTTTTTCATTTTTTCTTTGAGGTGTGTGGGTGTATGCAGCTTCTGAGGTAGATTTTTTTTTTATTCTTGGATTTTATGTCCTAAGGCATGAGGACCCTTAGATTTTTTTATTTTATGGGTAGATGCATCTAGTTGTTTATGTTTGAATCCCATGGGTATGGTGGAAGTGGGGTTGGTGGAAACTCCTTGTTTAGACAATGTGTGCATTTCTTGGTCATGATTAGGGTTTTTAGAGGGCTTATGGATGGATGGATAAGGTGTTAGAAGTAGTGGAGGTAGATTGGATGGAGGGATATTAGGAGTTGGAAGAAGTGGAGGCAAAGTGGATGGTGGAATGTGAACGGTCACATGCTTTTACGAATGGTATGATGATGGAGGAGGGATGACAACATATGATTTAGGTGTATGATAGGAAGTGATGGACTTAGGAGGAATGGTGGAATTACCAACATATTTAGTTTATCATCCTTGGGGTGAGTATCCAAGGCCAAATGAGTGTTGAGGGACCTTGACATGGATTGGCTTCAAAATACCTTGTTCATAAAGGCCTAAGCCTTTACCTTGATAGTTCATATTTTGAAGCATGCGATGGACAATGGGACTATGTGTCGGTGGAACACTAGACATGAGTTCATTATGTGATGGAGAAGGTGAAGTGGAGGATAATGGTTGTTGTGTTCTTAGGGAGGAACACTCATGAATGAGGGTGGAAAGACCAATAGGACATGATGGTGGATGTGGAACATGGTCGATGGTGGATGTCAAAGGAGGATCATTAGGATCATTATTATGCTTATTAGGATCCAAGGTATATGTTTGATCTTCTATGCCTATGTGTTCTTGGGAGGCACATGTCTCATTATGAGAAGTGGATATTTGCTCATAGGGCTAGATGGAGGATGGATAGGAGCAATTTGGATATCTTTCTCAGGGATGGGTATGGGATTACAAATAAGATCAAGGTGCTCATGGATAGCTTCTTCATAGGTAATATCATCTTGATCATGGAAGATGTAAATGTTATGAATAGGTTGCATGAGTGGAATGTAAGGGATTTGATCTTGACTTAGATTAGCGACTAATGTTTGCACATGATTAGGATTATGTTCTTGATATACCTCTTGGATTGTTTGCATGGAAGTGGAAGTGGGAGACACTTGGATGAGTTTAATGGGTTCTTGGTATTCATCCATAAGAGAGTATGGTAGACTTGGACTTGGGATTATTATGGGAGGCTCTTCAATTGGTTCAATGGCTTGTGGGTCACATGATGAGCTTGGAGGGCTAAGTATGGAAATTTGAAGGTTATTTTCTAGGTGCTAATATAGGTGTTTGACATAGAGACAAGTTGTTCCTAGCTAGTAGCCATTGGATCATATCCTTCATTAGGGAATGTGTGAATGGACAATATAATGGATGGATGATGATAGTGGATGGTGTTATAGGCTTAAAAGTAGGATTTAGATTGGATGGAGGGATAATGTGCTTGAATAGGTTGGAAATAGGATTGAATGGATGGATAGTAGGACTAGATGGATTAGATGGTTGGTGGGTCAATAGACTAGGAATGGGATCACATGATGGTGTCAAAATGGGACTAGTAGGCTCATGCTTTGGCATGTGATCAGATGGTGATGGAGGATGTTCATAGGATGCTTGCTCTAGGTTGGTGTCTCCCTCGTCACAAGATATCATGTCTTGCTACAAAGGCGAGCTTAGGGACACTTGATTTATATACTAAGGGTCACTTAGACTTGAGTCAAAGGTTATTAGGTCTTGTAGTACAGGTGGACTTAAGTCTATTAGGTCTTGCTGCAAAAATTGACTTGGGTTCACTTGATCTGTGTACAAAGGGCCACTTGGACTTGCATGTTCATGCTGTGGGGGCCATTGATAGTCTTGTGAATGTGTTTGATGTTGAAATTAGGGAAGACAACTGAGAAGGGGGTGAATCAGTTGTCACAAAACTTTTATATTTTGATACATTTAATCTTCTTAACCACTTATTAACATATTAATGATATAACCATGAAAAAATGAATCAACAACACATGAGAGAAAACATAATCAACACACATAAAACCAAGATTTTTACATGGAAACCTAGTTAAGGGAAAAACCATGGTGGGGGTTAACACACAAGATTTATTCTCTATTAAAATAACAGAAAAATGGGAAAGCACTTGCCTTTAGGTGCACCACCCATATCTCACTACTCAAAGGAGGCTCATTGCCTATAGAAATGTTACCATTTATTCACCATAGCTCAAAAATTGGTAGAGCTGATGTGACAAGTTCATTTTAGGGTGAAGGTTAACATTCTTCTATTATGAGTTATTTGCATAGTTATTGTGTTTTAGTGTTAGTTGCAGTTCAGTTTTGTTGTTCAAGAAAAAGAAGACTTTAGATCATTCATTGTAATCTAGAACATTCATAGGAGATAAGTATTTCATTCACCACAATGACTATTCATTTACAATTAAAATACATAAAAGGATAAACATTACATTGAAGGAAATAATGATATATCAAATATCCCACACAAGCCGTGGGTATAGCTGAACAATGCAACTATAAAGAAACTACTATGCATCTAAGGAAAAGAAAGAGAAGGTCATAGCCATCATTGCTTTGAAGGTCTTCAATCTTCAAAGTTATCTTCTATTCCTGCTCCTGATCTTGAAATGAACTTGCAAAAAATGTGGGAAGGTCCTGTTAGAGCTCCGGTTATGAGATCTATGTATCCTATCAGAAGAGGCATAACACTTTGTTCATAATGCATTGATTGATGAACATCATCCATATGCATGAGGAAATGAGAAAGAAATAACCATGGAACTTCATTGTTTTACTCTAATCTGTTTGTTTCATGTGCAGGTATAGGATAAGTCATGTAGCTGATTGAAGACATATTAGCATGTCGTGTCAAGTGGGCTCCCACAAGGGTTGAGCCCAGCATGTTGCTTCCATTAATCTTTAAAGGGATGAAATGAAAAGAAAAGGTTATTGTTCACATTGCTTTAATTGCATGACAAACTAAAAGAGCATCAAAGCAATCATATGCATTGGTTTCTGATTCAGGACATTCATGATTGCAGATCAAGAAATGAAATGGAACCATAAAGATGAACTAAACTATAAAAGAGATAAAATTCAATGCACAAAACAACTATCATCATTGCTTCAACTGACATTGGAAAAATGACATTCATAGGTATTTCACTTTTATATCTTTCATGGCATGCATCAGAAATTAAGAACATCAAGTACATTTCATGATTTGAGTGTCAAAAGTTGCTAATGGATAATATCATGCAACAATACATAACTATTTGGTCATAACATAACATTAGAAACAAATATCATTTTATGCATGATTTGAATAAATTGGAAAGTGCAAGTTGACAGCCACCAAAGAACAACATATGTTGCCATGTCACTTGTATGTTGAAATGAGGTACATTCATCATATGGAACTATCATTTTTTAGGCATGAGATGATCTTATGTCATGGAGAGATCAAGATAAGTTCTAGTAGAGAGTGCTACATGAGAGAATCAGGATAGAAAAACCAAGAGTATGAAGTAGTTATTTCATGGTTCTATCAAAAAGGTGCCTTTATCAAGTAAATATGTCACTATGTCATGCACAATATACAACTTGGTGTGGAGGCAACAAGGTAGATAATTGTAGAAGAGGTAATATATACATGCCTTTGTACAATCATGATGTGCTACAGTGACAAAAATATTTAAGTGTCCATAAATATCTACAGGACAACATGAGTATCTATATGGACAACCAATAAATGAAAGCAACCAAATCATGCTTTGCTAGAGCTACAGTGAAATAGACTGCTACGACAAGTGTCATCATTCAATAGTCTTGTTTGAAACGTCACATGTATATGCTACAGGTAAAGTAACCATGTCATGTATGTGCATTATAGATGCAATACAACAATGAGTCATTTCAGTGATCAAGGCATCTATAGTGACATGAGTGATCAATGGACTATGACTATCTACAATACATAGAGAAAATGACAAATAGAGCAGCCAAATTGATGTATTTATCATGCATTTGTTAAGCATAATGGAGTAAGAATTGCAAGAGTGCCAAGAATACATCTAGAATCTCAATATCTATATACAATTGCAGTTGTAGAATGCACCCATTGAAGAGAAGGAATAGCTCATAAATAATATGTATTGTAGAGGAAAAGAGCAGTCAAACTGTCATGTAACTCATCTACTAGTATGTAGTAATGGAAAGCCACTGCCATTCATAAAGACATGTGAAATAAGTGCCAAATGTATTTTCTATGATTGTAGAAGAAACTTTATAAATATGCAAAGTTCATAACAGCTAAACAAAATGGTGGTCATCAATGATGGAAATGGCACGTATAGAAATGAAGTATATGTATCCAAAATATGAAATGTTGTGCACACAAAAGACCAATTTTTCTTCTTGATTGTTTCAGAACCATACAACTTTTTACACTGCCCAAATGGAGGTTTTCAAACCATGAAAAGAGTATATCTTCGTCAAATGGCCAAAGAAAATGACAAAAAATGTAGAGATATGTTTTGATAGTCGCGGCCTCTAAGAAAAGAAATAAAGTGCATTTCCCACAGAAGGGTTACTACTAGAAGTCATTTAAAAAAAAACCCTCTTATTTTTTCAAACTGAGAAGCTATAGATGCAGTCGCACACGCATATACAAATGTAAAATTACAATAAGGGTTTCAAGCCACTAAAAGAAAAGAATACACAAAATGCTCAGCTATAGTCAAGACTAAATGTTCATTTTTCTTGTCAAAGACTCAAAGCTTTTCATTTTTACATTTGTGTGAGCTCATATACACAGAATGTCATGAATAAATGTAAAATCTGCATAGAATGTATTATACAGCCATGGCCTTTAGAGGTATCAACTACAGAAAGAAATGAAGAAACAATCTTTTGTTCAAACCCCATTTAGGGTTTTAAGAAGTAGATACAAACATATAGAGAAAATGGCAAGCATAAGCTATAGCAAAATGAAAAGAATATGGTCGTGGGCTTTTTAACCCAAAATACGTAGAAGCTACAAAATGCTACAAAAATGAAACATACAGAGACAGACAAAGGATATTACCTGTGTATAGAGATAATGTATGATGGTGCAAAGCTTAAAATCTTTTTTCTTGCTTCATTTTCCTCTCTCAAAATGCAATAATGATGACCATATACAGAAGGAGTGACAGAGAAACAAGAAGTGAACAAAGTCATTAGAATATGCACATAGGCCGTGGCTATTAAAGCCTTTTACCTCAGAAATTCATTACAAAATGAAAGGAAATGAAGGAAAAGAGTCACATTTACATCAGTAAACCATTTACCTCTCTTTTTTGTGCAAAAATCCATGGGGTTGAGCATCAGATGCTAGGGAATGAAGACTTTTATGCTTGAAACCCTAGGTTTCATTGTTGGCAGCAGAGAGCTATTCTAAAAAATGCCAAAGTCAAATGAGCTTGGAAAGATAGGGCATGCTTTGTTTTGATCTTAGGGTTTCTTTGAGCCCAAATCAAATAGTGGCATTTTTGTCACATCTAATTCTTTTTTATGGCACAGATTAATACCTTGGTGGTGTTAATACATTACAAAATGATGCCTAAGTCAATGACATAGTGAGAGGTCGAGCCTATGGCTCCATCAAAATATTCAATACCTTTATCTACCTAAGTTAACTTGTGATATGCCATAGCCCTTGGAGATGGAGATAAATTTCATACCTTAGGAATATATGCAAACCTTTCATTTTGATGTGAGATAAGTTTACATGCCATGTGTGCCACATAGATTGCCAAGTCATATGGAGATAAGCCATCAGGGCTCTTTATTTTTTGCAAATATCATATGATCCCATAACTATTTTTATGATTTTTTATGGAAAAATCAAACATTGTAATTGCAGTTGGAAAAATTATGAGCCATAGAGATTTATTTTTTGCAATAAATTAAATCGAATAGGAGATAGATTAAAACTACCAAGTGTTGTACAGTTAGTTTTAAAGCAATCATCTATAAATTACTTTAAAACTTAAACTATTTTTAGGCAGTTAGAGCTAATAAGACAAATCAAATATTCCTTTCTTGATTTATTTTATTTGGAGGAAGATAAAGACAAAAAATTGAGATTTGATGGGTAGGAGAAAGCAGATTTTTGGGGCCACATTAGGGAATCTTTTGGCATCTTGTTTTCACATCTTGGACTCATTCTGAGTGCTTTTATTTCATCTTTTCTGAGGAGCTCAAAAATGGACTTGGAGGTCTATTTTTAGGATCTTTTTTTCCATCTTTCAGGGAGAGATTTCTTTCACAACATATATGTTAGAGATACACTTCTTTTTCAACAGTTCCAGTTAGAGTTTTGACAACATAGGGTAGAGATCAGAGTGAGGAGATACTAGAGTCTTCCTCCCACACTAAGAGTGTTGTATTCAATCAATGTACTCATTATTCCTTCAAATATAGAGCAACAGTTTTCCTTCATTTTTTTGCCTCACTTTTTTGCAAAACTAATTTGATATTACACTATGATAAACATTTATCCTCTGTCTTGTCTTGGTTTTGTGTTAGGTTATGTAGTCTTTTTTGATTAATTTAGGTTGCATGTCATGTTTAATCAAACCTTCATGTGAAATATTTATGAATTGGGTAGAAATAAGTTGTTGTGAAGATTAATGTTCTGTGGTCTGATTGTGAGTAAGATCTGATAGGATTTTAGTATCAGTGCATCACCTTAGATTTCATTTTAGTTATTTATTTTAGTTTACCTCTTTCATTCCTTTTCCCAAATAAGTCATTAGATTAGGAAAAAATCATTAGGAGAACTAGCTCACTTTGGAGATTCTTTCTCAACATAGATCGCCCACATATGAGAGGGTTTCCATGTTTCAATAGGATAGTGAAGCTTGACTTGGCTAGTGACATAATCTTGATTGATAATAGTTTTTGGCACACTCGATGGGACTCTAAAAGCAATTTTAGAGAAGTTTTATACCCTCACGGCTATTGTTCTAGTATATGCAACAATATTCCAGCCTTTGGAGGCTTTCACAATATACCTAGTGACTTATTTTCTCTGGTCTTGCATGTAGATTAGTGTTATCAGCTTATGAAAACTAGATCCAGTTCTAATCCTTTTCAATATTTAAAATTATCCCCAGCAAGAAGAAGAGACAAATCAGCAAGCAAAGCAACCGATTCAACAAGGAGATCAAAATCAACACCTCCAAATTCAACATGAAGAAGTAGAAGTCTAGTGCTGATAGTTCAAATACCCATAATGGCTAGGTAGTACACATTTTCCACCTTTAACGGAGGCAGCCCACTGTAACTTGCTCAACGTGATGATATTTTAGTTGCAACCCTTAAAGGACTGCAATATTTCACTGGAGAGGACCATACTATAGCTGCTGAGCACATTTAGGATGTGGCAACCCTTTGTTCCGTACACAATGTCACTCAAGAAAATGTGGCAATCCGACTTTTATCTGCATCTTTAAAAGGGAAAGCCTTACAATGGTTCAGAGGACTTGCTGAAAATTTAATAACATCGTGGGATCTACTAGGAGATGGATTGCACAAGCACTTCGAAGACAAATCTAATTATCTCTCATTGCTAGAGTAGTTGAGCACCATCAAAAGGGCACCCCACAAACACATGGTAGATTTCAATTACCAATTTCAGAGGACCTAGGACAGAATCCCTACAATGGTAAAGCCCTTTCCAACGCACACTTTTTTGTTTTATCTTAAAGCTTTAAACAGTGAAATTTCTGTAATGATCCAGTCTATGGGAGGGACCACCCTTCCAGATTCTTTTGAGATTATTTTTAGAGTAGAAAATTGCCTTATCCAAGCAAGGAAGATAGCCCCGAGGCCTCCCTTACCCATTTTCCCAAAAATCCAACCATCTATGCCAATAGCAGTGCCTCCTTTGGCTGCTGTCCCACTTGTTCCAACAATAACCAGTTAGTCTACAGTTCAAGAACCCACTACACCAGTTCAAGATTTCCAAACACTGAATAATAGACTGAAAATCCTTAGCAATGAAATTGTTAATATCAAGAAGTAGTTTGGTCAAGAGTACAGGCCTTACCAAGCCCCATATCAACCTAATCAGTAGTATACGTAGCCTTTTCAAGCTGATTCTCGGGGTCAAAGAAGAAACTACAACCCTCGACTCTTCCAATCTTACAACCCAAATGCTGCTAGCACCTTGAAGGAGCTTGTACCCACATAGAATAACTTAGCTCAAGATAGTGACTAGTGTTATCCATGTCACCAACAATATAATCAAGACAAATAGAGTAAGAAATCAGGCACTCATGGTGCAGAATAGTTATGCAAGTTTAGAAGGTGTCTCTGGTGAAGTTTCAACTCAACAGAATAATGTTGATGTGGCCTTGATGAACTGGTAAGAGTGATTTATGTGGTATAAATTACCATCAAAGCCAAAATTAGCAACATACACCTATTTTACCCAACATGAGGTCAAAATAGAGAGCTACAGATATTAATCAGCATATTGCAGTGGTACAACAATAGCCTGCGAGAGATAAAAATTAGACTTTTCTATCACATGCTGCCCCTATATCATAGTAGAAAGTGCAAATTCTGCAAAGGGATCAAACTATACCGGTAAAAGATCACTCCAAAGTTCAATCACAACTTTCACAAAGGCAAAATGATGCTACTATTGTGAAAGGACATAAAAAGGTAAATCTTGTTTCTTTCAACATAGTAGATCATCTTAAGAAAGCTACAGTGAGCATGTCAGTTATGGATGCATTACACATTCCTATCCAAAAGAATATGCTACAGGAGGCATTGGCTGAACTTTGAATTTTTTAGTGTTCTAATGAAGGAAAAGCCAAAGTTCTACTTGCCATCAGCTCAGAAATCAAGGGTGGATAGCCAGCAAATGAGGTAAAACCTCCTCCTTTTTACTTAAGTCTATTTATTGGTGACAAGCTTGTTCATAATTGCATGATAGACTCTGAAGCAAGTAGTTCAGTCATGCCCAAAAGTCTAGTTGATTCATTAGGATTGGTTTATGAGCCCCTTGTAAAAGAGATGGGTTTGCACTTAGTATTGTGGGAATAATAAAAAATCTGCCACTTACATTGCATGCTTGTCCTAATTTTGCCATCCATCACAACATTTACATCATTGATCTGCCACCTAGTTTTGCAACATGCATGTCTAGGGAGTTCACTACCAAATTGGGTGGGTTTTTATCCTCTAATTGGTCCCACTTATTTTTCAAAACAAGATATGGTACAAAGGTAACCATATAGTCTGAACCATTTGCAAAAGACCATGTTGAGCCCTATGTTCCCAGCCCATTAAATGCTAATTTATGTATCACCCACATGCAGCAGGATGAACCCATGAGCCTAGATCCCAATACACCTATAGAAGACATAAACTTAGATGATTGGGCAGCTAAAGATCATGAAAGTGACCTTTTTTGTCACACTGATGAGGTAGGATTAGGCATCTATATGATATAGGAACCTAATGCAGTGATTCCTAATCAGATTAAGGACCAAATTTAGTCAGAATAACAAGAAAATCAACTTTGGAAGCTATATTTTGATGGATCCAAGACCAAGACAGGTGCTAGTGGAGGTAATGTGTTCATTTCACCTAAAGGGGACATGTACTATGCAACCTTGAGGTTCACTTTCAGTTGCATGAATAATGTGGCTGAGTACAAGGCCCTAATTCACAGTTTAGAGTGGGCTCAGAAAAGAGGTATCAAATCTATTCAAGTTCATGGATATTCTAAATTGATCATTAATTAGGTTAGGAATCTGAACATCACTAAAAATGACTTGCTCAAAAAGTACAAGCATAGAGTATGGGATTCAATTGAATTTTTTTATGCATTTAATCTAATTTTGATCCCCAGAAACCAAAATAAATATGTTGATAAGCTTGCAACTTTGGGATCTTAATTTGAGATTCCTGATTAGATTTTTAATATTGAAGTACAGCCATACGTTAAAGTAGTTGTCAGGCCTTATATACTTAACAATAGTGTTTCTTGGCAAGTGTTTGACAGTGATGAACAAATCTTAAGTTTTTTAAGTGCAGAAGCTGAATTTGCAGCTAATAATCAACATAAATACCAATAACAATTTGAGGATTAGATTATACAACTAAAATCCAACAAGCTGCCCAAAGGACTCGTGACATTAGAATTAGTGTTTAACATAGATGATCAGTTCAGAAAGGACAAGTGTAGCATGACAGTGAAGCAAGAATATTATGAGACCATAGAGATTTTCAAGGACAAACTGTTGAAACTCAAAAAGGTATGAACTAAAGAAGAACAACAATTATTTGTTCAATTATGTCAATAATTTTCTAATGTTTTTGCATGGGAGCATAAAGACTTAAGAGGGTTTGACCCTAGTTTGCCCCAACATACCATTGAATTAGAGCCTAATGCCAAGCCTGTTAGGTAGAAACAGAGATCCCTCAATCCAAAACTTGAGAATTTAATGAAGGCTGAGTTAAACAAACTAATTGAGAACAACATCATATTCTTGATAAAACATACCTCCTGGGTTTCCAATTTGGTCCCAGTAAGAAAAAAGAATGGAGAAATCTGACTTTGTGTCAATTTTCATGATCTAAATTAGGCCTCATTGAAAGATCACTATCCTCTTCCTTCTATGAAACAAATACTGCAAACTATTTTAGGATCTAATAGATATTCCTTGTTAGATGGTTACTTAGGTTACAACCAAATTTTGGTCAAAGAAGAGGACCAATATAAAACTACATTCACAACTAAGTGGGGTACCATGGCATACAGGAAGATTCCATTTGGTTTGTCCAATGCAGGGGTGACCTTCCAATGAGCAATGGATATGGATTTCCATGGCCTTATGAACAAGATAGTTCTGGTGTATTTAGATGAAATAACTATTTTTTCCAAGGATGCTTATGATCATTTTGACCACATGAAGTAGATTTTTTAGAGGTGTAGAGAGTTTGGAGTTTCAATGAACCCCCAAAAGTGCATTTTTTCAGTTCATGAAGGTAAACTTCTTTGCCATATTGTTTGGAGACAAGGTGTTTCTATTGATCCTGAGAGAGTTTCAGCCATTCTGGATTTACCACTGCCTACACATAAGAAAGGCTTGAAGAGCTTTCTTAGCATAATTAATTTCATGAGAAGATTTATCCCAAACATTGTAGCTTTGTTACAATCTCTCACTGCCATGTTGAAGAAGAATGTGCCATTTAGCTGGACTAAGGAGGGAAAAGGAAGCTTCAAGTAGATCAAGGAAGCCCTCACTACTGCCCCTACCCTCATTAATCCTAATTATGAGAGGGATTTTATTTTATATGCTTTTGGAGGTATTGACACCATCTCAACAATGTTATGTCAACAAAATGATGAAGGTTTGGAGTAGCCAATGGCATTTTTCAGCCAGGTATTGCATGACTACAAGGTAAATTACTCTTTTGTTGAGAAGCATGTTTTTACTATTGTTAGAAGTCTCAAGAAATTTAGACACATGCTATCCAATAACAAAATCCACTTAATGGTTTCTCACCCCACTGTCAAGAGTTTTCTACTAAATAGAGATATAAATGATAAGAGGGTTGGTTGGATAACCAAAGTTATGGAATTTGATGTTGATATCAAAGTGACCAAGCTTATTATGGGCAATGGCTTATGTGAGAAGCTTGCTAAAAGTGAAGAATATAGTCAAGAACATGGAGAGGACATAGAAGTAATACTGAATAATAGCGTACTAGCCACTGTATTAGCTCCTACAAATAGCTGGGTGCAGCAAATGATGCACTATTTATAGACTGGTCAATGCCTCGAAGGTTTGGATAGAGCAGGAAGAAGGTATTTCAGGTTACAATATACTCCTTATGCTATCATTGATGGTATTTTATATTGGAGATACTTTAATGGTGTATTTCTAAGATGTGTTAGACCTGATCAAGTTGATAAACTATTAGAGGAATTTCACAATGGACCTTCAAGAGGTCATTTTGTTGCTAGAACAACTACTTTGAAGATTATATAGGCTAGTTATTACATGCCTGACTTGTTTAAGGATTCTTTTGCTTGGGTGAGAAGATGTGAGAAGTGTTCATTATTTGGAGGTAAGCAAAGGATTGCTACCTTACCCCTACATCCTATTAAAGTTGAACAACCACTTGCAAAATGGGGTCTAGATTTCATAGGACCAATAACTTCACCTTCAAGTGTAGGCCACAAGTGGATCTTGACTACCACAGACTATTTCACCAAGTGGACTAAGGCTATTGCTTCAAAAGAAGCAAATGAATCTGTTGTCCTAAGTTTCTATCAGGATCTGGTATCAAGATTTGGTACACTAGATTCAATCATCTCAGCTAATGGTTTAGCTTTCATTGGATTGAGAATTACAAATTGGTCTATCAAAAATAATATCTTTTTTTAATACTTCTTCTAACTATTACCCACAGGGTAATGGGCAGGCCGAATCTACCAACAAAAATCTAATAAGGATCATCAAGAAAACTGTTGAAGACAACTAGAGAACATGGCATGAGAAGTTAAAGTTGGCTCTTTGGCCTAACATAATTACACCTAAGAGAGCTACTGGTTGTTCTCCATATGTACTTACTTATGGCAAAGAGGCTAGGTTGCCTATTTTAGTTGAGTTACCCACATTGACTTTTATTAAAGAAATTGAGCTACTAGAGGAACAACCTTTAGTAGTCGGGTTAGCTCAATTTATGGAGTTAGAAGAGACTAGGAAAGAGGCATTAAGGAAGCTTGATATACATCAAGCTCAAAATGAAGAATGCTTTTGACAAGAGGGAAAGACCAAGAAACTTCATTGTCAGTGATTTGGCTTTTAAATGGAATGAATTGAGAAGAAGACCTGGAAAGCATTCCAAGTTCGATGCTATTTGGGATGGGCCTTATGTTATCACAGAGTGCAAAGAAAACAATGCATTTCAGTTGTCCAAGTTAAGTGGAGAGGTGCTACCTATCCTAGTCAATGGGATCCACCTCAAGCATTGCCACTGAGGATAAGTTCTACCTTTGTATATAGTAGAATAGTGTTGCAGTTATTAATTGCTCATGCACGTTTGTTTTCAGTATTTTTTTTCCCTAAGTGTTGTTGCATAGTTGTTTTGGCTGTCAGGGCCTGTTAGTTTGCTTTTAGTTGAGTTTGTTTTTGGTTTTATGTTTCTATTTGAACCATTGGAGAGCTGAATTGTAGTGTTTTCTGAGTTAAGAAGAGTAGAGTATGACTCAATGCCAAATGGATATTCAAGGCAACTGATCCAATGCTTAGTAGGCAAGCATATAGAATAAGTTGCCAAAAATATTACCATTTCTTCACCATAGCTCAAAAATTGGCAGAGCTGATGTGATAAGTTCATTTTAGGGTAAAGGTTAACATTCTTCTATTATGAGTTATTTGCATAGTTATTGTGTTTTAGTGTTAGTTGTAGTTCAGTTGTATTGTTCAAGAAAAGAAAAGACTTCAGATCATTCATTGCAATGCAAAACATTCACAAGAGATAAGTATTTCATTCACCACAATGATTATTCATTTACAATTGAAATACATAAAAGGATAAACATTACATTGAAGGAAATAATGACATATCAAATGTCCCACACAAGATGTGGGTATAGCTGAACAATGCAACTATAAAGAAAATGCTATGCATCTAATGAAAAGAAAGAGAAGGTCGTAGCCATCATTGCCTTGAAGGTCTTCAATCTTCAAAGTTGTCTTCTGTTCATGCTCCCGATCTCGAAATGAACTTGCAAAAAGTGTGGGAAGGTATTGTTAGAGCTCTGGTTAGGAGATCCCTATATCCTATTAGAAGAGACATAACACATTGTTCATAATGCATTGATTGATGAACATCATCCATATGCATGAGAAACTAAGAAAGAAATAATCATGGAAATTCATTGTTTTATTCTATTCTATTTGTTTCATGTGCAGGTATAGGATAAGTCATGTAGCTGATTGAAGACATATCAGCATGTGGTGTCAAGTGGGCTCCCACAAGGGTTGAGCCCAGCATGATGCTTCCCCTTAATCTTTAAAGGGATAAAATGAAAAGAAAAGATCATTGTTCACATTGCTTTAATTGTATGACAAACTGAAAGAACATCAAAGCAGTCATATGCATTGGTTCCAGGTTCAAGAGATGTTCATGATTGCAGATTAAGAAATGAAATGGAATCATAAAGATGAACTAAACTATAAAAGAGACAACATTCAATGCACAAAACAACTATCATCATTGCTTTAGCTATCATTGAAAAAATGACATTCATAGGTATTTCACTTTTATATCTTTCATGGTATGCATAAAAAATTAAGAACATCAAGTACATTTCATCATTTGAATGTCAAAATTTCCAATGGATAATATCATGTAATAGTACATAACTATTTGGTTATAACATAACATCAAAAACAGATATCATTTTATGCATGATTTGAATAAATTGAAAAGTGCAAGTGGATAGCCACCAAAGAACAACATATGTTGCCATGTCACTTGTATATTGAAATGAGATACATTCATCATATGGAGCTATCATTTTTTAAGCATGAGATGATCGTATATCATGGAGAGATCAAGATAAGTTCTAGCAGATAGTGCTACAAGAGAGAATTGAGATAGAACAACCAAGAGTACGAAGAAGTTGTTATTTCACGGTTCTATCAAAATTATGCCTTTACGAAGTAAATATGTCACTTTGTCATGCATAATATACAACCTAGTGTGAAGGAAGCAAGGTAGATAAGTGCAGAAGAGGTAATATATACATGCCTTTGTGTCATCATGATGTGCTATAGTGATAAAAATTTCTAAGTGTCCATGAATATCTATAGGACAACATGAGTAACTATTTGGACAGCCAATAAATGAAAGCAACCAAATCATGCTTTGCTAGATCTACAGTGAAATAGACTACTATGACAAGTGTCATCATTCAATATTATTGTTTGAAACATCACATGTACATGCTATAGGTAAAGTAACCATGTTAGGTATGTGCATTATAGATGAAATACAATAGTGGATCATTTCAATGATCAAGGCATCTACAGTGACAGGAGTGATAAATGGACTATGATTGTCTACAATACATCAAGAAAATGACAAATAGAGTAGTGAATCTGATGTATTTATCATGCATTTGTTAAGCATAATGGAGTAACAATTGTAAGAGTGCCAAGAATACATACAAAATCTCAATATCTATATACAGTTGTAGTTGCAGAATGCACCCATTCAAGAGAAGGAATAGCTAATAAAGAATATGTATTGCAGAGGAAAAGAGTAGTCAAACTATCATGTAACTCATTTGCTAGTATGCAGTAAAGGAAAGCCACTGTCATTCATAAAGACATGTGAAATAAGTGCCAAATGTATTTGCTATAATTGCAGGAGAAACCTTATAAATATGTAGATTTCATAATAGCCAAACATAATGGTGGTCGTCAATGATGGAAATGGCACATACAGAAATGAAGTATATGTATCTAAAATATGAAATGTTGTACACACAAAGGACCCATTTTTCTTCTTGATTGTTTCAGAACCATACAAGTTTTTATACTACCTAAATGGAGGTTTTCAAACCATGAAAAGAGTATATCTTCGTCAAATGGCTAGAGAAAATGACAAAAATTGCAAAGATATGTTTTGATAGTTGTGGCCTCTAAGAATAGAAATAAAGTGCATTTCCCACAGAATGGTTACTATTGGAAGTCATTTTTAAAAAAAACCCTCTCATTTTTTCAAACCCAGAAGCCATAGATGCAATCATGCATGCATATATAGATGTACAACTACAATAAGGGTTTTAAGCCATTAAAAGAAAAGAATACACAAAATTCTTAGCTACAGTCAAGACTGAATGTTCATTTTTCTCATCAAAGAATCAAAGCTTTTCATTTTTACATTTGTTTGAGTTCATATACACAGAATGTCATGAAAAAATGAAAAAACTACATAGAATGTATTATACAACCATGGCCTTTAGAGGTATCAACTACAGAAAGAAATTAGGAAATAATCTTTTGTTCAAACCCCATTTAGGGTTTCAAGAAGCATATACAAACATATAGAGAAAATGGCAAGCATAAGCTATACAAGAATGAAAAGAATGTTGTCATGGGTGTTTTAACCCCAAAATACACAGAAGCTATAGAATGCTACGAAAATGAAACATATAGAGACAGACAAAGGATATTGCCTGTGTATGGAGATAATGTATGATAGTGCAGAGCTTAAAATATTTTTTCTTGCTTCATTTTCCTCTCTGAACATGCAATAATGATGGCCATATACAAAGGGAGTGACAGAGAAACAAGAAGTGAACAAAGTTATTAGAATATGCACACACGTCGTGTTTGTTAAAGCCTTTTACCTCTGAAATTCATTACAAAATGAAAGAAAATGAAGGAAAAGAGTCACATTTACATCAGTAAACTATTTACCTCTTTTTTCTATACAAAAATCCATGGGGTTAAGCACCAAATGCCAGGGAATGAAGATTTTTATGCTTGAAACCCTAGATTTCATTGTTGGCAGTAGAGAGCCATTCCAAAAAATGCCAAAGTCAAATGAGCTTGAAAAGATAGGGTGTGCTTTGTCTTGATCTTAGGGTTTCTTTGTGCCCTAATTGAATAGTGGCATTTTTGTCACATCTAATTCCTTTTTATGGCACAGATTAATACCTTGGTGGTGTTAATACATTACAACATGATGCCTAAGTCAATGACTTAGTGAGAGGTCAAGCCTATGGCTCCCTCAAAATATTCAATGTCTTTATCTGCCTAAGTCAACTTGTGATATGCCATAGCCCTTGGAGATGAAGATAAATTTCATGCCTTAGGAATATATGCAAACCTTTCATTTTGTTGCGAGGCAAGTTTACATGCCATGTGTGTCACATAAATTGCCAAGTCATATGGAGATAAGCCATCAAGGCTCTTTATTTTTTGCAAATATCATATGATCCCATAATTATTTTTATGATTTTTTATGGAAAAATCAAACATTGTAATTGTAGTTGGCAAAATTATGAGCCATAGAGATTTTTTTTTACAAGAAATCAAATCGAATAGGAGATAGATTAAAACTGCCAAGTGTTGTAAATTTAGTTTTAAAGCAATCATTTATAAATTGCCAAATATTCCTTTCTCGATTTGTTTTATTTAGAGGTAGATAAGGACAAAAAAATGAGATTTCATGGGTAGGGGAAAGCAAAATTTTGGGGCCACATTAGGGAATATTTTGGCATATTCTTTTCATAGCTTGGACTCATTTTGAGTTCTTTTGTTTTAGCTTTTCTTAGGAGCTCGAAAATGGACTTGGAGGTCTATTTTTAGGAGCTTTTTTCTAGCTTTCAGGGAGAGATTGCTTTCACAACATATAAGTCAAAAATACAATTCTTTTTTAGTAGTTCCATTTAGAGTTTTGACAACATAGATTAGAGATCAGAGTACAGAGATACCAGAGTCCTCCTCTCACATTGAGAGTGTCGTATTCAGTCAATGTACTCATTATTCCTTCAGATATGGAGCGACAGTTTTCCTTCACTTTTTGCCTCACTTTTTTGCAAAACTAATTTGATATTACATTGTGATAAACATTTATCCTTTGTCTTGTCTTGGTTTTGTGATAGGTTATGCATACATTTTTGCTTAATTTAGGTTGCATGTCGTGTTTAATTAAACCTTCATGTGAAATATTTATGAATTAGGTAGAAATAAGGTGTTGTGAAGATTAATGTTTTGTGGTTTGATTGTGAGTAAGATTTGATAGGATTTTAGTATTGATGCATTACCTTAGATTTCATTTTAGTCATTTATTTCAGTTTACCTCTTTCATCCATTTTCCTAGATAAGTCATTAGATTAGAAAAAAATCATAAGGTGAAACAACTCTCTCTAGAGATTCCCTCTCAACATAGATCACCCACATCTGAGAGGGTTTCCATGTTTCAACTGGATAGTCAAGCTTGACTTGACTAGTGTCGCAATCTTGATTGATAAAAAGAAACATTCACACAATTAAAATAGATGAATTAAACTAAGAAACAACATCTTCTTCATGCCAAAGTTTAGTTCCATTGAAGCTCACAACACCTGTTCTCTATCCCCAAAACACTTCCTCACTAAATCCACATCTTTGCTCACATTCCCACTTTTCCACGACTTCACAACACTTATTTATACACGACATCAACCTTGGAATGAACTTCAAAGTCAGCCTTACAATGATCTATTTGGAACATTCTCCAAGATAGGCATTATAAGAAATTATAATCACAAGACTTAAAATGCTATATGCAAACCATTACATTGTCTTCCAAACATAGTTGGGGCTCAAATCTTCCTCGAACAACATGCCACACTCTATAGAACTCTTCTTAGATCATTTGTGATATGCACCAAGCATCTGGTCGGCAAAGACTGGAAAGAACAGAAATGCCCAAGGAGAAATCTTCAACCACAAGCTCAATCCTTAATACAAACCACTAACACAATAGGCACATGATCCAGAGACCACCACAAGCATAATGAAATTTGTTAGTTGCCGTTGCACTAAAAGATCAACCTATTAATGCCTGATACAACCACTTGACTTAACAAGCATGGGAGGCGGTTAAGCCCTTGTCACAAACCACCGCAGTGCAGCGCTAAATAAGAAGACCAAGGGTCACACCTTACAACAATCCCCGCCAACACAAGTGCAAGGTTTGAACCCGTGACCTTGGCTCTGATACCAACTGTTAGTTGCTGTTGCACCAAAAGATTGACCTGTTAATGCCCGATACAACCACTTGAATTAGCAAGCACGAGAGGTGGTTAATCCCTTGCCACAAACCACCATAGCACAGTGCTGAACAAGAAGACCAAGGGTCACACCTTGCAACACAATCAACCTGATGCAGAGGCATCCACACTAACACCTTGACATACAGCATATATGTCTAACACCCTTCATCATCATCATCATATTTTCCTTAACACTGTCAGCATCATCATATTTTCTCTGCCGACCGATATCCTCCTGCAGACAAACCTTCACCCTTTCGCCTGTCAGAAGCATCATCATATTCGGCTATCGGCAGCATCATCATATTCGGCAAGCGCAATCATCCTCCTGACGATCACTGTTCATCTTACCGCCAACCTCTTTCTTCATCATCATGATGTTCAACATCATGTTCATCAGCAAGATATAGAACATCCAGTTCCTCCCATATATCCTGATGATGACAACCTCATGCACCCTTCCTTCAATGCTTACGTCACCCCGATATCCTGATGACGATTATCCCGATGACGATGATGTCACATGCAGTTCCTTCAATATCCTGCTGTCGGCCAAACTTAACATTATCGACCCGCGATGGTTTTATCAACCCGATCTTCTACCTTATGCCGATACACTCCTCCTCGGCAACACCTGATGATGATCACCCCAATGCACATTCACCTTATGCAATCGACTGCATCATGCTCATCTCCACTTACTCGGATGACGCCCGAAGTAACTGCAGGATATACACAGAAATATCCTGATGATGCCGTTGCGACAGATTTCCAACCTTAGCGAATTTCAATCCGCCGAACCTCCTGGGATGACCCGATCTACTTTCAGGGTGATCTTCCAAACTCTAACAACCAGCACGACCTAGCACATACCCATGCTAGGGTTCTCAACACCTCTCGACTGCGATCTTGCAAACATGCACATGAACAAACAGAAAAAGCAAACTACTTCCTAAACTACTGTACATAGCCATTCCACCGATTCGACGAATCAACTGGTGGAATGGATCAGTGAATCCATGAAACCACCAAAACAGCAAATCGATCACTCAATGGAGATCAAACAGAAAATGAACACAAACAGGATCTTTATTGATTTCAAAAGATGCAAATACAGTACTCTGTCTCACTCTCTGCAATCTAACTTCTCAACATCTATGTCTGAAACCAATCGATCCTCATGCATAAATAGGATTTCCTGCGAGTACTACCACTCGATTCCCAGTGGCTGGGAGCTTCCAAGCAGCTGGGAGGATCCAACCGAACATACAACATAATAGCTATCCAAACAAACTATCTAAAAATAGTAAAGTATGGTCAACATGACCTTATTACATGCATTGGTCTTATAAGACCTTCTTGGAAACATTAACAAGACTCAAAACTAACTAACTGCCTCATGGAGGCCAACTGTCAGGTAGGTGCTCCTGCACCATACTCCCCAACAGAAAAGAACTCATGTCCCATGAGTTTAGTTGTGGAAGTCCTCCACCTTTACACTTTGTCATGTTAGTATTCTGACCTATTCCAACTTTGTCCTCTGCTGTCTCTTGGCTGCTCCAAGACTTCTGAACTGTAACTTGCCTTGTTGCAAGTAAATCCTCATGCCTGTCAATGTAGGCCCTTCTCTCACATACCTTGTGTTTGTCAGGTTGTCTGACCAGAACCTCTGTCTGAACTACCTCTTGAACTTCTGTACTATTCAACTCTGTCTTTCTTTCAACCTTTATAGGACAAACAATAGTCCCAACTATGACAACATCCTTGTCATTCCTCTCAACTGGTTGCTATTTGCAAACCTATTTCTAAACCTGCTGCTGACCTCTGTCAGTCAAAACTGAAGCGTTCTTCAACCTATTGTCCTTAACAACTTCTTTCCCTGCAGTGTCCTCAACTGCCTTTATGCCTGCTCCTATAGGCATCTGCACAAATTCCTTCTTTCCCACTAAAATGATTTTGGCTGCCCCCTGTGCTGCAGCATTTTCCTGCAATGGCATCAACATAATAGTCTTCCCATCTTTCTTGATGGTGTAGGTATTAGCATACCCATCATACAGTACCCTCCTATCAAATTGCCATGGTCTACCCAACAGTAGGTGACAACATTCCATGGGCAAAATGTCACACAAAACTCTATCATGATATGCTCCAATATGAAAATCAACATATGCCTATTCATAGACAAAAAGTGATTGACTATCACTCACCCAAGATGCCTTGTAAGGGTGTTGATGTGGAATCCTTTCCAAATTCAGTTTATCCACCATTTCCTGAGACACCATGTTGTCTGTTGAACCAGTATCAATGACAACCTTACATACTTTACCTTTGCTCTTGCATGTGGTTTTGAAAAGAGCTCTTCTTTGCATCATATCCTTTGATGCCTGCAAACTATTTCTCCTTAGCATCAATGCTTCTCCCTCCTCAGGATATCCATAATGTTCAGGAACTCTATCTCCTTGATAAGTGTTTGAACTCTGCACACTTTGCTCTACTTTCTCTTCTTGCACAAGTTGTACTCTCTTGTCATTCGTTCTATCATTTCTGGATGATGAACCTTTGCTTTCTGGACATTTGAAAAATGGATGACCAAACTCACCACAGGTGTAACACTTTCCTGAAAATGTAGTAGAACCTCTACCACCTCCAAATCTACCTCTATTACCTTTCCATCCACCTCTGAAATCAGACTGTCCCTGTCCTTTACCAGTGTCTTCTTGACCCTCATTGGTTTGCCTTGTTGTAGGGGCTGATCCTCTTCCCCTCATATTGTTTCCTCTTCCTCTCATGGACTTTTCTTGTCCCCTATTCATCTTTTCTTCAATCCTGATTGCCATTTGGTAACAATCCTCCACACTCTTAGGGTTAGCTAAAACTAACTCATCCTGTATGTTCAATCTCAAACCAGCCAAGTACCTAGCCACCTTTTCTACCTCATTCTCATGATGACCAGATCTCATACTCAACTTATAAAACTCCTCAGTATATGCCTTCACATCCATTTCCTTCTGCCTTAAAAATTGCAGCTTCTTAAACATCTGAATTTCATAATCCCTAGGCAAGAATTTACCTTTGATCCTTGCTACCATTTTATCCCATGAAGTGATCTTTGACTTTCCTTGTTTCCTTCTCTCGGATTGTACATAATCCCACCATACCAAAGCATGACCTCCTAACTTGGTCTTTGCAATCTTTACCTTCTGATCCTCAGCAACATCTTCACATTCAAAGTGATTATCAAGTGCAGCAATCCAATCCAGTAACTCATCTTCATTAAAACTTCCATTATACTTGGAAACATCAACCTTTACCTTAGGTTTATCACTCTGCACTGCCTTTAACAGTTTTGCAAATCTCTGGTCTTCAGTATCCAGATCTTCAGCTACCTCTTCGTACTCTTCAACAGTATCTTCATCTTCTTCAGATTCACTATCTTCCACTTCCCTCTTTTTGTTCTTTTCCAGGGCTACAAGCCTAGCTTGAAGTGCTTCAGCAAGCTCCTTCATCTTCCTCATCTCTCTGGCATGTTTTTCCTTCATCTCCTGCAATTCCCTTGCAGTACCACTACCTTTCGGAGGCATTTTGTCAACCTCTCACTTTTCTACCTCTATCCTTTCAGTGACAGAATCAACTCTACTTCTGCCCTTTCGGTGACAGAATCAACACACAACAGCCCAGACCTTTTGCTGAGCTCTGATACCACTATGATGCAGAGGCATCCACACTAACACCTTGATATACAGCATATATGTCTAACACCCTTCATCATCATCATCATATTTTCCTTAACACTGTCAGCATCATCATATTTTCTCTGCCGACCGATATCCTCCTGCAGACAAACCTTCACCCTTTCGCCTGTCAGCAACATCATCATATTCGGCTATCGGCAGCATCATCATATTCGGCAAGCGCAATCATCCTCCTGATGATCACTGTTCATCTTACCGCCAACCTCTTTCTTCATCATCATGATGTTCAACATCATGTTCATCAGCAGGATATAGAACATCCGGTTCCTCCCATATATCCTGATGATGACAACCTCATGCACCCTTCCTTCGATGCTTACGTCACCCCGATATCCTGATGATGATTATCCCGATGACGATGACGTCACATGCAGTTCCTTCAATATCCTGCTGTCGGCCAAACTTAACATTATCAGCCCGCGATGGTTTTATCAACCCGATCTTCTACCTTATGCCGATACGCTCCTCCTCGGCAACACCTGATGATGATCACCCCAATGCACATTCACCTTATGCAATCGACTGCATCATGCTCATCTCCACTTACTCGGATGACGCCCGAAGTAACTGCAGGATATACACAGAAATATCCTGATGATGCCGTTGCGACAGATTTCCAACCTTAGCGAATTTCGATCCGCCGAACCTCCTGGGATAACCTGATCTACTTTCAGGGTGATCTTCCAAACTCTAACAACCAGCACGACCTAGCACATACCCATGCTAGGGTTCTCAACACCTCTCGACTGCGATCCTGCAAACATGCACATGAACAAACAGAAAAAGTAAACTACTTCCTAAACTACTGTACATAGCCATTCCACCGATTCGACGAATCAACCGGTGGAATGGATCAGTGAATCCATGAAACCACCAAAACAGCAAATCGATCACTCAATGGAGATCAAACAGAAAATGAACACAAACAGGATCTTTATTGATTTCAAAAGATGCAAATACAGTACTCTGTCTCACTCTCTGCAATCTAACTTCTCAACATCTATGTCTGAAACCAACCGATCCTCATGCATAAATAGGATTTCCTACGAGTACTACAACTCGATTCCTAGCGGCTGGGAGCTTCCAAGAGGCTGGGAGGATCCAACCGGACATACATCATAATAGCTATCCAAACAAACTATCTAAAAATAGTAAAGTATGGTCAACATGACCTTATTACATGCATTGGTCTTATAAGACCTTCTTGGAAACATTAACAAGACTCAAAACTAACTAACTACCTCATGGAGGCCAGCTATCAGGTAGGTGCTCCTGGACCACAACCAAAACAACTACACTACCTCAAATCACCAGAAACACTTGCACCTTCATCCAAAAACTTAAGAACACTAATTGTCATGACTGTCTCACTTGAAATATTGCTTGCATACCCCATGCCACAAACCACTTGAGTTGAGGATACATGCTAACATCCCAAACATATATTTAGATCTTTAGACCATAATATTCCAATGCAGAGCAATCCGAACCAAATTCCTATCACTCTGTCACCTCTAAACAATTACAAAACCTAGTTCTACTTAGATGGCCATAACTTCACCAATTCTCCATGAGGACCTTTCAAATCTTAACTGGAGCAACTTTAGACAATCATCTACACAACCCTTTAGTCTACAGACTCTGATCTTCATCTCACTAGAAATGTGAAGCAATCTACTTTGCGGAACTGCACTATCTTCACTGTTTCTGACAAAGAGATATGTAACTCACTTGTTTCTTCCAGAAAGGATAATGTTCTCAATATCCTCAACATACAAGTCTTCTAAACAAGTAATAGAATAAGATACATTTGACACCAATTACAACAAGGATATGTTGACATCAATGACAACACCAATTAGGTACATATTTGCAATAATCTCTCCCTTTGTCATGAATGGCAACATATGATGTGAAAAACTAATTCAACCATCAAGACAAGGACTTCTCCCCCTTTTTCCTATCACACTTGCAACCACTTTCTTCATTGATCCCCCTTTCACTAGCAACTCTACGTACTTCCAAGTTTTTCACATGACTTCTCTCCCCCTTTGACATCAATGGAAAAGGGCACATATTTGCAATCATCTCTCACCCTTTTTGTTTCTTAGACAAGACCAAACTAAATTTAAAACATATTGACTACTCCCCCTGAGTAGCATCCCCTTAAGATATGACTGTGAGTTCCATTAGACTGATGCACACTAGTGCACCTTAGTTCTGAATAGGAGGGGTAATCACCCCTAGCTTCCCTTTGAGATACTCAAAAGTGTCCTTAGGTAGAGACTTAGTGAAGATATCTGCAATCTGATCCTTTGAAGGAATAAACTCCAATCTAACTTTATTCTCATTTACCTTCACTCTCAAAAAGTGAAACTTGATGGATATGTGCTTTGTCTTTGAATGCAACACTGGATTCTTTGAGATGTTTATTGCACTTGAATTATCATAGAAGATTGTAATAGGCTCTTCAAACATAATTCTGATATCCTTCAATATGTGCTTCATCCACAAAACTTAAGTACAACTACTTGTTGCTGCTATATACTCTACCTCTGCAGTGGACATAGATATTGCCTCCTATTTTTTGCTTAACCAAGAAACTAATCTCTCTCCCAAGAAAAATCCACCACCACTAGTACTCTTCCTATCATCAACATCTCCTGCCCAGTCAACATCTTGTTGTGCCTCACACACATGCCCCATTAAAAAATGGGGACCCCCTCTTTTGATTCGGCTTAGGATGTCAATTAGATCTTTTCGTGTCCTAAGTGGTTAAGTGGTCAAAGTACATTTTGACCTAGATTGAATGATGATATTGAAAAATCACTTCAAGAATCTACTAGGTTGTATCCTTATTTTCCTCTTGAAGGCCTTGAATTTCCCTTTTGCACTAGATTGCCCTTTAACCGACCTTTGCGCTGGATTGTCTTCCAACCGACCTGGCGCTAAAATCTATTGTCACCAACTTCAGTGCTAATTTTCTCTCTGACAGACTTCTGTGCTAGAATCAACGTTCTTCGACTTACACTAAATTGAGCGATCACCGAATGAGTCAGATGAGGCCAAAATGTCCACAAGTCGGATAAACCTTAAATACTCACAAACTATGCAAGTTGAGTTTATAAGTCCTAGTGCTGAAAAGGTTCCTCACCAACCAGGTCTGACACACCTGATTTCCTTGCCAGGTCTGAGCTAAGAGGAAACCATGCCAAACCCTAAAATGACAAACGTACACCTACGCATTAACGAAAATTTCACTAGAGTAAAAGGGACAAATCCTCCATTTTGAACCATTCATTTTACATTTGATGGGATTTCAGAGCTTCATTTGGGATTTCAAACTTTATTGCCGCCGATCCAACCAAGTTCGAACCGTGACCTACCTGCACAATCTGAGAACGCCTTCCATATTTACCAGGTAGGGTTTTGAACCTTGTCCTTCAAACTTTCATTGCATACTGTTAGGGTTTGTTTAAAAGTTAATCTTTCTAAAGTGGAAGTTTAGCATTTCTAGGTCAGGTTTGCATATAAATCATTTGTTTTATGAAAAAACCCAGTTAAGATTCTTTGTTGAAAACATGAACGGATCATCATAAGTGAAAAGGACAAAACATAGATAAATTTCCCATAGATACCTTTAATTTTTAGCACTAAAATGAGGTCTGACCGACCTGCAAATGAGCCCACTCTTTAGTTGGTCGGAGACCTCTAAAACCCACACCGCACTCTCAGATTCATTGGGTGCTAAAAAATTCAATCTTTGACCAAACTCCCCGAATTGCATTTCTCTGACTTGGTCAAAAGGACCTAAAAACCCCACAAACCTTAAAAGTTGTTTTTGTACCAAAAACCCCTTGCGCTAACTTTGTGCTAATGTAATGCAAATAATATCGATAGGCTTTGTGCTAAAAACACAACCACCTAACTTGACAACCAATGGAGGTCGAAGACCTCTAAAACCTATGCAAGTCGGTACCCATCAAAATCTGTGCAAAGTGTATAAAAGCATAAAAGGTAGTAAAGCCTTTGGTTGGACCAGCCTATTTCTCCCGCAGAGGTCGGATGACCCTGATTTTAGCATTTTTCTACCTGTAGGTTGGACAACCCTCAAAATAGCGCAAAACATGCAAATGACTAATTTTTTAAAGAATTTTCAAATGGAAAGTGCCCAAAATGATAGAGTTAATGTTGTGATGCATTGATTATGATGATTTCATGGAATTTCTTGCGACATTAGATGTTTCTTTGCATGCATTAATGATGATTGCTACAATTGTAATAAATGTTAGATTTGAGTTTTCTTCAAAAGGTATATTAGTAGTACTAGCAGATGCATTAAGGCTCATCTTAAACTTAGGAGCATGTTAAAAGACTCCTCAAGGTATCAAACTTATAAGGTTCGGTCCTGCAGACTAAATAACTACTCAAGCCCAAGCTATGAAGTATGAATTTAAAGGAATCCCTCCAAAGACCAAGATTCACTCTAGGTGGAGTGATGTAGGAGATATAAACCTAGGTCACATAGACCTAGATGACTTCAGATTGAGGGTATTTGGTCTGAACCCTCCTAGGGCCAGAATACTCAGAGATAGTGGTATTTCACAAGTTGTTGCCTTTCCTACCTCAGTGCAATGTGCAGAACTAATGGCAACTTTTGCAGACAGATATGATGCAATGACAAGAACGATCCAAATAGTAGGTGGGGATATCTTGGCTGATCTAACCCCACCTTCTCTAGCTGAGAGCTTTGATATTCCTTGGCATAAGGTTATGACTATGCCAGACAAACAAGGATCATAAGATACTTATAACAAAGATGTAGAAGGTTGCAGAAAGTACATAAATGACAATTGGGCCAAAAGCAGAAGGTTTGCCCTCATCAAACTTCCTTGAATACTATACAGAAGTGATTTCCATGATGAAATTGGAGACTTAGTGACTTTCTTGAGCAGAATATATGGACTGCCTACAGCCTCCACTTTTGAGGATTGGATGTTTGTCATTATCATTGAGATATTGAAAGGGACTAAGTTCCATTGGGCCTACATCCTCAATGACAACATTCATGAGGCCTTCAACAATTTCAAGGACAAGAGATACTTTAGATGGACATCCTATGTTGTTTACGCATTGGCAAGAAGAAATCACTATGTTGGGCTGTTCAAAATTGGAGAAATTGGGAATGATGAGCAAACTCAGATAAAGGTGTATGAATGCTACCCGCAGCTGATCTCCTCTCAATCCTTGATACATTTCAAAAGAGTAAATGATTCTTTCATGATGTATATAACTAGAATGTTGCAAGATAATACAGTCTTGAGGATTTCCATTGAGGCCATGATTGAAATAACCAAATATGGTAGATGGTACATCTAGTTCAATAAATTTACATATTTAAGGGTGCAAGGCTTCACTGGGATGGCTTACAGACTTCCCAGGTAACCCGATGACAAGAAAGTGCTTCTAGAGCTATCTAGATAATTAATACCCTATGTTGAGAAGCTTAAACACTTGCACAAAACCAATGTTCAATTTCCCATCAAGTTTGGCAAAGGAATTTATGCATGCCCTTCTTTTGCATCAACAAAACATTTTGATAAAGAGCTTCAGCTCCTCAACTTACACTACTATAATGTAAAGGGTCATTTTGATCCAAATAAGGAGATGGAAAGATTCGTGAGCAAGAAGTTGTTCCACAAGATGCACATTGAAGATTTTTGGGCCAATTGCAATGATGATTATGAGATCATGAAGAAAGAACATTCAAGGCTACCTCTAGATTTTATCAAGAAGTTTTACATTATGGCAGTGCCAAACCAGCTACTGGATGATGAAAATGTTATGGTCAGAGGACCATGGGAGGCTCAGTACCATCAGCCTATCCCATTACAAAATTGGGCAAATGTAGTAAAGAGCTCCCTGGATATTGCTATGAGGGAACCTATCAGATTAAGCAAGGTCTGGGTAAGAGGTCAAGTAGCTGCTCTAGAAGGACAAGGAGTTTAGCTCACTTATATAGCATTGGATTCAAATAAGGACTCTGGTGGAGAAGAGGATGAGCTAATCCATGTCATAGATGAGGCAGAGCTAGCTGAGAAATAGAAGTCAGATAGTGAAGAACATACATCTTTGGCTGAAAAGTTGAAGATGAAGAAGCCATCTACAAGATCTCCTCAAAAGAAAGATCAAACTCCCTCTACTAGGACAATGGCCTCTAAGAAAAGAGATATGCCAAGTGGTTCTAGAGAAGGCTCTAAGGCCAAGAAGGTAAAAGTAAAAGAAGTTAGTAAGGAGGATGATACAACCAAAAAAGATTCTAATCCTCCAACTGCCTAGCCTTCTACTACCCAAAGTGTGGGCACTGTTGTCACAACCCCTGCTATTTCTACTACTACTTCTCCTTCCATCACCCCTTCCTCTATTGCATCCACTTCACCCATAACCTTAGAAACATCCCCTGCCACCTCTTTTACCACTACCATTGCAACTACTTCCTTCTCATGGGCAATTTCTTCCAGCTCCTCTAGTAGCCCTATTTCTTCCACTATCACTACACTTACATCTTCTATTTCTTCCACTCAATTACCAGTACCTCCCATTTCTACCATCCTTTCACCCTCTCTTCCTCTTGCTTCACTACCCTTTCTGTCACCTCTTGTCATTTCTTCCTCCTTATCCTCGGTCTTGGCTAACCTGACACAAGTCAATGCGCCTTCCCTCGCCATATCCTCTACTATCCCTATTTCACAAATGCCTGCAGACTCTTTAGTAGTAACACTGCTACCTAGGATTGAGAATGTATGTGCAGAGTTGTGGTTCTCCTTCCTTCCACATTACTGTCATGCATCCCGTCATCAATTGTGGTTCTCCTTCCTTCCACATTACTGTCATTACCTTGAGCTTGTATGGTCCATAGATTCCTCTGGTCATGCTCAAGGGGGTGGCTTCATTCATTCGGTAGGTCTTCACATGGATCCAGATAGGTACTTGATGGGCGTGGAAATATCTTATCCTATTTTTTACAGTCCAATGTTCAAAGACTGATTCTGGTCCACACGGCCCATAGTGCTGAGCAATATACCTGCTTAAAGCTGTATCTTCACCGGAGTTAAATGTTAATTTAAATATACATCCAGTGTATGCAGTAGATGTGCCAAAATCTAAATTTTTTGCAGGTGGGTAAGGTCCAGAAAACATATCTCTAATCAAATCCTTACCATCTTCAAAGTTAAGCCATTCTTCGGGCTTTCCTATTTCTGGATTATTAAACTGTAATGGAAGACAAAAGTCACCACACCAGTTATTCAGAATATGTCCTATATCAGGATCAACTGGTTCAACCTCTGCATTGAAATGGAAGAAGGGAATCTCTGTCCATAAACCTGGAGAAGTCAATAACATCTTGGCTTTCAACATTTTATACCTATCGTATAGGAAGTCATTAGCCATTCTAAAATTGTGAAGATCCCTTCTTGGGAAAGGATTCATACTCAATTCATTTCTACTGAGTTCATGTCATCTCTGTTCTCGGATGCGGATGTGCATAACTCTGATCTTACCTTTAAGTTACCTGACTTTGTTCTCTGGTTCTGGATTTTCTTCCTTGTGTCCTTCTCTGGATATAAAATCTGCTACAATGTTTTCAGCTCCTGGAATATGAACACAATCAAATTCGTAAGTACAAAGAAGCTGAGCCCATCTAAGCAATCTCCCTCTTACTACCTTGTTACGAGATTCTTTCTTAAAGAATCCACGAAGGTTCTGCAAATCAGTTTTTAGTAAAAACCTTTTATCTGCAATGAACATTTGGAAAGCTGAAAAGGTGTTTACTACAGCAAGGATTTCTTTATGTGTACTATGATAATCTTTTTCTGAACCATGAAAACTTCCAGAGACAGTCCTAACAATCTGTCCTTTATCCTTAGGATTAAACTCTACAGTAGACTGTTCTCTCAAAACACCTGCCCATGCAAATTCACTTGCATCTGTTTCCACTATCTTATATCCTGGACCTGGCAGTTTCAGGGGTGGAAGTTTAGCACACTTATCCTTGATATTCTGTATTAATCTGTCATGATAGGGAGTCCACGGTGGTGGTTTCTTGCCTAAAAGCTTGTTTAGTTCCAGGCGATCTTCAGCCATTTTATAATAAAACCCAGAGATATAATTTACTAAGCCCAGAAATCTCTGCAATTCTTTTACATTAGTAACAGGCAAATTGCGAATTCGGGTAAGAATATGTTTTTGTACCTCCATTCTCCCCCCCCGGAAGAAGCTTGATCCCGATGAACACAAGTTCAGGAACAGCAATAAGGGACTTGGATGGGTTGACTGCTAACCCATTATGTTGACAAACAGACAGAAAAGTTCAGAGGTGATCAAGGTGATCTCCCATTGTTTGGCTAAAGACCAAGATATCATCTATATAGGGCTGAATGAATTTGGCAAAAGGTCTAAATAAGATATCCATTTTTTGCTGAAATATAGAAGGAGCCGTTTTGATTCCAAAGGGTAAAACAGTCCACTCATATAAACCTTGGGGAACAGAGAAGGCTGTTTTGTAGTAATCTTCAGTTTTCAAACTAATTTGCCAGTAACCTTTGGTTAAATCAAACTTTGAATAGATATGGCTTCCTTGGATCACTTGCCAAATGTGGTCTTTACTAGGAATGGGATGTCTGTGATCAACTAGACAATCATTGAGGGGTTTGTAATTTACTACCAATCTCTTCTCAGGTAACTCTACACCTCTTTCATCTACTTTAGGTACATACATAGCATGACAAGAGAAAGGAGAGTCTGAGACTTGGATTAAGCCTAAGGCTTCTAACTCAGCAACTTCTTTAGCACACATTTGAACTTCTGAGGAGCTCATAAGAAAATAATTAGCTTTAGCTCGGGGAAGAAGTTCCTTACCTTCACTGTCTCTTTTCAAGGGAAGGTTGCAAGTGAGTGACCTTTGAAATTTCTTCAGATCTTTCGTCATGACTGAAGAGGCAAACAATTCTTTGATCTGCTTCACTTCTTCTTGCTTTTCTTGGAATTGCTGATGGAGCCAAACCTGATTGACAGGTTTCTTCTTCTTTTCATCCTTTTGAATCCTTGAGAAGGATGTTGGCTGGTAGATCCGAGGTAACTGGTATAACCCCTTAAATGTCAAGAAGTCTTGTTCAATTGTGAAAGGCTGCCATTCTGACAGAGTATTGCTGCCGATGACACCATCATACTCCTCTACTTCATACTGAACAAAGACTGTTAGGCTAGGCTTGGATTCAAAACCAAGTTGAACAGGCGCTACACAGAACTGATGGCTATAAGACTTTTCATTATTACCAAAAGTTATATCAGTTTTACCATCACGCCATGCATCCTCAGGGAATGCATTCTTCCTAGCAATATTTAAGTCCGCACTCGTATCAATTAAGAAAGCTAAAGGATAAGCCATGATACCTGGGAACTTGATTAACAGCACTGCACCTGGACAGTGAGTTGTGGCTTTGGCTGCTCTGAATGTTGAACTATTCTTCTTTATAGCATTCATCCTTCCACTGCTTTCTCCTTCATCATAGATGGGGATTACTTCATGCGTCAGACTTCCTTCAAATGCTTCCTCTGACAAAAAGTTTAGGGGATCATTTTCTTGCTCAATCTTGATAGCTTGAATATTCGGGAAAGGCCTTCTGACTGGTGGCTGAGGACTTTGAAGATTCTCCGCGATCAGCGGACTGTATGGCTTCTCTTCACAGAAAAGAGTCACCTCTCTGCTGGTTACTGGTTCCATCATTTGAACTCCAGAAACAGAGTTAAACCAGTTGATGTATAACTCCAGCTCCCTTTGAGACTCTGCTTGGTGTTTTTCTTCAACATCTTCTACGATAAGAATATCAATCTCATCGGTTACTTGTGCTAGAACTTTGTCAAGAAATTCTAACCGATGTCTGCGCCATAGCCTTCTAGCCATGCTTCCTGGACTAGGAGCTTCTAAGAGACCTTTCTGCTCTATGGGAGTAGTTGCTGAAACTATTGATTGGGCAACAGTTACTACTGTTGACTCAACAGGTGCGGCTTCTCGAAGAGATGCCACAGAAGCTTTCTGCTGATTGTACCAAGGAGAAACTTGGTATCCATGTGATCCATAACTGCCTCTTGAAGGGTGAGGACCTCCGCGAGGTACGAAACCTCCTCTGCGTTGATATGGTCTTGGGTTTGCAGATTCCCACTGCCTTTCATCTTGAAATCTTACCGCTGTGGGTTTCGGAGCCTTCGACTGCAGCAGATAATGCTTTCGGCTTTTTAGCTGCTCGAGCTCTGCTTTTAACCTTTTCCAGGTTTCTGGACCCATATTCATTTGCTTCAACTACTTTTCTATATTCAGGATCTCACTGACAATCTGATCAATTTCTTCTGCTGATCCTCTCATCATTCTATAATAGAATGAGACTTCTAAACTTTCAGAATTATCAGATTCTTCTGATGCTGATGAATCAGGATGCTCTGCTTTCATCACCTGAATATGAGCTTGCTCTTCTCGAGCTGAATGAAACTCTTCTTCTGCAGATTTTATATCCAGAGAAGGACACAAGGAAGAAAATCTAGAACCAGAGAACAAAGTCAGGCAACTTAAAGGTAAGAATATGTTCTTGTACCTCCATTCTCCCCCCCGGAAGAAGCTTGATCCCGATGAACACAAGTTCAGGAACAGCAATAAGGGACTTGGATGGGTTGACTGCTAACCCATTATGTTGACAAACAGACAGAAAAGTTCGGAGGTGATCAACGTGATCTCCCATTGTTTGGCTAAAGACCAAGATATCATCTATATAGGGCTGAATGAATTTGGCAAAAGATCTGAAGAAATTTCAAAGGTCACTCACTTGCAACCTTCCCTTGAAAAGAGACAGTGAAGGTAAGGAACTTCTTCCCCGAGCTAAAGCTAATTATTTTCTTATGAGCTCCTCAGAAGTTCAAATGTGTGCTAAAGAAGTTGCTGAGTTAGAAGCCTTAGGCTTAATCCAAGTCTCAGACTCTCCTTTCTCTTGTCATGCTATGTATGTACCTAAAGTAGATGAAAGAGGTGTAGAGTTACCTGAGAAGAGATTGGTAGTAAATTACAAACCCCTCAATGATTGTCTAGTTGATCACAGACATCCCATTCATGAGCGTGAAACAACACTTGAGGAGGAGAATGGTGTATTGGCTAAAGTAAGTGATAAAGATTTCCTTGAACCTTTAGCCAATGTTGAAATTATTGAATTATCTGATAGTCCTCTAGACAAGGATCAAATAGAGGAAATTTTGAAGTCTGCTCAAGAAACTATAGTGAAAAATCTTGAAAACTTAGCCCAAAAAGAAGAAAAAGAAGAAACACAGAGAAGAATGAAGAACTAGAGCAAGAATAGAAATCACCCAAGGAGCTGGCTATAATTGATGAGGATGGAGCCACTGAATTAAACAAATCTTCTACACCTGAATGGTTGCAAGGCAGAATGACATATCATGAGCCACAAGTGGAGATAATGTAGCTTGATCTGAGTACGATCCTATCACAAGCTTAGAAGCCTTAGAAACAAAAGAAGGCTAAGATATAGTCAAGAATCTATAAGAATGAATTAGGATTGAGAATTGCAGAAATAGCAGTCCCACCAGCTGATGTAGCAAAAGAACAAGTTAGGGCAGAAGATTACAGAATATCTACAGTTGATCTAGGACTAGCCACTCATGCTCAAAGAGTGGATGATCTTAAAGATTTAGTCACATCAATTTTGGAACAACTGGACAAGGATGAAACATCCAAGAAGGACTTGAAGCAACAAAATGAAGAACTTTACACATGCCTCCAGTTTTTGATAAAACCAGTGGATCTAGGAGGAGATATAAGGATGATACCCACTTTTCTGTCTACTAATGAGATGGCCAGATTGGGTGAGGTAAGATCCAAATCCTAAGGTACAATGAATTGGTTATTGAAAGTTTTTGAGATGGGATTTGAAACCATTAGTGCCTATGCTCAAGCACACAAGAAATTGGTAGAGTTGCATAAGAAATGGAAGGACTTGCACGAAGAATGTGACTCCTTTGATGAGTACTATTCGCACATGTATCCTTAGATAAAGAGCATCAAAGAATTGCCTACCCAAACTCTGGTCATAGAGAACATTTTAACTGGGAATCAGCTGCCAAAGGCCAGTGAGTGGTATCAATAGCTGCTTTTGAGGAAAGAAACTTTTGAGCATATAAACCAGGTGATGAAGAACTGAGATCAATCATATATGATATCAATGACTCTCTAAAGGATTGTCGGGAAGCATCCTATGATGATTATGCCCCATTTGATATTGAGAAGTGTAAAGATAAGTTGCATAAGGTGCTTTTTGAAGATGCCACGCTCAGTATGGAGGAAAGGTTAGATAAGGCAAGCAACCTTAGAGCTGAATTCAAGGCATTTCAAAAGGCGAGAGTAGAGATAGAGAGAATACATACTAAATTTAGTCAAGAATTGGAGGTGTTTGACTACTGGATAAATCTTTTGAAGGATCTAGATCCGTCTGAAATTAATCCTACACTTGACGTGTGGCTAACTTATCGCAACAAGCTGGCTAGTGAAGATAAAATTGACTTAGATAATGAATCGTGATGTTATTTTATATTCTAAGGATGTAATCTTGTCATAATTGTAAATTGTTGTATTCAAGAAAACATGTGACTCTATTTTTTCTTTTTCTTGCTTCTAAAATGTTCTTTTCTACTAATATATTGAGTTGGCTAGTCAAATTCACTAGATTCAATGTATCTCGGGGCTATTTTTCATCTTTTTCATAGAAGACAAAATGTAATCTGAGAATAGATGTGAGCTGTTATAATTGTATTTATTGATGTAATTTGTACCATCAATGTCAATTTAATCTCCACCATTCATTCAAAAACTTGGTATGCTACTCTTCTAAATAAAGGGCTGCCATTTCCTTTGTTTGAAAGAGAGATTTTGATACCAAATTGTTGACTCTATGCCATTTGAAGTGATACAAAGCAAGTTTCTGCAGTAATTCTGAGAATTTGTGTCTTGTGTTGGCTCATTTTGGTTTTCATGGTTCACTTCTTGCTCTCCCATAGTTAATTAGTTGTGCTTTTATAATGTTTATGGTTTGCTATAGTATCTGATGAATACTCTAAGTCTATACTTTTAGTTATTTGTTGATGGTAAATAGCTGTGTAAAGTTAATCTAGGCTGATTGTTTGTGTAAAGTTTAATTGCATTTCATAAGTTAAGTTGCACCATTTATTGGGTATTTAGCAAATGAATGTGATCTGAAAATCTATTGACCTCCATTGAAGATAGCACTATTTTTTGCAACAATGTAACACCCATTTCAGTTTGGTAACTCAGGAAGTTGGTTTAAAGTTTTAGAGTATTTGTCTACTTAAGATAAACTATGCATTGTGCATGTCATTTAGGATTCTTCTAAAATCCTAACCTTTTTCATTTTCTTTAAAACCATTGTTAGTTATTAGAATAGGAATTTTAGTAGCACTCTTCATATTTATCAGCTGAAAATCATAAAAGGGTTTCTGTGTATTTGTTGCCTCAAACTTGAAGATTTACAAATTACATGTAAGACCCCTTGTAGGCATAGCTAAGACATAACAATTGAGAGATTCCAAGCAAGCTAAGACCTAGCTATATTATCCTTGGAGTAGTCTTACCTAGGGTAGGATACTTTTCAAGAGAGGTGTGAAAACAACAATCACACCTGCGTTGTTGTGTGCTAAAACCACCATCAACATAATTAGCGCTAGATGGAGGGCCCTATTTTCCCCCTGCTTAAAATTAGCAAGTTTGGGGACTAGACAGAGACACACTAGATCCAACTCAGCTGTAGAAGAGCTGCTATCCTTGTCAAAATTCAGACAAACAAGAAGGGATCAAGGAATACCTAGAGCCCCAAGAGCTCAGTTAGCCCCAAGAAACACCACTGTAGCTCCCATTAATCCTACCAACATGGCCTTTTTTGTAGGAAATAACTAGTCTCCTTTTATGTTCAACAATTACCATGCTATGCCAAAGAACCTAGATAAGTTATGTTCAAAATTCAGAGTGAACGATCCAGATAGGACTGCAGATGAGCACATTAAAATCTTTGAAGCTAACATGTCCATGTTGCAAGTGCAATATGAGGATGTGATATGCAGATTGTTCCCTTATTCTCTGCAGGATGAAGGTTATTACTAGTTTGCTAACCTCCCTGCAACATCCATAAATTCATAGCTAAACCTGAAGACTACTTTTCTGGATAGGTTTCGTATGCCTACCACCCCAATGGATCTTTATCAATTTTTTGTAGAAATCCGTAGAGGTGAAGGGGAGATGATAAGTTCCTTTAACAATAGATTTCAAAAAGCCTACAGCCATTTGCAAGCTCCTTATGTTGTAGAATAGGCCTCTGCCCTACCCATTTACTATGCTGCCCTGGATAAACTTACCTCCATGTTAGCAAGGAGAGCTGACCCAATCCCTACTACTGTAGCTCAAGTATATTCTACTGCTATCACTGTGAGTACTTAGCTAGTACAAACAGCTTTCAGTCCATTGAACCATATGGGACCTGTTACCCTGCCAAATCAAATACCTATGATAAATCATGCATTAGCCAACCATACTCTTGTGATGAATCCAATTCCATACCCAACTGTAACACAAGTTTTAGTGATCCACCCAGGCAATCCAGTAGCTGAAATGCCTCCAGCACAAATACCTTTCCTACAGTCTTTAGAAATAGCCAAAGGTAAAGAAGACAGAGATGATATCAAAGAACTGGTTGAGCAATTGAAGAAGCTTACTACTAAGATTACCCACCTCAAGAACAAGAATGCCTATCTGCAACAAAGGGGACAGAATCAACAACATTTCTAGAATCAGAAGTACTCCCAGAATTAAAATCAGAACCAATTCTCAAATCAATATCAGTACCAAAATTAGAAATTTTAGTAGTGGTCAAACCAATCTTGGAACACCAGATCAAACAACAGAGGAGTGCAATCACCCTTGGAAAATCAGAACAATGATACCAAGCCCCTAGGTCATGTGATGTTAGCTGAATGAGCTTTGTCCACTTGGTGTAGACTACACAACACGAATGCTCACTCTGAACTAGACTACCCAGAATTCCAGATTGTGTCCAGTATCTTCCAGATGGAGATTCAAAATGTTAAAAATTAGGAGACTCCACCGACAGGGTATGAAATTGTTCCTTCTCAGAGGTATGACACTGCTCTAGTCCTTGATAGCTATACATTTGCATTCCAAGATGATAATCAACATAAGGAAGAAGAGTCTAAAGAAGTTAATGCATATTAACAGTACAATAATAGTCCTTACAAATTGAGAAGTAGCAAGCCTGAAGGCCCTTTCACCATCTCCATCCTGCCAAACAGCTATCAGATTCCACCTGACCCAAAAGCTACCAATGACCCTGAACCCCTGAAAGTTTCCCATCAATCAGTATATCAAGGCATTATTACTATTGAAAGTTCTCAACGATCTGATATAGTGAAGATGGGACAGTATGTAGCTGAAGAACTTAAGAAAATGAAGGTCAATCTCTCTGTATATGAGCTACTTAAAATAGCTGAGGTTAGAACATCTTTCTTTCAAGATATAGGTACTGGAACTAAAACTAATTATGTACCTAAGGAAAACAACACCAAGGATAGCATTGATAAATGGAAAGAAAGAATACATGTGTTTGATGTGGAAATAAAGATGACACTATATAAAGACAAGAGGGAAAGTGCCCCTTTCCTCTTAACACTCAAAATCTTCAATAAGAACCTTCATAACTGTTTAGTAGATTATAGTGCTTCCACAAATGTAATGCCATTATCAGTCTGTAAAGCACTTGGGCTCACTCCAGCCAAGTCTTCCAGGAAGGTGACACAATTATATAAGACTCAAGTGAATGTAGTAGGTGAATTAAACATGATACACATGCAGCTGGCCTCTGATCCTAGGGTGCAACAGTATATAGATATTCAGGTGGTGGATATTCTAGATCAATATGGTATGCTACTGAGTAGGGACTGGTCTAGGACTTTGAATGGTTATATGGCAACTAACTTTTCCCATATGTGGTTACCATGGAAAGGGTTGGCCAATCAGATACATATGGAAAGAGAACCTAAGATGAAGCATATGATCATAGAATACAATCAATCCAATGAAATTCTATTCTCAGAAGTTGATTTGGGAGTTTATCTTCCACACATTAGTCAGTCAGAAGAAGTCCTCATGTTGAGTTTCTTAAGACCCTCTAAACCACTTATAGAAAGATAGGAAAGTATAGAAGCCTACATTCAATTAGATTCAGAAGACTCTTCAGAAGAGGATGAAGCTAGGGTATTCGAAGGATTTCGTGATTTCGTAGCCAGATTTGCACAAGATCAAACTACTATTGGAAAGCAGGTTCAAATGGAGGAGTTATTATTACCCAACTGTTGTCGCATACATGGTACATCACATTTTGAATTTACTTGCTAGCTCTGTCAAGAGGCAGTCAACCAAGTACAAAGACAATTGAAGATCCCCATAATTCTGAAGGAGGCATCTGCTATTGAAAAGAAGGAAGAACTTGAGCCTCCGCTTGATGAAAGGAAGTCTATAAAATAGGATGATAGTAGCAAAGATTTTCGCTTATGGACCCTACGATTTGATGGTTCAAGATGCAGACAAGGGTCTAGTGTAGGGGTCGAATTAATCAACCCCACTGGGATCTCTTAGTTGGTATCACAAAGAATACAGTTTCCATGGACAAACAACATCACTAAATATGAAGCATTAGTGTAGGGGTTGCTGCTAGCACTGCAGAAGAAAGTTAGAATTATCCAGGTGTTTGGTGATTCTGAACTAGTGGTGAAACAAGTAAGAAATTAGTACTCATGTAATGATAAGAGGTTGAATAGGTATAGGAATAGAGTCTAGGATTTGATAGAATGCTTTGATAGTTTTAACATCCAATTGATCCCAAGGAGACAAATTCATGTTGCAAATACCCTAGCTCAGATAGTAAGTACATTAGAGCTAACATCCATGGTAGGATTAAAGAAGTTCTCTGTTGAGTTTGTCACTACCCCGTCTGTACCTGATAATGTTACCAATTTCCAAGTTTTTGAAGATGATCAACACATAATTAATTTTCTTTCTTCATCTAATGTTTTCACTACTTAGATAATAGATGAAGAAGAAATGGAGCTTGCCGAAATGGATTCGGAAGGAGTACTAAACCTGAAAACCAATACGATTCCATGAGGAATGGTAGAATTGGAAAGATTGTTTGATGCAGATAATTTAGGAAGCTAAAGGAAAGAAGGAAAGTCTCTAGGAGGAAAGTGTGACTTATTTAACTTGGGAACAGAAGAAAATGTTAATAATTTGTTCATTGGGAAGGCTAGTATTGAAGAAGAAAAGACATGAATCATACATGCATTGAGAGATTACGATGAGGTTATAGCATGGAGCTATGAAGATCTAAAGACATATGATACCTTGACCATCGCGCATACCATCCTATTGAAGCTAGGAGCAAAGCCATTTAGACAAAAGCAACGACTAGTGAATGCTCTACTGGAACCACTAATTTTCAAAGAAGTTCAGAAGTTGCTACTAGCAAGGATAATATTTCTAGTCAGACATTCCACATGGATAGCAAATTTAGTTTCAGTATGAAAGAAAAATGGAGAAATCAGACTTTATGTTGACTTCCATAACTTAAACAGAGCATTTGAAAAGGATAATTACCCACTGCCTTCTTTGGACGAAGTATTACAGATTGTTAATCGGTCCCAGATGATGTCATTCTTGGATGGATATTCTAGTTATAACCAGGTAATGGTAGAATATGAAGATAGATTGAAGACATCTTTTACCTTCAAATGGGGCATCTATGCATACCGTCACATGCTATTCAGTTCAATCAACGTTGGTGCAACTTTTCAGTGTGCAATGGATGTTGCTTTTAAAGGGTTAGTTGGAAAATGTATTATCATCTACATGGATGACCTCACAGTATTCTCAAAAAGGTGAGAGGATCATGTAGGAGATATGAGAAAGGTGTTACAATGATGCAAGGACTATGGTATATCACTCAATCCCAAGAAGTGCATTTTTGGAGTAACTGAGGGGAAGTTGCTGGGACATGTAATATCTAAGCAAGGAATATCTATCGACCTAGACTAGATCCAAGCAATACTAAAAATACCTCCCTATTGTGTGGTTACACAACACGCCCCATTTTGACTTGACAAAATAGGGACCCAAATTTTGTTTGGCTTTGCTTGTGTTTTCTGCTTGCTGGCAGTTTGGTAAAAGTAAGACAATGCAGATGATCCTACATAGTGGGACTAGGTAAGTCATCATGATGAGGTCAATTTTTTCAAAGTTAAATTTTCATGTCAATAACCTCATGGGTAGATAGAGCATAAAATTTCATGCAGGTTTTCCTTTTGGATCACCCTGATATTCATTAGGGAACAAAAGTTATGATGAGTTAAAGATCTGGTCAAACCTGATATTCTGGGGGGGATCATATTTCTCAATATCAGTCATCTTACAAAAGATCACCCCAATCCAAATTATCACCCGATAAAATCATTTGCTCCGAACATCTGAACGTCAACGTTATGTGATAAAGATATCTACCTGATAAACAAAATCATGTATTTTGCAAGGGTCATATTCCTGAACATCCCCTGATATTTAATATCCCCCTGATATTTGAAATATCTGCCTGTCACAAAATATCATCCCAAACCAATGTCCTGCTGCTGTCATCCAAACTCGATAATCAAAGAAATAAACATACTGATGACGTCACCATCTTTTTACCTCATGGAGGTATATTTCCAAACATGACCCTTCCTACATAACATGATGATGATGTCATAATGCAACAATGATGAACCAAGTCTTTATCCTGTTGATGTCACTCTGATATTTCAACAGGAGGTCATTTTAGTCTAGGGGGTGATATTACAAACATCACCAGATATTTAGAACATTGCCTGATATTTTAAATATCTACCTGATATTCTCAATATCACCCGATATTTAGAGATCACCCTATGCCTTGCCGCCATAACATTAAATGCACTCAGATATGGTAGGTGGTTCCTACCCATTACAAACCTGATACATACACTTGGCAGGATCCAGAAGTTTCATATGAGAAAATTGGAGGTTGCATTTAATTCGCCCTAATTTTCCCTAATGTGCCTGAGTGGAGAGGTTAAAAATAATTTAAAGATTCATTTCATACTTACCTTGTGATAAAATTGGAGGTTGTATCAGAACAGGATACGAGAGCACTGTTGGTAATTGAGTTCTTTTCACAGATATCAGCATAATTAAGAAGATAAGCGCATCAGGTAAGTAATTGAAACCATCTGGTTGTTGTATTCTGCATATCTAGGTATCATGAGGTCTTCTAGTTTGAAATTCCAAATTATGCAGGTCAGGATAAATGAAGTGTGGAAAGAATAGTAGTATGCATGATGAATGATGAATATGTAATGTACATGCATGCTTATATATGTATCCATTGTAAGACCATGGTGTGTTAATTGCAGGCATCCATGGCGGATAAACGGCTGGCTAAGTTAGAGGCAAAATTCCTGAAGCTGATGTTTGCTCATCCTGATGGTGTTCAATTCAAATATGGTGCCATTATAGACACACACCAAGGGAATATAGATCTGGCTGCCTGGTCAGTCAAAATGAATGATGAAGAGTAGCAGCACCTTGCTGGATGTCGTTTTCATATCAGGAATGTGGAGTGCAGCTGGTTTCCCATATTCTATGGAAACCTCTGAGCTGGTTATTGAATGTGCAAGGAATTATAACCCACAAACCAGGAGGGTAGAGAAACATGGCAGAATATATGTTGATCTGTCAATTAAAGGTATTGCTACTACATTTGGTTTGCCAATGGGCAAGAAGGTTGCCAACATAGACCTGAAGAAGTCAAAAGTAGAGTATGAGAATAATAAGAAGTCTACCAAGAAGAAGATGTATCAATGGAGGGTGAAGAATAGTCCCTATCCGGTGACAGCTAAACTTCCTATACATTTGTATAAGTATGACTTTGATGACGAGTACCAATACATGATAGCCCTGCTTAGTAGAGTGACAGGCCAGCCTAATGCTGGAAGTTTTAAGGACTGGATGTATGCAGTTATCCTAATGTGTCTATACACAGATAGCAAGCCAATGTGGGCTAAAATGATAAGTGATGCCCTGGATGAGCAGCTGATGAATCTGGGAGGTCCGGATTGTTCCTTCTACATGACATCATATATAGTTTATTCATGTGCCTATAAGGGTACATTTGATGCCTTGATCACAGATGGAAAAATTGGAGGCACAACTAATGATGCACACATCTGGGACCATTACCCCCAATTACAAAGAGTGAATTACCTCTAGGATTATAAATTAGTGAATGATGCATTTTCTATGCATCTAGTAAGGACCATGGAGGAAGACAGAACTAAGAGATTGAGCATGGAAGCTCAGGAGGTGATATACAGGCATGGGGCCTGGTTCATTCAGTTTGCAACTTTTTCATACATTAGGATTGAAGGATTTATAGAGCACCCTCTCATGCTCCCAAGATATCCAACTAATGCTATAGTGTTAATGGAGTTCATGAGACAAATTGAAACAATACTAGATGCTTATAAAGCTAATAACAAGCTTTCCCTAGTATTGTTTCCAGTAACAATGGGCTAGTATATGTGTCCAGACAGTGAGAATATTAAGAAAGCCATAGCTCGCTTAACAATGATGAATTTCCAGCCATTTCCATTAATAAGATCATATGATCCTTATGGAAGGATGCAGAAGATCATGGGACATCCCATTCACCAAAGGAATCTTAAAGATTTCTGGGCAGATTGTGAAGATGAAGCTGAAGCCAGAAGAAGAAGATACCAAAGGTTGACACTTAATCAAATCAAGACCTTTGATTGCATCTCCATCCCAGCACAACTAAAGAAAGATGATGGAATGATAATGGCTAATGAATATGAAGAGAAAAAGATATATAATGATACCATCTCTGTGCCAGATCTCACTATACAGGAGGATATTTCCCTAGATCCATTCATAGGTAGGATATTACAGTTAACCCAAGCTTGGATGGATGAGCAGATAAATGTACTGAAGAAGAAAGGAGTGGTCATCACTGTTGATAATAAGAAGAGGAGACAGGAAGTTCTTGAGTGTGAATTTGATGATTTTCTAGTTGAGAAGAGGAAATCCAAAGGAGAGAAGGACCACCTCATGAAAAAAGAAAGAGGCCTTCAAGAGGTAAGAAAAATGATCCTAAACCCAAAGGGGTTATAGTGGAAAGAATGATAGTGCGTGTTGAAGATGCATCGGGATTTGGACAAGCATCAGCATCATCAGCATAGCCTCCTCAGGATAAACAAAAAGCCAAACAAATCCAGAGGCCAACTGCATAGACTACTATTGCATATGAAGAAGATCAAGCCTCACAGAAGAATAAAGAGAAGGATATTCCTCTTAAAGAAGAATCTAAAGAAGAGGAAGGCCCTATATCATTCCCAAGGAAGAGAAAAGCACCTCAAGTGATAGAAACTACACCTAAGAAACCAACAACTTCCATGAGAGGTGAAATAAGACAAACTCCCATAGTGTTGAGGGGAGCAGGTGGGGAAGTGTTTAAGAAGGAGTTGCAACATAATGTTCCACTTCCTACCATTGTGAAGTTTAAAACTGAAGAAGTAGAAGAACAATTGAAAGGAACCTCCAAAGTACTTCAAAGTGGTCAAGTTTCATTAGATGAGATAGTTGACTTATCTAATGATGAGGTAGTGAAGGATGTAACTTCACAAGGAATGGAAACCCTTGCTGTTAGCACTCAGATAACTCCTCACAGAACTCCATCAGTACAAACAGTGTTACAGGAGATGAAGCAAGTGGAATCAGTGAAAGAGAAGAGCCCAGAAAAGGTAGCCCAAGATATGGGGCTAGATACCTTAGTTGAACAAGTAACAAGTCCTACAGTAATTGATCTCACCTATAGACATGATGCAAGTCCTGAAAATCAAGGAGGTACACAGGATGAAGAAGAAAGTATTGAGAAAGTAAAAATGGCAGAGATAGAAAGCCATACTTTGGATATTGGTGATAAACAACAAAAGGAAGTACCTATTGGGCCTAAAACAGTAGATGTCCCACCAAAAGACAAGGAAGATAAAGAAATATCAAGTGCTAATGACCATAAGGCTCAAAAAGTAATTGTTACAGCTGCAAAACAAATAGTAGTTGCAAATCAGTTGGAAGAGCCTAAGGTAGATGAAATAATACCTATGGAAACTAATATGCCTCATGATGAGGAAATCACTAAGGTAGATAAGACACTCGTGGAGGAAGCAAAAGATCAAGATCAGGATAAACATGAAGATGATCAACAAGATCACCCTCCAGAAAAAGAAGGTCCTCAATAGGAGGATATACCCAAAGATCACCTTCATGAGGAGCATCATGAGGAACAAAAGAGAGGATCACCCTCACCATCACACATGATGGTGGATACTAGAGATCAGGGTGATCATCATGATGATGATGGAGACCAACAACTAAAAGATCAAGTCCCTTCGTGGCTCAAGAAAGAAATTGGTGCGGAACTAGGTATAGAAGCACAATAATTTGATGTGTCTACATTATTTTTAGAAACATTAATAAAGCCTAAGAGGAAGGCAAGATTAACTTCTGCAATAAGAAAGGGATCCTGATACAGGCAGGAGGATGGCACAGTTAGCAATCCCTACAGTTGATAAAGAAAAGGGCAAGATCACTCTGGATGAATTCTAGATTACTACAGTGGATTTGGGATTTGCCAATGAGGATCAAGAAGGCCAAGAAGGTAATGACATTATTGATTCATTAACTCAAAGAGTTAAAAGAGAGAAACAGAAGAATAAGCAGCATAAAGAGCACATTGCTCAGCTGCATGCATATATAAGAGGGTTAATTAACCCTGACGATACATCCAGTGATCATGCAGTCCCATTATTTTTTAGGAGGAGGTCAACAAGTTCAACCTCATGAAGCATGAATCAACAATAATGTTGAAATGGATGTCATCCACGCTTGATGGAGTTGAAGAAGTGGCAAAGGCCTCTTTGAAGAGGTGGAATTCTTTGGGCACCTCCAGGAGAAAAGTAGATAAACTGCAGATAGAGATTGGCAAGAGGTCATTTCAATTAGAAAAGATCATGAGCATTTTGGATGAAATGAAGAGGATTGATCCATAGATCCTAGTAAGGAATCAGGTACTGAATAATAACACAGCCCTATTGATTTATATCTGGAATAAGGACGTCAGATTTGAATGTGATGTGCTTAAAAGATGCAATAATAAACTAAGGAATATCAGCATGAAGCTACATGATATGATGTCCCATGAGGTAGACGTTTTGGAAACATTAGAAGGAGATGCAGAAGGAAAGATTGAAAATCAAGATGAAGAGTTTGTCATCAAAGCTCTGCATAGTAATTTCTAGCTAGTTGCTGAAGACCCTCTCAAACACCTGACAGAAGAAGTGCTAGATAAAGTAATGAGAATAAAGGTCAAGGTGGAAGATTATAATGAAATGTCCAGCAGCAGGAAGAATAAGTTGGAATCTCTCCAGAATAAATATCAAGTACATAAACATGCCATCACCAAAGTGAGAACTCAGGATGGCAGAGAATTGGAGAAAATAGTGCAAGCATATGAGAATATCAGGACAGCTATGCAGGTCCATATTCAAAAGGATGATCATGATGGTGATGAAGATAGTGAGAGCGGTGAAAGTCATGATGATGATAAAGAACCTGATGAGGATGCATCATAAAGAGAAAATATGCATCAGATACTTATGAAAGTATAAGTTGTCTAGATGGTTGCCAGGTAGCAACCTGTGCCATGTGGGAACATTGACAAAGTCAAAAAGAAATGTGAACCATAGATTTTAATAGATAAATCTTGATTGCATATCAATTGTAATGGCTCCCTCATCTTGTTCTATAAAAGGTGTAGGGATGCCTCATTTTAAAACATTTGAAACTTAATTGAAATCTATTTGCTGAAGTATTCAGGGCTCATTTCAAAGTTGTTGTATACATATATGTTCTTGCATACTTAATGAATGAGAAGACTATTTTTATTACAATCCATTATAAATCTTGAGTAATCAGTGTGTGAATTCTGGATATATGCTTTGATTTGCTGCGTCCCTTGGAGTGCATATCAGTTGGCATATGTTGTCTCATACCTTTCCTTTGAAGTTAGAATCGACTGTATCTAGCTGTGGAATGTCCTGGTGAACATATGGTTTGATTTCTCCTCTTCATGACTATATCCAATGTATATGTGGTTCAATAGCTGAAGGTTCAACTTTAATTTGTAGTATTTCTTTCAGTTTCTTTCAATTTCAGAGCATTTCATTATCATAATTGCAAATAATTGACAATCATAAGCAAATATTACAAATATGCAGACATCCCATGGATAAATGAACATATTCAGCATATTTGAAGTTAAAGCATGTCAAAATGACAAATATCATGCAAAGATTTAAAGATAGGCACAATATTTGAAGTATATCCTATGTAGAAATAACTATCTGTGCAGCATCATTACAGGAAACATTATCTTACTGATGAGATCTACGTAAGGCCCCAAAATGGAAACAACAACACACATCAACCTCTGAGTAATGTTAGAAGATTAAGACCTAATCAACAGAGACTTGAGATCATGAATTCTCTAAATTCATCATATCTTTCAAGATGAGTAAAGGTTAATGTGTACTTTTATTCTATGTTTGTTTATGACTAACATCATGATCAACATAAATTAGCACTAGAAGGAGGGCCATAGGACAAGGATCATCATCAGTAGTTCAGGTGATGATAAAGATTGTAAGGTAACACGCAGCCATTGCTAAATTTCCAAGCTAAATGCAAATATTTATTGTTCTGAGCTAATATACGCTAATCCTGTGTAAATTTTTTGAAATCAATCATAAATTTTGTAATATTTACAGTAGATCATCAGGTATTTGCAAAGATTGGCCTTATTTCAGGTAAATTTGTCAAAGCTTTGAGGTATCCTACTTTAGAAACCTGATATCAACCTACAAAGTGTTGCCAAACCAAAATCACCTCATATTTGTAGTATAGCTACAAATATTTTGTAAATACCAAGTCAATTCCCAATCCTAACCATAAATATAGTCACTGCTGGTATATTCCAACCGATATTTACAATCATCCAGTCAATTTGCCTCAAAATTGAGAAATCCTGGCTCACATGATAAATACTAGGTCTAGACCTAGTGGAATCTTTGAAGAATTACCTGTTAGAGGGTTTAGACCTAGAACTGTAGACATCCATCACACTCCAAGATCTAGTGCATTAGGAGCATCACTAGAACCTCCTCCTATAACTCCTGTTGGTTTGCAAATACCTTCTGGATTATCTGTGACACCTCCTGTCCAACCACAACCCCAAGTCCAACCTCAGCCAACTGTACCACAGGCTCAACCTCCTCTGGTTGCAATGTCCTTCTTTGTAGCAGAGTCACCATTGATATTCACTGCATATCATGAGTTGCCAAAGAATCCAGACAAACTTTGTCCAAAATATCATCCTTATCAAGATGCTGATGATCATATCAGAACCTTTAAAGAGGCTTGCTGTCGAGCCAGAATAGAACATCAGGATGTTGTATGCAGATTGTTTCCTTTTTCCTTAGGGGAAGAGGCTTATAATTGGTTTATTAGTCTTGGTCAGAGTTTTGTTGGTTCATGGGCTATCCTAGAGAAAGCTTTTACTGATAGGTTCAAAGTACCTATTGATCCTTCAATGAACTATCACCTATTTTCCATGATCAAGCGATTTGAGGGAGAACCTATTGCCAATTTCAATGGTAGGTTCCAGAAAATGCTATCCAAGTTAGTTACCCCATATACTGTAGCAAATGCTGCTACTAGGAGTATCTATTACTCAGCTCTGGATCCATTGACTTCCATGTTCATCAGGAGAACACATCCTGAAATCACAACCTTGACAGGAGCTTTCCAAGAAGCTATCAAGGTGAATCAACAATTAGTCCCTACTCCTACTCCCAATGTTGCATTCCCTACATTGCCTGGCATGTATCCAACATATCCTGCACAATATCCTCCCCAACCATAATATAATGGAGCTATGATGCCTCCAGCAGTCATGCCAACACCTTTGCAGATATCTCCATTAAGTATCATGCCTCCTCCTCCTAATGGGAATGGCCAAGTGCCTCAATATCCTACACAAGCACTGACACCTCAAGGTGTGGATCAAAACAATAACACTGGATCCTCTTTTTTCAAGCCTCAAACTGAAAATGTAGTGGCTAAAGCTCAGGAAGAGAAAGAAGAGATCAAAGAAATCTCTGATCAACTAAGAAAACTAACTACAGAGGTCACTCATATGAGAAATCAGAGTTTCTATTCTCAACCTAACCAAAATAGAGGCTATAACAATGATAGACCTAGTTATCCTGATAGGGGGTACAACAACAATAATTTCAACAATAGTGGTGGAAATAATAACAATCCTCCCATATATCCAAGAGTATGGAACTTTAGGCCAAATAATGGCTCACTACCATCACCTTTAGATAATCAGCCACCTGGTGAAGCCAAACAGACTACTAGAGTCAATCTTGCTGAGGCAGCCCTCACCAATTGGTGTAGAATACATAATACAAATGCCCATGTAGAATTAGAGTATCCACAATTTAGAATTACTGCTAGCATTTTCCAGACAAAAGTATCTAATACTTTTGGAAATCCACCTCAGGTGGAGGGAAATGAAATTGTCCCTTGTGGATATGACTCTGCATTTGTATTAGAAAGCTATACTGATCAGCATCATCAGCAGACTGTGTCATCCCATCTGAATTACAACCTGGCATGTGAAGAATCTGCCATGGCTTTTGAGTCAAATTATGTTTTCCCCTTTGAGGATCAGAATGAGCCATCCAATGAACATGAGGAGGTGCATGCTTACTAGCAGCAATATTAGGGTAAGCACAATTATAATCTAAGGAGTAATTCCAATAGACCTACTGGTCCATTAACCAGTTCCTTGTCCTCGAATAATTTTAACACACCTCTTGATCCCAAGGCAAGTAACAATCTAGGATTTCCAAAGGTAAATGCACAGTATCTGTCACCAAAAAACACAGTATCAAAAGTTGTTGGCTTATCTCATGAGTCTAATAAACTAGTCACATATCTAGTAGATGAGATGAAGAAGGTAAAGATTAGCCTGTCTCTGTCAGAGTTGTTGAAAACTCCTGCAATTAAGAGGGCATTTATGAAGTCACTAGATGATCCTGCTCCTAGAGAGGATAATCATTCCCCAAGTCAGCCTAGCAATAGAGATCATGCTGCTAAAGATAACACTATCAAACATAAAATGCTAGCTACAGTCCAAGCTACAGAAACCTCCCACATGACCTTGTATAGGGACAAAAGCGAGTCGCCACCTTTCCTCCTTACCATAAGGATGTTTAACAAAAACCTACACAACTATTTGGTAGATTTAGGTGCATCTACAAATGTCATGCCCTTGTCAATATGCAATGCTTTAGGACTGCATCCTGCTAAATCCCTAAAGAAGGTGACACAGCTAGATAAAACATAAGTCAGTGTGGTAGGTGAACTAACTCATATCCACATGCAACTAGCATCTGATCCCAGGATCCAATACTACATCGATATTCAGGTAGTAGATATACCTGATACATATGGGATGCTGCTCAGTAGAGACTAGTCTAAAACCCTCAATAGATATATGGCTACCGACTTCAGTCGCATGTGGTTACCTTGGAAAGGCATACCAAATCAGATAAGAATAGATGCTAAGCCTAGAATGAAGCACATGATCACTGAATACAACAAAACAAATGAGATCATGTACGTGAATGTTGAACCCAGAGTTTATGCCATTAGACCGCAGACTATCAAGATAGAAGAGATTCTGATGCTGGACTTTCATCATCATCATGATGATGATCATCAGGAAGACATGTCGGTTGTAGAACCTAATAGTAATTTTGAGAATGAGAATGAAATAAATCGCTTTAGAAATTTTGAGATGCATCTGTCCAAGCAGGTAAAACATTGTCAATTGTTAAATATACCTGTTCATGACATTTTGATTGATGGTTGGTGCAGATTACACGATGAGGCACATTCATAGAAAACTTGTGAAACATGCTTAGATATGATGGAGCTGGAGTAGACATGCAGTGAGGCATCATCATCATCTGAAGTAAGTTCTGCATCTAGTTATGATGATGATGATACTGATTCTTGTTTGTCTTCTACAGGAACCACAGAGAAAGTGACAGACCATAACAGAGATCAAGTTTTGAGAATAGAAGAAATTCTGGCATATGACCAGATAAATGTTAAGAAGAAAGAAAAGATCACCCCTGGGAGTGATTGTCTGATGGAGTCAGATTATGAACTGTCTGATGAAGACAGAGGTCGTAACCTGACCAGATTCAAAGAGTTTTTATCAAGAGAAATTAAGAAGATGATAGAACAAAAGAAGCATCCACAGGATGCACTAACTGAAGGATGGTGTAGGTTGCATGAGGCACCTCACTCAGAGATTACCTGCTCACTATGTTTACATATCTTAAAGAGGCATACATTAGCAGATCTAGAGGATCATCCTCCTAACGTTGAAAAGAAAGAAAAGGAATCAGATTCACAAAAGAAAGGAAAGATGAAGTCCAAGAATGTTCAAATTCCTAAATTAAAGTGGATATCAGGTGGAGCAGCTACTAGAGCTGCAAAGAAAAATGAAAGTTTAGCTAAGCCTCTTGCTGAAGATAAACCCTGGATCCTTAGATTTGAGGGATCCAAGTCCAAACAAGGAGCTGGAGTAGGGATTGATCTCATTGATCCATCAGGAAAGTCCTACTTAGCTACCTACAGATTACAATTCCCCTACACTAACAATGTGACATAGTATGAAACTCTGATTCATGGGATACTGTTTGCTCTCAAGAAGAGGGTAAGAATTCTGCATGTCTTTAGAGACTCAGAATTAGTTGTTAGACAGGTGAGAGGAATTTACTCTTGCAACTAGAAGAAATTGTCAAATTATAGACACAGAGTGTGGGATTTGATTGAAGACTTTGATGCATTTAATATCACCCACGTACCTAGAGAACAGAACCATAGGGCAAATGCCTTAGCACAGGCTGCCAATACATTAGAGCCCTTGTCCATATCAGGCCTAAAGAGATTTTCAGTAGAACTGGTATCAGTGCCTTCAGTACCTGATAATGTTACTAACCTCCAGGTTTTTGATGATGATCAGCATATTCTTGATTTCATCTCTAACAGAGACATATTTGATGCTCAGATCATAGATGAGAACAATGTGGAAGATCATGTTTGGGAAGAAGAAGAAATATTAGAGTCACCTAGCAACAAGATTCCCAAAGGTATGATTGAATTAGAAAGAGCTTTTGACCTGGATAATATGCTAAAGCAGAAGGATCTTCCCAAGGCTGATGGAGGACAGTATTCACACGTGAATATTGGACAAAATGATGACAAGAGAAATGTCTTGATTGGTAAGGTTTGTACACCAGAAGAGTTAGATGGAATAACTCAAGTCCTTAAGGATTACATCCATGTAATTGCATGAACTTATGATGAGTTGAAGACATATGACACATCAGTCATAACTCACACTATACCTCTCAAGCCAGAGGCTAAACCTTTTAGACAGAAGCAAAGGCCAGTCAATGCTTTGCTTGAACTAATAATTTTTAAGAAGTCAAGAAGTTGTTAAATGATAGGATTATATTTCCTGTGAGACACTCCACTTGGATGGCTAATCTAGTGCTAGTGAGAAAGAAGAATGGAGACATCAAACTGTGTGTAGATTTTAGGAACCTGAACAGAGCATCAGAGAAGGATAATTATCCTTTGCCTTCCTTAGATGAAGTTTTGCAGATTGTAAATGGAGCTAAATGATGTCCTTCCGATGGCTTCTCTAGCTACAATCAGGTCATGGTTGATAAGATTGACAGACTGAAAACTGCCTTCAACACAAAGTGGGGGATATTTGCTTATAGACGTACGTATGCCATTTGGGCTGATAAATGCTAGAGCAACATTCCAGCGAGCAATGTACGTAGCCTTCAGAGGCTTAATAGGAAAATGCATAGTCATTTACATGGATGACTTAACAGTGTTCTCTAAAGAGAGAGGCAACCATGTAGCAGATCTCAGAAATGTACTGAAAAAGTGTGAAGAATATGGGATATCCCTGAACCCCAAGAAATGCATATTTAGGGTGACAACAGGAAAGTTGCTGGGCCACCTAATAACTGAAAATGGGATTATCATTGATCCTAACAGGGTGGAGTCCATTATGAAATTACAGCTTCCAGGAAGCAAGAAAGAGCTCAAATCTTACTTTGGTAAGATAAATTTTGTCAGAAAATTCATCACTGGCTTTGCAGAAATAGTTAGACCTTTGAATGCTATGCTAAAGAAGGATGCAAAGATTGAGTGGACATCAGAAGCCAAGGCAGCCTTTGAAGACATAAAGAAGGCTATTTCTGATGCTCTTGTCCTTATTAGTCCAGATTACACTAGGGACTTTTATATTTATTCATTTACTTCAGAACATACCTCTGCAGTAGTGCTAACTCAGAGAAATGAAGAAAAGGAAGAAAAACCAATTGCCTTGATGAGCTGCCCTTTCAAAGATGCTGAATTAAGATATTTAGATGTTGAAAGGCAGGCACTTGCTTTGGTCAGAGCAGTAAAGAAATTCAGGCATTATATCTTGAGAAGCAAGGTGATTGCTGTGGTGCGAGATGCAACAGTGAAGATGTTGTTAATGCAAAGTGAGCCTGGTGAAAAAAGGGCTAAGTGGATCACAGTTTTACAATAATATGACATGGACATCACACCCATAAAGCTGGTAAGAGGACAAGCTCTATGCCAAATGATATCAGAGATTGATCCAAACATAGTAAGTTAGCAGTATGTTATCAATGCTACGGACAATGAAGAGTGGTATGCAGATATCAAGCACATCTTGATTACTGGAAGATGTCCTCCAAGATTGCAGGCTTCACAAAGAAGAGCCTTGAAGATAAAATCCCAAAAGTACATGATGAAAGCAGGAGTACTTTTCAAGAAAAATTATGAAGGAATATATTTGAGATGCCTAGAAAAGCCAGAAGCAGATAAAGTTTTATCAGAGCTACATGACAAATTTGGAACAGCACATGGCTCATCCTTGGCTACAACACATGCTATCCTCAGAGTAGGATATTATTGGCCTATAATTTTTAGGGATATAGCTGAGCACATTAAATGCTGTCATGTATGTCAGGTTGCTACTAACAGAGAGAGATATGTTGCACAACCTTTGCAACTAGTGATGGAAGCACACCCATTTGCACAATGGGGCATGGATTTCATAGGACCTATTAATCCTCCATCATCATCAGGCCATAGGTATGTGCTAACAATTACTAATTATTGTACCAGGTGGATTGAAGCCACTAGTAGCAAGAATTGTAGTGCAGAAGATGTCATCAGATTTTTGGAAAGTAACATAATCACCAGGTATGGGGTTCCCTATGCTCTAGTAAGTGATAATGGCTCTGCTTTTACTTCAACCAAATTATCAAGTTGGGCATTTGATTATGGGATCATATTGAAGTTCTCATCTAATTATTATCCCCAAGGGAATGGATTAGTAGAATCTACTAACAAAAATCTGCTGAATATCATAAAGAAGTTAGTAGACAAGAATCTTAGGGAATGGAATACACTTCTAAAATATGCCTTATGGGTAGATAGAACCAGAAACAAGGCTGCATTAGGAAACTCACCTTATCATTTAGTCTATGGGGAAGATCCAATCCTACCTGTTAACCTGAAGATTCCTGCCTTGCAGTTTGCCCAAGAGTACCTAGGCATAGACAATAACCAAGAAGTCAGGTTGCTTCAGCTGATGCACCTGGAAGAGAAAAGAAGTTAGGCAATTGATCAATTTGCCAAACATCAGGCTATTGTCAAATGCTGGTTTGACAAAAGAGCCAAAGTTAAAGCCTTCAGGATATCAGATTTAGTCCTGATGTGGGATAAAGCCCATGAGAAGAAAGGAGACCATGGTAAGTTTGACAAATTATGGATAGGTCCCTTCCAAATTTTTGAGATAGTAGGAGATAGCACTTTCAGGCTTAAGAACTTGATAGGTGAGGATGTTCCATTGCTAGTTAATGGGTAGTTCCTCAAACATTATTTCCAAGCCTAAGTGCTTCATGTCAGTCATGTGTATCATAATGTATATTTGTATAGTTGTTTGTACAGTGTTTTGTTTTGGTTTTTGCTTTGCTTGCTGGTTGAGTTTTGGTTTTGGTTAGTCAAGATGATGCAACTCATCACCCTAGAAAATAACAAAATTGTTGAGATTCAAGTGATGAGAACACATTTATATATTGGTTATGATTCATTTTGAGAAAGTCATCATGATCAAGTCTGTGATATCCTGTCATCAGGGTGCCCTTTCTTAACCAAAGTGATTTCTTCACAATGACTCACCTAACAGCCTTGGGTTTGTTGAAAATACAAGTATAGGTGTTAAGTGAAAAATCTAAAGGGACTCCCTTGCTACCAATGCAATATCCAACCTAAAAAAGCAAGTGACCATACCTTGCATTTTGAGCTTGCATGATGATATCAGATATATCAAGTATAAATGTTAGAAAATAAAAAAAAATATAATAAAATTAGGCCATCTAAGTAACTCTATCGGGGCTATAGACGCCTGCTAGTAGTGGGGCTCTACTTAAGGGGATTGTATAGATAACCTTGTCGGGGCTATGAACGCCTACTGGCAGCAAGGCTCTATCCAAGTTAGCTATGAGGGATGATCTCCAACTATGTAACTTAACACTAGTTACTCATGTGTTCAACTTGCTTTCAAGATGAGGATAATTAATCATTTGCACACTACTGATCCTTTGTTAGCATTGTTACCATGAGGACATTTTATCATTTAGAAAGACTATGATGTTTATGCTTAGAAAGAGTTAGAATGCTATGTTATAATGTGTTCACATCACTTAAATCATTGGAATTTTGTTGTTTTTCTTTGGTGGCAAGTTATTGTGTGGTTACACAACACACCCCATTTTGACTTGACAAAACAGGGACCCAACTTTTGTTTGGCTTTGCTTGTGTTTTCTGCTTGCTGGTAGTCTGGTAAAAGTAAGACAATGTAGATGATCCTGCATAGTGGGACTAGGTAAGTCATGATGAGGTCAATTTTTTCAAAGTTAAATTTTCATGTCAATAACCTCATGGGTAGATAGAGCACAAAATTTCATGCAGGTTTTCCTTTTGGATCACCCTGATATTCATTAGGGAATAAAAGTTATGATGACTCAAAGATTTGGTCAAACCTAATATTCCGGGGGGAGGATCATATTTCTCAATATCAGTTATCTTACAAAAGATCACCCGATAAAATCATTTGCTCCGAACATCCGGACGTCAACTTTATGTGATAAAGATATCTACCCGACAAACAAAATCATGTATTTTGCAAGGGTCATATTCCTGAACATCACCTGATATTTAATATCCCCCCGACATTTGAAATATCTGACTGTCGCAAAATATCATCCCGAACCAATGTCCTGCTGACGTCATCCAAACTCGATAATCGAAGAAATAAACATACTGATGACATCACCATCCTTTTTACCTCACGGAGGTATATTTCCAAACATGACCCTTCCTACATAACATGATGATGACATCATAATGTGACAACGATGAACCAAGTCTTTATCCTGTTGACGTCACTTCGATATTTCGATAGGAGGTCATTTTAGTCTAGGGGGTGATATTATAAACATCACCAGATATTCAAAACATCCCCTGATATTTTGAATATCTACCCAATATTCTCAATATCACCCGATATTTAGAGATCATCCCACGCCTTGCTACCATAACATTAAATGCACTCAGATATGGTAGGTGGTTCCCACCGATTATGAACCCAATACATACACTTGGCAGGATCCAAAAGTTTCGTACAAGAAAATCAGAGGTTGCATTTAATTCTCCCTAATTTGCCCTAATGTGCCTACGTGGAGAGGTTAAAAGTAATTTATAGATTCATTTCATACTTACCTTGCGATAAAACAAATTTTTATAATGCTCCGAGCTTACAAATCCTCCTAAGGCTACATGTGCACGCATAGAGCTTGAATCAAAATGGGATATGAGAGCACTGTTGGTAATTGAGTTCTTTTCACAGATATCAGCATAATTAAGAAGATAAGCACATCAGGTAAGTAATTGAAACCATCTAGTTGTCATATTCTGCATATCCAGGTATCATGAGGTCTTCTAGTTTGAAATTCCAAATTATGCAGGTCAGGATAAATGAAGTGTGGAAAGAATAGTAGTATGCATGATGACTAATGAATATGTAATGTACATGCATGCTTGTATATGTATCCATTGTAAGACCATGGTGTGTTAATTGTAGGCATCCATGGCAGATAAACAGCTGCCTAAGTTAGAGGTAGAATTCCTCAAGCTGATGTTTGCTCATCCTGATGGTGTTCAATTCAAATATGGAGCCATTACAGACACACACCAAGGCAACACAGATCTAGCTGCCTAGTCAGTCAAAATGAATGATGAAAAGAGTAGCAGTACTTTGCTAGATGTCATTTTCGTATCAGTAATGTGGAGTGCAGTTGGTTTCCCGTATTCTATGGAAACCCCTGAGCTGGTTATTGAGTGTGCAAGGAATTATAACCCACAGACCAGGAGGGTAGAGAAACATGGCAGAATATATGTTGATCTATCAATTAAAGGTATTGCTACTACAATTGGTTTGCCAATGGGCAAGAAGCTTGCCAACATAGACCTAAAGAAGTCAAAAGTAGAGTATGAGAATAATAAGAAGTCTGTCAGGAAGAAGATATATCAATGGAGGGTGAAGAATAGTCCCTATCCAACGGCAGCTAAACTTCCTGTACATTTCTATAAGTATGACTTTGATGATGAGTACCAATACATGATAGCCCTGCTCAGCAGAGTGACAGGCCAGCCTAATGCTGGAAGTTTTAAGGACTGGATGTATGCAATCATCCTGATGTGTCTATATATAGATAGCAAGCCAATGTGGACTGAAATGATAAGTGATGCCCTAGATAAGCAACTGATGAATCTGGGAGGTCCGGATTATTCTTTCTACATGACATCATATATAGTTTATTCATGTGCCTATAAGGGTACATTTGATGCCTTGATCACAGATGGAAAAATTGGAAGCACAACCAATGATGCACACATCTGGGACCATTACCCCCAATTACAAAGAGTGAATTACCTCTAGGATTATAAATTAGTGAATGATTCATTCTCTATGCATCTAGTAAGGACCATGGAGGAAGACAGAATTAAGAGATTGAGCATGGAAGCTTAGGAGGTGATATACAGGCATGGGGCCTGGTTCATTTAGTTTGCAACATTTTCATACATTAGGATTGAAGGATTTATAGAGCACCCTCTCATGCTCCCAAGATATCCAACTGATGCTGTAGTGTTAATGGAGTTCATGAGACAGGTTGAAACAATACTGGATGCTTATAAAGCTAATAACAAGCTTCCCCCAGTATTGTTTCCAGTAACAATGGCCTGGTATATGTGTCGAGACAGTGAGAATATTAAGAAAGCCATAGCTGGCTTAACAATGATGAATTTCTAGCCATTTCCATTAATAAGATCATATGATCCTTATGGAAGGATGCAGAAGATCATGAGACAGCCCATTCACCAAAGGAATCTTGAAGATTTCTGGGTGGATTGTGAAGATGAAGCTAAAGCCAGAAGAAGAAGATACCAAAGGTTGACACTTAATCAAATCAAGACCTTTGATTGCATCTCCATCCCAGCACAACTAAAGAAAGATGATGGAATGATAATGGCTGATGAATATGAAGAGAAAAAGATATATAATGATACCATCTCTACGCTAGATCTCACTATACAGGAGGATATTTCCCTAGATCCATTCACATGCAGGATATTACAATTAACCCAAGCTTGGGTGGATGAGCAGATAAATGTACTGAAGAAGAAAGGAGTGGTCATCACTGTTGATAATAAGAAGAGGAGACAAGAAGTTCTTGAGGGTGAATTTGATGATTTTCTGGTTGAGAAGAGTAAATCCAAAGGAGAGAAGGCACCACCTCCTGAAAAAAGCAAGAGGCCTTCAAGAGGTAAGAAAACTGATCCTGAACCGAAAGGGGTTATAGTGGAAAGAATGATAGTGCCTGTTGAAGATGCATTAGGATCTGGATAAGCATCAGCATCATCAGTATAGCCTCCTCAAGATAAACAAAAAGCCAAACAAATCCAGAGGCCAACTACACAGACTACTATTGCATATGAAGAAGATCAAGCCTCACAGAAGAATAAAGAGAAGGATATTCCTCTTGCAGAAGAATCTGAAGAAGAGGAAGGCCCTATATCATTCACAAGGAAGAGAAAAGCACCTCAGGTGATAGCAACTACACCTAAGAAACCAAGGACTTCCATGAGAGGTGAAATAAGACAAACTCCCATAGTGATGAGGGGAGTAGGTGGGGAAGTGTTTAAGAAGGAGTTGCAACATAATGTTCCACTTCCCACCATTGTGAAGTTTAAAACTAAACAAGCAGAAGAACAATTGAAAGGAAAGTACTTCAAAGTGGTCAATTTTCATTAGATGAGACAGTTGACTTATCTGATGATGAGGTAGTGAAGGATGTAACTTCACAAGGAATGGAAACCCTTGCTACTAGCACTCAGATAACTCCTCATGGAACTCCATCAGTACAAATAGTGTAAGAGGAGATGAAGCAAGTGGAATCAGGGAAAGAGAAGAGCCTAGAAAAGGTAGCCCAAGATATGGGACTAGATACCTTAGTTGAACAAGTAACAAGTCCTGCAGTAATTGATCTCACCTATAGACAGGATGCAAGTCCTAAAAATCAAGGAGGTACACAGGATAAAGAAGAAAGTATTGAGAAAGTAAAAATGGTAGAGATAGAAAGCCATACTTTGGATATGGGTGAGCAACAACAAAAGGAAGTACCTATTGTGCCTATAATAATAGACGTCCCACCAAAAGACAAGGAAGATAAAGAAATATCAAGTCCTAATGACCATAAGACTCAAGAAGTAATTGTTACAGTTGCAAAACAAATTGCAGTTGTAGATCAGCTGGAAGAGCCTAAGGTAGATGAAGTAATATCTATGGAAACTAATATGCCTCATGATGAGGAAATCACTCAGGTAGATAAGACACCTGTGGAGGAAGCAAAAGATCAAGATCAGGATAAACATGAAGATGATCAACAAGATCACCCTCTAGAAAAAGAAGGTCCTCAATAGGAGGATATACCCAAAGATCACCTTCATGAGGAGCATCATGAGGAAGAAAAGAGACGATCACCCTCACCATCGCACATGATGGTGGATATCAGAGATCAGGGAGATCATCATGATGATGATGGAGACCAACAGCTAAAAGATCAAGTCCCTTCGTGGCTCAAGAAAGAAATTGGTGTGGAACCAGGTATAGAAGCACAAGAATTTGATGTGTCTACATTATTTTCATAAACATTAATAAAACCTAAGAGGAAGGCAAGATTAACTTCTGCAATAAGAAGGGATCCTGATACAGGCAGGAGGATGGCATAGTTAGCAATCCCTACAGTTGATAAAGGAAAGGGCAAGATCACTCTAGATGAATTCCAAATTACTACAGTGGATTTGGGATTTGCCAATGAGGATCAAGAAGGCCAAGAAGGTAAGGAAATTATTGATTCATTAAATCAAAGAGTTAAAAGAGAGAAAGAGAAGAATAAGTAGCATAAAGAGCACATTGCTCAGCTGCATGCATATATAAGAGGGTTAATTAACCCTGACGATACATCCAGTGATCATGCAGTCCCATTGACTACTATTCCTCAAGAGGAGGTCAACAAGTTGAACCTCATGAAGCATGAATCAACAATAATGTTGAAATGGATGTCATCCGCGCTCGATGGAGCTGAAGAAGTGGCAAAGGCCTCTTTGAAGAGGTGGAATTCTTTGGGCACCTCCAGGAGAAAAGTAGATAAACTGCAGATGGAGATTGGCAAGAGGTCATTTCAATTAGAAAAGATCATGAGCATTTTGGATTAAATGAAGAGGATTGATCCACAAATCCTAATAAGGAATTAGGTACTGAATAATAACACAGCCCTATTGATTGATGTCTAGAATAAGCACATCAAATTTGAATGTGATGTGCTTAAAAGATGCAATAATAAACTAAGGAATATCAGCATGAAGCTACATGATATGATGTCCCGTGAGGCAGAAGTTTTGGAAACATTAGAAGGAGATGCAGAAGGCAAGTTTGAAAATCAAGATGAAGAGTTTGTCATGAAATCTCTGCATAGTAATTTCCAGTTAGTTGTTGAAGACCCTCTCAAACACCTGACAAAAGAAGTGCTAGATAAAGTAATGAGAATAAAGGTCAAGGTGGAAGATTATAATGAAATGTCCAACAGTAGGAGGAATAAGTTGGAATCTCTCCGGAATAAATATCAGGTACATAAACATGCCATCACCAAAGTGAGAACTCAGGATGGCAGAGAATTGGAGAAAATAGTGCAAGCATATGAGAATATCAGGACAGCTATGCAGGTCCATATTCAAAAGGATGATCATGATGGTGATGAAGATAGCAAGAGTGGTGAAAGTCATGATGATGACAAAGAACCTGATGAGGATGCATCATAAAGAGAAAATATGCATCAGATACTTATGAAAGTATAAGTTGTCTAGATGGTTGCCAGCTGGCAACCTATGCCATGTGGGAACGTTGACAAAGTCAAAGAGAAATGTGAACCATAAATTTTAATAGATAAATCTTGATCGTAGATCAATTGTAACGGCTCCCTCATCTTGTACTATAAAAGGTGGCTCATTTTAAAACATTCAAAACTTAATTGAAATCTATTTGCTGAAGTATTCAGGGGTCATTTCAAAGTTGTTGTATACATATATGTTCTTGCATACTTAATGAATGAGAAGACTATTTTGATTACAATCCATCATAAATCTTGAGTAATCAGTGTGTGAATTCTGGATATATGCTTTGATTTGCTGCATCCCTTGGAGTGCATATCAGTTGGCATATGTTGTCTTCATACCTTTCCTTTGAAGTTAGCATCGACTATATCTAGCTGTGGAATGTCCTGGTGAACATATGGTTTGATTTCTTCTCTTCATGAGTGTATCCGATGTATATGTGGTTCAATAGCTGAAGGTTCAACATTAATTTGCAGTATTTCTTTCAGTTTCTTTCAATTTTAGAGCATTTCATTATCATAATTGTAAATAATTTACAATCACAAGCAAATATTACAAATATGTAGACATCCCATGGATAAATGAACATATTCAACATATTTGAAGTTAAAGCATGTCAAAATGACAAATATCATGCAAAGATTTAAAGATAGGCACAATATTTGAAGTATATCCTATGTAGAAATAACTATCTATGCAGCATCATTACAGGAAACATTATCTTACTGATGAGATCTACGTAAGGCACCAAAATGGAAACATCAACACACATCAACCTCTGAGTAATGTCAGAAGATTAAGACCTAATCAACATAGACTTGAGATCATGAATTCTCTGAATTCATCATATCTTTCAAGATGAGTAAAGGTTAATGTGTACTTTTATTCTATTTTTGTTTATGACTAACATCATGATCAACACTCCCCACCTAGCAAGAAGAAACTTAAGTCATATTTTGGTAAGATCAACTTTGTATGTAAATTCATCACGGGGTTTGCTGAGATTGTCTGACCTCTCAATGCCATGTTGAAGAAGGATGCCAAAATTGATTGGACTTCTAAATCCAAGGCTACCTTTGGAGAAACTAAACAAGTAATAACCAATGCATGTGTCTTGGTGAGTCCCGACTACACTTTACCATTTCAAATATACTCATTTGATTCCGAGCATACTTGTACTACAATGTTGACGCAGAAGAGGTCAGTTGATGATGAAAAGCCCATTGCTTTCATGAGCACCCCATTGAAAGATGCAGATATAAGATATCCAAATGTGGAAAAACAAGCATATGCTCTAGTCAAGGCAGTTAAGAAATTATGTCATTACATCTTAAGAAGTCAGGTGATTGTCATAGTCCCAGATGTAGCAGTCAAAACATTGCTGATGCAAAGTGAATTAGGAGAAAGAAGAGGGAAGTGGGTCACCATACTGCAAGAGTTTGACATAGATATTCAACCTACGGAATTGGTAAGAGGTCAGGCCTTGACAAGAACAATGGCTAAAGTGAGACCAGACCTAGTCTCCAAGCAATACATGTTACAATATGTTTCAAAAGATGAGTGGTATGAAGATATCATATTTTATTTACTTAGTCAGCACCGTCCACCACAGATGAATTCAATGCAAAGGAGAGCTCTCAAACTAAAAATTAGTAGTTACATGATAAAAGGATCAGTCATTTACAAGAAGAATCACGAAGGCATCTATCTAAGGTGTTTGGACAAGTTAGAGGTCAGTTAGGTATTGACCAGTTTTCAGAAAGTGATTCGGCATAGGTCATGGGTCAGCCCACTCAATAGCCAATCAAGTTCTTCATGTCTGATATTACTGGCTAACCTTTTTCAAAGATGCATATTCACATGTAAGAACCTGTCATATACGATAGACCACTGCACATAGAGAATGACATGCATCCATGCCCTTGCAACTAGTAGTGGAGGTATGACCATTTGCTAGGTGGGGCCTTGACTTTATCAGTATGATCAATCCACCTTCCTTTGTAGGCCACAGGTATATTCTGAACGCTACTAATTACTGTACTCAATGGTCTAAAACAATAGTACCACAAAGGTAGTTATTGAATTTGTTGAAAAGCATATTATCACTAGATTTGTTTGTCCATTTACTTTAGTTTGTGATAATGGCTCAACCTTCTCATCATTACATTTTTCTAACTGGGCATTTGATTATGCGATTTCTCTCAAGTTCTCATCTAATTATTACCCACAAGGGAATGGGGTAGCTGAATTAATGAAAACAATCCTGCTCAAGGTCATTAATAAACTATTGGACAAAAAGCCTAGAGACTGGCATACTCAGCTTAGGTTTACCTTATGGGCTGAAAGAATGTGACATAAAGCAACCCTAAACACATCGCCTTATGACCTAGTCTATGGGATTGAACCCATATTTTCTATCCACTTGAGGATTCCTATGCTACAACTCATGTAAGACTACCTTGAAACATATGACCAATTGTCCTCTAGGTTGGCCCAATTACGACACCTTGAAGAGAAACGCGATGCTGCTATAGAAAACTTTGTTAAACATCAGGAAGTCGTAAAATGATGGTTTGACAAAAGAGCCAAGGTCAAAGCCTTCTTCATTTCTGATTTGGTCCTATATTGGGATAAAGTGCATAAGAAGAAAGGAGAACATGGTAAGTTTGATAAACTTTGGTTGGGCCCCTATCATATCTATGAGATCCTTGGAGACAACACGTACCAACTCAAGAGCCTTACTGGTGAGGAGCTACCCTTGTCTATCAATGGTCAGTTCCTAAAGCACTACTTCCAGGCCTGAGAGGCAGTCATGTCTCATTTTAGTGTACATAGTTAGGGGTTTTGTTGTTGTTAGTTTAGGTTGACTTTAGTTTAGTTTTTCTTTCTTGCCTTTTCTTTCCTTACTTGTTAGGTGCTTTTCTTAGATTAGTTGTCCTTTTGGTTTTCTTGCAGCACTTGCTTTTCGCAGGCTCTTTGTTTTCATGTGGTGGCAGTTACGCAGATCTGCAAGTGCTTCTTTGATGGGTGAATAATCGTGAGTTTTCCTTCAAGAAGCTAAGGTTTCCACTTAGTTTTGTTGTGGGTTCCATTGTTATTCCAAGGGGTATGGTGTTTGTTCATTGAAATGAGTTAGTAGTTGGTGCATGTGAAGTATTTTCTAACCATATATCTTTTACACTCTAAATGATCCTAAGGTAGCTACGCAAGTCTTAGTGATCTTGTGTCAAGTAAAAGGGTTGACTTCCTCTTCTATCATATATTGGGTGAAAATAAAAGGTGATTTTCAACACTAGACCCATTAACAATGCAAATAAAGAGACTACCAATTGCAAAAACTTATAAAAGGTACTATCAAGAAATAATTACCATCAAATATCATCGTACCAGAAAAAGTCACTTGTCATTTGTCCATTTCAAACCTCATCACATTCTAAAATTTGAGCATTTCCTAGTGGTAGAATGATTTCAGCCTTCTAGCTTGTCTTAGGGGATCTTGGATGAATTTAGTTGCCAAATGATGGGAATGAATACAATTACACACACTCAGGTTTTAAGGATGTGGATGGTTGCACTAGTTAGTGATCTTAGATGCTTTGATAAGGTACTTTGCTTTTTCATTTAATATGTGGGGAACACAGAGATTCTAGGTTCAAACTAAGCATTTATCATTGGAATGTTCGAGAGCATTTCCCAGCAGAGTCACCATTTGTTGTGCCTTGCACACACGCCCCATTCAAAAATTGGGACCCCCTCTTTTGATTCGTCTTAGGATGTCAATTAGATATTTTCATCTCCTAAGTGGTTAAGTGGTCAAAGTACATTTTGACCTGGATTGAATAATGATATTGAAAAATCACTTCAAGAATCTACTAGGTTGTATCTTTATTTTCCTCTTGAAGCCCTTGAATTTCCCTTTTGCACTAAATTGCCCTTCAACTGACCTTCCAACTAACCTGGTGCTAAAATCTTTTTGTCACTGACTTCAGCACTAATTTCCTCTTCGACGGACTTCTATACTAGAATCAACGTTCTCTGACTTGCACTAAATAGAGCAATCACCAACTGAGTCAGACAAGTCCAAAATCTCTACAAGTCATATGAACCTTAAATGCCTGCAAACTGTGCAAGTTGAGTTTATAAGTCCTAGCACTGAAAAGGTTCCTCACCGACCAGGTTCGACGCACCTGATTTCCCCTCTAGGTCTGAGCTAAGAGGAAACCACGCCAAACCCTAAACTTACAGATGTACGCCTACATATTAATGGTGATTTCACTAGAGGTTAAAAGGGGCAAATCCTCCATTTTGAACCATTTGTTATGCATTCGACGAGATTTCAGAGCTTCGTTTGGGATTTCAAAATTTCTTCCTATCGATTCACCCAAGTTCGAACTATGACCTACCTGCACAATCTGAGCATGCCTTCCATATTTACCAAGTAGGGTTTTGAACCTTGTCCTTTGAACTTTCATTGCATACCATTAGGGTTTGTTTGAACGTTAATCTTTCTAAAGCAGAATTTTAGGGTTTCTATCTTAGGTTTGCATTTAAATCATTTGTTTTATGAAAAAACCTAGTTAAGATTCTCTATTGAAAACATGAATGGATCATCATAAGTGAAAAGGACAAAACTTAGAAAAATTTCCTGTAGATACCTTTGATTTTTAGCACTAAAATGAGGTCCAACTAACTTGTGAACAAGCCCACTCTTTAGTCAGTTAGAGACCTCTAAAACCTGCGCCGCACTCTTAGATTCATTGGTCACTAAAAACTTCAATCTCTTACCAAACTCCCTGAATCACATTTCTCTGACTTGGTCAAAAGGACCTAAAAACCCCGCAAACCTTGAAAGTTGTTTTTGCATTAAAAATGCCTTGTGCTGACTTTGTGCTAAAAGACCTAGTCTCTGACTTGGTCAGACACCTTGAATTTCCCCACCAAGTCCATGATATCTCAAAACCCACTAGAAGCAATACATCAGTTGTGCACTGAAAATGATCTCTTCTGACCAACACTGCAATACTCTCTCACTAACCTAGTCAGTACCAACCAAAACTCATGCAAATCGGACCACGCCGAATCCCACGCAAATGTAATGCAAAGAATATCGATAGGCTTTGCACTAAAAACATAACTGACTGACTTGACAACCAATGGAGGTCAGAGACCTCTAAAACCTGCACAAGTTGGTACCCATCAAAATCCATGCAAAGCATTTAAAAGCATAAAAGGTAGCAAAGTCTTTGGTCGGACTAGCCCATTTCTCCCACTGAGGTCGGATGACCCTAATTTTAGGGCTTTTCTACCTGCAGGTTGGACGACCCTCAAAATAGCATAAAACATGCAAATGACTAAATTTTTAAAGAATTTTCAAAGGGAAAGTGCCCAAAATGATAGAGTTAATGTTGTGATGCATTGCTAATGATGATTTTCATGGAATTTCTTGTAACAATAGATGTTTCTTTGCATGCATTAATGATGGTTGTTACAACTGCAATAAATGTTAGATTTGATTTTCCTTCAAAAGGTATATTATAGTATTAGAAGATGCATTAAGGCTTATCTTAAACTTAGGAGCATGTTAAAAGATTCCTCAAGGTATCAAACTTATAAGGTTTGGTCCTGTAGACTAAATGACTGCTTGAGCCCAAGCTATGAAGTACTAATTCAAAGGAATCCCTCTAGAGACCAAGATTCACTCTGAGTGCAGTGATGTAGGAGATATAGACCTAGGTCAAATAGACCTAGATGACTTCAAATTGAGGGTCTTAAGTTTGAACCCAACTCCTAGGGACAGAATACTCAGAGATAGTGGTATTTCAAAAGCTACTACCTTTCCTACCTCAGTGTAATGTTCAGAACTAATGGCAACTTGTGCAGATAGATATGATGTAATGACAAGAATGATCTAAATAGTAGGGAGGAATATCTTGGCTGATTTAACCCCACTTTATCTAGCTGAGACCTTTGATATTCCTTGGCACAAGGTTATGACTATGCTAGACAAACAAGGATCACAAGATACTTATAACAAAGATGTAGAAGGCTACAAAAAGTACACAAATGACAATTGGGCCAAAAGAAGAAGGTCTGTTGTCATCAAACTTCTCTGAATACTATATAGAAGTGATTTCCATGATGAAATTGGAGACTTAGTGACTTTCTTGAGCAGAATATATGGACTGCCTACAGCCTCCACATTTGAGGATTGGATGTTTGTCATTATCATTGAGATATTGAAAGGGACTCAGTTCCACTGGGTCTAGATCCTCAATGACAACATTCATGAGGCCTTCAACAATTTCAAGGACAAGAGATACTTCAAATGGACATCCTATGTTTTTTACCCATTGGCAAGAAGAAATCATTATGTTGGGCTGTCCAAAATTAGAGAAATCAAGAATGATGAGCAAACTTAGATAACAGTGTATGAATGCTACCCGCAGCTGACCTCCTCTCAATCCTTGATACATTTCAAAAGAGTAAATGATGCTTTCACGATGTATATAACCAGAATGCTGCAAGGTAACACAGCCTTGAGGATTTCCACTAAGGCCATGAATGAAATAACCAAATATGGTAGATGATACATCCAATTCGAGAAATTCACATACTTAAGGGTGCAAGGCTTCACTGGGATGGCTTACAGACTTCCCAGGTATCCCAATGACAAGACAGTGCTTCTGGAGCTGTCTAAACAATTAATACCCTATGCTAAGAAGCTTAAACACTTGTACAGAACCAATGTTCAATTTCCCATCAAGTTTGGCAAAGGAATTTACACATGCCCTTTTTAGCATCAGCAGAACATTCTGATAAAGAGCTTTAGCTCCTCAACTACACTACTACAATGCAAGGGGTCATTTTGATCCAAATAAGGTGATGGAAAGATTCCTAAGCAAGAATTTGTTCCACAAGATACACATTGAAGATTTTTGGGCCAATTGCCCTAATAATTATGCGATCATGAAGAAAGCACATTCAAGGCTGCCTCTGGATTTTATCAAGAAGTTTCACATTATGGCAGTGCTAGACTAGCTACAGGATGATGAAAATGTTATGGTTAGAGGACCATGGGAGGCTCAATACCACTAGCCTATCTCATTACCAAATTGGACAGATGTAGAAGAGAGCTCCCTGGATATTGTTATGAGGGAACCTATCAGATTAAGCAAGGCCTGGGTAAGAGCTCAGGTAGCTGCTCTAGAAGGACAAGGAGTTCAGCTCACTTATATAGCATTAGATTTAGATAAGGACTTTGAGGGAGAAGAGGATCAGCCAATCCATGTCATAGATGAGACAGAGCCAGCTGAGAAATAGAAGTCAGATAGTGAAGAACATACATCTCTGGCTGAAAAAGTGAAGAACATAAAGAAGCCATCTACAAGATCTCCTCAAAAGAAAGATCAACCTCCTCTACTAGGACAAGGGCCTCCAAGAAAAGAGATATGCCAAGTGGTTCTGGAGAAGGCTCTAAGGATGAGAAGGTAAAAGGAAAAGATGTTAGTAAGGAGTATGCTACAACCAAAAAAGATTCTAATCCTCCAACTGCCTAGCCTCCTACTACCCAAAGTGTGGGAATTGCTGTCACGACCCCTATTCTTTCTACTACTACTTCTCCTTCCATCACTCCTTCCTCTGCTACATCCACTTCACCCATAACCTTAGAAGCATCCCCTGCCACCTCTTTTACCACTACCATTGCAACTACTTCCTTTTCACGGGCAATTTCTTCCAACATCTCTAGCAACCCTATTTCTTCCACTATCGCCATTTCAAGCCCTTCCACTATCACTACACTTACATCTTCTATTTCTTCCAATCAATTACTATTACCTCCCATTTATTCCATCCTTTCACCCTCTCTTCCTCTACCTTCACTACCCTTTCCCTCACATCTTGTCATTTCTTCCTCCTTATCCTCGGTCTTGGCTAACCTGACACAAGTCAATGCACCTTCCCTTGCCATATCCTCTATTGTCGCTATTTCACAAATGGTTGCAGACTCTTTGGCAGTACCACTGCTGCCTAGGATTGAGAAAGTATGTGCAGAGTTGGGGTTACATGAGCCTAAATTAGCACTTGAGGAGGAGAAGGGTGTATTGGCTAAAGTAAGTGATAAAGATTTCCATGAACCTTCAGCCAATGTTGAAATTATTGATGTATCTAATAGTCCTCTAGACAAGGATCAAACAGAGGAAATTTTCAAGTATGCTCAAGAAACTATAGTGACAAATCTTGAAAACTTGGCCCAAAAAGAAGAAAAAGAAGAAGAAGAAATAAACACAGAGAAGAATGAAGAACCAGAGCAAGAACAAAAATCACCCAAGGAGTTGGCTATAATTGATGAGGATAGAGCCATTGAATTGAATAAATCTTCTACACCTAAATGGTTGCAAGGCAGAATGACATATCCTTAGCCACAAGTGGAGATAATGTAGCTTGATCTAAGTACAATCATGTCACAAGCTTAGAATCCTAAGAAACAAAAGAAGGCTAAGATATATTCAAGACTCTATAAGAATGAATTAGGATCAAGAATTGCAGAAATAGCAGTCCCGCCAGCTAATGTAGCAGAAGAACAAGTTAGGGCAGAAGATTACACAATGTCTATAGTTGATCTGGGACCAGCAACTCGTACTCAAAGAGTGGATGATTTTAAAGATTTAATCACACCAATTTTGGAACAACTGGACAAGGATGAAACATCCAAGGACTTGAAGATAAAAATGAAGAACTTCATGCATGACTCTAGTTTTTGGTAAAGCCAGTGGATGCAAGAGGAGATATAAGGATGCTACCCACTTTCCTATCTACTAATGAGATGACCAGATTGGGTGAGGTTAGATCCAAATCCAAGGTACAGAGAATTGGTTAGTGAAAGTTTTTGAGATGGGATGTGAAACCATTAGTGCCTCTACTCAAGCACACAAGAAATTGGTAGAGTTGCATAAGAAATGGAAGGACTTGCATGAAGAATGTGACTCCTTTGATGAGTACTATTTGCACATGTTTCCTCAGATAAAGAACATCAGGGAATTGCCTACCCAAACTCTAGTCATAGAGAACATTTTGATTGGGAATCAGCTGCCAAAGGCCATTGTATCAATAGCTCCTCTTGAGGAAAGAAACCTTTGAGCATATAAACCAGCTAATGAAGAACTGAGATCAATCATATATGATATCAATGACTCTCTAAAGGATTGCCGGGAAGCATCCTATGATGATTATGCCCCATTTGATATCGAGAAGTGTAAAGATAAGTTACATAAGGTGATTTTTGAAGATGCCACGCTCAGTATGGAGGAAAGGTTAGACAAGGCAAGCGACCTTAGATCTGAATTCAAGGCATTTCAAAAGATAGGAGTAGAGATAGAGAGAATACATAGTAAATTCAGTTGGGAATTGGAGGTGTTTGACTACTGAATAAATCATTTGAAGGATCCAGATTTGTCTGAAATTAATCTTGCACTTGACGCATGACTGATTTATCTCAACAAGCTGGTTAGTGAAGACAAAATTGACTTAGATAATGAATCCTGATGTTATTTTATATTCTAAGGATGTAATCCCATCATAATTGTAAATTGTTGTATTCAGGGCAGCATGTGACTCTATTTTGTCTTTTTCCTGCTTCTAAAATGTTCTTTTCTATTAATATATTGAGTTGGCTAGTCAAATTGACTAGATTCTGTTAGTCTTAGGGAAGACAACTGAGAGGGGGGGTGAAGCAGTTATACAAAACTTTCTTCCAATTTAAACACTTAACTCCACATTGTTATTTAGCAAAATAATAGTAAATCAATCATGGAAACACAATACAACAAATCAAGAGCAGAAACACATTAACACATGAGACACCAAGATTTTGACATGGAAAACCTGGTTAAGGGAAAAACAATGAGGTGATTAACCCAAGATTGTATTCTCTGTTAGAAGAATAGAAAGAACAAATTGGGACATGCCAATTAGGGCTCACTACCTGGGCACACTGCTCACAAGAGGCTCACTGCCTACAAAAGACACACTGTCTACAAAGAAATAAGTATCACCTACTTGAACTGGTAAATAGCATCTTCACCATGCTTGAATCAGTTCCATTTAAGCCCAATACTTCTGCTCTACCTTTCGCTCTCCTCCTTGCTACCACACACTCATCTCCACAAGGACACTACTGAAATGACTTCACAATCCCTTATTTATATAAGACATCAACTTAGGAATGATCATCTGAGTCAGCAAACATCAACAAGAACATCCGCAGGATGAGTAACTCATCCGGTTAGCCAATCTCAGGAATAACACCTTCATCCAGAAGCAATTCATCAAATGCAAACTTAAACTCCAATGCAAATCACCAACACAAACTGGACATGATCCAAAGATTTCCACAAGCTTGCCTGAATCACCAAGAACATCCACACTTCATTTGCTTACTAAAATCCTTCTCTCCTTCTTCCAGAACCTCAAGAACACAGTCTGTCATCACTGTTACAAAGGAATAGATGCTTACAGACCTTCAAACCATGAACCAATCAAGTTGACACTTTACAGAGACTTCCTTAACACTCCCTCAAATCTGTCGAATAGGATAATGAAATTCTGGATCTCACCGGACGTGTCTGTATCACTCTGTCACCTCTGAACACCTGCTAGAACCAGTTTTACTTGAGCAGCCACAACTTATTTAGATCTTCATGTGAACCTCTAAAATCTCTACTGGAACACCTTAAGACACATATCTACAAACCCTTTAAACTGTATCCTCTGATCCTAATCCTATCTTGGACTTTTACCTTACTGTCATAATTGTTCTTCATTGTTCCTGATTGAGACTAATTTTCTCAATATCCTCAGCACACAGCTCATCCAATCCTTATCATTAATGCAATAGGAGTATGTTGACATCAATGACAACACTGGTTAGGCCCATACTTTCAACAATCTCCCCCTTTGTCATTGATGGCAACATATGATGTGAAAACTATTTTAACCATCAAGACAAGAACTTCTCCTCACTGTCACAGTAAAAGGTTGATAAGATGCTTCTCAGACCATGAAAACTATTCAAACTTGATTCAAATCAAAGGTAACAATATCTCTCACAACATTCCATGCATGAGAGTACATGACAATACTTGTACAGTTAGAAAAAGGCACAGGAACAACAATATTCAGAAATGTGTGAAATGTGACAGCAAACTGTCATGTTCTTCATTTTTTTCTCTTCAAACTCCTCAAAAAAATTATTCAAAAATGTATGGATAGGAAAAATAGAGCAGAGACCAATTCCATTAGCATGAAGGACCTCATGATAGTATGAAAGAGTATAAGTTTGGGTAGAAAATAAGAAAAAAATAGTGAAAAAGTAGAAGTAATGACTGTTTTCTACATATTTCCTTTAAAAAAACTACTCCAGATTATATTTTCCCCATCTCCTCACCTCAATGATGCATAACATGAAGTGTTTACAATTTAAAATTTCCATCCTCAACTCCCTCATCATGGAAAAAGCCTCAAAAATAGGCATGAAACATCCTTCATTAAGGACAGTCATAAAAGAACATTCTAATTTTATCTCTTCACTCACTCTACACTCTCCACTCACCCCAAACGTGGCATAAAATGATTTATTACAACATTAAATGAGATAACTTCCCCTATAATCTTTATTCAAACCAAAAAAATACAATATTTATGACCAAAAATAAAGAAATTTATGTCTTGCAGTCATGGTGCTCTTGCACTATACACCCCAACTTTTGAAGTTTTCCAAGTCCCTTGGAAAGGATATTGTAATTAATCCTCCATTGCTTGTCTCTAACCTTCATGTTTGTCTTCAACAGGTGCATTTTGTTCTTGAGTCTCACTATGCTTGTCATGTTTTCCATCATCATACTTGTTTCTTGACAATACCCATTTCTTGCAAACTGTCCTACTCTAACCTTGTCACCTTTATGAGTTAGTGTTATGACTATCTTGGCACTTGTATGCATGTCCTTTTGGATTGTCCCTTCACTTCTCTTCTGCTCCATCCTTGGTATTAGCTTAAACTCATTCAAAGTATCTTTCAAACCACTGTCTGCTATTGCACTTGTTGTCTTCACTTTTTCCTGCCTCCTATCTGTCCTTAAGATTACTGTATCAACTGTCTTTTCCTCTATCTTATCAGTCCTATCATCATCTCTCTACACCTTCCTTCCTGCTATTCTGAGTGGACATACAATTGTCCCAACTATGATATGGTCATGCCGAATTTGTGTCTCCTCCATCAACTTAGTCTTCATTTCCTCTTGGACTATTCTAGTCATTTCCTTGTCATCCTTGCTTTGAAAAATCAGATTACACTTCAAACTTACTCTCTCTTCATCTTCCTTCTACTTAGTATTTGTTGTCTCAACAACTTTATGCCTTGAAAAGGCTACACACTCCTTGTTTGCATTCTCCTTAAACATCATTGTCTCCTTCTTATCAAACATAATCATATTTACTGCTCTTGACTGCTCCTCTAATGACAGTAGCACAAAAGTCTTCTCATCCTTCTTAATAGTGAAGGTATTATCTCTTCCATCATAGACTACAAACCTATCAAATTGCCAGGGTCTTCCCAATATCACATGACAACAATCCATTGGTAGGATGTCACAAAGTACCCTATCTTCATATTCTCCAATTTTAAACTCAACTAATGCTTGCTTAGTCACTAAAATGGACTGATGATCACTTACCCAAGAGACTTTGTAAGGTGTGTCCCTAGGTACTCTTTTCAACCTCAATTTGTCTACCATCTCACTGGACACCATATTATCAGTGCAACCAAAATCCACTATAACTTTACATACCTTGTTCTTGCTTTTGCAATTTGTTCTAAACAATGCTCTCCTCTGAATCAACTCCTTCTCCCTAGAAGTCTTCAGTAGTGCTCTTTCTCTCATCATCAATGCTTCCCTTGACTTAACATCACACTTTATGTAACTAGAACTACCACACTCTTCTTCTTGGACTAATTGAGTCCTTCTTTCACTTTTCATTTCACCATCCTTTGAAAAACATTGCTTTTCAGGACACTTATATGTTGGGTGCCCAAACTCTTGGTAATTATAACACTTACCTACAAAGGTGTTTGCACTCCTTCCACCACCAAATCTACCTCTGGAACCTCTACCTCTGAAGTCTACACTTTGTCCTTGTTTGAAATCAGCACCTTGTCCTTGTGCCTTGCTCATGTCTTCTTGACTTTCACTAACTTGCTTTGTATTGAAAGATCCTCTACCTCTAGAGGTATTGCCTCTACCTCTAGCTAACTTATCTTGTCTTCTTTTCAGCTTCTCTTCCACTCTAACTGCTATCTGATAATAGTCTTCAACACTCCTTGGATTTGCCAATACCAACTCATCTTGCATGTTAAACCTCAAACCACCAATATAGCTAGCAACTTTTTGCACTTCAGTTTCATTTTGACCAGACCTTATACTCATCTTGTAAAACTCTCCAATGTATGTTTTAACATCCATTTCCTTTTTCCTTAAACCTTGAAGCTTCTTAAACATTTGAACTTCATAATATTTAGGCAAGAATTTACCTTTGATCTTAGCTACCATCTTGTCCCATGAAACAATCTTTGCCTTTCCTTACTTTCTACTCTTTCTCTGTTGATAATCCCACCATAACAAAGCATGACCTATCAGCTTAGTCTTTGCAATCTTCACTTTCTGATCATCAGGAATTTCTTCACACTCAAAGTGGTTGTCCAATGCTACAACCCAATCTAACAACTCTTCATCATCCAGGCTTCCTCCATACTTTGGCACATCTATCCTCATCTTGTGCTTGTCCTCTTTTACTGCTCTTAGCAACTTTACCATCCTCTGATCCTTAGGGTCCATCTCTTCTTTTACATCTTCATACTCAGCTTCTTCTTCTTTCTCAAACTCAATCTCATCACCTAGAGCCACTCCTCTTCTCTAATTTTGTTCTAGGGTAGTCATTCTTTCCTTCATCTCCCTCAACTCTCTAGCATGCTTCTCTTTTAGCTCATTCATCTCTTGAGCCATGTTTCTTTCTCTTAGAGGCATCTTGATAAACTGCCTCTTCAACTTAACACTTCACAAACCTACTAACTGTGCTCTGATACAAATTTGATGCAGAGCTAAGTGCCAACCAAATCAATCTCACAAGGAACTCTCTTCTTCCCAACAAAAACAAGGGTTTGATAATACTCCATAACCCACACAAGGTTTCTTAGGGTTTTCTACCCTCTTAACAACTCAACATACCCATTCCAAATTGTCCCTCAGACCTACACTCTCCATTCAAAGTCATTGTCATAGTTTCCTTGTAGCCCTTCATAAAGGACTGTCAGATAACCATTTGAGTTACAGAGCTCCTAGGTGGACTGTCATAGGTTTTTTGGATACCCAATATCCTTTACTTTAACATATTCAACATGCATCATAAATTGTTTTGGGACACACCACCCAAATCTTGACTGTCCCCTGTTGTTTCCAAGGGCTAATTAGGCCTCCTATCTATGACAAATGGTTATAAACCTTGTTTCTAATTGCCAAGTCCCACACCAAGATAAGAAATAGGTCATAAAATGTCTAAATACTTATTTTTTAGAGGTTTTGTGTCAAACTACTCCACTGCCCCTTCAAAACCACTCTTCCACCATTGATCAAAAGGCTCAAAACAAGGTAACATCAAGCTCCAATTGCTATTATAGACTTCCTTACACAATCCCTACTCCTGTAATGTGAGAAAACAACTAAACACAAACAAAATGAAACTACTCTATCCATTATTAGATTATAGGGCAGGTGCAAATAGCTAGGAGACCATCGTTTCCACCAAAACCCTTGAAAACTAGGGTTTAGAAGTTGTTTCAGGAAAACTATTTTGTATACTCCTTTGAAATCAGTGTCAAGAACCCCAAATTGATTGAAAAGAAAGGTTATTCCATACATTTCACCATTTCATACACCTTTGCCCTTGACTACACTGTACGGGTAGGTACAAGATGAAGAAATAGTCAAAAAATTGGAAGAAAAATAGAAAAGTAGGACAGTCATAGTAAAAGGTTGATAAGATGCTTCTCAAACCATGAAAACTATTCAAACTTGATCCAAATCAAAGGTAACAACATCCCTCACAACATTCCATGCATGATAGTACATGAGAGTACATGTACAGTCAGAAAAAGGCACAGGAACAACAATATTTAGAAATGTGTGAAATGTGACAGCAAACAGTCATGTTCTTCATTTTTTTCTCTTGAAACTCCTAAAAAAAATGATCTAAAAATGAATGCACAGGAAAAATAGAGAATAGACCAATTCCATTAGCATGTAGGACATCATGATAGTATGGCAGAGTATAAGTTTAGGCAGAAAATAAGAAAAAAAATAGTGGAAAAGAAAAAGTAATGACTATTTTCTGTATATTTCCTTTAAAAAAATTGCTCCAAATTATACTTTCCCCATCTCCTTGTCTTAATGATGCATAACATGAAGTGTTTACAATTTAAACTTTCCATCCTCAACTCCCTCATCGTGGAAAAAGCCTAAAAAATAGGCATGAAACATCCTTCATTAAGGACAGTCATAAAAGAACATTCTAATTTTATCTCTTCACTCACTCCACACTCTCCACTCACCCCAAACATGGCATAAAATGATTTATTACAACATTAAATGAGATAACTTCCCATATAATATTTATTCAAACAAAAAAATACAAGATTTATGACCAAAAATAAAGAAATTTATGTCTTGCAGTCATGGTGCTCTTGCACCACATTTCTTTTGTTTACAAGAGAGATTTTGACATCGAATTGTTGACTCTATGCCATTTGAAGTAATACAAAGAAAGTTTCTATAGTAATTCTAAGAATTTGTGTCTTGTGTTGGCTCATTTTGGTTTTCATGGTTCACTTCTTGCTCTCCCATAGTTAGTTAGTTGTGCTTTTATATTGTTTATGGTTTGCTGTAGTATCTGATGAATACTCTAAGTCCATTTGTTTAATTATTTGCTGATGGTAAATAGCTGTGTAAAGTTAGTCTGCGCTGATTGTTTGTACAAAGTTCAATTGCATTTCATAAGTTAAGTTGCACCATTCATTGGGTATTTAGTAAATGAATGTGATTTGAAAATCTATTGACCTCCATTGAAGATAGCACCATTTTCTGAAACATTGTAACACCCATTTCAGTTTGGTAACTCAGGAAGCTGGTTTAAAGTTTTAGAGTATTTGTCTACTAAAGATAACCTATACATTATGAATGTCATTTAGGATTCTTTTAAAATCCTAACCTTTTGCATTTTCTTTAAAACCATTATTAGTTATTAGAATAGGAATTTTAGCAGCACTCTATCTTGTTTATCAGCTAAAAATCATAAAAGGGTTTTTGTGTATTTGCTACCTCAAACCTAAAGATTTGCATATTACATGAAAGACCCCTTGTAGGCATAGCTAGAACATACCAATTGAGAGATTCCAAGAAAGCTAAGACCTAGCTGTATTATCCTTGGAGTAGTCTTACCTAGGGTAGGATACTTTTCAAGAGAGGTGTGAAACCAATAATCACACCTACATTGCTGCATGCTAAAACCACCATCAACAAAATTGGGACTAGAAGGAGGGCCCTATTTTCCCTCTACTTAAAATTAGCAAGTCTGGGGACTAGACAGAGACACACTAGATCTAGCTCAACTGGAGAAGAGCTGTTGTCCCTAACAAAATTTAGACAAACAAGAAGGGATCAAGGAATACCCAAAGCCCCAAGAGCTTAGTCAGTGGCAAGAAACACCACTACAGCTCCCATTAATCCTCCCAGAATGGCCTTTTTTTGTAGGAAATAACTAGTCTCCTTTTCTGTTCAACAATTACCATGATATGCCAAAGAACCCAGATAAGTTCTATTGAAAATTTAGAGTGAATGATCCAGATAGGATTGCAGATGAGCACATTAAAATCTTTGAAGCTAATATGTTCATGTTGCAATTGTAGTATGAGGATGTGATATGTAGATTGTTCCCTTATTCTCTATAGGATGAAGCTTATTACTAGTTTGTTAACCTCCCTGCAACATCCATAAATTCATGGCTGAACCTGAAGATTGCTTTTCTAGATAGGTTTCGTATGCCTACCACCCCAGCTAATCTTTATTGATCTTTTGTAGAAATCTATAGAGGTGAAGGGGAGATGATAAGTTCCTTTAATAATAGATTTTAGAAAGTCTACAGTCGTTTGCAAGCTCATTACACTATAGAACAAGCCACTGCCCTACTCATTTACTATGCTACCCAGGATAAACTTACCTCCATGTTCACAAGGAGAGCTAACCCAATCCCTGCCACTTTAGCTCAAGCATATTCTACTGCTGTCACTATGAGTACTTAGCTATGACAGGTGACTTTCGGTCCATTGAACCATATGGGACCTGCTACCATGCCAAATCAAATACCTATGATAAATCATGCGTTGGCCAACCATACTCCTATGATGAATCTGATTCAAAACCTAGCTGTAACACAAGTTTTAGTGATCCACCCAGGTAATCTAGTAGTTGAAATGCCTCCAGCACAAATGCCTTTCCTACAGTCTTTAGAAACAACCAAAGCTAAAGAAGAAAGAGACGATATCAAAGAATTGGTTGAGCAAATGAAGAAGCTTACTACTGAGGTTACCCACCTCAAGAACCAGAATGCCTATCTGCAGCAAAGGGGATAGAATCAACAACATTTCTAGAATCAGCAGTACTCCCAGAATCAAAATCAAAACTAGTTCTCAAATCAGAATTAGTACAAAAATTAGAACATTCAGTAGCGGTCAAATCAATCTTGGAACACTAGACCAAACAATGGAGGAGTGCCATCACCCTTGGAAAAAAGGAACAATGATACTAGGCCCCCGAGTCATGTGATGTTAGCTGAAGCAGCTTTGTCCACTTGGTGCAGACTGCACAACACAAATGCTCACTCTGAACTAGACTGCCCAAAATTTTAGATTGCGTCCAGTATCTTCTAGATGGAGATTCAAAATGCTAAAAATTAGGAGGCTCCGCTGACAAGGTATGAAATTGTTCCTTCTCAAAGGTATGACAATGCTCTAGTCCTTGATAGTTATACATTTCCATTCCAAGATGATAATCAACCTAAGGAAGAAGAGTCTGAAGAAGTTGAAGCATATCAGCAGTACAATAAGACTCATTACAACCTAAGAAGTAGCAAGCCCGAAGGCCCTTTCACCACCTCCATCTCACCAAATAGCTACCAGATTCCACCTAACCCAAAAGCTACGAATAACCCTAAACCCGCAAAAGTTCCCCATTAATCAGTATATCAGGGTGCTATTACTACTAAAAGTTCTCAATGATCTGACATAGTGAAGATGGGGTAGTATGTAGCTGAAGAACTTAAGAAAATGAAGGTCAGTCTCTCTGTATATGAGCTACTTAAAATACCTAAGGTTAGAGCATATTTCTTTCAAGATATAGGTGCTAGAACTAAAACTGATTATGTACCTAAGGAAAACATCACCAAGGATAGAATTGATAAAGGGAAAGAAAGAATACATGTGACTGATGTGGAACAAAAGATGACACTGTATAAAGATAAGAGGGAAAGTCCCCCTTTTCTCTTAACACTTAGAATCTTCAATAAGAACCTTCATAACTGTTTAGTAGATTCTGGTGCTTCCACGAATGTAATACCATTATCAATCTAGAAAGCACTTGGGCTCACTCCAGCCAAGTCTTCCAGGAAGGTGACACAATTAGATAAGACTGAAGTGAATGTAGTAGGTGAATTAAATAGGATACACATGCACCTGGCCTCTAATCCTAGCATGCAACAGTATAGAGATATTCAGGTGGTGCACATTCCAGATCAATATGGTATGCTGCTGAGTAGGGACTGGTCTAGGACTTTGAATGGTTATATGGCAACCGACTTTTCCCATATGTGGCTACCATGGAAAGGGTTGGCCAATCAGATACGTATTGAAAGAGAACCTAAGATGAAGCATATGATCACAGAATACAATCAACCCAACGAAATTATATTCTCAGAAGTTGATTTGGGAGTTTATCTTCCACACATTAGTCAGTCAGAAGAAGTCCTCATGCTGAGTTACTTAAGACCCTCTAAACTACATATAGAAAGACCAAACAAAAGCATACATTCAATAAGATTTAGAAGACTCTTCAGAAGAGGATGAACCTCGGGTATTTGAAGGATTCCATGATTTCGTAGCCAGATTTACACAAGATCAAACTACTATTGGAAAGTAGGTTCAAATGAAGGAGTTATTATTACCCAACTGGTGCCGCATACATGGTACATCACATTCTAAATTTACTTGTCAGCTCTGTCAAGAGGTAGTCAAACAAGTACAAAGACAATTGAAGATCCCCATAATTCCAATGGAGGCATCAGCTATTGAAAAGAAGGAAGAACTTGAGCCTCTGCTTGATGAAAGGAAGTCTATAAAACAGGATAATAGTAGCAATTTTTTTTCACTTATGGACCCTAAGATTTAATGGCTCAAGATGTAGATAAGGGTCTGGTGTAGGGGTCTAATTAATCAGCCCCACTGGGAGTTCTGATTTGGCATCACAAAGATTGTAGTTTCCATGCACAAACAATGTCACTGAATACGAAACATTAGTGTAGGGGTTGCTGCTAGCACTGCAGAAGAAAGTCAGAATTATCTAGGTGTTTGGTGATTCTGAACTAGTGGTGAAACAAGTAAGAAAATAGTACTCATGTAATAATAAGAGATTGAATAGGTATAGGAACATAGTCTAGGATTTGATAGAATGATTTGATAGTTTTAACATCTAGTTGATCCCAAGGAGACAAAATCATGTTACAAATGCCCTAGTGCAGACAACAAGTACATTACAACCAACATCCATGGTAGGATTAAAGAAGTTCTCTATTGAGTTTGTTGCTACCCCGTCTGTACCTAATAATGTTACCAATTTTCATGTTTTTGAAGATGATCAGCACATAATTAATTTTCTTTATTCATCTGATATTTTCACTACTCAGATAATAGATGAAGAAATGGAGCCTACCGAAGTGGATTTGGAAGGAGTACTAAACCTGAAAACCAATACGACTCTAGGAGGAAAGGTAGAATTGGAAAGATTGTTTGATTTAGATAATTTAGGAACCCAATGGAAAGAAGGAGAGTCTCGAGGAGGAAAGTGTGACTTATTTAACTTGGGAATAGAAAAAAATGTTAAGAATGTGTTCATTGGGAAGGCTAGTACCGAAGAAGAAAAGATAGGAATCATACATGCATTGAGAGATTACCATGAGGTTATAGCATGGAGCTATGAAGATCTAAAGACATGATACCTCGATCATCATGCATACCATCCCATTGAAGCTAGGAGCAAAGCCATTCAGACAAAGGCAACGGCTAGTGAATGCTCTACTGGAGCCACTGATTTTCAAAGAAGTTTAGAATAATATTTCAAGTCAGACATTCCACATGGGAAGCAAATTTAGTTCTAGTCTGAAAGAAAAATGGAGAAATCAAACTTTGTGTTGACTTCTGTAACTTAAACAGAGCATCTGAAAAGCATAATTACCCACTAACTTCTTTGGATGAAGTATTATAGATTCTTAATGGGTCCCAGATGATGTCATTCTTGAGTGGATATTCTAGTTATAACCAGGTAATGGGAGAATATGAAGAAAGATTGAAGATGTCTTTTACCTGCAAATGGGGCATCTATGCATATTGTTGCATGCCATTCAGTTTAATCAATGCTAGTGCAACTTTTCAGCGTGTAATGGATGTTGCTTTTAAAGGGTTAGTTGGAAAATGTATTATCATCTACATGGACAACCTCACAATATTCTTAAAAGGTGAGAGGATCATGTAGTAGATTTGAGAAAGGTGTTACAATGATGCAAGGACTATGGTATATCACTTAATCCCAAGAAGTGCATTTTTGGAGTAACTAAGGGGAAGTTGCTGGTACATGTAATATCTGAGCAAGGAATATCTATCGACCCATACCATATCCAAGATATACTCAAAATACCTCCCCTAGCCAGCAAGAAGGAACTTAAGTGATATTTTGGTAAGATCAACTTTGAATGTAAATTCATCATGGGGTTTACTAAGATTATCCGACCTCTCAATGTCATGTTGAAGAAGGATGCCAAAGTGGATTGGACTCTTGAAGCCAAGGCTGCCTTTGTAGAAATTAAACAATTTATAGCCAATGCACCTGTCTTGGTGAGTCCTGATTACACTTTGCCATTTCAAATATACTCATTTGCTTTCGAGCATACTTGTGCTGCAATGTTGACGCAAAAGAGTTTAGTTGATGATGAAAGGCCCATCATTTTCATGAGCACCCCATTGAAAGACATAGAGCTATGATATCCAAATGTGGAAAAACAAGCATACGCTCTGGTCAAGGTAGTTAAGAAATTCCATCATTACATCTTGAGAAGTCAGGTGATTGTCATAGTCCTAGATGCAGCAGTCAAAGCATTGCTAATGCAAAGTGAATTAGGAGAATGAAGAGGGAAGTGGGTCACCATACTGCAAGAGTTTGACATAGATATTCAACCTATGAAATTAGTAAGAGGTCAGGCCCTGACAAGAACAATGGCTGAAGTGGGACTAGACCTAGTCTCCTAGCAATACATGTTAGAAGATGTTTCAAAAGATGAGTGGTACGGAGACATCATACTTTATTTACTCAATCAGCACTGTCCACCATAGCTAAATTCAATGCAAAGGAGAGCTCTCAAACTAAAAAGAAGCAGTTACATGATTAAAGGATCAGTCCTTTACAAGAAGAATCATGAAGGCATCTATCTAAGGTGCTTGGACAAGTCAGAGGTCAGTCAGGTATTGACCAATTTTCATGAGAGATTTGGGATAGGTCATGGTTCATCCCACTCAATAGCTAATCAGGTTCTTCGTACTGGATATTACTGACCAATCTTGTTCAAAGATGCATATTCACATGTAAGAACCTATCATATATGCCAAACCGTTGCACATAGAGAATGACACATAGCCATGCCCTTGCAACTAGTAGTGGAGGTATGACCATTTTCTCAATGGAGCCTCGACTTTATCAGTATGATCAATCCACTTTCCTCTGCAGGCCACAGGTATATTTTGACCGCTAATGATTACTGCACTCAATAGTTTGAAGCAATAGCTTGTAAGCAATACACCACAGAGGTAGTTATTGAATTTGTTGAAAAGCATATTATCACTAGATTTGGTTGTCCATTTGCTTTAGTTTGTGATAATGGCTCTGTCTTATCATCATTATGTTTTTCTAACAAGGCATTTGATTATGGGATTACTCTCAAGTTCTCATCTAATTTTTACCCACAAGGGAATGGGGTAGCTAAATCAACAAACAAAAATCTGCTCGAGGTCATTAAGAAACTATTGGACAAAACTCCTAGAGACTGACATACATAGCTTTGGTTTGCCTTATGGACTGATAGAATTCGACATAAAGCAGCCCTGAACACATCTCCTTATCACCTAGTCTATGGGATTAACCCATCTTTCCTATCCACTTGAGGATTCCCATGCTACAATTCATGCAAGATGACCTTGAAACTGATGATCAATTGTCCTCTAGGTTGGCCCAATTACTGTACCTTGAAGAGAAACATGATGCTGCTATAGAAAATTTTGCCTAACATCAAGGAGTCATAAAACAATGGTTCAACAAAAGAGCCAAGGTCAAAGCCTTCCGCATTTATGATTTGGTCCTATATTGGGATAAAGTGCATGAGAAGAAAGGAGAACATGGTAAGTTTGATAAAATTTGGTTGGGCCCCTATTAGATCTATGAGATCCTTGGAGACAACACGTACCGACTCAAGAGCCGTACTAGTGAGGAGCTGCCACTACCTATTAACAGTCAGTTCCTAAAGCACTACTTCCAAGCCTGAGAGGCAGTCATGCCTCATTTTAGTGTACATAGTTAGGGGTTTTGTTGATGTTAGTTTAGGTTGCCTTTAGTTTACTTTTTCTTTCTTGCCTTTGCTTTCCTTAGTTGTTAGGTGCTTTGCTTAGATTAGTTGTCCTTTTATTTTGCTTGCTGCGCTTGCTTTTCGCAGGGTCTTTGTTTTGATGTGGTGGCAGTTATGCAGTCCTACAAGTGCTTCTTTGATGGGTGATTAATCGTGAGTTTTCCTTTGAGAAGCCAAGGTTTCCACTTAGTTTTGCTATGGGTTCCATTGTTATGCCAAGGAGTATGGTGTCTGTTCATTGAAATGAGTTATTAGTTGGTGCACGTGAAGTATTTTCTAACCATATATCTTTTACACTCTAAATGATCCTAAGATAGTTAGACAAGTCTAAGTGATCTTGTGTCAAGTAGAAGGGTTGACTTCCTCTTCTACCACATGCATTATCAATCAAGAAAGAAGGTAGGTGACATTAAGTGTTGTTAGCCTATATTGGGTGAAAATAAAAGGTGTTTTTCAACACCAGACCCATTAACAGTGCAAATAAAGAGACTACCAATTGAAAAAACTTATAAAAAGGTACTATCAAGAAATAATTACCATCAAATATCATCGTACCAAAAAATGTCACTTGTCATTTGTCCATTTCAAAGCTCATCACATTCTAAAATTTGAGCATTTCCTGGTGGTAGAATGATTTTGGTCTTCTAGCTTGTCTTAGGGGATCTTGGATGAACTTAGTTGCCAAAGGATGGGAATGAATACAATTTCACACACTCAAGTTTTCAGGATGTGGATGGTTGCACTGGTTAGTGATCTTAGATGTTTTGATAAGGTACCTTACTTTTTCATTTAATATGTGGGGAACACAATGATTCTGGATTCAAACTAAATGTTTATCATTGGAATGTTCGGGAGCATTTCCCAGCAGAGTTGCCATTTGTTGTGCCTCGCACACATGCCCCATTCAAAAATGGGGACCCCCTCTTTTGATTCGTCTTAGGATGACAATTAGATCTTTTCATCTCCTAAGTGGTTAAGTGGTCAAAGTATATTTTGACTTGGATTGAATGATGATATTGAAAAATCACTTCAGGAATCTACTAGGTTGTATCTTAATTTTGCTCTTGTAGGCCTTGAATTGCCCTTTTGTGCTAGATTGCCCTTCAATCGACCTTTGCGCTAGACTGTCTTCCAACCGACTTGGCACTAAAATCCATTTTCACCAACTTCAGCGCTAATTTCCTCTTTGATGGACTTCTGCACTAGAATCAACATTAGCCAACTTGTGCTAAATCAAGTGATCACCAACTGAGTCAGACGAGGCAAAAATTTCTGCAAGTCAGATGAACCTTAAATACCCGCAAACTGTACAAGTTGAGTTTATAAGTCCTAGCACTAAAAAGGTTCCTCACTGACTAGGTCCAAGATACCTGATTTCCCCGCCAGCTCTGAGCTAAGAGAAAACTACACCAAACCCTAAACTGATAGATATACACCTACGCATTAGTGGCTATTTTGCCAAAGGTTAAAAGGGGCAAATTTTCCATTTTGAACCATTTGTTTTGCATTTGATAGGATTTCGGAGCTTTGTTTGGGATTTTGAACTTTCTTGCTAAAGATCCGCCCAAGTTCAAACCGCAACCTACCTACACAATCTGAGCACGCCTTCCATATTTATGAGGTAGGATTTTGAACCTTGTCCTTCAAACTTTCATTGCATACCGTTAGGGTTTGTTTAAACATTAATCTTTCTAAAGTGAAAGTTTAGGGTTTATAGCTCAGGTTTCCATTTAAATCATTTGTTTTCCAAAAAAACACGATTAAGATTCTCTATTGAAAACATGAACGGATCATCATAAGTGAAAAGGACAAAACTTAGATAAATTTCCTGTAGATACCTTGGATTTTTAGCGCTAAAATGAGGTTCGACTGACCTATGAACGAGCTCACTCTTTAGTTGGTCGGAGACCTCTAAGACCTGCGCTGCACTCTCAGATTCATTAGGTACTAAAAACTTCAATCTCCAACCAAACTCCCTTAATCGCATTTCTTTGAGTTGGCTGAAATGACATAAAAACCCCACAAACCTTGAAAGCTATTTTTACACCGAAAACCCCTTGTGCCAACTTTGCGCTAAAAGACCTAGTCTCTGACTTGGTCAAACACCTCAAATTTTCCCGCCAAGTTCGTGGAATCTCAAAACCCACTAGAAGCAATACATCAGTTGTGCACTGAAAATGATCTCTTCCGACCTACGCTGTAATACTCTCTCACCAACCTAGTCGATAGCAACCAAAACTCATGCAAATCAGACCACATCGAATCCCGCGCAAATATAATACAAGGAATATCGATAGGCTTTGCACTAAAAACAAAACTGACTAACTTGACAACCAATGGAGGTCAAAGACCTCTAAAATCCATGCAAGTCAGTACCCATCAAAGTCCATGCAAAGCATTTAAAAGCATAAAAGGTAGTAAAGCCTTTGGTCGAACCAGCCCATTTCTCCCGCTGAGGTCGGATGACCCTGATTTCAGCATTTTTCTGCTTGTAGGTCGGACGACCCTCAAAATAGCACAAAACATGCAAATGACTGAATTTTAAAAGAATTTTCAAATGGAAAGTGTCCAAAATGATAGAGCTAATGTTGTGATGCATTGATAATGATGATTTTCATGAAATTTCTTGCAACAATAGATGTTTCTTTGCATGCATTAATGATGGTTGTTACAATTGCAATAAATGTTAGATTTGAGTTTCCTTCAAAAGGTATATTAGTAGTACTAATAGATGCATTAAGGCTCATCTTAAACTTAGGAGCATGTTAAAGGATTCCTCAATGTATCAAACTTATAAGGTCTGGTCCTGCAAACTAAATGACTACTCGAGCCCAAGCTATGAAGTATGAATTCAAAGGAATCTTTCCAGAGACCAAGATTCACTCTGAGTGGAGTGGTGTAGGAGATATAGACCTAGGTCACATAGACCTAGATGACTTTAGATTGAGGGTCTTTAGTCTAAACCCAACTCCTAGGTCCAAAATACTCAGAGATAGTGGTATTTCACAAGTTGTTGCCTTTCCTACCTCAGTGCAATGTCCAAAACTAATGACAACTTGTGTAGATAGATATGATGTAATGACAACAATGATCTAAACAGCAGGTGGGGATATCTTGGCTGATCTAACCCCACCTTTGATATTCCTTAGCACAAGGCTATGACTATGCCAGACAAACAAGGATCACTAGATACTTATAACAAAGATGTAGAAGGCTGCAGAAAGTATATAAATGACAATTGGGCCAAAAGCATAAGGTTTGCCCTCATCAAACTTCCCCGAATACTATACAAAAGTGATTTCCATGATGAAATTAGTCTTAGTGACTTTATTGAGAAAAATATATGGACTGCCTACAGCCTCCACTTTTGAGGATTGGATGTTTGTCATTATCACTGAGATATTGAAAGGGAATAAGTTCCACTGGGCCCAAATCCTTAGTGACAACATTCATGAGGCCTTCAGCAATTTCAAGGACAAGAGATACTTTAGATGGACATCCTATGTTGTTTACGCATTGGCAAGAAGAAATCACAATGTTGGGCTATCCAAAATTGAAGAAATAAGGAATGACGAGCAAACTCAAATAAAGGTGTATGAATGCTACCCATAGCTTACCTCCTCTCAACCCTTGATACCTTTTAAAAGAGTAAATGATGCTTTCATGATGTATATAACTAGAATGCTGCAAGGTAACACAGCCTTGAGGATTTCCACTAAGGCCATGAATGAAATAACCAAATATGGCAGATGGTACATCTAGTTTGAGAAATTCACATATTTAAGGGTGCAAGGCTTCACTAGGATGGCTTACAGACTTCCCAGGTATCCTGAGGACAAGACAATGCTTCTAGAGCTATCTAGACAATTAATACCCTATGCTGAGAAGCTTAAACACTTGCACATAACCAATGTTGAATTTCCCATCAAGTTTGGCAAAGGAATTTATGCATGCCCTTCTTTGGCATTAGCAGAACATTCTGATAAAGAGCTTCAGCTCCTTAACTTACACTACTACAATGCAAGGGGTCATTTTGATCCAAATAAGGTGATGGATAGATTCATGAGCAAGAAGTTGTTCCACAAGATGCACATTGAAAATTTTTAGACCAATTGCCCCGATGATTATGAGATCCTGAAGAAAGCACATTCAAGGTTGCCTCTAGATTTTATGAAGAAGTTTCACATTATGGCAGTGCTAGACTAGCTACGAGTTGATGAAAATGTTATGGTCAGAGGACCTTGGGAGGCTTAGTACCATCAGCCTATCCCATTACCAAATTGGGCAAATGCATAAGAGAGCTCCCTAGATAATGTTATGAGGGAACCTATCAGATTAAGCAAGGCTTGGGTAAGAGCTCAAGTAGCTTCTCTAGAAGGACAAGGAGTCCAGCTCACTTATATAGCATTGGATTTAGATAAGGGCTCTAGTGGAGAAGAGGATGATCCAATGAATGTCACAAATGAGGTAGATCCAGTTAAGAAATAGAAGTCAGATAGTGAAGAACATACATCTTTGGCCAAAAAAGTGAAGAAGATGAAGAAGCCATCTACAAGATCTCCTCAAAAGAAAGATCAACCTCCCTCTAAAAGGACAAGAGGCTCCAAGAAAAGAGATACACCAAGTTGTTCTGGAGAAGGGTCTAAGGCTAAGAAGATAAAAGTAAAATAAGTTAGTAAGGAGGATGCTACAACCAAAAAAGATTCTAATCCTCCAACTACCCAGCCTCCTACTACCCAAAGTGTGGGCACTGTTGTCACAAACCTTGTTGTTTCTACTACTACTTCTCCTTCTATCATGCCTTCCTCTACTGCATCCACTTCACCCATAACCTCAGAAACATCCCCTGCCACCTCTTTTACCACTACCATTGTAACTACTTTCTACTCACGGGCAATTTCTTCCAGCACCTCTAGCAGCCCTATTTCTTCCACTTTTGCCATTTCAGGCCCTTCCACTATCACTACACTTACATCTTCTACTTCTTCCAATCAATTACCATTACCTCCTATTTCTACCATCCTTTCACCCTCTCTTCCTCTACCTTCACTACCCTTTCCTTCACCTCTTGTCATTTCTTCCTCCTTATCGTTGATCTTGGCTAACCTGACACAAGTCAATGTGCCTTCCCCCACCATATCCTCTCTTGTCCCTATTTCACAAATGCCTGCAAACTCTTTAGTAGTACCACTATTGCCTAGGACTAAGAAAGGTATGTGTGGAGTTGGGGTTACATGAGCCTGAAAAAACACTTGAGGAGGAGAAGGGTGAATTGGCTGAAGTAAGTGATAAAGATTTCCATGAACCTTCAGCCAATGTTGAAATTATTGATGTATCTGATAGTCCTCAAGACAAGGATCAAACAGAGGAAATTTTTAAGTCTGCTCAAGAAACTATAGTGATAAATCTTGAAAAATTGGCCAAAAAAGAAGAAAAAGAAGAAGAAGAAATAAACACAGAGTTGAATGAAGAACTAGAGCAAGAATAGAAATCACCCAAGGAGCTGGCTATAATTGATGAGGATGGAGCAACTAAATTGAACAAATCTTCTGCACATGAATGGTTGCAAGGTAGAATGACATATCCTAAGGCACAAGTGGAGATAATGTAGCTTGATCTGAGTACAATCATGTCACAAGCTCAGAAGCCTAAGAAACAAAAGAAGGCTAACATATAGTCAAGAATCTATAAGAATGAATTAGGATCATGAATTACAGAAATAGCAGTCCCGCCAGCTGATGTATGAAAAGAACAAGTCAGGGAGGAAGATTACACAATATCTACAGTTGATCTGCGACTAGCCACTCTTGCTCAAAGAGTGGATGATTTTAAAGATTTAGTCACTTCAATTTTGGAACAACTAGACAATGATGAAACATCCAAGAAGGACTTGAAGCAACAAGATTAAGATCTTCGTGCATGCCTCCAGTTTTTGGTAAAGCCGGTGGATGCAGGACGAGATATAAGGATGATACCCACTTTCCTGTCCACTAATGAGATGGCTAGATTAGGTGAGGTAAGATCCAAATCCCAAGGAATAGAGAATTGGTTATTGAAATTTTTTGAGATGGGATGTGAAACCATTAGTGCCTCTGCTCAAGTACACAAGAAATATGTAGAGTTGGATAAGAAATGGAAGGACTTGCATGAAGAATGTGACTCCTACAATGAGTACTATTCACACATGTATCCTTGAATAAAGAGCATCAGGGAATTGCCTACCCAAACTCTAGTTGTAGAGAACATTTTGATTGGGAATCAGCTATCAAAGGCCATTGAATGGTATCAATAGCTGCTCTTGAGGAAAGAAACCTTTGAGCATATAAACCAGCTGATGAAGAACTGAGATCATTCATATATGCTATCAATGACTCTCTAAAGGATTGCTGGGAAGCATCCTATGATGATTATGCCCCATTTGATATCGAGAAGTGTAAAGATAAGTTGCATAAGGTGATTTTTTAAGATGCCACGCTCTGTATGGAGGAAAGGTTAGACAAGCCAAGCGACCTCATAGCTGAATTCAAGGCATTTCAAAAGGGAGTAGTAGAGATAGAGAGAATACATAGTAAATTCAGTTAGGAATTAGAGGTTTTTAACTATCAGATAAATCATTTGAAGGATCCAGATATGTCTAAAATTAATCCTGCACTTGACGCATGACTGACTTATTGCAACAAGCTGGCTAGTGAAGACACAATTGACTTAGATAATGAATCCTAATGTTATTTTATATTTTAAGGATGTAATCCTATCATAATTGTAAATTACTATATTTAGGGCAGCATGTGAGTCTATTTTGTCTTTTTCTTGCTTCTAAAATGTTCTTTTCTACTAATATATTGAGTTGGCTAGTCAAATTGACTAGATTCAATGTATCTAGGGGTTGTTTTTCATCTTTTTCATAGAAGACAAAATGTAACCTGAGAATTGATGTGAGCTGTTATAATTATATTTATTGATGTAATCTAGACCGTCGGTGTCGATTAATCTCCACCATTCATCTAAAAACTCGGTATGCCGCTTTTCTATATAAATGGTTGCCATTTCCTTTATTTGCAAGAGAGATTTTGATATTGAATTGTTGACTATATGCCATTTGAAGTAATACAAAGCAAGTTTTTGCAGTAATTCTAAGAATTTGTGTCTTGTGTTGGCTCATTTTGATTTTCATGGTTCACTTCTTGCTCTCCCATAGGTAGTTAGTTGTGCTTTTATAATGTTTATGGTTTGCTGCAGTATCTTATGAATACTTAGTCTATACTTTTAGTTATTTGCTGATGGTAAATAGCTATGTAAAGTTAGTGTGGGATGATTATTTGTACAAAGTTCAATTGCATTTCATAAGTTAAGTTGCACCATTTATTGGGTATTTAGAAAATGAATGTGATCTAAAAATCTATTGACCTCCCTTGAAGATAGTACCATTTTCTGCAGCATTGTAACACCCATTTTAGTTTGGTAAGTCAAGAAGATAGTTTAAAGTTTTAGAGTATTTGTCTACTAAAGATAACCTATGCATTGTGAATGTCATTTAGGATTCTTCTAAAACCCTAACCTTTTGTATTTTCTTTAAATCCATTGTTAGTTATTAGAATAGGAATTTCACCAGCACTCTATCTTGTTTATCAGCTAAAAATCATAAAAGGGTTTCTGTGTATTTTCTGCCTCAAACCTGAAGATTTTTAGATTACATGTAAGACCCCTTGTAGGCACAGCTAGAACATACCAATTGAGAGATTCCAAGCAAGCTAAGACCTAGCTGTATTATCTTTGGAGTAGTCTTACCTAGGGTAGGATACTTTTCAAGAGAGGTGTGAAACTAGCAATCACACCTACGTTGTTGCATGCTCAAACCACCATCAACAAAATTGGTGCTAGAAGGAGGGCCCTATTTTCCCTCTGCTTAAAATTAGCAAGTCTAGGGACTAGATAGAGACACACTAGATCTAGCTCAGCTGGAGAAGAGCTGTTGTCTTTGGCAGAATTTAGATGAACAAGAAGGGATCAAGGAATACCCAAAGCCCTAAGAGCTCAGTTAGTCTCAAGAAACACCACTGTAGCTACCATTAATCCTCCCAACATGGCCTTTTTTTTAGGAAATAACCAATCTCCTTTTTTGTTCAACAATTACCATGATATGCCAAAGAACCTAGATAAGTTCTGTTCAAAATTCAGAGTGAATGATCTAGATAGGACTATAGATGAGCACATTAAAATATTTGAGGCTAACATGTTCATGTTACAAGTGCAGTATGAGGATGTGATATTTAGATTGTTCCCTTATTCTCTACTCGATGAAGCTTATTACTAGTTTGCTAACCTCCCTACAATATCCATAAATTCATGGTTAAACCTGAAGACTACCTTTCTAGATAGGTTTCGTATGCCTAACACCCCAACTGATCTTTATCAATCTTTTGTAGAAATCCGTAGAGCTGAAGGGGAGATGATAAGTTCCTTTAACAATAAATTTTAGAAAGTGTACAGTCATCTGCAAGCTCCTTATGCTATAGAACAGGTCGCTGCCCTACCCATTTACTATGCTACCCTAGATAAACTTACCTCCATGTTCGCAAGGAGAGCTAACCCAATCCCTACAAATTTAGCTCAAGCATATTCTATTATTGTCATTGTGAGTACTCAGCTAGGATAGACGACTTCCAGTCAATTGAACCATATGGGACCTGCTACCATGCCAAATCAAATACCTATGATAAATCATGTGTTGGCCCACCATACTCCTCTGATGAATCTGATTCCAAACCAGGCTGCAACACAAGCTTTAGTGATCCACCCAGGCAATCTAGTAGCTGAAATGCCTCCAGCACAAATGCCTTTCCTATAGTCTTCAAAAATAGCCAAAGCTAAAGAAGACAGAGATGATATCAAAGAACTGGTTGAACAAATGAAGAAGCTTACTATTGAGGTTACCCACCTCAAGATCTAGAATGCCTATCTGCAGCAAAGGGGATAGAATCAGTAACATTTCTAGAATCAGTAGTACTCCCAGAATCAAAATCAAAACCAATTCTCAAATTAGAATCAGTACGAAAATCAAAACTTTCAACATCGGTTAAACTGATCCTGTAACACCAGACTGAACAATGGAGGAGTGTCATTGCCCTTGGAAAATTAGAACAATGATACCAGGCCCTTGGGTCGTGTGATGTTAGCTGAAGCAACTTTGTCCACTTGGTACAGACTACACAACATGAATGCTCACTTTGAACTATACTGCCCAAAATTTTAGATTGCATCCAGTATCTTCTAGATGGACATTCAAAATGCTGAAAATTAGGAGACTCTGTCAACAGGGTATGAAATTGTTCCTTCTTAGAGGTATGACACTACTCTAGTCCTTGATAGTTATACATTTCCATTCCAAGATGATAATCAACTTGAGGAAGAAGAGCCTAAAGAAGTTAACACATATCAGCAGTACAATAAGACTCCTTACAACTTGAGAAGTAGTAAGCCCAAAGGCCCTTTCACCACCTCCATCCCACCAAACAGCTATCACGAAAGTTCCCCATCAATCAGTATATCAGGGTGCTATTACTACTGAAAGTTCTCAACGATCTAACATAGTGAAGATGGTGCAGTATCTAGCTGAAGAACTTAAGAAAATGAAGGTTAGTCTCTCTGTATATGAGCTACTTAAAATACCTAAGGTTAGAATATCTTTCTTTCAAAATATAGGTGCTAGAACTAAAACTGATTATGTACCTAAGGAAAACATCACCAAGAATAGCATTGATAAAGGGAAAGAAAGAATACATGTGACTGATATGGAAATAAAGATGACACTGTATAAAGATAAGAGGGAAAGTCCCCCTTTCCTCTTAACACTCAGAATCTTCAATAAGAACCTTCATAATTGTTTAGTAGATTCTGGTGCTTCCATGAATGTAATGCCATTATCAATCTAGAAAGCACTTGGGCTCACTCCAGCCAAGTCTCCCATGGAGGTGACACAATTAGATAAGACTGAAGTGAATGTAGTAGGTGAATTAAACATGATATACATCAGCTAGCTTCTAATCCTAGGTTACAACAATATATAGATATTCAGGTGGTGGACATTCCAAATCAATATGGTATGTTGCTGTGTAGGGATTGGTCTAGGACTTTGAATGGTTATATGGCAACTAACTTTTCCCATATGTGGCTACCATAGAAAGGGTTGGCCAATCAGATACATATTAAAAGAGAACCTAAGATGAAGCATATGATCACAAAATACAATCAACCTAATGAAATTCTATTCTTAGAAGTTGATTTGGGAGTTTATCTTCCAAACATTAGTCATTCAGAAGAAGTACTCATTCTAAGTTGCTTAAGACCCTCTAAACTGCTTATAGAAAGACCAAAAAGTACAGAAGCATACATTCAATCAGATTTAGAACATTCTTCAGAAGAGGATGAACCCAGGGTATTCGAAGGATTATGTGATTTCATAGCTAGATTTGTACAAGATCAAACTGCTATTGGAAAGCAGGTTCAAATAGAGGAGTTATTATTACCCAACTAGTACCACATACATGGTACATCGCATTTTGAATTTACTTGCCAGTTATGTCAAGAGGCAGTCAAACAAGTACAAAGACAATTGAAGATCCCCATAATTCTAAAGGAGGCATCAGCTGTTGAAAAGAAGGAAGAACTTGAGCGTCCACTTGATGAAAGGAAGTTTGTAAAATAGGATGATAGCAGCAAACATTTTTACTTATTGACCCTAAGATTTAATGTCTCAAGATGCAGACAAGGATTTGGTGTAGGGGTAGAATTAATTAGCCCCACTGGGAGCTCTTATTTGGTGTCACAAAGATTGCAGTTTCCATGCACAAACAATGTCACTGAATACGAAGCATTAGTGAAGGGGTTGCTACTAGCACTGTAGAAGAAAGTTAGAATTATCCAGGTGTTTGGTGATTCTGAACTAGTGGTGAAACAAGTAAGAAAGCAATACTCATGTAATGATAAGAGGTTGAATAGGTATAGGAATAGACTCTGGGATTTGATAGAATGCTTTGACGGTTTTAACATCCAATTGTTCCCAAGGAGACAAAATCATGTTCCAAATGTCCTAGCTCAGACAACAAGTACATTAGAGTCAACATCCATGGAAGGATTAAAGAAGTTCTTTGTTGAGTTTGTCGCTACCTTGTATGTACCTGATAATGTTACCAATTTCCAAGTTTTTGAAGATGATCAACACATAATTAATTTTCTTTCTTCATCTAATGTTTGTACTGCTTAGATAATAGATGAAGAAGAAATGGAGCTTTCTAAAATGGATTTGGAAGGAGTACTAAACCTGAAAACCAATACGATTCCATGAGGAATGGTAGAATTTGAAAGATTGTTTGATGCAAATAATTTAGGAACCCAATGGAAAGAAGGAGAGTGTCTAGGAGGAAAGTGTGACTTATTTAACTTTGGAACAGAAGAAAATGTTAAGAATGTGTTCATTGGGAAGGCTAGTACCGAAGAAAAAAAGACAAGAATCATACATGCATTAAGAGATTACCATGAGGTTATAACATGGAGCTATGAAGATCTAAAGACATATGATAACTTGATCATCACGCATACCATCCCATTGAAGCTAGGAGCAAAGCCATTCAGACAAACGTAATGGCCAGTGAATGCTCTACTAGAACTACTAATTTTCAAAGAAATTCAGAAGTTGTCGACAAGGATAATATTTCAAGTTAGACATTCCGCATTGGTAGCAAATTTAGTTCCAGTCTGAAAGAAAAATGGAGAAATCAGACTTTGTGTTGACTTCTATAACTTAAATAGAGCATCTGAAAAGGATAATTACCCACTGCCTTTTTTGGACGAAGAATTACAGATTCTTAATGGGTCCCAGATGATGTCATTCTTTGATGGATATTCTGGTTATAACCAGGTAATGGTAGAATATGAAGATAGATTGAAGACGTCTTTTACCTACGAATGGGGCATCTATGCATATCATCACATGCCATTTGGTTTAATCAACACTGGTGCAACTTTTCAACATACAATGGATGTTGCTTTTAAAGGGTTAGTTGGAAAATGTATTATCATCTACATGGACAATCTCACAATATTCTCAAAAAGGTGAGAGGATCATGTAGCAGATCTGAGAAAGCTATTACAATAATGCAAGGACTATGGTATATCACTCAATCCAAGGAAGTGTATTTTTGGAGTAATTAAGGGGAAGTTGCTGGGACATGTAATATCTAAGAAAGGAATATCTATCGACCCAGACCGGATCCAAGCAATACTCAAAATACCTCCCCCAACCAATAAGAAGGAACTTAAGTCATATTTTGGTAAGATCAACTTTGTATGTAAATTCATCACGGGGTTTGCTGAGATTGTCTGACCTCTCAACACCATGTTGAAGAAGGATGCCAAAATGGATTGGACTCTTGAAGCCAAGGCTACCTTTGTAGAAATTAAACAAGCTATAGCCAATGCACCTATCTTGGTGAGTCTTGATTACACTTTGCCATTTCAAATATACTCATTTGCTTCCAAGCATACTTGTCTTGCAATGTTGAAGTAGAAGAGGTTAGTTGATGATGAAAGGCCCATTGCTTTCATGAGCACCCCATTGAAAGACACAAAGCTAAGATATCCAAATGTGGAAAAATAAGCATACGCTCTGATCAAGGTAGTTAAGAAATTCTGTCATTACATCTTAAGAAGTTAGCTAATTGTCATAGTCCCAGATGCAGCAGTCAAAGTATTGCTAATGCAAAGTGAATTAGGAGAAAGAAGAGGGAAGTGGGTCACCATACTGCAAGAGTTTGACATAGATATTCAACCTATGAAATTTGTAAGAGGTCAGGCCCTGACAAGAACAATGGCTGAAGTGGGACCAAACCTAGTCTCCCAGCAATACATGTTAGAAGACATTTCAAAAGATGAGTGGTACAGAGATATCATATTTTATTTACTCAATCAACATTGTCCACCACAGTTGAATTATTTGTAAAGGAGAGCTCTCAAACTAAAAAGCAGTAGTTACATGATAAAAGGATCAGTCCTTTACAAGAAGAATCATGAAGGCATCTATCTAAGGTGTTTGGACAAGTCAGAGGTTAGTCAGGTATTGACTAGTTTTCATAAGAGATTCGGGACAGGTCATGGGTCAGCCCACTCAATAGCCAATTAGGTTCTTCATACCGGATATTACTAGCAAACCTTGTTCAAAGATGCATATTCACATGTAAGAACCTATCATATATGCCAGATTGCTACACATAGAGAATGACACACAACCATGCCCTTGCAACCAGTAGTGGAGGTATGACCATTTGCTCAATGGGGCCTCGACTTTATCAATATGATCAATCTGCCTGCCTCTGCAAGCCACATGTATATTCTGACTGCTACTGATTACTGCACTCGATGGTCTGAAGCAATAGCTTGTAAGCAATGCACCACATATGTAGTCATTGAATTTGTTGAAAAGCATATTATCACTAGATTTGGTTGTCCATTTGCTTTAGTTTGTGATAATAGCTCTGACTTCTCATCATTACATTTTTCTAACTGGGCATTTGATTATGGGATTACTCTCAAGTTCTCATCTAATTATTACCCACAAGGGAAGGGGTAGCTGAATCAATGAACAAAAATTTGTTCGAGGTCATTAAGAAACTATTTGACAAAAACCCCAGAGACTGGCATACTTAGATTAGGTTTGCCTTATGGGCTAGTAGAATCTGACATAAAGCAGCCCTTAACACATCACCTTATCGACTAGTCTATGGGATTGAACCCATCTTTCCTATCCACATGAGGATTCCCATGCTATAAATCATGCAAGACTACCTTGAAACTGATGATCAATTGTCCTCTAGGTTGGTCCAATTATTGCACCTTGAAGAGAAACACGATGCTTCTATAGAAAACTTTGCTAAACATTAGGGAGTCGTAAAACGATGGTTCGATAAAAGAGCTAAGGTCAAAGCCTTCCGTATTTTTGATTTGGTCCTATATTGGAATAAAGCACATGAGAAGAAAGGACAACATGGTAAGTTTGGTAAACTTTGGTTTGGCCCCTATCAGATCTATGAGATCCTTGGAGACAACCCATACCAACTCAAGAGCCTTACTGGTGAGGAGCTGCCACTGCCTATCAACGGTCAGTTCCTAAAGTACTACTTCCAGGCCCAAGAGGCAGTCATGCCTCATTTTAGTGTACATAGTTAGGGGTTTTATTGATGTTAGTTTAGGTTGCCTTTAGTTTAGTTTTTCTTTCTTGCCTTTACTTTCCTTAGTTTTTAGGTGCTTTGCTTAGATTAGTTGTCCTTTTGGTTTGCTTGCTACACTTGCTTTTCACGAGGTCTTTGTTTTGATGTGGTGGCAATTACGCAGACCTACAAGTGCTTCTTTGATGGGTGAATAATCATGAGTTTTCCTTTGAGAAGCCAAGGTTTCCACTTAGTTTTGCTGTGGGTTCCATTGTTATGCCAAGGAGTATGGTGTCTGTTAATTGAAATGAGTTATTAATTGGTGCACCTGAAGTATTTTCTAACCATATATCTTTTACACTCTAAATGATCCTAAGGTAGTTAGGCAAGTCTGAGTGATCCTGTGTCAAGTAAAAGGGTTGATTTCCTCTTCTACCACATGCATTATCAATCAAAAAAGAAGGTAGGTGACACTAAGTGTTTCTAGCCTATATTGGGTGAAAATAAAAGGTGTTTTTCAACACCAGACCCATTAACAATGCAAATAAAGAGGATACCAATTGCAAAAACTTATAAAAAGGTACTATCGAGAAATAATTACCATCAAATATCATCATACCATAAAACGTCACTTGTCATTTGTCCATTTCAAAGCTCATCACATTCTAAAATTTGAGCATTTCCTGGTGGTAGAATGATTTCAACCTTCTAGCTTGTCTTAGGGGATCTTGGATGAACTTAGTTGCCAAAGGATGGGAATGAATACAATTGCACACACTCAGGTTTTCAAGATGTGGATGGTTGCACTAGTTAGTGATCTTAGATGCTTTGATAAGGTACCTTACTTTTTCATTTAATATGAGGGGAACACAGAGATTCTAGGTTCAAACTGAACGTTTATCATTGGAATGCTTGGGAGCATTTCCCAACAAAGTCACCATTTGTTGTGCCTTGCATACACACCCCATTAAAAAATGGGGACCCCCTCTTTTGATTCTTCTTAGGATGTCATTTAGATCTTTACATCTCAAAAGTTGTTAAGTGGTCAAAGTACATTTTGACCTGGATTGAACGATGATATTGAAAAATCACTTCAAGAATCTACTAGGTTGTATCTTAATTTTGCTCTTGTAGTCCTTGAACTGCCCTTTTGTGCTAAAATTTGTTGTCACCAACTTCAGTGCTAATTTCCTCTCTGACAGACTTTTGTGCTAGAATCAATGTTCTCTGACTTGTGCTAAATTGAGTGATCACCGACTAAGTCAGACGAGGCCAAAATATCCACAAGTCAGATGAACCTTAAATACCCGCAAATTGTGCAAGTTGAGTTTATAAGTCCTAGCGCTGAAAAGGTTCCTCATTGAACAGGTCTAATGCATCCGATTCTCCCACCAGCTACGAGGTAAGAGGAAACCACGCCAAACCCTATACTAATAGACGTACGCCTACACATCAATGGTGATTTCACCAAAGGTTAAAAAGGGCAAATCCCCCATTTTGAACTATTTTTTTGGCATTCGACGGGATTTTGGAGCTCCATTTGGGATTTCAAACTTTCTTGTTACCGATCCACCCATGTTCAAACTGCGACTTGCCTGCACAATTTGAGTATGCCTTCCATATTTCCTAGGTAGGGTTTTGAACCTTGTCCTTCAAACTTTCATTGCATATCATTAGTGTTTGTTTAAATGTTAATCTTTCTAAAGCAGAAGTTTAGGGTTTCTAGCTCAGGTTTGCATTTAAATCATTTGTTTTCTGAAAAAACCTGATTAAGATTCTTTGTTGAAAACATGAACAGATCATCATAAGTGAAAAGTAAAAAACTTAGACAAATTTCTCGTAGATACCTTCAATTTTTAGTGCTAAAATGAGGTCCGACCGACCTATAAACAAGCTCACTCTTTTGTTAGTTGGAGACCTCTAAAACCTGCACCACACTCTCAGATTAATTGGGCACTAAAAACTTCAATATATGACCAAACTCCCCAAATCGTATTTGTTTGACTTGGTCGAAAGGACCTAAAAACCCCACAAACCTTGAAAGTTGTTTTTGTGTCAAAAACCCCTTGCGTTGACTTTGTGCTAAAAGACCTAGTCTCTGACTTGGTCAGACACCTCAAATTTCCCTACCAAGTCCATGGTATCTTAAAACCCACTAGAAGCAATACATCGGTTATGCACTGAAAATGATCTCTTCTGACTTGTGTTGTAATACTCTCTCACCGACCTAGTTGGTAGCAACCAAAACTCGTGCAAATTGGACCATGCCAAATCCCACGCAAATGTAATGCAAAGAATATCAATAGGCTTTGCACTAAAAACACAACCGACTGACTTAAGAACTAATGGAGGTCAGAGACCTCTAAAACCTGCACAAGTTAGTACCCATCAAAATATGCACAAAGCATTTAAAACAATAAAAGGTAGTAAAGACTTTGGTCAAACTAGCCCATTTCTCCCGCTGAGGTCGGATGACCCTAATTTCAGTGCTTTTCTACCTGCAGGTCAAACAACCCTCAAAATAGTACAAAACATGCAAATGACTGAATTTTTAAAGAATTTTTAAAGGGAAAGCGCCCAAAATGATAGAGTTAATGTTGTGATGCATTGATAATTATGATTTTCATGGAATTTCTTGCAATAATAGATGTTTCTTTGCATGCATTAATGATGGTTGTTACAATTGCAATAAATGTTAGATTTTAGTTTCCTTCAAAAGGTATATTAGTAGTACTAGAAGATGCATTAAGGCTTATCTTAAACTTAGGAGCATGTTAAAAGATTCCTCAAGGTATCAAACTTATAAGGTTCGGTCCTGCAGACTAAATCACTGCTCGAGCCCAAGCTATGAAGTATGAATTCAAAGGAATCCCTCCAGAGACCAAGATTCACTTTGGGTGGAGTGATGTAGGAGATATGGACCTAGGTCACATAGATCTAGATGACTTTAGATTGAGGGTCTTCAGTCCAAACCCAACTCCTAGGGCCATAATACTTAGAGATAGTGGTATTTCACAAGTTGCTGCCTTTCCTACCTCAGTACAATGTGCAAAACTAATGGCAACTTGTGCAGATAGATATGATGTAATGACAAGAACAATCCAAACAGCAGGTGGGAATATCTTGGCCTATCTAACCCCACCTTCTCAAGCTGAGACCTTTGATATTCCTTGGTACAAGGTTATGACTATGCCAGACAAAAAAGGATCACAAGATACTTATAACAAAGATGTAGAAGGCTGCAGAAAGTACATAAATGACAATTGGGCCAAAAGCATAAGGTCTGCCCTCATCAAACTTCCCTGAATACTATACAAAAGTGATTTCCATGATGAAATTGGAGACTTAGTGACTTTTTTGATCAGAATATATGGACTTCCTACAACCGCCACTTTTGAGGATTGGATGTTTGTCATTATCATTGAGATATTGAAAGGGACTAAGTTCCATTAGGCCCAGATCTTCAGTGACAACATTCATGAGGCCTTCAGCAATTGCAAGGACAAGAGATACTTCAGATGGACATCCTATGTTGTTTATGCATTGGCAAGAAGAAATTACTATGTTGGGCTATCCAAAATTTGAGAAATCAGGAATGATGAGCAAACTCAGATAAAGGTGTATGAATGCTACCCGTAGCTGACCTCCTCTCAATCCTTGATACATTTCAAAAGAGTAAATGATGCTTTCATTATGTATATAACTAGAATGCTACAAGGTAACACAGCCTTGATGATTTCCACTAAGGCCATGAATGAAATAATCAAATATGGCAGATGGTACATCCAGTTCAAGAAATTCACATATTTAAGGGTGCAAGGCTCCACTGGGATGGCTTACAAACTTACCAAGTATCCCGACAACAAGACAGTGCTTCTAGAGCTATCTAGACAATTAATACCCTGTGTTGAGAAGCTTAAATGCTTGTACAAAACTAATGTTCAATTTCCCATCAAGTTTGGCAAAGCAATTTATGCATGCCCTTCTTTGGCATCAGCAGAACATTCTAATAAAGAGCTTCAGCTCCTCAACTTACACTACTACAATGCAAGGGGTCATTTTGATCCAAATAAGGTGGTGGACAGATTCGTGAGCAAGAAGTTGTTCCACAAGATGCACATTAAAGATTTTTGGGCCAATTACCCTAATGATTATGAGATCATGAAGAAAGCACATTCAAGGCTGCCTCTAGATTTTATGAAGAAGTTTCACATTATGGCAGTGCCAGACTAGTTACAAGATGATGAAAATATTATGGTCAGAGGACCATGGGAGCCTCAATACAATTAGCCTATCCCATTACCAAATTGGGCAAATACAGAAGAGAGCTCCCTGGATATTGTTATGTTGGAACCTATTAGATTAAACAAGGCCTAGGTAAGAGCTCAGGTAGCTACTCTAGAAGGACAAGGAGTTTAGCTCACTTATACAACATTCAATTTAGATAAGGACTCCAGGAGAGAAGAGGATGAGCCAATACATATCATAGATGAGGTAGAGCCAACTAAGAAACATAAGTCAGATAGTGAAGAACATACATCTCTGGCTGAAAAATTGAAGAAGATGAAGAAGCCATCTACAAGATCTCCTCAAAAGAAAGATCAACCTCCCTCTACCAGGACAAGGGCCTCCCAGAAAAGAGATATACCAAGTGGTTCTGGAGAAGGCTCTAAGGCCAAGAAGGTAAAAGTAAAAGAAATTAGTAAGGAGGATGCTACAACCAAAAAAGATTCTAATCCTCCAACTGCCTAGCCTCCTACTACCCAAAGTGTGAGCACTACTGTCACAACCCCTATTGTTTCTATTGCTACTTCTCCTTCCATCATCCCTTCCTCTACTACATCCACTTCACCCATAACCTTAGAAACATCCCTTGCCAACTCTTTTACCACTACCATTGCAACTACTTCCTACTCATGGGCAATTTCTTCCAGCACCTCTAGCAGCCCTATTTCTTCCACTATCACCATTTCAAGCCCTTCCACTATCACTACACTTACATCTTCTACTTCTTCCACTCAATTACTATTACCTCCCATTTCTACCATCCTTTCACCCTATCTTCCTCTACATTCACTACCCTTTCCTTAACCTCTTGTCATTTCTACCTCCTTATCGTTAGTCTTGGCTAACCTTACAAAAGTCAATGCACCTTCCCTCACCATATTCTCTGCTATCCCTATTTCACAAATGCTTGCAGACTGTTTGGCAGTACCATTGTTGCCTGGGATTGAGAAAGTATGTGCAGAGTTGGGGTTACATGAGCCTGAAACAACACTTGAGGAGGAGAAGGGTGTATTGGCTGAAGTAAGTGATAAAGAGTTCCATGAACCTTCAGCCAATGTTGAAATTATTGATGTATCTGGTAGTCCTCTAGACAATGATCAAACAGAGGAAAGTTTCAAGTCTACTCAAAAACTACAGTGACAAATCTTGAAAACTTGGCCAAAAAAGAAGAAAATGAAGAAGAAGAAATAAACATAGAGAAGAATGAAGAACTGAAGCAAGAATATAAATCACCCATGGAACTGGCTATAATTGATGAGGATGGAGCCACTAAATTGAACAAATCTTTTGTACCTAAATGGCTGCAAGGTAGAATGACATATCTTGAGCCACAAGTGGAGATAATGCAGCTTGATCTAAGTATGATCCTATCACAAGCTCAAAAGCCTAAGAAACAAAAGAAGGCTAACATACAGTCAAGAATCTATAAGAATGAATTAGGATCAAGAATTGCAGAAATAGTAGTCCCACCAACTAATGTACGAAAAGAACAAGTCAGGGAGGAAGATTACACAATATCTATAGTTGATCTAGGACTAGCCACTCGTGCTCAAAGAGTGGATGATTTTAAAGATTCAATCACATCAATTTTGGAACAACTAGACAAGGATGAAATGTCCAAGGACTTGAAGCAACAAAATAAAGAACTTTGTGCATGCCTCTAGCTTTTGGTAAAGCCAGTGGATGCAAGAGGAGATATAAGGATGATACCCACTTTCCTATCTACTAATGAGATGGATAGATTGGGTGAGGTAAGATCCAAATCCCAATGTACAGAGAATTGGTTATTGAAAATTTTTGAGATGGGCATCCATTAGTGCCTCTGCTCAAGTGTACAGGAAATTAGTAGAGTTGCATTAGAAATGGAAGGACTTGCATAAAGAATGTGACTCCTTCGATGAGTACTATTCGCACATGTATCCTTGGATAAAGAGCATCAGGGAATTGCCTGCCCAAATTCTAGTTGTAGAGAACATTTTGACTGGGAATCAACTGCCAAAGGCCATTGAGTGGTATCAACAACTGCTCTTGAGAAAAGAAACCTTTTAGCATATAAACGAACTGATGAAGAGCTAAGATCAATCATATATGATATCAATGACTCTCTAAAGGATTGCTGGGAAGCATCCCATGATGATTATGCCCCATTTGATATCAAGAAGTGTAAAGATAAGTTGCATAAGGTGATGTTTGAAGATGCCATGCTCAGTATGGAGGAAAGGTTAGACAAGGCAAGTGACCTCAGAGATAAATTCAAGGCATTTCAAAAGGCAGGAGTAGAGATAGAGAGAATACATAGTAAATTCAGTCAGGAATTGGAGGTGTTTGACTACCAGATAAATCAAGTGAAGGATCCAGATCCGTCTGAAATTAATCTTGCACTTGACTCATGACTGACTTATCGCAACAAGCTGGCTAGTGAAGACAAAATTGACTTAGATAATGAATCCTGATGTTATTTTATATTTTAAGGATGTAATCCTGTCATAATTGTAAATTACTGTATTTAGGGTAGCATGTGAGTCTATTTTGTCTTTTTCTTGCTTCTAAAATATTCTTTTCTACTAATATATTGAGTTGGCTAGTCAAATTGACTAGATTCAATGTATCTAGGGGTTGTTTTTCATCTTTTTCATAGAAGACAAAATGTAATATGAGAATTGATGTGAGCTATTATAATTATATTTATTGATGTAATATGGACCGTCGGTGTCAAGTTAATCTCCACCGTTCATCCAAAAACTCAGTATGCTACTTTTGTATATAAAGGGTTGCCATTTCCTTTGTTTGCAAGAGAGATTTTGATACCAAATTGTTGACTCTATGCCATTTGAATTAATACAAACCAAGTTTCTGCAGTAGTTCTAAGAATTTGTGTCTTGTGTTGGCTTATTTTGGTTTTCATGGTTCACTTCTTTCTCTCCCATAGTTAGTTAGTTGTGCGTTTATAATGTTTATGGTTTGCTATAGTATCTTATGAATACTCTAAGTCTATACTTTTAGTTATTTACTAATGGTAAATAGCTGTGTAAGTTAGCGTGGGCTGATTATTTGTGTAAAGTTCAATTACATTTCATAAGTTAAGTTGCACCATTTATTGGGTATTTAGCAAATGAATGTGATCTGAAAATCTATTGACCTCCATTGAAGATAGCACCGTTTTCTATAGCACTGTAACAACCATTTTAGTTTGGTAACTTAGGAAGTTGGTTTAAAATTTTAGAGTATTTGTCTACTAAAGATAACCTATGCATTGTGAATGTCATTTAGGATTCTTCTAAAACCCTAACCTTTTGCATTTTCTTTAAATCCATTGTTAGTTATTAGAATAGGAATTTCAACAACACTTTATCTTGTTTATCAACTAAAAATCATAAAAGGGTTATGTGTATTTGCTGCCTCAAACCTTAAGATTTGTAGATTACATGTAAGACCCCTTGTAGGCATAGCTAGAACATACCAATTGAGAGATTCCAAGAAAGCTAAGACCTAGTTGTATTATCCTTGGATTAGTCTTACCTAGGGTAGGATACTTTTGAAGAGAGGTATGAAACCTGCAATCACACCTACGTTGCTGTGTGCTAAAACCACCATCAACACATCTATATATTCATGAAGAGTGAAATCATCATCCTTAGGATACCATAATCCATAATTAGATGTTCCCTTTTTATATCTAAAAATTCTCTTGACTGCTACAACATGAGATTCTCTAGGATCAGCTTGAAATCTAGCAACAAGGCCAACTGCATTCATAATATTAGGTCCGGTATGAGTCAGATAAAGTAGTCCTCTAATAATTGATCTATACCTTTTCTAATCTACCTTAGAGGAATCATCATCTTTACTCAACTTGCATCTGGTTATAATAGGAGTGCTTACTAGTTTTGAATCATCCATTCTAAACTTTTTCAACAACTCTTTTACATACTTGGATTGAGATATGAAGATGCCCTTATCTGACTGAATGATTTGTAGACCCAAGAAGAAATTCATTTCACCAAGCATGGACATCTCAAATTCACATTGCATTTGATCAGCAAATGTTTTACACATGCTCTCATTTCCACCAAAGATGATATCATCAACAAATACCTCAACAATCAAGATGTGTTCATGATCAATCTTGAAATAAAGATTATTGTTCGTAGTGCCTTTTCTAAAACCTAACTTTAGCAGATACTTATCTAATCTTGCATACCAAGCTCTTGGGACTTGTTTAAGTCCATACAATGCTTTCCTCAACTTACAGATCATATCTCCTTGATCAGACAACTGGAATCCTTCTGGTTGCTCAACGTAGACTTCTTCTTCCAAATCTCCATTGAGGAATCCTAACTTGACATCCATCTGGTAAGATTTGAAATCTTTGTAAGCAGCAAAAGCAAGAAATAATCTGACTGCTTCAATTCTTTCCATTGGAGAAAAAGTTTCTTCAAAACCAATTCCCTCTACCTGAGAATATCCTTTGCACACCAATCTTTCTTTATTTCTCACAACTTCACCATTTTCATTCAATTTATTCTAGAAGACCCATCTAGTTCCAATTACATTTTTGTTTTTAGGTCTAGGAACAAGATCCCAAGTATGATTCTTCTCAATTTGAATTAATTCTTCTTACATTGCTTTTACCCAACTTTCATCTTTACAAGCTTCATTCACTGATTTTGGTTCAATCTTTAAAATCAAACAATACTCTTCTTGTTCTTCAACATTTTTTCTTCTAGTTTAAACACCTTTATTTCTATCTCCTATAATTTGATCTTCTAAATGATTCAACCTCACATTACTAGGGATTTTAGGATTTTCTTGAACTTCTGATTCTTCAACTTGTTCCCCAACATTTGTACTAGCTTCTTGAACTTGCTTTCCTTTATTTGGACTTTGATCTTGATCATCTAATTCATATCCACAAGACCTAGAGGGTCTCTCCTTGCTTTCATCAGCCTTGACATTAGCACTTTCAACAATTTTTTTCAATCTCTTGTTAAAGCACCAGTATGCCTTGCTTTGGTTAGAGTAACCCAAAAATATTCCTTCGTCACATCTTGCATCAAACTTGCCTAGATCTTCATCTCTTTTGATATAGCATTTACTACCAAAAAATCTAAAGTATTTCATAGTAGGAGCATTACCAAACCATAGTTCATAAGGTATTTTACTAGTATTAGCTTTGATCTGCACCCAGTTAAGAGTGTAGACAATAGTACTTACAACCTCTCTCCAATAGACATGTGGTACATTTTCTTCCATCATCATGGTTCTAGCAGCCTCTTGAATAGTCTAGTTCTTCCTTTCCACAACTCCATTCTACTGAGGAGTCCTAGGAGCAAATAATTGTCTTCTTATTCCATGTTTTTCACAGAATGCATTAAACTCACTAGAGGTAAACTCTCCACCTCTGTCAGATCTCAAACACTTTATCTTCACACCAATCTCATTCTACACCCTAGCCTTGAACACCTTGAATCTGTCAAGAGCCTCTGATTTCTCTCTCAAGAAAGTGACCCACATCATATGGGAGTAATCATCAATCAACAACATAAAGTATTTGTCTCCTTGCAAACTCCTAACTCTGGTAGGACCACACAAATTAGTGTGCACAAGTTCCAACAATCCACTTGAAAATTGTTCTTCACTTTTAAATGTAGTTCTACTCTATTTGCCCAACTAACATTCCTTACACATGCTATTAGCAAGTTTCACAAGTTTTGGAAGATCTATCATAGCCTAAGTAGTGCTTATCTTGACAATATTATCAAAGTTTACATGACACATTCTCCTATGCCATAACCAACTCTGATCAATATGAGCAATCAAACAACTTTTACTAGTACCACTTAAATGAAAGATATTACCTCTAGTCTATGTACCAGATGCAATCTTAGTTCCAGAGCTTTCCAAAATTTTACATCTTCCATCCTTGAATCAAAGATCATACCCTTTGTCAACCAACTATCAAACACTAAGAAGATTATGCTTCAATCCTTGTACATACAGAACATCATTTGTGTTATTCTTACTATCAAGAGAGATGGATCCTCTACCATGGATTCTACCAGTTGAATTATCTCCAAACTTCACAATTCCACCATCATATCTTTCCAAACTCACAAATTTACTTTTATCACCAGTCATATGATGAGAACATCCACTGTCAATCACCCATTCATCCTTTTTTTCAACCTGAGCTGCCAAGGCACTTTTCACATTCACATAGCTAGTAGGTTTAGTAGGCAATGGATCTTCTTCTTTGATAGCAATGAACACCCATTCATTTCCAGAGGTACTTCCCATATCAGATTCATCATCTGTGACTCCTTCATTATCATCTTCTTGTACATAGTAACACTTCTTCTGAACCCTAGGTCTATTAGAGTTTCTTTTTGAAACCCTCTCTAGACATCTTGAAGTAAAATGACCAATCTTATTGCAGGAAAAAAATTTGAAAGATGACTTTACTTCATACTTACCGGATCCTCTTGGTAGTCTTTTGGCAATAAGGGCTTCAAGTTCTCTAAGCTTAGATTCATCTTCTTCAAGTTCCTTCCCTGTCTTCTCATATCTAGTTAGTCTTCTTGAAGAGCTATCACTTGGATCAAATCTTTGCTTCCTAGAAACACTGGCCTTAAATGCAGATTCTAATTTACGAAGAGAATCACCAAACTCACTCATTTTAAATGTTGAAATCTTGCCAACCAACTGATCCCTTGTAACACTTGTCATAGTCCTGATCTCCTCAATAATAGTAACTCTGTGCTTGTATGAAGTAGGTAAGGATCTGAGCACCTTACCAACAATCTCTAATTCTTCTAGTTTTCCACTAGCACACCTGATACCACACACAAGTTCACTCACCTTCTTCATGTAGGAAGTGATGTTCTCATCTTCACTCATCCACAAACTTTCGTATCTACCCTTCAGGCTCTATAACTTAGCACATTTGACATATGCATCACCTTCATACAAAGTTTCCAACTTCTAGATTTGATGAGTAGTTTTCAATTACAAGACATTTGTCATTTATGTATCAGTTAGGGCACTCAACAATGCTTCTTTAGCCCAAATGTTGTTTTCAACATCTGTGATTTCAACTGGAGTTAAAGGACCATTCTACGGAGGAGTCTACTCATTATTAGTTATCAACCAATAAGGATCACCCATGCATTGTAAATGACACTCACTGTGATTCTTCCAAAGAGAGTAATTTGTTCCATCAAATCTCAGACTGTCCTTCTATGTCGACATCCTGAATTTCCTCAAGTGGTCAAGTTTCTTTTAGAGGAACCGGCTTTGATACCAATTGTTGAAATTAGGGTGGAAAACTAAGAGGGGGGGTGAATCATTTGTCACAAAACTTTTATATTTTGCTACGTTTAATCTTCTTAACCACTTATTAACATATTAATGATATAACCATGAAAGCATGAATTAACAACACATGAGAAGAAACATAATCAACACACATAACACTAGGATTTTTACGTGGAAACTCGGTTAAGGGAAAAACCACAGTGGGGGTTAACCCACAAGATTTATTATCTGTTAAAAGAATAGAAAAATGGGAAGGCACTTGCCTTTGGGCGCACTACGCAGAGCTCATTGCTCAAAGGAGGCTTACTGCCTACAGAAATATTCACAAGATTAACACAGATGAATTGAACTAAGAAACATCTTCTTCATGCCAAAGTTGAGTTCCATTGAAGCTCACAACACCTCTACTCTTCCCCCAAACACTTCCTTGCTAAATCCACATCTTCGCCCACATTCCCACTTTTCCACGACTTCACAATACTTATTTATACATGACATTGACTTTGGAATGAACATCAAAGTCAGCCTTACAATCATCTATCTGGAACATTCTCCAAGATAGGCATTACAAGAAATTACAATCACAAGACTTAAAATGCTATATGCAAACCATTACACTGTCAGCCAAACATAGTTGGGACTCAAATCTTCCTCGAACAACACGCCACACTCCATAGAACTCTTCTTAGATCATCTGCAATACACACAAGGCATTCAGTTAGCCAAGACTAGAAAGAATAGTAAGACCCAAGGAGAAATATTCAACCACGAGCTCAATCCTCAATGCAGACCACCAATACAATAGGCACACTATCCAGAGACAACCACAAGCACAATGAAATCAACCAGAACAACTGCACTACCTCAAATCACCATAAACACTTGCACCTTCATCTAAAAACTCAGGAACACTAACTATTATGACTGTCACATGAGAAAGATTGCTTGCATACCTCCATACCTTGAACCACTTGACTTGAGGATACACACTGACATCCCAAACATACCTTTAGATCCGTAGACCATAATATTCCAATGCGGAGCAATCCGGACCAAATTCCTATCACTTTGTCACCTCTGAACAACTACAAAACCCGGTTCTACTCAAATGGCCATAACTTCACCAATTCTCCATGCAGACCTCTCAAATCTTAACTGGAGCAACTTTAGACAATCCTCTACAAAACCCTTTAGTCTAAAGACTTTGATCTTCATCTCACTAGAAATGTGGAGCAATCTACTTTGTTGAACAGCACTGTCTTCACTGTTTCTAATAAAGAGATATGTAACTCACTTGTTTCTTCTAGAGAGGTTAATTTTCTTAATGTCCTCAACATACAAGTCTTATAAACAAGTACTTGAGTAAGATACAGTTGACACCAATGACAACAAGGATATGTTGACATCAATGACAACACCTATTAGGCACATATTTACAACATTTGATGAAGAGATGAAATGGTAGGATGTGTAGGTAAAAGGTCTTGGGGTATGGGTTCTTGTGGATAATGATTGATATTGGAAGAAGTAGGGTATAGTGATGTGGCATTATGGTAGAAAGATGTAGGATAAGGTGATGTGGAAGTGATTTGAAATGTAGATAGATTGGATTGATACTTGGAATAAGACAAGGTGATGTGGGATTGTTATGATATGTGGATAGGTTAGATTAGTGTGAAACAGAAGGGGATGCTACGTAGGAATGTGATGGAATTGGTTGTTGTGATGATTGGATTTGGGATTGTTGGCATTGGCTTATGGCTTGATGTTGTAGGAATTGTTGGTGTTGTGGTGGCGTAGGGACTTGTTCCTTTCTATATAACCACTCAAGGGTATCAAGCATTCTTAGAGTGCCTTAAGGATCATTCTCATAGGCCTTGTTTGGGAATGTCATGCCCATGTTTACAAGTGGTAGATTAGGATGGATTGATGGATTTGATCACATAAGGTGGATTGATCAGATTTTGATGATTCGATGGTTTGATTGATTGGGACGAATTGATTAGATTATAATGATTGGATGATTTGATGGGTGGCTTCTTTTGGCTTGATATGATTGGTTGCTCTAATTTTGATGGATAGGATTGATTGATTGGGGAGATTGATTAAGGATGGGTTGACCAAAGTCAAAATGAATTGATTGGTTGATGTTGTTTGGTTTGACTATTGTTAGACAATTGACTGTGATGTTGTGGTGACTATAAATGATCAGGTTTCCTATGACAAGTTGACTAAATATGATTTTGACTAGGAGGATAATTTGTAGGCTATGAAAAACCAAAGGTGATGTTCTGTGCTTCAGATGCAACTGGCGATAATGTAAAGGTGACTAAGTAAGGACCAAGGGTGATTTGTTGCAATTCATAGGCTATGGACTATTGTGCATAGGTGACAAAAGATAGCTCATAGGCAACTAGAATTAGGCCAAAGGCGAGCTACTATAACTCAAAGGCAAGATTACAGAGACCAAAGGCACATTTTGCAAGCACACTGTGCTAATTAGAGGTGATTTTCTAAGGACCAAGGTGACTTGCAGGTGTTCATAATTGATCGACTATTGATCAAATGCAAGTGGCTGAGGCTCATAGGTGACTAGATGTGGTTTAAAGGTGATTGGTTAAAATTCATAGGTGACTGGTTGTGGATGAAAGGCCAGTTTTGCACAAAAATATACTAATTAGAGGCAATTTCCTAAGGACCAAAGGCGATTGGCAGATGTTCATAAGTGATTGTCTATTGATTAGATGCGAGTGGTTGAGGTTCAAAAGCAATTTTACAAGATTCAAAGGTGATTGGTTGCTAATCAAAGGTGATTTTCTAAGGACCAGAGGTGGTTTGCAAATGTTCATAAGCAATTGGCTATTGATCAAAGGCAAGTTTGCATGATTTAAAGGTAGTTTTTGTTGTAGATTTTGGTTTTAGGCATTGTTTTTAGTGAATTTGGCAGAGAAGACACAATGGAAAACACTCATACGTAGCACATTCTCAAACATTGTAACAATCTAGGCTAGGGAAGTATAGTACCTATTGGGTTCCCACTTAGATTTCTCCAGCCTTGCATACTTATGGTGTATAGCTCTAGGAATTTGGGGTATGGGCTCCCCCTTATAGTGCACTGACTTCTCAGGCACACCAAGTTCTAGGTTCTCAAGATGCATAGATCTTGAGGTACCTTGCTATCTCTACCATAAGCTGTGAAAATGTAGGACAACTATCAGAGGCCTAATCAGTTGTCCTCTTGTACCAATAGATAAGGATTTTTGAATGCTAAACACAGTTTTTTAGTTTGGCTTTCTTTTCAAGTGGCTATGCATGTGGTGATTCACTCCATTAATGGAGGCTTTCTAGCCCATAGAGATTACACTCTACAGGGTTTTGGGGGAAACATTTATCGGCGTAGCTAAATCAACACCTGTTGTTTGCATCTTTCAGCGCAAACGCATTATTTATCAAGTGGATTGGAATGGTCTGGCTTTGACCTATTTCTGCCCAGGTCATCCCCTTCTCACAATGGGAAGGTAGGCCTGCCTAGAGTTAGCAATGATTTCTCTTGCACCCCAGATCTATTGGTTAGGTAGTGGGAGAGGATACTTTCATTGCTAAGTTAGGTTACAATCATACCAAACAAGCAAACAAATAAAAGGAAAAGTCGGCACAAAGAAAACAATATTAATTTTAAGCACCAAATGAAGTGTGCCTACTCTAGTGGTAAAAGATAAATCCTTTGACTGCTTGGATCTGCAGAAAACATGTCAGTAATTTGTTTGCCTCCATTCTTGGACATACGTGTTTTGACAAGCTATACAAATAAAACATCAGTTTCTAGAAAACCCTAGATCTACAAAGTGTCAAACCAAATGCTTATAGGAATAACCAGAGGTGACTTTCTGTGCATCAAATGCACATACAAAACTTACCATATGTGATAACCTACCATCTAGCTGTGAGTTTCCATTGCACATATGCGATCTTGTATTGCTCAGATGTGATGCACTGTTGATCAAATGTGCATTCTACCTACAGAGTTATAAAAACCTGGCACCAATACATCTTGCCTATCTCTGCATGTAAAATATGAGGTCCTAGAATGCCTAAAAAGAAAGGTTTTGTCATACCCATGTTCAATTTTTTGACAAAATACCAGGGATTGTAGATTATGCTAAATACTAGTTAAAGATCTTTGAAGAAAACTACTTAAAATGACTTAGAAGGCCTAAGATTGAATCTACGATAACATGCAAACTACATACAAAGACCCAAATGATGAAAACCTGTAAGAAAAACTCAAGTCAACCATAAAAACCTAGACCTAAACCAAATGTGATGCATGCAACTAGATGCAACCGGTTGTTCACCAGATGCACCTACAGATTGACTAGAGGTGAGTTTCCCCCAATGATATGCAATTTTGGGTCCTTCAAAAGTAGTTTTTATCTCTCAAATGTGACTTTTCACCCCAAATGCACTTTTGCCCTAAACCTTAACTCAAAAATCAAATTTTTAGTTAAAAAAAATATATCAGACGATTGGTCCCACTGGGCATGCCATTTTGTAGATGGTAAAATTAGGACAAATGAAAGAAGATAAAATAATCAAATGCAATAACTGTTTACCCAAATTTTTTGAATACTTGATACCTTGAAACATCAATGCATGTATGATTTATTGCTCGCACGATTAGATTTGTTGATTCCTCATGTTTTGCAACTTAATGGTGAATTGAGATTTGATGGATGAAAGATAGGTAGATTGATGATGGGTGATGAGAGATTGAGAAGAAAATTTGGTAGAGTAACGGTGCTTAGAAGATAATACATGCAAATGGCATGGTTGTGAGTGAATTTATAGGAAAAAGATGAGAAAATGGAAGGATAAAACTTCCATTTTATGGGTGATATTGAAAATGGAAAGTTACTTGTGCAACTTGGGAGAGAGAAATGAAAGGTGGATGAGTTCACTTGAAAGATGATTTAGAAGGTGATTAGAGTTAACTAGAGAGGATTTGGGAGATGGAAATGGTAAGGTGAAAGAGATGAGTTGAGTCTTCTCAAGAGATGGATATGGAAGGTAAGTTAAGGATTTAAATAATTTAATATTATTTAAATCATGAGGAAAAAGAGCATAAAGTGATAAATAAAATAAAATAAAATATTTATTTAATTTAATTTAAGAGGGAAGTGGATTAAATAAATAAATAAAACTTATTTAATAATGTGAGGGATGGGATTAAATTAAATAAATGTTGTATTTATTTAATTTATTAGAGGAAAATGCTAGGTTAAGTGACGATATGGGGGTGCCTAGGGCAAAAATACTACAAGATCAAGGGATGGACATTTTTAGGTGTCTATAGAAGGTATTCAATGGATTTTTAGAGGTAGGAATATCATTTTCTTCAAGGGCACTAGATCCCATGAGTCTTTTGCTTCTTCTTAAAGGAATATTTCTATTAGGGTAGTGGGTCATAAGGCTCATGCAAGAGAATACAACATAGATTGCACTAACTAATAGAATAAACCCTAGGAGCAAAATATGTTTAAGATCCAAAATGCTTGATTTTTTAACTTTTTCAATGCAAATAAGTGAAAGAAAAGGTGTTGTAAGGAAATTGATGAAGTGAAGAAAGTAATATTTCTGATATAAGTCCAATAAAGAAACAATATTCTTCACAACATGCTTTTGATGCAAACCTATAATGATGACAATTCAAAGCCTAGTGAAAATACACTAAAATATGCAATTTTTCACAGATTTTCAATGCAAAGACCCAATAAAAAGGGTGTTGTAAATAATTTTAGGATTGGAAGAAGATAATAATAGTAATATTAGTCACCTAAAGCCATAAAATCTATTACAAAATGCTTGGAGTGCAAATCTAAGTCAAACCCTAGTGAAAATATAGCCAAAATATGCAAATTTTCACCAAAAATCAATGCAAGCGCCTAAAAGAAAGGGTGTTGTAAAGAATTTGAGGAGGGAAAGAAGATAATAACCCTGGTAACATCCAATTAGTGCAGAAAAATCCTTTACAACACACCTATGATGCAAAGCTAGAGAGACGATAAGGCCAAAATCTAGTGAAAAAAGCAAGGTTTTCTAACCCTAGTCATGAAATTTTGCAAGAAAGCCACAATGATGAAACACTACAGTTATAAATCAGTCCTAATGAGTGTTTTAAATGGTTAGTAAAATATGAAACAATATTTTGACTACAAACCCTAGCTAATGCAAAACTAGGTTATATGGAAAAATACACAATTTCAAGCAATTTTCAACAATTTAAGCATGAAAATGCAATCTAAATGAATGATGAATGAAAAATCTTGTATTTTAAATCAGATCTGATGATAATGATAGAAATTTATTTAATTTCAATTCCAAGTAATTCAAATTATTTGAAATGCAAGCTAAAAATGCCAATTTTTTTAAATTTTTCAAATTTTTCATTTTTTTTGTAATTTTTCAAATGCAATAAGATGAACAATGAAATGAATGTAAATATGAAGTAAAACACTCAATAAGGTGCAAAAATTCCAAAAACATGGGTTCACCAAAATGCCTAGGGTTAAAAATGAAGAGGATTGATTTTAATGGTTTATGTTAATCTTCCTTTCACCACTAAACATTCAAGGACATTGAACTGAGTAGAGAACTCTACTATAGATCTCCTCTCACTTGGAACATAGGGGAAGATTGTAATTGTGTGATTTTGTTTTCCAGTTAAACCCGATTATGCTCAAAACCCTAATTTCATGAAATCACAAATAAATGGACAAATTACAAAAAATGATCACACACAGAGATATCAAATGACAACCAGATGCATACTAGATTTTGAAGTATAGTGTGTAGAAAAGTTGGGGACTAATGAGCAGGTGCCCTAGTCTAGTGCCACAATTTTCTTATGGATCTGGGAATGTTGTTTGCAACTTGTTCGTGTTGTTCTAGAGATTTTATAGTTGTAGGATCCAGAGGACTAATGAGTAGGTGCCTGAGTCCAGGTCCATGTTTTCTTCTCTGATCTACAATTACAATAGTATACACTACTCTCTAGCAAATCCACTTCTTTCATTTTCACAACCTGTAACCTACAATCACAGAAAAGTGGATTATGGGTTGTGGTGTTTAGAGGCTTTCCTTAGTCAAGCCCCAGAGAGACATTCAAGTCTTCCGAACATCATTGTTAGATAAAGAGTGCGTATCCCTATGTGATAGAGGCAAAATCCAAATGATAAATGATAGAAAACACAATTGATATCACCTTGTAGTGAAAATCTCATGGAAGGAAGATGCTTTTCATGCCATGAGGAGATGGATGCCAAATCTACAAATTCAAACACAATAACAACAAAGTACTACTATGCAAAACAATGAATGCCTTGAATCACTTTCACAAAATCACAATGCTCATCAAAAAATCCATCTAATTTCCATCTAGTTTAAAAATGAATCACTAATCATGCTTATATATGCAACTACAAACATTCTCACTTAGAATTTCTGGTGCAGTCACGGTAGGAGGGCTCACAGAATGAACTATCCAGGCCGTGCAGAAAGAGAAAACATAATGGAAACAACTCAAAGATGTAAAGAAAATGTAGATTCAGTCATTTAGTATATCATAGAATTCAAGTACATATTGGCCAGCAACATGCAGGCTTACAAATAGGACTCACAAGCCTGATTACAGAATGCATAAGATATGGCTTTGAAGCTCCTTCACCAAAAATCCAAACTATCAACTATCTTTATTATGATCAACTTCCTAATTGCTTTCCTAGAGATCTAATACATTAATATATATCATCTCCGGATCACAAGATTCCTCTGGATCGGTCAAGGAAGATCACAAACTCAGATCAAGAGTTGTAATGTGTGTACATGGAGAGGTCAGACCTAATCATGTAGAACATCTCCGCAAATGTGTGGAATGATGTGCAGATCTTGGGAAAGGTTGGCAATGAACCATAGAATATTAAAAGATGTGCCCTTTAACTACAAAATTCAAGAAATGCTCCGTAAGTCTTCTCCTTCAACTGATGTGTCTGAGACTATCAGGATGCTCTGTTCTAAAAAAATATTTGATCTTCTAATAGTGATATCTTTCTAGTACCTTAACCAAACAACAAATTGGATATGATGTAGATGAATGTACCAAGATGCTAAGTCTAGATTTACAAGGTCTAAAATGTGACTGCGGTAGAATGCAGACCAAAATATAGAAGCTACTACTAACTGAACTACCTAAACGAAACTGGAAAATGAAAAGAAACAAACTGAATTGCAAATTTTTTTGGTTGATGCAAAATTGCTCTTGAACCAGGGATTCTCCTTTATCAGACATCTGGGATTACTAAAAAAGTGAATCCCTCACTTTTCTAGGGCTAGAGGAAAACCAAGGCGGTCCACCTCAGCCTAAGAAATCCATGATGAATCTTCTTTCGGTCTGCCTTTCCACTTCACAAGATATTCTTTGTATTGTCTTCCTCTGGTGCTACATCCAACTCTACTATCCAAAATGTCTTCAATATGCTCTGGTGCCTTTTGTGGTAACTATTTCTTGAGGTCTTCTACAATGCTATCAATGAACTCTACTTCATGATATTGGGATAGGTCTACAATGTTGAAAATAGGTGAAATACCCAATGTCTTAGGTAGTTCCACTTTATATGCATTGCCTGAATCAAATTTCCTGAGTATCCTACAAGGTCCAAACTTTTTCATCTTCAACGTGTTATATGTCCCAACTGCAAATATTTGTTTTCTCAAGTATACAATCACTTCATCTCCAACTGCAAATTCATTGTGTCTTCTCTTCTCATCTACTCACTCCTTATATTTGTTGTTTATATCTTCCAAATGCTTCTTCACCTGATTATGCACTGTCTCCTATGTCGTGCAAATTCTTCTACTTCTGCACTCCTCTTTTCTATCATACCCATGTATTTCAATTTTGTCACTCCTTAGGGTTTACTCTAGTAATGATCTCAAAAGGTGTTCTTCCAGTACTCCTATTCACTAAATTATTGTATGCAAACTCTACTTGTGAAAGAATCAAATCCCAACTTCCTGTCTTCTCTCCAACCAAACATATTAACAAGTTTCCCAAACTCATATTCACTAACTCTATCTTTCCATCAGTGTGTAGATGAAAATTTGAATTGAACTTCAAATCTATCTTCAATTTCTTCCAAAGTGTCTTCCAAAAATATCCAAGAAATCTAGTGTCTCTATCTGGAATTATACTCTTAGGTAATCCATGCAATCTCACAATCTCCTTGAAAAATAGGTTAGCTACATGCATTGCATCAGTTGTCTTCTTACAACGTATGAAGTGTGCCATCTTTGAAAATTTGTCCACCAGTACAAATATTGAATCATGTCCTATCTATGTCTTCGGCAATCCCATTACAAAATCCATACTTATGCCTTCCCAAGATCTCTCTGGTATTGTCAAAGTTTATACAATCCAATATTCTGACTACTCCCTTTTGCAACTTGACAAACTCTACAACTCTACACAAATTTCCTAATATCCTTATGCATTTGAGGTCAAAAATAGTTTTCACTCACCAAAGCCACTATTGTATCAATGCCAAAATGTCCCACAAATCCACCACTACGTTTATCCTTAACCAAATTATCTCACATTGAACTTCTAGGTATGCATAACTAATTTCCTCTGAACAACATATCTTCTTGAATGAAATAGTCCCACGATTTACTCCTATCTATCACAATAGGTTCCTTACATGCTTTCCAAGGTTTTTTAAAATCAGTGTCTCCCTCATACATATTCTTCAGTTCATCAAATCCTATCACTTCAATTCTCATTTCTATCAATAAGTTCCTTCTCCTACTCAATGCATCTACAACTTTGTTTGATTTTCCTCTCCTATGCTTCAATACAAATGTATAACTCTGCATGAACTCTACCCATCTTGTATGTCTCTGATTCAACTTACCTTGACCATTCAAATATTACAATGCTTGATGATCTATATACCACACAAACTCCTTAGGCAACAAATAATGTCTCCACTTCTTCAAGGCTTGAATTATGGCATAGAATTCTTGATCATAAACTGAATATCTTCTCCTTGCATCATTCAACTTCTCATTTAAATATGCTATAGGTCTACCTTTTTGACTTAATACTACTCCAATTGCATTTCCACTTGCATCGCAATCTACTTGAAATACCTTATTGAAATTTGGTAATGCCAAAATAGGTGGCTCTATCACTTTGTGCTTCAATAGTTCAAAACTTGTATCTGCTCCTAATGTCCACTTGAAATATTTTTTGTCACCTCTCATTGTCTTTGTCATAGGGTTACAAACTGAACTAAAATTTCTAATGAACTTCCAGTAGAAACTAGCCAATCCATGAAATGATCTAACATCTCTAATGCTCTTCAGTGTAGGTCATTCAATAATTGTTCTTACTTTCTCAAGATCCATCTTCAATCCTTCCACAGAAATCATAAATCCCAAATATACCAATTCTTCCTTCAAAATATCATCCAAGTATACAATCACAAACTTACCCAAGAATTTCTTCAAGACTTCATTCATCAATCTCATGAAAGTACTCGGTGCATTTGTCAATCCAAAAGGCATCACTAACCACTCATACAATCCTTAATTTGTCTTAAAAGTAGTCTTCCATTCATCTTCTTCTTTGATTCTAATCTAATGGTATCCACTCTTCAAGTCTATCTTTGTGAAATATTTTGCTCCACTCAAACAATCCATGATATCATCCATCCTAGGTAAAGGAAATCTATACTTAACTGTGATCTTGTTTATTTCTCTAGATTCTGTACACATTCTCCATTCTCCATCCTTCTTAGGTGCCAACACTATAGGTATTGTACAAGGACTCAAACTTTCTTTGATCAAACCTTTCCTCAACAATTCTTGTATCTACCTATTCAATTCTTCATTCTCTATCGGTGTCATTATGTGTGCTGCTTTGTTAGGCAAACTAGTTCCTCATATAAGATCCATGTGATGACTGATACTCCTGATAGGTGGTAATTCTTTAGGTACATTGTCTAATATGATGTATCCATACTTTGTCAGCAACTCTGTTATCTCTTCTAGTTGTGATTCTTTAGTCTCCTTCTTCAATGCTTTAGGCTTCTTAGGAATCAAAGCATAACACATATTCTCATGTCTCAAACCATCCAAAAATTTTCTTCCATCTAGCAAATAGATTATAGCATTGACACATACTTCACTCCTAGGATCATCTTCCAAAGGAATCAAGGTATTCTCTTCCCATTTGATGTTATAGTGTATGTATTCTTTCTCCCATTATGTATATCTTTTCTATCATAATGCCAAGATCTACCCAACAAGATATGACAAACATCCATAGGCATAATATCACACAATACTTCATCATGATATGATCCAATATGAAATTTTACCAAACATTGTTCACTCACCAGTACCTTATGATCATCTTGAATCCATGTTATCTAATAGGGCTTAGGGTGTTTCAATCTTTCCAACTTCAACTTAGTCACCATCTCCTCTAAAACTAGGTTATCTGAACTACCACTATCAATTACAACGTTATAGCTTTTACCTCTCGATTTGCATCTGGTTCTGAACAAACCTTTCCTCTACGGTGGTTCCTTATTTGTCTATCTTTGAAATAGTGATCTCCTCATCACAAGTGATTCTCCTTTCTTTGATTTACCAACTGAACTAGGTGATCCAATAGGTTCTTTAACATAGGTTGCTCTTCCACTGTTCTCTATTCTCTTGCTTGTACTCCCTTGATTACATTCAAATGCTCTATGTCCTTCACCTCCACACTTGAAACAAGTGCCCCTAAATGTTCTCTTATCAAATCCTATTCCTTCTCTTTTGTATCCTTCATTCTGGTATGCACTAGGGTTTCCTCTTTGGTTAAAAAGTTTGTCATCTCTCTGGTAAGCATTATTATCTCTGTCATCCTTCTTGAATGTGTTCTCATGTCTGTTCTATTTCGCAAATGATCTATCTCCTCCAAAAATATTTTACCTCTCTAAAATTGACCTCCTCTTCCTTTCTCCCTCTAATCATGCCTCTTATTCAACTTTTCTTCAACTTTCAAGGCAAACTGATATGCTTCCTCCAAAGATGCCATCCTTACTAAACTTAGTCCTTCTTGAATGTTCAATCTCAGTCCATTGATGTATTTAGCCACTTTCTCTTTTCTTGCTTCACTATCTCCTATCCTTATCATCATCTTATGAAATTCTTCAGTATACTCCTTCACAGATTTCTCCTTTTATTTCAGGTTTTGCAATCTCTTCAATAATTCCAACTCATAGCCAGCAGGTATAAACTAATTCTTCAATTTTGTCACCATCCTATCCCACTTTGTAATCTTTTCTTTTCCTCTTCTATTTATATCCAACTGAACTTCTTTCCACCATATAGCAGCATGTCCTTTCAACTTTGTCTTTGCAAATTTCACCTTCTCCGTATCTTCAACTTCTTCATATTCAAAGTATTCTTCCATGTCATTTATGCAATCAATCAACTCTTCAGGGTTTAAATTGTTAGTGTAATTCAGAACATAAACTCTAGGTCTCTTTCTAATCTTTGAAATAGCTTGTAACATCTTTACTTGATCTGATTCTTCTTCATCATCACCTCCTAGGGTTTTGCCAATTTGTTCTACATACTGAAATTCTTCTTCATCAACACTTTCAACATTAGGTCTAGGTATCAATCATTTTTTCCAATCTTCTTCGACAACATCCAATCAAATTCTCATTATTTTCATCATTTCCATCATCTCATCCATCCTACCAGCCATTGTTCCAATAGTGAAGATTCTCCTCAATGGAATTCTTCCTAGGATCAAGTGCAAAGTGCCTCAAGTTTGGTGATCAGGCTACATGGTGACAACTACCTCATAATCAATGATTAGTTGTGACACAAGTAACCTGGCTTAGATCGGTGATTTGTCCATGTAAAGTTGGAAATTATCCTGCTACATGGTATGGTACAATTTCTCTTAGTTTAGCTCCTCACTTTAGGTGACCTCTCAACCTTTTTTTTTAACGTTCCCAAAACCCTGATTGACTAAGTCTAGTTGTAAAATGTTCACTTTTTGAGGTAACCTTTTGATGGAACCTAAAAAGGGAGTTTGAATTACACGTCCCTACGATCCCCAAAAAGTAGATCTAAGTGGAATTTGGGGGCATGGACTTGGGTGCCCATGCCCTAGTCCTCCCTTGTTTCCTGAGATTTTGAATTTTGGTGGGATGTCAGCTCTCGTCGAGTGCCTCAAGATTCCATTTTTAGATTCTCAGTTTTCACGCAATATTGAGACATTATTTCAAAATTTGAATTTCCCTAAAGCTAGATATAAAAAGACATTTGAAAATCATTTTAACAGACACAATTCTTATGCAAGCTTGATGCCAAAACTTTGCTAAAATTGCCTTTGAAGATTAGTTGAAAGTCTTTTATATTTTCTATTATGGAGACAATGGATGGAGATTAGGAATCAAGATCTTGAGACTATCTTTCTCTTCCTAGGGTTTGTACACTCTTTCTATGATTGAGAGAAGGGTTGAAGCCTCCAACATCAAGTTTGGAGATCCTCTATGGACATTGCTGATTCACCTTCTTGTTCATGCAAGTATTCATTTGTTTTCATCTTTTTGAGGATAAGTTGTATGTGTTTATTGATTCAAATAAAGTTGTTGATCTTCTCTTGATTGAGACATCTAGGGTTTGATATTTCTACATACACACTGTTAGGTTTGCACACACTTCTACAAATCTTTATCTTTGGCTATTGTTGAGGTAGAAATACCAAAGATGGGGCTTGACTGAGGTAAGATCCTATATAGCCACAACATCTTTCTCCTTCTTTTGTAGGTGCAAATCATATTTTGTAGGTTCTAGTAGAAAGAAGCTACATAAAGGAGAATATTGTGGGTACAATCATCACAAATTTTTGAGTTTTTAGATTCTGACACTTACAAGATGAAAGAGAAAGTGCCCTAGTCCAACTGGGGGTAATTTCTAAGGTCTAGAAGCCATTCAGGAGTGCCAGATACCCTGTGTAGAAGATTTCTAGTTTTGGGAACTTTTGGGATTAAGGAGCAGGTGCCCTAGTCCAGTCAACCCTCAAAATCTGGGTGCACAGTCTCTGGAACTCTTTCTCTACATTTTTGTTATCAGTCTTGCCTATTTCATTATCAATTTCTGAATATCTCTAATTCAAGGCATAATTAGGGTTTTCTTGGTTTATGAGAAAAACACTTAATAAAACCTTAGTTAGGCTCTTAAAATTAGATACTGTGAGCATAAGGAGTAGACAAGCAACTCATAGATTGACCTCATACTGAATCCTAGTCCCCCCAATGTTTAGTTTTGTAAAATAGTACTTGACCTAGTTAAGACAAAACTACCAAATTTTCCACTAAACATTTTGGTGAACCCAAGATTTAAAGAATTTGCATCCTTTTACACTTTAGATCTAAAATAATTTGCTGTCTTAGAGCATATTTAGATGGAAAAATCTCTTTGGTGAAATTGCATATATTGACTTGTGAATCATATTCTTTATCTTTTCACTAAAAAAATTGGAAAAAAAATTTAATCATTTTTTTACATGGTATTTCATTATCATAGGCTATCATTGTGCATTTGAATCTTGAATTAAAAAGAGCATGTTAAAATGTCAGATTATTTTTTACAAGATTTTCATGCTTATAATGAGCCATTTAGTCATGTTGACTTTGATATGTTAGATGAAGCCATTGAAGACTTTATCTTAATTGAACATTCCACTACAGCCTCAAAGCCATCATTATTTCAAAGATTTGTAAATGTGATTTATGTTCCTAAATCTAAAGAAGAGCTTAAAAAACCAAAATTTGTGGTCACTTTATGTTCAAATGTGGTGCAACCATCTTCTAAACCTGTGCTTACTATTAAAGGTTATCCATCTTCTTCTCAACCTCCTAATCACATATATGATTATGCTAAACAAATAATGCAACAAAACTTACAACAAACTAATCATAATGTGGTTGCTCATGCATACAACACTCAGAATAATAAAAAAAGTGCACAACAATCAAGTATTCTAATATCTTTACCAGCTTCGTAACCTATTCTTCCTCAAGAACCTCATTTAACATATAAAGGTGGTAAAGACTATGATCTTGTAGAACAACTTCAAGCTACTCCTGCAAAGATATCTCTTTGGGAACTTATACAAACTTCACCTACTTACCATGGAATGCTACAAGAAGCTTTACAAAAGGTGATTATTCCTCTTGCTATTAAACCAAATGTTGTTGCTGCTCTATTACATTGTATGCATGCAACAAAAATAGATATCATGTTTCAACAACATGAATTACCATATCTCGAAGTTTAAAATTAGTTTGATCCTTTGATTATCTTTATTACAATAAACCAAACATTCGTTAAGAGAGTTATGATTGATAATGGGTAAGCCCTTAATGTTTGTGGCATTCATTTATTACATAAGGTTAAGGTTGATACATCTACAATCAAACCGAAATCATTAAGTATTTGTGGTTTTGACAATGTTGGATGACAATCCATGGGCACTATAACTTTACCTATACAAGTAGAACCTGTGATTATGCCTACCCTAATTTATGTCACGCCTTGTTCTTTATCTTATAACATGATTCTTGATAGACCTTAGATACATGCATTAGGAACATTTCCTTCTACTCTACATCGTTCAATCAAGTTTATATTCAAAGAGAAGTTACACACTAATGATATTGATCGTGAACTAGATAGTTTCTTACAAATGGAAGTTCATAAGCATGTTGTCTATCCTAAGACTATAAACAATCTGAAAATAGATTTACCAACTCCTCTTTCTATAAAACAATGTTATGCAAGAGCATAAACAATTGAATGCATTTGTTAGTGATGACTAGGGTTCATTGTATTTTACATCTTCTACAGGAGAATACAAACCTAAAACTCTCACCCCTGAAACATCAAATATTGCATCGATCACATCGCATGCTTCGGATGACAAACATAAAGCATCTTTGGTAACAAATAAGGATAATACCCTTACTTACACTATTGATTATGACACTTATGAAGCTCCACCTTCCTCTAAGGAAATGGTTTCTCTTTATGGTCAAGGATTCTGAATCCTTTATAAAGATTGTGATTATACAGGTAAAGGTTGTGGTATAAATCGAGAAGGAATCAAAGTCCCTATAGAATCTTGTTTGTGACATTGCTCCAATGGCATTGGATACAATCCTTTCAAGGAATCCAAATCCCATAAATGCCCTACTCTTAATGTGAATACTATATCAACACTTGGTTTGATATTTCCTAAGATGATCAACACTAATTGTCCTCCAGGACCACTTTAGTTGGATGTATTCTCAATGGACGAAGCAATAATAGAATTCTTGGGCACTTATGACAATATTCCTTGTTATCATCACAAATGTGGCCTACCTTATTATGTAAACAATGACACATATTTTGGAAAAACTACTAGCACAATAAATGCTACTTTAAATCCCAATGGAGAACTTGAAGAACAACTACAATCATATAATCCCTTAGACCATAGTACTCTCCTCAATGGAAAGATTGTTGATGTCATCATGAATAAGGATAACACTAAAAAAGTTCTCCCTATTGGTGATTGTTTAAATACAGAAGAAAAGGAAGAGACGAGGAAGTTATTACATGAATTCTTAGAATTATTTGCTTCGAAGTATTCTGACATGCCTGGCATTGATCCTCAGATTGTAAGACATAATATCATATTGAAAACGTCAAAACAAAAAGTAAACTAGAAGATGATAGAAGTGCAAGATTAGGACCGTACTTCATCCTTGAATTGCCTCTCCACTACTTGGGCTCAGAGCATGTCCAGTCATGGTGGTTGATACAGGTGTTGACTCGACATGGTCATCCACCTATTTGCCTTCTCTCTCTCCTCTACTTTTCTACAATGACAAGAAACAAGAATGAGTAAGTGATAAATGACAACTCCCCTTTACATAAAGTAAATGAGTGAGAATTCCTATCCCTAACTAGGTGCAAGATTGATCTCTTTTACTCTTGAGCCCTTATCTTGAGCTACCAAACTCTTATTTTAGTACCACTTGTTGCGTTTGAATCTTGGTTCCACTCTCTTTCTTACCGAATGTGTTATGTTTGAGCGTTGTTTCTTCAAATGACCCTCATAACACATTTCTCATCAAGTCTCCCTGAAATCAATGTGCGTGGATATCTCCTTGTTTCTACTCTCAGACTAAGAAAGAAGAAACAAGGGGGCATATATCTCCCTCAATTTCTTCCCTCATTAGGTCTCATCACTCAACCCCCTTAGTGTTTTTGTACTGACTCATTAGTGGTGGTTGCAAGTTGATTTGGTTTGATTTTCTGACAAGTCTTCCTTTGCAGGTTGTGGTTCCTGACTTTGTGGTCTTGCAGGATTACAAACTTGGGGGCTCCTTCTTGGCGACAACACATCAGCTTCCTCTATTGTATCCCTTTGCGTATCCTTTTCATGGTTGACATATTTATTTTCCTTTAGTTGCATGTGCACATAGTGTCATATGGCCACTAAAGTGGGGGCTAAATGTAATGTCAGAAATTGTCCTCCTACATGGTATGGTACAATTTCCCTTGGCTTACCTCCTTGCTTTAGGTGACCTCTCAACCTTTTTCTTTCTGACCTTCCTAAAACCCTAATTGACTAAGTCTAGTTGCAAAATGTTCACTTTTTGAGGTAACCTTTTGATGGAACCCAAAAAGGGAGTTTGAATCACAGGTCTCTGGGAACCCCAAAAAGTAGATCTAAGTGGAAATTGGGGGCTTGGACTTGGGCACCTGCGCCCTAGCCCTCCCTTGTTTCTTGGGATTTTGAATTTTGGAATGATGTTGGCTCCCGCCAAGTGCCTCGGGATTCTATTTTTAAATTCTCAATTTTCATGCGATATCGAGACATTATTTCAAAATTTGAATTTCCCTAAAGCTATATATAAAAAGACATTTGAAAATCATTTTAATAGACACAATTCTTATGTAATCTTGATGCCAAAACTCTGCTAAAATTGCCTTTAAAGATCAGTGACTTGTTGAAGCTCTAGAAAGTATTTTATATTTTCTATCATGGAGACAATGGATGGAGATTAGGAATCAAGATCTTGAGACTATCTTTCTCTTCCTAGGGTTTGTACACTCTTTGCATGATTGAGAGAAGGGTTGAAGCCTCCAAAATTGAGCTTGGAGATCCTCCATGGACATTGATGATTCACCTTCTTGTTCATGCAAGTCTTCATTTGTTTTCATCTCCATGAGGTGAAGTTTTATGTGTTTATTGATTCAAAGCAAGTTGTTGATCTTCCCTTGATTGAGACATCTAGGGTTTGATATTTATGCATACACATTGTTAGGTTTACACACACTTCTACAAATCTTTATCTCTGGCTATTGTTGAGGTAGAAATACCAAAGATGGGGCCTAACTGAGGCAAGTTTCTATATAGATGCAACATCTTTCTCCTTCTTTTATAGGTGTAGATCATATTTTGTAGGTTCCAACAGAAAGAAGCTATAGAAAGGAGGATATGGGTACAGTCATCAAAGATTTTTGAGTTTTTGGATTCTAAGACTTGCGAGATGAAAGAGCAGGTACTCTAGTCCAACTGGGGGCAATTTTTGGGATCCAGAATCCATTAGGGAGTGCCAAATAGCTTGTACAGAACATTTACAGTTTCAAGAACTTTTAGGACTAAGGAGCAGGTGCCCTAGTCTAGTCAGCCCTTAAAATCTGGGTGCACAATCTCTAGAACTCTTTCTCTACATTTCTATGATCAGTCTTGCCTATTTCATTATCAATTTTTGAATATCTCTGATTTAAGGCATAATTAGGGTTTTCTTGGTTTATGAGCAAAACACTTAACAAAACCTTAGTTAGGCTCTTGAAATCAAATACTACAAGCATAAGGGGTAGACAAGCAACTCATAGATTGACCTCATACTCAATCCTTGTCCCCCCAATGTTTACTTTGGTAAAATAGTAGTACTTGACCTAGTTGAGATAAAACTACCAAATTTTCCACTAAACAATCCACAACAAGATCTTACAGAATTCCTTCATGCACTTCGCTTGATTCACTCCCAATGATTCAAACTTTCTCTCTGATACCCCTTGGTGCAATCATGGTAGGAGGGTTTAGAGAATGAACTATCTATGTTGTGCAACAAAAGTAAACACAATGGAAACAACTCAAAGATGTAAAGCAAATGTAGATTCAATCATTAAGTATATCATAGAATTCAAGTATAGATTGGTTGGCAACATGCGGGCTTACAAATAGGGCTCACATGCCTGATTACAAAATGCATAAAATATGGCTTTGAAGCTCCTTCGCCAAGAATCCAAACTATGAACAATCTCTATTATAATCACCTTCCTAACTGCTTTCCTAGAGATTTGTTAGTGATGACTAGGGTTCATTGGATTTTACATCTTCTATAGGAGAATACAAACCTAAAAACCTCACCCTCGAAACATCAAATATTGCATTGATCACATTGCATGCTTCGAATGACAAACATAAAGCATCTTTGGTAACAAATAAGGATAATACCCTTACTTACACTATTGATTATGACACTTATGAAGCTCCACCTTCCTCTAAGGAAATGGTTTCTCTTTATGGTCGAGGATTCTGAATCCTTTATAAAGATTGTGATTATACAGGTAAAGGTTGTGGTATAAATCAAGAAGGAATCAAAGTCCCTATAGAATCTTCTTTGTGACATTGCTCCAATGGCATTGGATACAATCCTTTCAAGGAATACAAATCCCATAAATGCCCTAATCTTAATGTGAATACTATATCAACACTTAGTTTGATATTTCCTGAGATGATTGACACTAATTGTCCTCCTAGACCACTTTCGTTGGATGTATTCTCAATGGACGAAGCAATAATAGAATTCTTGGGCACTTATGACAATATTCCTTGTTATCATCACAAATCTGGCCTACCTTATTATGTAAACAATGACGCATATTTTGGAAAAAACTACTAGCACAATAAATGCTACCTTAAATCCCAATGGAGAATTTGAAGAATAACTACAATCATATAATCCATTAGACCATAGTACTCTCCTCAATGGAAAGACTGTTGATATCATCATGAATAAGGATAACACTAAAAAAGTTCTCCCTATTGGTGATTATTTAAATACAGAAGAAAAGGAAGAGATGAGTAAGTTATTGCATGAATTCTCAGAATTATTTGCTTGGAAGTATTCTAACATGCCTGGCATTGATCCTCAGATTGTAAGGCATAATATCGTATTGAAAAAGTAAAAAAAAAAAGTAAACTAGAAGATGATAGAAGCGCAAGATTAGGACCGTACCTCGGCCTTGAAATGCCTCTCCACTACTTGGGCTCAGAGAATGTCCAGTCATGGTGGCTGATACATGCATTGACTCGACATGGTCATCCACCTATTTGCCTTCTCTCTCTCCTCTACTTTTCTACAATGACAAGAAACAAGAATGAGTAAGCGATAAATGACAACTCCCCTTTACACAAAGTAAATGAGTGAGAATTCCTATCCCTAACTAGGTGTAATATTGATCTCTTTTACTCTTGAGCCCTTATCTTGAGCTACCAAACTCTGATTTCAATACCGCTTGTTGCATTGGAATCTTTGTTCCACTCTCTTTCTTACCCAATGTGTTATGTTTGAGCGTTGTTTCTTCAAATGACCCTCATAACACATTTCTCATCAAGTTTCCCTGAAATCAACACGCGTGGATATCTCCTTGTTTCTACTCTTAGACTAACCAAGAAGAAAAAAGGGGGCATATATCTCCCTCAATTTCTTCCCTCATTAGGTCTCATCACTCAACCCCCTTAGTGTTTTTGTACTGACTCATTGGTGGTGGTTCCAAGTTGATTTGGTTTTGATTTTCTGACAAGTGTTCCTTTGCAGGTTGTGGTTCCTGACTTTATGGTCTTGCAAGATTATAGACTTGGGGGCTCCTTCCTTCTCGGCGACAACACTTTAGCTTCCTCTATTGTATCCTTTTGGGTATCCTTTTCATGGTTGACATATTTATTTTCCTTTAGTTGCATATGCACGTAGTGTCATTTAGCCACTAAAGTGGGGGCTAAATGTAATGTCAAAAATTGTCCTCCTACATGGTATGGTACAATTTCCCTTGGTTTACCTCCTTGCTTTAGGTGACCTCTCAACCTTTTTCTTTCTGACCTTCCTGAAACCCTAATTGACTAAGTCTAGTTGCAAAATGTTCACTTTTTGAGGTAACCTTTTGATGGAACCCAAAAAGGGAGTTTTAATTACAGGTCTCTGGGAACCCCAAAAAGTAGATCTGAGTGGAAATTGGGAGCTTGGACTTGGGTATTCACGCCCTAGTCCTCCCTTGTTTCTTGGGATTTTGAATTTTGGCAGGATGTTGGCTCCCACCGAGTGCCTCGGGATTCTATTTTTAAATTCACAATTTTTGTGTGATATCGAGACATTATTTCAAAATTTGAATTTCCCTAAAGCTATATATAAAAAGACATTTGAAAATCATTTTAATAGACACAATTCTTATGTAAGCTTGATGCCAAAACTCTACTAAAATTGCCTTTAAAGATCAGTGACTTGTTGAAGCTCTTGAAAGTATTTTATATTTTCTATCATGGAGACAATGGATGGATATTAGGAATCAAGATCTTGAGACTATCTTTCTCTTCCTAGGGTTTGTACACTCTTTGCATGATTGGTAGAAGGGTTGAAGTCTCCAAAATTGAGCTTGGAGATCCTCCACGGACATTGTTGATTCACCTTCTTGTTCATGCAAGTCTTCATTTGTTTTCATCTCCATGAGGTGAAGTTGTATGTGTTTATTGATTCAAAGCAAGTTGTTGATCTTCCCTTGATTAAGACATCTAGGGTTTGATATTTTTGCATACACCTTGTTACGTTTGTACACACTTCTGCAAATCTTTATCTCTGGCTATTGTTGAGGTAGAAATACCAAAGATGGGGCTTGACCGAGGCAAGTTTCTATATAGCCGCAACATCTTTCTCCTTCTTTTGTAGGTGAAGATCATATTTTGTAGGTTCCAATAGAAAGAAGCTATAGAAAGGAGGATATTGCAGGTACAATCATCAAAGATTTTTGAGTTTTTGGATTCTAAGACTTGCAGGATGAAAGAGCAGGTACTTTAGTCCAACTAGGGGTAATTTTTGGGATCCAAAATCTATTAGGGAGTGCCAAATAGCTTGTATAGGAGATTTCTAGTTTGAGAACTTTCAAGACTAAGGAGCAGGCGCCCTAGTCCAGTCAGCCCTCAAAATCTAGGTGCACAGTCTCTAGAACTCTTTCTCTACATTTCTATGATCAGTCTTGCCTATTTCATTATCAATTTTTGAATATCTTTGATTTAAGGCATAATTAGGGTTTTCTTTGTTTTGAGTAAAACACTTAACAAAACCTTAGTTAGGCTCTTGAAATCAAATACTGCAAGCATAAGGGGTAGACAAGCAACTCATAGATTGACCTCATACTCAATCCTTGTCCCCCCAATGTTTAGTTTGGTAAAATAGTAGTACTTGACCTAGTTGAGATAAAACTACCAAATTTTCCACTAAACAGTCCACAACAAGATCTTACAGAATTCCTTCATTCACTTCGCTCAATTCACTCCCAATGATTCAAAATTTCTCTCTGATACCCCTTGGTACAATCATGGTAGGAGGGTTTAGAGAATGAACTATCTAGGTCATGAAACAAAAGTAAACATAATGGAAACAACTCAAAGATGTAAAGAAAACGTAGATTTAATCATTAAGTATATCATAGAATTCAAGTATAGATTGGCTGGCAACATGCAGGCTTACAAATAGGGCTCACATGCCTGATTATAAAATGCACAAGATATGGCTTTGAAGCTCCTTCGCCAAGAATCCAAACTATCAACTATCTCTATTATGATCACCTTCCTAACTGCTTTCCTACAGATCTAATACATCAATATATATCATCTCTAGATCACAATATTCCTCCACATCAGCCAAGGAAGATCACAAACTTTAATTAAGAGCTATAATATGTGTACATGAATAGGTCAGACCTAATCATGTACAACACCTACACAAATGCATGGAATGGTGTACAGATCTCGAGGAATGTCTGCCACAAACCATAGAACATTGAAAGATGTGTCTTTTAGCTCTGCAATTTGAGAAATGCTCCACAAGTCTTCTCCTTCAGCTAATGTGTTTGAGATTGTCAGGATGCTCTATTCTAGGAAAATAGTTGATCTTAATATCTTTCTGGTACCTTAACCAAATGCTCTACAAATTGGATATGATGTAGATGAATGTATCAAGATGCTAAGTCCAGCTCCACAAGGTCTGAAACATAACTATGGTAGAATGTGGACCAAAATATAGAAACTGCTACTGACTAAACTACCTGAACTAAACTAGAAAATGAAAAGAAACAAATAGAACTACAAATAAATTGAATTGCAAATGTTTTTGGTTGATGCAAGATTGCTCTTAAACCGGGGATGCTCCTACATCAATTTCATAATTCAAACTTACTGTGTCAGTATAGGACCTAAATAACGGTCATAAATTGACACTTTGAAATAGGTCCTGACCTAAAATAGGGTAGGATTAGGGTGTGGGTGTCCAACTTATCCCCCCTATTTTAGGCAAGATTTATGTTAAGTGCAACCCTTGAGTCCCATTTTCCATGAAACTTCAGGGTTTTCTCATTGGGAGTCATCAAAATCATGCAAGATGCTCTAAATGCATTCTAAAGGACCCGAGAGCTAAACCTTAAGGGGGAGAAGCCCCCAAGGATACTTTTTCTGACATAACACTAATAAATACTAAATTTGTTAAAGTAATGTATTGTGTTACATCCCCAACTTTGACTATGTTTAACTTTCACTTTTTCATGTGATTAACTAGATAAGTAATCATAGGTTAATAATTTGACATTTGGGGAAAATGTCAGAATAAATCATTGGTTATATAGATTATGATTAATGCTTAGAATTAGACATGAGATTACATGTTGCTGGGATTATTTTAGTATGATGCATAATAATTTATTGATGATACATTGATCATGGTTTGAATGACTGAGTGTAACTAGGAAAAGAGACTTCCAATTCCAAGAAGGGAAGGAGAGTATCTCGGGAGAAGTAAATAGATGCTATTGAAAAAGTTTGGTTACCATATGAGTTCTAAAGTTATTCTTCATGTAAAATTTTGTGAGATAGGGTATGTATTAGCCTTCTTCCTTGTTTAGTCGATTTCAATTCAACTATTGTCATTTTGCCAATTAAGGTTTTTTTGACGTCATCTATGTCAATTTGACTAAATAATCTTCTTGGAACATTATTATTGGTTAGAGTTAACCATTTCATTTTGTCAGAGTTTCCCTATGTATATTTATATATTAAGTTTTGTGTATATCGATTTAAATATTCTATCTATAGAATAAGATTGAGAAGCAGGGGAGTAATCCTCGACCCTGTGTTTGCATTTTGATGCATGTTTGATGCTAACACCATATTACTGGTGTTTAAAGTGAAATTTGATGAAGAGGATTTGTTTGTGTTTAGGGTTGATTTTCATAGTTTGTATGAATCCTCCTTTCACCTCTAGAAATTCAAGGACTTCAGCTGAGTAGGAAGTGTACTACAGGCCTTCAGTCTCTTAGAATATAGGGTAAAATGGGAATTGTGTGATTTAGCTATTCAATTAAGTCCAATTATGCTCAAAACCCTAATTATGCAAATTTGGAAACAAATAGACAAATCACAAAAAATACTCACACATAGAGATATCAAATGACAATCAAAAGTGTACCAGATTTCAAAGTTTAGAAAATAGAAAAGTCAAGGACTAATGAGTGGGTGTCGTAGTCCAGTGCCATACTTTTTATTAGGATCTGGGAATCTTGTCTACAACCTGTTCTAGTTGTTCTAGAGATTTTCTTGTTGTGGGATTTAGAGGGATAATGATTGGACGCCTAAGTCCAGGTCCCTATTTTCTTCTTTGATCTACAATTCTAATAGTTTGCACTACTCTCTTGCAACTCCACTTTTTCTACTCCTGCAACCTATAACCTACAATCACAAAAACAATCTGCAAATACAAACATAAGAACAACACAAATTTTTATTTGCAATACATAATGAATGCCTTGAATCACTTTCACATAAGCTCATGAATCTAAAATACCATCTAATTTCTATCTAGTTTACAAATGAATGCCTAAACATGCTTATATATGCAACTACAAACATTCCCACTAAGGATTTTGTAATTCAAAGTTACCATGTCAGCATAGGACCTAAATAATGGTCATAAACTGACACTTCAAAATTGGTCCTGACCTAAAATAGGGCAAGACTATGGCACGGGCACCCAAGTCCTCCCCTTATTTCAGGTAGGATTTATGTCAAGTGCACCCCCTAGGTCCCATTTGCCATGAAACTTTAGGGTTTTCTCATCAGGATGTCAGATTAACATGAAAAATTCTCTAAATGCATAAATAGGACCTGAGAGCTAAACCTTAAGAGGGAAAAGACCCTAAGGGGATATTTTCTAATGTAACATTTAGTCCCCACTTTAATGTATATATAAATGCAAGGCCAATACATGCACTAAAGTATGGTCAACAAACACAGCAAACACGCCAAGCATGGAGAAGACACACCAATCACAGAGAAGATAGTAATAGGCATGCAAAACACTGAGAAGACAGTTACAGTCACACAAAACATAGAGAAGGCAACATTGAAAACACACAAAACACAATGAAGATAGTGAATGCAATGAAGACAGTGATGATTTTTTTTTCTTTTTTTTCTCATATATATAAAATGCAGATGCCAGTACAACAAAAGTAAACACACCACCCATAATGCAGGAGGGACTCATCACCACCAGTTTTTAAGACTCCATATGGGGTAATAGACATGCCAAACAAATCAAGCACACCATACAAATCCCAAAGCCTAGGAGGGACTCATTGCCACTAGTCTTTAAGACTATGCTTGGGAACAAACACAAAATACACACACTTAGAAGACATGGAGAAAACACAACAGACAAGTGATGGAGTGTTCCTATTTCTAGGTTCATCACCATCTTAGGCACATTATAGGCCCACATTGATGATTACGCTTCACCACAACAATCATCGAAGATACTCTTAAGGGTTAAGTTAGTCACAAAATCACTCTCTACCTTGCGATGAGCACTTTTTGAAAATGACAAGATGTGCACCCTCTTTGAGAAATACACCATCCATGCATCACGATGAGGGCTTAAGATAGAAAAGGGATGTGATATCCCCACCTCATGATGAGGGCTTAAATGATTGCAAACAAATCTTAGAGAGAATGGTGCAGGAGTTCCTAGTTTAGTCATTTTTTTGGCTATTTCCTAGTTGTCATCATGTTTTTTTATTTCCTCTAAGGCTTTGAAATCCATTCTCATGTTTTGTAATAAGGACTTAGTTCATTTTAATTGACTAGTCCATTATAGTGGTAAATAAGGCCTATTTTCAAGGTTTTTCCTTTTGAAACATAGAGTTTCTTATGCAAAGGAAACTTCCAACATTTCACTGCCTTGGTGGGCAGTTGTATGGTTGGGAGAGAAGTGGAAAGGTTGCAAAAAACATTCTATAAACAAACTATTGTATGACATGCCAAGATAGAATGAAAAGAGAGGAGTTTTAGAAGGTAAAAACTATTTTTTACTGCTTTTTTTTTAAAATAGTCATACTGTACAGCTAGGTACGGATAGTTCAGGAGCTGAGGTTTGGGAAATATGTTAGGTCTTTGAAATATTTTCCATTTGCATATATTTAGAGTCTTTGAAATGTTTCTACTATTTTTTTTGAATCCATTTTGTGTGAACTAGTTCTAACCCTCCATAGCTAGGGTTTTGAGGCAAAATGAATCATTCTTCCTCTGTCCTCTGAGGGTGATCATCCATTTTTTTGGTGGGATGGAGGAAGGTAGATTAGAGTTTATGTTTTTGTTTTTTTTCTGGTTAAACTCCTCTCCCAAAGGTGATTTGCATGATACTATCTAGTCTTACAGTGACTAGTTAGCAGAAATGGTAGAAGAACAGTGTGGTTTCTGAAAATAGTCACATGGTTGACCAAATAGATGTTGGTTTTTATATCTTGGGGTGAGAGCAGACCTATATAGTTGTTTGGTGGATCCTAAGAATGTAGATGTGGTGTTCTTCTTTCATACCACCTCTAAACTAGGCCTAATTCCCTAGAAAAAATAGTTTGTTGTCCTTGCTCGCTGTGACAGAGTACGGACCTGCACACTTGTAGAAAGTTGTGTATCCATAATGGATGTTTGAAGGTGTAGTAAACCTGCATGGGCATTTAGAGTTTAGAGGAGTTATTGTTGGTTTATTCATTGCTTAGGGCTACAAGGAATGAGCCATTCTAAAACACTATTTTTAGGACAGTCATACATAGTTTACTGTCCTCTGTCAGTATTGGCATAGAATTTGGGTTTTTGGGTCAGAGACCTTGTTTCTCTTCATGTCTTAGACAAGCATATGTTAAATGTTGTATGGAGATCCTATTAGTAGAGGTGTTAGGAGTGGAATGTTTTCCTTGAAGGTGAGTGTGTTGGTTGATTGGGTAGAGCAGTGACTCCCCAAGGTGAGTGTTGAGCAGCCTATGTGGTGGATTTAGGTGTGGTCCTAGGCTAGATCAACCTCTTGAATAGCCTTGTGTAGGCCTATAATCATTCCACCTTTGGAAACCTTTAGAAGGAAGATTTGACATCCAATTTCATTGTGTGAAATTTATCCACTACTACCTATTATCTTTGCATCAGAGAAGGAGGGACTCATCACCACCAGTCTTTAAGACTACACCTAAGAACAAGCACATTGCTAACATCTACAATAGACAACTTACCTTATATATGCCCCAACCTTAAGGTGGTTCATATCAGGTATCGATATCAAACACATTAAGGTAGGAAGAAAACACACAAGGAAACATGATCTCTTGCAAATCCCATGCCCCCAGAGGTGACATGTGCTTTACGATCACCAAATGTTCCCACAAACACATTCCTATAAGAAAAGTGTTAGCGTCCATATAATCATGATAAAAAACAATTGTAATGCAAGATTCAAGATAGACAAAGTGCACAGAGTAGCATTATTATTATATTTTTTTAAGTACAATAAGACACCATCAAGATCACACGAAAAATTACATGGAGTGATTCTACTAGGCAAGCATCAGATAATATATAACAACCCCATCATCATTTATGGACTTGGTCCATTTTTTTATTACTCGCTAAAGGGACACTAGGTCCGCATCAGTAAAATATGTTTTTCATCATCTGCCCATTAGATAGAAACACTAGACAAAGGGAAACAATAAATGAAGAGAGGAGAAACAAGTGCCTTAGGGACAGTCATGTAGGAGGGTGCCGCCAAGTCACCAACCGCAATGCGATGCCCGTAAGACATAACACACAATAGTAAAAAATAGAGGAGAACCAATATAGAAGAATGATGATACAAATAGAAGAAGGCTCATAATAGAGGTGGTCTCCTAGTATCCTAGACCTTACAAGAGAATCGAGGGTCATCCTAGGAGGCCTAAACAACACATAACACATCACATGGGAAACACATCATGAGAGATAAAGGGTTAGAGATACTTACCTATAGAGAGGATCATGCTAGGTTTTATCAAGAATCATATCATCTTCTTCCCAATCCCGAATGCTAGAGGAGAGAGGTGTGTAAGGTACCATAGCCCAACTTTTGTTCTTGTTTTGAAGTTGTCCATTCTTAAGATCTTCATTGTTGGATTCAATGTTTGGTGAGATTTTTTCTTGCTGAGGTGCAAGTCATTGGGCATAATCTTGTCATCTCCTCCTCCTTTCTTTTGCTTGTCTATTTATTTATGTCCTACCACTTATCTCTTGTAAGATAGTATTTTTCTCTTCTGTAGGTTTTTGTGTTTTATAGGAGGAAGCACCAGGATCAAATCTCATTTGTCTAGGTGAAATATTTTGTTGTCAATGACTACCTCCCAATCCTTGTAAGGATGGTAGGGGAGGAACCTCAACATAGGGTCCATTTCCTTTCGGTCTAGGATTCTCTTCAAATGTGGGTTGTTCATCTCTTGTTGTTTCTTGCATAGAAGGATTGGCCACTTGATGTAATAATTTTGTTTTGTAGTTTCTATAGCACAAGAAGTTAAAGTCTATTCATGGCTCTAGTTCCACCTCAGATCTTTCCCAAAAGTAATCTAGTGTAAAATGTTGGCTTGTAACCAAAGGCTTACATTTATTGTGATGAATAGCATGCACTTGTCCATTCAAAGGAAATTTTACACAGTTATGAATTGTTGAAGGGACAACTTTCATAGCCTTTAACCATGGATGTCTAAGTTTTATGTGAAAGAGGTTAGAAATGAGGACAACATCAAACCATTGTTCTACATGTTTATCAAATATAGTGACCAATGAAGATATCTTCCTAAAAGTGTTTACAAATGTTCCCTTATGTGTCTTAATCATCATATCCGAAGGGTCATAAGAGTCTTGTATTAATTGTTTTGAAAAGAGGAACTCTTCTATGGTGACATTAGTCATGCAATTAGGATCATTAAGGGTTCCATCCATATGATTTCCCATTATTTTCACAGTGATATAGAGAGGCCCTTCAGTTTCTCCAATTGTTCTATCATGAGGTGCAAACACAAGTTCAGGTTCGGGGACCTTCCTTTTCATGTAAGACCTAGGAGGGAACCTATTGTTATAGTTGTGATTAGAAGCCATGTGTATAGGTTTTTAAGTCAATGCAAGATCAAATTTTAATATCTTTTCAAAAGTTATGTCAAAGACAAGTGCAACACTATTTATGAAAATGACCTAAAATGCTTGATTTTTTCAAAATTTTCAATGCAAATAAGCGAAAGAAAGGGTGTTGTAAGGAAATTGATTAGGGGCATAAAATAATATGTCTAATATCAGTCCAATAAATCAATAATATCCTTCATAGTGCACTTCTGATGCAAATCTAGAATGATGACAAGTCAAGACCTAGTGATAATACACTAAAATATGCAAATTTTTACAAATGTTCAATGAAAGACCCAACAAAAGGGGTGTTGTAAATAATTTTAGGTGTATCAGATTATAGATGTAATATTAGTCACTTAAAGCCACAAAATCTTTCACAACATGCTTGGAGTGCAAATCTAGGTCAAACCCTATGGCAAATGTAGCCAAAATATACAATTTTTCACAAAAGTTCCACTGTAAAAGCCCAATAAAAAGATGTTGTAAAGAATTTGAGGAGGGAAGAAGATAATAACCCTTATAACATACAACTAGTGCATAAAAATCTTTTACAACACACATATGATGCAAATCTAGATAGACGATAAGGCCAAAATCTAGTGAAAAAGCAAGGTTTTCAAACCCTAGGCATGAAATTTTGCAAGAAAACCACTATGATGCAACAATACAGTTAGAAATCAATATTAATGAGTTCTTTAAAATGGTAGTAAAATATGAATAAGATTTTGACTACAAACCCTAGATAATGCAAAACTAGGTTATATGGAAAAAATGCACAATTTCAAGCAATTTTTATCAATTTAAGCATGAAAATGCAATCTAAATGAATGATGAATGAAAAATTTCTATATTTTAAATCAGATATGATGATAATGAAAGAAATTTATTGAAATTAAATTCCAACTAATCTAAATCACTTGAAAATGCAAGCTAAAAATGCCAATTTTTTTCAAATTTTGCAATTTTTTTGTAATTTTTTGAATGCAATAAGATGAACAATGAAATGAATAAATGAAATGAATGTAAATATGAAGCACAACACTCAATAAGGGGCAACAAGTTCAAAAACATGGGTTCACCAAAATGTTTAAGGTGATATATGATGAAGAGGTTTTGTTTGTGTTTAGGGTTGATTTTCCTAGTTTATATGAATCCTCCTTTCACCTCTAGACATTCAAGGACTTCAACTGAGTAGGAAGTCTACTATAGGCCTTCGGTCACTCAAAATATAGGGGAAATTTGGAATTGTGTGATTTATCTATTCAATTGAGTCTAATTATTCTCAAAACTCTAATAATGCAAATTCGAAAGCAAATAGACAAATCATGGCAAATGCTTGCACATAGACATATCAAATGCATACTAGATTTCAAAGTTTAGAAAATGGAAAAGTCAGGGACTAATGAGTGGGTTCCCTAGTCCAGTGCCATACTTTTTGTTAGGATCTGGGAATTTTTTCTGTAACCTGTTCTAGTTGTTCCGAAGTTTTTTCTGTTGCAGGATCTGGAGGACTAAGGAGCAGGCACCTGAGTCTAGGTCCCTATTTTCATCTTTGATCTACAATTCTGACAGTCTGCACTGCTCTCCTGCAACTCCACTTTTTTTGCTCTTGCAACTTGTAACCTACAATCCCAGAAGAATGGGTTGGAGGTTGTGGTGCTTAGAGGCTTGCCTCAGTCAAGCCCTGGAGTGACTTTCAAATCTTCTGAACACCGTTGTCAGATAAAGAGTGCATATCCCTGCGGGATAGAGGAAAAATCCAAATGATAAATGATTGAAAACACAATTGATATCACCTTGTAGTGAAAATCTCATGGAAGGAAGATGCTCTTCATGCCATGAGGAGATGGATGCCAAATCTACAAATACAAACATAATAACAACACAAATTCTACTCTGCAATACACAATGAATGCCTTGAATCAATTTCACATAAGCTCATGAATCCAAAATGCCATCTAATTTCCATCTAGTTTACAAATGAATGCCTAAACATGCTTATATATGCAACTACAAACATTCCCACTAAGAATTTCATAATTTAAACTTACCGTGTCGGCATAGGACCTAAATAACAGTCATAAATGAACACTTCAAAATTGGTCCTAACCTAAAATAGGGAAAGACTAGGGCATGGGTGGCCAAGTCCTCCCCCTATTTCAGGTAGGATTTATGTCAAGTGCACACCCTAGGTCCCATTTTCCATGGATCTTCAGGGTTTTCTCATGAGATGTCAGATTAACATGAAAAATTCTCTAAATGCATAAACTTGACCTCAGAGCTAAATCTTAAGAGGGAAAATGATGCAGAGTGACACAAGGGAAGCAACAAAACAGGGTAAGTTTAACCCTTCTTTGCCCACTCACCCACTTCACCTATCCTTCAACCAGCCAAAGGCACATCCAAGGGTATATGAAGGATTTGTAAACCAGGCTATGGTTCAATCCTCCAAACTATTTCCACACCTTCTAATAGGTCTACAAACACTTTCCTTGCAGTTGGTTTGATCCCCAACTTCCCACAACTCTCCAATCTCTACTTGGACTAGTAAGCCTACTAGCCCTCCAAATCTAGTTTCCTCCACACAACTTGACAAAACCCCAAATGACTAGGCAAGTAAATGATGGATTTGGATACCCTTTAAGGGACTCTATCAAGTTTCCAAACCTCCAGCTCCCACTCTACTCTAGCAATTCAGAACACCTACTAGGTCTCTAGGCCTAATTAATCAGTTTAGGGCTAGGTTACAAAGCAAGTGGTAAAATTTGGGTTCATAGATTAGGGACAGGAATTTGGAACACTTCTACCACATCCAAACAACTCTAAACTACCATTCATTCTCTCACCCTATTAGGATTTTGTCATTTCCATCAACAAATAACATAAATTTGGTCAAATACCTATGAATACTTGACCTAGGGCATCACTCCAAAAATTGAAAACAACCTTTCCCCACCAAATGCTTCTGGAATCATGCAGTGTACAACCCTAGCCTACATTTCACCGATTTGCATGAGATTTCACTAGTTAGAATGCATTCTAGGGTGGATTTTGTGTGACAAACCCTAGAAAACAGGGTTTTAGACCAGTTTGGATATAATCTACAATATCTTTCTCCTACGACCACTTCAAGACCTCAAACTTGTTGCATTCAAACCTTGACTCCAAGTACTTTTAGAAAAATAACATTTGTTCACCTGGCCAATCCGTACATGCCATACAACAGTACGAAAATAGGGAAAAATAGTCTATTTTTATTGTTTCTATGCCTAAAACTCCATACCAACCATTCTCTGTCGTACAGGAGTGAGATGATAATAGTATAAACTGATCCTAGTCGGTATCCAACCTCCAACAATAGTTTTCAACTGTCAAAATTGAGTTGTAACTGGCCAAATGTGTCATTGACACCATTGGCAACTTTTGACACTATGGCATTTGCATTAACACAAGGTTGTCGATGGGTTTAGCTTGTCCAATGACATCAAACCACCATCATACTCCCTAGACCATGCAAAAACACAAAACTAGCAAATAGACTCAAAGAAAACCTCATTAGACCTACTAGGCCTAAGTGACTCAACTAGGGTCCAAGTGGACTAAGAATGAGTGAGGTTTATATGGGCACCCCAAATATCTTGACCACACAAAAGGACCTTACATCCATGGCTAAAAGACTTATTACAAACACATTGAACAAAAAAACACAACTTAGCAAAATGCTTCAAAATGCACTCTTGGTTGCTCTGCACCATACGCCCACTGTCAAATAGAACTCAAGTCTCTTGAGTTGGGAATGTTGTCAAAAGTGAATCTTGCCTTCTCAATGGCTTCTCTGCTCATCCAAGTTGCATCTTCCTGAGGCTTGTTGAGCCACTTTACCAAATATTCATAGTAGGTGTGCCTCCTAGTTTGTTTTGCAATCCTTTTAACCAAAATACACTCAATTTGATCAGGAGATGAAGGAATCAATTCCTAAAGTGTCTAATCAGTTTGTTCTTCTTCCATAGCTATCTGAGGGTTAGATCCCTTATAGGGATAAAGGTCTGAAACATTAAAGATTGGTGACAAGGCAATGCCATCTGGTAGCCTGATTTTGTATGCATTTTCTCCACATTTCTTGAGCACTTCACAAGGCCCAATCTTCTTCATAAGCAACTTGGTATATTTACCTATAGGTAGCCTCTCCTTTTTTAGATGCACCATGACCAAATCCCCTTCTTTGAACTGCAGATCCCTTCTCTTTCTGTCAGCAAACTGTTTATACTTCCAAGAAGTGGACTGCAATTTCTATTTTACTTGTTCATGGACATCTGTCATCACTTGGACAAAGTCTTTAGCCAATGCACTGCTCTTCTTCAGTCCTCTAACCTCTCTAAGTTCCAAGATACCCCTTGGGTGAGTGTCATAAACAATTTGAAAAGGTGACAGGCTGGTGCTTCTGTTGATAGTGTCATTGTATGAGTACTCTGCCTGAGCCAAAACTAAATCCCAACTAGCACCCTACTCTTTAGTTAGGCACCTTAGGAGGTTGCCAAGTGACCTATTGATCACCTTAGTCTGACCATCAGACTGAGGATGATAGGCTGATGATAACGACAAGTTTGCACCTAGTCTTTTCCAAAGTGTCCTCCAGAAGTGTCCTATGAACTTGGGGTCTCTGTCAGAGATTATGGACAAAGGTAAACCATGTAATCTGACTATTTCTTTGAAGAAAAGACCTGCTATGTGTGAGGCATCATGTGTGGTTTTGCATGGGATGAAGTGAGCCATTTTTGAGAACCTATCTACAACCACAAAGATGCTATCATGTCCATTCTTGGTCCTAGGTAAACCAAGTACAAAATCCATGCTTATGGAATCCCAAGGCTTTGAAGGAATAGGTAGTGGAGTGTATAAACCTACATTTGATGTATGCCCCTTGGCCCTTTGGAAAATTTGACAAGTTTCTACAAACTTTCTTACATCCGTTGGCAACTTTGGCCAATAGTAGTATCTCCTAACCAATTCTAGGGTCTTATCAATGCCAAAGTGGCCTGACATGCTGCCACAGTGCTTCTCCTTAATAATATTCTCCCTAACAGACCCTCTTGGGATACACAACATACTACCCTTGAAAAGATATCCATCTTGTATCAAAAAATCAGAAAAATTAGTGTTATACCTGCCTGTCATGGCTTTGCAAGATTGGTAAGGTTCTTTGAAGTCTTCATCTTCTTCATACTGATCTTTGATGGCATGTATACCTGTACTTTCAAATTGAATAGTTTGAACAACAAGATTTCTCCTACTTAAGGCATCGGCTACCTTATTGGCCACTCCTTTCTTGTGTTTTATTAAGAAAGTGTATGCTTGGATGTACTCCATCCACTTGATATGCCTATGGTTTAACTTTTGCTGCCTGTTCAAGAAGCTCAATGCATGGTTATCAATAAAGACAATAAAATCCTTAGGTAATAAATAGTGTCTCCACTTCCTCAATGATTGAACCATTGCATATAATTCTAGATCATAGGTAGAGTAGTTCTATTTTGCCTCATTTAACTTCTCACTAAATAAGGCTACAGGCCTCCCATCTTGACTTAGGACTCCCCCTACAGCCCTCTTACTTGCATCACACTCAACCACAAAGGTCTTATCAAAATCAGGTAGCACAAGGACCGGTTTTTCTGATATTTTCTTCTTTAATAGGTCAAAGGCTTGATTGGCCTCATTTGTCCACACAAATACACATTTCTTGCCCCCTTTTATGGTGCCAACAAGTGGAGCACAAATAGCACTAAACCCTCTAATGAACTTTCTATAAAAGCTACATAAACCATGGAAGCTTCTTACCTCAGAGGCTGTAGTAGGTGTTGGCCAATTAAGAATGGCTTCCACCTTGCTTGGATCCATCTTGAGGCTGCCCTTAGAGATGACAAACCCCAAGAATGTCAATTCTTCTTATAGGAAGACACACTTGTCAAGGTTAATTCTCAACTTCTCCTCTTGAAGTCTCCTGAGCACTTGATGGATATGTCTCATGTGATCTTCCATGCTGTTACTAAAAACCAATATATCATCCAAATATACAATAATGAACTTGTTAAGGAAAGGTTTTAGCACCTCATTCATCAACCTCACGAAGGTGCTTGGTGCATTTGATAAGTCAAAAGGCATCACAACCCATTCAAATAGCCCTTCATTGGTTTTGAAGCTAGTTTTCCACTCATCCCCCTCCCTTATCCTAATTTGGTGATAACCACTTTTTAGATCCATCTTGGTAAAATATTTAGCCCTACCCAAGAAATCCATTAAATCTTCTATTCTAGGCATTGGAAATCTATACCTGATAGTGATCTTGTTGATGGCCCTAGAATCAGTGCATAGTCTCTATGTGCCTTCCTTCTTGGGTGCAAGTACTGTAGGTACTGCACATGGGCTAATACTCCTCCTTATAAGCCCTTTATCCAACAAGTCTTAGATTTGTCTTGCCACTTCTGCATTTTGCTCTGGGGTTAACTTGTAGGCTGCTTGGTTTGGTAGGGTGGATCCAGGGATGAGATTAATGCAATGACTAATCTCCTTCTTTGGTGGAAGGGCATCCTTACTTTCATCAGCTATTGTATCATGAAACTTCTCCAATAGTTCTTCCACTTCCTTTGGTCTAATCCTTGTAAGAGGCTGATGCACTTTGACCTTCTTCAGATTTGCATCCTTGGGCTTGATGACCACTGCAAAACATGGCACTTTCTCCTCCTTGAGGTTAGCCAAAAACTCTTTTTCACCTACTAACACAACTGAACTAGGAATGATCTTCTCTTTACTGTCATCAATCAAAGGAGTCATTGTGAAATTTTCACCATTTTTGGACAAATGAATTACATTTTGCTTACCATCATGTTGGGCACTTGTGTCATGTTGCCAAGGTCTGCCAAGAAGAAGGTGGATGCATCCATATCTACTATCTCACAAAGAATCCTATCATGATATTCACCTATCTTGAATTCAACCCAACATTGTTCTTTCACCACAATTTGTTGGTCCTTGGTTAACCAAAAGACTCTAGAAAGGTTAGGATGAGGTATCCTTTGCAATCCTAACTTAGTCACCATTTCCTTAGAAGCTAAATTCTTAGAAGAACTTGAATCAACTATTATCTTGCAGACTTTTCCTTTCACCTTGCAAGTGGTTCTAAACAAATTGTTTCTTTGGGGTTGCTCCTTGGTGGCTGGCATGACGAGAGACCGGTTGAACATGATGCACTCTCCACTCTCTGGTGCTGCAGACTTGGAAGAGGCAGTTTGGTATGATGTGGTGCTTTGACAGTCATCCTCTTGAAGGAGCTGTACCCTTCTATCTTTCTAATTTGCAGCAGTGTTTCCCATCTTCTCCAGGCACCTAAAGGACTGATGTCCTATCTAATTGCAGGAGAAACACCTTCTAGTGAATACAATGGCACCCCTACCTCCATTTCTTCCTCTACCATTACCTCTCCCTCTAAACTGACCCTGATTAGCACTGTTTCTGTCAACTTGCACTTGGCTGCCCTCTTGTGGTCTGCCATCTTGGGGTCTAGAAAAGTTTTCTCTATTTTGAAATCTACCTCTGCCTCTACTATTTGAATCACCTCTCCTTCTCTGTTTGTCCTCAATCGTCAATGCCATTTGAAAACACTTATGGACTGTCTCCGGGTTAAAGAGACTTAATTCATCTTGAATGGAGAACTTAAGGCCATTAAGATACCTTGCAAGCTTCTGTTTTTCATTCTTAGGTATCTTGGCTTTCAATGACATCATGTGACACTCCTCTGTGTAGGTGCTCACGTCCATGTCCTTTTGTCTCAAGTTTTGCAACTTCTTGTGCAAGTTGACTTCATAGTCTTTAGGAACAAATTGCTTCTTGATTTCAAGCACCATCTTCCTCCATGTAGTGATAGGGTTCCTATCATCTTCTATCCTCTCATTTTGAATGAAGTTCCACCAACTCAAGGCTGGCCCTTTCATTCTAGATATGGCAATCCTCACTTTCTGATTTTCTGCCACTTCTTCACATTCAAAATAGTTCTCCATTACCTCTATCCAATCAAGGCATTCCTCTGGATTCATCTTACCAAGAAACATAGGTAAATCCACCTTACTATCCTTCCTACTCAACTTTCCAAGTGCATCTAGGAATTATCTTTCTGACATGCCTCCTTGTGGCTCTTCCATAGGCACTTCTTCTTCATCTTGATCCTCTTCATCTAAATCCAAGATGACCTCTGGCTTCTTCTTCTTATCCTTGTCCTTCTTCAACTTCTCTATCTCAGCCTCCATCCTTTTGTTCTTGGCTGCTTGCTCTCTCACTATCTTTGCCAATTCAACATTTGTCACCTTTGAAGGAATTTCCTCCTCTTCTTCTCTATCTCCCATCTCTTTGATTTCTCTGATACCACCTGATGTAGAGTGACACAAGGGAAGCAACAAAACAAGGTAAGTTTAACCCTTCTTTGCCCACTCACCCACTTCACCTATCCTTCAACCAGCCAAAGGCACATCCAAGGGTATATGAAAGATTTGTAAACCAGGCTATGGTTCAATCCTCCAAACTGTTTCCACACCTTCTAACAGGTCTACAAACACTTTCCTTGTAGTTGGTTTGATCCCCAACTTCCCACAACTCTCCAATCTCTACTTGGACTAGTAAGGCTACTAGCCCTCCAAATCTAGTTTTCTCCACACAACTTGACAAAACCCCAAATGACCAGGCAAGTAAATGATGGATTTGGATACCCTTTAAGGGACTCTATCAAGTTTCCAAACCTCCAGTTCCCACTCTACTCCAGCAATTCAGAACACCTACTAGGTCTCTAGGCCTAATTAATCAGTTTAGGGCTAGGTTACAAAGCAAGTGGTCAAATTTGGGTTCATAGATCAGGGACAAGAATTTGGAACACTTCTACCACATCCAAACAACTCTAAACCACCATTCATTTGCTCACCCTATCAGGATTTTGTCATTTACATTAGTAAATAGCATAAATTTGGTCAAATACCTATGAATACTTGACCTAGGGCATCACTCCAAAAATTGAAAATAGCCTTTCCCCACCAAATGCTTCTGGAATCATGCAATGTACAACCCTAGCCTGCATTTCACCGATTTGCATGAGATTTCACTAGTTAGAATGCATTCTAGGGTGGATTTTGTGTGACAAACCCTAGAAAATAGGGTTTTAGACTATTTTGGATATAATCTACAATATCTTTCTCCTATGACCACTTCAAGACCTCAAACTTGTTGCATTCGAACCCTGACTCCAAGTAATTTCAAAAAAATAACATTTGTTCACCTAGCCAATCTGTACAGGCCATACAACAGCAGGAAAATAGGGAAAAATAGTCTGTTTTTATTGTTTCTATGCCCAAAACTCCGTACCAACCATTCTCTGCCGTACAAGAGTGAGATGACAATAGTATAAACTGATCCTACTCGGTATCCAACCTCCAACAATAGTTTTCAACTTTCAAAACTGAGTTGTAACCAGATAAATGTGTCATTGACAGCATTGGCAACTTTTGACACTATGGCATTTGCATTAACACAAGGTTGTCGATGGGTTTAGCTTGTCCAATGACATAAAACCACCATCATACTCCCTAGACCATGCAAAAACACAAAACTAGCAAATAGACTCAAAGAAAACCTCATTAGACCTACTAGGCCTAAGTGACTCAACTAGGGTCCAAGTGGACTAAGAATGAGTGAGGTTTATATGGGCATCCCAAATATCTTGACCACACAAAAGGACCTTACATCCATGGCTAAAAGCCTTATTACAAACACATTGAACAAAAAAACACAACTTAGCAAAATGCTTCAAAATGCACTCTTGGGTGCCCTGCACCAGAAAAGCCCCCAAGGGGACATTTTCTGACATGACAACTGGTAATACTATTATGGTGACAACATAGATTATTTTACTATTCTCATAGTATACATATATGATGTATAAGAATAATGTGGGATATAATCATTTATCCACCTTTTGGTTTGTCAAATACCTTTTGGTCTTATATCACTACATGCATCTAGTGAAACCATACCCATATTCCATGAAGGGTGGAGTGAGTGGGAGAAGTGTTGATGGTTCATCATAACCATATAATGAATGTAGCACTTCATGTGATGCATTCTCTCAATGAGAGGGTTTGTAGTGAGGTGGAGTAGATATTCCTGTGGGGAGCATATGGGAAGCAAAGACTATTGTCAAACTTTAGCTAGAGGGTGGTCTTTGTGTTTTTTGTGTGTTATGTTGTAGTAGAGAGCTTAGAGTCGAGCATATAGATAGGAATAGAAGCACTCAAGGAGAAATCCTTGAGGAGAGAAGCATAAAGAACATTAAGGAATAACACTACGTTGAACTTAAGCTCTATGACAGTGCCCATATATATACAAGTACACCTAATATGATATTGTGTGTGGTGTAAGATTAGACTAATGCTTTCTTTGTCTTGCTAATGATATGTGCTTAACGTGATGTCACTGCCTAGTGTATAATATATACGATAGCATTGAATTATTTTATTAAGCTTTATTGAAGGCCTTTAAGGTTAGAGTCTTTTGAACACTGTTGTAGTATTTTGATAGATCTATCGAATCTAATAAGGTTGAGGACATTGGAATAATGTTATAGCAATATGCTATTAAATCTGCAACAATGGTTTCGACCGACACCTTGTTTTCTTTATCTATAGACTATAAAATCCTCATACAGGCATAATATCAAAAGATAAATGCTATCCATGCTTTTTGGGTAAGGAAATATTGTTTATATGGTTTTTAACTAGCCGAGAGCCACATTATTCTAAATGTTAAGTCATTCTTTTGAATACTACTATAAGTAGAACTTTTATATTGGCAAGCACAGTTGTATAGATGGGTGTCATTTTTATGTGACCCACAAGTTGCTATGTATTGCAACGACCCAGCCAATCTTTAATGCCTGTCAACTATGGCTTCAAGTCACATGAAATGGGATTTGTGTTATAAATATTTCTTTATTAAAAATATGTTATCTTTACATGCCTTTGGGTTATTCTTTATTAAAGAATGAGTAGTAAGCTCCTCATTATCTATTAAAGTAAAATTGGGATGATATTGCAATTATTATTGTACTACAGGTGCATGTTTAAACCTTGAGCACGAGGTAAGATGCACAGATATAATCTTGCATTATTCATGAATAGAAAATAGAAGAGCTTGGTAGCTCGATAACTATGTTATCATTTTTGGTTATTTACTTCTAAAGATGGTACTAACTATCTCTTAATTTAGTAATGATGAGAAGGTTTTAGAACCTTTCAAGTCTCTAGTACACTAAGAATTTTAATATGATAGAAAATGATATCATGTGATAACTAAAGATTATATAATGATGTTAGGACTAGAGATAATAGATCTCTAAGTCTGTCCCAGACACATTTGGCAAATGTGAAACTTTTCAAACAATTATACTGTTGACTTGAATGGGATATGTTTCAGTCAACAAGGATCAAATGGAGATCCTTTAGTCAAACTAAATATTTTAACCCCTCATAGAGATGTTGTCCAAAACTAATCTTATGGTTGAAAACCAAGAACTTATACACTTTGGAATAAGGAATAGAGTGGCTGGGAGTCATAGATTCCATGTTGCAAATGCAACAAGAGACCGTTCAAATGTACTCTAGGAAGTGGAGTTGGAAGTCAAAGATGGATGGACTAAATGGGAAATTTATATGTCATCCCATGACCAAGAATGGTCAACAAAAAACACTATAAGATGAGATGAATTCTAAGTTGAGTTAGAGGTGTGTGAACATTTGACTGCATTCATTGTGAAATGTTTATTTACATTAAATCTTTGGCCAAAGTAATGCATCTATCTCTACATGCATTAGTCGATTCACTGTACTCTACATGGCATAACCATCTAGTAGTGTCATACATAGTTAGAGTGGATCTATAGGTGTATGACCACGATGAGTTATGAAGGACACAACACTAGAAAATTAGATGGAAAACATTATGGTTCCCTATATCTACTCCCTTCATGAAGGGGGGGCCACTTCCAGGAAGGAAGTTATGCAGTGGACCGTTGGTCCATGGTTAGAGGAAAAGCACCCAAGTGATGAACTCCTTCCCAAGAAGATGACAAGCCAAGACTTATTAAGATAAATATCAAAACTCTAGATGCAATATATTCTATTATATGACTTGATTGTCAATTCTATGTAAATTTATCATTATTACCAAGAGAAAAATAATGCGATTGTAAAGTGAAGGATCTAACTAGCATGCTATCTTTGAATATGTTGTAATTTTTCAGTTTTGAAATTATTCAGAAAAGATATGATTTAAAAATATGATTATGTTGATCATGAGTATTTACTTGATGGTAAGTTGGGGATGTTAATCCATGTAATATGAGATGACATGTTACATATAGTATCAGAGCTACCAAGTTTAATACATGGACCTATGAGCTCACTGCACGAAAATTATTCAGACATGAACAGTTGCTAATGTTTGGATGTTCTTTTTCCAGAATGGTAAGAACAAGAATGACACCAAGGAATAAGGTAATGGGAAATGGATGTTACCTAAAGGCTATGAGGGAGAGAGCCTCAAGAATGAAAAGCCTAGGCCAAACTAGTTACCTAAAAGACACATGGTTATCTAATACTAAAAATTTAATTGATGCTATTAAATGCATCAAGCAGGAGAAGGAAAAAGCAATTAAGGCTATTGTTGCTACCTCTGAAAAAAAATTAGTGAAATCCTCTGCACCTAAGGACTTTCCATTTGGAGGTGGTCCAAATGCTCCTATTATCACTGAGGAGGTTATGGATGAGTACCTGTGAGTACATCCACCTCCTAAGTTTGATTTGGAAAACCTCAAGGATGAGGATAAACATGGGAAGATCTCCCAACCTAAAAATGACTTGCAGTTGCAAGATGTAAAAAATTGTAATAAATAATGGATTATATGTGATCCATGGATAACATAATACAATTTTAAAAATTTGAGAAAACTTTCCTTTCTTGTTTAAAATTGCATAAATGAGAATGGATTTACATTTATGAATGGATTCAATAGTATAAGAAACTAATTGAATGCTTAACTTGCAAACTTCAAGAGAAGTAGATTGCAGCATGGTTCAGACAAGAACATTGAGGATAGCCAAGAGGAAGGGCAACCTTTTGGCCACTCCAATTCAAAACTTGACTAGATCCTTGCTATGCTCCATGAGACAAGGGCAAGAATTGGAACTTTAGAGTGGGAGGTCAAGGGTTAGAATGGACCCAAGAAGGAAGCCTTCCACGGGGGTGAAGATGATGAAATTCATGCAAACACCACCCAAAGTGGAGATGGAGAGAATAACTCCAAAATGAGACAAGATGAGGATAAAAGAAGCCATTTGGCTCTAGAATTATCCAGAGACATGAAAAAGATTACACCTCCCAAATTTGATAAGACTATAAGCAGAGATACTATGAAGGCATGGCTTACAAAAATGGAGAAATACTTTGAAATAATAAACTATTCTAAAATCACCAAAGCGGTATGGGGAGCATACAAATTGGCAGGAAAAGCATCTACCTAGTGGATGAACAAGAAGATGGAGTTAAAATTGAGCTCTTTGAGTTTAACCTAGGAAAGGTTTGTGGAATGTTTTAGACAAAGATGGTTGCCTCAGTTGTATTTTGACTAGAAGCTTATAGACTTCCAAAATCTAAGACAGGGTGACTCATCTGTGAATGAGCGCTAGGAGAAATTCACTTGTCTCCTCAAATATGTACCCCAATATAAGTAGGATGAGAGATTTCACATCCAAAAGTTCATCATGGGCTTGAATACCCAAATTGGAGGCGAAGTTGATGTGCATGTTCCCACTACAAGGGACCAAGTTTATGAGAAATCTATGAAATGGGAACAAAAGTTGAAATCCATGTATGCATACTGAGAAAGGAACCATAAAAAGTTTTGTTGGTCCAAATCCTCCCAATCATCTAAGAAGGGAAATAAGCAGAGATTTAATAAGAAAAGTGACAAAGGATTCAAGGATAATTAGAATGAATCCAAGGGTGAGAAAAAAAACAATAATAACTCTATGAAAAATGGAGATAATTTAGGAAAGACTTATGAAAGGCAAGGACCTGTGGTAAAGACAATTATGCCAATTAGTGTCCCAATAAGACCCAAGGGACTTATTCATGAAGAAATCATCTACCGTCACAATAGGCAACCTTCCAATAGTGGATACATGTAGCCTTGGACAACAGGTAAGCTGAGTATCAAATCACTCCAATTGAAACCATAGATATTTTATCTGGTATACAAATTTTAGTTTTGATAGATACTGGTGGTACATAATGTTTTATTTCTCAAAAAGTTTTAAATAAGATTTCTAGACAAGCTGGTTACAAGGCAAATACCTAGTTAGTTGAATATGCTAATCAGACCAGAGCTCAAGTAGAGCAATGTTTGTTTGAGGCTAAGGTTGAACTTCTAAGTTTCTCCACTGAAGTGAATTGTTATGTAGCCCCATTAGGCTCATATGATGTCATCCTTGGAATAAATTGGTTATGGAGACATAGGGCTAAGGTGGATTGTTTTGCTAAAACAATAGAATGTCTAAATGACCTTGGGAATAAAGTTTTTCTGCAAGGCACTACTAGAGAGGTTAAATTGAGGCAAATATCTACACTAGAAATGAAAAAAGCCCAGAGAAAAGGATGTCAACTCTTTTCTGTTAAAATGGAAAAAATAATTAGTCACAAGGAATCTATTTTCCAAGATAATTTGATGTATTATGAATCTCAAAAACTCCAAAGAGTTGAAGAAAGAGAATCCATAGATTAGGAGAGATCAGATATGGATAGATACCCCTTTCTTCAAGATTTTGAGGATGTATTTCCATATGAACTACTGGGATTACCTCATAAGAGAGATTTTGATTTTCCAATAGATATAATTCTAGGGTCATAACCTATCTTTAAACCTCCTTATAGAATGACCACAACAGACTTAAAGGAGCTAAAAGCTTAGCTATAGGAATTGCTAGAATAAGGATTAATAAGACCCAGTGTTTCACCCTGGGGAGCACCAATAATTTTTCTTAAAAAGAAATATGGTACATTGTGGCTATGCAATGATTATTGTATGCTAAATAAGGAAACAATAAAGAACAAGTACCCATTGCCCTATATTGATGATCTCTTTGATCAAATGCAAGGGGTAACTATGTTTTCAAGATTTGTCTTCGATCAGGATACCATCAATCGAGGTTAAAATATGGGGATATTCATAAGATAGCCTTTCGAATGAGGTATGGGCACTATGAGTTAACTATCCTACCCTTTGGATTAATGAATGCACCTATAGTATTTATGAACTTAATGAACAGTGTGTTTAGAGACTGTTTGGACAAGTTTGTCCTTGTTTTTCTTGATGATATTTTGATCTACTCTAAAAATGAGGAAGAACACCTTCAACACCTAAGGATTGTTGTTTAGAGATTAACAAAGCATAAACTATATGGAAAACTCCCAAAGTGTACTTTATTTCAAAAGGAAGTACAATATTTGGGTCATATAATTTCAGCTAAGGGAATTGCTGTGGACCGAACAAAACTTAGAGCCATTCTAGAATGGTCAGCACTAAGAAATGTGCATGAGGTCTGAAGTTTCATGGACCTAGAAGGATATTATAGAAAATTTGTGGCTAATTTTTTAAAAATTGTCTATCCTATCACTTCATTACAAAGAAAAGTCAAAAGATTTGATTGGTCAGAGAAATGTTAGGAGGCATTTGACCAACTAATAGAAATATTGACTACGACACCTATTTTAAAGGTACCTAACCTAAAAGGTCATTTTGTAGTCATCACCGATCCTCAATGGATGGATTGTGTGTTGTCTTGCTTAGGATGGGAAAGTTATTGTATATGAGTCCAAAAAGTTGAAAACTTATGAATAGAATTATGCTCCTCACAATCTGGAGTTGGCAGCAGTGGTTCATGCACTGGAAATGTGGAGACATTATTTACTTGGGAAACCTTTTGAACTAAAAATAGACCATTAATGGCTCAAATATTTGTTTACTCAACCACATTTGAATGCTCACTAGAGGAGATGGTTAGAGTTAATATTAGAGTATGATTTTGAGATTAAATGCATTCAGGCTAAGGAAAAATGAGTGGTGGATGCCTTAATTAGGAGAAGAAATATCTCCTTAATGATCTCCATACATTCTGATTTTAGGAATTAGGTATTGCAAAGGTCCAAAGGAGATGAATACTATGAGAAGGTAAAACAAGCTCTTGTCGACAATTCTCATGATACTAGGTATGATGGGTTCTACTTTGAACTAGATGAACTATTAAAGTTTAAAGGAAGGATGTATGTTATGAATTTTGAGGAGTTAAGGAATATCATGTGGAAGGAGGTTCATTCTACACCTTATTTAGGATATCCTGGAGTGATGAAATTGCCATCTAATGTAAAACCATTATATTTTTGGAAAGGAATGAAGAGGGATGTTGCAAGGTTTGTAGTTGGATGTATAGAATGCTAGAGGGTGAAGGCAAAACACCATCACGCAGTAGGACTTCTATATCGTCATGAGATTCCAGAATGGAAATGGCAAATCATGAGCATGGATTTTGCACAAGGACTTCCTATGTCTAGGAATAAACACAATGATATTCTAGTTGTGGTGGATAGACTCACCAAGGTAGAAAATTTCATACTTGAGAATTTGATAGATGGTGCACTAGTCATAGCCTACAAATTTGTGCAAGAAGTGTTTAGATTGCACGTTATTCTTGAGAAGATTATCTCAGATAGGGATGCCTGTATGACATCAAAGTTTTGGAAAACCTTCTTTTCCTCACTGGGAATTCAGATAAATATAAGTTCAACTTATCATCCTGAGATAGATGGCCAAACTAAAAGAGTAAACCAAGTATTGGAAGACCTATTGAGAATGTATTGCATGGACCAACAATACAAGTGGGAAGATTATCTTCCTCTTGTGGAATTTGCTTACAATAACTCCTATCATTCCTCTATTAAGATGGCTCCATTCGAAGCATTATATGGAATAAATTTTTGAACTCCTATAAGCTAGGATAAGCTTGAAGATAGGATTATCCTTGGTCTAGAAATGCTATTAGAAATGGAAGAGCAAGTCCATCTGATTAAGAAAAGGCTAGTAGAAGTGAATGATAGGCATAAAAGTTATGTGGATGCTAAGTACATCGTAAGGCATTTCTTAGTGGGAGAAAAATCCCTTTTAAGGGTTAAACCACAAAAGAGTTCTATCAAGTTTGGAAGGACATCCAAACTAGCTCCTAGGTATGTGGGTCCCTTCAAAGTTCTCTAGGAGGTCAACCCAGTTGCAAATAGGATTGCTCTACTGCCATCTTTTGCCATGATGCATAATATTTTCCATGTTTCTTATTTGAACAATATGTTGTGGGAGATAATCATGTTCCTATTCTTGATTAGAATGTCATACAGGTGAAGGACCCAGGGGTGGTAATGATTGAGCCAATAAATGTGCTTGAAATACGTAAGCTACGCTTGTGTAATAAAGAGATTACTTAATGCAAGGTCCAGTGGGACCAATATGCAAAAGAGAATGCCACCTAGGAGAATTATGATGATATTTATAAAAGATTCCCTTATCTCTTGTAATCTTTTATTTATGATGACCAAAACTCTTATTATGTTATAAACTTTGGAAACATTAAATTATTGGGGATGATGATTCTTATGGGGGGAGATATGTTACCTCCCCAACTTTGACTATGTTTAACTTTCACTTTTTCATGTGATTAACTGGATAAGTAATCGTAGGTTAATGATTTGACATTTGGAGAAAATGTCAAGATAAATCATTGGTTATATGGATTATGATTAATGCTTAGAATTAGACATGAGACTACATGTTGTTGAGATTGTTTTATTATGATGCACAATAATTTTTTGATGACACATTGATCACTGTTTGAATGACTATGAGTGTAACCAAGAAAAGAGACTTTCAATTCAAAGAAGGGAAGGAGAGTATCACCCAAGAGAAGGAAATAGATGTTGTGGAAAAATTTAGGTTGCCATCTTAGTTCCAAAGTTATTCTTCATGTGAACCTTTGTGATACATGGTATGTATTAGTCATCTTCTCTAGTTTAGTCGATTTCAATTTGACTATTGTCATTTTTCTTATTAAGGGTTTTTCAATTTCATCTACGCCAATTTGACTAAATAATGTTCTTAGAACATTAGTATTAGTTAGAGTTAATCATTGCCTTTTGCAAAAGTTTACCTATGTATATTTATATATTAAGTTTTGTGTATATCGATTTAATTATTCTAGCTATAATGTAATATTGTGAAGCAGGGGAGTAAACCTCGACCCCATGTTCGCATTTTGATGCATGTTTGATGCTAAAAATCTATTATTGGTAATGATATTATGGTGACAGTATAGATTATTTTATGATTCTCATAATATACATATATGATGTATAAGAATAATGTGGGATATAATCATTTATCCACCTTTTGTTGTGTCAAGCACCTTTTGGTATTCTATCACTACATGCATGCAGTGAAACTATACTGATATTCCATGAAGGGTGGAGTGAGTGGGAGAAGTGATCATAATTCAATGTAACCATATCATGAATGGAGCACTTCATGTGATGCATGCTCTCGGTGAGAGGGTTTGTAGTGAGGTGGATCAAATATTCTCATGGGGAGCATATGGGAAGTAAAGACTATTTTCAACCTTAAGCTGGAGGGTGGTCTTTGTGTTTTTTGTGTGTTATGTTTTAGTAGAGAGCTCAAAGTGGAGCATATGGATAAGAATAGAAGAACTCAAGGAGAAAGCCTTGAGGAGAGCAGCATAAAAAATATTAAGGAATAACACTATGTTGAACTTAAGCTCTATGGCAGTGCCCATATATATATAGGTACATCTAATATGATACTATGTGTGGTGTAAGACTACACTAATGATTTCTGTTTTGTTGATGATATGTGCATAATGTGATGTCACCACCTGGTGTATAATATATATACAATAGCATAAAAATATTTTATTAAGCTCTGTTAAAAGCCTTTAAGGCTAGAGTCTTTTGAACACTGTTGTAGTAGTTTGATAACTCCATCAAAGCCAATAAGGCTGAGGACATTGGAATACTATTGTAGTAGTATATTATTAAATATGTGGTCATGGTTTCAACCAACACCTTATTTTCTTTATCTATAGACTTTAAAGTCTTCATATAGGAATAATATTGAAATCTAAATGCTATCCATGCTTTTTGGGTAAGGAAAGATTGTTTATATGGTTGTTAACTACCTAAGAGCCATGTTATTCTGAATGCTAAGTCATTCTTTTGAATATTGTTGTAAGCAAAACTTTTATATTGGCAAGCAAGGTTATATAGATGGGTATCATTTTTATGTGACCCACAAGTTGCTATGTATTGCAACGGCCCAACCAACCTTTAATGCCCATCAACTGTGGCTTTGAGTCACATGAAAGGGGATTTATGTTATAAATATTTCTTTATTAAAAAGATGTTATCTTTATGTACCTTTGGGTTATTCTTTATTAAATAATGAGTAGTAGGCTCATTATTATCTATTAAAGTAAAATTGGGATGATATTGCTATCATTACTACACTACAAGTGCATGTTTAAACCTTGAGCATGAGGTAATATGCATAGATATAATAATTCATTATTCATTAGTAGAAAACAAAAGAGCTTGGTAGCTCAATAACTATGTTATCATTTTTGGTTAGTTACTTCTAAAGATGGTATGAACTCTCTTAATTTAGTAATGATGAGAAGGTGTTAGAACCTTTCAAGTCTCTAGTAGACTAAGAATTTTACTATGATATAAAATGATATCATGTGATAACTAAAGATTATATAATGATGTCAGGACTAGAGGAGATAGATCTTTAAGTGTGTCTCAGACAAGTTTGACAAATGTGAAACTTTTCAAATAATTATACTGTCAACTCGAATGGGATGTGTTTATGTCAACAAGGATTAGATGGAGATCATTTAGTCCAACTAAATATTTTTAACCCATCTCATGGAGATGTTGTCCAAAACTAATCTTATGGTTGGAAACCAAGAACTTATAAACTTTGGAATAAGAAATAGAGTGCTAGGGAGTCACAAATTCCATGTTGCAAATGCAACAAGAGACCTTTGAAATGTACTCTAGGAAACAGATTTGGAAGTCCAAGATGGTTGGAATAAATAGGAAAATTGTATGTCATCCCATGACCAGGAACAACCAACTAAAAACATTGTATGAGATAGATTCTAAGTTGATTTAGAGGTGTGTGAACATTCGACCACGCTCATTGCAAAACATTTATTTATATTAAATGTTTGGCCAATGAAATACATCCATCTCTGCATGCATCAGTTGGTTCACTATGCTCTAGATGGCATAACCATCTAGTAGTGTCATACATAGTTAGAGTGGATCTATAGTTGTATGACCTTGATGAGTTATGAAGGACACAACACTAGAAACTCAGATGGAAAACCTTATGGTTCCTTATATCTACTCCCTTCATGAAGGGTAGGACCACTTCTAGGAAGGAATTTGTGCAGGGGACTGCCAGTTTGTGGTTGGAGGAAAAGCACTCAGGAGATGCTCTCCTTCCCAAGTAGATGATAAGCTGAGACTTATGAAGACAGATATCAAAACTTCAGATGCAGTATATTCTATTATATGATTTGACAGTCAATTCTATGTAAATTTGTCATTATTGCCAAGAGAAAAACATTGTGATTGTAAAGTGAAGGATCTCACTGGATGATATCTTTGAATATGTTGTAAATTTTTAGTTTTGAAATTATTTAGAAAAGATATGATTTTTGTATAATTATTATGCAAATGATTATTGATAAACAAAAATATGATTATGTTTATCATGATTATTTACTTGATGGTAAATTGGGGATGTTAATCTAGGTAATATGACATGACATGTTACACATTGCAAGACTTCCAAGGACATCTGGAATAATCTTCATAACATTTATGAAGGAGTTGAAAAGGAAGCAAGCTAAATTACAAACATATAAAGAAAAGTTTAAGAGTTTGAAGATGAAAGAAGAAGAAATCATTACTGACTATTTGCTCGAGGTTGATGATGTTGTCAATGCAATTAGAGGGCTAGGCGAAGAAGTAAAAGACTTAGTGATTGTAAAGAAGGTTTTGAGATCTCTCCCTCAGATTTGATTCAAAAGTTTTTTATATTGAAGAAGACAGAGATCTGGAAAAATTCACCATGGATGTACTGTTTGGTTCTCTCACTACCTATGAGATGAGAAATTATATCAAAGATACATCCAAAAAAGAAGTTTCTTTCAAAGCTTCAAAGAAAGAAGGAACATCTTGTCCATGTAGTGAGTTTGTGGAAGAAGAAGCAAACTTTGTGAAAAAGCTAAGGAAGGGTTTAGGCAAGTACAAAGGTAAGCTACCCTTCAAATGTTTTAACTATGGTATAATTGGTCATTATGCATCTAAATGTCATTTTGGAGAAAATGAAAATAGAAACAAGGTTTTCAAAAGGAACAACTTCAAAAAGAATCTCCATTCTAAAGTGGACCACATCTCTTCAGAAGAAGTAGATCACTACTCATTAGATGATGAAAGGGAAGAATCCCTATTCATGACTATGGAAGTCCTTGATAATTCAGACAATATTGTTGATAAGGAAGAATGTGAAGTTGATGTTAAAGGTGAACTCATTTTTTCTCTTGAATACTTGAAATGTGTAAGGAAAGAGAAAAAGAATAAAAATCCCAAATTGATGCCAAGACAAATGAATGTTTGAAACTTGAGAAGGAGATTGTTTTACTTAGAAGAGAATTGGAGAAAGTATATGATTAGTTGGACAAGAGTATCAACTTTGGGAAAAGGCCTGAAATTAAATAAGTAGATTTCATTCTAGTCATGTCTCAAAGAAGAAGATACGAAAGATTTTCCCATGCAAGATAGACCTTCATAAATAGGTTCAATCATGCATTTTTTGGTTATTGTTTTATGAGCAATAAATATAGTCATAAGGCTATTGAGTGCAAGTCTAGGATGAATAGAAGAAATTTTGTGAGTAGGAATCCTCTTGTTTCTCTAGAAGATTTCAATGTGATATGTCATACCTACAATAACTTTGGACATATAGCAAGATATTGTAAAATTGGATTGGCAAAGTTAGAAACACAAATGGCAGACATTATAAGCAAGACAAGGAGACTGATGCATCCAAGAGATAGGAAATAAATAAAGAAGTGGAAAATTCACTGATTGTTCAAACAACATTTCATGTGCAAGGGAAAACAAACCCTTAGGTGATAGAAAGTGGATGTTCAAGCCACATGATAGGTGATAAAATCAAATTCATTAGCCTTGTAAAGTGGAATGGTGGATTAGTTAAGTTTGGAGATAATACAACTGTAAAAATATGTGGAAAGGGAACCATAAGTATTTATGGAAGATATCAAATAGAAGATGTTCCATATGTAGAAGGTCTTAAGCACAATCTTCTTAGGATTAGTCAAATGTCCAACAAAGGATACACTATTATATTTCATACACAAGGATGTGAAATTAGAAGAGCAAATATTGGTAAACTGGTGGCAGAAGCTAGTAAGATAGAAAATAACCTGTATAACCTAAGTGGTGTTAATAGAAGGAACTATCTTCTAGGATAGACAAATGAATGTTGGTTGTAGCACAAAAGGATGGGACACATCAATTTTGACAATCTTGTGAAAATTATCTCCACACAGGCGGTAAGAGACATGCCAAAGATTGCCAAGCCTTCAAATACCCTATGTAAAGAATGTCAAATTGGGAAGTAGAAAAGGACAAGGTTCAAGACCAAAGAGTTTCCATCTACAAGGCCTTTGGAACTGATTTATACTAATATGTGTGGTCCTATCAAAACAAATAGTCTATAGGGTGAAAGCTATTTTATGTTTCTCATTGATGAATACTCTAGGATGGCATGGGTTACATTTTTGAAAGAAAAATTAGATTCTTTCAATAGGTTTAATATTTTCAATTCAATGGATGAAAATGAAATCAATTCTAGAATCAAGTGCTTAAGGTCTAATAGATGTGGTGAATTCACATCAAATGAGTTTGAGGAACATTGTGAAGAACATGGAATAATGATGCACCTCTTTTCTGCAAGAACCCCTCAACAAAATGGAGTTGTTGAAAGAAAAAATAAGATGGTGTAGTAGATAGCAAGAACTATGTTTAATTATGCAAAGCTTCCTAATAGATATTGGAAAGAGGCAGTTCACACCATGGTCTACATTCTCAATAGAGGACATCTAAGAGTAAATAGTTCCAAGACACCTTATGGGATGTGGAAAGGCAGAATTGCTTCAGCCAAACATCTTAGGGTGTTTGGAACTAAGTGTTACATTAGGAGAGATGATGAAAACCTAGAAATTTTTGATTTAATATTAGATGAAGGTATCTTCCTTGGCTATTCAACTAGAAGTAAGGCACACGTGTTTCAACAATAGGTTTTTGTTATAGGTTAAAAGAGAGATGAATGCAAGCATGTAAGTACACTAGATAAAGCCCCATTTCACTACAACATTCAAGGACAAAACCAAGCTAATTCACTACAAGGTGAAAGAGGACTTAGCTATAGAGCTTGTGCTCTTGTTTGCTATAGAAAGATATGATTTAATCAATCCTTTTATCAAACCCTAGGTTAAATATGCACTAAACCTTAGTTCTATGATAAACGAAGCATAACTTTTAAAGGACAATCCAAAAGAAGCACTAAGATTAGTGAAAAGAGGAGAACCTAATTCCAAAAGTAGAGGTGTCAAAGGATGCTTGGTGAGTGCCCAAGTCCTAAAGGTCTTGATCTCTAGAAAATTAGAACTAGAGAATTGTTGTAAATGATGCCCTGATGTTGTATCCAATGTCTGATTTCAAAGGAGGACATGAGGTGCGCACTTGAGTCTTCCACAAAGAAATTTTTGTAACCTATATTTAGATCTTAAATCTCTATCCCTTGAACAACCTCCTTGTACCTTCACTTCTTCAATCATCACAATTGAAACCTACACATAAGAAGAAAAGGGGTTTGGGGGTTGTGGTGTTTAGGGATTTGCCTTAGTCAAATCTTGGGTTAACATTCAAGCTTTCCCAAAACTGTTGTTAGAGAGAGATCATGTCCTTGTAGGATAGAGGCTAAAGACAATCCAAATTATGATGAAATGATTTAAGAAAAGATGATGTCTCCTCAGAACTAAAGTCCTTAGGAGGATGAACATTCTTCAACTCATAAGGATGTTGATGATGATTCCAAATCTGCAACAAACATGTACAACACAAACACAAATCTACAACAATAACACAATGGATCCCTTGAATTATCTTTTGGTCAATATCATAACCTTTCTATCATCAAATTTTAACAAAATGAATTCAAACACTCACTTATATATGTTTTCACATTAAACAATCACAAATTAATTGAAAGAGTCAACAAGGGGAGACCCATTTAAAGATCATATGCCGACATGATTTAAATTCTACCTTGACCAATCAGGGTGGACTTGGGCATGGGTACCCAAGTCCCAAGGTGCCTTTTTGGTTTGTACTTAAGTATTAAATGGGCCGCTAGTTCCCATTTGACATGGGTTTCGAGGGATTTCTCATCGGGATGAATATTTTGCATGTAGAGTGTAAACACGGGGACCTAGGAGCTAAACTAGGAGGTAAAAGGCATGTGTCCACCTTTTACTCCATAAAATTTAGCCCCCACTTTAATGTGTGTGCGATCTTACAATTTGGTACTTGCATTAAAGTATAATTGAAGCATATCAAGACACATAAAACACTAGAATGAAGACACACCCTAAGCTTGAAGGACTATTTCTAGACCCCAAACTTAGGCAAACATAAGAAAATGTTTAACAATCACATATGACATGGTGAGTATAGTAATGAGCCACACAATACATAGAGAAGACAGTGAAAACACATAATACACAAAGAAGGAATGAGCATAGTCATGCAAGACACAAATAATACACGAAGAGAAGACATGATTAAGCAATTACACATATCTATATATAACACTAACTAAAGTAAAGAAAACACATAGCATGGGGGGTTCATCGCCACATGTCTTTAGTGTTGGAAATAGGACAAACAACTAAAAGGGCAGGTTGAATCAGTTGTCACAAAACTTTGTATCTTTATGCAATTAATTATTTCTTTTTCCACTTAATAACAATTCAATAACTTAACCATGAAAACAATCAATCATAAGTGTAAGAGCAGCAACACAATAACACACTTGACACCAAGATTTTTGATGTGGAAACCTGGTTAAGGGAAAAACCATGGTGGGGGTTAACCCACAAGAATTAATACACTATTAAAAGTATTTTACAAATGGGAATGTACATGCATTCAAGCTCATTGCCCAGAGCTCACTGCTTAAATGGAGGCTCACTACCTATAGAAATATTACAAAAGAATAACAAAGATTTTGAACTGAAGAATAGCTTCTACCCATGCAAGAATTTCAGTTCCGGTTAAGTGCAAAAACTGATATTACACATTTCATCTCTGCTCTACTCCTCTTACTGCTCTTCCTTCATTCACACCTTAGATTTCTTCTTTTCTCACAAATACTTGTTTGCACATACACACACACACACCTTAAATCATCCAATTCCATTGGCTATACATATATATATCCGCAACATGATTTACAATCATTTTACCAGTTGGCTTCAAAAACACTTAGAACTTTGGTGAGTATTCTACGCTGTCAGCTAGATCCATACAAAACTTGCACTCACAAATCATCAATTATGTTGGCTATCAACACTGATCATCACCAATTGCCCAATAAACAACTTCTATACATCTAGAATTAAGATCATTCACAAGGTTGGCCTATTCATCTAATGTTTGTTCTGTCAAATTGAAACCTAATACTCAAAAGCTAATATCTTTTGAGTCCTTCATCACCAGAGGACAAAAATCTAGATTTAGAGTGTCTTGACAATTCTTTCAACTACCTTAGATCTGTAGCAAACCATGCCTTTCCACCCGAGAGATCTGGATTGAGATACCAGACCCTATCACCTGCTCTGATCCTAACTGTCTGGACTTAGACAAATTCTGATTCTGACTTCTGGTATGAACAAATTGTGTTATGTGGATGATTGGGATGATCTTAGTTACCATCAATGACAACACCTATCAATGTGAAGCAGTGTCTCTTGCCAACAATCTCCCCCTTTGGCATTGATGGCAACACTTAGTGAAAAATGACTGAGTGTCAGAATAACTCCCCCTTTGCTTGTACTCCATATTTCTTTTCATACTTCTTACCAAAGCTCCCCTTTTCTGGATTCCTCATTTTTCACTTCTCTTCACTCCCCCTTTGACATCAATGGAAAAGGGTGAGGTCTGCAAACCAAAATTTTCCAAAAATTATGTGTATAGTGCCGCATATGTACAATTAATCATTAAGTTCTATTTACATGAACTTGAGAATGTCTACAAAGATGGTTTTTATTTGCACAAGTTCAAAGGCCCAAGTACTCTTCATTCCATCCAAAATTGAGATGTGCCCACTCAACAAAAATGAATATGCTTCTGCCTTTGATAGATTTGATGGATCACTACTCTAGATTGCAGTCTGAGCTTCAGATAGGGCATTATACATTGTCTCTAACTTGGGGGCAATCAATCCCCAGAGCTCACACATTCTCTTCATAATGTTACCCTTTTCTTTAACAAGCCTTTTTATCTCATCTGTCAAGAAGATTATTTGACATTCTTAACTTATAGGCGAGACTGTTAGAGGATCAAAATTTTGAGAGAAATTTGACAATTTTTGTTCTTGCTCCTTTATCTTTTTCTCAATATCCTCATTAACTTTGGGCCATGATAGATAGAATTTGTACATATCACTTCCATCATTTAGAGCATTCTAAATACTCTTTATGCTAATACCAAGTATCCTTCTATCATTTCCCATCAGGTTCTTTATTTCACAAAATTTCTTATCCAAGAATTCTTTCTGAACTTTTGCCTCTGTAGACTTATCAAAGGACTCAAAATGAGTATTTACAAAACTTACAAGATTTTTTAGATGTTCAGAGGGGGAATGTGATGGAGTCTTCTGGTGGGTAGGTATTAACTTTTCCAAAATCCTGGATGCAAGCCCCAGTATCTCGTTGTCATCCATGTGGAACTTTAACATCTTTTCTCTAGCCTTTACTTGGGTGAATGATGCTATTTTCATCAGCTGAATTGGAGAGAGAGCATCTAGATTGGATAGACCTTGGAGTAGTTCAGGTTTATGAAGCTCAATCATCTCTTTTTCAAGAAAATGTTTCACTACATCTACAGTGTCTCTTGCAAGATTTTCTGAACCATCCTTTTATTTGTCAGATATCTTAGTATCTACTTTATGTGATTCAACATTTTCACCATCTTCTTTTGCTTTATCTTTCTTTTCCTCTTTCTCTACTTTATTTTTCTCTGTGTTCTATGCAGAGGGACTCTTTTTTGTTTGTTCACCACTTGCTACCTGATCTAGAGGGCTCTATGAAGTAGTAATATTATCTTCTTTTCCTGATGTATCAGGTGGAATAGGAGTATCTCCAGCATCAACTACTTTATCTAGCATTTCTGTATCCTCTTGATTTTTGTGTTCTACTTCTGGAATAGAGGCTTCACCCCACTCAAATTGCTGCTCAATGATGTTCTCTTCTTCACCATCTAAAACTTCTTTTGTGACTATGGGAAAATTATGCTTTTTCAATGCTTTCAAAAGAATTTTTTGATTTTCTTCAATGACTTGACTTGTTTCTCCAAGCATGAGTTTGTTCATTCTCTTTTTTCTTCTAAAGTCATCTTTGACTTCCTTGAATATCATATTTATTTGATCAGGTGAAATCTAAGGACACAAATTTATTAGCTCATGTTCTCTGATTTCCATGTCCTTACTCTTGGCATTTTCTTTTCTTAACTCCAAAATGTTTTCTAGACTTTGTGGCAACTCAGAAGTTATCTCAATCAGTACCTTGTTGTAGATGTTGAGATATCTGACAGTTACTTCCTCCAACACCCTTTTATCCACATCACTGTATTCATCATAGAATTCAATCATGGGTTTTAGATTACCATCTATAGTGACTGACTTTATCACATCCTCCAAGGAAAGTGTGGACTTCTAAATATATTCCTCATATACTTCTGTCTTTTGCTTTTTGCTAGCCCTTATACTTCCAGATGACTTTTCTTTGGTTACTTTTGTAGCTTTTGTTTTGGTAGCCTTGATTTCAATGCTAGAATCTGTATCTTCTTCTTCTCTTATGCTTACATAGGTCTGAGATACTTTTGTTTTCTTCCTTCTCTCCCCTTTTTCTGATGATTTTGCTTCCAATTTTGCAGGGGTAGCAGCAAAGCTCCTAGTAGTTTTTGAAGTGGAAGAGGGTTCCATCAGAGCAATTGTTTATTTCTTATCTTGTTTCTCTTTCTCATCTTTTTTAGTTCTTTCTCTAAATTTCTTCATAGCCTCCTTAGTTAGGCCTAGATTTTCATCCAACTGCTCAACCTTTTTTCTTACTTTCTTATTTGTTTCAGGTTCTCTAAGCTTAGTATACAGTTTTAAATTCATCTCCTAATATGTCCCAAATCTCTCAACCATTGTGTCTTTGGGCTTGCTTAGAAGATGTTGAGCATACATGTCCAAAACTCTCTCATCCACCTCATAACCCATTGGCATTATCCATACTATTCTTAGTTCTGTAGCTTCCATCAGACATTGATCAGTGTCAACCATGAAGCATATTTCATTTTTGTATTTCTCAACAATTGAGTTTGGGATTCTTTCCATTGAATGCATTATACTCTAAAAATTCTTGAAGTAACCCCATATTGCAGTTTTCTAAGCTTTGAAATCACCAATGCTATGAAGATGATCTCTGATCTGGATGGAAACTGGCTCATCCTTAGTCCAATGCACACCTTTTACCCCAGGTACCTCATTCATAAAGTAGAAGAATAGACATAGAACCAATGTACCATACTTGAAGGTGTTTTTCTTATCTTTCTTAATTTTGCTCAAATTCTCAATTAGTTGATTCTATATTAATTCACACAAGTCATAGTTAGTATTTTCCTTTAGCATCTTGTATGCAACATATATGGCTATTCTGGAGATAGAATTTTCTCTACTTGAGTAGTAAATCTTGTACCCAATCACCATGGAGGCAAATTTGACATCCAGTTCTATAATATCATTAATGGTCATTACCCTTTTATTAAACTTGGCACTGGTAGCATCAGTCATTGTCTAGTTTTTCATGGCTTTTAGCATGGGTAATCGACTGGTTGAGTTTAATCCAGTTACAATTTTGATAGCATCCTTGGTAATCTTGAATGATTTTAACAACCAAATAAATTCATCATGCATCCAGCTTAAAACATATCAGACCCATGCATCCTCATCAAATGTTGGAAACCCCATGATCTAAATAAAGTGTTTATCCTGTATTGGCTTATATTTGGGTTTAAGTTCATGATTTTCATCCCTAAGTTGTTTCTCAAATAGGTCTACATACCTTGAATCTCCAAATTCATCTATGTTTGCATGAATATAAACCCTAATGTCTTCAACATGTAGCACACCATATGGAACACTTGAAAAAGCACCTAATAGGTCAACTTCTATTGATTTGTGAGGATGCTTCTTAAATTTAGGTTGAGGTCTTTCATTAATGTCAACAACATGAGGAGTAGCCATCTCAACAAATTTTAGATTCAAGGCTTCACAGAGAAGTACATTTTTCTTTCGCAGGGTTAGGGATGATCAATTGCTAGTTGAATTTGCTCTTTGTACTTCAATCTCTAGATTTGCAGCTTGAATGCTCTTCTTCTTATGTCCTCCAAATGCAAAGTGATTCAAATGTGTGTAAAAGTGACCTTTTATCTTTTGCAAACCTTGATTTGGCGTTGTAATAAATGTGTTGCCCTAACTTTGTTCGATTACTCTATTTTTGATTGTTTTTTATGAATCACTCCACAAGATCTCATATCAACATCTTTTCTTCTGGAAATCCTTCCAAAGGTTCTAAACAAGTTTAAAATATACTCTTTTGAAGTTCTAGATTTAGGCACCCACTTATTGACTGGGGGAATTTGATGTTCAATGCAGCTCCCCCTAAGCTAGAGCTCCTAACTTAATTCTTGGAGGAATTGTTAGTACTTGATTCCAATGCAGATCCATCATCATTATTTATACTAATTAGTATAGCCATTGAAAGAATTGCTAATTCCTTTATTGTTAGCATTATTCACTAGCATATTTCTACATTCATTTGATCTATGACCATACCTCTTACACTTGAGGCATTGACTGGAGAAGGATGGATCATTTTGATTTATTCTATTTCTACACCGAGTAGCTTTATGACCAAATTTATTGCAATTGAAACAATTTCCATTGAATGATAGATATCTTTGAGCATTAGGTTGTGTCACTGGAGGTTTTCTAGTGCTGTTTCTCCTATTCCTTGGTTGAAAATTTCTTTGTCTAGATTTGGAGATTTCACCTTTCTCATTTCCAAGATCATGCTTATCATCATCCTTTTTCTAACCTTCAATTAGCACTTCAAGTTTAGTTGAGCTTATCTTGAACTTCTCCTTATACTCATATGCAATTTCTAGATCATGTCTGAGAGTGATAATCTATCTCTCAAGTTCTCTCTTATTGTTTCTACTTTCTTGTAGATTAGATTCTAGGAGACCAGCTATCACATCCAATCTATAGCATTCTTCATATCTCTCTTTTAGATTTTGATTTATCTCTTCTTCAACTTTCTTCCTATCTTCAATTTCCTTGGTTAGTCTCATCACTCCGGTTTCTATCTCATATTTTAGGACAGTAACTTCTTTAGCTAACTTTTCACATTCCTTTGTCTTCTCATTCAGGGCCTTATTTTCATAATGCTTTCCTAGTTGAAGAGGTTGCTCCTTTCCTTTTGCATTGAATTTTCTCAATTTTTCTTTTAGAATCTCAATGAAATCTTTAGCCTTTTTGAGGTTATTTTGCAACTCTTGAACTTCTGTGTTGGACTGCTCAAGATCATCTAGGGAGAGATTAAGTTGCCCTTGAAGGTTATATTCATCCATTTTACTATCTTCCCAGATCTTCCTTAAGATGTTAAAATTTTTCAAAGGAACTTCACTCTGATACCAATTGTTGGAAATAGGATAGACAACTGAGAGGGGGGTGAATCAGTTGTCACAAAACTTTGTATCTTTCTGTAATTAATTATTTCTTTTGCCACTTAATAACAATTCAATAACTTAACCATGAAAACAATCAATCATAAGTGTAAGAGAAGCAACACAATAACACACTTGAAACCAAGATTTTTGATGTGGAAACCTAGTTAAGGGAAAAACCACAGTGTGGGTTAACCCACAAGAATTAATACCCTGTTAAACGTATTTTACAAATGGGAATGCACGTGCATTAGGGCTCACTGACTAGAGCTCACTGCTCAAATGGAGGCTCACTGCCTATAGAAATATTACAAGAGAATAACAAAGATTTTGAATTGAAGAATAGCATCTACCCATGCAAGAGTTTTAGTTCCAGTTAAGTGCAAAAACTGATCTTACACATTTCATCTTTGCTCTACTCTTCTTACTACTCTACCTTCATTTGCACCTTAGATTTCTTCTTTTCTCACATATAACTTGTTTGCACACACACACACACACACACCCCTTAAATCATCCAATTCCATTAGCTATATATATCCGCAACATGATTTACAATCATTTTACCAGTCGGCTTCAAAAACATTTAGAACTTTATTGAGTATTCTACTCTATCGGCTAGATCCATACAAAATATGAGATGTGGACCAAAACTTGCACTCACAAATCATCAATTATGTTGGCTATCAATGCTAATCATCACCAATTGCCCAATAAACAACTTCTATACGTTCAAAATTAAGATCATTCACAAGGTCAGCCTGTTCTTCTACTATTTGTTCTGTCAAATTGAAACTTGATACTCAGAAGCTAATATATTTTGAGTCCTTCATCACCGGAGCACAAAAATTTGGATTTAGAGTGTCTTGACAATTCTTTCAACTACCTTAGATCCGTAGCAAACCATGCTTTTCCACCAGAGAGATCCAGACCCTATCACCTGCTTTGATCCTAACTGTCTGAACTTAGACAAATTCTAATTCTAACTTCTCGTATGAACAAATTGTGTTATGCAGATGATTGGGATGATCTTAGTTGCCATCAATGATAACACCTATCAATGCAAAGTAGTGTCTCTTGCCAACATTTATACCATGCAAAATTATAGAAAACACATACAATGTGGGGGGTTCATCACCACATGTCTTTAGACCATGCCACAAGCACGCAAAAAACACAAAGAAGGCACATAAAACACATCGAAGACACATAGAATACATAAGCATTGTATAGTATGTCATCAGCACACTATACATCTTATACATGGCAAACATGGTCAATAGGGAGAAGCTCATTGCTACTCCACTATCTAAAATACACCAAATGCACCTAATGGTTGAGCTACACTACCACAACTACAAAAGACATGCTTAAGGGTGAATGAGTCAAGATCCAACCCCACCTCATGATGAGGACTTTGCTTAAAAGAATGTGTACTAGCTCAAGAGATACACCATCCCACCTTCCACAAAAGGGCTTTGTTCAAAAAGGGTGTGCACTAGCTCAAGAGATACACCACCCTGCCTTTCGTAGAAAGGATTTGTTCAAAAGGATGTGCACTAGATTAAGAGATACACCATACCACCTTCCACAGAAGGGCTTTCAAACATGATTTGTCAATGTAAAAAGTAATCAAGTAGTTACCATAATATATGCCCCCACCTTAAAGTGGTTGATCTCGCTTGCTAGTATAAAGCACATTAGGAATAAGTGAAAATATGCAAGAGAACAAGATCTTCACAAAGCCCATGCCCCAAAGTGAAATGTGCCATGATTGCTAAATGTTCCCACAAACACATTGATATCATTTGCTAACATAATCAATAAGATATAAGCTTTGGTTAGAAAATCTTAATCTAAGATAATAACAAAATCAATTCATGAAAGCTATCAAATCACATAATGAACCAAGGCTACACCTATGGGTTTGAAACTAAGTATAGCCGTGATGTTATACTGTAGGTATCTTAGAACTGAGTGTAGCTACAAGGTGGGATACAAAATAATCTAAATTACATAAAAGTAGATTTAGAGTATTGCAAAGGTTTGTTACAACAAATATCACAATATGAATCACAACACGGAGTGATTTTACTAGTCAAGTGTCAGTAATATATATCAACTCCATCTTCATATATGGACTAGGTCCATTTTTTATTTCTTGTTGAAGGGACATATGGTCTTTATCAATATTTGTTTGTTTTCAGCATCCACCAACTAGTAGAGTCACTGAAGAATGGAAACAGTAAAGTGAGAGAGGAGACAAAAATGAATTGGGTTTACAACATGGGAAGATGCCCACAAGACATCCTCCACAATGTTATGCCCCCAAGGCACAACATACAACAATACAATAGAGAATTAAGGATAATAGAAGAATAGAGAAACAAATAGAAGAATAATCACAATAGTGGTGGTCTCCTTGTATCCTTGATCTTACAAGGGTATCAAGGGTCATCCAAAGAGACCTAAACAACATATAACACAACATGGGGTAACACATCACAACACTATCAACATATATATCAAGGAGGAAGCCACCCTAGAGAGAAATTGGAATAGGTGCTACATCGAGTGTGGAAAAATGAGGGAGAAATACTTACCTAATTCAATGGATATTTCTTGGTGGACAATCCTTGTCTATCATCTCAGGACATATCATATTTAGTCTTAAACTTTTTGATATTGAATTAACATTAAGAGTAGGATGATGGTAGGCTTTGGTGGGCTTCAAAGAATGGTATCCAATACCAGCTGAAGAGTTATGTGCAACATATTCTAAGGGGACCTTGATTCTTTGTTGATTTACACCACAACCATTACCTACGTAGTTGCAATTTTTGTAAAGGATTTAAAATCAACAACCATAGAGAAACTCCATCTTTTTAGAAGAAGGTGGGGCCTCATAAGTCTCATATTCTGTAGTGTAAATGGAAGTATTATTTTTTTTCTACTAAAGAAACTTTAGGTTTCTTAGGTAGCTCCAAAGATTGCTTGGATGAGATTGACAATACTTTTGATGTGTTAGCATTATTGAGTTTATATTCTCCTAGAAAGGTAGGAGTAAAATCTAATGAACCCCAATCATCACCAAAAAGTGCATTTGATGTTGAATCTTGCATAGCATTATCTGTAGTACGAGGTATTGAGGAATCAAATTTTATGTTATTCAAAGTCTTATGATTGATAACTTGTTTTTATGTTTCAATTTGTAAACAACTTTCTAGCTCTAGATCAACTTTGATGGTGTGAAGTTTATTTTCATAAATAAACATTATTGATCAATGAAGGGTAGATAGAACTGCCCCCATGGCATGAATCCATGGTCTTCCTAGAATGCTGTTATATGAAATTGCACCGAGCATGACATGGAAAAGGGTAGTGTTGTGTGGTTACACAACACGCCCCATTTTGACTTGACAAAATAGGGACCCAACTTTTTGCTTGTCTTTGATTATGTTTTCCTAATTTTTGGCGGTCTGGTAAAAGTAAGTCATGCAGATGATCCTGCATAAGGAAGTTGGGGTAAGTCATCATGATGAGGTCAGTTTTTTCAAAGTTAATTTTTCATATAAATAACCTCATGGTTGGATATAGCACAAAATTTCATGTAGGTTTGCCTTTTGATCACCCTGATATTCATTAGGGAATGAAAGTTATTGCAAGTCAAAGTCCTAGTCAAACCTAATATTCTAGGGGGGGTCATATTTACAAATATCAGTCATCTTAAGAAAGATCACCCTGATCTAGTTTTATCACCCGATAACCATTTATCTGGAGATCTAGACGTCAATTTTAGGTCATAGAGGCACTTACCCATCAGTCAGCTTCAAATATATTGTAAGAGGGTCATATTCTCAATATGACCTAATATTTCAAATATCACCTTACTTTCCAAATATCACCCTGTCGCGAAATATCACCCGAGATCCAATATGCTGATGATGTCATCCATCCTGATAAATAAAGAGAACCACCATGATGATGATGTCATCATCCTTTTTACCTCATGGAGGTATATTTCCAATGTTGAGCTTTATACATAGCATGATGATGACGTCGTAGTGCCACAACGATGAATCATGTCATTATCCTAATGACGTCATCCCGATATTCCAAAAATAAGATCATTTTAGTTTTGAGGGGTCATATTTTCAAACATCACCTGACATTTCAAACATGACCCGATGTTTGAATATCACTTGATATTCTCAAACATCACCTGATGTTTTCAACATAAGTTTCCTGCCAAAGGTGGATGGTCATATTACACGTAGGGGGTCATATTTTGAATATCACCCGATATTCTGAATATCACTTGATCTTCTGAAGATCACTCCCCTCATCTCGCCGCATGACATTAAATGCCATAAATGTAGTAGGTGGAATTCCCTGACTGTGAACATGATCTAAACACCTGGTAGGATCTAGGAATTAATGACAAAAGATCAATGGTTAAGATTGAATAAACCTTGTGTTGCCCTAAAATTGCCCTAATAAGGAGGATAAAAGTGAATTTACATCATCATTTTACACTTACCTCATGATAAAACTAGTTTTTACAGAGCACAGAGCTTTCAAACCCTCATACGACCTACCTACGGACACACACAACTTGCAGCAAAACATGACACGTGATTATCAATGGTATCTAAATCTCTTCCATATAATCATCAACATAATCAAGGAGTTAAACATTATCGAGTAAGTAATTAAAACCCTCCTCTTGTCATATTCTACATGTCCAGGTAGTATGCTTTCGCTGGTTTGAAGATATATGTTATGCATATCATGATGAAGTGATGATTAATTAATATAATGTGCATCATGCCATGAAGATATAATGTTGTTTGCATGTATGTGAAGTATTGTATGGTAAGACTCATCCTGTTTATTGCAGGAAACCATGGCAGACAAGAGGTTGGCCAAGTCAGAAGTTGAATTCCTTAAGCCCATGTTCGCTCAACCTGAAGGTGTATAGTTAAAATATGGTGCCATCACAGACACACACCAAGGAAATACTGATTTGGCAGCATGGTCATCCAGAATGCATGATGAAAAGAATAATACCTTGTTGGACGCTATTTTTGTATCAGGAATGTGGAACGCAGCTGGATTTCCCTATTCTATGGAGGCTCCAGAATTGATTATTGAATGTGCCAAAAATTACAACCCACAAACAAGGAAAGTAGAAAAGCATGGTCAAGTGTATGCAAATCTGTCCATCAGGGGGATTGCGGCCACTTTCAATTTACCATTAGGAAAGAAGGTTGTCAGCATGGATCTGGAGAAACTAGAAACTAAATATATAAACAACAAGAAGGCTGCTAGGAAGAGAATGTATCAATGGAGGGCAAAGAATAGTCCTTACCCTGCTACCGCCAAACTACTAGTGTATATGTACAAGTTTGACTTTGACGATGAATACCAATATATGATAGCCCTACTCAGTAGAGTGATAGGCCAACCTGATGCTGGAAGTTTCAAAGATTAGATGTATGGGGTTATCCTGATGTGTCTGTATACAGACAACAAGCCATTATGGGCCAAAATGATAAGTGATGCCCTAAATGAATAGCTCATGAACCTAGGAGGCCTAGAATGTTCATTTCATATGACTTCATATGTGGTATACTCATGTACATACAAGGGTACATTCAGTGCACTTACAACAGAAGGAAAGATTGGTGGCACTACAAATGATGCCCATATCTGGGATCATTATCCCCAGCTACAAAGACAAAATTATCTTCCAAGTTACAAATTAGTGAATGATGCATTTTCTATGCATCTGGTCAGGACAATGGAAGAAGATAGGACTAAAAGACTGAGCATGGAAGCTCAAGAAGTCATATACAGGCATGGTGCCTAGTTTATACAATATACCACATTCTCTTATATTAGAATAGAGGGCTTTGCAGGACAACCCCTCATGCTCCCAAGATATCCCACGGATGCAGTTGTTCTGATAAAATTCATGAGACAGATATCCACAATACTGGATGCTTATAAAGCAAATAATAAGATTCCACCAGTATTGTTTCTAGTAACAATGGGCTGGTACATATGCCAAGATTCTGATAACATTAAGAAGGCCATAGCTGGCCTAAACATGATGAAGTTACATCCTTTCCCATTAGCAAGATCATATGACACATATGGGAGGATGCAGAAAATCATGGGGAAGCCCATCCATCAAAAGCACTTAGAGGATTTCTAGACAGATTGTGAGGATGAAGCTGAGGCTAGAAGAAGAAAATACCAAAGGCTGACTCTCAACCAGATCAAAAATTTTGATAGCATTCCAGTGCCTGCTCAGTTAAAGAGGGATGATGGCAAAATAATAGCAGATGAATATGAGGAAAAGAAGATATACAATGACACAATCTCAACACTTGATCTTACACAGCATGAGGATATCTCTTTAGATCAATTTACAGGCAGGATGCTGCAATTAATCCAGTCTTGGGTAGATGAACAAATAAATGCACTAAAGAAGAAGGGTGTAGCCCTTACAGTTGACAATAAGAAGAAGAGGCAGGAGCTTCCTGACAATGAATATGATGAATTTCTGATTGAAAAGAGGAAATCTAAAGGAGAAAGAGTGCTGCCTCAAGAACAAAGCAAGAGACCCCCTAGAGGTAAGAAAATTGATAATGAACCTAAAGGGGTAATAGTAGAAAGAATAATTATAATAGCTGAGGATGCATCCACATCAGAATAGGCAGCAGCATCATCAGCACTGCCTCCTATAGATAAACAAAAAGCTAAAAAGATCCAGAGGCTAGTTGTTGAAACTATTGAAACATATGAGGAGGGTCAGGCATCATAAAAACTAAAGGAAAAAGATGTTCCTCTTGATGAAGAGCCTGAAGAGGAAGACCCAATGCCTCTCATTAGAAAATGAAAAGCACCTTAGGTGATGGCCTCCACACCTAAGAAACCAAGAACATCCATGAGAGGTGAGATAAGACATGATCCTATAATGTTGAGAGGAGCAGGTAGTGAAGTTTTCCGTAAAGAACTACAACATAATGTACCACTCCCTACCATTGTTTAGTTTAAGACTGAACAAGCTAAAGAACAAATCAAGGAAACCACTAGCGCAAGTCAAGGAGGTCAATTCTCATTAGATGAGACTATAGACCTATCGGATGATGAAGTGGTAGACAATGTTGCCTCGTAATGAATGGAGACTCTTGTTGCTAACATCTGCATAACACCACAAGGAACACCATCAGTACAGGTGGCAGTGTTAGAAGAACTGAAGCAAGTAGAGCAGGAGAAAGAAAAGAGTCCAGAAAAGGATTGCACAACAAATAGGGCTTGATAAATAAGTGGATCAGGTGACTAGCCCCAAAGTGATAGATTTAACATACAAGGAGGATGTAGCACATCTTGAAAATCCAGTGGGTACACCTGAGACAATAGAAAATATTGAGAAAGAGATTAAGTTGACAAAGACAGAAGGCCACACTGTAGATATGGGTCAACAACAACAAGATACATCTAATGAGCCCAAAATAGTTGAAGTCCAAGAAAGGGGTGGAAATGAAAAGGTAATGTTAAGTGAAGAAGTACCCTAGACTCAAGAAGCCTTTGGTGAAAAGGATACATCAGGTCAGGAGGACCTAAGAACTCAAGAAATGGATACTACAGGTGTGGATCAAAATGTGATCCAAAATTAGGTAGAAGCACCTAAGGTAGATACAATGATATCCACAGATATGAATATGCCTCAAGATGAGGAAATCACCAAGGTGGATGAAACAAAAAATGATGAAGTACAGGACCAATCACAAGATCATCATATGGATGCATCACAAGATGAAATTCTTCAACAGGAGGAAGTACCCCAGGATCACCCTCATCAAGAGTATCATGAGGAAGAAATAAGGAAGTCACCATCCCCATCAAAAATAGATGCAGTTACTGGAGATCAAGGTGATTAGCATGATGATGGTGGACGCCAAGGATCTGGAGACCAAATTCCTCCATGGCTTGAGAAGGAAATAGATGCAAAGTCTAGTTTGGAGATTCAAGAGTTTGATGTGTCAACACTATTTTTAGAGACCATCATGAAGCCAAGGAGGAAGGCCAGGTTGACCTTGGCCATAAGAAGAGATCCTGATACGGGCAGAAGGACTGCCTAGATAGCACTTCCCACAGTAGAGAAGGAAAAATGCAAGATCACCCTGGAAGAATTCTAGATTACTACTGTTGATTTAGGGTTTGCCAATGAAGACTAGGAACGTCAAGAGGGAAAAGATATAATTGATTCTTTGACCCAAAGGGTAAAGAGGGAAAAAGAGAAAAATAAGCAGCATAAAGAGCACATTGCTCAGCTGCATACCTACATAAAAGGGTTAATTAACCCTGATGATACTTCAAATGCAGAAGCAGTCCCATTGACTACAATTTCTTAGGAGGAGGTCAATAAGCTGGACCTTATGAAACATGAATCAATAATAATGAGAAAGTGGATGTTATCCGCACTCACTAGAGTTGAAGAAGTAGTGAAAGCCTCTTTGCAGAGGTGGAATTCTCTAAGTATCTCCAGAAGGAAGGTTGACAAATTGCAAATGGAGGCTAGCAGAAGGTCATTCCATTTAGAGAAAGCCTTGAGTGCTTTGGATGAGATGAAGAGGATTAATCCTCAAGTTCTAATAAACAAATAGGTGTTGGACAGTAATACCGCCATACTGATGGATATCTGGTATAAAGATATCAGATTTGAAAATGATGTATTAAAAAGATGCAATAGTAAGTTAAGAGAGATCGACATGAAGCTGCATGACATGATGTTATTTGAAGCAGAGATTCTGGAAGCCCTAGAGGGGAAAATAGAAGGAAAGATTGAAAATCAAGATGAAGATTTTGTAGTAAAAGCTCTGCATAATAACTTTCAGCCTATAGCTGATAACCCTCTTATCCACCTGATAGAAGAAGCCATGGACAAGATCATGAGGATCAAGGTCAGGGTGGAAAATTACAAGGAAACATCAAGCAGTAGGAGGAGCAAATTGGAGGCTCTTCGAAATAAATATCAGGCCCACAAGCACGCCATCGTCACAGAAAAAACTTGAGATGGCAAATAATTTGAAAGAGTGGTGGGAGCATATGAAAATGTCAGGATAATCATGTAGGCCCATATGCAAGGTAATGTTCATCATGATGATGAAGGTATGGGAAGTGATGATCCTGATGCTCCTGATGAAGAATAGATGAAGATGTGATACCGAAGACAGCACAAGCATCAAACATTTGAGAAAACAAGTAATTCAGATGGTTGCCAGCTGGCAACCTATGCCACATGAAACATGTTGACTAAGTCAAGGATGAATATCCACTATAGATCTTAATAGATAAATCTTGATCGTAGATCATATGTAACAGCTTCCTCACCTTGTTCTATAAAAGGTGCAAGGATGCTGTATTTTAGACATTCGAAACTTAATTGAAATCTATTTACTGAAATATTCAAGGCTTATTTCAAAGTTGTTGTATACATATATGTTCTTGCATACTTAATGAATGAGAAGACTGTTTTAATTACAATCCATCATAAATCTTAAGTAATCAGTGTATGAATTCTTGATACATGCTTTGATTTGTTGCATCCCTTGGAGTGCATATCAGCTTGCATGTGTTGTCTTCATTCCTTTCCTTTGAAGTTAGCATCGACTGTATCTAGCTGTGGAATATCCTGGTGAACATATGGTTTGATTTCTTCTCTTCATGACTATATCTGATGTGTATGTGGCTCAATAACTTAAGGTTCATCATTATTTGAAGTATTATTTTTAGTTTCTTTTAATTTTAGAATAATTCACCATCACAATTGCAAATAGTGGATAATCAGAAGCAAATTACATGAAATATGCAGACAACTCATAGATAATTGAAGATTTATAGCATATTTGAAGTTAAAGCATGCATAATTGATAAATATCATGAAAGGATTTAAGCATATACACACTATTTGTGAAAATATCTTGTGTATATAACTTTCTATGTAGCATCTTTATAGAGACTGAATTCCTGCTGATGAACAAACATAAGGCCCCAAAATGGAAACAACATGATACATCAACCACCGAGTAATGTCAGTTGATTAAGACCTAATGCATAGAGACTTGGGATCATGAATTCTTTGAATTCATCGTATCTTTCAAGATGAGTAAAGGTTGATGTATAACTTTTATTCTATGTTTGATTATGACTAACATCATGATCAACATAAATTGGTGCTAGAAGGAGGGGTTGTACTGCTAAGATCATATAGAAGATCATCATCAGTAAGTTTGTCATAAATTTGATGATGCAGGAAGTAAGGTAACACTGAAACACCTCTGAATTTCAAGTATTGCGTAAATATTTACTATATTAAGCTTGTACATGCTAATCCTGTGTAAAGTTTTCAAGAGTGATCATAAATATTGCAAGCTTTGTGGTAGATCATCGTGAATTTGCAAAGATTAGGTTAATTTCAAGTAAGTTTGTCCAACCTTTGAGGTATCCTATCTTAGAAACCTAATATCTGATTGCAAGAGTCACCAGACCTAAGTTGTACCTCATATTTGCATTGTTCATGCAAATATTTTGTAAATATCTAGTCAGTCTCACTTGCTGACCATAAATATAGCCTTTGCTAGTAAGTTCCAACTGATCTTTACAATAATCTAGCTAATTTCCCTTAAAATCAAGAAATCCTGGCTCACAGGATAAATACCAGGTCACGATCCATAGGACCTTTTGACGAATTACCTGTTAGAGGATTTAGACCTCGAACTGTTGATATCCATCGTACTCCTAGTTCTAGTGCTTCAGGAGCATCACCAAAATGTCCTCCTGTGACTCCTATTAATTTACAAATACCTACAGGATCACTAGTTGTACCTTTTGTTCAACCTCAGCCTTTCATACCTCAGGGTTAGCCTCCTCCGGTTGCAATGTCTTTCTTTGCAGTAGAGTCACCTTTGACCTTTACTGCATATCATGCTTTGCCAAAGAATCTGGACAAAATTTGTCCAAAGTATCATCCATATCAAGATGCAGATGATCATATAAGAACTTTCAAAGAAGCCTGTTGTAGGGCCAAGCTAGAGCATCAGGAGGTTGTATGCAGACTATTTCCTTTTTCCTTAGGGGAAGAGGCTTATAATTGGTATATTAGCCTTCCCCAGGGTTATGTCGGATCATGGGCTATTTTAGAGAAAGCTTTCACTGATAGGTTCAAAATACCAATAGATCCTTCAATGAACTATCACTTATTTGCCACAATTAAATGGTTTGAGGGAGAACCTATAGCCAATTTCAATGCTAGGTTCTAGAAAATGTTGTCCAAGTTAGTTGCCCCATACGTTGTAGTAGATGCTACTGCTAGGAGCATTTATTATTTAGCTCTGGATCCTTTAACTTCCATGTTCATCAGGAGAGCACATCCTAAAATCACAACTTTGATAGGAGCTTTCTAAGAAGCTATCAAAGTTAATCAGCAGTTAGTTCCTGCTCCTACACCAAACATAGCATTTCCTACACTTCTTGGTTATCCAAGATATCCTGCTCAACCATAGCATAATGGAGCCATGATGCCTCCAGCTGTCATGCCAGCACCTCTGCAAATACCTCCATTAAGTATAATGCCACCTCCAAATGGAAATGGCCAGATGATGTAGTATCTAGGACAAATACAAACACCTCGGGTCATAAACCAGAACCAAAACGATAATGGGTCTTCTTTCTTCAAGCCTTCAACAGAAAATGTAGTGGCTAAGGTTCAAGAAGAAAAGGAAGAGATCAAAGAAATATCAGCTCAGCTAAGGAAGCTTACAACTAAAATCACTCACTTGAGAAGTCAAAACTTCTACTCCTAGCCTAACCAGAACAGAGGCTATAACAATGATAGACCAAATTATCCTGATAGGGGGTATAACAATAATGGCAATAAAAATCCTCAGAGATAGCCTAAAGTGTGGAACACTAGGCCAAACAATGGTTCATTGCCATCACCCTAGATAATTTGCCTCCTGGTGAACCAAAATAGACTACTAGAGTTAACCTTGCAGAAGCAGCTCTCACTAACTGGTGCAGAATCCATAACACCAATGCACATGTAGAGTTAGACTATCCTCAATTCAGAATTGCTGCTAGCATTTTTCAGACTGAAGTGTCCAATACTTCAGGAAATCAGCCTCAAATAGAAGGAAATGAACTTGTTCCTTGTGGATATGACTCAACTTTAGTGCTGGAGAGTTACACTCATCATCCTTATCGGCAGACAGTGCATGCTCAACAAGATTACAACCTGGCACATGATGAATAAACCATGGCTTTTGAGTCAAATTATGTCTTCCCTTTTGAAGATGAAAATGAGCCTTCAAATGAACATGAGGAGGTGCATGCCTACCAACAGCAATTTTTGGGTAAGCATAACTATAACTTGAGAAATAATGCCAACATAACTACTTGTCCATTGACCTCTTCATTGCCTCTGAATAATTTGAATACACCTCCAGACCCTAAAGCAAGTAATAACCCTAGTCTTCCCAAGGTGAATGCTTAGTATCTAACACCATAGAATAATGTGTCAAAAATTGCCAACCTACCTCATGAATCAGACAGGCTAGTCACATATCTGGCTGATGAAATGAAGAAAATCAAAATCAGCTTGTCCTTGTGAGAATTGCTTAAAACTCCTGCCATCAAGAAGGCATTTATGAAATCACTAGATGATCCTGCTCCCAAAGAGGATAGTCACCCCTCAGGTCAGTCTGGTAACAAGGATCATGCTGCTAGAGACAATAATGTTAAGCATAAGGTGCCAGCTACTATTCAAGCTACAGAGACCTCCCACATGACTTTATACAGAGATAAAAGTGAGTCACCTCCATTCCTCCTCACCATAAGAATGTTCAGTAAAAACTTGCACAATTGTTTAGTAGACTCAGGAGCTTCTACAAATGTAATGCCCTTGTCTATATGCAATGCTTTAGGCCTGCATCCTACTAAATCTTTGAAAAAGGTCACACAGCTGGACAAAATAGAAGTAAGGGTAGTAGGAGAGTTAACTCATATTCACATGCAGCTTGCATCTGATCCCTGAATCCAACATTATATCGACATTCAGGTAGTTGATATACCTGACACTTATGGGATGTTACTCAGCAGAGACTGGTCCAAAACTCTGAATGGATACATGTCTACAGGTTTCAGTCACATGTGGTTACCCTAGAAGGGGGTACCAAACCAGATAAGAATTGATGCTAAACCTCGAATGAAGCACATGATCATTGAATACAACAAAACTAATGAGATCATGTACATAGATGTAGAACCTGGAGTTTATGCCATAAGACCTCAAACTATCAGAATAGAAGAGATCCTGATGTATGACGTGCATCATCATGATGATGATCCTCCAGATGATGAAATAATTGAAAAATCTGATAGTAATCTTGAAGATGAAAATGAGGTAGACCATTACAAGAATTTTGAAAAGCACTTGTCCAAATAGGTAAAGCGCTATCAATTATTAAGGATACCTGCTAATGACATTTTAATGGATGGTTGGTGCAGGTTGCATAATGAGTCACATTCTAAGAAGATTTGTGAGGCATGTATGGATATGCTAGAGCTAGAACAAGCATATAGTGATACATCATCATCAGCATCATCAGCATCAGAGGTAAGTTCATCGGATAGTGATAATGATAGTGATTCTGATTGCTATTTATTTCCTGCAAGGACAAAAAATGGGGCATGTCACATTGAGAGTCATGTTCAGATGACAGAAGAGATACTGGTATGCAACCAGAGTAATGTTAAGAAAAAAGAGAAAATCACCAAAGGGAGTGATTGTTTAGTTGAATCAGATTATGAATTATCTGATGAGGATAGAGGCAGCAATCTATCTAAATTTGAAGAATTTCTAAAAGAAGAGATCCAGAAGATGACATAGCAGCAGAGGCTTCCGCAGGATGTCTTGATTGAACATTGGTGCAGGTTGCACAAGGCACCTCACTCAGAAACTGCTTGTCCATTGTGCCTACCTCTCTTGAAGAGACATACATTGCCTAGTCCAAAAGATCATCCTCCTGATGAGGAAAAGAAAGAAGAGTTACTAGCTTCACAAAAGAAAGGAAAGATGAAATCTAAAAAAGCATAAATACCTAAGTTAAAGTGGATATCAGGTGGAGCAGCTGCCAAAGTTGCAAAGAAAAAGGAAGGCTCAGCTAAGCTTCCTACTGAAGATAAATTGTGGATCCTTAGATTTGATGGATCTAAGTCAAGACAAGGTGTTGGGGTAGGAATTGATCTCAATGATCCATCAAGAAAGTCCTACCTAGCAACCTACAGACTACAATTTCCCTATACTAACAATGTGATAGAGTATGAAGCTCTAATACATGGGATGTTGTTTGCCCTTAAGAAGAAAGTAAAAATTTTGCATGTCTACGGTGACTCAGAATTAGTGGTCCGACAGGTGAGAGGAATTTACTCCTGCAACTATAAAAAACTATCTAATTATAGACACAAGGTATTGGACCTGATAGAATCATTTGATGCATTTAATATCACCCACGTACCCAGAGAACAGAACCATAGGGTAGATGCTTTAGCCCAGGCTGCCAGTACATTGGAGCCACTATCTATTTTAGGACTAAAAAGATTTTCAGTAGAGCTGGTATCAGTACCTTCTGTGCCAGACAATGTGACCAACCTCCAAGTGTTTGATGATGATTAGCATATCCTAGATTTCATCTCCAATAGGGATATATTTGATGCTTAGATCATAGATGAGAATAATATAGAAGATCATGTATGGGAAGAGGAAGAAATCTTAGAGTTACCCAGCAATAAGATTCCTAAAGGAATGATTGAGCTAGAGAGAGCTTTTGATCTGGACAACATGTTGAAACAAAAGGATCTTCCAAAAGCTGATGGAGGACAATATTCACAAGTGAATATTAGACAAAATGATGACAAAAGAAATGTTCTAATAGGGAAGGTGTGCACAGAAGAAGAGTTAGAAGGAATAACTTAGGCACTCAAAGATTACATCCATGTCATTGCATGGACTTATGGTGAGTTGAAAACATATGACACATCAGTCATTACACACACCATACCCCTCAAACCAGATGCTAAGCCTTTCAGATAGAAGCAAAGGCCTGTCAATGCCTTGCTGGAACTTATTATTTTTGAGGAAGTTAAGAAACTGTTAAATGCCAGGATTATATTTCCTGTGAGACACTCCACCTGGATGGCTAATCTAGTGCCAATAAGGAAGAAAAATGGTGACATCAGGCTATGTGTGGACTTCAAGAGCCTGAATAGAGCTTCAGAGAAAGATAATTATCCTTTGCCTTCCTTAGATGAAGTTCTGCAGATTGTAAATGGAGCAAAAATGATGTCATTTTTGGATGGTTTCTTGGGTTATAATAGGTAATGGTGGATAAGATAGACAGACTGAAAACTGCCTTCACCACAAAGTGGGGGATATTCACTTATAGATGCATGTCGTTCAAGCTGATAAATGCTGGAGCAACATTCCAGCGTGCAATGGACATAGCGTTCAGAGGCTTGATAGGAAAATGTATAGTCATATACATGGATGACTTAACAGTGTTCTCTAAAGATAGAGGAAACCATGTAGCAAATCTCAGAAATGTGCTTAAAAATGTGAAGAATATGGGATATCATTGAACCCCAAGAAATGCATATTCAGGGTGACAACAAGAAAATTACTAGGCCACCTGATAACTAAAAATGGGATTATCATTGATCCTGATAGGGTGGAGTCTATTATGAAAATACAGCTTCCTGGAAGCAAGAAAGAGCTTAAATCTTACTTTGGTAAGATAAATTTTGTCAGGAAGTTTATCACTGGCTTTGTTGAAATTGTTAGACCTTTAAATGCCATGCTCAAGAAGGATGCAAAAATTGAGTGGACACCAGAGGCTAGAGTAGCTTTTGAAGACATTAAAAAAGCTATATCTGATGCTCTAGTTTTGATCAGTCCAGACTACACCAGGGACTTCTATATCTATTCATTTGCTTCAGAACATACCTCTGCAGTAGTGCTGACACAAAGAAATGAAGAGAAAGAAGAGAAGCCCATAGCCTTCATGAGCTGTCCTTTCAAAGATGTTGAACTAAGATATGGATGTTGAAAGGCAGACACTTGCTTTGGTCAGAGCAGTAAAGAAGTTAAGGCACTATATACTGAGAAGTAAAGTTATTGTTGTGGTGCCTGATGCAACAGTGAAGATGTTATTAATGCAGAGCCATCCAAGTGAGAAAAGGGCTAAGTGGATCACTGTCCTACAGGAATATGACATGGAAATCACACCCATGAAACTAGTAAGAGGACAGGCTTTAAGCCAGATGATATCAGAGATTGATCCAAATATCACAAGTTAGCAGTATGTTATCAATGAGAAGGACAATGGAGAGTGGTACTTAGATATCAGGCACATCCTGATTACTGGAAGATGTCCTCCCAGACTGCAGGCCTCACAAAGGAGAGCCCTGAAAATAAGGTCATGGAAGTATATGATGAAAGCTGGAATCCTTTTCAAGAAAAATTATGATGGAATATATCTAAGATGTCTAGAGAGGCCAGAAGTAGATAGAGTGTTATCAGAGCTACATGACAAGTTTGGGACAACACATGGCTCACCCTTGGCCACAACTCATGCTATCCTCAGGGCAGGATATTACTGGCCCACAATTTTCAAGGATACTGTTGAGCATATTAAATGCTGTCATGTTTGTCAGGTTACTGCTAACAGAGAGAGATATGCTGCTCAACCTTTGCAGCCAGTGATGGAGATGTGCCCATTTGCACAATGGGGCATGGACTTCATAGGACCAATCAATCCTCCATCATCATCGAGCCACAGGTATGTTTTAATGATTATTGACTACTATACCAAGTGGACCGAAGCTGTTAGCACCAAGACCTGCAATGCGGATGATGTCATCAGATTTCTGGAAAGTAATATTGTCACTAGGTATGGGGTTCCCTATGCTCTGGTAAGTGATAACGGCTCTGCTTTTGCTTCAACTAAATTGTCAGGCTGGGCCTTTGATTATGGGATTATACTAAAATTCTCCTCCAATTATTATCCCCAAGGGAATGGATTAGTAGAATCCACCAACAAAAATTTGTTGAATATCATAAAAAAGTTAATAGAAAAGAACCCTAGGGAGTGGAACACACTTCTAAAATATGCCTTATGGGTAGACAGAACCAGGAACAAGGCTGCATTAGGAAACTCACCTTATCATTTAGTATATGGGGTGGATCCCATCCTCCCTGTAAACCTAAAAATTCCTACACTGCAGTTTGCCCAAGAGTACCTAGGCATAAACAATAAACAAGAGGTCAGGTTGCTTTAGTTGATGCACCTAGAAGAAAAAAGAAGTTAGGCAATTGATCAATTTTCCAAACATCAAGCTATTGTCAAATGCTGGTTTAACAAGAGAGCCAGAGTTACAGCCTTTAGGATATCAGATTTGGTCCTGATGTGGGACAAAGCCCATGAGAGGAAAGGAGACCATGGTAAGTTTGACAAATTATGGATAGGTCCCTTCCAAATTTCTGAGATACTAGGAGACAACACTTATAGGCTGAAAAACTTAATAGGTGAGGATGTTCCATTACCAGTTAATGGACAGTTCCTCAAACATTATTTCCAAGCTCGAGTGGCTTCATGACAGTCATGTGTATCATAGTGTATATTTGTATAGTTGTCTATACAATTTGTTTTTTTGTTTTGTTTTTTGTTTGTTTGTTGAGTTTTTGTTTTGGTTAGTTGAGATGATGCACCTTATCACCCCATAAAATAACTAAATTGTTAGGATTCAAGTGATGTGAACAAATTTACATATAGGTTATGATTCATTCTGAGAAATACTTATGATCAGGTCTATGATATCCTTTCATCAGGGTGCCTTTTCTTGACCAAAGTGACTCTTTCATAATGACTCACCTAACAGCCTTGGGTTTGTTGAACACACAAGTATAGGTGTTAAGTGAAAAATCCAAAGGGACTCCCTTGCTACCAATGCAATCTCCAACCTAAATCAGCAAGTGACCATACCTTGCACACTGAGCTTTCATGATGACATCAGATATATGTGTTGGCAAGTATGAGGTGAGCCAGTGTTGTCATTGATGTCAACATACTCATACTGCACTGACAAGAAGGATTTGATGAGCTTTGTGCTGAGGATATTGAGAAAATTAGCCTCAGTCAGGAACAGTGAAGAACAGTGATGAGAAGAAGGTAAATATACTGTATAGGATGAAAACCGGAGGATGCGGATTAAAGGGTTAGTAGATATGAATCTTGAGATGCTACAGTTAGGATTTCAGAGGTCCGCATGAAGATCTGAAGGAGTTATGGCTGCCGGTATAGAACCGGGTCCGGCAAGTATCCGGAGGTGACAGAGGATCACAAAAAGGTCCGGTAAGGTCCGGAATTGTATCATCCTAATCTGCGGATTGGACGGAGTGTTTGGGATGTCCTTGTGATGTGTCATCCTGGTTTGTGTATGATTTGGAGGTCCGGAAGTACCTCTTGCATTATGACAGTGGCGACAGACTGTGTTCTTGAAGTTCCGGATGAGGAAGACAAGAGATCCCAGTAAGTAGAGGAAGTGCGGATGTATCCGGACATTCAGACAGACTTGTAAAGGTTCTTGAATCATGTTTAGGTTGTGTTGTTGGTCCGCATTGATGGTAGAGCCCGGAATTGAAGTTATTCTTCCGGATGAAGTTATTGCTCTGTTTAGCCGACCGGATGAGTTGTTCATCCTGCGAATGTTCTTGTGATAGCCGACCGGATGTGTTATTCATCTTGCGGATACTCCTATGGTTGTTTGCCGACTTAGATGCTTGTTCCTAAGTCGATGTCTTGTATAAATAGTGATTTGTGAATTCATTTCAGGGTGTGGCATGTGGATGAGCAGGATATAGCGAAGAAAGGTGCGAAAGGCAGAGCAGAGATTGTTGGGCTTAATTGGAACTGATCCGGACATAGTAGAGATGTCGTTCTCCAGTTCAAGACTGTGATTTTCATCACTTTGTAGACAGTGTGTCTCCTTGTAGGCAGTGGGCCTCTTTGTGAGCAGTGTGCTCGGGCAGTGAGCCCTTATTGGCATGTGCCATTCATTTTTCCTTATTCTTCTAACAGAGAATAATTCTTGGGTTAATCACCCCGTGGTTTTTCCCTTAACCGGGTTTTCCACGTCAAAATCTTGGTGTTCAATGTGTTGATGCTTATCTGCTCTTGTGTTTATGTATTGTGCTTCCATGAATGATTATTTGATATGCTGCTAACTAACAACAGAGAATTAAGTGTTTAAAAGAGAACAAGTTCTATACAACTGATTCACCCCCCCCCCTCTCAGTTGTATGCCCTAAATCCAACAATTGGTATCAGAGCTAAGTTCCTCTGATAGGAGCTTAACCACTTGAGGTGATCCAGGATGTCGTCATACAAGAAGGATAGTCCGAAGTTCGATGGAACCAACTTCACTCTCTGGAAAGGTCGCATGAAGTGTCATTTGGAATGTATGGGAAAAGCATACTTGGCTATGATTTCAAAACCATATATACCCCCACAAGGTGGTCCGACAACTCCAGATGAAACCACAGAAGCTGAAAACAATCTGCGGACTAAGGAAGCTCTTCTAAGCGCATTGAATGACTCAGATCTCTCGAATGTCATTGACCTACCAACTGCATATGAGATCCTAACTAAACTGGAACTTCTGTATGAAGGAGATGAGTTTGTCAAAAGTGCAAGATTGCAAAGTCTGAAAGGGAAATTTGAAAGATTGAAAATGAGAGATGATGAAAACATTACTACCTTTATGCCAAGGGTAAATGAGTTGGTATGTGGAATCAGAAATGCTGGTGGAACTCTAGATGAAAATGAGATTGTTTGCAAAATCCTAAGATCCCTTCCTGCTGCCTACAAAATCAAAGTTGCTGCCATTGATGAATTCAGAGCCCACACAATAGTCACAAGAGAACAACTGGCTGGCAAACTAGCTGCATTTGAAATGACCGAGTTTGGAGATGATCCTCCCAAGACTGAATCTGCTTTCAAAGCCAGTGCCTATGTGAAAGGCAAACAGAGATTTGATCCGGGTGAAAACTCATCAAGGAAAATGTCATGGTATGATCAAGCAAGAAGAGACATGGAAGAAGAAGAAGCAGAAACAGCTCAACTTGAAGCCCTCATTGCAAAGAGACTGCCAAGAGGATCCGGTAAGTATGAAGGAAAACTACCCTTTAAGTGTTTTAACTGCAATAAGATTGGTCATTTTGCCTCAAGATGTCCGGAGAGATCTGCAAGATCTAATACTCACAGACAAAGGTTTCAAAAGAATTGCTATTATGTTCATGAAGAAGATGACAATGAAGGAGTAACAGATGATGAATCAGATCCAGGAAGCAAATCCAGAAATGAGTGGGTGTTTATAGCCATCAAGGAAGAAGATTCCTTACTCTCTGAATCTGTCAATCACAAAGTTGTTGAAAAAGCCTTGGCTGCTCAAGTGGAAGAAAAGGATGATTGGGTTATTGACAGTGGATGCTCTCACCATATGACTGGTGACAAGAATAAGTTCTTAGACTTGGAAAGATATGAAGGAGGAATGGTAAAGTTTGGTGACAATTCTGCTGGCAGAATCAGAGGTAGGGGAACTATTTCCTTTGATGGTAAGAGCAAAACAGGTAATGTACTATATGTTGAAGGATTGAAGCACAATCTTCTCAGTGTTGGTCAGTTAGTGGACAAAGGCTATGATCTCCGGTTCAAGAATGGAAAATGCAGAATCTTTACAAGCTCCGGAACTGAAATTGCATCCGGTACTCAGACAAGAGGTAACATCTTTCATCTGGTTGGTTCAAATAAAAGTTGTTTGTTTGTTCAAATTGATCAGAGTTGGTTATGGCATAGAAGAATGTGTCATGTAAATTTTGATAACATCATCAAAATAAGCAATACTCAGGCTGTGAGAGATCTTCCAAAGTTGATAAAACCTACAAACAGTGTGTGTAAAGAATGTCAGTTAGGCAAACAAAGCAGAGTCTCTTTTAAAAGCAAAGATCAGTCTTCTACCGGATTGTTGGAATTAGTACATACTGATCTATGTGGTCCGACAAGAATCAAGAGTCTGCAAGGTGATAGATATTTCATGTTGTTAATTGATGATCATTCCCGGATGATGTGGGTTACCTTTCTAAAAGAAAAATCAGAAGCTTTTGAGAAGTTCAAAATCTTCAAAGCTATGGTGGAGAATCAAACCGGATTGAAACTAAAGTGTCTAAGGTCTGATAGAGGTGGTGAATTTACATTTGGTGAATTCATTGACTTTTGTGAGAAACAGGGTATAAGGAGACAGTTGTCTGCTCCTAAGACTCCACAGCAGAATGGAGTAGTTGAGAGAAAGAATCGGACCATCCAGGAAGCTGCTAGGACAATGATGTTGGAAGCAAATGTTCCTCAAATGTTTTGGAAAGAAGCTATCAGCACTGCAGTCTACACTCTCAATCGAGTTCAAATCAGAAACAACACCGGTAAGACCCCCTATGAACTTTGGTTTGGCATCACTCCTACTGTGAAATATTTCAGGGTATTTGGTAGCAAGTGTTATATTAAAAGAGATGAAGATCTAGGAAAGTTTGATGCTAGAAGTGATGAAGGAATTTTCTTGGGCTACTCCACTCAAAGCAAAGCATACCAGTGTTACAATAAGAGATTGAGGAAAATGATAGAAAGTACCAATGTAAAGGTTGATGAAGGAATTGAGAAGCCTTCAAGATTTTATGAATTTGATGAAGATGACCAAGATAGTGTTCAAGGAACTCAATCCTCTCCGGTGAAACAGAGTCAGCCTGATCCGGTAAATCAGGAAGAAGAGTTAGGTTTGAATGAGCCTGATCAAGAAACAGCAGTACTGGATACTCCCAAAATTCCAAGGTATGTAAAACTGAATCACTCTGAAGATCAGATCATAGGTGACAGAAGCAAAGGTGTACAAACTAGAAGGAATATTGCTCAAGATCAGAATGAATGTTGTCTGATTTCAAAGATTGAACCTAAAACAATGAATGAAGCCTGCAATGATGAAAATTGGACCAAAGCGATGGAAGATGAACTGATGCAAATTGAGAAAAATCATACTTGGGATCTTGTTCCCAGACCTAGAGATAGGAATGTAATTGGAACCAAGTGGGTCTTCCGGAACAAACTAAATGAAGCTGGTGAAGTAATCAGAAACAAAGCTAGATTGGTCTGCAAAGGCTACTCTCAAATAGAAGGAATTGACTTTGAAGAGACTTTTGCTCCGGTAGCAAGAATTGAAGCAGTCAGATTACTTCTTGCATTTGCTGCCTTCAAAGATTTCAAGGTATACAGATGGATGTCAAGTCTGCCTTCCTAAATGGTGATCTGGAAGAAGAAGTCTACATTGAACAACCGGATGGATTTCAATTGTCTGATAATAATGATATGGTCTGCAAGTTGAAGAAAGCTTTGTATGGATTGAAGCAAGCCCCAAGAGCATGGTATGAAAGGTTGGATAAGCATCTTGTGCAGATTGGATTCAACAAAGGTACTGCTGACAGCAACTTATATTTCAAAATTGATCATGAAAACATTCTGATTGTTGAAGTGTTTGTGGATGATATCATTTTTGGAGGAAGAGATAGTATGTGTAAAACTTTTGCAAATCAGATGAAAAGTGAGTTTGAAATGTCTATGCTTGGTGAAATGAATTTCTTCTTGGGTCTGCAAATTACTCAAACAAAAGAAGGGATCTTCATCTCTCAGACCAAATATGTGAAAGAATTGTTAAAAAAATTTGGTATGGAAGACTCAAAGCCTATGAACACTCCTATGGCAACCGGATGTAAGTTAAGCAAAGATGATGATTCTCCAAAGGCAGATCAGACAAAGTATAGATCAATGATTGGTGGATTGTTGTATCTCACTCAAACTAGACCAGATATAATGCAAGTTGTTGGTCTTGTGGCAAGATTCCAGGCTGATCCTAGAGAATCTCATGTTATGGCCATCAAAAGAATTTTTAGATACTTGAAAGGGACAGTTGAGTATGGTCTATGGTATCCTAGAGATCCGGATTTCTCTCTTCATGCTTACACAGATGCAGATTGGGCAGGAGATGTGGATGACCGGAAGAGCACTAGTGGTGGAGCATTCTTTTTGGGGAAGAGATTGGTTTCTTGGCTAAGCAAGAAACAAGATGCAATATCTCTGTCTACAACTGAAGCAGAATACATTGCAGCAGCAGGTAGTTGCACTCAAATCTTGTGGATGAAGCAGATGCTAAGAGACATCAAAGTTGAATATGAGGAGCCTATTACAATTTTCTGTGATAATTCAAGTGCAATTAATATTTCCAAGAATCCAGTATTGCATTCTAAGACTAAGCACATATCTATCAAATTTCACTTTTTGAGAGAACAAGTAAACAAGGAAGAAGTCAGATTGGAGTATGTTCCCTCCAAGGATCAGATTGCAGATATCTTTACAAAACCTCTTCCCAAGGACTCTTTTGAATATCTCCGGGAGAAGTTAGGGGTCATGACCCCTCCGGTGATGAACTAAGATGCACTGATGTGCATCAGTCCGGTGGCAATCACAGTCATATCTTGTGATCCGGACTAATGGGGAGCTGCAACTAAGGGGGAGCAGCTGGTATTATTCTGATGCATAAGAGTTGCAAGTATGAGCCCTTTGCCATTGATGTCAAAGGGGGAGAGAAGACATGTGAAAAAAAAAAAACAAGTGGTTGATGATCAAAGGGGGAGCAGCAAAGGAAGACATGTGAAGAGTTGTTGTTGATAGGGGGAGCTGTGACAGAAAAGAGAAGTTCTTGTCCTGATGGTTTTTCACATCATATGTTGCCATCAATGACAAAGGGGGAGATTGTTGGCAAGTATGAGGTGAGCCAGTGTTGTCATTGATGTCAACATACTCATACTGCACTGACAAGAAGGATTTGATGAGCTTTGTGCTGAGGATATTGAGAAAATTAGCCTCAGTCAGGAACAGTGAAGAACAGTGATGAGAAGAAGGTAAATATACTGTATAGGATGAAAACCGGAGGATGCGGATTAAAGGGTTAGTAGATATGAATCTTGAGATGCTACAGTTAGGATTTCAGAGGTCCGCATGAAGATCTGAAGGAGTTATGGCTGCCGGTATAGAACCGGGTCCGGCAAGTATCCGGAGGTGACAGAGGATCACAAAAAGGTCCGGTAAGGTCCGGAATTGTATCATCCTAATCTGCGGATTGGACGGAGTGTTTGGGATGTCCTTGTGATGTGTCATCCTGGTTTGTGTATGATTTGGAGGTCCGGAAGTACCTCTTGCATTATGACAGTGGCGACAGACTGTGTTCTTGAAGTTCCGGATGAGGAAGACAAGAGATCCCAGTAAGTAGAGGAAGTGCGGATGTATCCGGACATTCAGACAGACTTGTAAAGGTTCTTGAATCATGTTTAGGTTGTGTTGTTGGTCCGCATTGATGGTAGAGCCCGGAATTGAAGTTATTCTTCCGGATGAAGTTATTGCTCTGTTTAGCCGACCGGATGAGTTGTTCATCCTGCGAATGTTCTTGTGATAGCCGACCGGATGTGTTATTCATCTTGCGGATACTCCTATGGTTGTTTGCCGACTTAGATGCTTGTTCCTAAGTCGATGTCTTGTATAAATAGTGATTTGTGAATTCATTTCAGGGTGTGGCATGTGGATGAGCAGGATATAGCGAAGAAAGGTGCGAAAGGCAGAGCAGAGATTGTTGGGCTTAATTGGAACTGATCCGGACATAGTAGAGATGTCGTTCTCCAGTTCAAGACTGTGATTTTCATCACTTTGTAGACAGTGTGTCTCCTTGTAGGCAGTGGGCCTCTTTGTGAGCAGTGTGCTCGGGCAGTGAGCCCTTATTGGCATGTGCCATTCATTTTTCCTTATTCTTCTAACAGAGAATAATTCTTGGGTTAATCACCCCGTGGTTTTTCCCTTAACCGGGTTTTCCACGTCAAAATCTTGGTGTTCAATGTGTTGATGCTTATCTGCTCTTGTGTTTATGTATTGTGCTTCCATGAATGATTATTTGATATGCTGCTAACTAACAACAGAGAATTAAGTGTTTAAAAGAGAACAAGTTCTATACAACTGATTCACCCCCCCCCTCTCAGTTGTATGCCCTAAATCCAACAATATGAAGTATAAATATTGAAAATAAAAAAAAATATAATAAAATTAGGCCATCTAAGTAACTCTACTAGGGCTATAGACGCCTACTGGAAGTGGGGCTCTACTTAGGGGGATTGTATAGATAACCTTGCCAGGGCTATGGATGCCTGCTGCCAGCAAGGCTCTATCTAGGTTGGCTATGAGGGATGATCTCCATCTATGTAGCTTAACACCAGTTACTCATGTTTTCAACTTGCTTTCAAGATGAGGATAATTAATCATTTGCACACACCTGATCCTTTGTTAGCATTGTTGCGATGATGAAACTTTGTCATGCAGAAAGATTATGATGCTTATATTTAGAAAGAGTTAGAATACTACATATGAATGTGTTCACCTCACTTGAATCATTGGAATTTTGTTGTTTTCTTTGGTGGCAATTTGTTGCGTGGTTACACAACACGCCCCATTTTGACTTGACAAAATAGGGACCCAACTTTTTTCTTGGCTTTTCTTGTGTTTTCCTGCTTTCTAGCGGTCTGGTAAAAGTAAGTCATCATGATGAGGTCAGTTTTTTCAAAGTCAATTTTTCATATAAATAACCTCATGGTTGGATAGAGCACAAAATTTCATGTAGGTTTGCCTTTTGATCACCTTGATATTTATTATGGAACGAAAGTTATTGCAAGTCAAAGTCCTGGTCAAACCTAATATTCTGGGGGGGGGTCATATTTACAAATATCAGTCATCTTAAGAAAGATCACCCCGATCTAGTTTTATCACCTGATAACCATTTATCCGGAGATCTGGACGTTAATTTTAGGTGATAGAGGTACTTACCTGTCGGTCAGCTTTAGATATATTTTGTGAGGGTCATATTCTCAATATGACCTGATATTCTGAATATCACCTTACTTTCCAAATATCACCTGAGATCCAATATGTCGATGATGTCATCCATCCTGATAAACAAAGAGAATCACCATGATGATGATGTCATCATCCTTTTTACCTCGCAGAGGTATATTTCCAACGTTGACCTTTATACATAACATGACGATGATGTCATAGTGCCACAACGATGAATCATGTCATTATCCTGATGATGTCATCCCGATATTCTAAAAATAAGGTCATTTTAGTTTCGAGGGGTCATATTTTCAAACATCACCCAACATTTCAAACATGACCTGATGTTTGAATATCACTTGATATTCTCAAACATCACCAGATGTTTTCGACATAAGTTTCCTGCCAAAGGCAGATGGTCATATTACACGTAGGGGGTCATATTTTGAATATCACCTAATCTTCTGAATATCACCTGATCTTTTGAAGATCACCCCCCTCATCTCATTGTGCGACATTAAATGCCATAAATGTAGTAGGTGGAATTCCCTGACTGTGAACATGATCTAAACACCTGGCAGGATCTAGGAATTAATAACAGAAGATCAATGGTTAAGATTGAATAAACCCTATGTTGCCCTAAAATTGCCCTAATAAGGAGGATAAAAGTGAATTTACATCGTCATTTTACACTTACCTCACAATAAAACTGGTTTTTATAGAGCACAGAGCTTTCAAACCCTCATACGGCCTACCTGCAAACACACACAACTTGCAGCAAAATAGGACACATGATTATCACTGGTATCTAAATCTCTTCCATATAATCATCAGCATAATCAAGGAGTTAAATGTTATCAAGTAAGTAATTAAAACCCTCCTCCTGTTGTATTCTGCATGTCCAGGTAGTATGCTTCCCCTAGTTTGAAGATATATGTTATGCATATCATGATGAAGTGATGATTAATTAATATAATGTGCATCATGCCATGAAGATATAATGTTGTTTGCATGTATGTGAAGTATTGTGTGGTAAGACTGGTCCTGTTTATTGTAGGAAACCATGGCAGACAAGAGGTTGGCCAAGTTAGAAGCTGAATTCCTTAAGCCCATGTTCACTCAACCTAAAGGTGTATAGTTTAAATATGGTGCCATCACAGACACACACCAAGGAAATACTGATTTGGCGGCATGGTCATCCAGAATGCATGATGACAAGAATAATACCTTGTTGGATGTTGTTTTTCATATCAGGAATGTGGAATGCAGCTAGATTTCCCTATTCTATGGAGGCTCCAGAATTGATTATTGAATGTGCCAGATATTACAACCCACAAAGAAGAAAAGTGGAAAAGCATGGTCGAGTGTATGCAGATCTGTCCATCAGGGGGATTGCGGCCACTTTCAATTTACCATTAGGAAAGAGGGTTGTCAGCATAGATCTGGAGAAACTAGAAACTGGATATATAAACAATAAGAAGGCTGCTAGAAAGAGAATGTATCAATGGAGGGCAAAGAATAGTCCTTACCCTGCCGCTGCCAAACTACCAGTGCATATGTACAAGTTCAACTTTGACGATGAATACCAATATATGATAGCCCTACTCAGTAGAGTGACAAGCCAACCTGATGCTGTGAGTTTCAAAGATTGGATGTATGGGGTTATCCTGATGTGTCTGTATATAGACAACAAGCCATTATGGGCCAAAATGATAAGTGATGCCCTAAATGAACAGCTCATGAACCTAGGAGGCCTAGAATGTTCATTTCATATGATTTCATATGTGGTATACTCATGTGCATACAAGGGTACATTCAGTGCACTTGCAACAGAAGGAAAGATTGGTGGCACTACAAATGATGCCCACATCTAGGATCATTATCCCCAGTTCCAAAGACAAAATTATCTTCCAGATTACAAATTAGTGAATGATGCATTTTCTATGCATCTGGTCAGGACAATGGAAGAAGATAGGACTAAAAGACTGAGCATGGAAGCTCAAGAAGTCATATACAGGCATGGTCCCTGGTTTATAAAATATACCACATTCTCTTATATCAGAATAGAGGGCTTTGCAAAACAACCCCTCATGCTCTCAAGATATCCCACGGATGCAGTTGCTCTGATGGAATTCATGAGACAGATATCCACAATACTGGATGCTTATAAAGCAAATAATAAGATTCCACTAGTATTATTTCTAGTTATAATGGGCTAGTACATATGCCAAGATTTTGATAACATTAAGAAGGCCATAGCTGGCCTAAACATGATGAAGTTACAGCCTTTCCCATTAGCAAGATCATATGACCCATATGGGAGGATGTAGAAAATCATGGGGAAGCCCATCCATCAAAAGCACTTAGAGGATTTCTGGACAGATTGTGAGGATGAAGCTGAGGCTAGAAGAAGAAAATACCAAAGGCTGACTCTCAACCAGATCAGAACTTTTGATTGTATTCTAGTGCCTGCTCAGTTAAAGAGGGATGATGGCAAAATAATAGTAGATGATTATGAGGAAAAGAAGATATACAATGACACAATCTCAGCACCTGATCTTACACAGCATGAGGATATCTCTTTAGATCAATTTATAGATAGGATGTTGTAGTTAACCCAATCTTGGGTAGATGAACACATAAATGCACTAAAGAAGAAGGGTGTAGCCCTTACAGTTGACAATAAGAAGAGGCAGGAGCTTCCTGACAATGAATATGATGAATTTCTGATTGAAAAGAGGAAATCTAAAGGAGAAAGAGTGCTGCCTCAAGAACAAAGCAAGAGACCCCCCGGAGGTAAGAAAATTGATAATGAACCTAAAGGGGTAATAGTAGAAAGAATAATTATAATAGCTAAGGATGCATCCGCATCAGAACAAGCAACAGCCTCATCAGCACTACCTCCTATAGATAAACAAAAAGCTAAAAAGATCCAGAGGTGGGCTGTTGAAACTATTGAAACATATGAGGGTCAGGCATCACAAAAACTAAAGGAAAAAGATGTTCCTCTTGATGAAGAGCCTGAAGAGGAAGACCCAAGGCCTCTCATTAGAAAAAGAAAAGCACCTCAGGTGATATCCTCCACACCTAAGAAACCAAGAACATCCATGAGAGGTGAGATAAGACATGATCCTATAATGTTGAGAGGAGCAAGTAGTGAAGTGTTCTATAAAGAACTGCAACATAATGTACCATGCCCTACCATTGTTCAGTTTAAGACTGAACAAGATGAAGAACAAATTAAGGAAACCATTGGTGCAAGTCACGGAGGTCATTTCTCATTAGATGAGACTGTAGACCTATCAGATGATGAAGTGGTAGACAATGTTGCCTCACAACGAATGGAGACTCTTGTTGCTAATATCCGCATAACACCATAAGGAACACCATCAGTACAGGCGGCAGTGTTAGAAGAATTGAAGCAAGTAGAGCAGGAGAAAGAAAAGAGTCTAGAAAAGGATTGCACAACAAATAGGGCTTGATAAATTAGTGGATCAGGTGACTAGCCCCGAAGTGATAGATTTAACATACAGGGAGGATGTAGGACATCCTGAAAATCTAGTGGGTACACCTGAGAGAACAAAAAATATTGAGAAAGAGATTAAGTTGACAGAGACAGAAGGCCACACTATAGATATGGGTCAACACCAACAAGATACATCTAATGAGCCCAAAATAGTTGAAGTACAAGAAAGGGGTGGAAATGAAAAGGTAATGTTAAGTGAAGAAGTACCCCAGACTCAAGAAGCCTTTGGTGAAAAGGATACATCAGGTCAGGAGGACCTAAGAACTCAAGAAATGGATACTACAAGTGTGGATCAGAATGTGATCCAAAATCAGGTAGAAGCACCTAAGGTAGATACATTGATATCCAAGATATGAATAGGCCTCAGAATGAGGAAATCACTAAGGTGGATGAAACAAAAGATGATGAAGTACATGACCAATCACAAGATCATCATGTGGATGCATCTCAAGATCCTCCACCACAAGAAGAAATTCTTCAATAGGAGGAAGTACCCTAGGATCACCCTCATGAAGAGCATCATGAGGAAGAAATAAGGAAGTCACCATCCCCGTCAAAAATGGATGCAGTTACTGGAGATCAAGGTGATCAGCATGATGACGGTGGATGCTAAGGATCTGGAGACCAAGTTCCTCTATGGCTTGAGAAGGAAATAGATGCAGAGTCTGGTTTGGAGATTCAAGAGTTTGATGTGTCAACACTATTTTCAGAGACCATCATGAAGCCAATGAGGAAGGCCAGGTTGACCTTGGCCATAAGAAGAGATCTTGATACGGGTAGAATGACCGCCTAGATAGCACTTCCCACAGTAGAGAAGGAAAAAGGCAAGATCACCCTTGAAGAATTCCTAATTACTACTATTGATTTAGGGTTTCCCATTGAAGACCAGGAAGGTCAAGAGGGAAAATATATAATTGATTCTTTGACCCAAAGGGTAAAGAGGGAAAAAGAGAAAAATAAGCAGCATAAAGAGCACATTGCTCAGCTGCATACCTACATAAAAGGGTTAATTAACCCTGATGATACTTCAAATGCAGAAGCAGTCCCATTGACTACAATTTCTCAGGAGGAGGTCAATAAGCTGGACCTTATGAAACATGAATCAATAATAATGAGAAAGTGGATGTTATCCGCACTCACTGGAGTTGAAGAAGTAGTGAAAGCCTCTTTGCAGAGGTGGAATTCTCTAAGTATCTCCAGAAGGAAGGTTGACAAATTGCAAATGGAGGCCAGCAGAAGGTCATTCCAATTAGAGAAAGCCTTGAGTGCTTTGGATGAGATGAAGAGGATTAATCCTCAAGTTCTAATAAACAAACAGGTGCTGGATATTAATACCATCATACTGATGGATATCTGGTATAAAGATATCAGATTTGAAAATGATGTATTAAAAAGATGCAACAGTAAGTTAAGAGAGATCGACATGAAGCTGCATGACATGATGTCATTTGAAGCAGAGATTCTAGAAGCCTTAGAGGGGAAAATAGAAAGAAAGAATGAAAATCAAGATGAAGATTTTCTAGTAAAAGCTCTGCATAATAACTTTCAGCCTATAGTTGATAACCCTCTTATCCACCTGATAGAAGAAGCCATGGACAAGATCATGAGGATCAAGGTTAGGGTGGAAAATTACAAGGAAACATCAAGTAGCAAGAGGAGCAAATTGGAGGCTCTTCAAAATAAATATCAGGCCCACAAGCACACCATCGTCAAAGCAAAAACTCAAGATGGCGGAGAAGTTGAAAGAGTGGTGGGAGCATATGAAAATGTCAGGATAATCATGTAGGCCCATATGTAAGGTAATGTTCATCATGAAGATGAAGGTATGGGAAGTGATGATCCTGATGCTCCTGATGAAGAATAGATGAAGATGTGATACCGAAGACGGCACAAGCATCAGACATTTGAGAAAACAAGTAATTCAGATGGTTGCCAGCTGCCAACTTGTGCCACATGAAACATGTTGACTAAGTCAAAGATGAATATCCACCGTAGATCTTAATAGATAAATCTTGATCATAGATCATATGTAACCATTCCCTCACCTTGTTCTATAAAAGGTGCAAGGATGCTGTATTTTAGACATTTGAAACTTAATTGAAATCTGTTTGTTGAAATATGCACGACTTATTTCAAAGTTGTTGTATACATATGTGTTCTTGCATACTTAATGAATGAGAAGACTGTTTTGATTATAATCCATTATAAATCTTGAGTAATCAGTGTATGAATTCTTGATACATGCTTTGATTTCCTGAGTCCCTTGGAGTGCATATCAGCTTGCATGTGTTGTCTTCATTCCTTTCCTTTGAAGTTAGCAATGACTATATCTAGCTGTGGAATGTCCTGGTGAACATATGGTTTGATTTCTTCTCTTCATGACTATAGCTGATGTGTATGTGGCTCAATAACTAAAGGTTCATCATTATTTGAAGTATTATTTTTAGTTTCTTTTAATTTTAGAATAATTCACCATCACAATTGTAAATAATGGATAATCAGAAGCAAATTACATGAAATATGCAGATAACTCGTAGATAATTGAAGATTTATAGCATATTTGAAGTTAAATCATGCATAATTGATAAATATCATGCAAGGATTTAAGCATATACACACTATTTGTGAAAATATCTTGTGTATATAACTTTCTGTGTAGCATCTTTACAGAGACTGAATTCCTATTGATGAACAAACGTAAGGCCCCAAAATGGAAACAACATGATACATCAACCACTGAGTAACGTCAGTTGATTAAGACCCAATCCACGGAGACTTGGGATCATGAATTCTTTGAATTCATCGTATCTTTCAAGATGAGTAAAGGTTAATGTATAACTTTTATTCTATGTTTGTGTATGACTAACATCATAATCAATAGGTAGATAATGTCATTGGTCCAACCTTTACCAATAAAGTTATGGTACCCATTGGTTTTCTACCAATGTTATCAAAGCCATGTATGCTAATTTTATTTGGTTTCATTAAAGATTTGTCAACCTTAATTTTATGTAGCAAATCAATGCCACAAACATTAAGAGTTGATCCATTGTTAATTATAACTCATTTTACCAAAAAAAATTAATTGTGACAAAGATTAGAAGAGGATCATTTTCATTTTGAAATTCAATTGACAATAATTCATGTTTTTGGAATAGAATATCTATTTTTGTCACATGCATACAATCTAACATAGCTACTGCATCATTAGGTTTAACAACAGTTGGTGTAATCACCTTTTGTAAAGCTTCCTAGAGTATTTTATGGTATGTAGGTAATGTTTGTATGAGTTCCAAAGAGAGAGCTTAGTTCACGTAGCATGAAGATGCTCAACAAAATCATAATCTCAACCATCATTATGACAACAAACCTTTATTATCTTGAAAACTACGATCAATTTAGAATAAATTGATGACTCTAAGTCTCCATTGATTAGGTCATGATCGTCTGATGTTACTCATAGGTTGATGTGATATGTTGTTTTCCATTCAAGGGGCCTTACATTATTCTGCTATCATGAATTGATGTCAACACATTTGTTTCTACACCTACTTCCTGTAAATCTCTTCATAAACAAGATTAGTCCTACTATATTCTACGGATGATGATGATGTTCGATAAGTTTGATCAATTCTTCTGATCATCAATTGTAATTGATTTATTTCACTTCTACACTATGAATTTGTGCAAATAATGTGCCTATAAGCTGATATTTGCATGATTACTGTTGTCATTTATGAGCATTTCCATGATATTTTCAATTGTGCATACAGATTAATTCAAATATGCTATTGATGTTCATTTTCCTTCAGAATGTTAGCATATTTATGCATTTTTGCTTAAGATTGTCTATATGTTTGCAATTATGGAGATGATTGTAATGGAATTTAAGAAACTAAATTCAAACATTCTAAATCTACTAAAATTAAATGAGTCTTTGATAGTCGATCCATATGTAGCATTTAATATTTCACAAAATAGAGATGAAATCAAACCATGTGTTGCCAAGCCATTCCACAACTTCACACAACTGATGCTAATCTTCTAAGGTAAAGAATGACAACAATATCCACAAATTGACATGCACTCCAGGGGACACAGCACATCACAGTGAGATATCCAAATGACATTCACAAGATTAATCAGAATTTACTATTGTATGTAATCTTATCTCTATTTCATTAGTATTTAAAAGCATGCACATTTACAATCTGTCTTGAGAAAGTATCATGACATTCAACAATCTTATCTCAGTTAAGTCTCTAATAATGATATAATGTGCAATCCATCTCCTTTATAGGGCAAAGAGAGGAGGCAGTTACATTGATCCAACGATCAGGACTTGTCTATCCAAATCAATGGTCTATATCCCTCTTGACTTAGTCAACATATGTCAACATGGCACAGGTTTCCATTTGGCACCCATCTGGTGGGACTCGATCACCTTTTGTCTCATTATGCATATGACTTTGTCATCATGCATCTTTACTCATTCATCATCATCATCTTCTTCTTCTTCTTCACCTTCTTCATCTTCGTCATCTTCTTCAACTTCATCCTCTACATGAGGGTCATCTCCTACATGTATGATGATACTCTCCCTGATAGGTTCATATGCCTACATTATTCTTTCAATTTCTCCCCCATCTTGGACTCTAGCTTTTACTGTAACATGTTCCTAGGAATGGAATTGTGTTTGTAGTGCAGATCACTCACTCCTTCTACTATTCAAGGTCTCATTATATGCCCCCACCTTGGATTTCATCCTCATAGCCTTGTTGAATATATCTTCTATCATATGATGGAGGGGGTCATCTATTGCCTATTTGAAATTATTTTGGAAGGCTTGAATTGCAAAATCAACATCTTGATTTTCTATCTTTCCCTCTACATTACCTTCTAAAGCCTCTAAGGTATTTGCCTCCTCAGCCATAAGATGATGCAATTTAATGCTAATATCTCTAAGCTTGGCATTACATCTTTTTAAGATATCACTCTCAAACCTAGTATCTTCATACCATGTGCCTAACAACTGTGCAGTATTGTTGTCAAATACCTGATTATATATGAGTACTTTCACGTAAATGTGTCTCATCTCCACCAGGGCATCCAGATGGTTATCTACTTGGATGAATCTCCTTCTGACCCTCTTCTAAAGCTTATCCACCTTACTCCTCAATGTGTCGAGCAAGGTCCAGTTTGATAGGGATGTCTTTTATCACTCTTTCTACTTTAGTCATGAAAAGAATAAACCAATTATCTACCACATGAGCCTTATGCTTCCTTATGTCTAGACCTATGACCTCCTCCTAAGAAATAATGGTCAAAGGAGTGGCTATGTCAGTTGGCATGTGGTTAGGGTCAATTAACCCTTTTATGAATGTATGCAATTGGGCAATGTGCTCCTTGTGCATCTTATTTTTTTCTTTCTCCTTCTTTACACTTTTCATCAGAGAATCAATTATGTCTTTGGCATCTTGACCTTCCTACTCCTCAGTAGAAAAGCCTAGGTCAATATTAGCTATCTAAAATTCATCAATACTTATTTCTCCTTTCTCCTTGTCTGCTATTGGAAGAGCTACCTAAGTTGTCCTCCTTCTTATGGTAGGATCCCTCCTGATGGTGGATGTAGGTCTAGCCTTCCTTTTAGGCTTGATCATATTTGTTGAAAACAAAGAAGAAACATCAAACTCAGGCACATCAGTGACCTATGGTGGAACTATTTCCTTCTATAACCAATATGGTATGTCACCGGTAGGGGGTCCTTGTCCATCAGTCTGCTCAACATGAGCATCATGAGATTGTACATTTTGTTCTACCCTTGGAGGGGAAATTTATTTTCTCTATTCTTCCTCCTAGATTTTCTCATGAGAGATCTCTTATTGTGTAGGAGGTTCTTGTGATGCCTTTATATTCTGCTCCTATGTATTTTGTTGCATTTGATATTCAGAAGTATTTTGGACCTCTTGATCTATTTTGTCTAGGTGATCACCCTGATCATTCTTGGTCACATTTTCTGGTTCTTTTTGCTAACCATCACCTTAAGGAAGACTTTGTTCTTTATCTTTTGATACATCTCCCTCTCTAGGGTTTTGTACTTTATCAGTTTCCTTTTCACTTGTCCCTCTTTTAGGCACTAGTGTTGGGTCATTACCCTGATCTTCATTCTTATCAGGCATCTCTTTATCTTGAGTATCACTTTTATTAAGAATCTCCTAATTTTGATTATCACTTTTATCAGGCATCTCCTGATCACCTTCCTTCTATACATTGATTTCCACCCTCTCTTGTTCTAGAGGTAGATCCTTAGCTTTATCTTGACCCTCATCACCCTAGTAGGATAGGTCTATGGTAGTAGGGCTAGTGACCTGATCAACTAAATTTGTTAGTCCAATTTGTTGGGCTACCAGTTCAGGGCTTTCTTCTTTAATTTCTTTCATTTCAACCTCCTGCTAATGGGCTTCCTTTTGAACTTGGGGCATGCCATGAGGGGTCATCTTTGTGTTTGCCACCAAAGTCTCCATCCTTTGACTAGAAACATCATTAACTACATCATCATCTGATAAATCCACTGTATCATCTAATGGAAAAGGATGCTCCTTTCTTGTACTTCACCTCTCTTCCCTTTGTTCCTCTTCTTTCTTAGTCTTGAATTGTACAATGTCAAGGATAGGAACCTCATGCTACAAATTATTTAAAATACCTTGACCACCATCTCCCCTCAATAGCATAGGACTAATATCTATAGTTCATCTCATTGCAGTCTTTGGTTTCTTTTGAGGTGGGATTGGAACTTTCTTCTTTTTCTTCTTGATTAAGAGATCATCATCTGAGGGCTCTTCCTCTTCTTCTATAATAACAGGGGCATGTTTGGAAGCAACCTTCTTTTGTTTAGCAGGTGTATGGGGTGATGCTACAGTTGAGGTGGATGCTACATCTTCCTTTGGTTGGGGTTGCCTAATGATCACCACTCTAGATGTTGGGATCCCTTTATTACTTTTATCTTTCTTCTTTTCTTCACTTAGATGTCTTTCTCCATTTGACAACCTTTTCTCTTTGAGGAAATCATCTTGTTCCTCCTCAGATAACTCCTATCTTTTCCTTTTATTGTCCACAGTAAGGGCTACACCTTTCTTTTTCAATTTGCTGACTTTAGTATCCACCCAACTTTGGGTCAGTTGAATGACCTCTTGCATTATTTGGTCTAGTGAAGTCACCTCTGGCTAACTCAAATCAAGGGTTGATATTTTTGTGTTGTATACCTTGTTGTCCTCATATTCCCAGGACATGATCTTGCCATCATCCTCATGTAGCTGAATCGGTACTGATATGCAGTCAAAGGTGCGTATCTGATTTAGAGTGAGCCTCTAATAATTTCTTCTAACTTCTGCTTCATCATCACAATCAACCCAATAATATTCAAGGTGCTTTTGATGTACAAGCTTCCCAAGTAATGCATAGATCCTATCATATGGGTCATAGGGTCTAGCTAGTGGAAAAGGCTGGAAGCACATCAAGTTCAATCCTCCAGTCACATCCTTAACACTTTCTCTATCTGGACACATATACTAGCCAATGAAGACTAGAAAAAAAACATGTGGAATCTTTCCCGTTGTAATAAAGCCTCTACTGAGGGCAATATTTGTCTAGAAAATTCCATCAAGATAACCTGATCGGTTGGATACCTAGGCAGCATGAGAGGTTGTCCAGTAAAGCCTTCTATTCTCATATATGAAAATGTGGTGAATTGGATAAACCAAGCCCCATGCTTGTATATAATGGCTTGTGCCTCTACACTTAATCTTTGTGTTCTATCCTCTTCCATGGTCCTAACAAGATGCATGGAGGAGTCATTCACTAGCCTATAATTCTAGAGAGATTCTCCTCTTTTCAACTATGGGTAATGCTCCAAAATGTTCACATCCTCAGGGTTATCTCCAACCCTGCCTACTATCTGCAAGCCATTGAATGTGCCCCCGTATGCACAAGCATCTACTACATAAGAGGTCATATGAAACATGTTCACCTTTCTTCCTAGCCTCCTCATTCCTTCATCTAAACTATCACTTATGATTTTGGCCCATAGGGGTTTATCATCTGTATGCTCCACTATTTGGATAATGTCATACATCCAATTCTCAAAGGCTCCAGCATTTGCTTTCCCCATCATCCAACTGAGCATTGTCATCATGTATTGATATTCAAGAGTGAACTCAAACTTGAAGAGGTAGATAGACAATTTGGCTGAGGCCTTATATGTGCTACTCTTGGATCTCCATTGATACATGATCCTTCTAGCCTCTTTCTAGTTGCTACGATATTTCTTTTCCAACCTACCTAGGTTTAATTGAACAAAATTGGGTCCCCTAGGTAGATTAAAGGCTGAGGTGATGCTTGCAGCTGATAAATCTACATAAAGTCTCCCATGATTTTCTACCTTTCCAGTCTCTATATTGTAGTTTCAAGCACATTCTACCACTAGCTCTGTGGCTTCCATTGCATATGGAAATATTCCAGCATTCCACATCCCTGAGCTATATATTCTCATGAGTTGAGGGTTTCCACTTCCTTTCTCTAATCTTGGAGTCCATTTATCAAGATTAGTATTTCCTTGATGCATATCATTGATTTGTCCATATCTAAACATTATTCCCTCTGGCTGCACAAACATGGGCTTCAAAAACCCAGTATCGGATTGGTTCTTTCTGATTCCCATCAGATCCTACAATAAAAACATGCATGTCTTACCCTATCGTGTCCTGTGCAGCAGGGGTTTAGTAATCATGTGCATTTCATGATGATAATCTTATCATTCTAGTTTGTTTTATGCATCATCATGTAAATCAAATCTATAAAAAATGTTTTTACCTCATGATTTACCACAAATGACAAAAGGAGGGTTTCTAGTTACATACCTCATAATCACTTTTCCTTTTACTATATGGGTGATATCCGTATGAATGTGATTGCATTGCAATTACCATCTTCTGTTCCATTTGAATGTGAATTCTATTCTATTTGCAAGATACAATGATGCCTTGATCTCACGGAGCTCTGTAATTTTGCTTAAATGTATGGTAATTTTGAAATGAACCCCAAAAATTACCTTTTGACTAATTAACATAGCAAATTAGGGTGCATTTAGTGCCTTTTCATTCTTGTCCATTGATCGACACATAAGGTTTGTGGATGTTGACAAGTTGTTGAAGTGTATTTGAAATTTCAAAGGCACCACCTATCGTTGGAATTATATTTAATGCAAAGGGTGATCTTCATGAGGATCATGGATGTTGGGTAACATGACTGATATTTGGAACATAAGGGTGATATCACCTTCAAGATAGTCAACTGTTGATCAATGACTGAGGTCAAGTCATTATACCTTTGTAAATAATCATGATAACGCATTGTATTAATATGATCAAGTGGATATGCCACGTGGCATCATTTGATTAGCTATTAAAAGTCACTATATATCAGGTCATCTAGTGTCGACATGAGGGATATAAAAAAAATCTAGGTCCTTTAACACTATGAAATATCATCCTATTTGAGAATGAGAGGATGATGTTAGCAATTTATAAGTCTTTGAAATTGTTTGAAAGAATGACATCATCGTCATATGAGTTAAGATTAGGGATATTTCAGAATATGACCTACTTAAGTCTGGATTATGATGACATCATCATCAGATCATGTTCACTTTGTATCAGGTTAAGATGACGCCATCATCATATTGAGAAATATGACAGATGTTTAGAAATATGACCCTGCGGATCTCGAGCATACTGATGACTTCATCGCCATATTAGGTTCTTTTACAAATCAAGACAAGGTGAGATCATGGTCATATTTGTGGAGGGTGATATTATGTAATATGATGGATATTTAGAAATATGACCCTCCAAAAATATGCATGAGGACTTGACGGGTAGATATTCTTTCGCACTTAGTTTTGACGTTTGCATATTGAAGAATATGTAGATATCGGGTGATCTTCATATGTCGGGGTCATCTAATGAATGTGACTGATATTAGCAAATATGACCCTATGAGCATATAAGGTTTGACTAAACTTTGACTTGGCATAACTTTTTACCCTTAAGGAATATCAGGGTGATCCAAAAGGTAAACATGTTTAAAATTTTATACTCTTCCAAATTATGGGGTTCATGAATGCAACTTTTGACTTTGACACTTGACCTTCTCTTGTGATTCACATGCATGTGCAAGAGTGATATACTCAAGTGACTTTTGCCAAACTATCCAAAGCAAGAAAATAAGAACAAGCAGAAGTAAAAATTTGGGTCCATGTTTTGCTAAGGCAAAATGGGGTGTGTTGTACAACCACACAACAAATTGCTACCAAAGAAAAAAACCAAATTCAAATGATTCAAGTGATGAGGTCATAGTAAAACATAGCATTCTAACTCTCTTTAAGTACAAGTATCATGACCTTTCTAAATGATATCATGTTCATTAGTGCAACAATGTTGATAAGGGATCAAGTGTGTGCATATGATTAATAATCCTCATCTCAAAAGTAAGCAAAAAACAATAGTAACTGGTGTTAAGCTACATATTTTGGGTTCATCCCTTATAGCCAACCAAGATAGAGCCTTGTTGCCAACAGGCATCCATAGCCCTCACAAGGTTATCTTTACAATTCCCCTAAGTAGAGCCCCACTTCTAGTAGGCATCTACAACCCTGGTAGAGTTACTTAGATGACCTAAATTTTATCCTTTTGGATTTTCAATATACATCTCTTTTTTTATATATTCATAAGATATCATCATGTAAGCTCAATATGCAAGGTGTGGTCACTTTCTATTTTAAGTTGGGAATTGTAATGGTAGAAAGGGTGACCCTTTGGATTTTTCACTTAATAGCTATACTAATGTGTTTAGCAAACCCAAGGTTGTTAGGTGAGTCATCTTAAACATCTCCTTAGTCAAGAAAAGGTATCACTGATGAAAAGGACACCACAAACCTGATTAGGGATACTTCTCAGGGAGAGTCACAACCTATGTAGAAATTTGTTCTCATCACTTGAATCCTAACAATTTTGTTGGTTTTCTAGGGTGATAAGGTGCACCATCTTGACTAAGGAAAACAAAACTCAATAGCAATAAGGAAATAAACAAGCACACAAAGCAAAACTATACAAATGACTATACAATATGTACACTATGATACAATATCTCTTACATGACCCTATTTAAGCTTGAAAATAATGTTTGAGGAATTGTCCATTTACTGGTAATGGAACATCCTCCTCAGTTAGAGTCTTAAGTCTATAGGTGCTATCTCCTAGGATCTCTAAAATTTGAAAAGGACCTATCCAGAGTCTATCAAATTTTCCATGGTCACCTTTCTTTTCATGTGCTTTGTCCCATGCTAGGACCAAATCTGAAATCCTAAAATCCTTTCTTGTAGCTTTCTTATCAAACCAATGTTTAACAATAGCCTAATGTTTAGCAAATTGATCAATTGCTCTATCTCTCTTTTCCTCTAGGTGCATGAGTTGAAGCAGTCTAACTTCTTGTTTATTATCTATACCTAGATACTCTTGTGCAAATTGCAAACTAGGGATCTTTAAGTTAACAAGGAGGATAGGATCCACTCCATTTACTAATTGGTAGTGAGAGTTCCCTAACACAACCTTCATTCTAGTTCTTTGTACCCACAAGGCATACTTCAATAGGGTATTCCATTCCCTAGGATTCTTCTCTATCAGTTTCTTTATGATACTCGGTAAGTTTTTATTTGTTGACTCTGCTAAGCCATTTCCTTGTGTATAATAATTTGAAGAAAATTTCAAAATAATTCCATGATCAAAAGCACACCTAGATAAATTTAGTGATGCAAGTGCAGGTCCTTTATCACATACCAAAGCTTATGGAACTTTATACCTAGTCACTATGTTGTTCTCCAAGAACTTGATCACATCCTCTGCATTACATGTTTTACTACTAACTACTGCAGTCCATTTGGTGCAATAATTAGTGATTTTTAAGGCATACCTATGGCCTAAAGATGATGGAGGATTAATAGGTCCTATGAAATCCATGCCCCACTAAGCAAATGGGTGCATCTCCATCACTGGATGCAAGGGTTGGACAACATATCTTTCTTGATTAGTAGCAACCTAACAAGTATGGCAAAATTTAATGTGTTCTATAGTGTCTTTAAAAATAGTAGGCCAATAATATCCTTCCCTCAGGATAGCATGTGCAATAGCTAAGTGAGATCTATGTGCAGTACCAAACTTATCATGTAACTCAGCCAAAACTTTGTTAGCTTCTTGTCTATCCAAACATCTGAGATATATTCCTTCATAGTTTCTCTTGAAAAGGACTCCCTTGATCATGTACTTTTTTGATCTTATTTTTAAATCTCTCCTCTATGAAGCTTGCAATTTTCATGGGCATCTTCTAGTAATTAGGATGTGCCTTGTATTTGAATACCATTCTTTTCTCTCTTTAGTATCCACCATATATTGATGACACATTATGTTAGGGCCAGTCTCAAAAATCATCTGGCTTAAGGCTTGTCCCCTTACTAGCTTCATGGGTGTTATATCCATGTCATATTCTTGGAGCACCATTAGCCATTTAGCTCTCTTTACCCCAGGCTCGCTCTGCATCAAGAGCATTTTTACATCTGCATCTAGTACTACAACAATTATCTTACTTCTCAGGATGTAATGTCTAAATTTCTTAACTGCTCTGACTAAAGCAAGAGCTTGTCTCTCAACATCCATGTATATGAGCTCTACATCCTTGAATGGGAAGATCATGAAAGCTATAGGGTTTTCTTCTTTGGCTTCATTCCTCTGTGTCAGTATAGTTGTTTTTTGAAGCAAATGAGTAAATATAGAAATCTCTTATATAATCTAGACTAATCAAAATAGGTGCATTTGAAATGGCTTTCTTGATGTCTTCAAAAGCAGCCTTTGCTTCGGGTGTCCATTTGATCTTAGTATCCTTTTTAAGCATTGCATTAAGTGGTCTGACGATCTCTGCAAACCCAGTGATGAACTTTCTAATAAAATTTATCTTTCCAAAGTATCATTTGAGTTCTTTCTTACTTCCAAGAAGTTGCAGCTTCATGATAGATTCTACTCTAGTAGGGTCAATGGTGATCCCATTTTCTGTTATCAAATGACCTAGTAATTTACCTATGGTCACTCCAAAGATGCAATTTTTCAAATTGAGGGAGATACCATACTACTCACACTTCTTAAGCACCTTCCTGAGCTCTTCTATGTGATCACCCCTTTTCTTTGAAAAGATGGTTAAGTCATCCATGTAAATGACTATGCATTTTCCAATTAAACCTCTAAAAGCTATATCCATTGCACATTGAAAGGTGGCTCCAACATTAATCAGGCCAAAACACATGTGTCTATAAGAAAATATTCCCCACATGGTGGTGAATGTAGTCTTCAATGTATCTATTTTGTCTACCATTACCTGGTTATGCCCTGAGAAACCATCCAAGAATGACATCATTTGGGCTCCATTTACTATTTGTAAGACCTCGTCTAGTGAAGGCAAAGGATAGTTGTCCTTTTCAAAAGCTCTGTTCAAATTTTTGAAGTCTACACATAGGTGTATATCCCCATTCTTATTTCTTACAGGGACCAAATTGTCTACCCAAGTTGAATGCCTCATAGGAAATATGATTCTAGCATTGAGTAACTTCTTAACTTCTTCAAAGATGATGGGTTCTAACAAGGCATTAACAGGTATTTACTTTTGTCTAAAAGGCTTAGCATCTAGTTTCAATGATATTGTGTGAGTGATGATTGAGGTATCATAAGTCTTCAACTCATCATAGGTCTAGACAATAACATGTATGTAATCCTTCAGTGCTTAAGTTATCACTTCCTTTTCTTCTTTAGTGCAAACTTTACCAATTAGAACATTTCTTACATCTTTCTTCTATCCTATATTGATTGGTGAATATTCTCCTCCATCAGTCTTTGGGAGATTTTTTTGTTTCATCATATTGTGCAGATCAATGGCCTTTTCTAACTCTATCATACCTTTGGGAATCCTATTGCTTGGTAATTCCATGATCTCTTCTTCTTCCCCCATATGATTTTCTACATCCCTTTCATTTATGATCTAAGCATCAAATACATCTCTATTTGATATGAAATCCAAAATGTGTTGATCATCATCAAATACTTGGAGATTGGTGACATTATCTGGCATGGAAGGAAATGATACTAATTTAATAGAGAATCTCTTCAGACCAAAAATGGACAATGGTTCCAATGTTCTAGCAACCTACGCTAAGGCATCTACCCTATGATTTTGTTCTCTAGGCACATGGGTGATGTTGAATGCATCAAATTCTTCTATTAAGTCCCACACCCTATGTATGTAGTTGGACAATTTCTTGTAATTCCAGGACTATATACTTCTCACTTGTCTTACCACTAATTCTAAATCCCCATAAACATGCAGAATCTTTACTCTTTTCTTTAGAGAAAACAATAATCCATGAATTAATGCTTCATATTCTGTCGCATTATTGGTACATGGGAATTGTAATCTATATGCTGCTAGGTAGGACTTTCTTACTGGGTTAATAAGATCTATACCCATCCCAGCTCCTTGTTTTGACTTTGATCCATCAAACCTAAGGATCCGTGGTTTATCTTCTGTCAAAGGCTTATCTAGACCTTCCCTTTTATTTTTAGCTCTGGAAGCTGCACCACCTGATATCCACTTTAACTTTTGTGGTTCATTCCTCATCTTTTTTGGTGTGTGATTTGAGTTTGATACCTTTCCTCTTTTAACATTTGTGGTATCATCACTATCAGTGTCTATTTGCACTTCAATCTCTTTCTTTTTATCTTCAAGTATGTCTCTACTGTCAGATAGTTGACTTTTTGAATAAAGCACCTCTTACTTATTCAACATATGTAAACATAATGAACATATGGTCTTTGAATGTGGTGCTTTATGTAGTCTACACCATCCATCAATTATAACATGATGTTGAGAAATTTCCTGCAACATAAGCCTCTAAATCTGTTTTGATAAAAAATTTCAAACTTTATTAAATTACTCCCTTTATCTTCATCAGTTACTTCATAATCTAACTCAATCAAATAGTCAGTCCCTGGGGTAATGTTATATTCATCCTTGGAAGTATTGTCCACATACATCAGGATCTCCTCTAAATTGTAAGGGTGGCTTTCATCCTGATATGTATCTTCTTCTGTACCTATAGATGAAAAATAAGAATCAGCATCATTATAACTATCTATATCACTTACCTCAATTGAGAACAATCCCTTCTCATTACATGCTCATTCTAGCTCTCTAAATGTGCTTCATCATGTAACCTGCACCAACCTTCCATCAAAATGTCCTCATTGGATATGTTCAATGTTAGACAACATTGTATTTCTCTAGCTAAGTGCAATTCAAAGTCCTTGAAATGGTCAATTTCATCATTATCATCTGAACTATAATTAGACTTTATGATCACTCTGTTATCTAGATGAACATCATCATGGATATGTGTATTACACATGAGAATTTCCTCTATCCTAACTATTCAGGGTTTGATGGTGTAAATCCCTGGTTCAATATCTCATTTGTGTTATTATATTTAGTGATCATGTGTTTCATTTGAGGTTTAGCCTCTATTCTAATTTGATTAGGAATCCCTTTCCAAGGTAACCACATGTGGCTGAAATGTGTAGACATGTAACCATTAAGTGTTTTTGACCAATCCCTACTAAGAAGCATTCCATAAGTATCAAAGATATCCACCACTTGGATGTCAGTGTAATATTGAATTCTTGGATTTGATGCTAATTGCATGTACATATGTGTTAACTCTCCCACTACACTTAGTTCAATCTTATCTAGTTTTGTCACTTTCTTGAGTGGTTTAGCGGGATTTAACCCTAAGGCATTGTAGATAGACAGTGGCATCACATTGGTAGATGCACTTGAATCCACTAGGCAATTGTGTAGGTTCTTACCCAAAATCCTTAAGGTAAGTAGGGATGGAGGTGACTCAATTTTATCTTTATAGAGAGTCATATGTGAGGTTTTAGTAGCTTGAATAGTAGCTGGGACTTTGTGTTTGATGTTACTTTCTTTGGCTACATGATCTTTGTTCAAAACCTGACTAGGAATATGATCATGACTATCTTATTTTGGTGTAGGCTCATCTAAAGACCTCATGAAAGTCTTCTTAATGGTTGGAATTTTAAGCAGTTTTGATAATGATAGGCTGATTTTAACTCTTTTCATCTCCTTTTCTAAATATGTGACTAATTTTTTAGACTCAGGAGATTGACTATTGTCTTTTAGCACTGTGTTCTGAGGTGCATAATACTAGGCATTAACCTTGGGAAGACCAGAATTATTACTTGCTTTTGGTTCACAAGGAGTGTTGAAGTTATTGGGTGGAAAGGACATGGTCAATGGTCCAGAAGGTCTATTAGAATTTCTCCTGAGGTTATAATTGTGTCTACCCTAATATTGTTGCTGATAAGCATGGATTTCCTCATGTTCCACTGCTGGTTTATTTTCATCTTCAAAAGGAAACACAACTTGTTTCAAATGCTAAAGCAGACTCCTCACATGCTAGTGTATAGTTCTCATGAGTTGAGATTGCTTGGTGATGAGGCTGATTTACATAACTCTCTAACACAATGAAAGAATCATATCCACAAGGGACGATTTCATTTCCTTCAATGAAAAGAGGATTTCCTGTGGTGTTGGACACTTCATTCTAAAAGATAGCAGCTATTAAGTTGAACTGAGGACAATCTAGCTCAGCATGTGCATTGGTGTTGTGTATTCTACACCAATTTGTAAGAGCTACTTCTACCAAATTGACCCTAGTACTCTATTTTGGTTTGTTTTGGGGCTGGTTATCTAAGGGTGATGGCAAAGATCCATTGTTTGGCCTAGTATTCCATATTCTAGGTAGCCTAGGTGCATTATTGTTATTACCATTGTTACTATTATAGTTCCTATCATTATTGTACCCTCTGTCAGGATATCCTGATCTATCATTATTATATCCTCTATTTTGGTTTTACTAAGAGTAAAATTTTTGACCTCTCAAGTGTGAAATTTATGTTGTCAATTTTCTTAGTTGTGTAGACATCTCTTTGATGTCTTCTTTCTCTTCCTAAACTTTGGCTACTATGTTTTCTAATTGAGGTTTGAAGAAAGAAGAACCATTGATGTTGTTTTATCCTACATCCTAAGATGTTTGAGCATGTCCTGGATATTATACTATCTGACCATTTCCATTTGGAGGGGACATGATACTAAGAGGAGGTACCTGTAATGGACCAGACATTATAACAGGAGGCATCATGACTCCATTGGTTTATTATTGAATAAGTTATGCTAGATATGTTATGGTAGGTGTTGCAGTAGGAATCCATTGCTGATTAACTTTTATTGCTTCTTCAAAAGATTGTGTTAAAGATGTGACACCTGCTGGGAATTAAGGTGTCTCAACCTTTGCAATTTCCTAATGTTGTATTTATTTATCCCATGTTGAGTTGGCATAGTCAGCACCTTGTGTATATGCAACAGGATAAATTTTGGTGACTTTGGCAACTGCAGTTTCCCCCTTGAATAATTAATGGGGGTTTGGGGGCAGTTCCCCCAAGACAGGGTTAAGGGGCGTAGCCCCTTGCGGGGTTGAGGGGTAGTGCCCTTGTGGGGGCTCGGGGGCAATGCCCCTGAAACCTCAAATAATTTTTAATTAATGACAAGTGTTAGTGAGTATCTTTGCATGAGAGAAAGGCATATTTGGGTGGTCAAAGGAGGTTATTGGTGCAGGAGCACCTACCTGACAGCTGGCCTTCATGAGGCAGTTAGTAGTTTAGGTCTTGTTTGTGTTTCCAAGAAGGTCTGTTAGACCAAATGCATGTAATAAGGTCATGCTGATCAGGATAAGATCATGCTGACCAGGCTTTTGCTATTTTTAGCTAGTTAGTTATAACAGCTGTCATGATGTATGTTCGGTTGGATCTCCCAGCCGCTTGGAGAGTTCCCAGCCGCTTGGAGTCGGGTCAGTAGTACTCGTAGGAAAGTCTTTATAAGCATGAGATCGTTTGATATTGCAGATATAGAGACAGATATCATCGATCGAGCTTGAGTGAGACTGAGAGAGAGATTGATCATATTGTATTGCATCTTTGAAATCAATAAAGTGATCCTGTTTTGTGTTCTTGCTCTGGTTGCATTCCATTACTTGATTGATCTACTGGTTTGAGAGGGTGTCATGGATTTCCTGATCCATTCCACCGGTTGACTCATCTGATCGGTGGAATGGTAGTGTACAGTAGGTTAGATGGTAGATTGTTTTTCGTTTGCATGCAGGTGTGCAGGATCGCGGTCAAGAGATGTTGAAGACCCTAGCATCCTCATGTGCTAGGTCGAGTTGATAAGCTGATTGAGTTGGAAGATCACCCTGAGGTTGGATCGGATCATCCCTGGAGGATCGGCGAAGTGAAACTTCGCAAAAGCTGAAAGTTCGGTAAAGACGGCATCATTAGGATATTTCTGCAAATATCCTGCAGTCGGGTTAGGCATCGTCATCCGGATAAGTGAAGATGAACATGATGCAGTTGAGCGCATGAAGTACGGGTTCGTCGGGGTGATCATCATCTGGAGGAGCTGAGGTGGAGTGCATCGGCATCAGGTAGAAGATCGGTTCATGAAACTGTTGGAGTTTTCATGTTGTGAGTGCATTAGGATGTTCTAAGTCGGACATAGACTAAGTGCATGTATCGGCATCAGGATCATCATATCGGAAGTGCCAAACATCCGCATATCGCGAGTTGATGCGGGAGAGAGTTCAGGTTTTTTCGACTAAGTGTTGAAGAGGTCATCAGGATATTTGGTGACGTCAGCGTCATCAGGATATGACGTCATCGTCATCAGGATATTGAGATATCCCCCCTATGCGAGTTTATCCTGCCGTCGTTAAGTGCTTGGGTATCGGCGGAAGTCCGTGGCAGGAAGTTGTGTTAACATCGTCATCAGGAGGTTTCGAAGAGAACCGAATAAATTATATCATGATGCTGTTGCTCGTATCGTCGGGTAGCGGAGCATCGAAGGTAAGCTGCTGAAGTGGACGTCATCAGGATATTTGAACAACCGGATGTGGGATATCCTGCTGACGAAGGAGTTGTTGCATGTTATGATGATGACGATGGAGTCCGGCGCCCGATGAACAGTGCAACCGGAGGATGTGTTCGCCCGCTGAACATCATGATGATGATGTTAGGAGGAAAGCGGAGAAGGTGAATAGTAGTCGGCAGGAGGACAATTGCGAGTGTCCGAAATATGATGATGCTGTTGGTTTTAGGAAACATGATGATGCTGACAGTATAAAGCGGAATATGATGATGATGGCGAAGATGATGATGATGAGGTTGGTCTGCAGACATTCATGCTATATGCGAAGGTTATAGTGTGGATGCCTCTGCATCATAGTGGTATCAGAGCTCAGCAAAAGGTCTGGGCTGTTGTGTGTTGATTCTGTCACCGAAAGGGCAGAGGTAGAGATAGAGTTGAGTTGTGTGTTGATTGTGAGGTTGACAAAATGCCTCCTAAAGGTAGTGGTACTGCAAGGGAGTTGCAGGAACTGAAGGAGAAACATGCTAGAGAGATGAGGAAGATGAAGGAGCTTGCTGAAGCACTTCAAGCCAGGCTGACAGCCCTGGAAAAGAACAAAAAGAGGGAAGTGGAAGACAGTGAGTCTGAAGAAGATGCAGATACTGTTGAAGAGTATGAAGAGGTAGCTGAAGATCTGGATGCTGAAGACCAGAGATTGGCAAAACTGTTAAAGGCAGTGCAGAGTGAAAAACCTAAGGTAAAGGTTGATGTTTCCAAGTATACTGGAAGCTTGAATGAAGATGAATTGTTGGACTGGATTGCTGCACTAGATAATCACTTTGAATGTGAAGATGTTACTGAAGATCAGAAGGTAAAGATTGCAAAGACCAAGTTAGGAGGTCATGCTTTGGTATGGTGGGATTATGTACAATCTGAGAGAAGGAAGCAAGGGAAGTCTAAGATCACTTCTTGGGATAAGATGGTAGCAAGGATAAAGGGTAAATTCTTGCCAAGGGATTATGAAATCCAGATGTTTAAGAAGCTGCAATTTTTAAAGCAGAAAGACAGGGATGTGAAAGCATATACTGAGGAATTTTATCTGTTGAGTATGAGATCTGGTCATCATGAGAATGAGGTAGAAAAGGTGGCTAGGTACTTGGCTGGTTTGAGGTTTAACATACAGGATGAGTTAGTGTTAGCTAACCCTAAGAATGTGGAGGATTGTTATCAAATGGCAATCAGGATTGAAGAAAAGATGAATAGAGGACATGAGAAGTCCATGAGAGGAAGAGGCAACAATAGGGGAAGAGGAACAGCCCCTGCACAAAAGCAAACCAATGAGGGTCAAGAAGACACTGGTAAAGGACAGGGACAGTCTGATTTCAGAGGTGGATGGAAAGGTAATAGAGGACGATTTGGAGGTGGTAGAGGTTCTACTACATTTTCAGGAAAGTGTTACACCTGTGGAGAGTTTGGTCATCCATCTTTCAAATGTCCAGAAAACAAAGGTTCATCATCCAGAAATGATAGAACAAGTGACAAGAGGGTACAACTGGTACAAGAAGAGAAAGAAGAAGAAAGTGCACAGAGTTCAAACAAAGGTCCTGAGAATTTTGGATATCCAGAGAGTGGAGAATCACTACTGTTAAGGAAAACAAGTTTGCAGGCATCAAAGGATATGATTCAAAGAAGAGCTCTTTTCAAGACCACATGCAAGAGCAAAGGTAAGGTATGTAAAGTTGTCATTGATACTGGTTCAACAGACAACATGGTATCTCAGGAAATGGTGATAAACTGAAGCTGGAAAGGATTCCACATCCACACCCTTACAAGGCATCTTGGGTGAGTGATAGGCAATCACTTTTTGTCTCTGAACAGGCATATGTGGATTTCCAGATTGGACCATATCAGGATAGAATCTTGTGTGATATATTGCCTATGGAATGTTGTCACCTACTGTTAGGTAGACCATGGCAATTTGACAGAAGGGTACTGTATGATGGGTATGCTAATACCTACACCATCCAGAAAGATGGGAAGATCATTAAGTTGATGCCATTGCAGGCAAAAGCTGCAGTACAGAAGGCAGCTCAACTCATTTTAATGAGAAAGAAGGAGTTTGTGCAGATGCCTAGAGGAGCAGGCATGAAGGCAGTTCAGGACACTGCAGAGAAAGGAGTTGTTACAGACAACAAGCTGAAGAAAGTTTCAGTTGTGACTGACAGAGGTCAGCAGCAGGTTCAGAAACAGGGGTGCAACCAACCATCAGTTGAAAGGAATGACAAGGATGTTGTCATAGTTGGGACTATTGCTTGTCCTATCAAGGTTGACAGGAAGATAGAGTTGAACATTTCAGCAGTTCAAGAGGTAGTTCAGACAGAGGTTCTGGTCAGGCAACCTGACAAACACAAGGTATGTGAGAGAAAGGCCTACATCAACAGGCATGAGGATTTACTTGCCAGCAAGCAAGTTACAGTTCAGAAGTCTTGGAGCAGCCAAGAGACAGCAGCAGACAAAGCTGGAGCAGGTCAGACTATTGACAAGGCAAAGTGTAGAGGTGGAGGACTTCCACATACTAAACTCATGGGACATGAGTTCTTTTCTGTTGGGGAGTATGGTGCAGGAGCACCTACCTGACAGCTGGCCTTCATGAGGCAGTTAGTAGTTTAGGTCTTGTTTGTGTTTCCAAGAAGGTCTGTTAGACCAAATGCATGTAATAAGGTCATGCTGATCAGGATAAGATCATGCTGACCAGGCTTTTGCTATTTTTAGCTAGTTAGTTATAACAGCTGTCATGATGTATGTTCGGTTGGATCTCCCAGCCGCTTGGAGAGTTCCCAGCCGCTTGGAGTCGGGTCAGTAGTACTCGTAGGAAAGTCTTTATAAGCATGAGATCGTTTGATATTGCAGATATAGAGACAGATATCATCGATCGAGCTTGAGTGAGACTGAGAGAGAGATTGATCATATTGTATTGCATCTTTGAAATCAATAAAGTGATCCTGTTTTGTGTTCTTGCTCTGGTTGCATTCCATTACTTGATTGATCTGCTGGTTTGAGAGGGTGTCATGGATTTCCTGATCCATTCCACCGGTTGACTCATCTGATCGGTGGAATGGTAGTGTACAGTAGGTTAGATGGTAGATTGTTTTCCTTTTGCATGCAGGTGTGCAGGATCGCGGTCAAGAGATGTTGAAGACCCTAGCATCCTCATGTGCTAGGTCGAGTTGATAAGCTGATTGAGTTGGAAGATCACCCTGAGGTTGGATCGGATCATCCCTGGAGGATCGGTGAAGTGAAACTTCGCAAAAGCTGAAAGTTCGGTAAAGACGGCATCATCAGGATATTTCTGCAAATATCCTGCAGTCGGGTTAGGCATCGTCATCCGGATAAGTGAAGATGAACATGATGCAGTTGAGCACATGAAGTACGGGTTCGTCGGGGTGATCATCATCTGGAGGAGCCGAGGTGGAGTGCATCGGCATCAGGTAGAAGATCGGTTCATGAAACTGTTGGAGTTTTCATGTTGTGAGTGCATCAGGATGTTCTAAGTCGGACATAGACTAAGTGCATGTATCGGCATCAGGATCATCATATCGGAAGTGCCAAACATCCGCATATCGCGAGTTGATGCAGGAGAGAGTTCGGGTTTTTTCGACTAAGTGTTGAAGAGGTCATCAGGATATTTGGTGACGGCAGCGTCATCAGGATATGACGTCATCGTCATCAGGATATTGAGATATCCCCCCTATGCGAGTTTATCCTGCCGTCGTTAAGTGCTTGGGTATCGGCGGAAGTCCGTGGCAGGAAGTTGTGTTAACATCGTCATCAGGAGGTTTCGAAGAGAACCGGATAAATTATATCATGATGCTGTTGCTCGTATCGTCGGGTAGCGGAGCATCGAAGGTAAGCTGCTGAAGTGGACGTCATCAGGATATTTGAACAACCGGATGTGGGATATCCTGCTGACGAAGGAGTTGTTGCATGTTATGATGATGACGATGGAGTCCGGCGCCCAATGAACAGTGCAACCGGAGGATGTGTTCGCCCGCTGAACATCATGATGATGATGTTAGGAGGAAAGCGGAGAAGGTGAATAGTAGTCGGCAGGAGGACAATTGCGAGTGTCTGAAATATGATGATGCTATTGGTTTTAGGAAACATGATGATGCTGACAGTATAAAGTGGAATATGATGATGATGGCGAAGATGATGATGATGAGGTTGGTCTGCAGACATTCATGCTATATGCGAAGGTTATAGTGTGGATGCTTCTGCATCAGTTATGACATGTTGTAAAAGGAATATGATATTTTTAGTCAGTGTATGATAGATTCTCTTACAGCTGTAAGTGCTATCAGTTATAATAGATTCTATGATAGTTGTAAGGTGCATAATAGCATCTGTCGTAACCTATCTTGGGACCAGGTGCCCACTTCGGGATGGGATGTTGGACAAGTGTCCTTAGGCATGGGTTTTGGGGCATGAGTCCAAGATGGACGCCCATCTCTAGAAGGTTCCAGATTTGCCTTGTAAACTCTATATAAACAGGTGCTTGGATGGGAGATAGATAACTTTGGTACAAGTATTGTTATGCTGCCAGAATATCTCTAGATTCAACATTTGAAGACTCCTGAAAGAGCATTGGCTCTGAAACTGTATTGTAATCTGCTATTGTTTACTGTAATACATTTGAGCTATGTTTTGGAGTGTGGGGTTTTTCACCCATAAGGGTTTTCCCCATGTATATCTTGTCTCTCTCTGCTGTCTACTTTCTGTGTGTATGTGTATTGCTGCAATATCTCTGTTAGATGTTCTATGTTGCTATAGTTGTAAGAATTAAAGTTGAATTTGCATACATCTCTCCTCATTAGATTAGTGTAGGAAGTGATTTTCGCACACCTAGCTTCCTTTCACTTGGTATCAGAGCTTGATCACCTTTGGTCCTAGTTGTTGGGTAAGGGTTTTTTGAGCTAATCTTAGGTTGAGTGGGAGTCTGTGTAGAGTATTCTATTTTCTATTGCAGCAAGGAGATGGCAAGCACATCAAGAAGGTTTGAAGTGGAGAAGTTCAATGGCAGTAGTTTTGAGTTGTGGAAGCTCAAAATGGAAGACATGTTAGTTGACCGAGACCTTTGGGAAAGTGTGAATGGAAATAAACTAGCTACAATGACATAAGCTGGTTGGGATCTCAAGGATCAGAAGGCTAAGGGTCTCATAAGACTTAGTCTTGCTGATTCTGTGTTGTTAAATGTCCATGAGGAGACTACTGCAACACTCCTTTGGAAGAAGTTAGGGGATGTGTATCAAGCCAAATCCCTTGTCAATAAACTTTTCCTAAGAAAGAAGTTGTATTCTCTTCAAATGGAGGATGGAGGATCCATGGCTGAGCATATGAATGCCTTTAACATGATGGTTGTACAATTGACATCTATCAGTGTAAAGATGGAGGAGGAGGATTGGTGTATGACCCTACTTTGTTCTTTTCCTGAATCATGGGATCATCTTGTCATGGCAATCGGAAGCACCACATCCACATTCAAAATGGAAGAGGTGGTTTCTTCACTGTTATCTGAAGAGATGCAGAGAAAGTCTTCTAAGGCAACCAAAGAAGCCCTTGCAGTTCATGGAAGACCCAAGGAGAAAGGGAAGAAGGACAAGAAAGCTAAGAAGGGTAGATCCAAATCTCGTGGGAGATCCAAATCTCCTGGAAAGTCCAAGGCTCTTTGTTGGAACTATGGCAAGACCGAGCATTTCTGAAAGGAATGCAAAGAGGAGAAGAAGAAAAAGAAGAAAGCTCCTGATTCAGATTCTGACAAATCACAAGATGACGGTGATGCCTTCATCATAGCCCTGGCAACCCATGCATCTGATGATGTGTGGCTAATTGACTCTGGTGCATCATTCCACATGACCTCGCATCGAGACTGGTTCACTAAGTATGAGGAGTTCGATGGTGGAAATGTGTATCTAGGTGACAACTCTCATCTGAAGATCATTGGTCATGGAAGAGTCTCTATCCGATTCCCTGATGGTCAAGTGAAGAGGATCTCTAGGGTTATGTACATCCTAGGCTTAGCATGGAACCTGCTTTCTGTAAGTAGTTTGAATGATGCAGGTGTGCAGGTTGTCTTTTCAAAAGAAGGATGCAAGATGACTAGAGGATCTATGGTGCTTGCTAAGGGTACTTGGAGAGGTACTCTGTTTTAGCTGGAAGCATGCATTGCACAATGTAAAAGTTCTTCTAACTCAAGGAAGAGGGCAGCAGTCACTTCATCCCCACCATCTGAATGAGTAGTGAAGAAATCTATTGTTTCTAATCTTGATGGTTGTAATCGTGCATTAGAAGTTAAACTTCCTATAGAAAAGACAATGTTATGGCATAAGAGATTTGGCCACATTGGTGAGAAGGGTCTGCATACCCTAAAAAATAAGAACCTCATTGAGGGGTTAGATGATTGTAATCTTGAGTTTGACTTTTGCAAACATTGTATTTATGGAAAACAAAACCATGTTCAATTTTACTCGAGTTCTCATAAGTCTTCTGGAATGTTGGACCTCATTCATTCTAATGTGTTTGGTCCTATTAATGTTCCTTCATTATCAAAATCTATATACTTTGTATCTTTTATAGATGATTACAGTAGAAGGACATGGATTTATTTTCTCAAAAGCAAATCTGAAGTCTATAGCAAGTTTAAGGAGTTTAGAGCCTTTGCTGAAGATCAGACTGGTAAAAAGATTAAATGTTTGAGAACTGACAATGGTGGTGAGTTCTGTTCTACAGAATTCAATAAGTATTGCAAGGAACTTGGGATTGAAAGACATAAGACAACTCCATACACACCACAACAAAATGGAGTTACTGAGAGGATGAACAGGACACTGATGGAGAAGGCTAGGAGTATTCTTAGTGGAGCTGGTCTAGGACAAAAGTTTTGGGCTGAAGCTGTTGCCACTGCTTGTTATCTGGTAAACAGCTCTCCTACATCAGCTCTTGTTGGAAAGACACCCATGGAGGTGTGGTCTGGTAGAAAGCCTTCAATAAGGCATCTTCGTGTTTTTGGTTGTGAGGCATATGCACATGTGCCTAAGGAGAAGCGATCAAAGTTAGAGAACAAAGTTGTTAAGTATATCTTCATTGGTTATTCTATTGGTGTGAAAGGATACAAGCTTTGGGACCCCGTGGATGAAAAAGTGTTGTATAGCAGAAGTGTCATCTTCAGAGAGCTTACACCTTCTTCCACTATTTTCCAGCCAGAAGAAAAAGAAAAGAAAGAGGATGTTGTTCAGTTTCCTCTCACCCCTAAGAAGATTGAATAGAAAGACAATGTTGGACCTGATGATGAGGAGAGCTCTAGCAGCTCTGAAAGCTTAGATGAAGAAGTTGAACCTCAACCTCAGCTCTTGAGGAGGTCTACACAGATAAGGAAGCAACCTGAAAGGTTTGGTTTTACATTGCTTGATTCTAGTTGTGCTTATGCTTTGCTTACTAATAGTGATGAACCTAGAACTATATCAAAGGCTCTGGATATGAAGGATGCAGGTTCCTAGAAGGAGGCCATGGAGGAAGAAATGGCTTCTTTGGATAAGAATCAAGCTTGGGACTTGGTGCCTTTGCCTCCTGGATAGAAACCCATTGGATGTAAATGGGTGTTCAAGAAGAAGATTGGTACAGATGGCAGTATTGAGAAGTATAAGGCCAGATTGGTTGTGAAGGGGTATTCAAAAGTGGAGGGTATAGATTATGGTGAGATCTTCTCTCCCGTTGCAAAGATGACATCCATTCGATTCCTGTTGTCACTCGCAGCAGCTTATGACTTGGAGGTAGAACAGATGGATGTGAAGACAGCTTTCCTTCATGGTGACTTGGAGGAGGAAATCTACATGTCATAGCCAGAGCATTACATGGTAAAAGGTAAAGAAAATTTAGTTTGCAAACTTAAGAAGTCTTTGTATGGTTTGAAGCAATCCCCTAGGAGATGGTACTTGAAGTTTGATGCCTTTGTGTTGTCAATTAGATTTGTGAGATCAAAATCAGATCATTGTGTTTATTATAAGTTAGATGGTGATTGTATTCTCATTGTTACACTATATGTTGATGATATGTTGCTCATTGGGAAGGGTAAAAATATGATTTCTGATTTTAAATCTCAGTTGTCAGCTCAGTTTGAAATGAAAGATTTAGGGGCAGCTAGGTACATTCTAAGAATGGAAATCAGAAGAGACATATCCAACAAAAAATTTTGGTTAAGCTAGAGTAAGTATGTGAAGTCTGTGTTGGACAGATTCAGCATGGCAGATTATAGACCATTGTGTGTTCTTGTTTCTTTGGGAACAAAGTTGTCTATTGAGGATCGTCCAAAATCTCCTAGTGAGGTGGAGGACATGAGCAGAGTACCTTATGCTAGTGTTGTTGGCATTTTGATGTATGCCATGGTCAGCACAAGACTAGACATTGCCCAAGCAGTGGGAGTCCTTAGTCGATTTATGGCTAATCCTGGACGAGTTCATTGGGATGCAGTTAAGTGAGTGTTCAAATATTTGAGGGGTACTTCTAAGTATTCTATTTTCTATCATGGTAATGTTTAAGGACCTCCGCATTCTGTTGATATTTGTGGACTTGTGGATTCAGATTAGGCAGGTGACATTGACAATAGGAGATCCACCAGTGCTTATGTTTTTACACTATTTGGTGGTGCTATTAGTTGGATGAGTAAGCGACAACTAGTTGTTGCTTTGTCCACGATAGAAGATGAGTATATGGCAGTAACTCATGCTTGTAAGGAAGCCATTTGGCTTAAGAGATTGTGTTCAGATATTGGTGTTGATGTAGGTCAGATCATGATCAGTTGTGATAGTCAGAGTGCAATTTACCTTGGGAAGAATCCAACTTTCCATGCTAGAACAAAGCACATTGATGTTCAATTTCACTTTGTACGAGACATGGTTGAGGATGGAAAGGTAAATTTGGAGAAGGTAGATACTTTGAAGAATGTTGCAGATGCATTGACGAAACTAGTGGGCATAGAGAAGTTCAGATGGTGTTCGGAGTCTATGGGCCTCTTGGCCCCCAACAGTTAAATCTTGTCATTGCTTTTGGCCTTTGCAAGGTGTTCGACAAGTAGGAGAATGTTGGGAATTAAGGTGTCTCAACCTTTACAAATTCCTAATGTTGTATTTATTTATCCCATGTTGAGTTGGCATAGTCAGCACCTTGTGTATATGCAGCAGGATAAATTTTGGTGACTTTGGCAGCCGTGGTTTCCCCCTTGAATAATTAACGGGGGTTTAGGGGCAGCGCCCCCAAGACAGGGTCAAAGGAGGTTATGACATGTTGTAAGAGGAATATGATATTTTTAGTCAGTGTATGGTAGATTCTCTTACAGCTATAAGTGCTGTCACTTATAACGAATTCTATGATAGCTGTAAGGTGTGTAAGAGCATCTGTCGTAACCTATCTTGGGACCAAGCACCCACTTCAGGATGGGATGTTGGACAAGTGTCCTTAGGTATGGGTTTTGGGGCATGAGTCCAAGATGGATGCCCATCTCTAGAAGGTTCTAGATTTGCCTTGTAAACTCTATATAAACAGGTGCTTGGATGGGAGATAGATAACTTTGGTACAAGTATTGTTATGCTACTGGAATATCTCCAGATTCGACATTCGAAGACTCTTGAAAGAGCATTGGCTTTGAAACTGTATTGTAATCTGCTATTGTTTACTGTAATACATTTTAGCTATGTTTTGGAGTGTGGGGTTTTTCACTCATAAGGGTTTTCCCCACGTATATCTTGTCTCTCTCTCTCTCTCTTCTGTCTACTTTCTGTGTGTATGTGTATTGCTGCAATATCTCTATTAGATGTTCTATGTTGCTATAGTTGTAAGAATTAAAGTTGAATTTGCATACATCTCTCCTCATTAGATTAGTGTAGGAAGCGATTTCTGCACACCTAGCTTCCTTTCAACACTAGGATGTGTTCTCCTTATGAACATAGAGGTCAGGGGATCTAAGGATGAGTAGTATATACTTCTAGCTACCTCATCTACTACATTATAGGGAGCTACCAGCTTAGAATACATTTTCTAAAATCTAGCATTGAATTTTGAAATAGGTTCCCCTTTAAATCTTTTAATTGTGGAAAAGAGGTGATAAGTCATTGAAGGATCAATATGTACTTTGAACCTATCATTAAAGGCTTTCTCCAAGGCATCCCATGAACCAATGGAGGCTTGATCAAGGCTAATATACCTATTGTATGCTTCCTCTCCCAAGGAATATGGAAATAATCTACATACCACATCCTGATGTTCAATCCTAGCTCTAAAGCAAGCTTCTTTAAATGTCTAGATATGATCCTCAATATCCTGATATGGATGATATTTAGGACAAATCTTATCAGGATTCTTAGGTAAAGGATGATATGCAGTGAAAGCCAAGGGTGAATTATCAACAAATAATGACATTGTGACTGGTACTTGATGCACTTGAGGTGTAATTGGTGATCCTGGAGGTGTCTGAAGTATAGCTAGGGATATCAGAGGTGTTATAGTATGTCTTGATGAAGATGCTGATGCACTTGAGTTAGGAGTATGGTGAATATCTATGGTATGGGGTCTAAGTCCATGAATAGGCAATTCTTCCTAAAGTCTAATGGATCTAGACCTGGTATTGGGCTTGTGAGCCAGGATTCTAACAAAATATGACAAGATATGGATATTTGACTGGATTTCTACAAAGATCAGAAGATATGACCTTTCAAAGATGATATTTATGGTCAAAACTCAGTAATGACTAGATATTTATGTAATATTTGCATCAAACATGCAAATATGAGCAAAGACTAAATCTCTAAGCATAGATATCAAGATATCTAGTTATGCAAGCAAGTCACTAGAGAAATTTGGATGGCAACTTGAACAACGACTCGACCTTCAAAGATTTCAAAAACTTGACTGCAAAGCCTAAAATATTTATGCCCAATTCTAAGATATTTATGATAAACAGACTTGAAATAGCACTAAACAAGTATATCTTTGCACAAATGTTCAAAGCATGAGCAATTCTGGCAAGCTTTGAGAAGATTACTGTTGATGATGATTTGTTAGTCATAACAACATGCATAAAAGTTCACACAACAAAGCTTTATTATCTTGAAAAGTACAATTAATTTGGAACAAATTGATGACTTCAAGTCTACATGGATCAGGTCATGATCGTTTGACATTACTTAGAGGTTGATGTGATATGTTGTTTTCTATTTAAGGGACCTTACACTATCCTATTCTATGAATTGATGTCTGTACATTAGATTCTATACCTGTTTTCTATAAAATCTCTCCACAAATGAGGTTAATCTTACTGTATCTAACAGATGATGAAGATATTTATAAGTTTGATCAATTTATGTATTTATCTAAATAATGTACCTACAAGTGGATCTTTGCATGATTTCCAATGATATTCATAAGTATTTACATGATATTTATCATTCTTGACATGCTTTTACTCAAATATGCTCTGTATATTCAATTATTTACGGGATATAGGCATATTTCATATCATTTGCTTTAGATTATTTGTTATTTTCAATTATGGAAATGATCATAATGAAATTAAGGAAAATTGAAAGAATGCTTTCTAAATTTAATGAACCTTCAGATATTGATTTACATACATTCCAGATACTTTCATGAAGAGAATAAAGAAAATCATAATTTCACTAGGATGTTCCATAGCTAGGTATGGTTGATGCTAACTTCAAAGGAACAAAGAATGAAAACAACACATGCAAATTGATAAGCACTCCAAGGGATGTAGCTAATCAATGCATATATCCAAAATTTATCCACTGATTACTCAAGATTTATGATTATTTGTAATAAAAAAAGCTTCTCTTTCATTAGGTATGCAAAAGACATGTACATTAACAATGAGATTTGAAATTAGTCCTGAGAACTTCATTAATCTAACTTCAATTAAGTTTCTAATAATCTACAATGTGCACTCCATCTCCTTTTATAGGATAATGAGAGGAGGCAATTACATTGATCCAATGATCAAGGTTTGTCTTTCTAAATCCATGGTCAATATTACTATTGACTTTATCAACACATGTCAACATGGAATAGGTTGCCAACTGGAAACCATCTAGTGGAGTTTGATCACTTTTGTCTTACTATGCATGTGACCTTTTCATCATGCATCTCTACTTACTCTTCTTCTTCATCATCTCCATCATCTCCTTCATCCTCATCATCTTCATCATCCTCATCATCATTATCATCATTGTCATCTCTAGGATCATGTCTTATATGCATGGTGATTATCCCTCTGACAGATTCATAAGCTTGTACTATTTCTTCAATCTACCCTCCATCTTGAACTTTGGCCTTTACTACAACATGCTTGTGAGAATGAAATTGTGCTTGAAGAGCATTCCATTTGCTCTTTCTACTATTTAATGTCTCATTGTATGTCTCTACTTTAGCTTTCATTCTCATGGCTTTATTTATCACATCCTTTGTCAAATGATGAAGAGGATCCTCTGCTACCTATTTAAAATTGTTTGGAAGGCATGGACTACAAAAGTAGTATCCTAATTTTCTACCTTTCCTTCTACTTTATCCTCCAAAGCCTCCAAGGTATTTATTTCTTCTGCCATGAGATGATGCAGTTTAACACTTATGTCCCTAAGCTTTCTACTACATCTTTTCAATACATCACATTCAAATTTGGTGTCTTCATACCAAATTCTCAACAACTGTATAGTATTACTATCCAATACTTTTTTATCCATAAGTATTTTCATGTCTATCCTCCTTATTTCTCCCAAGGCATCCAGATGTTTTTCCAACTTAAAAGACCTTCTCCCCACCTCATTTTGTATCTTATCTACTTTACTCTTTAGAGCACCAAGTGAATTCCAATTTGAGAGGGAGGTTTTAACTACTTTCTCTGCTTCAAAAACAAAAGAAACAAAGTAGTTGTCCACTAGCTGAGCCTTATGTTTCATGATGTCCAACCCCGTTATCTCATCTTGAGATATGATAGTGAATGGGGTAGCTTTACTAAGTGGTGTATGCTTAGGGTCAGTTAACCCTTTTATAAATGAATGTAACTAAGCAATGTGTTCCTTATGTTGTTTGTTCTTATCCTTCTTTATTTTCTTCAATAAAGAATCAATGTTATCCTTGGTCTCTTGGCCTTCTTGTTCATCCATGGTAAAACCTAAATCAATATTGGTTATCTAGAAGTCCTCAATATTTGTCTCCCCTTTGGCCTTATCTACCATTGGTTGGGCAACTTGGGTTGTTGGTCTAGCCTTTCTTTTAGGCTTCATCATACTTGCTGAAAACAATGCATAGACATCAAATTCCTTGACCTTACTAATATATTGTGGCTTTATTTGCTATTGCAACCAATAAGGCACATCAGCACTAGGTCTTTGCTGATTAGTTTGCTCAATGCAAGCATTCTGGGACTTGGTATTATGTTCTTCCCTTGGTGGAGAAGTATCTTTCCTTTATTCTTCCTCATGCACTTTATCATGAAGGATCTCTTGCTAAGGAATCTCCTGCTGAGGTATCTCCTATTCAAAAGGAGCTTCTTGGGATGTGGGGGGTCCTTGTGGTGTAGGAGCTTCAAGTGGTGCAACAATATTTTGGTCAGGTGCATTTTGTTGAGGTTGATCTTTATGAAGATCCTGAACATTATGATCATGCACATTCTATTGAGGTGGATCTTCAGGAAGAGGCTGGATATTCTGATCTGCTTTGTCTGTATGTTCCCCTTGACCATCCTGATTCACATTCTCCACTTCCTTTTTTTGACCACTATCTATTTGAAGGCTTTGTCCTGTATCTCCTAATGCATTTCCCTCTACAGGGACCTGAGTTTTCTCTACTTCTTTCTCACTTGTTTTCTCTTGTGGAACTAGATTTTTATCCTGATCTTCATTCTTGGCATGCTTCTCTTTATCCCCTCCATATGTACATGAACTTCCACCTTTTCTTGCTCTGGGGGTGGATCATTGCCTTTATCCTAATCATGGTCACCTTTGTATGCTAGATCAATTACTGCAGGGTGTGTGACCTGATCAACCAAGTTGGTCAATCCAATTTGTTGGGCTATCACCTCTGGGCTTTCTTCTTCAATTACTTCTATTTCTACATCTTCCTAATGAATTTCCTTTGGTATCAACGGAGTGCTTTAAGGGGTCATTCTTGTATTTACAACCAAATCTTCCATCCTCTAAGTAGACACCTCATTAACTAGCACAACATCTGATAAATAGACTATATCTCTAAGTGGAAGAGGTTATTCCTTCCCTTCACTCTACATTTCTTCCCTTTGTTCATTTTCCTTTTCAGTTTTAAATTGCATAATCTTAGGGATAGGAACCTCATGTTGTAAGTGCTTTAAAATAACATCACCACTAGCTCATCTCAATAGTAGAGGATCTATCTCTACCATTCCTCTCATGATAGTCTTCTACTTATTTTGTGGTGGTTGAGATGATGGAGGTGGTTTAATTGGTGTTGTAACCTTCTTCTTTTTCCTTGTGATTAACAGATCACTATCCAAGGGCTTATCTTGCTCCTCTTCAATGGTAGAAGGAATAGGCTTTGTGACAACTTTCTTTTGTTTGTGGGGTGCATCAGATGAAGTTCCTACAACTGATGTAGATGCATCATCCCCTTTTAGTCATGGCTGCCTAATGATCACCATCCCATACTCTTGGGAATTCTTCTTACTTTTTAGCCTTTTCTTATCTTCAGGTGACTTTCTCTCTCCATTAGATTGACTCTTTAATGTGAGGAAATCATCATATTCCACCTCAGACAACTCCTTCCTTTTCTTCTTACTATCTATGGTAAGGACTACACCCTTATCTCTCAGCTTCTTAACTTCATCATCTACCCATTTGTGGGTCCATTTCATGACCATCATTATTTGGTGTAATGAGACCACCTCTTGGTAGCTCAAGTTAGGTACTGATATGGTATCATTGTATACTTTGTTTTTCTCATATTCTTGAGACATTATCTTTCCATCATCTTTTCGTATCTGAACTAGCACTAATATGTAAGAAAAATTATGTATTTATTTCAGGGTGAGCCTTTGGTAATCTCTTCTCCTCACCTCTGCCTCATCATCACAATCAACCCAATAGTCTTTGAGATGCTTCTAATGAATGGTCTTTTCCAGCAATATTTGCATTCTACCATATGGATCACAAGGCCTAGCTAATTCAAAGGGTTGTAGGTGCATTAGGTTCAATCCTCCAATTGCACCCTTTATACTTTCTCTGTTTGGACACATGTACCAGCCAATCATGATTGGAAATATGATCTATGGAATCTTTCCCTGTTCAATGTGAGCCTCCACTTAGGGCAATATTTGTCTAAAAAAATTCCATTAGGATGAGTTTATCATTTGGGTATCTAGGTACCATAAGAGGTTTCCCTATAAAGCCCTCTATGCTCATGTATGAAAATGTGGGGAATTGGATAAACGAAGCCCCATGCTTATATATAATTGCTTGTGCCTCCACACTTATCCTTTTTGTCCTGTCCTCCTCCATGGTTCTAACCAGATGCATGGAGAAAGAGTCATTCACTAACTTATAATTATCAAGAGCTTCTCTCCTTTTCAGTTGTGGGTAGTATTCCAGTATACTCATATCTCCTGGGTTGCTTCCTAGTCTTCCTACTGTTTGTAGTCCATTGAAAGTTCCTCTGAAAGCATAGGCATACACAACATAAGAGGTCATATGGAACATGTTGATGTTCCCTCCTAGCCTGGTCATCCCTTCATCTAATCTATCACTTATAATTTTGGCCCATAGGGGTATATCATTAGAATATTCTATCATCCGTATTATACCATACATCTAGTTCTCAAATGATCCTGTGTTAGGTCTCCCTATCATTCTAAAGAGCATAACCATCATGTATTGGTACTTTGATGCAAAATCAATTTTGAAGAGGCACACAGGTAAATTGGTGGAAGCCTTATACATGATCTTCTTAGATCTCCACTGGTACATGACCCTTCTAGCTACTTTCTCATTACTCTTATATTCTTTCTCTAATTTGCTCAAACTCAGATGGACCACATTAGTTCCTTTATGTTGGTGTGAACACATAATTCACACATATTAAGTTGACTTAGTGAGTCTTCTAGATGTCTAGGTGTTTCTAGTTGTGTGTTGAGTTGTTGATAGTTGGAGTGAGTTGTCTTATCCTCCACATGTGCAATTAGTTATCATCCTCTAATTGACACATGTTGTAGGAATATCTCCACTTTCCACTCCACCTTTCACTCCACCCTTCTAGCTCTCACCTTGCCTTTATAAGCAAGGCTCACTCATTGTATTTCATAGAGTTTGATATATAGCTTCATATGATCTATGTATAGATTCTTGCTCCATTGTTTTAGCATCTTCTCTTGCCATCTTTATGTGGAAGGTTGTCTTGATTGCAGGTGATCCTGGCTTGCTAAGTCACATTGACTCTTACATGGTATCAGAACCTAATCTACAATTTCCTTCCCTCATTGGAGAGGTTTTTCTTGGATCTACATCATAGGAGTGTCCTGGAGAAAATCCAACATCACAGTTGTGATCAAGAGGCTCAAATCTGTATAAATCAGCTATCAAATCATTGAATTTTGTCATAAAAAATTTTGGCAAATTTTTTTTGCCTCTATTAACTTTTGCTGATTCCGTACCGTTGTATAGATCCAAACGGTTGATCTACACCAGCAGTGTACCTACACTTGCATCATCAGATCTGAGCAAATATATTGTCACAGTACCTTGATGTGCTATGTGCAGACTCGTAGAGGTCGTATTGTGACATACTGCATTGTTGTTGGATCCTCAAGTAAAATTTTTCTCTGGTTTGGTTTAAATATCGGTGTTTTTTTGTCTTTTTCCGTAGGTGGCCTATTTGACAGAAAACATACAGATTTGTGTTTTTACCTTACCTACAGGCCTAGCAGGAAGGCAGGTGAGTGTTGTAAACCCCTCAAGCCTCGACAAACCACGGAATTCCAAAGGCTTTGGCCTTTATATTATTTCTCAGCAGATCATTTGCCGTTTACAGTCAGCATTTGGTCAGCATTTACCAAAGGTCTGGGGATCACTGCCTTTAGAAATCTAAAGCATTGATGGTCAAAGGATCTCAAACCAATGGTCAAAGATCGTTCATAGCCCTCACAAATTTGACATCGGTGTTTGTTTTGATATGCCTCCAGTGCAAGGAATTTGTAGTTTGATGAAGGTGGTCATCCACGCTAGCAGAAGATCTTTGTAGTTTAAGATTCTTGGAGGGCTTCCTTAATCTTTGTGGACCTCTAACAACTACCACATATCTGTGAAAGTCTTCATATATTCAGCGACCACCATTTAGATCTGGGTCATTAGACTTCACAAATCTCTGCAGTTTTTTGTTATCTTCCACGACCTCCATTATTTCTCTATGGGGTTTAAGATTTTAGACGGAGTCTTCATATTAGTTGGCATCTAAGATCTTGGTGTAGAACACCCAGTCAGCAAAGCAAAATCAATGTCGATCTTTTGACTCAGTTGGCAATCCTTACTTGTCTCTAGCAGTCTCCATTCTGTGAGATCAAACCTAGCATTTTAAACTTGCAGGCGGTCTCAATTTACCACCCACTACCTCTGGTGGATGCATTGAAACCATGGACAGCTCATCCATCGGTAGTTTTTTGACCATATCTAGCGGTGTCTTTCTAGCAGGCTTTGGCAGTTTATGATCTGCAGAAGTCTTAAAAGATTCATCTGACAACTTTGTAAGATCTGATAGTCTTCACAAATAGCAATTAACATACTCTAAATTAACAGCAACAATTTTTGTTATCTCTGGCCTGGTCAATACTCAGATCAGTGGTGGTCTTCAAATTATCTGGTGTTTTTTCTTACAAACCGGTGGGCAGTTTGTTTAGATTTTCCCATGTTTAACATGGATCTCCAACGGCCTTGTCACATACATTGACGGCTTGTTCTTTACTTCCTAGTGGGTCTCATAGTGGACTCTTCATACCTTTAGGTAGTCACTTTCAATGGTGTCTTCCAATGGTTTGAAGTTGGTAGTAGTCAGCGATTGTCTTTCAAACCCTCCGGTGACCATTTTATTGTCGACCACATATATCTCTGTGGAGATCCCACTTGGGAGATCTAAGTTTTAGGTCAGAATTTATTCCTAAGCTCGTCGGTTGTTCCAGCTTGGCATCTTGTAGTTGATTGTTTCAAAACCCACTGGCGACCACTTTACTACCAGTCAACGGTGGTCTACCAATTTGAAATAGGTGGTTTCTTGTTTGAAACTTGTGGTTTTCAATTGCTTTTTGACAGTTTTGCCTTCCTGAGAAGCTATTTTTTCTCACAACAAGGTAGTTTTTTCCTCTAAATGTGGTCTTGTACCAAGACATACATTTTTTCTTTGCACAGAGAGAATATTTTGGCCCAGACAGAGAATATTCTATCAATAGGGGGCCTATTTTGCCCCTCAAAGTCCTAAAGTAGAGCTTTTTTTCTTTTTTGTACAACTTTTGCCCATGATGTTGAAATTGGGCAAACAGGAAATCAACGGAAAGCTGACAGAGAGCACTTCGCAGTGGTATCAGTCATTTTTGCTGATTTTTCTATTTGACAGCATTTATTGTAGGTTGAAGATAGATCACTATTTTTTGGCTTCTGAGCTCATAACTTTTTTCCACAATCTCCAATTTTTGTGATTCAAGTGGGATTCAAAAGGTATTGACGAGCTCTATAAAGCCATCCATGCACTTTTCTCATTTTTTGCTCTAGGTTTATTTTATTTCATTTGTTGATTTTTTGGCATTTGAGTGATAACTTGAGCATTTTGATACTTGAGAGGGTGAAATTTGTTTTGAGAGGATTTGTTTGCTGTAATACATCATTTTGAATGATTGTAATCTCACTGGGATCTCCTTTTTAAGAGATTTTGATTATTTTCCAATTTTGGTCCCTTGAGGACAACTGTAAATCGTACTAAGTATAAAGTGCCACAACAAATTGGGGGGCTCTCTTACATAGTAAAGGGGTGTTGTTCTGTTGTTGTCTTTCTTTTTCATCATGGATGTGCCTCAATTTCCACTTTTAACTCCATATAATTATCTTGAATTGAAGAAAAACATGGAGTTTGTGTTGTATAAACAAAAGTTACATAGAATAGCTTTAGGCACAGATCCTAAACCCACAGGTGCTACTGAGAGAAGAAAATGGTTAGACAGAAGAGATGAGGCTTTTGGCACACTTTATCTTGCTATTTCTCTAGATTTGAGATTTCATGTTGAATCTTGTACTACACCAAATGAGATATGGACAACACTAGACAATCTATTTGGTAAACAAGATAAGATAAGAAGGTTCAAATTGGAAAATGAGCTAATTGCACTTAATCCTCGAGACTTTGATCAAATTGAAGACTTCTTCACCAAGTTTAAGTCTCTCAAGTTGCAACTCAAACAAAGTGGTCTTAAGAAAGAAGATAAATAATTGATTCTATCTATTCTTGCAAAATTGGGTCCTGCATATTTAGTTTATGTTTATACCTTTTATACTACAATGGATTCCTTTGGTAGTAAGTTTACTATGCCTTCACTTGAGGAGTTTGCTGCACAACTCAGAAGAGAACAAGCCAAGCTACTACACATGGGCACATTAAAGTCTCCTAGAAAATAGGCTCTAGTTGCAATACAAAGCACAAAAGATCCTAAGACTTCACATAATAAGGGAAAGAAACAAAAGGATTCAAAGTCTAATGAGCAAGAGAAAGAATCAAAGAAAACCCCCAACTCTTCTTCCAAAGAGGAGTCCAATAAGAAGAAGAAGCCAAAGTGTTCTTATTGTAAGAAATTGGGTCATGATGAGACTAAATGTTATGAGAAAAACGTTTGAAGAGATGTCACAACTTCTTCAAAAACATAACATTGAGTATTCTCCATCAACAACAGTTTTACCCAAGTCTTCTTCTTTGCCGCCATCATCATCTACATCTATGGGAACAAAAAGATTTTCTTATGGGACAGACAAAGGAAAAGGACAAGCACTCTTTGCTTCAACAAGTCTATAGTCAGAGATATGGCTTCTTGATTATGGAGCTTCTCATCATATGACATCTTTACATGAGATGTTCTCTTCATTTCAGTCATGTACTTCACCACCTATTTTGATGGGTAACAATACATACATGCATGCAACTAGAAAAGGAAATATTGATGTTGGTCAGAATACATTCAACAATGTGTTGTGTGTACCTTCCTTGACAACCAATGTCCTTTTCATCTACTAGATTACTCATTGTGGTGCAGGTAAGATAGTTGAGTTCACTCCTGATTCTGTGATCATAAGGGACTTGGAGATCAGAGATATCATTGTTGTTGGGATCGCTGATCATGCATCTCACTTGTACACTTTCTCCCATTTTGTTTCTAATGATGATGTAGATCCATTGATTGATATTCACACTCATGAATCAAGTGTGAATCATGTTTCTAAGAAGTTTGGTCACTTGAACCTTGGTGTTCTTGCATCTACTTCGGTTCCTAAGACTAGTTTTGAGCTTCCTCCTTCTCCTGCTTCTTCAGAGAGTGGCATTGACATAGCTTCATCCACTTCAATTAAGCAGTATATTCCTTGTCTTCCAGATATAGGTTTTTGGGATGAGCACTTGACATGTATTCTAGACTTGTTTTATGAGTCCTATCTTGATGACTTGGAGGACATCATTGATGGTGTTCATCTCCTCTTTGAAGGAGTTGAATCTTCTACTTCGGATGAGTGGGTACCATCTTCTCCTCTTCACTTGTCACAGTTTGGCATTGAGTTGGAGCATCTTGTGCTTCATTCAAAGGATACATCGTCTTTGGAGACTGATGATCTTGAGTTTTCATCTTGTCTTGGATTGTCACATGCAGCACCTGATTATGTGGCATCTTTTGGTTATGGCATGTGGACACTTGAGAAGTTTTCAGAGACATCATACATCATGAGGATTTTTCCATCATACCTTGAGATGAAGTTTCTTCGACATCAGCCTTTGGACTTATTTCTTCCTAAGGGGAAGAATGTTGTTTGTAGGCCTTAGATTCTCTTCAGTATTCTTCTTTGGGCATTTGCCATTGGCATAGGAGCTACTTCATTGTGGGGGTACTTATAGTCTCACATTTTCTCTCCTATGGGGGGTAATTGATTGTACATATGTGTTGGATGTAGTCCTTGGGGGGTCTTGAGTCCTCCTTCCATCACATCCTTCCTTTGTTTTCTGCATTCTCATTTTTGGAGAGGAGTTTTGTCCCATGAGGTTTTCTCCTTTTCTTCACTTGAGATTTGTTGTACATGGGTACCTAACATGGCCTAGTAGCCGGGACCCATTATTGCATCATTGTTTTAGTCAACTACTCCCTAAGTTGCACTTAAGGGGGGGTGTTGGTGTGAACACATAATTCACACATATTAAGTTGACTTAGTGAGTCTTCTAGATGTCTAGGTGTTTCTAGTTGTGTGTTGAGTTGTTGATAGTTGGAGTGAGTCGTCTTATCCTCCACATGTGCAATTAGTTATCATCCTCTACTTGACACATGTTGTAGGAATATCTCCACTTTCCACTCCACCTTTCACTCCACCCTTCTAGCTCTCACCTTGCCTTTATAAGTAAGGCTCACTCATTGTATTTCATACAGTTTGATATATAGCTTCATATGATCTCTGTATAGATTCTTGCTCCATTGTTTTAGCATCTTCTCTTGCCATCTTTGTGTGGAAGGTTGTCTTGATTGCAAGTGATCCTGGCTTGCTGAGTCACATTGACTCTTACACTTTAGGCAAATGATGATGCCTACAATGGAGAAATCCACATATACTCTACCATGTTTATCCACCTTCCTAGTTTTTGGATTATAATTCCTAGCACATTCTATCACTAACTCTATAGCCTCCATGGCATATGGGAACCCTCCGACATTCCACATTCTTGAATTGACTATACTCATGAGGAGAGGACTATCAGCTCCCATATCTAGTCTTTTGGTCCATGCATCAAGATTTGTGTTCCCTTGATGTGTATCATTGATTATTACATATCTGAATACTGCCCCTTCTAGTTGCAAGAACATGGAATTTAAGAATTTAGTTTCTACTCTGTTCCTTTGAATGACCATGGTGTCTTGCAATAAAAATAGACACATCTTACCCTAACATGCTGCACACAATAGTGGTTTTGTGATCTCATGCATCTCATGGTGATAATTCTATTACTCTATTCCATCCTATGTAATCATCATGCTAATTAACTCTATAAAACTATATTTACCTCATGATTTTACCATAAACGATAAAACTAGGGTTTTAAGTTACATACCTGATAATTACTTTCACTTCTTACTATAGAAGTGATATCCTTTTGAGTGTTATTGCGCTGCAATTATTGTTCCATTTTGTTTGGATGTGGGTCTTGTTCTATTTGCAAGCTACAATAAGGGTTTCATTGCTTAGAGCTTTGTAAATTATGTTTAATTGCATGGCAAATTCAAAATGACAGCTAAAATTACCTTTTAACCCTTTGATATGTCAAATTAGGGTGCGTTTAATGACATTTTGATTATGTTCATTGATTATTATATGATATTAGTAGATGTTGACAAGTGACAAGTAAGTATTTAAAATTTAGATGGCTTCAACTACCGTTGAGATGTCATTTAATGCAGAGGGTGACATTAAAAAACAATAGGATATTTGAAAATATGACTAATATTTGGAATATGATGGTGACATCATCACGAATATGGTCAACTATTGACCAATGCTCGAGGTCAGATCATTATACCCTCATCAACAATCAGGACAATATACTATTTTAACATGATGTGGATGATGTACCATGTGGCACCATTTGATTGGTTATCAAGAATCATTGTATCTCTAGTCATAAGAGTCGATGTGAGGGATATTAAGAAATATCTAAATCTTTGAAAGTTACAAAATATCCTCTTATTAGAGAAAGTGAAGATGACATCATTGCATAAATGAGCCTTTAGAATTTCTTAGATGAATGATGTCATCGTCATACTAGTTAAGATCAGGGATGTTTCAAAATATGACCTTCTTTGGTTTAGGTCATGATAGTGATGTCATTAGGGAATTGTAGTCAATTTACATTGAATTAGGGTGACATCATCATCATATTGAGAAATATGATGGACATTTAGAAATGTGACCCTCTAGGTATCGAGTATACTAGTGACGTCATCATCATATTATGTTCTTTTATAGCCTGAACCAAGATGATGTCAGGGTTATATTTTGCAAAAGGTGATATTTGGGAACATCCAAATATTTGAAATGTGACCCTACAAAATTATGTCTAAGGTTTCATAGGAAAACATTCTTTCGTACTTTACTTCAACGTCTTACATATTAATAAATATGCGGATATTGGGTGATCTTCCTACCTTAGGGTCATCTAACGAATATGACTGGCATTTAACAAATATGACCCTGCGAGAAATATTAGGTTTGACTGATCTTTGACTTAGCATAACTTTTGATCTTTAAAGAATATCATGGTGATCCAAAAGGAGAACTTACTTAGAATTTTGCACCTTTTCAGATTATGAGGCTTATAGAGGCAAACTTTGACTCTGACATTCAGCCCTCATATATAGGATGCACATGCATGTGCTAGGGTGATATACATAACTAGCCTTTTTACCAAACTACCCAAAGCAAGGGAACAAAAGCAAATAGAAGCAAAAAAAGGTTGGGTCCCCATTTTGCTAAGGCAAAATGGGGCATGTTGTGTAACCACACAACAACTTGCCACCAAAGAAATCAACCAAATTCAAATGATTCAAGTGATGAAGGCACATTAAAATATAGAATTCTGACTTTCTCTGAGTATAAGTATCATGACCTTGTGAATGATATCATGTTTGTTAGTGCAACAAAGATGATAAGGGATTAAGTGTGTGCATATGATTGATAATCCTCGTCTTTAAAGTAAGTTGAAAACAATAGTAACTAATGTTACGCTACATATTTTGGGTTCATCCCTCATAGCCAACGGGGATAGAGACTTGTTGCCAGCAGGGATCCATAGCCCTAACAAGGTTATCTTTACAATTCCCCTAAGTAGAGCTCCACTGCTAGCAGACGTCTATAGCCCCAATAGAGTTACATAGATGGCCTAACTTTTATCCTTTTGGATTTTCAATATTCATCTCTTTATTTATATATATGCAGATTCATAAGATATGATCATGTAAGCTCAATATGCAAGGTGTGGTCACTTGCTACTTTAGGTTGTGAATTGTAATGGTAGCAAGGGTGACCCTTTAGATTTTTCACTTAACACTTATACTAATGTGTTCAACAAACCCAAGGTTGTTAGGTGAGTCATCATGAAAATCTCCTTAATCAAGAAAGGCATTACTGATGAAAAGGGCATCACAGACCTGATTAGGGATACTTCTTAGGGTGATTCAGAACCTATTTAAGAACTTGTCCTCATCACTTGAATCCTAACAATTTTGTTGGTTTCTTAGGGTGATAAGGTGTCTCATTCTTACTTAAGCAAAACAAAACTCAACAACAACAAGCAAACAAGCAAACACATAAAGAAAAATTGTACAAATGACTATACAACATGTACATTATGATATAAATGACTTACATGACCCTATTTAAGCTTGAAAGTAATGTTTGAGGAACTATCCATTGACTGGTAATGAAACATCCTCACTACTTAGGGTCTTAAGTCTGTAGGTGCTATCTCCTAGGATCTCTAAAAATTTGAAAAGGACCTATCCAGAGTTTATCAAATTTTCCATGGTCACCTTTCTTTTCATGTGTTCTATCCCATGTGAGGACTAAATCTAAAACCCTAAAAGATTTTATTTTAGCTCTTTTATCAAACCAACGTTTGACAGTAGCTTGACGTTTAGCAAACTGGTCAATTGCTCTATCTCTTTTTTCCTCTAGGTGCATAAGTTGAAGTAATCTGACTTCTTGTCTATTATCTATACCTAGATATTCTTGTGCAAATTGTAATGTAAGGATATTTAAGTTAATAGGGAGGATAGGATCCACTCCATACACCAATTAGTACGGAGAGTTTCCTAAGGCAACCTTCATTCTTGTTCTGTCTAGCCACAAGGCATACTTCAGCAGGGTATTCCACTCCTTGGGGTTCTTCACTATTAATTTCTTTATGATATTTAGTAGATTTTTGTTTGTTGACCCTGCTAAGCCATTCCTTGGGGATAATAGTTTGAAGAGAATTTTAAGATAATTCCATGATCAAAATCCTAACTAGATAACTTTAGTGATGTAAAGGTGGGTCCATTATCACATACTAAAGCATATGGAACTCCATACCTGGTTACTATGTTGTTGTCTAGGAACTGGATCACATCTTCTGCATTGCATGTTTTGTTGCTAACTGCTTTAGTCCACCTAGTGCAATAATCAGTGATTGTTAATACATACCTATGGCCTAATGATGATGGAGGATTGATGGATCCTATGAATTCCATACCCCGCTAAGGAAATGGGCGCATCTCCATTATTGGCTATAGGGGTTGAGCAACATATCATTCTTGGTTAATAACAACCTAACATGTATGACAATATTTAATATGTTCAGTAGTGTCTTTAAACATAGTAGGCCAATAATATCCCACCCTTAGGATCGCATGGATAGTAGCTAAGTGAGATCCATGTGCAGTTCCAAACTTATCTGTAACTCAGCCAACACTTTATTAGCTTCTTATTTCTCCAGGCATTTGAGATATATTCCTTCATAATTTCTCTGAAAAAGGACTCATCCTTTGATCATATATTTTTGTGATTTTATTCTCAAGGCTCTCCTTTGAGAACCATACATCTTTGACAATCATCTCCCAGTAATCAAGACATGCCTGATACCAGAATACCACTCTTTATCTTCTTTGGTATTTATTGCATATTGTTGACTCACCAAATTGGGGTCAGTCTCAGAAATCATTTGGATCAGGGCTTGTCCTCTTACTAGCTTCATGGGCATTATATCCATATCATATTCTTAAAGAACTATTATCCACTTAGCTCTTTTCTCACCAGGCTCACTCTGCATCAGGAGCATTTTCACAGCTGCATCTGGTACTACAACAATTATCTTACTTCTCAGAATTTAGTGTCTAAATTTCTTAACTTCCCTGACTAAAGCAAGATCTTGTCTCTCAACATCCATATATCTGAGATATGCATCCTTGAATGGGCAACTCATGAAGGCTATAGGTTTTTCTTCTTTGGCTTCATTCCTTTGTGTTAATACAGCTGCACATGTGTGTTCTGAAGAAAATGAATAGATGTAAAAATCTCTTGTATAGTCTGGATTGATCAGAATAGGTGCATCTGATATGGCCTTTTTGATGTCTTCAAATGCAGCTCGTGCTTCAATAGTCCACTCGATCTTAGCATCTTTCTTCAACATTGCATTAAGTGGTCTAACAATCTTTGCAAATCTAGTGATAAACTTCCTAACAAAGTTAATTTTACCAAAGTATGATTTGAGTTCCTTCTTACTTCTAGGAAGTTGCAATTTCATGATAGATTCTACCCTAATAGGATCAATGGTGATCCCATTTTCTGATATCAGATGACCTAGTAACTTACATGTGGTCACTCTAAATATGCACTTCTTTGGATTACGTGAGATACCATAATGCTCAATTTTTTTAGTACCTTTCTAAGGTCTTCTATATGATCTCTTTTCTTTGAAAAGATGGTCAGGTCATCCATGTATATGACTATGCATTTGCTAACTAGGCCTCTAAATGCTATGTCCATTGCATCCTGGAATGTAGCTCTAGCATTGATCAAACCAAAAGGCATACGCTTATAAGCAAATATCTTGCACTTGGTAGTGAATGTAGTCTTCAATATATCTATTTTGTCTACCATCACTTGGTTATGCCCTAAGAAACCATCCAAAAAGGACATCATCTAAGCTCCATTCACTATTTATAAGACCTCATCCAATGAAGGTAGAGGATAGTTGTCCTTCTCAGAAGCTCTGTTCAAATTTCTAAAGTCTACACATAGGCAGATCTCCCCATTCTTCTTCCTTACAGGGACCAAATTGGCTACCCAAGTTGAATGCCTAACTAGAAATATGATTTTGGTATTAAGCAACTTCTTAACTTCTTCAAAGATGATGGGCTCTAACAAAGCATTAATAGGTCTTTATTTTTTTCTAAAAGGCTTCGCATCTGGTTTCAATGGTATAGTATGAGTGATAATCAAGGTATCATAACTCTTCAGCTCATCATAGGTCCAGGCAATAACATGGATATAATCCTTCAATGCTTGTGTTATCCCTACCTTTTCTTCTTCAGTGCAAACTTTACCAATCAAGACATTCCTTACATCTTCCTTTTGTCCTATATCGATTGGTAAGTACTCTCCTCCATCAGTCTTTGGGAGATCTTTCTATTTTAGCATATTATGTAGATTGAAGGCTCTCTTTGATTCTATAATGCCTTTAGGAATCTTATTGCTAGGTAGATCCATGATCTCTTCTTCTTCCCATGTATGATCTTCTACATTCCTTTCATCTATGATATAAGCATCAAATATATCTCTATTTGATATGAAATCTAGGATATGTTGGTCATCATCAAATACTTGGAGATTGGTGACATTATCTGGTATGGAGGGCACTGATACCAATTAAACTAAAAATCTCTTTAAACTAGAAATGGATAATGGCTCCAATGTACTAGCAACCTATGCCAAAGCATCTGCTCTATGATTCTATTTTCTAGGCACATGAGTGATGTTGAATGCATCAAATTCTTCTATTAAGTTCCACACCCTATGTATGTAGTTAGACAATTTCTTGTAGTTGTAGGAGTATATGCTTCTTACTTGTCTTACCACCAATTATGAATCTCCATAAACATGCAGAATTTTCACTGTTTTCTTGAGAGAAAACAATAACCCATGAACTAAAGCTTCATACTCTGTCACATTGTTGGTGAATGGGAATTGTAATCTCTATGCTTCTAAGTAGGACTTCCCTGATGGATCAATTATATCTATCCCCACTCTAGTTCCTTATTTTGACTTTGATCCATTAAACTTGAGGATCGATGGTTTATATTCTGTTAAAGGCTTATCAGGAGCTTCTCTTTTCTTTTTAGTTCTAGAAGCTGCGCCACCTGATATCCATTTTAACTTTTGTGATCCATCTCTCACCATTTCTGGTGGGTGATTTGAATCTAGCACCTTTCCCTTTTTGACATTAGTGGGATCATCACAATCAGTGTCCACTTGTATTTCAATCTCTTCCCTTTTGTCTTTGAACATGCCTCTACTGTTAGATAACTAATTCTTTGAATAAATAATCCCTTGCTTATTCAACATATGTAAGCACAATGAGCATGTGGTCTCTGAATGTGGTGCCTCATGCAATCTCCACCATTCATTCATTAAGGCATGATGTGGAGGAAACCTTGGCAACATGAGCCTCTGAATCTATTTTACTAAAAACTCTTCGAACTTTGTCAAATTACTCTCTTTATCATCATCAGATAATTTATAATCTAACTCAATCAAACAGTCAGTTCCTGGGGTAATGTTATTTTCATTTCTAGGAACATTCCCAACATACATTAGGATCTCCTCTGAATTGTGGGGGTGACTTTCATTTTGATATGTATCTCCTTCTGTAGATGACAAACAAGAAACAACATCATCATAACTACATGCACTACTTACCTCAGCTGAAGAAGATTCTCTCTCACTACAAGCTTATTCTAGATCCATCATCTCTAGGCAAGCATTATAGGTTTTCTCTAAATGTGCTTCATCATGTAACCTACACCAACCTTCAATCAAAATATCCTTATTGGATATATTCAATATTTTGCAACATTGTATTTCTCTAGACAAGTGTAAACCAAAGTCTTTGAAATCATTGATTTCATCTCTACTATCTGAAGTATAATTAGACTCTATAATCACTTTATTATCCTGATGAACCTCTTCAAAAATATGTCTATTACACATGATAATTTCTTTTATCCTGACTATTTGGGGTCTAATGTTGTAAACTCCTAGTTCAACATCCATGTACAATATCTCGTTAGCTTTGTTTTACTTGGTGATCATGTGTTTCATCCTAGGTTCAACCTCTATCCTGATCTGATTAGGAATCCCCTTCCATGCTAACCACATGTGGCTAAAATTTGTGGACATGTAACCATTAAGTGTCTTTGATGAGTCCCTACTAAGCAGCATTCCATAAGTGTTAGGGATATCCACCACTTGGATGTCAATGTAATATTAAATCCTTGGATCTGATGCTAACTACATGTGGATATTTGTTAACTCTCCTACTACACTTACTTCAGACTTATCTAGCTATGTTACCTTCTTGAGTGATTTGGTTGGATGTAACCCTAAGGCATTGCAGATAGACAGTGGCATCACATTGGTAGATGCACCTAAATCTACTAAGCAATTGTGTAAGTTTTTACTCAACATTCTCAATGTAAGTAAGAATGGAGGTGATTCAGCCTTTTCTTTATAAAGGGTCATATGTGAAGTGTCAGTAGCTTGAACAGTAGCTGGGACCTTATGTTTTACAATATTCTCTTTAGCTACATGATCTTTATTCAAAACCTGACTGGGATTACGTACCTGATTATCTTCTTTTGGTATAGTTTCATCTAAGGACCTCATGAAAGCTTTCTTGATATTTGGAGTCTTCAGCAGTTCAAATAATGATAGGCTAATCTTAACTCTTTTCATCTTCTTTTCTAAGTATGTGACTAAGTTACCTGATTCAGGAGACTGATTATTAACCTTTGTTGTTGTATTTTGAGGTGTCAAATACTGAGCATTAACCTTGGGTGGACCAGGATTATTGCTGGCTTTTGGATCAAGAGGAGTATTGAAATTGTTAGGAGGAAAGGATGTGGTCAATGGACCAGAAGGTCTATTAGGATTACTCCTAAGATTACAATTGTGTCTACCTTGGTATTGTTGTTGATAGTATGAATTTCTTCATGTTCTACTGCTGGCTCATTTTTGTCTTCGAAAGGAAACACATAATCAGTTTCAAATGCTAAGGTAGACTCCTCACATGCTAATGTGTAGTTCTCATGAGCTAAGGTTATCTATGATGAGAATGATTAACAAAACTTTCCAATACAAGGGTAGAGTCATATCCACATGGAACAATCTCATTCCCTTCAATGAAAGGAGGGTCACTCATGGTGTTGGATACTTCAGCCTAAAAGATAGATGCTACGATTTTGAACTAAGGACAATCTAGTTTAGCATGTATGTTGGTGTTGTGTATCCTATACCAGTTTGTAAGAGCTACTTCTGCTAAATTCACCCTAGTAGTCTATTTTGGTTCACTAGGAGGCTAATTATCTAAGGGTGATGGAAAGGAACCATTGTTTGGCCTGGTATTCCATACTCTAGGCTACCTAGGCACATTATTATTATTCCCATTGTTACTTTTATAGTTCCTATCATTATTGTATCCCCTGTCAAGATATCTTGATCTATCATTGTTATATCCTATGTGTTTGTTTGACTGTGAATAGAAGTTCTGACCTCATAGGTGTGTAATCTCTGTGGTCAATTTCCTCAATTGTGCAGATATCTCTTTAATGTCTTCCTTCTCTTCCTAAACCTTGGCTACTACATTCTCTGATTGAGGTTTAAAGAAAGAAGAACCATTACTATTATTTTGTCCTACTTCCTGGGATGTTTGAGCATGTCCAGGGTACTGTACCATCTGACCATTTCCATTTGGAGGGGGCATAATACTAAGGGGAGGTACCTATAATAGACCAGGCATTGTAGAAGTGGGTATCATGACTCCATTGGTCTGCTATTGAGTAGGATATGAAGGATATGTTATGTTAGGTGTTGCAACAAGAATTAGTTGCTGATTTACTTTTACAGCTTCCTCAAAATATTGTGTCAAAGATGTGATCTCAGGATGTGTTCTCCTTATGAACATGGAAGTTAGGGGATCTAGAGCTAAGTAATATATACTTTGGGCTACCTCATCAGCTACATTATATGGATCTGTCAATTTAGAACACATCTTTTGAAATCTAGCGTTGAAACTTGCAATAGGTTACCCTTCAAATATTTTAATTGTGGCAAAGAGGTGATAAGTCATGGAGGGATCTATAGGTATTTTGAATCTATCCTTAAAGGCTTTCTCTAAGGCATCCCATGAATCAATTGAGGATTGAGCAAGGCTAATATACCAATTGTATGCTTCCTCTCCCAAGGGTATGGAAATAGTCTACATGCAACATCTTGATGTTCAATCCTTGCTCTAAAGTAGGCTTCCTTAAACGTCTAGATATGATCCTCTGCATCTAGATATGGATGACATTTAGGGAAAATCTTATCAAGATTCTTAGGAAAAGGATAATATGTAGTGAAAGTTAGGGGTGAATTATTAGCAAAGAATGACATTGTGACTAGTGCTTGATGCACTTGAGGTGTAACTAGTGATATTGGAGGTGTTTGAGGTATGATTGGAGGTACTAGAGGTGTTACAGTATGTGTCTTAATGAAGATGTTGATGCACCTGAGTCAAGAGTGTGATGAATATCTATGGTATGAGGTCTTAGTCCATGAATAGGTAATTCTTCTAAGAGTCTAATGGATCTGAACCTGGTATTAGGCCTGTGAGCCAAGATTCTGACAACTTATGACAAGATATGGATATTCAACTAAATCCTTTATAAAGATCAAGGAAGAAATGACCTTCCAAAGATGATATTTATGATCAGGATTAAAAAATGACTAGATATTTATGCAATATTTGCATCAAACATGTAAATATGAACAAAGATTGGACTTTTGATCACAGATATTAGGATATTTAAACATACAGGTAAGTCACCACTGGGAATTCAATTAAAACTTAAACAATGACTCAACTTTCAATATTTCAAAGATTTAACCATATGGATTTAGGTATTCACACTCAATCCTGAGATATTTATGATTAACCAACTTGAAATAGCATGAAACTAGTAAATCTTTGCACAAATGCTCAAAGCATGAGCAATTCTGGCAAACTTTGAGAAGATTAACTCATGTAAGCACAAGAATTACGTGGATGAGACTAATTCACTCGACAGGAAGGAGATGGCCCTCCTTCTAGCACCAATTTATGTTGATGATGATTTGTTAGTCATAACAACATGCATAAAAGTTCACACAACAAACCTTTATTATCTTGAAAAGTACTATCAATTTGGAACAAACTGATGACTCCAAGTCTCTGTGGATCAAGTCATGATCATCTGATGTTACTCAGAGGTTGATGTGATATGTTATTTTCCATTTAAGGGACCTTACACTATCCTATTTTATGAATTAATGTATGTACATTCAATTATGTGCCTATTTTCTATAAAATCTCTCCACAAATGAGGATAATCTTACTATATTTGACAGATGATGAAGATATTTATAAGTTTGATCAATTCTTCTGATCATCAATGGTTATGAACTTATCTTTACTTTTGCACTGTGTATTTACCTAACTAATGTGTCTATGAGTAAATCTTTGCATGATTACCATTGATATTCATAAGTATTTGCATGATATTTATCGTTCTTGACATGCTTTTACTCAAATATGCTCTGTATATTCAATTACTTGTGGGATATAGTCATATTTCATATCATTTACTTTAGATTATCTATTATTTGCAATTATGGAAATGATCATAATGAAATTAAAGAAAATTGAAAGAATGCTTTCTAAATTTAATGAACCTTTAGATATTGATTTACATACATTCCAGATACTTTAATGAAGAGAAGAAACCAAACCATAATTTCACCAGGATGTTCCACAACTAGGTATGGTTGATACTAACTTCAAAGGAACAAAGAATGAAAATAACACATGCAAACTAATAAGCACTCCAAGGAACACAACTAATCAATGCATATATCTAGAATTCTTCCACTTATTACTCAGGATTTATGATTATTTGTAATCAAAATAGCTTCTCTTTCATTAGGTATGCAAAAGACATGTACATTCACAATGAGCTTTGAAATTAGTCCTAAGAACTTCAGCAATCTAACTTCAATTAAGTTTTTAATAATCTACAATGTGTACTCCATCTCCTTTTATAGGATAAAGGGACGAGACGGTTACATTGATCCAATGATCAAGGTTTGCCTTTCTAAATCAACAGTCAATATTACTTTTAAATTTGTCAATACATGTCAACATGGCATAGGTTTCCAACTAGTAACCATTTGGTGGAGTTTGATCACTTTTGTCTTGTTATGCATGTGACCTTGTCATCATGCATCTCTACTTACTTTTCTTCTTCTTCAGCTCCATAATCTCCTTTTACATCCTTGTCATCTTCATCATCCTCGTCATCATTATCATCATCATTAGCTCCAGGATCATGTCTTATATGCACGCTAATTATCCCTCTGATAGATTCATAAGCTTGTATTATTTCTTCAATCTACATTCCATCTTGAACTTTGGCCTTTACTGCAGCATGCTTCTGAGAATGAAACTGTGCCTGAAGAGCATTCCATTTGCTCTTTTTGCTATTTAATGTCTCATTGTATGTCTCTACTTTAGATTTCATTCTCATGGCTTTATTTATCACATCCTTTGTCAAATGATGAAGAGGATTCTCTACTACTTGTTTAAAATTGTTGTGGAAGGCTTGGACTACAAAATCAGTATCTTGATTTTCTACATTTCCTTCCACTTTGTCCTCCAAAGCCTCCAGGGTATTTATTTCTTCTACCATGAGATGATGTAGTTTAACACTTATGTCCCTAAGCTTGCTACTGCATCTTTCCAAGACATCACATTCAAATCTGGTGTCTTCATACCAAATGCTTAGCAACTGTGTAGTTTTACTATCCAATACTTTATTATCCATAAGTATTTTCATGTCTATCCTCCTTATTTCTCCCAAGGCATCCAGATGTTTTTCCACCTTAAAAGACCTTCTCCCAACCTCATTTTGTAGCTTATCTACTTTACTCTTTATAGTACCAAGCGAATTCCAATTTGAGAGGGAGGATTCAAGTACTTTCTCTACTTCAAAAACAAAAGAAACAAACTAGTTGTCCACCAACTGAGCCTTATGTTTCATGAGGTCCAACCCTGTTATCTCATCTTGAGATATGATAGTCAATAGGGTAGCTATACTAAGTGGTGTATGCTTAGGGTCAATTAACCTTTTTATAAATGAATGTAACTGAGCAATGTGTTCCTTGTGCTATTTGTTCTTATCCTTCTCCTTCTTTATTCTCTTCAATAAAGAATCAATGATATCCTTCGCCTCTTGGCTTTCTTGTTCTTCCATGGCAGAACCTAAATGAATATTGATTATTTGGAAGTCCTCAATATTTATTTTTCCTTTGGCCTTATCTGCCATTGGTAGGGCAACTTGGGATGTTCTCCTACCTATAGTAGAATCTCTTCTGATTGCAGATGTTTTTCTAGCCTTTCTTTTAGGCTTCATCATACTTGCTGAAAATAATGCAGAGACATCAAATTTCCTAACCTCATTAATCTGTTGTGGGTTTCTTTCCTGATGCAACCAACAAGGCACATTAGTACTAGGTCTTTGCTGATTAGTTTACTCAATACGAGCATTCTGGGACTCAGAATTATGTTCTTCCCTTGGTGGAGAAGTATCTTTCCTTTGTTCTTCCTCATGCACTTTATCATGAAGGATATCTTGTTGAGGAATCTCTTGCTAAGGTACCTCCTATTGAGTAGGAGCTTCTTGGGATGTAGGGGGTCCTTGTGGTGTAGGAGCTTCAGGTGGTGCAGCAATATTCTAGTTAGGTGCATTTTGTTGAGGTTGATCTTTATGAAGATCCTAAACATTATGATCATGCACATTTTGCTGAGGTGGATCTTCAGGAGGAGGCTAGATATTCTGATCTACTTTTTCTGTATGTTCCCCTTGAGCATCCTGATTCACATTCTCCACTTACTTTTATTGACCACTATCTATTTGAAGGCTCTATCCTACATCTCCCGATGCATTTGCCTCTGTAAGGTCATGTGTTTCCTCTACTTCTTTGTCACTTGTTTTCTCTTGTTGCAATGGATTTTTATCTTGATCTTCATTCATGGTAGGCATCTCTTTATCCCCCTCCATATGTACATGAACTTACACCTTTTCTTGCTCTGGGGGTGGATCATTGTCTTTATCCTGATCATGGTCACCTTGGTATCCTAGATCAATTACTACAGGGTGTGTGACCTGATCAACCAAGTTGGTCAATCTAATTTGTTGGGCTATCAACTCCAGGCTTTCTTCTTCAATTTCTTCTATTTCTACATCTTCCTAATGAATTTCCTTTGGTATCAAGGGAGTGTTGTGAGGGGTCATTCTTGTATTTGTAACCAAAGGTTCCATCCTCTGAGCAGACACCTCATTAACTAGCTCATCATCTGACAAATAGACTATATCTCCAAGTGGAAGAGGTGATTCCTTCCCTTCACTCTACATTTCTTCCCTTTGTTCATCTACCTTTTCAGTTTTAAATTGCATAATCTTAGGGATAGGAACCTTGTGTCATAAGTACTTTAAAACACTATGACCACTAGCTGCTCTCAATAGTAGAGGATCTATGTCTACCATTCCTCTCATGACAGTCGTATGCTTCTTTTGTGGTGGTTGAGATGATGGAGGTGGTTAAAGTGGTGTTGCAACCTTCCTCTTTTTCCTTGTGATCAACAGATCACTATCCAAGGGCTCATCTTCCTCCTCTTCAATGGAAGTAGGAATAGGCTTTGCGACAACTTTCTTTTGTTTGGGGGTGCATTAGATGAAGTTCATGTAGCTGATGTAGATGCATCATCCCCTTTCAGTTGTAGTTGCCTAATGATCACCACCCCATATGCTTGTGAATCCTTCTTACTTTTTAGCATTTTCTTATCTTCAGGTGGCTTTCTTTCTCCATTGGATTACCTCTTTAATGTGAGGAAATCATCATATTCCTCCTTAAACAACTCTTACCTTTTCTTCTTACCGTCTATGGTAAGGACTACACCCTTATCTCTGAACTTCTTAAATTTAGCATCTACCCATTCATTGGGCCATTTCATGACCTTCATCATTATTTGGTCTAATGAGACCACCTCTAGCTGGCTCAAGTCAGGTGCTAATATGGTATCATTATATACTTCATTTTTCTCATATTCTTGAGACATTATCTTTTCATCATCTTTTTGTAACTGAACTGACACTGATATGCAATCAAAAGTACGTATTTGTTTTAGGGTGAGCCTTTAGTAATCTCTTCTCCTCACCTCTGCCTCATCATCACAATCAGGCCAATAGTGTTCAAGATGCTTCTGATGAATGGCCTTTTCCAGCAATATTTGCATTCTACTATATGGATCATAAGGCCTGTAGCTAAGGAAAATTAGATTTAGTGTTAAAAATAGAAAACTAACTAAAACCCTAACTATGCACCATGAAGGACAAACTAGAATGAAAATGAAAACAGAAATGCAAAGCAAACCAAATCCATGCTATGTTTGATTGATCTCCATGGCTCTTCTCGATCTTGCATGAGGATGCATGATGTTGAAGGATTGTTGATTGCTCACTTAACATAATAGAAAGATGAATATGATAGAAGAAAATAGATAGATGAATGATGCAAAGGCTCAATTGGGAATTTGATAGCATAAAGTTACTTGAAACTCAATGCATGAAAATGGCTTGGATGGGAGCTAATTTATAGGCAAAAGCTGATAGGATTGGATGGTTGAGATCAAAAGTCAAATGTGTGATGTGTAGGGCCAGGATTAAAAGTGGATTTTAATGCCTATGATGCACATTAAGTGGGTTATGACATGAGGCTAAAATTAGGATATGAGGGAGTAAGTGGGATTCTTTTATTATTTTGAGAAAAAATATGCTTTATGATGCACAAATAAGTGGGGCTAAAAATAGGATGTGAGGGGAATCTCATAATTTAAATAATGAAATTATTTAAATTATTTGTGCATGTTTGTAGGCATGTGACACATGGATGAGAGATTAATTCAAATATTAAATTTGAATTATTTTGAGACAAGTGAAGGAGAATTAATTAAATAAATGAGATTTATTTAATTAATTGGAAAGGTGATCAAGTGGGATTTATAAGTCGGATAAGGACAAAATGGCATATGATGTCTAGTAAAGAGTCAACTAGGTGTTGTTTAGGAAATGGACAATTTTAAGTGTCTACATTCTACCCCTCTTTGAGATGATGTTTGAGATGATGAGATTTATGTCGAGTAACATCATTTCAAAGAAGAAAAGGTATGGATAGAAGATGAAAGGATAGGATGATTATGCCCCCTCGAGAGGATAGGTGGGTTGGACAAACATGGATAGACTCTCGAAATGAAAGGGATTGATTAAGGAAGAAAGGTAAGGGAATGGATAGAAGAAAGGGAAGGACAAATTATGCTACAATGAAAGTGAGCAACCATGATGTTTGATATAGCACTAGATGTTAAGCAACAAGGATTAAGGACCAAGGTGACGATGTGTCTCATGCCCCAGCATAATACAACCTTGTCTAGATACAAGATATGAATATTAGCTGGGAGTGATACAAATGCAAGATAAAATGATAGAAAACACAAGAAAGCTAGCAAGAAAGCAAACAAGCAAGCACAAATGATACAAAAACAAACAAGGTATTTCCCCTATCAAGCGGTAAACCAATGATTTGATAGAGATTGACGATGATGTCTAGTTTTAGGAATGAAACATGTCGTATAAGACGCGTGTGTTGGTCTGGTTTCAACAATGCAACATCATGTCTAAGATAATTGATATGATAATGATATACAATAGTGTTTTCATGGTGGGGAATGATAGATCCCTAGAGAAACACGAAGGATAGTTATGATCGATTGATATGGTTTATGACAAGACAAGGATCAAGACCATTGATTGCGATTGGATAATTTGACAAGATTGACATGGCTTGATTGATATAGATTGATGATTGATTGATTTGAGTTTATTGCTTGGATTTTTAGAATGTTTTGATTTCTTTTTGGATTTTGAAATATTTTGATATTTTTGTGGTTTTTGAAAATATTTGATTTTTTTGCATTTTTGAAAAGGTTTGATTTTTTTGGATTTTGAAATATTTTGATTTTTTTGGATTTTGAAATATTTTGATTTTTTGAATTTTGAAATATTTGATTTTTTTGGAGTTTTTGAAAAGTTTTGATAAATGGCATTGGATGACAATTTGAGTATCCTATGTGTTAGATACCAATGACAAGGGAAAACCAAGTCTAGGTGCAAGGATTAAGGTAGGATTAGATAAATGGATGAGAAAATGAGACATAGCAAAATGGATGGAAGGCTCATCATAGATGGATAGATAAAAGGATAGGCTATAGTGGATGGATGTATGCATAATAAGGGAGCAAGGATGTGATCTCTAAAGACTATGTCGCATAGGAATAGCATGCCCCAATCTAGGTGCAATACTTAGGATTTGCATGACAAATCTTATGACAATAGGATAATGATAGACTTGTTTGGAAGGATGAGGTATACTAAGAGATAACCAAAGCATGTTTCAATATTTAGCCCCCAATCCTTATCAAGATCAAAATGAGGAAAAGAGGATGAATGGACTCAATAAGACATGTATATGTAGGTGTAATGGATAAGGATGGTAGGATGGTAAGGTAGGATATGGTGTAAAATGATAGAAAGTGATAGGATGAGACACTATAACCCCAAGTGTAAGTTTATAGAAGATCAGCGTACACATGACCCCTATTTGCCAGGTTTTCATCATGGTACCTATCCAGGGTACCTGTTTACTAGGTTTTCACCATTGGATGAAGGGATTTCTCTTTACTATTTTGATTTTTTTTTGGAATAGGGGAATATGGATGGAAGGGACTCAAGTGTCTAGTTCCCTGAAAGGTGATAGTCCCATTAGAAAGGAATGTCGTTGCATGGACCATGTCAAGTCATTATGATCATAAATGTTGGTAAGGGATGACATGAAAGAGGTAGATGGAGTAGGTAGATAATGGATTATGATGGATTATGCAAGGATGGATAGGGGATTATGATGTGGATTATATATGACTTATGCAAGGATGGGTGGAAGACTTATGCAAAAGCATGGACCATAGGAATAGGATGAGGAAGATATGTAGGATAGTAGTTGAAAGATGGGGTGATGGAGGTATGTGGAATTGTTTTGCAATGAAAGAGAACCATGACCAATGGTTGCACACACTATGTTAGACATTTAAGCTTTTTATTTGGAGTTGGTGTAGGAAGCAATGGAGATGTTTGCTTAGGGGATGGTTGATGGAGTGCTTTAGGTACCCACATAGACTTATTATTTTTATAATTTTTGTTTTACTTGTGGGTTGGAGAAATTTGAGACTTTTGAGTGAAATGGTAATTTTGAATGGAAGGGGATGATTGGGATTTTTGAGAGGTGGATGCCTTATTTGAGTTGCTTTCTTTTTTCTTAGGGACCCAAACCATTTTGGTTTTAGACTTTTCTTAGGAAGGTATGGACTTGGGTAACCTTTTAGATAGATTTTTTAATATACTTTACTTTGACTTTTTGAATTGATGTCCTAAGGAATTAGGATCCTTAGGATTTTTGACTTTGTGTGTGGAGGCATCCATTTTTTTATTTTTGAATCCCATGGGATGGGTGGAATGAGTGGAAGCTTCATGTTTAGACAATATGTGCATTTGTTGGTCATGATTAGGAATGTGAGGGAATGTGTAAATGGATGGATTTGGCATTAGGAGAAGTGGTAGTAAAGTGGATGGAGGGATATTAGGAGTTGGAAGAAGTGGAGATAAGTTAGATGGTGGAAAATGTATGGTCACATGCTTTTGACATTTGTAGGATGATGGAGGTGGAATGGAAACATGTCTTAAGGGTATGATAGGATTTGTGATGGAAAATGGTGGACTTAGAAGGAATGGAGGAATTACCAACATATTTAGATTGCTTACCTTGGGGTGTGTATCCAAGGCCATATGAGTGTGGAGGAACTTTGACATGGACGAGGTCTAAAATGCCTTGTTCACAAAGGCCTATGCCTTTACCTTTGTAGTCCATGTTTTGGAGTATATAGTGGACAATGGGACTAGGTGTAGTTTGGTAACTAGACAAGAGTTTCTTATTGGATGGAGAAGGGTTTAATGATTGCTGGTGTTCTAAGGAAGAACACTCATGAATGAAGGCGGTAAGACCAAGGATATATGGTGGGGGATTTGTAGCATGGTTGATAATAGATGGTGGAAGAGTATTTTTGGTTTGATCTTCTATGCTTTCTTAGGGGGCAAGTGTCTCATCAAGGGAAGTGGAAGTTGTTGGATCATAGATAGGACTAGACGGGGTTATAAACTTAGGACCATTGAATGCAAAAAGTTGGCTAAGAGGATCATCATGGTATACTTGATCATAGATAGGATTTAGTGTGATAGGATTAATGTGCACTTGTACAGGTTCTTCATCAATGACAATATATTAATCATAGAAGAGATATAGGTTATGGAGAGGCTGAAATTGGATCTCTAGCTCTAGTATAGGATCAAGTTGCTCAGGGATAGCTTCTTCATCAAAGATAGTATCTTGATCATGGAAAAGATATGGGTTATGAATGGTGTGAAGTTGGATTTCTAGCTCATGTATAGGTATAGGATCATTGAAGAGATAGAGGTTCTGTATTGGTTAGATGGGAGTGCTTTGATCTTGATTTAGACAAGGGGTTGATGTTTCCACATGCTCTAAAGTGTGCTCTTGACATAACGCTTGGTGTTCTTGACATGAAGTGGAGGTAGAGGTCTCTTGGATAGGACCTTGGTCAATAAGATGAAAGTATGACGGAGCTTGACTTTGGATTCATGGTAGGAGGTTTTTCAATATGCTCGAGGGGGTGTTGATTACATGACAAGGTTGGTACAAGGGACATGTTTGAATACTCTTTGGTAAGGTCAAGGACTAGAATTTGGGGACATGGTTGACTCTTTGCTAGTATCCCTTGGATCATATCATTGGTAGGTGTATAGGTGGAGTAGTGAGGTAATGGATAGGTGGACTTGGAGTTCTCCATGGTAGGATTAGTATGCTTTGGGCAATGTGTTCTAGGAAATGGTGAAGCAGGACTAGTAGATGGAGTGGTATATGATTTCCAACTTGAGGTGGTGCTTCCTTGTCAAGAGTATCATGAAGATGGGAAAAGGATGTATTCTTTTGGGGTGAGGTGTAGCTAGTACTGGCCTGTTCAGCTTGTAAGATTATCATTTCTTGTTGTATCACTTGGAGTTCTTGGGAAATTACGATATTGTAGTTTTTGAGAAATTACTTCTAATTGGTTTGTCATCTCTACAAAAACTGACACAAGATGAAAATGGGTACCTAGAGAACCTGAATTTTTTCTCTGAAAAGATGTGGAATGATAGGATGATAAGGATGGGTTAGGATGAAATTTGATTGGATATGACAATGATGATTATGTTGGAAAGAAAGCTTAAAATGACTTGTTTATGTGTTGGATGTTTATAGCTTGATTTAGGCAATTTACAAACAAATGAATCACACATGTATACACATGATTCACTCACGCAAGACACATAAGCAAATTTGAATTTGAAATTCAAATGTTGTGATGATTAAGCAAGCACATGTGGAAGACACATCAATAAGCCTACAACTAGTCAAGTGGGGTATGGCCAATTAGGTCTTATGCTAGGATACACAAGGTTTCCTAGGGAAATGAATTGAAATCAAAATCTTGCCACACTGTTGGGAGAAAGGGTAACCCACCCTTCACCTTCACTTCCCAAAGCTATAAAGTTCTTTGGGGCTTAGCCAAGAGTAACAGGATTTACAACTCCCAATGAGGGTGTCTTTTGATTTAACCTCGATTAAGGTCAATCCTTGGAGTGGTGTGTCCCCAAGTAGGTCTCCTAGATAGGGTAAAGAAAAGCAAACCAAGTGAGCTGTCACTTGATTCACAATTGTAGTTGTTAATTGACCCTTAGAAATGAAATGTGAGGAAAAAAATTCAAGCACTTGTTCTTTTTTATATTCCAAATAAAAAAGTGTGATTGAAGACAGTGGTTAATTTTATGCCCAATTTGAATGTGTGACAACAAGCAATGTTCATTTTAGAGCCCAAAATCTAAATGTGTGATCAAACAAGATGTTCTTATTAAGCCCAAAATTGAAGTGTGTTGACAAGCAATGATTAGAGATAAAAGATGGAATGTATGCACTTGATTTTTTTTCACTTTCCAAGTTGTTGTTGTGACTGATCCAAATGCTAATCTAGCTCCTTTGATGTACCTACAAAATTAGAAAATGATATTATATAATGCAGCCATAAAAAAAAACTCATCAGAAAAGGAAAATTGTAATTTCAGATACATAGCCAAATTAGATTTGATTATTTCAAGATAATTTTGATCTAAAAGTTAAAAAATCAAAGAAGAGGACCCTATTAATTTTCTAAGAGCTTTCCAAAAATTTAAGGAAGTCAGAAAAAATCCTTGTTTTGCACCTAGAAATGCGGATTTGTGAAAACACTATAGTCAGAAAAGATTGGATTTTTTCGTATAGTATACGAACTCAAAATTAAATCTGTAAATAATAGACCCCCCTTAGAATTTCAAGAGATTTCCATAAATGTAAAAATTTCTAAAAATTTCGCTAATTTACACCCAGAAATGCTATGTTATGAAAAAATATAAAATCACGATAACTCCTACAAAAATGGTGATAAATAGGCAATTTTTCTGCTATAGTCTCCTGAGATGATGTCCAAGCTTCTATAAAAATCTTGTAGCAAAATTCGCATCCATTTGAAAGATATGATAAAATCGTTAAAACCAAGGGTTTTGTCCAAATATGACATAAACTTGCAACAAAAAATTAATAAACCCTGCAAAAAGCAAGCTCCATCAAAGGATTCATGTCAGGTTCACCAAAATATAGCTAAGGAAAATTAGATTTAGTGTTAAAAAATGAAAACTAACTAAAACCCTAACTATGCACCATGAAGGACAAACTAGAATGAAAACGAAAACAGAAATGCAAAGCAAACCGAATCCATGCTAAGTTTGATTGATCTCCATGGCTCTTCTCGATTTTGCATGAGGATGCATGATGTTGAAGGATTGTTGATTTCTCACTTTCACAACATAATAGAAAGATGAATATGATAGAAGAAAATAGATAGATGAATGATGCAAAGGCTCAATTGGGATTTTGACAGCGTAAAGTTACTTGAAACTCAATGCATGAAAATGGCTTGGATGAGAGCTAATTTATAGGCAAAAGCTGATAGGATTGGATGGTTGAGATTAAAAGTCAAATGTGTGATGTGTAGGGCTAGGATTGAAAGTTGATTTTAGTGCCCATGCCGTACATTAAGTGGGTTATGACATGAGGCTAAAATTAGGATATGAGGGAATAAGTGGGATTCTTTTATTATTTTGAGCAAAAAGATGCTTTATGATGCACAAATAAGTGGGGCTAAAAATAGGATGTGAGGGGAATCTCATAATTTAAATAATGAAATTATTTAAATTATTTGTGCATGTTTGTAGTCATGTGACACATGGATGAGAGATTAACATAAAGGAGGGGTTAAAATTTATTAAAACAAGAAGAAGAACAAAGAAAGAAAATTACAAAGCCCTATCAAGCTCCACTAAGTGAGCCAGATGTTGAGATAGATCCAGGGGTAAACAACCGTGGTCCATCAAATTCCAATCATGAATATGTTCAGAAGCCCATTTAGCTAAATAATCTGCAACACTATTCCATTCTCTAGGAATATGAGTAAAAGTAACATACTCCAACAAAGCATAGAGGTTAAGAATCTGGCCAACAATCAAAGCCAAATGCCAACTAACATTATCTAACTGCCTCCTATTCAACAAGCTCACCAGAACCTGGGAATTAGACTCACATATGATCCTTCACCACCCCAATTGACTTCCATGCTCCACAGCCATTAAAATAGCCGGAGCCTCCATAAGATTATTAGTATGAAGACCCTTATAAATAGAGAAGATAAACTGAACTTCTCCAAAGCTATCCCGACCAACACCACCAATTCCAGCATGACCAGGGTTTCTGCAAGAAGACCCATCTGTGTTGATTTTTAGAGTACCCTGAGGTAGAGGAGACCATCTCCCCTCCCTATTCACCTTCGGGGTAGGATGTCTACATCTGTTGCGCCTGAGCTAACGTTGCGGAGGCGGAAGATGAAGATAGTGACAACAACCAACATCACAAGGGTCTACTGATGTCATAAGATTGCACTTAGCCACAACAATTTCCCCCAAAGAATGCAGAATTTTCCACCACAAGCAAGGGGCCACCAACATCACCTCCTAAAAAATCTGATAATTCCGCTCCAACTAAAGGTTCCACATAATAAAAGGGGGGCCAATAGCCCAAGCAGCCTGAAGAAAGGAAGTAGAAACAGGGGCCTTGCCCCACCAATCCACAAACTCAGCCAGGGAGGAGACATGCCAACAGGGCATATTCTACACCCTCCACCAAAAATGCTAAATCTCCCTAGCATAGGAACATTAGAAGAAGAGATAAGAGACACTCTCCTCATAGTTATGACACAAAACACACATAGAAGGGCCTTGGAAACCATGCTTACACAAATTATCCCAAGTAAGGCACCGGTTATGAGCAACAAGCCACAAGAAAAAATTACATTTGGGCCATGACAACTTGTGCTAGACATGCTTCCACCAAGGGACCTCAAAAGCCCCAAACAACTGCCTACCAAGCTACTTATAACCAGCAAACACAGAGTACTTGCCGAATAAATTAGGAGCATCCCAAGCCAAGACATCGGGTCCCTTCAAAGAATTACAAGCACGGGAAGCCAAAAGCTGAGCAAGCTCACACCTATCCTCCTCAGACCCCCCAGGAGGCCACTCAGAGAGAAGTTTCCAACGAAAGCTTACAGCCAAACCACAATAATGTGCAAATTTATAATGATCAATGGTATCCCAGCCAGCCACAGTAAAAACCTCAGAAAGTGACTGGAGGTGAGGAAGAGAAGAGAGAATAGGTGGGTGGCCATCCCAAGAATCTAACCAAAAAAGATTCTGTGACCTAGAATGACAGATCCAAAAAAGTGCACACTTAATCAATTGAGCCCTAGCTTTCAAAGTGTGCCAAATCATAGAACCACTCACCTCTAGAGCATAGCGAGGGACTTCACAAGAAGTAACACCCCTAAGATACTTATGGCTGAGAATACAGGCCCATAAGTGTTGTTGATTGGTACACCAACGCCTGTAAAGCTTAGCAGCAAGAACTTGCCCATTCAAAATAGTAGAGCATAAACCTAGACCACCCTCCTGCTTTGGTCTACACATAGAATCCCACTTAACAAGGCTCCACTTAGTAGACAGTAAGTTACCACTCCAAAGGAATTGATGAGAGAGGGCATCACAAGCCCTAAGGAAATACATAGGGGCCACTTGAACAAAGCATTTGTAGATAGGAAGGGCCTGGATAATTGACTTGAGAAGAGTCACTCTAGTAGCTGTAGATAACCATCAATGAGGCCAATGAGTTACCTTCCACCTCAGCTTGTCAAGCAACATCTGCCAGGAGGACCTAGGCTGATGCCCAATAGCCAGAGGAATACCCAAATAGACAAAGGGAAGAGACCCAATTTGAAACCACCAAATAGTTGCAATCTGCCGTTGGATAGCCTGAGGCCTATTAAAAAAGAAAATAGAAGATTTTTGCTCATTGACTTTTTGACCCGAAGCAGCAAGGTAGATATCCAAAGCTTGCCTAAATGAATCAGCTTCTTGAATACGAGCCAACCCCATAAGAGAAGTATCATCCACAAACTGGAGATGGGAAATCGTTGGTAGACCTAAGCCCCACTGCCAGCAATGAATCAAGCCTTGGGAGACCTTATATTTAAGAAAGTGACTCAGCCCCTCTGCCATAATGATAAACAGATAAGGAGAGAGCGGGTCCCCCTGACGAAGGCCCCTAGTAGCACCAAAAGACTCTGAAGGTTCACCATTCACAATAACCGAAAAGGAGGAGGAAGTCACACAACTCAAAGTCCAACTCACCCATTCTAAAGAAAAACCAAAGGCCAACATAATCTTCTGAAGAAAACTCCATTTAACTCTGTCGTAAGCTTTGGCCATATCCAACTTGATGAACATAGACCGTTCCAAAGAAGTCACCATGGAATGAATGACCTCAGTGGCTACAACCACCCCATCCAGAATTTGCCAACCTACCACAAAGCCTCCTTGCTCCTTAGAAATGACAATGGCCAAGCACTGTTTAAGCCTCTTAGCAATCAATTTCATAATAATCTTGTACACCACATTACAGAGCACAATAGGTCTAAAGAATTCAAGCCTATTAGCATCTTCCTTTTTAGGAATGAGAACCAGCAAAGTAGCATTCAGGGCCTGTAGCATCTGCTTACTATGGAGAGACTCCCGAACAACCTCCAACAAATCCAGCTTCACAATATCCCAAAACTCCTAGAAAAATTCAACTAGAAAACCATTAGGGCCAGGAGCTTTCCTTTTATTCATCCTGAACACAACCTCCTCCACTTCAGACAAGGAAATTGGATGAGTAAGAGAAGCATTCCAATCATTAGAGATCAAAGAAGGAATGCAAGCAAGGATCATATTCTCATCAGCCTCAGTAGGAGGTGAGTCTTCAGTAAATAGGGCAGAATAAAACTGACAAGCCTCTCTAGACAATGCCTATTGCAAGGAAATTGAAAGACCCTTAGAGTTAACAAGAGAAGAAATATAACACTTATTCTGACGAGCTTGCACAGAATGATGGAAGAAAGTAGTATTCCTGTCACCGTCTTGAAGCCAATCAATCCTTGCCTTTTGTTTCCAGAAAATCTCCTCACAAAGCTCCCACTCCTCCACCACTTTTAGAGCTTGGGACTTAGCATGTCCCAGATCCTTTGAAAATCCCAAATCTTGAATTTGATAAGTAATAATAGCAAGATGATCCTGTGCCTCCCTTTTCTTAGCCCGAAGATTGCCAAAACATGACCTATTCCATCGTTTAAGATGATACTTGATAAATTATAGCTTCTTGACAAGACAATACATAGCTGTACCATACATAGGGGCCCTGTCCCGCCACCACTGGGCAACCAGGTCATACAAGGATGGATCACGGAGCCACATGAGCTAAAATTTGAAAGGAGGATTCTTTGGAGAAGGAAAAGAAGAAGGAGAAAACTTAATTGGCCAACGATCAGAGCCACATCAATCAAGAATCTCAGAGCAAGTGACCATGCAACTGCCCATCCAAAAACTAGAAACAAGAAATCTATCCAGCCGCTTAGAAATCGCTTCTGGACCACTCCATCTATTATTCCAAGTGAAAATACCATTAGAGGGTTTAACATCAACAAGAGCAAGAGAATCCACATTTGCCCAAAAAAGATCTGAAGCAGGACCAAGCCTAGGCAGCCCCCCTCTTTTCTCCTCCAAACACAACACAAAATTGAAATCACCAGCTAAGATCCAAGGAACAAAAGGTACACAAGACCTAACAAACCTGATGTGGGCCCAAAGCTAGATTTTACCCCGGATGTCAATCAAAGCATACACATTACTGACAAAAATAGTCTCACCAGACTCCAAAACTAAAGCCACCACAGAAATAGAGGAATGGCTAGAAATCCACCAGCAAGGAACAACCTTACGTGGATCCCAGAAAAAAGCCAGACCTCCAGAGTTACCCTTAGAACCAATACACTGACATTGACCAGAAGCCCAAATACGAGGAGCATAGTGAGCATGGAGTCCACCCAAAGCTTAGTCTCGTGAACGCAAAAGATATCTAGAGAATGAACCACAATCAAATCCTGAATAGCCTTTTGATGGGGGGTGCTATTCAAACCCCTTGCATTCCAAGAAAGAATAATCATGAGGAAGGTGGAGACAAAAGGGCATCAATGGTCCTAACCGACCCAGATTCCACCAACAAATCCCCAATGGATTTAAGCTTGTCCACATCCTTTTTACGGCCAGCTTTAGATGAACTCTCAAGATGACCCCTCTTAAGAAGGCATTGCAACACCCCCAGAACATGAGATGATCCCCGCCCCTTACTAGCAGGCAACACCTCCTTAGCTAAATCAGCTAGTATAATGTCATCCTGCAGATCTGCAGAGGCACCAGGAATCCTAGAAATCTCCTGTTCCAAAGCCAGAGAAAAATCCTTAACAACAATCGCTTGCCCCATCCCTATATCCATACTAGAGGCCCCAGAAGGAAACTCAACAAGAATCCCCTCCTCCGAGGCCTGATTATCCAAGACCTCAAAATGATTGGATACCTGATCACTTTACCTATCTTTGTAGGCTCGCTTCTATCCCCGTCCTTTCGCCTTTGGCTTAACAAGAATGAAGCCATCCTTATCGGTCCCACCCTTAGCCATAGGTGACTTGCCTTTATCCCCCTTCTCCATCGAAGGCTTTGATGAAGGAGGAGAAGAAACCCCGGTAGCTTTGGGTGCCTGAGGGCATTGGCACTGAAGGTGTCCATACTCATGACAGAAGTGACTCAAAAGGGAGGGATTCATAATCTAACCATTGAATCTATGAAGCAGAGCCAAGACAAAGTTCCAAAGAATCTGGCAATGAATTGTTTAGGTCAATTTCAACACAAATATGAGTAAAGGAAAACACCTTTTTATCCAGAGTATTCTGAGCGATGGCATTTGGCTTCCCTAGCAGAGCTGTAATCTGGAGCAGAATATCCTCCTTCTAAAACTCTAGCGATAGCCAGGGCAAACAAACCCACACAGGAACTCATGAAGGCATATCCTCTACCGTGTTAAAACCTCCATGCCAGGGCTTCATGAACAAACCAACATGTTTGTAAAAATACGACCCTCCCTCAAAAACATGATTTTGATCCGAAATACAAGAATAATCAACCATGAAATAGCCATTCACCGCCACCAGAATATCAAAATCACCCTCAACCTACCAGGATCGTCGAATCCAGGCCTCCAATGCTGAGAGAGGGATACGAATACCCAGGAACTTACAAATCAGAACATGTTGGCTCTAGTGAGAGATGTCCTCTTGTACCGATTTAGGAGAGATAACCAGCACCAGATGATCAAGACTCCGCGGCAAACAGCTATTCACTTTCTTAAGCTTAGAGCTCTCACCCACAAAAGAGGAATCCTCAGGTAAACCCTAAGACCGCTTCACACCAGTAGACACCAATCTTTTTGAAACCCCTGCCATTTCTCCACACCCAACACCAAACCCTACACACAGCCTTGACAGCAAAACCTGCTTTCACCCAATGCCAGTCCCTCGGGAAAATGGGTAGCAAGAGCAAAACTAAGAAAAAAGAAAAGAAAAACCCACCCTGAAAGTAGAGAACACCCCCCAACCGAGAGCCTTCATAGAACAAAGGCAAAAAACTACACATGCAGAGAGAAAGAAGACCTGCGCGTGCCTTCACAGGCAGTGCGCAGCCTTCCCTTCACCACATAGCGCCATCCTCATCCCACATGGATGAGAGATTAATTCAAATATTAAATTTGAATTATTTTGAGACAAGTGAAGGGGAATTAATTAAATAAATGAGATTTATTTAATTAATCAGAAAGGTGATCAAGTGGGATAAGGACAAAATAGCATATGATGTCTAGTAAACAGTTGACTAGGTGTTGTTTAGGACATGGACAATTTTAAGTGTCTACAAGCCCTAGCTAATTCAAAGAGCTATAGGTGCATCAGGTTTAGTCCCCCAATTGCATCCTTTATACTTTCTCTATTTGGACACATGTACCAAGTAATCATGACTAGAAATATGATCTATGGAATCTTTCCCCATCCAATGTGAGCTTCCACTAAGGGTAATATTTATCTAACAAATTCCATTAGGATGACTTTATCATTTGGGTACCTGGGAAGCATAAGAGGTTCCCTGTAAAGACCTCTATCCTCATGTATGAAAATGTGGGGAATTGGATAAACCAAGCCCCATACTTATATATAACTTCTTGTGCCTCCACACTTATCCTTTTTGTCCTATCCTCCTCCATGGTTTTAACCAAATGTATGGAGAAAGATTCATTCACTAACTTATCATTATCAAGAGCTTCTCTCCTTTTCAGTTGTGGGTAGTATTCCCATATACTCATATCTCCTAGGTTGCTTCCCAGTCTTCCTACTATTTGTAGTCCATTGAAAGTTCCTTTGAAAGCACAAGCGTACATAACATAAGAGCTCAGATGGAACATGTTGATGTTCCCTCCCAACCTGGTCATCCCTTCATTTAAACTACCACTTATAATTTTGGCCCATAGGGGTATATCATGAGAATAATCTATCATTTGCATTATACCATACATCCAGTTCTCAAATGATCCAGCATTTGATCTCCCTATCATTTTGTAGAGCATAACCATCATGTATTGGTACTCTGATGCAAAATCAAATTTGAAAAGGCACACAAGTAATTTGGTGGTAGCCTTATACGTGCTCTTCTTAGATCTCCACTGGTACATGACCCTTCTAGTTTCTTTCTCATTGCTCTTATATTCTTTCTCTAATTTGCTCAAACTCAGATGGACCACATTAGTTCCTTTAGGAAAATTGAATGTTGCAGTGATGCCTACAATGGAGAAATCTGCATATACTCTACCATGTTACTCCACTTTCCTAGTTTCTAGATTAGAATTCCTAGCACATTCTATCACTAGCTTTGTAACCTCCATGGCATATGAGAACCCTCCAACATTCCACATTCCTGAATTGACTATACTCATTAGGAGAGGACTATCAACTCCCCTATCCAGTCTTCTCATCCATGCATCAAGATTTGTGTTCCCTTGATGTGTATCATTGATTATTCCATATCTGAATACTACCCCTTCTGGTTGCAAGAACATGGGCTTTAAAAATTTAGTTGCTAATCTATTGCTTTGAATGACCATGGTGTCCTATAATAAAAACATACATGTCTTATCCTAAGGTGCCGCACACAATAGTAGTTTTGTGATCTCATGCATCTCGTGATGATAATTCTATTACTCTATTCCATCCTATGCAATCATCATGCTAATTAACTTTGTAAAACTATATTTACCTCATGATTTTACCATAAACGACAAAACTAGGGTTTTCAATTACATACCTGATAATCACTTTCAATTCTTACTACAGAGGTAATATCCTTTTGAGTGTGATTGTGCTACAATTACCATTCCATTCCATTTGGATGCGGGTCCCATTCCATTTGCAAGCTGCAGTAAGGGTTTGATCACTCTGAGCTCTGTAAATTATGTTTAATCGTATGGTAAATTCAAAATGACCCCTAAATTACCTTTTAACTATTTGATATGTCGAATTAGGGTGTGTTTAATGCCATTTTGATTATGTTCATTGATTATTATATGATATTAGTAGATGTTGACAAGTAGCACGTAAGTATTTGAAAATTAGAAGGCTTCACCTACCATTGAGATCTCATTTAATGTGGAGGGTGATATTCAAAAACATTAGGATATTTGAAAATATGATTGATATTTGGAACATGACGGTGACATCATCATGAAGATGGTCAACCGTTGACTGATGCTCGAGGTTGGGTCATTATACCCTTGTCAACAATCGAGACAATATATTGTTTTAATATGATCTGGTTGATGTGCCACATGGCACCATTTGATTGGTTATCAAGAATCATTGTATCTCTAGTCATAAGAGTTGATGTGAGGGACATTAAGAAATATTTGGATCTTTGAAACTTATGAAATATCCTCTTATTAGAGAAAGTGAAGATGACATCATTGTGTATATGAGCCTTTAGAATTGCTCAGAAGAATGACATCATCATCATATTAGTTAAGATTGGGGATGTTTCGAAATATGACCTTCTTTGGTTTAGGTCATGACAGTGACGTCATTAGGGAATCATAGTCAGTTTGCATCAAATTAGGGTGATGTCATCGCCATACCTAGAAATATGATGGACATTTAGAAATGTGACCCTCTAGGTATCAGGTATACTAGTGACAACATCATCATATTAAGTTCTTTTATAGCTCAAACCAAGATGACGTCAGGGTCATATTTTGCGGAAGGTCGTATTTGGGAACATCTGGATATTTGAAATGTGACCCTATGAAAATATGCCTAAGGTTTGACGGGAAAACATTCTTTCGCATTTTACTTTGACGTCTTGTATATTAATGAATATGTGGATATTGGGTGATCTTCCTGCCTCGGGGTCATCTAACAAATATGACTGGCATTTAAGAAATATGACCTTACGAGAAATATCAGGTTTCACTAATCTTTGACTTAGCATAACTTTTGATCTTTAAAGAATATCAGGGTGATCCAAAAGGCAAACTTACTTAGAATTTTGCACCTTTTAAGATTATGAGGCTTATGGAGGCAAACTTTAACTCTGACATTTGGCCGTCATATATAGGATGCACATGCATGTGCCATGGTGATATACTTAACTGACCATTTTACCAAACCACCCACAACAAGGGAACAAAAGCAAATAGAAGCAAAAAAAGGTTGGGTCCCCATTTTTCTAAGGCAAAATGGGGTGTGTTGTGTAACCACACAACAATTACCTTGTGTAGATGTAATAATTATACGTACATGACCAATTCACTTATCAGAGAAGAGAGAGAGGCCCTCCTAGTACCAATTTATGTTGATGATGATTGTTAGTCATAAAAACATGCATAAAAGTTTACACAACAAACCTTTATTATCTTGAAAAGTATGATCAATTTGGAATGAATTGATGACTCCAAGTCTCCATTGATTAGGTCATGATCATCTGACATTACTCAGAGGTTGATGTGATATGTTGTTTTCCATTCAAGGAGCCTTAAATTTTTCTACTATCATGAACTGATGTCCACACATTTGTTTCTACACCTCCTTCCTATAAATCTATTCACAAACAAGAGTAGTCCTACTATATTCTACAAATGATGATGATCTTTGATAAGTTTGATCAATTCTTCTGATCATCAACTATAATTGATTTATTTCACTTTTGCACTATGAATTTGTTCAAATAATGTGTCTATAAGCTGATATTTGCATGATTACTGTTGTCATTTATGAGCATTTGTATGATATTTTTAATTGTGCATGCAGATTAGTTCAAATATTCTATTGATGTTCATTTTCCTTCAGAATGTTAGCATATTTATGCATTTTTACTTAAGATTGTCTATATGTTTGCAATTATGGAGATGATTGTAATGGAATTTAAGAAAATAAATTCAAACATTCTAAATCTACTGAAATTAAATGAGTCTTTGACAGTCGATCCATATGCATAATTTAATATTTCACAAAATAGAGATGAAATAAAACCATGTGTTGCTAGGCCATTCCACAACTTCACACAGCTGATGCTAGTCTTCTAAGGTAAAGAATGACAACAATATCCACAAATTGACATGTACTCTAGGGGATGCAACACATCACAGTGAAATATATAGATGACATTCACAAGATTACTCAAAACTTACTATTATATGTAATCTGATCTCTATTTCATTAGTATTTAAAAGCATGCACATTTACAATCTGTCTTGAGAAAGTATCATGACATTCAACAGCCCTATCTCAATTAAGTCTCTAATAATGATATAATGTGCACTCCATCTCCTTTTATAGGGAAAAGAGGGGAGGTGGTTACATTGATCCAATGATTAGGATTTGTCTATCTAAATCAATGGTCTATATCCCTCTTGACTCAGTCAAAATATGTCAATGTGGCATAGGTTGCCAACTGGTAACCTTCTGGTGGGACTTGATCACCTTTTGTCTCATTATGCATATGACTTTGTCATCATGCATCTTTACTCATTCTTATTCTTCTTCATCTTCATCATCTTCTTCAACTTCATCCTATATATGAGGGTCATCTCCTACATGTATGATGATACTCTCCCTGATAGGTTCATACACCTGCATTATTCTTTCAATTTCTCCCCCATCTCGGACTCTATCTTTTACTGCAACATGTTCCTGGGAATGGAATTGTGTTTGCAGTGTAGACCACTTACTCCTACTATTCAACGTCTCATTATATGCCTCCACCTTGGCTTTAATCCTCAAAGCCTTGTTGACTATATCTTCTGTCATATGATGGAGGGGGTCATCTATTTCCTGTTTGAAATTATTTTGGAAGGCTTGAATTACAAAATCAGCATCCTGATTTTCTATCTTTCCCTCTACATTACCTTCTAAAGCCTCCAAGGTATTTGCCTCCTCAGCCATAAGATGATGTAATTCAATGCTAATATCCCTAATCTTGGCATTACATCTTTTTAAGATATCACTCTCAAACCTAGTATTTTCACACCATGTGCCTAACAATTGTGTAGTATTGTTGTCAAATACCTGATTATATATGAGTACTTTCATGTTAATGTGTCTCATCTCCACCAGGGCATCTAGATGTTTATCTACATGGATGGATCTCCTTCTAACCCTCTTCTAAATTTTATCAACCTTACTCCTCAATGTGTTGAGTAAGGTCCAGTTTGACAGGGATGTCCTTATCACTTTTTCTGCTTCAGTCATGAAAAGAACAAACCAATTATCTACCACATGAGCCTTATGCTTCATGATGTCTAGACCTATGACCTCCTCTTGAGATATAATGGTCAAGTGAGTGGCTATGTTAGTTGGCATGTGGTTAGGGTCAATTAACCCTTTTATGAATGTATGCAATTGGGAAATGTGCTCCTTGTGCATCTTATTTTTTTCTTTCTCCTTATTTACACTTTTCATCAGAGAATCAATTATGTCTTTGGCCTCTTGGCCTTCCTGCTCCTCAGTAGCAAAGCCTAGGTCAATATTAGCTATCTAAAATTAATAAATACTTATTTCTCCTTTCATCTTGTCTGCTATTCGTAGAGCTACCTGAGTTGTCCTCCTTCCTGTGGTAGGATCCCTCTTGATGGTAGATGTAGGTCTAGCCTTCCTTTTAGGCTTGATCATATTTGTTGAAAATAAAGCAGAAACATCAAACTCAGGCACATCAGTGACCTATGGTGGAACTATTTCCTTTTGTAACCAATATGGTATGTCACTGGTAGGGGGTCCTTATCTATCAGTCTGCTCAATATGAGCATCATGAGATTATACATTCTATTCTACCCTTGGTGGGGAAGTTTCTTTTCTCTGTTCTTCCTCCTGGATTTTCTCATGAGATATCACTTATTGTGTAGGAGGTTCTTGTGATGCCTTTACATTATGCTCCTATGTATTTTGTTGCATTTGATCTTCAGGAGGATTCTAGACCTCTTGATCTGTTTTGTCTAGGTGATCACACTGATCATTCTTGGTCATATTTTCTAGTTCTTTTTGTTGATCATCACCCTAAGGAAGACTTTGTTCTTTATATTTTGATACATCTCCCTCTCCAGGGTTTTGTATTTTATCAGTTTCCTTTTCACTTGTCCCTCTTTTAGGAACTGGTGTTGGGTCATTACCCTGATCTTCATTCTTATCAGGCATCTCTTTATCTTGAGTATCACTTTTATCAGGCATCTGCTGATTCTAATTATCACTTTTATCAGGCATCTCCTGATCACCTTCCTTATGTACATTGATTTCCATCCTCTCTTGTTCTGGAGCTAGATCCTTATCTTTATCTTGACCCTCATCATCCTGGTAGGCTAGGTCTACGGCAGCAAGGCAGGTGACCTGATCAACTAAATTTGTTAGTCTAATTTGTTGGGCTACCAGTTCAGAGCTTTCTTCTTCAATTTCTTCCATTTCAACCTCCTGCTAATGGGATTCCTTTCAAACTTGGGGCATGCCATGAGGGGTCATCTTTGTGTTTGCCACCAAAGTTTCCATCCTTTGAGTAGAAACGTCATTAACTACATCATCATTTGATAAATCCACTATATCATCTAATGGAAAAGGATGCTCCTTTATTGCACTTTGCCTCTCTTCCCTTTGTTCCTCTACTTTCTTAGTCTTGAATTGTACAATGTCAAGGATAGGAACCTCATACTGCAAATTCTTTAAAATATCTTGACCACCAACTCCCCTTAATAGCATAGGACTTATATCCACAGTTCCTCTCATTGCAGTCTTTTGTTTCTTTTGAGGTGGGGTTGGAAGTTTCTTCTTTTTATTCTGGATTAAGATCATCATTTGAGGTCTCTTCCTCTTCTTCTATAATAATAGGGGTAGGTTTGGCAGTAGCCTTCTTTTGTTTAGCAGGTGTATGGGGTGATGCTACAACTAAGGTGGACGCTACATCTCCCTTTGGTTGGGGTCGCCTAATGATCACCACTTCAGATGCTAGGATCCCTTTCTTATTTTTATCTTGCTTCTTTTCTTCACTTGGTTGTCTTTCTCCATTTGACTACCTTTTCTCTTTGAGGAAATCATCTTGTTCCTCCTTAGATAACTCCTATCTTTTCCTTTTATTGTCCACAGTAAGGGCTACACATTTCTTTTTCAATTTGTTGACTTCAGTATCCACCCAACTTTGGGTTAGTTGAATGACCTTTTGCATTATTTGGTCTAGTGAAGTCACCTTTGGCTGACTCAAGTCAGGGGCTAATATTGTTTCATTGTATACCTTCTTGTCCTCATATAATTCATGGGACATGATTTTGCCATCATCCTTATGCAGCTGAGCAGGCATTGATATGTAGTCAAAGGTGCATATCTAATTTAGAGTGAGCCTCTGATAATTTCTCTTTTTGACTTTTGTTTCATCATCACAATCAACCCAGTAATCTTCAAGGTGCTTTTGATGTATAGGCTTCCCAAGTAATGCATGCATCTTGTCATATGGGTCATAGGGTCTAGCCAGTGGAAAAGGCTACAAGCACATCAATTTCAATCCTCCAATCACATCCTTAACACTTTCTTTGTCTGGACACATATACCAACCAATGAAGACTAGAAACAAAACATGTGGAATCTTTCCTGTTGCAATATGAGCCTCTACTGAAGGCAATATTTGTCTAAAAAATTCCATCAAAATAACCTGATCAGTTGGATACTTAGGCAGCATGAGAGGTTCCTAGTAAAGCCTTCTATTCTCATATGTGAAAATGTGGGGAATTGGATAAACCAAGCCCCATGCTTGTATATAATGGCTTGTGCCTCTACACTTAATCTTTTAGTTCTATCCTCTTCCATGGTACTAACAAGATGCATGGAGAAGGAGTCATTCACTAGCCTATAATTCTAGAGACATTCTCTTCTTTTCAACTGTGGGTAATACTCCTAGATGTTCACATCCTTGGGGTTATCTCCAACCTTGCCTACTGTCTGCAAGCCATTGAATGTGCCCCTGTATGCACAAGCATATACTACATAAGAGGTCACATAGAACATGTTCGCCTTTCCTCCTAGCCTCCTCATTCCTTCATCTAAACTATCACTTATGATTTTGGCCCATAGGGGTTTGTCATCTGTATGTTCCACTATCTAGATGATTGCATACATCCAATTCTCAAAGGCTCTGACATTTGCTTTCCCCATCATCTGGCTGAGCATTGTCATCATGTATTGATATTTGGGAGTGAAGTCAACGAGGTACATAGGTAATTTGGCCGAGGCATTATATGTTCTACTCTTGGATCTTCATTGATACATGATCCTTCTGGCCTCTTTCTGGTTGTTATGATATTCCTTTTCCAACCTACCCAGGTTTAATCAAACAACATTGGGTCCCCTAAGCAAATTAAAGGCTGAGGTGATGCTTGTGACTAAGAAATTGCATAAACTCTCCCATGCTTTTCTACCTTTCTAGTCTCTGTATTGTAGTTTCAATCACATTCTACCACTAGCTCTATGGCTTCCTTTACAAATGGAAATCTGACAGCATTCCACATCCCTGAGCTATATATGCTCATGAGTACATGGCTTCCACTTCCTTTTTCTAATCTTGCAGTCCATTTATCAAGATCAGTATTTCCTGGATGTATATCATTGATTTGTCCATATCTAAACATTGTTCCCTGTAGCTATACAAACATGGGCTTGAAAAACTCAGTGTCAGATCAGTTCTTTCTGATTGCCATCAGATCCTGCAATAAAGCATGCATGTCTTACCCTAACGCGTTGTGTGCAGCAAGGGTTTAGTAATCATGTGAATTTCATGGTGATAATCTTATCATTCTAGTTTGTTTTATGCATCATCATGTAAATCAAATCTGTAAAAAATGTTTTACCTCATCATTTACCACAAATGACAAAAGGAGGATTTCTGGTTACATACCTGATAATTACCTTTCCTTTTACTATATGGGTGATATCCGTATGAATGTGATTGCGTTGTAATTACCATCTTCTATTCCATATGAATGCGGGTCCCATTCCGTTTGCAAGATACAATGATGCCTTGATCTTCCAAAGCTCTGTAATTTTTCTTAAATATATGGTAATTTAGAGATGAACCCCAAAAATTACCTTTAAACCAATTAACATAGAAAATTAAGGTGCATTTAGTGCCTTTTCATTCTTGTCCATTACTCGACACATAAGGTCTATAGATGTTAACTAGTGGTGGGAGTGTATTTGAAATTTTGAAGGCACCACTTATAGTTGGAATTGTATTTAATGCGATGGGTGATCTTTGCGGGGATCAGAGATGTTGGGTAACATTAATAATATTTAGAACATAAGGGTGATATCACCTTCAAGATAGTCAACTGTTGACCAATGATTGAGATCAGATCATTATACCTTTGTAAATAATCATGATAACACATTGTATTAATATGATCATGTGGATATGCCATGTGGCATCATTTGATTGATTATTGGAAGTCACTGTATTTTGGGTCATCTAGCATTGACATGAGGGATATAAAAAATCTAGGTCTTTTAACACTACGAAATATCACCCTATTTGAGAATGAGAGGATGATGTCAGTGATTTATAAGTCTTTGAAATTGTTCAAAAGAATGATGTCATCATCATATGAGTTAAGATCAGGGATATTTTGGAATATGACCTTCTTAAGTCTAGATTATGATGACATCATCATCAGATCTGTTCACTTTGTATTATGTTAAGATGACGCCATCGTCATATTGAGAAATATGATAGATGTTTTGAAATATGACCCTATGGGTCTCAAGCATACTAATGAGAATTTAGGATTTGTCCTTAACCTGTTGCCTAAAAATTTGTTCCTAGTTGTAGTTTTTGCAAAGGAGAAATGTTCACCAAATTGATTTGTCCATCCAGGGATGGTACTTGCAGTTACCTGGGTAAAGATAAATTTGTGATTCACTTTTTTTTCAAAAACTCTCTAATAGAATTTGATGGTGAGACTCCAGAGCTTTCACCAATTCTACCCCTATTTTCTTCTTTAGATATAGATAACATTTGAGTATTGGGAGTTTCCAGAGGATTGCTTTCATCAAGTACTTGTTCTTTTGCAAGATTTTCTAGAACAAAGGTGTTATAAATTTGTTCTGTAATGACCTCATTTTTAGTAGTCTTCTCTTCAGGTGACTCCTTCATTCCAATATTATTTTTAGTGGTCTCCCAAGGATTAGTCACATTTTGTTCTACATTTATGAATGGAGGTGGTTTTGGCATATTAGGATCAGTCACTACAACATGCTCTACACTTGTTTCTCCTCTTTCCACATTTTTCTCAATTTGATCTTTTTCCTTATCCTCTTCAGAACCATTTTCCTCGACACTAGAAATTTACAGTTCCTTAAGAACATTAGTAGTTGTTCTTAGTGTTTTTTTTCCAATCTTTCTATCTCATTTTTATCACCAGACATTATAGTATTTATCCTTCTCTTTGTCCTCAACCCCTTACTCAAACTTTCTATCACTATCTTTTTGTCTTGTCTAGAAAGAGTAGGAAAAATCTTTTTTAAAACTCTATTTTCATTTCAGTATCTTTTCTCAATGCCTCATCTCTTCTTTTTGTCAAAATGTCAGCAAGACTATTTGGCAATTTATCAACAATTTCAATCAAAGCAATATTGAATAGATCTAAATACCTAACAATAGCAGTTTCAATGGTTACCTTATATTCAATTGGCCTCCCATCATACATTTTTGCTACCTCGTTTAGATTGTCATATTCTACTATTGCTTTTATGGTAGCTTCAAGTTGTAAATATGGAACACTAGATTTATATATCTTCTTTTGTTTTCCCTTTCCTTTGTCTACAACTTCACTTTCCTTCCTTTTCCTTCACTTTCCTTGGCCTTTGGAAGATTGGCCTTCTTTACTAGATTTAGTTTCTCTTTTCCTAAAGATGAAGCCTTCTTTCTCTTTCTCACTAACTTCTTCTTCACTGATATCATGACAGACATATACTTGTCTGGAAGATTTTTCCTTCACTCTTCTCTTCTTAACAGGTTGAGATTGTCCAGTAGTACTGGCATCAACATTCTTCTCAGAACTTGTAGTAGTAGGGGAGGAAGAGGTCATTGATGACCTTTTGAGACTAGGAGCTTCCTTCTTACCTTCAGATGTCCCCTTGGACTTCTCCTCAGGGCCAAATTCTTGTTCATCTCTTGCTTTAGCTTTGGCATGTTGTACTTGTTCCTTAGAATGCCTATGCTTTCAGCAAAATCCTCAACTATCTTATGCACTTTATTTTGAGTTTTGGGCATGATCTTCTCTAGATGATTCATATGTGCTAAGTCTCTCTTCAGAAGTGTCTATGGGTTTACTCAACATTAGGTCTGCAAGACCTACAAGAACATCTTCTGCTATTTCATATCCCATTTTAGGAATCCACATTTTTCTTGGTTCAACTACTTCCATAAAGTACTCATCCTCAGTGACCATAAAAAGAATATCATCCTTATATTTCTCTACAAATTTTCTAGGGATTCTTTCCCTAGCTTGCATCTTCTCCTGAAAAACCTTGAAGTAGCCCCACAAAGTAGCATTTTGAGAATCATTGTTACCAATTCTCTACAAGTGATCTCTTATCTAAGTGGCTATAAGAATATGCCCAAGACATAAAACATTCTATGTTCTTGGTAGCTCTTTGCAAAAATAGAATAACAAACAAATTATTAAAGTGCCATATTTGAAAGGGTATTTGGAATCTTTTGTTTTCTTTAGATTCTCCAACAATTGGTGCTTTAGCAACTCACAAAGATCATAATCAACATTATGTTTCACCATCTCATAAGTAATGGCTGATACTAAATTTTCTCTGTTTGTGAAAAAAAATTGTAACCTATCATCATTGAAGCATACTTCATAGTCAGATCCTCTATGTCATTCACTATCAATGCTCTTTTGTCAAACTTGGCTCTAGTGAGCTTCATAATGACATCATTTTTCACATATTTCAATGTCAGAATAGCTTTGGTGGAGCATAACCCTATTACAACTCTAATGGCTTCTTTTTTATTATATGTGGAATGTCCAACCACATGAATTTATCATGAATTCTGCTCATAATATACCTAACACAAGCATCTTTGTAACACATAATAGGAAAGTTATTCCAAACATCCAATTTATTCTTTGTTAAGGTACCATATTTGGTCTTCAAATCAAAGTTATCATCATTTAACTCCTTAACCCACATCTCTCCTAGGTTGGCATGATTATATTCCTCAAATTTAGTGTGAATGTACATCCTTACAACCTTAGTATGCAAAATTCCATAGGGTACACTAAAAAATGCACCATCTATATTAGTTTCCATTGACTTGAAAGGGTGTTTCTTGTATTTAGGGCAAGGTCTATCTACAACATATACCACTTGTGGAATAAACATTTTCAATACCTAACAAAGGACTTTCTAGAGCAAGATAAGAAACTACAAATACCTTTTCAATCACTTCTAGTTAGGGTTTGAAAGCACTAAATCTTAGGATGCTATGAACTCTTCTTTGTTGCACTGCTCAGCTCTCTCTCACTTGAGAAATTGTTTGAAATATGAATTTTCATCAAGTATGATCACTTTTAACCCCTTTTTATTCATGACCTAATTCACCATAAATGCCCTATCTGATAAATCTATTAACATTTCTTCTAAAGACATAGTCGACTTTAATTGCTCTGCAATCTTCTGCAATAAGATATTTTCTTTCATAATTTTCTTCATTGGATCAGGAATATTGAAATTCAACTTATATCTTCATGTTGGGGCATCAACACCATTCCTTTGGTAGAGGAAGAAAGGTTTATATTAAAGATCTCCCTAAGCCAAAGCTCTCATCTCAATTTTTGGAGGAAACATCTGTACTAGAAGATGGTACAGACTCATTCTTAATCTTTGTTACATCCTTCTTAATCCAAATCTCACTCATCTCCTTCTTAGTCTCTACTAGATTAACCTTTTGTACTGATTTGTTCTTCTCTACTAGATTATCCTTCTTCATGCTTTTGCTTCTGTAGAACTTTGAAATGTGTCCAGGCTTATTGCAATTGTTGCACACAACATTCCTTTGACCATTATTCCTTCCATTCATTTTGGATCTACATTGGTGATGTAGGAGCATCCCTAGTTAAAAGGAATCTTGCATCAACCAAAAATATTTACATTTCATTTTGTTTTCTTTCATTTCCTAGTTTAGTATAGTTAATTCAATCAGAAGTAGTTTCTGTATTTTGGTCCACATTTTTCCATAGTTTCATTTTAGACCTTATGGAGTTGGACATAGCATCTAGAGATCTTCATGCACATCATATACAAAATTTATATCATTTGGATCAATTTCTGGAAATATATTGCTATCAGAAGATCGAATGCTTTCTCAAATCAAAGCATTCAGATAGTCTCAAACAATCAACTAAGGGAGAAGACTTGCGGAGCACTTCCATGACTTTAGAGCTAAATGACACATCATTTAAGGTATTTTGGGATTTGGCCGACCTTCATCAAGATCTGTATGCTATTTCATTCACATATGGAGGATTTCCATATCATTAGGTCCAACCTATCCATGTACACACGTTACATCTCTTTCATTGGAGTTTGTAATCATTCTTCACTGACATGGAAGATTCTTGTGATCTAGAGATGATATATATTCATGTAATAGATGTATAGGAAACTAGTTCATGATTTAAAGATAGATAGATAGTTTTAATTCTTTTGTAAGGTGCTTCAAAGCTATATCTTGTGCATGTGTTGTAACTGGAGAATCAAGCTTGTGAGCCCTAATCTATAAGCCTGTATGTTGTCGACATGTTTGCATTATGAATCTATGATATATTGGAAACCTAAATCTACATTTTCATTCTATAATTGAGTTGCTTTCATTGTGTTTACTCTTGCTACATGATCTAGACTGTTCACTTTGTGGACTCTCCTAACCGTGACTACACCAAGTGGTATCAGAGTGATTTTTTGAATCCTTTGGGAGTGAAGTGAGAAAAGTTTGAGAAGGAATTCTATAAGATCTTATTGTGAATAGATCTCTAAATCTAAGGAAACCTACTTGTGTTGGTCAACTGATTGTCGATTATGAGGCAATTATCACCTTGTAGCCAAATTGCCGAATTTGATGCAGTTACACTTGATCCTAGGAAGAGATGCCACTAAGGAGAATACTTGTTGTTGGTACTGTGGCTAGAAGAATGGATGAGATGATGGAGATGATGAAAACAATGTGAGTTTGATTGGATGTTGTTGAAGAAGATAGGAGAAGAGGATTAACACCTAGACCTAATGTTGAAAGTGATGATGATGAATAATTTCAATCCGCTGATCAAAATGAAGAAACCATAGAAGAAGAACAATCAGATAAAGTGAAGATGTTGAGAGCTATTTCAAAGATTATAAAGAGACCTAGAGTGGATGTACTAAACTATACTAGAAATTTGAATCTTGAGGAATTGATTGATTGGATAAATGACCTAGAAGAGTACTTTGAATATGAAGAAATTAAAGATTCAGAGAAGGTGAAATTTGCAAAGACTAAGTTGAAAGGACATGCTACTATTTGGTGGAAAGAAGTACAATTGGATAGAAATAGAAGAGGAAAATAGAAGATCATAAAGTGGGATAGAATGGTGACAAACTTAAAGAATCAATTTATACTTGCTGACTATGAGTTGGAACTGTTGAAGAGATTACAAAACCTGAGACAAAAGGAGAAATCTGTGAAGGAGTATAGTGAGGAATTTCACAAGATGATCATAAGGACAGGACATAGTGAAGCAAGAAAAGAGAAAGTGGCAAGATACATCAATGGACTTGTTAGGTCTCAAAACACACGTTTTTAACCTTAAGAAGTTGCCAATCTCTCTTGACACTTTTAGCTAACAACATGGGGCAAATATGGCTAAAACCCCCTTCACTTCAGGCTCTACCAGACCTAGGTGGGTACACCTTGACTATTAATGTTGACTTATATGACCTTCATAGTGGAATATGGGTGTGAAGTAGCTATAAGGTTGTGAATTGTTTATACTACTAATATGTGAGCTTAAATGTGTGAATAAAGTTGCAGAGTGTGAAATATTGTTATATAAGGGTTATTACTAGTGCCTAATTCTATTACGTAAATGAGGTCAAGGTTTAAATGATTTGCAAAACTACTTGGCTTAACTCTGATTATCTGGCACCCTTTTAAATGTTCACACCTTATGTGAACATGCAAGATTGTTTAGTTGTTAGACTCTTCTTTAAGATCCAGTTGACTCTTTCAAGTTACTTTGGTTTCCTCAAAGGATTTAATTTTATTTTGAAGGAAACCAACTAATATGATTCACTTTAAAGCATTTAACTCAGGGCAGAGACCAATAAATATAAATCACTTAGAAGAACTTAAATCAACTTCTAATAGAAACCAATCAAAAGAATCCACACAATGACAACAAATGTGCCTTGATAAATCTAATGATTTAAATAACTAGAAATAACCAAGATGGAGACAGTCAAGCAACTTATAAACTTGAATATTAGGAGAATATTAGAACACCATAGATATATCCACAGATTGAACCATTCTTGCCCATTATAATATTAAAATATCATAAAAGTGTAATGCCTTAAACTTAAAATATGTCTGGAGAGGATAATATTAAAATATATAAATTGTCTTGTTATAAACAAATGATGATTTTGACTAGGCCTTGGTTTCCCCTATAAATATGGGAAGCAAACAAGCTTTGGGCTTGAATGAACACAACTATTCATGAATTACATCCTTTTGTAACTAAACCATGATTAAGAAATAGATATTATGGGCGTAAGCAATTAACTAAGATCTAGATCCATTAGTCATTGTAGAGCACTAGTGACCACAAGCTTGGCAAGGTACTCCTCTCCATGTTGTAGTTTCCATTCAATGTGATTCTCCTATTCTTGTTGCTAAAGCAATATATTGATTTATATATCCCAAAATTATCAAAATTTCATTATGTTTTCCATGCCCCTTTCATATTGTTCTAGCAATGAACAGGTTTACCCTAGCAATGTGATCAATGTATTCTTGAGATATACAAGTATCTATGGAAATTATGTCCTTCATGATAGATTCTAACTTGAATATTTTCTCCAAATGTTTATGCGTATTCTATATCACTCTGTCTTCATCATTGATTTTTTCCAAAGCTATGGGTAATAACTGAGCCAATTCATCTTTCCATAGACCTTTATCCTATAGATTACTCTCATTATTGAAAAATTTAGGAAACACCATATCCCCATGTAGATCAAAATCAACAATATCTTTTGTCAGTATTGTATTAAACCATTCATATTTAATGATTAGTCTACTACATTCATTGAGTGCTTGCTCATCAATGCTTGCTTTGGCTTTTAGTTCTTTCATTTCAAGCATTCTAAGATGCAATATTTTATGTTCTTGATAAGAATTATGGGTTCTTTTATGTAAGTCCCATACTTGATCATTGTGTTTCATCATCTTCTCAAATCTTTTATTTATCAATTTGGAAGCCATTTGATATTTGAGAACTTTTATATCACTCTCCAATTTATCACTCTTCTTTTGAAATTTCTCAGCCTTTACTTTCCAGTAATTTGCATCAGCTATGGATTTCATCGTTCTCTTATCTAGTTCTTGATAAGGTGGATGACTACTAGATGATGATGGAACTTTATCCTTATGAGTGGCAAGATCTTGTCTTAACATCACATTTTCTGCTACATATGTATTATTGTTCCTTACTAACCTCTCAATTTAGGCCTTGGTGAATCTAGCAACATTGATATTCAGATCAGTTGTCTCCATTGGATGTGTATCCTCGATCCTTTGTATCATAAGATGACTAAATTATTTATTGGATTATCAATGATTTGAGGTCTTTTCTTGGGAGGATATAATGCCCATATCAGCAATGTTGTTTTGTTAGGATCATATCCTAATCCTATCCTGATCTTATTCAATGCTTCTATGCTCAGTTGCAATATTTTATCTTGATTTCTTTTGAAAATATCAAACACAACAGCTGAGGCTATATCCCATATGGGAACTAGCATTACCCCTACCTCTTGAAGCAATATTCTTCCCCTATCTAGAGTCATAGTTTCCATTTCATTGTTAATCTCTATTTAGAGCTCTTGTAATGCCTCATCCTAAATCTCAGAAGTGATGTCTTTCATTTTCTCCCTAGCCTACTTACCTTTGTATTCATACACAAAGGCTTTAAATTCAAGTGTTTTAATAAAATCATTATCTAAAATAAATTTCGTATTGTCTAGATGTCTAATATCTTCTGACAATTCATCCGGGGCTTCCATTGTAACCACTTCCCTGTCCATAGGAGGTTCATATCCCTTAATGATAGGCTCAAAACTCTGCACCCCTTCCTCTTCATTTTCAAACTCTTCTTCTTCTGCAATATTTGTATATATAGGGAAGCTTATGTCTGGTGTGGGTTGATGATGGTAGAATTTTTGATCACAAGATGTAATTTGAATTGAACAAAGACTCAAGATCACTACTCCCCACAATAATGACAGGAAGTTCAGGACTCCAGATCATGCACACATTCTAGTATGGACTCTAAGACATGAAATTCTATCAATGAGAGGAATAACAATACAACAAATATTAATTTGGAGGAGTTCTCTCGCTCACAACTTTTAGACACGAATCAGCTATAGTCCTTTAATCAAATAGAACACAGGAACTTATGTATCCTACCAAATCACTTGGATATTGAGACATTACCAATAATTTGTAATTGAAATGTAATAGGAAACAAATGACAACAATAAAATGGTCATTAAGCAGCAATATATTATTTATACAGGTGACCTCATTCAAGTTATAGATATTTGCTATCCGACCATAATTGTTCTCCTTCTCCTCACAAACCTCTCTATCTCTATAACACAATACGACCCTCCTTACTGTTGACTCCATCTACTTCTCAACTCGTAGATTTCACATTTTTCATCTCTCTTCATAATGTGCTCTTCCTTTTACCAGTCTCTACGGCCAACCTCCAAGGCCTTTTGTCATCTCCAAACATTTAAAGAGATATTCTTAAAATATCAAGTGATTGCATGTCACCCTCCATGTGGAGAATAAAATTCCAACCAAGTAGACAATAACTCCAACATTCAAGTGGATGGCAAAGTGAATCGTCATAAGGAATCATTGATGTTGAATGCCTTCCAATTGCCACTAGAAATCTGAAGTGAAACACCCACTATCAGTCATTAATTCTTATTTTTATAACGATCGAGCCACAATCATCGGCTAAGTGTCAAATCTAGCCAAGAATTGGAGACGGTTATATTCTTTTCCACGCATTGTGTCACTACTAAATAGCGACAAGAAATCTAGACAATGGTTCCTCAATGACAAAAGGATAGAATGCTAATGCGATAGGAAGCTGCAACAAACACCAAAACACATAAAAAAATCCCAAACTACAAAAACTAAAACAAATTGCAAACCAAAATTAGAGGGCAAGTGATGCCACTACACCAGACTCCCTAGTCAAAAAAATTCGTGAGCTCCTACTCATGAGGTCTGTTACTGAATACTTAGATTGAAACTTCTTTTTCCACTTCTTCCAATTATTTTACAACCCTTGCTATAACTTCTCTAGATTTACTTTATGCTTGCATGTTCTCTTTCTAAATTTCTCCATCTACTTTCACTTGTTGTCCACCTTCTGATGATATCTTTGTCTTCCAATTTCTTTGTCATCATCGTATTTCCATAATGTTGTTTCATCTTCACAATAATTAATCGGTATCATGCCAAAGGAAAATAAAACTTCATGTGTGCAACGGTTAATGAAAGTTACCCCATGAATCTTTACTTCTGCAATGTTATCTTTTAACAACAAATCATCTGCATTTTCTTTCTCTTCTACAACCTCCTTCACTAGGTTTGTACTCTCTCCTTAAAAATACTCTTTCAAATTGGTCATTTCCTCTACTCCCAGATTCTCCTTTGTAACCATGGATTTCTCCTCATCCTCACTAAAATTGTCATCATTAGAAATGAAAATAGGAATGAAATCTTTTCCACCATCAGACTCAAAGTTATTTCAAGCACCATCTTTCCTCAGATTATCAAAACAACCAAAATATGAACTTGCTAAATTCTGAGAATTAATATTTTTACTAGTTTATGTCACTTGATAATCTTCTTCCTTACCAAAATGTTTGTAGTCCTCATTAGTATCCTCTTCATTCTTGTTGTTAATGTCTTCTATGTCTGTTGCTAGCTTGCTATCTTCTGCTTTCTTATTTCTTGCAATCACAACAACATTAGGAAAATAATACTTTTCCAATGCATCCATTCAACTTGAGATCTTTTGCAATTCCTCATTTAGCTTTCTCTTCTCCACAACATCCCAATATCTATCCCAAGATGGTATTACAACAGGTCTTCTAACTGCAATCTTCATCTTCTTCACTGCTGCAATACTTTGCCAACTCGCACTCTACAATCAATCTTTTGTGCCTCCTTCTCTACCCTCTACAACAAATTTCCTAGGGTTTACTTAAGACACAACCACTTAACTCTTTTCTCACACCCACTAATCTTGGCATAGGTTACCTCACTATCGGTGCTCTACCCATGCACATAGAACCCTCTATGCTCTGATACCACTTGATGGCAGCAATTTTGATCACAAGATGAAATTTGAATTGAACAAAGACTCAAGACCACTACTCCCCACAATAATGATAGGAAGTTTAGGACTTCATATCATGCATACATTCTAGTATGGACTCTAAGACATGGAATTCTGTCAATGAGAGGAATAAAAATACAACAGATGCTAATTTGGAGGAGTTCTCTCACTCATAACTCTGAGAAATCAATCAACTATAGTCCTTTAATCAAATAGAACACAAGAACTTACGTATCCTACCAAATAACTTGGATATTGAGACATTACCAATAATTTGTAACTAAAATGTAACAAGAAACAAATGACAACAATAAAATGGTCATTAAACAACAATATATTATTTATGCAGGTGACCTCGTTCAAGTTATAGATATTTGTGATCTAACTAGGATCATTCTCCTTCTCCTCATAGACCTCTCTATCTCTATAACACAATACTGTAATGTCAGAAAATATCCCCTTGGGGGATTTTCCCTCATAAGGTTTAGCTCCCAGGTCTTTAGTATGCATTTAGGACATTTTAGTTCATATTTTGGCATCCCGATGGAATGAGAGCTAGGTTCTATGGAAAATTGGACCTAGGTAGACCCCTTGAACTGTACCCTACCAAAAATATGAGGGAGGACTTGGGCACCCACGCCCTAGTCCTACCCTATTTTAGGGTAGCCCCAATTTTCAAGTGTTGGTTTATGACTGTTAGTTGGTTCTTTTGCCAACATGGTAAAGTTTGATTTTTAAAATCTTGGTGGGAATGCTTCTAGGTGCATAAATAAGCATGTGTAGGTATTCATTTGTAAACTAGATGGAAATTGTGATGTTCAAGTGTTCTCAAGGTGATTCAAGGCTTTCTATTGTGTTGCAAGAGAAGACTTGTGTGTTTTGTGTGTTGATATTTGTAGATTTGAGCATCAATCTCCTCATGGCATGAAGAGCATCTTCCTCCATGAGAGCTTCACTAAGGTGACATATCATTATGTTTTTATTAATAATTCCTTTGGTTTTTGCCTCTACCTCACAAGGGTAAGCACTCTTTATTTGACCACGGTGTTCAGAGACTTAAGTGTCCTCCAAGGCTTGACTAAGGCAAGCCTCTAAACACCATAACCCCCAAACCAAGTCTTGTGATTGCAGGTTATAGGTGTCGCATCTGGAAAAAGTGGAGTTGCAGGAAGGCTTGGAAGGCATCAAGGATTTGGGATTTGAAGAAAAGTCAGACAAAGGAGCACTTCTAGGACTAGGGCACTCACAACAGTGTCCTCTACAGACAAATTTTGGGAAACAAAAGTTACAGGGCTGATCAGTGTTGGAAGGAGGTCTAGATTCCCTAAAAAAGTAGGTACCTTGGACTTGGGAACCTGCACCATAGTCCCCTACTATTCCTCCTCAAAACCCTAAGGATAGGTATTCTGTGATTTGTTATTTTACTCCTGTCTGCAAGAGCTCTTTTCATCTTTCATCAATTTGTTGCTGTATTTGCATAATTAGGGTTTTAATGGTTAATTGGACAAAAGAGAAGGAAAATTAATAATTAAATTCCCTAATCCAAGTTTCCCTATATCTACAAGTGACCTAGGGTATGATAGTGCTTGCCACTTGACCCTAGATCCTTCAATGTATAGTGGAGAGGTGGATTTAAACATCTAAACAACAGAAGATTAACAAATCTATTTTTTTGCTAAAAATTTTGGTGAACCCATGTTTTTGGACTTAAATTACAACTTTCTAAGTGTTTTTCTTTAGATTTGTATTGATTTCATTCATTCATTTGGTCATTTATTTTATTGCATTGAGAAAAATTCAAAAAAAATGAAAAATTGGAAAAATACAAAAATATTGCATTGTTTGGCTTACTAAATTGCATCAATTCTTCCTAAATTTTCCTAATTCATGGTTTTTGCATTAGATCTGATATAAACTATAGAAAAATCCAAAAATTTAGAAATTTACATTATATTTTCATCATTTAATTGCTAGGATTTTGTGGAAATTTTGACAATTTTATATAACCTAGTAATTCCAAAATCTAGGGTTTGTAGGCAAAATCTTTTATCAAATTTTCATTTTGCTATACTCTTACATTTTAGTGTAAATTTGCATTTAGATTTAAAATATTTGCATTTTTGCATATAAAATTTCAACAAAAACTAGCAATTTTGATGCATTTTCATTAAATTTGCATAGGCATTTTGCTTGTTAAGGCTTGAAAATCATTTTTAGATTTGAGAGTAATTAATTTCATTATAAATCAGACTTCAAAACATTCATATAGCATTTTACGTCAAGATCTTAAACCTAGGGCTTCAAAAATAATGATTTTCACTAAATTTGGCCTTATCGACTCTCTAAACTTGCACTATAGGTGTGTTGTGAAAGATATTTTTGCATTAATTTTATGTTATTATAGTAATAATTTTATTCCCCTCATAAAAATCTTCACAAGACCCTTTTATCGGGCTCTTGTAGTAAAAATTTTGCAAAAAAACTCCACATTTTGGCTATTTTGGCCCTAGGGTTTGACCTAGTTTGCACTCCAAGTGTGTTGTGATAAATTTTAATGATTGAATTGACTGATATTATTGATATTATTTGATTTACCTCCTAAAATTCCTTACAACACCCCTTTTGCTAGGTCTCGGAGTTGAAAAACTGTGAAAAATAGCCTATTTTTGCTATATTTTCACTAGGGTTTTACCTTAAGTGGCACTAAAAGAGTGTTGTGTTAGATATTTTGGCACTAAGTGTCTATTATTACTAATATTATTTTCTTTCCATCATTATTTTCCTCACAACACCCATTGTTATGCTCTCTTGCATTGAATTTTGGGTGAAAAAAGTGACTATTTTGACATATTTTCACTATAATTTGACTTGGAATTATCTTGGAGTGTGTTGAGAGTGATTATATTTCTGTCTTGGACTAATATTAGACATGTAACTTGTTTCCCTTGACTTAAATCCTCATAGCATACTTTGTTTCATTCACTTGCATTGAAAAGTATCAAAAAATCAAGCATTCTAGGTTGTTTTTGCTCTTGTCTTTTGCACTGATTTTGAAAAGCTTTCAAAATATGATCTTACATTGGAATAGAACCTTCATGTCATTTATCAATGGTATATTTACATGTAGTTATCAAAGATCTTGATTTTGACCAATTTTTAATCCTCGTGGTTGAACATCCTTTGATATTGGAATACTTAACCAAATTCAACTCTAGGAACACTCTTGAGAAAGATGAGAGTAAAAAGCCTTTTTCTGCCATAGAGTATGATGATGATGCTGATGTACCTTCCTTTCATCCCATTGCTCTCCTTGGACAAGATGTAGGATTAGTGGATGAGAAAAGGTCTCTCACATTAAATCCTTTGGGGATGGATATTGGGTGCAATCAAGAGGGAAACAATGTTAATTCAATAATCGTTAATAGACTTCATAGAAATATTCCTAAAATGATTGTTCGAGGGGCACTTAGTGCACCCTCTTGCTTAAAACTAGTGATTATGGTTCAAGGTGTTCAAAATGTGTTACAACAACCACACCACAATGTGATTGCTCACACATACAACACCCATAATAACAAGCAAAGTAACCAAGTGCCGCATGTACCTATCTCTCTTCCATGTTCTCAACCTATGCTCCCTCAACCACCTCATCTTACTCATAAAAGTGCTCAAGAGTATGATCTTGTCAAATAGCTTCGTGCTACTCCAACTAAGATCTCTCTTTGGGATTTAATACAAACATCGTCTACATACCATGGAATGCTCCAAGAAGCTTTGCAAAAGGTGATTGTCCCACCTACTACTAAGCCTAATGATGTAGTAGCCATATTGGATAGTATGCATGTGAAAAAATAGATATTCTATTTCAACCACAAGAATTACTGTCAATTAAAGTTCAAAACCAATATGATCCTCTTATAATCTTTGTCACAATAAATAGAACATTGGTAAAATGAGTTATGATTAACACTGGATTAGCTCTTAATGTTTGTAGAATTGACCTACTGGACAAAATCAAGGTTGACACATCACTAATCACACCAAATGGCATTAGCATTTGTGGGTTTGATAATGTTGGACGATAATCTGTGGGCACTATAACTCTACCTATACAAGTAGGACATGTACTTGTGCCTACCCTGATTCATGTCATGCCTTGTTCTTTATCTTACAACATGATTCTTGGTAGACCTTGGATTCATGCATTGGGGGTAGTTCCTTTCACCTTGCATCTATGAGGTTGATTATGTTAACTTCCCTATTTTGATCATTTAACATTACAGTTGGTGACATTATTAGACTTTTAGAGACTATTGTTCCATTATGCATATTAGATTATATCTCCTGATTTCTAGTTTGACATTGATTAGACATGTAGTGATTTGATTTGGTCATATTTTGATGCTATGATGAGATTAGACATGCGAGATATATTAGATAATAATTATTGATGTGATTTCTAGTTCATTATGTGGATTCATTAATTGATGATGATTATGTGACATTAGATAGAAAATGTAGTTTAATCTTGAATTATGTTGTGAATGATTAATGTTGTGTGCAATGACATGTATTTAGTTTTAGTTGCTTCGGCTATGATTATCCATGATGTGATTGACACTTGATCTAGTTGTGTAGATTATATTCCCAGGCCATGGGAAATCGGAGGTAGTGTTCACACATATGTTATTCCCTGTGAAACTGATCCATTCCCAAGAGGGATGAGGATCACGTGTGATCGGATGTTGCTTGTGTGCATGTTTAAATTATTTATTTTGGCCTAGTGATCCCTTTCTTAGTTTATTTATATCATGTGTTGTATATTTATAATTGTTTTACACCACTTGGTATTAATTTTATTTATGGGCCATTTAAAGTGAATTTATGCCTCCCTAGGTGTACCTTAGTGTCACAAAACTTACCCTAGGTGGTTACCCTTGGGTCTAGGGTCAATTTTGACTAACTAAACCTTAGGGTAACTCACTTTTGGTCACTCTAAACTAGGGTTTAGTCAAAGTGACGAATTTTGAAATGGCTAAGGGTGGGATATGAGTCATGCTTTGGGAAAGACCCATCTCCCTTCCCAAAGTTTGGGGATCCCTTCACCAAAAGACTTGGGAGGTCTTCAAGACTCCCAAGTGTGTGGGATCTCCCTCTAAGACACACACATGTGTGAGAGCATCTTAGAAGGAGATGTCTCTCTTGGAGAATAAGAGGATGCCATATGGCATCCCTTATCCTCATGGAGGCTTGAAGGGAATTGCCACCTCACCACTTGGTATCTCACACGTGTGAGAGCACAAGTGGATAAGATGAGGAATGAGATGGAATTGGAGGGTGACACTTGTCACCCTCACACTCCTTCTCCCTTGCAAGTGGCATGGGATGAGGAAGGAGAAGGTGACAAGTGTCACCTTCTCATTCCTCAAGGCCAAATTGGAGGGCCTATATTATCTCCTCTTGAAGAAGAGTGTGGGGTTCTTGCATTTTGGCATTTTTTTTCCTTCTATTCTTGGAGTTCCTTTCTAGAGTTAGAGAAATTTGGAGATTGGGAGACTTGGAGAAGCTTGGAGCTCTTCACCAAACGTGCTTCCATTTTTAGGGCTTTTGAAGGTAATCTCCATGGCTATGGCCATTTTCCCTTGTATATCTCATTTTATGTTTGTGTTTGTGAATTTATGTTGATGTTTATTTTCATTTTGTGTGGGTTTGGAGTTTGGTGAGAGCACCTCCATTTGGAGGTAAGGCTCAACTTGTATGGGGTGGGGGTGAGTGAACCTCCTCAAGGTCACCTCCTTATTGTTGTGTTACTTACAACCTTGAGGGATTTTCTATGGTGTTGAGAGCATTTTTTATGGCAAGAGTGCCATGATAGTTTTTTGAGATATTTGGAGATATATTTTATGTGGTCATGGCTTGAGGCCTTGAGACTTGGTGATTTTGAGACCTTGGAGTGACCTCTCAAGGGTCCACTCCCCTACCCCCTTCAAACTCATTTTCATGAGTTTAGTATTGTGTAAATCCTTGGGAGTATTCTTTTGTGTGTTTGGAAAATTTCATTTGTTATGGTGTGTGTGTGTGTGCAACCGTGTGATCCCTACATCCCTAGCTTGGGGGTGACCCACTAACGGGTCTATGGTAGGGAGGAGGGAATTCCTTCATGGCTTGTTTCCCCTTTTTTTTTTGGTGTGGTATTATTGCAAGTTTTATGGAAGAAATGATATTTTAGAGAAGGCCATTTTTATCTTATTTGCTTTATTTTGGGTTGGTTGTTGTGAGCCATGGCCTTGGAGGCCTTAATGTTGAAGTTGTAAAAATAGTACTCCTTATTGTATTAGTGTAAAAGGAACATTTTAATGTGAGTTACTCTTATTTGTATTTAAAAAAGATGTTCACGATGCTATGTATTGTGTTTAAGTGTTTATAGAAATCTGCCTAAGAGAATATAAATTGCTGTTATGTTTTTCAAAGAAAATGAACGCTTATAACTTGTTGTTTGTTTTCTTTCATCCAAGAAATGATATATATTATGTAGTTTGAATGTTTGTATGCTAAATAGAAAAGTAAACAAATGGTGTTGTTGGGAATGAGTTTTAGAACAAATAAATGTGTTTTATTTTCCATTATTATGCTTTTGTTTTGTCACAAAAAAAAGAAATAGAAACTGTCCTCTCATTTCTATTGAAAAAGATAGTTGGAAATAGAAAAATTGGTTCAATATGAAAATAGATTAATCTTCTTTAGTTATCTCAGCCAAAAAAAAAGGGAGAGAAAAGAAGAAATAGTAATGTTGTATCTTTATGTTTCAAGAAAAATATATATACTACTGGATTGTAAAAGTTACAAATCTATCTATATTTCTCCTATTATGATTATGGTTATATATATATATTTATGTTTTCCTTATTATGCATTTTAACCTACTATTTGAAATTGAGTACACAGTATATATATATATACATTTATATATATATATGTATACATATATATATATGTATACATATATATATATGTATACATATATATACATATATATATATGTATATATATGTATACAATACAAATATATATGTATATACATATACATATGTATATGTATATACATATATACATATACATATATATACATATGTATATATATACATATATAAATATGTATATATATATATATAAATATGTATATATATATGTATATGTATATGTATATGTATATATATGTATATGTATATGTATATGTATATGTATATGTATATATATATATATTATTTTTTTTTGTATGTAATACACTTAAAGCACTAACCTTATTTCACCCTATGCCAATAGTTTAGTCTCTTCTGTTTATGATACAGTTTGTTTAACATCTAAAGAGTATGCATATGCTTCCATATATATATGTATGTATGTATATACACTCAGTCACATTTTTATAGTTTTACTCAGTTATACAGTTTGTTACAACATATATATATGTATATATATATATATATGTATACATATATATATGTATACATATATATATACATATATACATGTATATATATACATATATACATGTATATATATACATATATACATGTATATATATGTATACATATATATATGTTGTAACAAATTGTATAATTAAGTAAAACTATAAAAAAGTGACTGAGTGTATATACATATATATACATATATATATATATATATAGGAGCATATGCATACTCTTTAGATGTTAAACAAACTGTATCATAAACAAAAGAGACTAAACTATTGGCATAGGGTGAAATAAGGTTAGCGCTTTAAGTGTATTACATACAGAAAAAAAAAAGTAATGAAGTAGTGAGCGGCGGCCTAAATCGCTGCCCACTACCCTGTGTCATATTTAAGTGGGGTGTGGGTGGAGGCACGGCCTCCTCCCCACACCCCCTTCCCCTCCTTAAACCCCACCGGTGCCCAACCTCCCTCGCGGCCACAACGTGGCAAGGATTTCGGCAGCAGCAACATGGGCATCAAATGCCCCTTCTCCATCCTCAGACTTGTGATTTAAAATAGGTTTCAAGTCTGCAATTCCATGCTATTTATAAATATATCTTTCTATGTACAAATAGCATGGAACTGCAGGCTTGAAACCTATTTTAAATCACAGGTCTGAGGATATATATATATCATCTTCCTGTGTAACAAAACAAAACCATGGAAGCCTTCGAAGGAGGAACCCCAAACTTGCAAAAGAGAAGCACATTGAAACTAGATTGGAGTCAAAACAAAAATACAATAGAGAAGAAAAGATGAGATGAGAAAACAAAAGAAACAATAAGGTTTCCATAAGGGAAAACAATAAAATAATGGGATTAGGGTTTAGTTGTAGTGAGAGGAATATTAGAAGTTTATTTTTTTCTAATTTTCTCTTTTATCCTTTTCATTTGCATGGGAATTTAAGTTTCCCTCTCTATAACTTTTTTTGCCTTTTTTGAAATTGTTATGCCTTCCCTTGTCTTTTTATTTATTTGGACTTTTATAAATAATTTGGGGTTTGGATTTTAAATCCATGTGGAAGTTAATTGTGGGAATGGTTGTTTTTATTTTAGATGGGATGCTTTATTCCTTAGTAAGTTATTTACTTTTGGCATTTATTTTAATTTCTAGTGCGTTTTAAATTAATGTGGTGGGAAATTCTTTTATTGAATTTAACTTTATTGTAATCGATTTTATCCCTGTTGGGATATTTTAATTTATCCTCTTTTTAATTATTTTAACTTGAGTTAATTAATAAATGTAATTGGCGAAATTATATTTATTAATGGACTTGATTTTTGAGTCTTATTTTGGTCATTTATTTTGATTCAGATTTTATAATTTTGTCGAGTGTTAAATTTAATTGACCTTGGAAAATTATTTTATTTTTTATTTAATTATTTTTAATTTTTACATTAATTACTTCATGAGGTTTTCTTTTAAAAATATTTATTTCATTTATTAAAAACACGTTATGCTATCAAAATTTTCCCAGATTTTGGGGTTTAATTTTTCTTTATGGCATTTTTATGACTTTCATTTAATCTCTCCATTTTATCATGTGACCATCATACCATTGGATGCATTATTATATTCAATTTTATTATGCATTAGAGTTAAGGATTGATTTTGATTTAGTTGAAATCATCTCTTTCACCTAGGAAACTTAGGGTTTGAATTAAATCTGTTCTAACCCTAGAAGCGGTACACATTGCATCGCATAACCCCCTAGTTGGATTTCATCACATAGGGGATTGCGTAAGTAGACGCACTTCCCTGATTATGCTTGACATGTTTATGCCTTATGCATATTGCCACCGAGCACGTAGACATGTGCGAGGGGGTTTCTAGGGACACGCAATTTTTTTTTGATATTTCATGTCATGACCACATGTGAAATGTGGACATGACATGTGTTACATGTCATGACTACATGGGAAATGTGGGTATGACAGCATCATTCAATCAAATTTATATTCAAAGGTAAACTTCATACTATTCATGTCAATCATGAACTAGATAACTGTCTACACATTGAAAAACAACCAGTTTACAATCATATGAGATTAAACACTTTATGAGCTAGTTCATCAAAGCTCTTAGCCACGAATGATGTTGTGAAAGATTTTATACCATCGAATGCACTTGTTGGTGATGATTAGGGTTCACTAGATTTTAATCCTTGCAGTATAGGGGAATATAAAATTAATAGTCTTGACACATCAAAAGTGGCATCGATCTCACCTAAGCAATCTTTTGAAGCAACTAAGAAACCTAAAATCCCCTTTGTAGAAAATAAAAATAATACCCTCGCTTATACTATAAACTATGACACCTATGAGGCTTCACCTTCTTCTAAGGAAATGACATCCCTTTATGGTCGAGGATTTAAAATCCTTTATAACACTTATGAATATGAAGGTAAGGGATGTGGTGTAAATCAACAAGGAATCCAAGTACCTACAGAATGCACTTCAACACATTACTCAAGCAGCATTGGATATAATCATTTTAAAGCAAAGAAAGCCTCTCATTGTCTTACACTTAATGTTAATTCAACAAGATCAAAATAGTGTGACCAATATCCTAGTTATGTAGGTTCTTAATAGTGGCACCCTAATAGGTAAGTATTGTTGTGATGTTCACAAAACGCCCCATTTTGCTCCTTAGCAAAATGAGGACCTCTGCTGATGTTTTGTTTTTTGCTTCTGTTGGTGTTTTTCTACTTTCTGGCGGTCTGGTGAAAATGAAGGTCAGGTGCATCATCATCATGATATTGCATGAGGTAGGTCATCATCATGAGGTTAGTTTGTCAAAGTTCATATTTTATTGCTATGACCTCATATTTTAAAAGAGCTTGAAATTCCATGCAGGTTTGCCTTTTACTTCACTTGAAAATTCGTCCATATGTGGAAGTTATGCACGGTCAAAGTTTTGGTCAAACCTGATATTCGCAGGAGGATCATCATATTTTTATATCCTAAGTCATGTTGTCAAGATCATCATGATCTTGGTCTATCACCCGATAAAAATCATGCAGTCGCAGTATCCGGACGTCAATCTTAGGTGGTAGTACCCTTTACCCGTCAAAAGGCCTTGTGCGTATTATGCAGCATCATGATTTTCTTAGGAGCGTCATATGTTATAAATTTGGTTTTGGTTACATGAAGAACATCATCATCATGATATTTGAACCCCCCCCGATGATATCCTGAGGTTCAAATATCATGATGACATCGGCTTTAAGTCAAGGTAAGTTCCCCCGTTGAAGTGGTCTGTTGTATCGCGAGCATCATCATGATATTTCAACATTACCTGATCTTATAATATCATGCTGATCACCCAGACTTAGAAAAATCCACCTTCGGCATATTTGCATGCGCGTGCTATAAACCTATTGGAGGGTCATCATCATGATATTTGCTGACATTCAAAAGATGATGACGACGACTTCATATCCTCCTAGTCTCCTTTCGCAACATCATGATCATCATCCTGATCTTTCACACGAGGGTCATTTGCTGAAATTCGCTAAGTGCTGGAAGCATCATCATGATAATTCGAGAAAGAGGATCATCATCTTCATATCCTCCTGATCTCCGGTTGCCGAAAATCATGATGATCACCCTATCTATTCAGAAGAGGGTTGATATTGCATTCCTCAAACAACATGATCATATTTTACAATATCACCCTAGCGCAAATATCATGATGACCTTAACTCATCCTTGTGCTCCGAAGACGAAATATGATGATGATGTCACCATGATAATTCGATACTCACATCATCATCATATTTATTTTTTATCCTGTCGTATCGTCAAGATCATCATGATCTTGTTTGTCCACCTGATATTTCGCAAGGTCCTCCTGCCGATGAAATACAACCTTTTGCAAGTATCCTGATGATCATCATCATCACTTTTTCCCTTCGGCAGGATATTTTCTAAAAACATGATCCGGTTGGCGAAATATCATGATGACGTCATGTTTTGAGTTTAACAAAGGCCCCGGATATCATGATGACGTCATCCCGACCTTCTAAATTCGAAAAAACAAATATCCTGATGATCATCATCATCATTTTTTCCTTCAAGCAGGATATTTTTCAAGCACGATCCGTTTGCCGAAATATGATGATGATGTCTTATTCTATGTTCGACAGAAACAAATATCCTGATCATCATCATCATCATTTTTCCTTCAGACGGGATTTTTTTTTTCAAGCACGATCCGGTTCCCGAATATGATGATGACGTCTTATTCTAAAGCCCCAAATATGATGATGCTCATCATCATCCTGATCTTTCGAGAGGGTTGCCTTGGCCACGAAAGGGTCATATTCACTTCATCATCCTGATCATGCTCCTTAGGTGACCCGATATCATAAATATCCCTCTGATCTTAACTGAATATGATGATGACGTCATCCTTAGCATTTCAATGAAGCCCGAATATCATGATGACGTCACCATCATCTTCCTTTCCTTGGCAGCATGATTATATTCATATCCTCCTTTTCTTCTTCAACACGATGATGATGATGATGTTGTTCTTTTTTCCCAATATGCAGAAGCGGAATATCATGATGATGAAGTATATCGACCAACTTGTTTTTTGACGCGCCGACAGGGATGATCATGCCGATGGGCAGGAAATGAGGCGGTGGACATTTTAAAGTGTTTTTTTGGCACCTCTGGCATTTTTTCAGTCAGCGATAGTTGACCTGATCAATTTTGAGCAGTCTAAGCGCATTTTGGACGCGTTTTGAAAGGATTCTGGATCTGATTTTCTCCATCTTGTGCTGTCACCTGGATTTGAACGCTTATTTTAATTTCATGCTATTTTTATGATAAATGTGAAACTTATTGCTTGTCTTGTCTTGCAGGCTTGCAGTTGAGGAAGCAGCTGGAAAGTCAACGCAGTGACCTCATGGAGGCAGAAGATCTGATCTCAGGAGCAAGAAGATAAGGATGAAGTGCTAAAAGTCAAGGCCATTCAAGTGAAGAAGAAGGTTGCAGCTGAAGGTATTACTGCAACAGACAAACAGAAGTTATTGCCCAGCTGCCGGAACTTCTTAGAAGGGGCAATATTTCGCCTAGATTTGACACTGCTCAGAGATATTTTTGAGAACTGGTTCACTTGCATTTATTGCTGTAACCAGGAGTTTGAACCAGGGGTTCAGTCAGGTTTTTGCTGTAGTGAGGACAATCAAAATGTCTTTATATTGTGCCTCTCTACACTGTAATACTTTACAACAGGGATTTTAGGAAAGCAATAGTGGCTACAACAGATTTTCTTTTAGGAACATACAGCAAGTTAGAATAGTTTAGAAGTAGAGGAAGGAGGTCACCTGTTTGTCTGCAGTAAGGTGAGCGTGGAATGTCTGGCTGCCTTACTGTATCTGTAAAGCTTGTAAGTTCTCTGTAGTATGATCAATGAAACTAAGAGTCATTCTTACATTGTAAATCATGTATGGCTATTCGTTTCTAATACAATAGAATCTGGAGTTCTGCATCTATCTTCTGAGTGTTCTCCTGCTCTTCTTTGTGTTTTGAAATATCTTCTTTGAGAGCTTGCAATTTTAAATGTATGTTTGTGAAAATGCTCAGAACTTACATTTAGGGTTTTTACTATGGATTTGATCAAATTACTGTAGTGTTTACATAGTGCATAACAGAAACAATTAGATCCTTCGGTAGATTAAATGAGGTATAGATTAGATCTTTCTAACTTTTCCCAACCCATCTGAAATATTTAGCTGAAAACATAGAAATCTAAAGGAAATTGTCTCAAATTTGAAGAAGCATGTATAACAGAGCTATAAGTAGACAGTTTTCATAAATAGATAAAGGAGAAAGCTGCAAGAATCCAAGAAAACCCTCTGAAACTTGCAGCCCGGTAACACTTGTATGCAAATGAATAGAATACTTGTTGAAATCTATGACCTCTTTGCATATTCTTAGTCCAGTAAACCACAAAATAAACCTAAACTACGTAAGGCCCCTTAAACATTACAGCTTCACATTGACCAACTGAACTTGACCAACCGAACCATTGTAGACTTGGGATTAGTTGAATCACCAAATGATTCCTTCTTGTCTTTCAAGTATAGTTTCAGTTCATTTTATGTGAATTTTAACTTATTGTTATGATTGCATCAAAACAGTCATCAACAGTTTTCTGGTGCTAGAAGGAGGGCCTGCCTGAGTTAGGTTTCATTTCAAACTGGCTAACGACAGTAACAGAGTGACTAGGTCTAGGTCCAGTTCAAGAGATATATTTGTGCAACTACCTGATACAAGGCGAAGTAAAAGCCCTTTAATTTGGAATCCAAAGATATCGCAAGCAGGAAGTTCATCTGGAACACCCCCTGGGTCACCTTTTAACATCCGTAGTATTGTAAGTCCTGACAGATCACTGTTCAGATCTTTAAATCTTGGTTCAGGCACTCCTGGAGGTCTTAATCCTCCTCTAAATCCTAATCCACCAATCAATCCAGGTATTTCTGCAAGTTCAAGTCAAGCTCAAACACCTGCAATGGCTTATTTCGATGTCAATTCTCCCATATTCTTCAATGATTATCATGACATGCCAAAAAATCCGGAAAAGATATGTCCCAAATACCAGTTGCATCAAGACCCAGAAGACCATATTAGAATATTTAAGGAAGCATGTTTTAGGGCTATGTTAGAGCACGAGGATGTTGTGTGTAGATTGTTTCCTTACACCTTTAATGAGCAAGCCTCTAGCTGGTACGTAAACTTGCCCAATGGTTACATTTCTTCCTGGGCACTTATGTAAGAAGCATTTCTGTCAAGATTTAGAGGACCCATTGACCCTTGTGCTTTGTATCATAAGTTGGCTGCTATAAAACGAGGTGAGGGAGAGCTAATTGATAATTTCAATGACAGATTTCAAAAGGCCTATTCTAGGCTAGTAGCCCCTTATACCATAGATGATGCTCCCTTGTTGGCTATGTACTATGCTGCTTTGGATCCTTTAACTGCCATGTTTGTCAAAAGGAAACCTGACATAGATTCAATATCCAAAGCCTATAAAGAGGCAGCCTCAGTGAACCAAGAAATGAGACATACAACTTACAGTCCATTTGGAGGAAATTTTGGGGTGCAGAATCAGGCACACCCATGGAACGGAGTCCCTGTGCAGCATGCTCCACTAGTAAATCCGGTTCCTTCTTACACACCTGTGTATAATCCTACTCCAATCCAAGCTATAACTCCTTACACGGCTAGTACTTCCAATAACAGTCAAAATAATGGTCAGCCTTTCTTCCAACTTCCTAGGGATGTAACTGTGGCAAAAGCACAAGAGGATAGGGAAGAAATCAAAGAGATTACTGCACATTTGAAAAGATTAACAACCGAAGTGACACAGCTAAGAAATGAGAATCTCTATGGCAAAAGCAACCAAAACTACAATCCACATCAAAATCACAACCAAGGCCAAAATCAAAATTATAGTCTCAACCAAAATCAACAGTACAATCAGAACCAAAACTACAATCAGCATCAGGGCCCCAGTCAGGGGCAACCAATGCAAAATAGGGGGCCAGTGATAGATAATAGGACCTGGGGCAATAATAACAAAAATCAGAATCAACCTAGGCCACCCAAGACATGGAACACTGGGCCCAACAACGGTACTCTGGCTTCTCGTTTTGAGAATACAGATAATCATGGTGCAAAACAAATAACTAACATACAAATGGCCAATACAGCACCCAAAAATTGGTGCAGATTTCACAATACTAATGCCCATGCTGAGCATGACTGTCCATAGTTCCACTTGGCGGCTAGTATTTTCAATGTAGATGTACAGCCTCCTACCTCTGAATTTCTCATTCCTAAGGGTAATGAGGTAGTACCCTCAGAATATGACATAGCATTAGTCTTAGAAACGTTTACCTTTGCAACTGCAGAAGAGAAAGAGGATGAATTGCTAGAGGATGAACCATACTGTTGTGAAAGTCTTTATCCTGAATCAGCCTTTGTGTTAAATGCTTTTCAGTTTCCTTTTGAATCTGAAAACGAGATATTAAATGAAACGGAAGAGGTGCAGGCCTTTCAACAAACAAATAAAGGCCACACCTACAATTTGAGGAACAACCCTAGGCCGGGAGGACCTTTCACCACTTCCACTCCCCCGAATAACATCAATACACCCCCAGATCAGAATGCTAGCAACAATCCTGCCACACTCAAAGCTAGTCAGCACACAAATAATGAAACAGCAGTGCAAAAGGATCAAACAAGTAAGACAGAAACAATAGAGACAACAAGACTAATGAATTACTTATCAGAGGAAATAAAGAAAATGAAGGTCAGCATACCTCTAAATGAATTATTAAAGACCCCAGGGATCAGAAATGCTTTTTTAAAATCCCTGGACACATCCATAACAAACAAGGTGTCTACTGATATAACTGTTCCTAATAGTGATTCACCACCTAAAGAAAAGGGTAAGAAAGTTGAGCACCCTTCCAATACAAATGTGGTAATACATGCGGATAAGAGGGATACTCAACCTTTCTTGTTAACTGTTAGGTTGTGTGGGAAGAATATACACAATTGCATGGTAGATTCTGGTGCTTCAGCCAACGTAATGCCCTTAGGAATATGTAAAACTCTCGGGCTGACTCCCACCAAATCTGCCAAGGTTGTCACACAATTAGATAAGACCGAGGTTAGCGTGATAGGAGAACTCATGAACATACAAGTGCAGTTAGCTTCAGACCCTAGGGTGAGCCAAATCATTGACATCCAAGTAGTGGATATACCCGTAAATTATGGAATGTTGCTAAGTAGGGATTGGTCCAAGACATTAAACGGATATATGGCTACTGACTTTTCACACATGTGGTTACCATGGAGAGGCATCCCAAACCAGATCAGAATAGGGGCAGAGCCCAGAATGAAACATATGATAACAGAGTATAATCGAACTAATGAAATATTATATGCTGCTGTTGAACCAGGTGTCTATAGAATTACCAACAATGGGATGCAGATTGAAGAGGTTATGATGTTAAACATTAGAAAGAAGTGTGTCAGCAATAGAACAGCACTATTCATTGAGTCTGACAAAAATTCTTCAGATGAGGAAAACAATGCAATAGACAAATTTGGTCGTGCCATTAGACAAGAGGTGGAAGAGTGCGTTACACACAATCTCCCAGTCCAATGTAAGTTATATAAAAATAGGTGTAGAGTCCATGATAGGCAACATTCTGAGGAGAATTGTGAAATATGCAAAGACATCATTGAATATGAATATAAGAAGTGCATAGGGAGGGTAGAGTCACAAGAGAAAAATGAGAATCCTGATCCAGCACAGGGATATGTTCAGGATAATATAAGTGCCTTGATTCTAGATCTAGGGAAAGAAATAGAGGACGAGGGTAGTTATCTTTCTGAGCTGCAAATTACAAACACACATATGCAAGATAACCAAATGGAAGAACCCATGAATCAACAAGACAACACCCCACAGGCAATAAAAGGGACAAAGTGTGCCAAGGTAAAAGATCAAAAAAGTAAGGATGGCATGTGGACGTTAAAATGTGATGGGTCCAAATCAAAACAGGGCGCGGGTGCAGGTATTGAACTCATAAATCCTCAAGGTAAATCACATTTGGCAGCATATAGATTACAATTTTCCTGCACTAACAATATTGCTGAATATGAGGCCCTAATTTTAGGACTTGTCATGGCCATCAAGAAAGGGGTAAAAACCATCAGAGTATTTTCAGACTCTGAATTAGTAGTCAGACAAGTGAGGAAACTATATGCCTGCAATTATAAGAAGATGATTAGTTACAGACATAGAGTTTGGGGTTTAATGGATTCATTTGATGCTTTTAACATAGAGCATATTCCTAGAGAGCTAAACCACAGGCCAGATGCGTTAGCAGTTGCTGCTAGTACATTAGAACCATTGACACTATCAGGATTAAGACGATTTGTTGTTGAGCTAGTTAACGTGCCCAGTATACCAGACAACGTTACACACTTTCAGGTATTTGGAGAGGATCAACAAATTATTGATTTTCTGACTTGTAATGAGGCATTTGAGGCCCAAATTATTGATGAACAAGAAAGGCCTGAAGTAACATGGGACGAAGAAGATATGATCAACTTAAAGAGCAACTTCTTGCCAAAAGGAGTAATTGAGTTGGAACACATCTTTGACTTTGACGGAATAATAAGACAGAAAGACTTACCCAAAACAGAAGGGGGTAAGTGTGATTTACATAACTTAGGGACTGAGCTAAATCCACAAAATGTACTAGTTGGGAAAGCTTGCTCTAAGAAAATCAGAAAAGAGGTTCTGGATGTTCTGAAAAAATATAAACATGTCATAGCATGGACTTATGAAGACTTGAAAACATTTGATGAGTCCATCATAACTCACGTCATACCTTTAAGAAAAGAAGTCAAACCATTTAGGCAGAAACAGAGGCCTGTAAACGCCATTCTAGAGCCTTTAATCTTTGAGGAAGTTAAAAAACTACTGTCCGCTGGAATAATTTTTCCAGTCAGACATTCTGTCTGGGTAGCTAACTTAGTACCAGTGAGGAAGAAAAACGGAGACATCAGGTTGTGCGTAGACTTTAGAAATTTAAACAAGGCATCTGAAAAAGATAATTATCCTTTGCCCCCAATAGACGAAGTACTGCAAGCAGTAAATGGCGCAAAGATGATGTCTTTTTTAGATGGTTTTTCAGGTTATAACCAGGTTTTAATTGACAGAGAGGATAGACTAAAAACCACCTTCACTTGCAAATGGGGAAATTATGCGTATAGAAGAATGCCTTTTAGTCTGATTAATGCAGGATGCCACTTTTCAGAGGGCCATGGACGTTGCATTCTGTGGATTATCAGGTAAATGCATTGTTGTGTATATGGATGATTTGACTGTGTATTCCAAGGATGCATCCACCCACGCTGAGGACCTTAGAAAAGTACTCTAGCGATGTGAAAGGTATGGGATTTCCCTTAATCCTAAGAAATGTATATTTGGCGTAACTGAAGGTAAATTATTAGGCCATGTCATTTCTGAAAATGGAATTTCAATTGATCCGGATAGAATAGAATCCATAAAAAATTTGCAAATACCAAACAGTAGGAAAGAATTGAAATCATTTTTTGGTAAAATTAACTTTGTTCAGAAGTTTATAATAGGTTTTGCAGAGATTGTGCAGCCGTTGAATGCCATGTTAAAGAAGGATGCACAGATGGAATGGACGCCAGTAGCCAAAGCCGCATTTGAAGATATCAAGGAGGCAATTTCTAATGCCCCTGTATTGGCAAGTCCAGACTACACATGCCCATTTTACATCTACTCCTTTGCATCTTCTCATTCTGTCGCTGCTGCCTTGACACAGAAAGGTGAAAATAATGACGAGAGGCCCATAGCATTTATGAGTGCGCCTCTGAAGGATGCACAGCTGAGATATCTAGATATCGAAAGACAGGCATTCGCATTAGTGAAGGCTGTGAAAAAATTCAGACACTACATTCTGCGCAGCTAGATTAAAGCCATAGTACCAGACGCAGCAGTAAAGATGTTGCTGATGCAGAACGAGCCTGGAGAAAAAAGAGCCAAATGGATCACCACGCTGCAAGAATTCGACATGGAGATCATTCCCGCAAAGCTGGTCAGAGGGCAGGTGCTGGTGCAGACAATAGCAAACATGGATCCAAATCTGATAAAACAGCAATATGTATTGAATTCCCAAGACGCATCAGGCTGGTACGATGATTTAAGCACCTTCCTGATAGCTGGAAAGTACCCAGGCAAGATGAAGGCTTCTCAGAGGAGAGCTTTGAAGATTAAGGCATAGCATTATATGGTGCAAGGAGGTCTTCTATTCAGGAAGAACCATGATGGAATTTATCTGAGATGCATAAACAGAACTGAAGCTGATAAAGTGTTGACAGAACTACATGATAAGTATGGAACCGGCCATGGTTCCCATTTAGCTACAGTGCACAAAATACTAAGAGTGGGCTATTACTGGCCCACTATATTCAAAGATACTAAGAGTCACATCAGAAGCTGCCACACCTGTCAGACTGCAGCAGACAAAGGAAGAAATCTGGCCAATCCACTGCAGCCTGTGATCGAGTCCAGACCGTTTGCACAATGGGGCTTGGATTTTATCGGAGTCATCAATCCCCCATCTTCTGCAGGACACAAGTTTATATTGACGGTAACGGACTATTGTACAAGGTGGACTGAGGCCACCTGCTGCAAATTTTCCACAACTGAGGTAGTTATCAAGTTCCTTGAAGAAAACATTATCACCAGGTTTGGAACGCCCTATTCATTGGTATGTGATAACGGCCCTGCTTTTTCTTCTTTAAAATTTTCTAAATGGGCATTTGAATATGGGATCATTCTAAGGTTTTCTTCGAATTATTACCCTCAAGGTAATGGACTGGCTGAATCAACAAACAAAATCTTATTAGACATCATCAATAGGTTAATTGCCAAAAGTCCTAGAGAGTGGAATACTCTGTTAAGATATGCATTATGGGTAGACAGGACCAAGTTCAAAACAGCTTTAGGTAGCACACCTTATCACTTAGTTTATGGGACTGATCCCATACTTCCAGTTAATCTGAGAATACCAACCTGGAAGTTTGCCAATGAATATCTAGGCTTTGATAACCATAGGGAAGCCAGAATAGTGCAAATGTTGCAACTAGAGGAGAAAAGAGGTCAAGCCCTCGAGAAGTTTGCCAAACACCAAGCAGTTGTTAAGAGGTGGTTTGACAAAAGGGCAAGAGTCAAAACATTTAGGATATCAGACTTAGTGTTGTACTGGGACAAAGCACATGAAAAGAAAGGAAGCCATGGAAAATTTGATAAATTATGGCTGGGTCCATTACAAATTTCAGAAATAATAGGAGATAACACCTTTAGACTTAAGACCTTGACTGGAGAAGATGTGCCATTACCAGTTAATGGCCAGCATTTGAAACACTACTTCCAGGCTTGAAGGTCAGGATGAGGCAGTCCTTTCTTTCTTAATGTAAAATGCTGTAGATAATGTACAGTTCTTCTTTTGCTGTTTTCTTCTTGGGTTGGCTGTTTGTGTAGCTTGTCCTCTGTTTGTTTTTGCTTTTTGTTTCTGTCTGTTTGTACAGGTTTTTCTGTTGTTTTGTTGTTTGTACAGCCTGTTTGTTTGGTTTCTTTGTTGTCTCCTCAGCAGGGATCTTTATTTTACTGTAGAGTATTAAGGAGCAAAACTAGCAACCTTTCAAAACAGTATATAATTTAGGATATTCAGGTTAACCATTTGCAATTTACACATAACCTGTCACTGTCATGAATGTAGAGAGTTGTTCATCTTCTGAAGTTTTGTATTCAATAAATGTGATTGAGAATTCAAAGCAGGTTTCTCACGATGACACACCTAAAATCCTTGGGTTTGTTGAACCTACCAGTGTAGATATTAGGTGAAAAATTAGAGGTCACCCTTGCTACCATTACAATTCTCAGCTTAATTTCAGCAAGTGTCCACTCCTTGCATCATCATGAAGTTACAAATTGCTATATCTTATGAAATCTTTCAAAGTTAGAAAACAAAAAAATAAATAAATAAATAAAGCGGATTATACTGAAAATCCAGATTAAGCCATCTAAGTAACTCTACCGGGGCTATGGACGCTCGCTGGCAGTGGGGCTCTACTTAGGAGAATTGTAACGATAACCTTGCCGGGGCTATAGACGCTCGCTGGCAGCAAGGCTCTATCCGGTCGGCTATGAGGGAATATCCTCACCTACGTAGGCTAATGTCAGTCACTGGTTTGTTCAACTGATCTTCAAGATGAGGATAATTAATCACATGCACACAACTAAACTGAAAATGGAAATTCATGCATCTTTATTGAACACTTTGAGTCTCAAGCTGAATAGTAATTTGCAGGAAAAGATAGTTGGAAGTTATGAGTTCATTTCATCTAGTTTCCTTGAACACTCTGAATTTAATTCTTTTGTTTTGGTTGCTAGTTGTTGTGATGTTCACAACACGCCCCATTTTGCTCCTTAGCAAAATGAGGACCCCTGCTGATGTTTTGTTTTTTGCTTCTGCTGGTGTTTTTCTGCTTTCTGGCGGTCTGGTGAAAATGAAGGTCAGGTGCATCATCATCATGATATTGCATGAGGTAGGTCATCATCATGAGGTCAGTTTGTCAAAGTTCATATTTTATTGCTATGACCTCATATTTTAAAAGAGCTTGAAATTCCATGCAGGTTTGCCTTTTACTTCACTTGAAAATTCGTCCATATGTGGAAGTTATGCACGGTCAAAGTTTTGGTCAAACCTGATATTCGCAGGAGGATCATCATATTTTTATATCCTAAGTCATGTTGTCAAGATCATCATGATCTTGGTCTATCACCCGATAAAAATCATGCAGTTGCAGTATCTGGACGTCAATCTTAGGTGGTAGTACCCTTTATCCGTCAAAAGGCCTTGTGCGCATTATGCAGCATCATGATTTTCTTAGGAGCGTCATATGTTATAAACTTGGTTTTGGTTACATGAAGAACATCATCATCATGATATTTGAACCCCCCCCGATGATATCCTGAGGTTCAAATATCATGATGACATCGGCTTTAAGTCAAGGTAAGTTCCCCCATCGAAGTGGTCTGTTGTATCGCGAGCATCATCATGATATTTCAACATTACCTGATCTTATAATATCATGCTGATCACCCAGACTTAGAAAAATCCACCTTCGGCATATTTGCATGCGCGTGCTATAAACCTATTGGAGGGTCATCATCATGATATTTGCTGACATTCGAAAGATGATGACGACGACTTCATATCCTCCTGGTCTCCTTTCGCAACATCATGATCATCATCCTGATCTTTCACACGAGGGTCATTTGCTGAAATTCGCTAAGTGCTGGAAGCATCATCATGATAATTCGAGAAAGAGGATCATCATCTTCATATCCTCCTGATCTCCGGTTGCCGAAAATCATGATGATCACCCTATCTATTCAGAAGAGGGTCGATATTGCATTCCTCAAACAACATGATCATATTTTACAATATCACCCTAGCGCAAATATCATGATGACCTTAACTCATCCTTGTGCTCCGAAGACGAAATATGATGATTACGTCACCATGATAATTCGATACTCACATCATCATCATATTTATTTTTTATCCTGTCGTATCGTCAAGATCATCATGATCTTGTTTGTCCACCTGATATTTCGCAAGGTCCTCCTGCCGATGAAATACAACCTTTTGCAAGTATCCTGATGATCATCATCATCACTTTTTCCCTTCGGCAGGATATTTTCTAAAAACAGGATCCGGTTGGCGAAATATCATGATGACGTCATGTTTTGAGTTTAACAAAGGCCCCGGATATCATGATGACGTCATCCCGACCTTCTAAGTTCGAAAAAACAAATATCCTGATGATCATCATCATCATTTTTTCCTTCAAGCAGGATATTTTTCAAGCACGATCCGTTTGCCGAAATATGATGATGATGTCTTATTCTATGTTCGACAGAAACAAATATCCTGATCATCATCATCATCATTTTTCCTTCAAACGGGATTTTTTTTTTCAAGCATGATCCGGTTCCTGAATATGATGATGACGTCTTATTCTAAAGCCCCAAATATGATGATGCTCATCATCATCCTGATCTTTCAAGAGGGTTGCCTTGGCCACGAAAGGGTCATATTCACTTCATCATCCTGATCATGCTCCTTAGGTGACCCGATATCATAAATATCCCCCTGATCTTAACTGAATATGATGATGATGTCATCCTTAGCATTTCAATGAAGCCCGAATATCATGATGACGTCACCATCATCTTCCTTTCCTCGGCAGCATGATTATATTCATATCCTCCTTTTCTTCTTCAACACGATGATGATGATGATGTTGTTCTTTTTTCACAATATGCAGAAGCGGAATATCATGATGATGAAGTATATCGACCAACTTGTTTTTTGACGCGCCGACAGGGATGATCATGCCGATGGGCGGGAAATGAGGCGGTGGACATTTTAAAGTGTTTTTTGGCACCTCTAGCATTTTTTCAGTCAGCGATAGTTGACCTGATCAATTTTGAGCAGTCTGAGCGCATTTTGGACGCATTTTGAAAGGATTCTGGATCTGATTTTCTCCATCTTGCGCTGTCACCTGGATTTGAACGCTTATTTTAATTTCATGCTATTTTTATGATAAATGTGAAACTTATTGCTTGTCCTGTCTTGCAGGCTTGCAGTTGAGGAAGCAGCTGGAAAGTCAGCGCAGTGACCTCATGGAGGCAGAAGATCTGATCTCAGGAGCAAGAAGATAAGGATGAAGTGCTAAAAGTCAAGGCCATTCAAGTGAAGAAGAAGGTTGCAGCTGAAGGTATTACTGCAACAGACAAACAGAAGTTATTGCCCAGCTGCCGGAACTTCTCAGAAGGGGCAATATTTTGCCCAGATTTGACACTGCTCAGAGATATTTTTGAGAACTGGTTCACCTGCATTTATTGCTGTAACCAAGAGTTTTAACCAGGGGTTGAGTTAGGTTTTTGCTGTAGTGAGGACAATCAAAATGTCTTTATATTGTGCCTCTCTACACTGTAATACTTTACAACAGGGATTTTAGGAAAGCAATAGTGGCTACAACAGATTTTCTTTTAGGAACATACAGCAAGTTAGAATAGTTTAGAAGTAGAGGAAGGAGGTCGCCTGTTTGTCTGCAGTAAGGTGCGCGTGGAATGTTTGGCTGCCTTACTGTATCTGTAAAGCTTGTAAGTTCTCTGTAGTATGATCAATGAAACTAAGAGTCATTCTTACATTGTAAATCATGTATGGCTATTCGTTTCTAATACAATAGAATCTGGAGTTCTGCATCTATCTTCTGAGTGTTCTCCTGCTCTTCTTTGTGTTTTGAAATATCTTCTTTGAGAGCTTGCAATTTTAAATGTATGTTTGTGAAAATGCTCAGAACTTACATTTAGGGTTTTTACTGTGGATTTGATCAAATTACTGTAGTGTTTACATAGTGCATAACAGAAACAATTAGATCCTTCGGTAGATTAAATGAGGTATAGATTAGATCTTTCTAACTTTTCCCAACCCATCTGAAATATTTAGCTGAAAACGTAGAAATCCAAAGGAAATTGTCTCAAATTTGAAGAAGCATGTATAACAGAGCTATAAGTAGACAGTTTTCATAAACAGATAAAGGAGAAAGCTACAAGAATCCAAGAAAACCCTCTGAAACTTGCAGCCCAGTAACACTTGTATGCAAATGAACAGAATACTTGTTGAAATCTATGACCTCTTTGCATATTCTTAGTCCAGTAAACCACAAAATAAACCTAAACTACGTAAGGCCCCTTGAACATTACAGCTTCACATTGACCAACTGAACTTGACCAACCGAACCATTGTAGACTTGGGATTAGTTGAATCACCAAATGATTCCTTCTTGTCTTTCAAGTATAGTTTCAGTTCATTTTATGTGAATTTTAACTTATTGTTATGATTGCATCAAAACAGTCATCAACAAGTATCTCTAATGCTTTATCTCCATCATAATGTGCTTCCCCTGTGATGTGTTATATGTTGTTTTAGCCTCTTGGAATGACCTTAGATTCTCTTGTAAGGTTCAAGTTACCAGGAGATCGCCTCTGTTGTGACCTTCCTCTATTTGTATCATCATTTTCTAAATTGCTCTCTCTTTGATTTCATTGTTGAGTGTTGTGTCTTATGGACATAGCATCATGGTTGGTGACTTGGGGGTACCCTCCTACATGACTATCCCTAAGACACTTGTTTATCCTCTCTTACGTATTGTTTCCCTTCCTTTAGTGTTTCCACCTAGCGGGAGGATGACGACAAACATTTACATTGATGTGGACCTAGTGTCCCTTTCAAGAGCAATAAAAAAATGGACTTAGTTCCTAATATGATGATGGGGTTGTATATTTTATTTGACTCTTGGCTAGTGGAAGCACTCGTGCTTTCTGCGTAGTGAATTTTATGATGTTTCTATTACATTTACAAACCTTAACAATATTGTTTCTCTATGCACCTTTGTTTGTCTTTGAATCTAGCCTTGGCGGTACTCAATTCAGAGAGCTTCATGATATAGCCCTACGGTTATCCTTGAACTCCGAATTCATTGTATAACCTTGGCTCTTTGTGTGGTTAATCATATGAACTATTATTGTTTATCATGATGTTGTAGGCACTAACATGTTTCTTGCAGGGATGTGTTTGTCGAAACATTTGGCAATCGTAAAGTACATGTCACTTTTGGGGGGCACGGGCTTTGTGAAAGTTAGTGTTCCCTTGTATGTTTTCTTCCTACCTTAATGTGCTTGATATTGATAACTGATATCAACCACCTTAAGGTGGGGGCATATATAAGGTAAGTTGTTTATTGTAGATGTTAGCAATGTGCTTGACCTCAGGTGTAGGCTAGTATGATGAGTACTTCCTACATCCTGAGTTTGTTTGCAATCAATCAATCTATCTATTGCGTATACCTCCTTTTCACCATAAGGCATCTCTGTGATGTAGGTGGGGTTGTATAATTTTGAGCTCATACCTCCTTTTCACTATAAGGTGTCTCCGCGACGTGGGTGGGGTGGTATGCCATGCTTCCTTTTCACTGTAAGGTGTCTCCGTGATGCGGGTAGGGTTGCATTTTCAAAGGTCCTCTGCGGAGGCAAGAAGCAGTTTTGTGACTAACTCAACCCTTAAGTGTGTCTTTGGTGATTACTATGGAAAATCCCAATCATTAGTGTGTGCCTGTAATGTGCTTAAGATGGTGTTGGACCTAGAAATAGGTACACTCCATCACTTGTCTGTCATGTTTTCTCTGTGTCTTCAAAGTGTGTGTGTTTGGCGTGCTTGCTTTGTTTGGCTTGTTGTTGCCCCATATGCATCCTGCATTTTGGGAGGTTTTGTGTGTCTTGTATGTGTGTTGTCCCATATATACAAAGACCTGTGTGATGAGTGCATCATGTATTATGCGAGGTTTGTTTACTTTCTAGTACTTGCATTCGCATTTCATATATATGAAAGAAAAACAAAAGAAAAGATATCATTTCTGTCTTCCATGCATTAATGTGTCTTCTATGCATTAACTGTCTTCTCTATATTCTGCGTGAATGTAACTGTCTTCTCTATGTTTTGCGTGTCTGTTACTGCCTTCTATGTGATTGGCGTGTCTTCTCCGTGCTTGGCATGTTTGCTATGTTTGTGACCTTACTTTAATGCATGTATTGGCCTCATGTTTATACATACATTAAAGTGGGAGCTAAATGTAACATCAGAAAATGTCTCCTTGGGGGCTTTTCCCTCATAAGGTTTAACTCCTGGGTCTTTAGTATGCATTTGGGATATTTTAGTTCATATTTTGGCATCCCGATGGAATGAGACCTAGGTTCCATGGAAAATTGGACCTAGGTGGACTCCTTGAGCTATACCCTGCCCAAAATAGGGGGGAGGACTTAGGCACCCACACCCTAGTCCTGCCCTATTTTGGGGCATCTCTAATTTTTGGGTGTTGGTTTATGACCATTAATTGGTTCTTTTACCAACACGGTAAACTTCAATTTTTAAAATCTTGGCAGGAATGCTTGTAGGTGCTTATATAAGCATGTGTAGGCATTCATTTGTAAACTAGATGGCAATTACGATGTTCAAATGTTCTCAAGGTGATTCAAGGCTTTCTATTATGTTGCAAGGGAAGACTTGTGTGTTTTGTGTGTTGATATTTGTACATTTGAGCATCAATCTCCTCATGGCATGAAGGGCATCTTCCTCCATGAGAGCTTCACTACAAGGTGACATATCATTGTGTTTTCATCATTGATTCCTTTGGTTTTTGCCTTTGCCTTGCAAGGGCATGCACTCTTTATCTGACAATAGTGTTCAGAGACTTAAGTGTCCTCCGAGGCTTGACTAAGGCAAGCCTCTAAACACCACAAGCGCCAAACCAAGTCTTGTGACTGCAGGTTACAGGTGTTGCATCTAGAAAAAGTGGAGTTGCAGGAAGGCTTGGTAGGCATCAAGGATTTGGGATCTGAAGAAAAGTTAGACAAAGGAGCACTTCCAGGACTAGGGCACCCACAATAGTGTCTTCTATAGATAGATTTTGGGAAACAGAAGTTATAGGGCTTATCAATGTCAGAACAAGATCCACATTCCCTAAAAAATTAGGTACCTTAGACTTGGCTGTCCACACCATAGTCCCCAACTATTTTGTCTTGGAACCCCAAAAATAGGTATTCTATGATTTGTTATTTTACTCCTGTCTGCAAGAGCTTTTTCTATCTTTCGTCAATTTGCTGTTGTATTTGCATAATTAGGGTTTTAATGGTTAATTGGACATAAGAGAAGGAAATTAATACAAGTGACCTAGGGTATGATAGTGCTCGCCACTTGACTCTAGATCCTTCAATGTATAGTGGAGAGGCAGATTTAAACATCTAAACAATAGAAGACTAACAAATCTAATTTTTTGCTAAACAAATATGACCCTCCTTATTATTGACTCTGTCTACTTCTCAACTCGTAGAATTCACATTTTTCATCTCCCTTCCTAACATGCTCTTTCTTTTATTAGTCTCTATAGCCAACCTCCAAGGCCTTTCGTTGTCTCCAAACATTTAAAGAGATATTCTTAAAATGTCAAGTGACTGCCAGCCGCCCTCCATGTGGAGAATAATGTTGAAATGTGTTAGACAACTGAGAGGGGGGGTGAATTAGTTTTCACAAAAACTTAAACACTTCTTCATTTAAGCATCAATCACTTATCCACATGTATTATGATTTAACAATGAATGCATGAAATTAGAAACATAAAAAAAGATGCAACATTATACAAAAGAGACACCATATTTTTACATGGAAAACCCCAAGGTGGGGAAAAACCACAGAGAGGATTAGCTCTCAAGATATATTGTAATCTTTGAAAAATGATGTTTAGGCTTGGTCAATCCATGGGCCTAGAACATACTGGCTCACTTCCATGAAGTATAGCTAGGTCTAGCACGCTCACTGCCTCAACCCTAAACCTATAAATATTACAATAAGGGTTGTTAAACCCTACTCATGGCTCAATTCTAGGCTTACTGCAATAATCACCATCTTCTTCATGTCTGAGCTTAAACATTGAAGTACAATCAGTCCTCTATTTTACTCTACCCTACTCTGCCTTATCTCCTCACCCCTTTTTCTTACTTTCCCATTCTTACTCAAGGACACATTTTCTATGACTCAATTACAAAGTATTTATACACTTCATCAACCATGGAATGATCATCAAGGTTGGCATTACAATCATCAACCATTGGAATAATCTCCAAGGTTGGCATTACAAACATTTACAAAATAGGTCCTGACCTATTACAACATTATGCAAATGAAATGAAGTAAAGATGTATGCGGATCACACCACACCTTAGCTGGGACTCAAACATGATCTTCCATGCCACAACATACTTCTACAATCTTCAACGAATATCTGCAATAACTGGAATTAACCAAGTCAGCTAAGACTAGTTACACATTACCCTATTTGGGAACAATCTTCAAAGACAATCTCAATTCCTTAATGTGGATGAATATCAAGATAGGAACATGAATAGGAGGCATCCACAAGAACATTATAATCATCAAGAGCAACTGCATGAAGCTTAACCACTTTAGCCATAGGAATCTTCTCACTAGAACACATGAACTTCACTGTCTTCAACTAACATAAGAGAAAGATAGCTTGCAGACCACCAAAACATAAACCACTACATTTGTAGGCACTTATCATCATCCCAGACTTCCCTATAGAACCATAGAGAAAAATACTTTATTATGGAGGAATGTGGAGAAAAATACTTTCTCCCTGTCACTAGAGAATAATCAGAGAAAGCAAGTTTTACTCTGGTGAATGCAACTCTCTTAATTCTTCACACCAGAGGCTCAAACTTAGGATTTAGAATCTTCAGGCCTTCCTTTAAATAAATTCCAATCTACAGACAAAGATCTTCAAGTAGTAAGAAATGCAAAGTAATCTATCAGACTGTTCTTTAGCATACAACTCACTGTCTATACTACACTTCATTGTAACTCACTTGTATCTTCCGAAGGGGCCAATTTTCTTAATATCCTCAACATACAAAGCTATATCCTCAACATACAAAGCTTATAAACAAGTAATAGAATAGAACATAGTTGACACCAATGACAACAAGGATATGTTGAAATCAATAACAAGGATATGTTGACATCAATGACAACACCAATTAGGCACATACTTGCAACAATCTCCCCCTTTGTCATTGATGGCAACATATGATGTGAAAAACTATAATAGCCATCAAGATAGGATTCTCCCCTATCTCTTTACACATTTGCACTCTTTCTTTCTAACCAAGATTCTCCCCTATCTTTTTACACATCTACACTCTTTCTCTCTAAGTTTTTCACATGACTTTTCTCCCCCTTTGACATCAATGGCAAATGGCACATACTTTCACTCTTCTTCTCTAATTCCATTTCTCTTCTGAACTCTTTGACTACTCCCCCTTAGAAGTAGCCTTAAAAGTATCAATTTGGATATAAAGAGACACCACCAGACCGATGCACTCTTGTGCATCTTAATTTAGAGGAGGGGTAATAACCCCTAAATTTTCTCTGAGATACTCAAAAGTATCCTTAGGCAAAGGTTTGGTGAAAATGTCTACGATTTGATCTTTTGTAGATACATACTCCAACTTGATTTTATTCTCTATCGCCTTTTCTCTTAGAAAGTGGTACCTTATCGATATGTGCTTTGTCCTTGAATGCATTACTAGATTCTTTGATATGTTTATGGAACTTGTATTGTCACAAAATATTACAATTGGATCTTCATACATAACTCTAATATCCTTCAAAGTCTACTTCATCCATAATACTTGAGTGCAACTACATGTTGTTGCAATGTACTCTACTTCTGTAGAAGACAGGGATATTGAATCTTGCTTCTTGCTCAACCAAGATACCAACCTTTTTTCCAAAAAGAATGCACCTCCACTTGTAGTTTTCCTGTTATCCATATCTCTAGCCCAATCTGCATCAGTGTATGCATTGAGAGTGAAATCATTGTCTTTTAGATACCACAAATCATAATCTATTATGCCTTTCAAATATCTCAGAATTCTCTTTAAGCCATCATATGTGACTCCTTGGGTGTTACTTGAAATCTTGCCACAAGACAAATTGCATGCATTATGTCAAGTCTGGTTTGGGTCAGATAGAGTAGTCCTCCAATCATAGATCTATACCTTTTCTGATCTGTCGTAGGTGAATCATCATTTTTACTCAACTTACAACCAGTTATCATTGGAGTATTTACTGGTTTAGAGTCTTCCATCCCAAACTTCTTTAGCAGCTCTTTCACATACTTAGACTGAGAAATGAAGATACCTTTATCTAATTGATTTATTTGTAGACCCAGAAAGAAATTCATCTCACCAAACATGGACATTTCAAATTCACTTTGCATTTCTCTAGAAAAAATTATGCATATACCTTCATTACCTCCAAAGATAATATCATTAACAAATACTACTACAATTAAGATTTGTTCATCATTGATCTTGAAGTAGAGATTGCTATCTGTAGTACCTTTACTAAACACAATCTATATCAGATATCTATCCAACTTTTCATACCATGCCCTAAGGGCTTGTTTTAATCCATACAAAGAATTCTTCAATCTACATACCATGTCACATTGATCTGATAATTGGGATCCTTTCAGTTGTTCAATATATACTTCTTCCAATTCTCCATTCAAGAATGCAGACTTTACATCCATCTGATATACCTTAAAATCTTTGTAGGCTGCAAATGCTAGAAACATTCTTATAGCTTGAATCCTTTCCATTGGTGCAAATGTTTCCTCAAAATCTATTCCTTCAACTTGAAAGTATCCTTTGCATACCAACCTTTCTTTGTTTCTTACTACTTCACCATTCTCATTCATCTTGTTTCTGAAAAACCCACTTGGTACCAATTACATTTTTATCTGTTGGTCTAGGAACAAGATCCTAGGTCTAATTCTTCTCTATCTGCATCAATTCTTCTTTCATAGCCTTTACCCAATTCTCATCATTGCAAGCTTCATTCATAATTTTAGGATCAATCTTGGAAATTAGACAAAAATTTACTTGTTCTTTTGCATCTCTTCTTCTAGTCAGGATTCCTTTACTCTTATCTCCTATGATTTGATCTTCAAAATGATTAAGTTTTACATACCTTGGTGTCATGGTAGCACTTTCTAGAGCTTGATCCTCTTCATCTGAGTTATCTTCATGCTACACCACTTTTGAAACATCTAGTTTCTCTGATTCATATCCACTTGATTCTGGAGATCTTTCCTTGCTTTCATTAACTTTGACATTTGCACTCTCAATGATCTTATTCAGCCTCTTATTATAGCACCCGTAGGCCTTGCTCTTGGTGGAATAACCAAGGAATATTCTTTCATCACACCTACCATCAAACTTGCCTAGATCTTCTTCTCTTTTAATATAACATTTGCTACCAAAAACTTTGAGACATTTCACAGTAGGAATATTGTCATACCACAATTCATAAGGAGTCTTAGAAATGTTACCTTTGACTTGGACTGTGTTTAGGATATATATAGCAGTGTGAATTACCTCTCTCCAATATACTTCCAGAAGATCAGCTTCCTTCATCATGGTTATAGAATCTTCTTGAACTATTCTATTTGTCATTTCAACGACTCCATTTTGTTGTGGAGTTCTAGGTGCAAATAATTTTATCTTTATCCCATGTTCTTCAAAAAATAAATTGAATTCATTTGATGTGAATTCTCCTCCTCTATTAGACCTTAAACATTTGATCTTCAAATCCATCTCATTTTCAACCATTGCCTTAAATGCCCTGAACTTATCTTGAGCTTCTGATTTTTCTTTTAAAAAGGTAACCCAAGTCATTCTAGAATAATCATCAATAAGAAACATGAAATACTTGTATCTTTGCAAATGTCTTACTCTGGTAGGTCCACACAAGTCTATATGCACTAGTTCTAGTAATCCATCAACTAATTGGTCCTTGCTTTTGAAACTTTTTCTTGTTTGTTTCCCAAATTGACACTCCTTGCAAATAGGATTGGCAGGCTTCACAAGCTTGGGTAAATCTCTAACATCCTGTGCAGTACTTATCTTCATAATGTTGTCAAAATTGATATGACACAACCTTCTATGCCATAGCCAACTTTCATCAGTCTAATCCAACAAACAATATTTATCAGTTCCTTTCAAGTGGTAGATATTACCTCTAGTCTTCATACCAGTTGCAATATTGTTTTGGAGCTTTTCCTAATCTTGCAACCATTATTCTTGAAGCTTAGGTCATACCCTTTTTTACACATCTGACCCACACTCAAAAGATTGTGCTTTAATCCCTTCACATAAAAGACATCTTCAATATTATGCTTGCCATCAAAAGAAATAGATCCTTTTCCACAAATCTTACCAGCTATATCATCTCCAAACCTAACCAATCCACCATCATATCTTACTTTTGTCACCAGTCATGTGGTGAGAGAAACCACTATCAATAACCCATTCATCTTTGTCTTCAACAACCTAAGCAACCAAAGCACTTTCCAATGGTTTTTCCTTCTTCATACAGCTAGCAAAATTAGTAGACACAGGTTCTTTAATAGCAATAAACAAGCATTCATTACTGGAAGTACTGGTATTATTGGGTTCACCATTATCTGATACTCCTTCATCATCATCAAAATCTTCAACATAATAACTTTTCTTTTGGATCCTAGGCATGTTCTCATATATTTTCCTATTTCTTTCAATTATTTCAGGACATCTGGAAGCAAAGTGGCCTACTTTACCGCAGGAAAAACATTTGAAAGGTAATTTACCTTTAAACTTACCGGATCCTCTTTGCAGTCTATCCACAAAGTTGGATTTAATTTCACCGAACTCATCATCTGATTCTACCTTGTACTTTTCTAATCTAGAGGTTTTCCCAGAAGTACTGGCTTTGAAGGTAGCCTCTACTTTTGATAGGGCATCACCAAACTATCTCATCTCAAAGGCAGTAGGTTGACCAAGCAACTGATCTCTGTCAACATCTTTTACTTGCATAAATTCTTCAATTACAGCTACCTTGTGACTATAGGTCTTTGGCAGTGATCTGAGTATTTTCATTACAACTTCCTTATCACCAAGAGTTCCCCCCATACCTTTTATTCTAGTGACAAGTTCATCAACTCTTTGCAGAAAGGCCAATATGTTTTCATCTTCAGTCATCTTCAAACTTTCATATTTCACCTTTAGACTTTGTAGCTTGGCCTCTTTCACAGAGTCATCTCCCTCATACAAAATTTTTAGCTTTTCCCATACCTCATTTGCAATTTCAAGATCCACCACTTTTGTCACTACTGTGTCATTCAATGAACTTAACATAGCATCTTTTTCTTTGACATCCACTTCATATTCCTTGATTTCATCTTCAATTGTCAAACCATTATGAGGCAAGGTATATTTTATTTTTGTAGCTTCCATACTTTGTAACCAAGACAAAGAAGATAACTTCTCATTCTTGCCTTCCAAAGAGCATAGTTTGTCCCATCAAAATGTGGTGCTTCCTTCTTATAAGACATTTTTGGATCTTCCTCAAGTTGTTAGACTTCCATTAGAGGAACCTTGCTCTGATACCAATTGTTGAAATGTCTTAGACAACTAAGAGGGGGGGTGAATCAGTTGTCACAAAAATTTAAACACTTCTTCATTTAAGCATCAATCACTTATCCACAAATATTATGATTTAACAATGAATGCATGCAATTAGAAACTTAAACACAGATGCAACATTGTACACAAGAGACACTATATTTTTACATGGAAAACCCCAAGGTGGGGAAAAACCATGGAGAGGATTAGCTCTCAAGATATATTGTAATCTTTGAAAAATGATGTTCAAGATTGGTCACTCCATGGGCCCAGAACATACTAGCTCATTGCCATGAAGTATAACTAGGTTTAGCAGGCTCACTGCTTCAACACTAAACCTAGAAAGATTAAAATAAGGGCTATTAAACCCTGAGGGTTGTTAAACCCTACTGGTGGCTCACTGCCAGGATCACTACCACAATCACCATCTTCTTCATGTATGAGATTAAACATTGAAGTATAATTGGTCCTCTTCTCTGCTCTTCCATGCTCTGCCTTATCTCCTTGCCCCTTTTCCTTACTTTTCCATTCTCGCTCAAGGACACCTTTTCCATAACTCAATTATAAGTATTTATACACTTCATCAACCTTGGAATGATCATCAAGGTTGGCATTACAATCATCAACCATTGGAATAATATCCAAGGCCGACATTACAAACATTTACAAAATAGGTCCTAACTTATTACAACATTATGCAAAGGAAATGAAGTAAAGATGTATGTGGATCATGCTACACCTTAGTTGGGACTCAAACATGATCTTCCATGCCACAACATGCTTCCACAATATTCAAGGAATTTGTGCAATAACTGGAATTAACCAAGTTGGCTAAGACTAGATACACATTACACTATCTGGGAACAATCTTCAAACATGATCTCAATTCCTTAATGTGGACCAATGTCAAGATAGGAACATGAATAGGAGACATCCACAAGCACATTATAATCATCAGGAGAAACCACATGAACCTTAACCACTTTAGCCATAGGAATCTTCTCACTGGAACACATGAACTTCACTATCTTCAACTGACATAAGAGAAAGATAGCTTACGGACCATCAAAACATGAACCACTGCATTTGTGTAGACTTATCATCATCCTAGAATTCCCTCTAGAACTACAGAGCAAAATACTTTATTGTAGATGAATGCAGAGAAAAATACTTTCTCCCTGTCACTAGAGAATAATAAGAAAAAATAGGTTTTACTCTGGTGAATGCAACTCTCTTAATTCTTCACACCAGAGGCTCAAACGTAGGATTTAAAATCTTCAGGCCTTCCTTTAAATAACTTCCAATCTACAGACAAAGATCTTTAAGTAGTAGGAAATGCAAAGCAATCTACTAGACTATTCTTCAACATACAACTTGTTGGAAGCAGGATAGACAACTGAGAGGGGGTCAATTAGTTGTCTCAAAACTTTATCCTTTTATGTATTTAATCTTCTTTACAACTTATTAACTAATTAATGATATAACCATGAAAGTATGAATCAAAAACACATGATTAGATACATAATCAACACACATAACACTAGGATTTTTACATGGAAACCCGGTTAAGGGGAAAACCCATGGTGGGGGTTAACCCACAAGATTTTATACTCTGTTAAAAGTATTACAAAATGGGAAGGCACATGCCTTCAGGTGCACTACCCAGAGTTCACTACTCAAAAGAGGTTCACTACCTACAAGATCAATTATAAGAGTTTTTTGAAATGTTTGAACTAAAGAAAAGTGTCTAACTATGCAAAATTATAGTTCCTATTAAGCTCAATACACTAACTTCACACACTTCATCTCTTTTTGCCCTACTTTACTATTCTGCCATGATCCATAGCTTAGATCTCCTTGCTTTGCACTTGATACTGCTATGGTTTGCACCTATCCCTTCATATTCACACTAACACACTCTAAAATACTTGAATCCATCGATCATATATACCCGCTACATGAAATTACATCAACTACAGTTAGCCTTAAGAAAACTTGGAAACTATTTCAAGAACACTGTTCTGTCAGCTGAATTCATGCACAAACATCAATGTGGACAAGACTTATGTATCCAAGTTACCTCACATATCAACCTATACCACTGGATCTCATAAATTACTCGACCAACCACTTCTCTTCATCGTCACAAGGATCAAACACCTAGTCAGCTTGTTCTTCACTAGACTGAACTGTCTAACCAAAACCTGATACTTAGATGCTTGTAACTTACAATCCCTTCATCACCAGAGGATAAAATATTGGATTTAGGTAGCCCTTACATCCCCTAACATTCCCTCAGATCCAGATCTCAATATGATTACCTATGGAGAAATGTGGACCAAAATGTTGAACCTTATCATATGCTCTGTTCTTGTTTATCCGGACTTAGACAAATCTATAGTTTGACTATTGGTATGATCCACTGATATAATACAGATGTGTAAGATAGATTTAGTTTCCATTAATGACAACACCTAACATGCCTAGCAGTGTCTCTTGCCAACAATCTCTCCCTTTGGCATTGATGGCAACACTTAGTGAAAAATGACTAAGTGTTAGAACACCTCCCCCTTACTATGTACACTTGTGATTTCTAATGCTAGCCTTAGATGAATTCCACATTTTCACTACTTTTCCTCTCCCCCTTTGACATCAATGGCAAAGGCTAGGTTCCACATATCAAAATTCACGCAAAAATTTTATGTACATGGGTCAAAATTCTAAGTATATATTTCCGCATATGAACACACAGTCCTTAAGATTTGTTCATCGGCAAAAAGATATCACCAAAAATGTTTTTTAACCTTGTCACTTCATTGCCCCTATTCTTCTTTATGCTACCCAAAATAGGTATATGCTCACTGAGAAAAAATACCTATGATTCTACCTTTTGAAGATTAGTAGGATCACAAGTAGCAGCAACAGCTTGGGATTGTGCCAATAGACCATACAAAGTTTCTAACTTAGGGGAAATCAATCCCTAGAGCTCATCCAATCTGCCCAAAAATTTAACCTTTTCCTTATCCAAATTACTCAATTCATTTCATAAACCCACTACTTGACATTCTTTAGTAGTTACAGACTCAGTTAAAGGACTATAGGACTAAGAGATGTTAGACAATTTAAGTTCTAAGTCCTTAATCTTCTTCTCAATGTCTTCAATAGCTTTAGACTGATTTAGGAAAAATTTAAAAATCTCTGCACCTTCAAAGAGGGCATTTTGAATACTCTTTACACTAACATCAAGCATTGATCTATCATAACTAATTATTTTCTTTATTTCAGTAAATCTCTTCTCATTAAATTCATTTCTGACTTTAACTTCTGCTGACTTCTCAAAAGTTTCAAAATGAGTACTTACAGAGTTTATTAGACTCTTCAACTGACCGAAGGGGGATGTTGATGAATCCTTCTAAAATGTAGGCATAATTTTCTCCAAAATCCTAGATGCAAGACCAAGCAACTCACTATCTTCAATATGAGATTTGAAGGTTTCCTCTCTAGCCTTAGCTTGTACACCAGAGGCCAACTTCATCTTATGTACCAGTGACAAAGTATCAAAATTGATTGGTCCTTGTATTATATCTTGATCTTCTATAACTTGTTTATCTCTCTCCAAAATTTCTTTCATTGCTTTTGTAGTCTCTTGCCCAAAATGATGTTTCAAATTTATGCTCTTCAGGGCCTCTATCTTCTCCCTTTTTGGAGTCAACCACATTGTCTTGCTCAAAATTTTCATTCTTTTTCTCTACTTCTACCTTCTCTGCATCATCATTAGAGGCATCCTTGCTTTTATCTATATCAAAAATATCTTCTGCATTCTCTTCCGGAGGATTTTGCAAATCCTCAGCAACAACATTATTATTATTTTTATTAAATTCCTCAACATCTAGAATGGAGGAATCAACTTCATCATCAATTTCCTTTTCTTGATCTTCCTTCATCATCTCTTCATCTTCTTTATTCAATATTTCTTCTTCCATAATAGAGACATCATCTATTTTAGTTTGTTGCTCATTTTTCTTCAACTCTTCATCATTCAGAATTAATGTATCATCAGTGTCAATTGGTTCTTCTGTAACCACAAAAAACTTATTCTTGTCTAGTGCTTTCTTTAGAATTTGTTTTGTTTCCTTAACAACTTCATCAATGTATCCAATCATCAGCTTATTCATTCTTTTCTTACTTCTAAATTCATTCATGACTTCTTTGAAAATTTTATCAGCTTCCTTTTGGAGATTACAGGACACAGACTGGATAATACATGTTCCCTTAGCTCCAGAACTTTTGGTTTGGCAGATTCTTTTCTTATTTCTAGAATGTCTTTTAAACTCTTAGGAACTTCTGACAAAATCTCCACTAGTGCTCTATTAAATATGTTCAAGTATTTTACAGTAGCATCCTCCAAAATACTCTTGTCAACATCACTGCAATGATCATAAAATTTAGTTATTGGCTTTAGGTTGCTATTTATAGTGATTGACTTAATGATGTCTTCCACAAAAGGAGTAGACTTCTCAACATCAGCTTTTGACTTATGCCTTTTACTTGGCTTTTTGCTTCTAGAGGGCTTCTCCTTAGACACTTTAACAGCTTTAGTGCCTGCGGCCTTCAACTCTTTAACTTCACTATCTAAGTTATTTTCTTCTTCATCCTCTTTCTCCACATTGACATATGCTATTTTTCTTTTTACCTTTGTCCTTTTTCCTTCCTTACCAGTAGGTTTTTCTTTGGATTTTTTTGCAACAGGTGATGTACCTAAGGTTGAACTAGAACTCCTAGTAGTCCTTGACTTAGAGATTCTGCCAGAACACTTTCCTATTCCCTATCCTACTTCTCCTTCTCAACTTTCTCTGTCCTTTCCCTAAATTGTCTCATAGCTTCCTTGGTAATGCCTAGATTCTCAGCCAATTGCTCAACTTCTTTCCTCATAGTCCTTTTGATTTCAAAAGCCTTGAATTCAAGATGCAATTTTAGTGAAATCTCTTCATATGTTCAAAATATCTCCTTAGCTAGATCCCTAGGCTGGCTCAATAGATGTTGTGCATACAACTCCAATACACGTCCATCCACTTCATACCCCATGGGCATGATCCACACAACTCTAGGCTCCACTGCTTCCATTTTGCACTAATCAACAGTAACCATAAAATAAATGATGTCTTTGTATTTTTCAACCACATCCCTAGGTATTCTTTCCCTAGGCTGCACTATACTCTAGAAGTTTTTGAAGAATCCCCAAAGTGTAGTTTTTTGTGCATCATAATTACCTAAATAACTCAAATGATTTCTAATCTGAATTGCTACTGGTTTGTCATTAGACCAATATATATTCTTATTCCCAGGGAGCTCACTCAAGAAATAAAAGAAGAGACACATAATTAGTGTACCAAATTTGAATGAGTACTTCTTGTCCTTCTTTATCTTGCTTAAATTCTCCTTAAGTTGGTTTAGCAACAATTGATAGAGATCACAGTCTGCATCTTCTTTTACCATCTGATATGTAGTATAGATGGTTGTTCCAGACACTAAATTTTCTATATTCTATCACCATTGATGTGATTCTGATCCCATGATCTTCTATATCATTTATAGTCATAGCTCTCTTGTCAAATTTTGATCCTATTGCCTCTGTGACTTCCTGGTTCTTCACAGCCTTCAACTGAGGCAGAGTACCACTTGAATTCAACCCTATAACTACCCTTATTGCATCTTTTGTGATTTTAAATGGGTGATTTAGCCATAAAAATTCATCATGGATATGGCTCAAGACATACCGGACTCACTCATCCTGTATGAATCTCAAAAACTCAACAAATTGTATGAACTTCTTGTCTTTTAGGGCTTTGTACTCTGGTTTGAGCTCAAAATATTCATCTTTTAAGTGATTCATGAATAGATCAGAAAACCTTGAGTCGCTATGCTCCTCTAAAGGCACATGAATGTAAGCCCTAATATCCTCTATGTGAAGAAACCCATATGGAACACTAGAAGATGCTCCCATCAGATCAACTTTAGTGGACTTGAAAGGGTGCTTCTTAAACTTTGGCCTAGGTTGCTCAGTGATATTCACAACCAGAGGTGTATCCATTTCAAAAAGATCATAGGTTCAAAGCTTCAAAGAAAATTACCTTTTCTCCATGGGATTAGGGTGAGCTGACTAATTTGCTTGTTGCACTTCAAATCTTTGAATTGAAATATCAACTCAGGCACTCTTTTGCTTGCTCTCTTTGAATGCAGAGTGATTCAGATGTTGAGTAAATGACCTTTTGTGCTCTGCAAAACCTAGTTTGCCATTGTAATAAATGCTTTTCCCTAATACCTCTAGTTACACTATTTCTAAATATAGTCAATATTCAATTGCTCTGCAATCCATCGCATTAGCTTTTTTTCTTTCAAAATTTTCTTCAATAGATCTGCAATAGGCTTCTTTATCTTCATTCATCATGCTAGATTCAGGCACCCACATAGTGGCAGGGGGAATTAGATTTTCAAAGTAGCCCCCCTGAGCCAGAGCTCCTATTTCAATTCCTAGAGGAATTATCAGCACCAGATTCTGGTGCGGACCCATTACTGTCATTCATTACACTTTTCTTCACCCATGTTTTGTCCATTTCATTCTGGATCTTATTCACATCTACTTTGCCCTTGCCTTTGTCCAACTTCTACTCTATTTTTCCATTACCTGCTTCTGAGTTCTCCTTTTTGCTTCTACAAAATTTAGCAATATGTCTGGATTTGTTGTAGCTAAAACACACAATCTTATTTTTCTGACAATTACATGTTGGAGCAAGTTTAGATCTGCATTGTACTGCAATATGCCTAAACTTATTGCAAGTAAAACATCTTCCATTGAACACTTGTTTGTTCTTAAGAGGATTCTGATACAAAGAAGGGGAGGCTCTCAAAAACACCAAAACTAATTCATGAGATCAACTTGACTGACTGTCTCAATATGACAAACTTCTTTCACTTGCATGATTGTCCAAGGTTGATGCATGCACAAATGAAGGTTAAATGGGTAAATCCACTTGCTGCACTCCTAGCTCACCCTGACCTACTCTATTTTGGTAGACTAAAACCACTAAAGGTCACCAAAACTCATGACACCATGTTCTCCTAATCACTCCTTTGCAATAAGCCTATTTTGCTTGTAGCCCTTGGAATAGGGGTTTTCAGTCATATCTTGCAAAATACTTGGCAAACCCACAAACTAATTGTCTTTCTAGATACCCATTAGGCTTCTACATAACATATCAAACATGCAACATAGGTTTCTTTGGAACATGTGCCTCAAAGATGGACTGTACCTATTGTTCTAGGCCTCTTTTACAAAGCAAGTATGGTGCAAACTTGTTCCCAACTCTTCTAACCTACTCCAAGGCATCAATAAGGTTGAAAATAGGTTTAATATACTAGTTTCAAGGTTCTTGAGTCATCTCAAGTCAAACATGCATCAATTTACCACCTACCTAGTCTAGAAGCCTTAATACATGAGGATATTAGGCTTCAATGGCTACAACAGTCACTCCAAACTCATCCCCTACTCTTGCAATGAAAAACCAATTTAAAATCAACCTAGCTAACTCCATTCCACCCATTTGAAGTTATGATGCAGGTGGAATGGACCAAAAATCCATCGATTACCTAAAAACCCTCAAAACTAGGGTTTAAGACCCACTTTCACAAAACCAATAATAAAATGCTTCAAGATCAATTAAAATCCTTCTAACTAGACCTAAATGAAATATAAATCAATTCATTACACCATTTGGAGCATAAGAATTCATGACAGTCCTATACAGAATAGTATTGGGCATGGTAACAGTAGAAAAGCAGAAAATTGCAGAAAACTGGTAAAAATCTCTTATTTCTTCACTCCAAACTTTCTCCTGTGATATCTTCCATGTGTGTATGAGGAAAAAAATATCATATTTATAATAAAATCCACATTCCACCACTCCACCATCATGGAAAAGCCAAAAATAAGGCATAAAACAACCTGTCCCTAATACTGCCAAAATAGAATGTTCTAAACTTAAGCAAAATTTAAGACTCCACTCTTGGAGACCACAAATACATCAAAAGAATGGTCTTAACTAGACTTTATTACATCATTTATGAAAAAAATCCACCTAGAATCATTGATGAAACCAAAAATTCAAAATTTATCTTGGGTTGTCTTGGGCCCCTGCACCAAATTCCTTGATCCACTTCTACATTCTTCAGCCTTATGACCTATTTTTTTGCAATTAAAGCATTGACCAGAGAAAGATGATGCATTTTGATTAACTTTACTTTGACATTGATTAGCTCTATGACCATACTTATTTCATTTGAAACAATTACCATTAAAATATGGATACCTTTAAGCATTAGGTTGTCTTACAGGAGGTCTTCTAGGATTCTTTCTTTGATTTCTTGCTTCAGGATTTCTTTGACTAGTGTAATGTTGGAAAATGTCCCCTTGGGGACTTTTCCCTCATAGGGTTTAGCTCCTAGGTCTTTAGTGTGCATTTAGGACATCTTACTTCATAAATTAGCATCCTGATGTAATGAACCCTAGGTATCATGGAAAATGGGGCCTAGGGGGACCCATTGAGCTTAACCCTACCCAAAATAGGGGGGAGGACTTGGGCACATGTGCCCTAGTCTTGTGCTATTTTGGGTTAGGCCCAAATTTTAAGTGTCAGTTTATGACGATTATTTGGGTCCTATGCGGACATGGTAAGTTTGAATTACGAAAATCTTGGCGGGAGTGTTTGTAGTTGCATATAAAAGCATGTTTAGGCATTCATTTAGAAACTAGATTAGGTTCATGTGATTTTGGCATCCTAAAGGTGATTCAAGGCTCTCATTGTGTTGCAAGAGTAGATTTGTGTGGTATATGTGTTTGTGTTTGCAGATTTGAGCATCCATTTCCTCATGGAATGAAGAGCATCTTCCTCCCATGAGATCTTCACTACAAGGTGACATTATATTATGTTTGTGATCATTATTTCATTTGGTTTTTGCCTCTGCCTCCCTAGGCATGCACTCTCTATCTGATAAAGGTGTTCGGAGAATTAAGTGTCCTCTAGGGCTTGACTGAGACAAACCTCTAAACACCACAACCCCCTCCCAAAGTTTTCATGGTTATATGTTACAGGTTGAGGAGTTGGACAAAGTGACATTGCAAGAAGACATTCTGGAGTGTTAGAATTGTAGAATAAAAGGAAAATCCAGCCCCTAGACCTGGGCACCTGCTCATTAGTCCTTGATGTTTTGTGACAAAAAAACCTTCGGTGCAACAAGAATATGTTATAGATCTTGTCTGTAGATCCTGACAAAAAGTAGGGCCTTGGACTTGGGCATCCCCTCGTTTGTCCCTGACTTTTCTACCTTTGAACCCTGAAAATAGGTACTTTGTGATTTGACATTTTACATCCCTCTGCAAGAGCTTTTTCTGTAATTCATCTGTTTACGTCACATTTGCAAAATTAGGGTTTTACTGGTCAATTGAGCATAGGGGAAGGAAAATTAGCAATTAAACACCCTAATTCGAGCTTCCCTACATCTCACAGTGACCTAGGGTATGATACTGCACTAACACTTGATCCTAAGGTCCTTGAATGTAAAGGGTGAAAGAAGGATTCAAACATCTAAGCACTAAACATAAACAATCCAAATTTTAGTGAACCCATGTTTTTGGACTTAATTTCAACTTTTTGAGTTTTTTTATTTATATTTGGGTTGATTTCATTCATTCATATAGTCATCCATCTTATTGCATTGAGAAAATTACAAAAAAATTGAAAATTTTGAAAAATTCAAAAAAAAACATTGTTAGGGTTACTAATTTGCATCAATTTTTTCTAATTTTCACTAATTTGTGATTTTTGCATTAGATATGATATGAGCTACATAAAATTAAAAAAAATTAATAGTTTGCATTGCATTTTCATCATTTAATTACTAGGGTTTTGTAGAAATTTTGACAATTTTCATATAACCTAGTAATTCCAAAACATAGGGTTAGTAGGCAAAATCTTCTTTCAAATTTTTCTATTGATTTTAGAGGCTCATTCAAATTATAATTTGTCTATAGTATTGTATTTTAGTGTAAATTTGCATTTAGATTTAAAATATTTGCATTTTTGCATAGAAAATTTTAACAAAAAACTAGCAATTTTCATGCATTTTCATTAGATTTGCATTGGCATTTTGCATATTAAAGCTTGGAATTCATTTTTAGATCTGATAAAATTGAATTTTAATCATAAATCAGACTTAAAAAATATTCATATAGCATTTTGTGTCAAGATCTCAAAACCTAAGGCTTGAAAAACATCGATTCTCACTAGATTTGGCCTTATCGACTCTCTAAATTTGCACCATAGGCATGTTGTGAAGGGTATTTTTGAATTAATTGGATTTTATTGGGATAATAATTTTCTTTTCTTCCTAAAAATCTTAACAACACCATTCAACGAGCTCTTGTATTGAAAATTCAGTGAAAAACTACACATTTTTGCTATTTTTGCCCTAGGGTTTGGCCTAGTTTGCACGCCAAGTGTGTTGTGATAAATTTTATAGATTGATGTGACTGATATAATTGCTTTTATTTTCTGTACCTCCTAAAATTCATTACAACATCCCTTTTGCTAGGTCTTGGAGTTGAAAAACTGTGAAAAATAGCCTATTTTTGCTATATTTTCACTAGGGTTTGACCTTAAGTGGCATTAAAAGCATGTTGTGATAGAAATATTGTCATTAAGTGGATTTTATTACTGATATACTTTTCTTTCCATCATCATTTTCCTCATAACACCCTTTTTCATGCTCTTTTGAATCGAGATTTGGTGAAAAAATTACACATTTTGACATATTTTCACTATATTTTGACTTATCCTCATCTTAGATTCACATCAAGAGTATGTTGTGAAGGATATTATTTATATTTTGGATTGATATTAGACATATAATTTTCTTCCCTTGATCAAAATCCTTACAACACCTTTTGTTTCATTCATTTGCATTGAAAAAGTACCAAAAAATCAAGCATTTAAGGCCATTTTTACATATAGTTTGCAATTGTCTTTTGCACCAATTTTGAAAAGCTTTCAAAATATGATTTTGCATCGATTAGAGCATATAAACATGGCCTCTTAGTGCTCTTTGGAATCCTTGCATGACTATATTTCAAAATTTGAAAATCTTTACAAATTCATTAGTACATATCCTTATGTCATTCCCTACATACAAGCCATGTATCACAAGGATATATTGGTGTCATCTTCTTTTGAGATCCTTGATTATATATCTGATCTAAACAACTTCATATCTCTCATCAATACATACCCTTGGGTAGTAGAAGAATTGATAAAACACACTTTGGATGAAGAACATGACACCCCTCATATTAGTCTGGAATTAATAGCTCAAACATATGGTGATAATATTGACAATGATTATGAGAGTGATATTGAATTCACAAGCTACCCTACTGATCCTACTACTAAACATTCATATAACTTAGATGAAAAGACTAGGGTTAGCTCTAGTAATACGAACAACCCTTCTAACCAAAATGTAGCGTGAAGGGATGACATTCTGACAACGCGACATTATTTTGATTATCTTAAACTATTTGGTGTGATTTAGGTGGATAAGGAATAGTCTCATAAACCACCTAGTCCACTAAGAAATGATACTTATGTCAAGGTCCACCCTTTGATATCCCCTTAGGGATTAGGAAGTGATCAAAATACATTAGATAGACAAATGGAACAACCGGTACCTCTTTCTAGCATTTAGATTTGGGAGGATGATGACCTCCTTGATGATGGCCTCTAGCGTGAAGACCCTACAGGTAAGCATCTCTAACCCTTTATCTCTCTCGTAATGTGCTTCCCCTATGATCTGTTATTTATTGTTTAGGCCTCCTGGGATGACCTCAGATTCTCCCGTAAGGTTTGGGATACCAGGAGACTGCCTTTGTTGTGACCTTCTATTTGTATCATCATTCTTCTATATTGCCTCTCTCTCTAATTTCATCATTGTGTGTTGTGTCTTATGGACATAGAATTGTAGTTGGTGACCTGGGGGCACCCTCCTATGTGACTATACCTAAGACACTTGTTTCTCCTCTCTTATTTTTTATTTCCCTTCCTCTAGTGTTCTTATCTAGTGGGTAGATGACAAAAAACATTTATACTGATGTGGACCTAGTGTCCCTTTCAAGAGCAATAAAAAAATGGACTTAGTTCCTAATATGATGATGGGGTTGTATATTTTACCTGATGCTTGGCTAGTGGAAGCACTCATGCTTTCCGCATAGTGAATTTGATGATGTTTTTATCTCATTTACAAACCTTAACAATACTATTGCTCTGTGCACCTTTGTTTGTCTTTGAATCTAACCTTGGTGGTACTCGATTCAGAGAGCTTCATGATATAGCCCCACGGTTATCCTCAAACTCCAAATTTGTTGTATAACCTTGGCTCTTTGTGTGGTTAATCATTTGCATTAATGTTGTTGTTTATCATGATTTTGTAGACACTAACATGTTTATTGTAGGGATGTGTTTGTAGGAATATTTGGCAATCGTGAAGTACATGTCACCTCTAGGGGGCATGGGCTTTGTGAAAGTCTATGTTCCCTTATGTGTTTTCTTCCTACCTTAATATGCTTGATATTGATGCATGATATCAACCACCTTAAGGTGGGGGCATATATAAGGTAAGCTGTCTGTTGTAGATATTAGCTATGTGCTTGTCCTCAAGTGCAGTTTAAAGACTAGCTCGATGAGTGCTTCCTACATCCTGAGTTTGTTTACAATCAATCGATCAATCATGTAAGCCCTCTACAAAGGTGGGATATCACATATATCCTTTTTATCTTAAGCCTTTTTTGGAGGCAGGGATGGTGTATTTCTCGGAGCAAATTGCATCATCCTATCATTTTCAAAAGTCCTCTGCAGAGGTGGGGAGCAGTTCTATGACTAACTTAATGGTTAAGCATGTCTTCAACAATTGTTGTGGCAAAGCCCAATCATCAGTGTGTGCCTGTAATGTGCCTAAGATGGTGTTGAACCTAGAAATAGGAACACTCCATCGATTGTCTGCTGTGTTTTCTCCATGTCTTCAAGTATGTGTGTTTGGCGTGCTTGCTTTGTTTGGCGTGTCTGTTGCCCCATATGCAGTCTAAAGACTAGCTCGATGAGAGCTTCCTACATTTTGGAAGGCTTTGCATGTCTTGCATGTGTGTTACCCCATATATGCAATTTAAAGACCAACACGATGAGTGCTTCCTGCATTATGGGAGGATTGTTTAGTTTCCAGTACTTCCATCTACATTTCATATATATAAGAAAAAGAAAAGAATCATGCTTTTCTACCATGCATTAATGTGTATTCTATGCATTTACTATCTTCTGTGTGATTTGCATGATTGTAACTATCTTCTCCATGTTTTGTGTGCTTGTTACTATTTTCTACGTGATTGGCGTGTCTTCTCCATGCTTGGTGTGTTTGTTGTGTTTGTGACCATACTTTATTGCATGTATTGGCCTCGTGTTTATACATACATTAAAGTGGGGGCTAAATGTAACATCATAAAATGTCCCCTTGGGGGCTTTCCCCTCATAAGGTTTAGTTCCCAGGTCTTTAGTGTGCATTTAGGACATCTTACTTCATAATTTAGAATCCTGATGGAATGAACCCTAGGTATCATGGAAAATGGGGCCTAGGGGGACCCCTTGAGCTTAATCCTACCCAAAATAGGGGGGAGGACTTGGGCACCTGCACTCTAGTCCTACCCAATTTTGGGTTAGGCCCAAATTTTAAGTGTTGGTTTATGACTATTATTTGGGTCCTATGCTGACACGGTAAGTTTGAATTATGAAAATCTTGGTAGGAGTGTTTGTAGTTGTATATAAAAGCATGTTTAGGCATTCATTTAGAAACTAGATTAGGTTCATGTGATTTTGGTATCCTAAAGGTGAATCAAGGCTTTCATTATGTTGCAAGAGTAGATTTGTGTGGTATATGTGTTTGTGTTTGTAGATTTGAGCATCCATTTCCTCATGGAATGAAGAGCATCTTCCTCTCATGAGATCTTCACTACAAGGTGACATTATGGTGCAGTCATGGTAGGAGGGTTCATAGAATGAACTGTTCAGACCATACAGCAAGAGTAAACACAATGGAAACAACACAAGAATATAGAACATATATAGATTCAGTCATTTAGTATATCAAAGAATTCAAATACGTGTTGGCCGACAACATGCAGGCTACAATTCAGCTCACAGGCTTGATTACATACATGCACAAGATAAAGCTTTGAAGTCTTCTTACACAAAATCTAAACTATTAGATATTTCTTGTATGAATAGATATCTTCCTAAGGATCTATTACATCAATATATATCATTTCCAAATCAATAGATTCCTCTGCATCTGCCAAAGAAGGTCACAAACTCTAATGAAGAGCTGTAACATGTTCACAAATAGGTTGGACCTAAATGCATAGAACACTTCCTCAAATGAATGGAACAACATACGGACCTCTGGGGGCATCATCCATTAACCAAGGATCATTGAATGTTGTGTCATTCATATCTATAAGTCAAGGAATGATCCGCAAGCCTTCTCCTTTAGGTGATTATCAGGAATTGTATGAATGCTCTACTCTGAGAAAACAATAGATCTTTTGATAGTGATATCTTTTCGGTAACTGATCCAGATGCTCTAAATTATTGATATGATGAAGATAAATGAATTTAGATGCTAAGTCTAGATCTGCAAGATGTGAAATGCTAAAACCAGACCACAAGCTGAACTATTTCTGACTACACTACCTAGACTGAACTAGAAAAATGAAAGAACTGAAATGCAAACAAACTGAGATGCAAATGTTTTTTAGTTGATGCATAATTGATCTTGAACCAGGGATACTCTTGCATCACATTATATTATGTTTGCGATCATTATTTCATTTGGTTTTTGCCTCTTCCTCCGTAGGCACACACTCTCTATCTAACAAAGGTGTTCAGAGACTTAAGTGTCCTCTGGGGATTGACTAAGGCAAGCCTCTAAACACCACAACCCCCTCCCAAAGTTTTCATGGTTGCCAGTTATAGGTTGAGGAGTTGGACAAAGTGAAGTTGTAGGAAGACATCTTGGAGTGTCAGAATTACAGAATAGAAGGAAAATCTACCCCCTGGACTTGGGTGCCCACTCACTAGTCCTCAAAGTTTTGTGACAGAAAAACCTTTGGTGCAATAGGAACAGGTTACAGATCTTGTTCACAAATCCTAACAAAAAGCAAGGCCTTGGACTTGGGTGTCTACTCATTAGTCCTTGAAGTTTTGTGACAGAAAAACCTTTAATGTAGCAGGAACAGGTTGCAGATCTTATCTGCTGATCCCAATAAAAAAGCAGGGCCTTGGACTTGGACGCCTACTCTTTTGTCCCTGAATTTTCCACCTCAGAACCATAAAAATAGGTACTTTGTGATTTGACATTTTACACCCCTCTGCAAGAGCTTTTTCTATAATTCATATGTTTACTATTGCATTTGCAAAATTAAGGTTTTAATGGTCAATTGAGCATAGGAGAAGGAAAATTGGCAATTAAACACCCTAATCTAAGCTTTCTTACATCTCAGAACAACCTAGGGTATGATAGTACACTGTCACTTGACCCTAAGGTCCTTGAACGTAAAGGGTGAAAGGAGGATTCAAACATCTAAGCACTAAACATAAACAATCCAAATTTTACTCTAAACAACCAGATCCAAAGCTTTCATCTTTCTCAAATCCCAGACCATGCTTATCATCTGCCTTCTTCTGACTATCAAGCAACACCTCAAGTTTAGCTAAGCTTATCTTGAATTTCTCTTTATATTCATTTGCAACTTCTAGGTCATGTTTGAGAATGATAATTTGTTTTTCAAGTTGATCCTCATTATCCCTAGTTTCTTGTAGATCAGATTCTAGATGACCAATTATTTTGTCCAATCTGTAGCACTCTTTTGTTCTTTCTTTCAGAGATTGATTTAGTTTTTCTTCAGTCTTATTTCTTTCTTCAATTTCCTTATTTAGCCTCATCACCCTAGATTCCATCTCATGTTTTAGGACAACAACTTCTTTTGCTAGCTTCTCACATTCCTTTATCTTTTCCTTCAGGGCCTCATCCATTGCATTATCTTCATTCTGATTTGCTAGCTAATGAAGTAGATCCTTCATTTTTTCATTATATTTGCTTAGTTGTCTTTTTAAGGTCTCAATGAAATCTTTAACATCTTTAAGGTTCTCTTGCAAATCTTTGATTTCTTCTCTAGACTGGATAAGATCTTCTAAGGCTACTTGAAGTTATTGATTGATACCATTAGAGTGCTTGAATGAACCCATTGAAAACACCTTCCCAGATCTTCCTCAAACTATTAAACTTCTTCTAAGGAACCTTGTTCTGATACCAATTGTTGGAATTAGGACAGACAACTGAGAGGGGGGTTAATCAGTTGTCTCAAAACTTTATCCTTTTTTGTATTTAATCTTCTTTACAACTTATTAACTGATTAATGATATAACCATAAAAGAATGAATCAACAACACATGAGTAGAAACATAATCAACACACATAACACTAGGATTTTTACATGAAACCTAGTTAAGGGGAAAAACCATGGTGGGGGTTAACCCACAAGATTTTATACTCTATTAAAAGTATTACAAAATGGGAAGGCACATGCCTTTGGGTGCACTGCCCAAAGATCACTACTCAAAGGAGGCTCACTACCTATAATATCAATTATAAGAGTTCACTAAAATGTTTGAACTAAAGAAAAGCATCTAACTATGTAGAATTATAGTTCCAGTTAAGCTCAATACACTGACTTCACATACTTCATCTCTTTCTTCCCTGATTTACTATTATGCCATGATCTAGAGCTTAGATCTCCTTTCTTTGCACTTGATATTGCTATGCTTCGCACCTATCCCTTCATATTCATACTCACACACTCCAAAATGCTCAAATCCATCGATCATCTATATCTGCTACATGAAATTACATCAATGGCAGTCGGCCTTAAGAAAACTTGGAAACTATTTTAAGAACACTATTCTATCAGCTTAATCCATGCAGAAACATCAATACAGACCAAGACTTATGTATCCAAGTTACCTCACATGTCAGCCAATACCACTAGATCTCATAAATTACTCAACCAGCCACTTCTCTTCATCTGCACAAGGATCAAACACCTAGTCGGCTTGTTCTTCATTGGACTAAACTGTCTAACCAAAACCTAATACTCAAATGCTTGTAACTTACAATCCCTTCATTACCGGAGGCTAAAATCTTGGATTTAGGTAGCCCTGACATCCCCTAACATTCCCTCAGATCCACACCTGAATATGATTACCTGTGGAGAAATGTGGACCAAAATGCTACACCCTGTCATATGCTTTGTTCTTGTCTATCCAAACTTAGACAAATCTACAGTTTGACTATCAGTATGATCCACTAATATAATGTGGATGTGTAAGATAGATTTAATTGCCATCAATGATAATACCTGACATGCCTAGCAATGTCTCTTTCCAACCCAACTCACTATCTATACTGCACTTCACTATAACTCACTTGTATCTTCTAGAGGGGCTAATTTTCTCAATATCCTCAACATACAAAGCTTCTAAACAAGTAATAGAATAGAACATAGTTGACAGCAATGATAACAAGGATATGTTGACATTAATGACAACACCAATTAGGCACATAATTGCAACAAATAAAATGCCAACCAAACAAAGAATAACACCAACATTTGAGTGGATGTTAGAGTGAATCGCCATAAGGAATTGCCAAAGTTGAATGCCTTCCACTTGTCACCAAAAATTTGAAGTGAAATGCTCACTATTAGTCACTAATTCTTCTTTTTATAATGGTCAAGCCACAATCATCAACTAAGTGTCAAATCTAGCCAAGAATTGGGGATAGTTATATTCTTTTCCATGCATTATGTAACTGCCGAATAGTGATAGGAAATCTAGACACTGGTTCCTCAATGATAGAAGGATAGAATACTGATGTGATAGGAAGCTGCAACAAACACCAAAACATAACAAAAAACCCCAAACTAAACAAACTAAAACAAAACGTAAACCAAAATTAGAGGGCGAGTGATTCCATTGCATCAGTTGAGGGGAAAGATGACCTGAGGGAGCTTCACATTCAGCTTGTATTTCCTTGATATGTTTTCCTTTTCTATAAAAAAACCCTAGGGGGAACACCCAGAGTTAATTCAAATGCATGTGTAATTAACATCTCTAATTTCTTAATGGGATCATCAACCTCTATGAAGGCTCCTTTATAACTGTGATTTTATGTCATTCTAGAGGCCTCAGCTAGCATAATTTTCTGATATAGACTTCTTTTAGCCACACTGAGTTCATCAATATTTCTTATTAAATCATCATCTACAAATAATATATGGTAATATTTTTTCAACTTTTGATTTATTTTGACACTATTTATGAAGTGCTCTGGGTCAAAGTTTCCTCTAGCATTTCCAAATGGCATTTTGAATTCTTCCAGTTTTTTATCAATCAATTGGTATCCCATTTCAACTAGAACTATAAAATCTTCAAAGCATAAGGTGCCAAGCATCAATGACAACTTATTATGACTCTTCAAATGCATAAAGTTAGAATAAGCTAGTTGTCTCACAATCTCCAAGTAAGCAATTCTATCTAGACATGTTTTTGGCAATAGGAAAGATGGTCCTTCATATCCAAAGACTTATTTTAGTACAGTCATTATATGCATACCAGTTACCCCAATTGTGACCGATCTTTCTATTTTTATCTTTGGGTCTCAGAAATCTTTGTACTTCTATTGATAAATTGCAATCACATGGATGACCAAATAACTTATACAATGGTTTGACAAAATATTCTTCAAAATATAAATAATGGGACCTATCACATCTGCTATCACAGATAGTAGTCCAGATCTACATAGGTTTTATATTTCCATTTTTGTCTAGATCTCTCACCCTTAACCATTCATCCCATAAATGCATATTCTATGCTTCATAAAAAACAAGATGCATAAATAAAGAATAATGCCTGAATTTATTTCCTCCATTTTTTATAGAAACCAATTCCTCATGAAGGTCATTGGTGAGATATTCAATATAGTCCAAATATCATGCATCTTGGCTTTGTACATCAGTAGTCAAGACCATTGGTGCAATTTCCATAAACATAGAGGCTTCTAAACTAAGTAATTGACATACAAAATAATAAATGTATTTGAGATAGTCCTCAAATAACTCTATGGAATATGGTGGGTCCTCAACCCTTGCAAACACTCTAAGTATGTTACCTTCATCACGAGGCCTATGTAAGGGTAATCTCCATCTTTTATAACTATTGCTCATATTACGGTACTCCAATAGGTCTCTGATTTTGAATTTTACATCAAGGCTAGTGTCTAGTTGAAACACCATGGCTATGTAATCTCTAGTGATAGGGATGAAGCCAGACCTACCATTTAATTCAATCAAGCAAGTTTGAGGGTTGTATTTTTTAGCTAAAATTTTTAGCAACTACATGTTCACAAATACATTTTGCACTATTAATTAACCTAAGTTTAGTCACCATGGATTTGAGACAGGTTTATGCATGTGCATCTTCCTATAATGGTAAATGAAAAGATCATATCCTCTAATTGGAGTCCATGTATCCCCTATCTGTTTGTATATATCATTCAATTTTTCAGCATAAGGGCTTAACTGAGCATTCCTCCTAGACTTCTACCCTAACCTTGGGCATTGGTCTAGTAAATCTTGATTTAAATGCCTATTTGCAAATTTTTATCTTTAACCTTTAGGGTTTTTAGTTATTTCTTCCATGTTTTGGTCTTATGTAAAAAATCTTTATTCTATGAATATGAATTTGAACCAATATGTGTGAGCCAATTAGTGGTACTTACTTGATTATTTACTCTAGCTCTAAATTACTATCTCCACTGTGTCCTGCTCCCGCTCCTTGTGATTGATTTTTGCAATATTCTCAATATTTACACTCAATATGCTCAGTTCTGATAAATTATGGTGTCTCACAGTAGTTTTCACATCATTGAAGGGACATTTAATTTTTTTGAATAGGGGTCATTTGATCACCACCAACATGTCTTGTCACTATTTTCTTGGGATGGTGGACTTTACAATCTCATTTTTTATTTCCATATTTGTTTCATTTTTATATCTTCTCAGGACTTCGGTGTAACCCTAGATGGTGTCATACTAATAACATAAGCTCCTCTCAAAATCTTGTTTTTGAGAAGTCTCATTGACATTTATTTGTCTCCTCGATGCCTCTCCTTTTATTACTTCACCTTTTTGAAGAGATTGAAAACCCCCTTACTTCGATATTGCAAAGTCACTTCGAAATATTTTAATATTTATTGTACATACTGTCGGCTTATCAATGGGACTAGAAATCAGGTTACCCTGACATCCTGAATTCCCCTTTTCAAACTATTTTCAATGTTTTTCACTTGATTGGCATGACATAGTTAGGTGTCATGCCGATATACCTTGTTGTGTTCAATATGCCTTTTCCATATGTTTAGGATATCAAAGAGACTGCTAAATGACTCACCCTGATACCTCTCTATCTCTTTGACCTATCAGTCCCTTCGATTACGTGATCTTAGCTTGATATGCCATCAAGTTAAGAATTTTGTCCCTTTATACCTTCTGATTATCAAAGAGACTCAATAATGAGTCTTCCCAACATGGTATCATCTTACCGATATTAGCTAGAACTTAGGGGATATAGCAATGTTTTTAATATAATTTTTATTTTATGGCAATGGTGAAGAAACTCAAGGTTATTTGGGTTAACAATATGGATGTGTTTTTAGATTAGGTGAAAATTTTAAAACGGCTTATTGGGGATGATGACAAGAAATAGCAAAATTTTAGGGTTTTAAAATTTTGATTCAAAAGTGGCTTTGGCTGTAGATGAATGGATATGAAGTCATTGCAAGAATCTAGAAAACTACTCTCTGGGATGTAGACTAATAGTGGTGGGGAGGGGTGGGGAATGAAAATCCTAATCTACTGTGGATAGAAAAAATTTCTTTCAAGAGAATAAATATTTCAGGAACTGTCCACGCACTAGCAGTTCCTATTCTTCACCAATCATATTTTGTATGTAATAAGAATCTTCTCCACATTTACCAGTAATGATAAATGGGCCCAACCATAATGCCTCAAACTTACCATGTTTTCTTTTATCCTATCCTCTGGTGTTCCACATTAGTACCATATCATCTATCTTGAATTTTCTTTCCTTAGCTCTTTTATCAAACATGTATTTCATTTGTAACTAAATTTTTTCATTTTGTTCCTAAGCTTGGGCCTTCATTTTATCAAGTTCAACCAACTGTTCCATTCTTTCTTCTATGGGCTCAGGAACATCTATGTCTTCTTGAAGAATAAATTTGTAAATTGGCAAGAGATTATGTATAGGCAACCTAGCCTATGCACCATATACTAGTTCAAATGGGGATTTTCTTATGCTCTTCTTTATGGTAACCCTATCTCCCCACAAAGCCATTCTTATTTTTGAGTCCCAAGCCTTCTTGTTACTTTCTAACATTCTTTTGATTATTTTCAAGATGCTTTTATTTCTTGATTCCGCCTATCCATTGGCTTGAGGATGATAGGAGAGGCATATGAAATCTTTATGCCACTTGAGGATGATATGGAGAGGCATATGAAATCTTTATGCCATAGGATTGACAGAATGTTTTGAATTCTTCCAATCTAAAGCACATACCATTGTCTGTAATAAGCCTCATAGGAACCCCAAACCTTGTGATAATATTTTCTAGTAGAAAATTGATCACTACCTTACTAGTGGCTTGTCTAGTTGGAACTACTTCTATCCATTTTGTGAAATAGCCTATTGCTACCAAAATCCATTTATGTCCACCACTAAATTTTTCTATGATTTCACCTACAAAGTCAATTCCCCATTGATGAAATGGAGCTTCAACCTACATTGGCATTAGTGGTACAACTCCTTGATAGTTTGGTTTCCCAAAGAACTTTTAACAAGCTTCACATTTCCTCACATATGTGTGGGCATCCTTAAAAACTTTAGGCCAATAATAACTTGCTCTCATTATGTTATGGGTAGTAATCTTCATTGAGAAGTGCCCTCCACACACACCTTTAATGCATATCTTGTAACATCTTCTCAGCTTGTGTCTTATGCAAGCACAAAAGTAAAATACCATCTCTATTTTTCCAATATAAATCCCCATCCATGAAGACATATTTTGATGCAACAAGTTTCAAAGGCCTTCTTTGGTTGTCATTCAGGCCCTAAGGACATTGCATGTTTTAGATCTATAATACATTACATCTATGTACCCAGGTGTATGCTTGATGCTTACAATAATGTTATCTTTTTCTTGTATGTTGCAAATTTGTGCATCCTCCAAGTTTGACTCAGCCATCAATTTGGCCAAACCTTGACCTCTAACAAGCTTAGTGATTTGGATGTCAATGTTGAATTCTTGGATTCTATTAATCCATCTACATCTCCATTATGTGACTTCATTCTAGACAAAAACATCTTTTACTGCAGTATTTGGTACATATGCTATTATATGGCCCCCCACCAAATATGGCTTGAATACTTTTACTACTTTTACTAGTGCATAGGCTTGTTTTTCAGTAATATCATATTTCAATTTTGCCCCCTAAAGTGATTTACTAAAAAATGATATAGCCTGTTCATAGCCTTGATTATTTTTCTACAACATTATAGCTACCACCGTACGAAAAGATGCAAAAGAGAATACCTAGAATGGCTTGCCAAAATCTAGGGATTTCAATACAGGAGCCTCTTTAATAGATTTCTTGATGGATGTAAATGCATCAATGGCTTCTTTAGTCGAATCTACCTTTACACCCTTCAACATTTTAGAGACTAGTTTGACAATTTCTACAAAGTTTGATATGAATCTTCTGACAAAATTTATTTTTTCAAAAAAAGATTGAATGGCTTTCACACTTATTGGAATAGGAATCTTGTTAATATCCTCTACCCTTTTAGGTTCAATCCTTACACCATGCTTTGAGACTATGTGCCCTAGCAATTTTCCTTCTATCATAGTAAAAAGGCACTACTTTGGATTTAAGGAAATACCATATTCCAATGCCCTGATAAAAATCTTCTCCAAGTATGAACAATGATCTTCTGCCCTTTTTAGAATATGTTGTAAGATCATCCTGGTAAACTACCATTATTGTGTTAATCATATTAGCAAAAGCTACAGTCATGGCCCTTTGAAATGTTACCCCAACATTTATAAGACCAAATGACATTCTTACATAAACATAGGTACCCCAAGGTGTTGTAAAAGGAGTTTTATACTATTCTAATTCTTTATTCTTTACTTGGTTGTACCCAGAGAAACCATCCATCATTGATAGTAATTCACATCATGTTACTTTCTACAACATTGTCTTCATATTTGGAAGAGGATAATTATCTTTTAGTGATGAGATGTTTAAATTTATGAAGTCTACACACAATCTTATATCACCATTATTTTTTCTTATAGGCACCAATTTAGATACCCAAGAGGAGTTCCTAATTGGTTTGATAATACCTCCTCTGAGTTTCATGAGTTCTTCTTACATTTTGGGTGCCAATGTAGGATTTATAGGCCTTTGTCTTTGTTTGAATGGTATGGCATCATGTTTTAATGGTATTTCATGTTGAAATAGATCTTCTCTATATGCCTTTAGATCACCATAAGACCAGGAAAACACATTGTTATATTTTTTGAGTAATATTATAAGCATTTCCCTGATCTTTGGATTGATCTTTCTTCCAATATAAACCTTTTTAGGGGCTATCTTTGTTCCCAGGTTGATCTCTTCAACATCCTTAATATTAACTATTGCAGGTTTGAGATTATATCTATCTTGTCCATCAAACACTCTTTCTAGGGCTACAAGACCTTTGGGTATTTTGTTAGTCCTAAGTTGGACCACTTCTTTTCCAAAAAGAGTCTCTTTACCATCTACCTCTTCCACAAATGCATTGAAGTCAATTTATTGAGACTCGTGTTGATCCACACAATGGAGGAACTTAATGATATCTTGATCATCATTGAATACTTGCCAATTATAAATATTATCAGGGATTTTTGGTCTAACCTTGAGTTCTACTTCAACTATTCCTGATTATGTAATATCATCTACTTTTAAGGTCACATTTGCTAGAAAATCAACCATTATGTTTTTGGACCTCTCTATCTAGTCTATAGAGAATGCATCGAATAGTTCAATGGTATCCCATACAACATTTCTATATTTCTTCAACCTCTTATTCTTTGATGAATATTTCACCTTGATTTGTGAAACAACTAACTTAGAGTTGCCATATATTGTTACTAACTTGATTCCATGTTTCAGGGCGATGTTCAATCCTAGCAATAATGTCTCATACTCAGGAATGTTATTGGTGCATTGAAAGGTCAACAAGAATGAATGTTTAAATGTTTTGCCTATAGGTGAAATGAATACAACTCTTGCCCCATTTCCTCCTTTGCTGCAGGCTCCATCAAAATACATTCTCCACACACCATGTTCATCTGTTTGAGCTTCTCTTTTTATTAGCTTTGTGATTTGTAATCTAGGCTGTGATTTTTCAACCCTAAAACTCCCAAGATCTATATCATAGAAACAATTCATTTGGTTTGGACCTACTTGTTCTATTATGTTCTCATATCTTGGCTTTGTATATAACTTAACTTCCTTTCCATTAACTGGTATTGTTGCATATGATAGGTCTAATTGGACATTCCCTCATATTGCAGTAGTCCACTGTCTGGATAATAACATTCCATAGTATGGTAGAGTGTCTACTACAGTAATATCAGTTATATAAATGACTTCAGGGCATGAGGCCAATTTTAATTCCACATCCTTCATAACTCCAACAACAAGGATAGACTTATTATCCATTGCATAACATTTGCCATATGTTGTGTCCACCCACAAACCTAACTCCTTCATAACAACTATTGGCATAATATTTATAGCAGCTCTAGAGTTGATCATACAATTTCTCACTAGCTTGTTATTGATTAGTAGTGTTATACAAAATGGGTCTACTTGGGAAGGATTTTTTGTTATAGAAACACCAAGATAAATTTTAGGAGTCCTCATAACTTCTTGTCCAAGATTGTTCACCTTCTTTTCTAGCCCACCTTTTGTTTTGTTGTGATCTTGCTGATTTGGTATATTAGATATCAACTTGAGGGTACTATCCTTGTATTCATCTATTTTCATCATTTCCATCAATGATATTGATATCTTGATTTGGGATAATGCCTGTGTTATGTCAAATGAAGGAGTAATAGTAATTTGTTTTGACTTTTCTTTATTGGAACCTTTCTCCTTAGATTGTTGCTTATTGCTATCCTTCATCTTATTCTGCTCAACCTTGGATGTTTCCTTATGTGAATTTTTTTGGTTTTCTCCTTTCTTATGGTTATCCAATGTTCCCTTCTTATGATCTAGTTCTTTGACAAATAAACCTCTAGGTGTTCCTTGGTCTACATTCATAGTCCTATTCCTTAGGTTGTAATTATTTCTGGCCTAAGCCACAACAACAATCGTAAGAGCTCTCATTTCTTCCTTAATGGGCTTTCTTAGTTGGACATGTGGGACCATATTGGATATATGAGTGGTTTCTTTATAGTTATCTTCTTGATCAAAGAAAACTTCTTGTATACCCATGTTAATATTATACCTCTGATTTCTTACATCATATTCGAATCCATCTTCTTCATATGATGAGTATTCTTCATCTATTGAGTGAGGTCTCATTCCTAACATATTTATGGTATGATCATCCCTATCTTGATCATAAGATGTTTCATTTTCTTGTACTAACTAGGCTACTACACAATATTTAGGTGAATGAGGCAAGTTACATGCCATACACCATGGGTTCATGTCCACTACATGTGTCCCATGTTTCTTTAAGGGATCAGAAGTATCCTTATAATTCTACCTCTGCCTGTTATCTACTAGCTTCCCATACTTCTAGTTTGTGTTGTAAGGCATATCATGCAGTCTAGGCCTTTCATTTATATAATAATTTTCTTCCCTAGCTTGCTAGTTATTAGGGCTTTGTGGAATTATGATATTTTCTCTTCTACCAAATTTTCCAGCAACTTTTCTATTGTTTTCAATACTCACAGTTGCTTTTTGAGCTTCTGCAAGAGTCATAGGAGCTCTATTTTGTAGTTCATATCTAGTTTTAGGATTAAAAGCCTTCAAGTATAAAGCTAGGGCCATTGCATCATGAGGTTTCATTTCAAGAGAAATCTTGTGATATATCTTTGAAAATCTCTGGTTAAAATCCACTACTATTTCATTATAGATCTTTTGAATGCCTGTTAATTCATGAATAGAAAAATTTGGATCAGCATGACTCCCATACTATTCTTTAAATTGATCTTTGAAATCTTCAAAAGAACTAATTGAGGCATCAGGTAAATTCTTACACCAATCCTTAGCATCTTCAATCAGAGATAGCATGAATAATTTCATCTGGATATCTTCATATTGCACTTCATAGTTATCCGTGACTGTCTCAAAGTTTCTGATATGTTCTTCTGCTGAAATGGCATTATTCCTAGCAAACTTTGGAAGTGTATTTCTCAAATCATTATCAATGGGATCAGGACAAATTTGGTATTTAGATAAATCTAGTTGCATGTATCTGTTTATATTTAAGGGTCCTTGCAAATTCTAATTTGGTTGATATTATTGGTGGTAATGGTGAGGTGGATGTTGTTGTATAGTATGGTGAGGATTCATATTTGTATTCTGTTGGCAGGGTGGAATATGTTGATGACTAGGAGGTGGATAAGTATTAGTCATATGTTGGGAAGGATTATGGGCAACATGTGTTGTTAGATTTCGTGGTGGAATATTTTTTTGCATAGAAACAATATTGTTTGGATTAAGTGTTGTTTTTGAATTATTTGAACCACTTGTATTCTGATGTGATCCTTGCAGATTACTTGTCAGAAAATGCCCACTTTGCTTATGGGGAGGTACATACTTGGAGCTAGTTGCTGTAGTTCTAGATCTTATTTTTGGCAATTCTTGTTTTATCCTTTCCTCTTCTTCTTTTAATTTGCCTACCTCAAGTTCCTCCTATAACTTGTACAAATCTTGTTATAGCTCACTCTTATTTCATATGTCTTTTGGTGGAGTATCATGGGTTTCTATGGATGTTATTTGATTTATAGATTCATATTGAATCTCTCCACCATGTTGTAATGACATTTTATAATCATGTTCTACATGTTTTTGTATTATTTCACTTTCAATCTGAGCCTCATATTTAAGCTACTTCTGAGGGTTAAGTCTATACTGGTCTAGAATATCATCAAATCTATTATGATTAGACTAAGCATGATAACTCTTGGATTGGAATTCCTCTAATTCATGCAAGGGAGTGAAACTTCTATGTGTTAATAAGGGTTGTTCTGATGCATCTTCATAAGTATTTTGATTATTAAGGCATTCAAACTGGTTTGATATTCCAATTTTCTTAGCAGGGGTCCTTAAAGGTGGGGAAGATTGCAACTTTTACCATCAGCTTTGGATCTCATACCATCCATATTGTGTGAGACTATAATGCTTCAACACATAATATATCAAAAATTTAGAGTAGAGTTACCACCTCTTTTTGGAGAGGAATGGTTTTATCTTCTGGGTCTTTTCCACCAGTAGGGTTATGACTTTAACTTCTTGACTCTATTGATATGGTCTCTTACTAAGCTCCTTTATATTATCCCCAGTAGAGTCACCAATTCTATTAGGTCTCAAAAATGCAGGTTTTTAACCTTAAGAGTTGCCAAGCTCTCTTGACGCTTTTGGCTAATGACACGAAGCAACTATGGCTAAAACCACCTTCCTTCAGGCTATTCCAGACCTAGGTGGGTATACCTTGAATATTAATGCAAACTTATATGACCTTAACAGTGGCATATGGGTGTGAAGTAGTTATAAGTTTGTGAATTGTTTATACTACTAATATGTGAGCTTAAATGTGTGAATAAAGTTGCAGAGTGTGAAAGATTGTTATATAATGGTTATGACCAGTGCCTAATTCTATTGGGTAAATGGGGTCAAGGCTTAAATGATTTATAGAACTACTTGGCTTAACTCTGATTATCTGGCACCCTTTTAAATGTTCACACCTTATGTGAACATGCAAGATTGTTTAGTTGTTAGACTCTTCTTTAAGATCCAGTTGACTCTTTCAAGTTACTTTGTTTTCCTCAAAGGATTTAATTTTATTTTGAAGGAAACCAACTAATATGATTCACTTTAAAGCATTTAACTCAGGGCAGAGACCAATAAATATAAATCACTTAGAAGAACTTAAATCAACTTCTAATAGAAACCAATCAAAAGAATCCACACAATGACAACAAATGTGCCTTGATAAATCTAATGATTTAAATAACTGGAAATAACCAAGATGGAGACAGTCAAGCAACTTATAAACTTGAATATTAGGAGAATATTAGAACACCATAGATATATCCATAGATTGAACCATTCTTGCCCATTATAATATTAAAATATCATAAAAGTGTAATGCCTTAAACTTAAAATATGTCTGGAGAGGATAATATTAAAATATATAAATTGTCTTGTTATAAACAAATGATGATTTTGACTAGGTCTTGGTTTCCCTTATAAATATGGGAAGCAAACAATCTTTAGGCTTTATTCAACACAACTATTCATGAATTGCATTCTTTTGTAACTAAAACATGATTAAGAAAATAAGAGATTATGGGTGTAAGCAATTAACTAAGTTCTAGATCCATTAGTCATTGTAGAGCACCCATGACCATAGGCCTGGCAAGGTACTCCTCTCCATGTTGTAGTTTCCATTGAATATGCTTTTCTTGTTCTTATTGCTAAAGCAATATATCAATTTATACATTGCCAAAATTATCAAAATTTCATTCTATTTTCCATGTCCCTTTCATACTGTTCTAGCAATGAACAGGTTTACCTTGGTAATGTGATCAATGTATTCTTGACATATACAAGTATCTATGGAAATTATGTCCTTCATGATAGATTCTAGCTCAAAGAATTTCTCCAAATGTTTATGTGTATTCTCTATCACTCTGTCTTCATCATTGATTTTTCCAAAGCTATGGGTAATAACTGAGCCAATTCATCTTTCCATAGACCTTTATCCTGTAGATTACCCTCATTATTGAATAAATTAGGAAATACCATATCCCCATGTAGATCAAAATTGACAATATTTTCTATCAATATTGTATTAAACCTTTCATGTTCAATGATTAGTCTATTTCATTCCTTGAGTACTTTCTCATCAATGTTTGCTTTGGCTTTTAGTTCTTTCTTCTCAAGCATTTTGAGATGCAATATTTTATGTTCTTGATAAGAATTATGGGTTCTATTATGTAAGTCCCATACCTAATCACTATGTTTCATCATCTTCTCAAATCTTTTATTTATCAATTTAGAAGCCATTTGATATTTGATAACTTTTATAACACTCTCCAATTTATCACTCTTCTTTTGAAATTTCTCGGCCTTTACTTTCTACTAATTTGCATCAGCTATAGTTTCCATCATTCTCTTATCCAGTTTTAGATAAGGTGGATGACTACTAGATGATGATGGCAATTTATCCTTATGAGTGGCAATCTCCTATCTTAACATCGCTTTTTTTACTACATATGTATTATTGTTCCTAACTAACCTCTCAATTTGGGCCTTGGTGAATCTAGCAACATTGATATTTAGATTAGCTGTCTCCATTGAATATGTATCTGATGCAGAGGCATTCACACTAAAACCTTGACATACAGCATGTATGCCTACAACCCATCATCATCATCATATTTCCCTTAACACTGTCAGCATCATCATATTTTCTCTGCCGACCGATATCCTCCTGCAGACAAACCTTCGACCTTTCGTCTGTCAGCAGCATCATCATATTCGGCAAGCGCAAACATCCTCCTGATGTTCACTGTTCATCTTACCACCAACCTCTTTTTTCATCATCATGATGTTCAACATCATGTTCATCAGCAGGATATAGAACATCCGGTTCCTCCCATATATCATGATGATGACAACCTCATGCACCGTTCCTTCGATGCTTACGTCACCTCGATATCCTGATGACGATTATCCTGATGACGATGATGTCACATGCAGCTCCTTCAATATCCTGCTGCCCCGATATCCTGATGATGCCATTGTGACGGATTTTCCAACCTTAGCAAATTTCGATCCGCCGAACCTCCTGAGGTGACCTGATCTACTTTCAGGGCGATCTTCCAGACTCTAATTATCAGCATGACCTAGCACATACCCATGCTAGGGTTCTCAACACCTCTTGATTGCGATCCTGCACACCTGCATGTAGACAAACACAAAATGCAGACTAAATCCTAACCTACTGTACATGGCCATTCCACCGATTCGACGAATCAACCGGTGGAATGGATCAGCGAATCCATGCAACCACCAAAACAGCAAATCGATTTCACAATGGAGATCAAACAGAAAATGAACACAAACAGGATCTTTATTGATTTCAAAAGATGCAATACAGTATTCTGTCTCACTCCCTGCAATCTAGCTTCTCAACATCTATATCTCAATTTGTCCTAAGACCAACCGATCCTAATGCATAAATAGGATCTCCTGCAAGTACTACCACTCGACTTCCAAGCGGCTGGGAGCTTCCAAGCGGCTGGGAGGATCCAACCGAACATACAGCATAACAGCTGTCCTAACAACCTAGCTAAAAATAGTAAAGTATGGTCAACATGACCTTATTACATGCATTGGTCTTATCAGACCTTCTTGGAAACATTAACCAGACCTAAAACAAACTAACTGCCTCATGGAGGCCAGCTGTTAGGTAGGTGCTCCTGCACCATACTCCCCAACAGAAAAGAACTCATGTCCCATGAGTTTAGTTGTGGAAGTCCTCCACCTTTACACTTTGCCTTTGCAATATTCTGATCTGTTCCAGCTTTGTCCTCCGCTGGCTCTTGGCTGCTCCAAGACTTCTGAACTGTAACTTGCTTTCTTGCAAGTAAATTCTCATGCCTGTGAATGTAGGCCCTTCTCTCACATACCTTGTGTTTGTCAGGTTGCCTGACCAGAACCTCTATCTGAACTGCCTCTTGAACTTCTGCAATGTTCAACTCTGGCTTTCTTTCAACCTTTATAGGACAAACAATAGTCCCAACTATGACAACATCCTTGTCATTCCTCTCAACTGGTTGCTGTTTGCAAACCTATTTCTGCACCTGCTGCTGACCTCTGTCAGTCACAACTGAAACTTTCTTCAACCTGTTGTCCTTAACAACTCCTTTCCCTGCAGTGTCCTCAACTGCCTTTATGCCTGTTCCTATAGGCATCTGCACAAATTCCTTCTTTCCCACTAAAATGATTTGGGCTGCCCCTTGTGCTGCAGCATTTTCCTGCAATGGCATCAACATAATAGTTTTCCCATCTTTCTTGATGGTGTAGGTATTAGCATACCCATCATACAGTACCCTCCTATCAAATTGCCATGGTCTACCCAGCAGTAGGTGACAACATTCCATGGGCAAAATGTCACACAAAACTCTATCATGATATGCTCCAATCTGAAAATCAACATATGCCTGTTCATAGACAAAAAGTGATTGACTATCACTCACCCAAGATGCCTTGTAAGGGTGATGGTGTGGAATCCTTTCCAAATTCAGTTTATCCACCATTTCCTGAGATACCATGTTGTCTGTTGAACCAGTATCAATGACAACCTTACATACCTTACCTTTGCTCTTGCATGTGGTCTTGAAAAGAGCTCTTCTTTGCATCATATCCTTTGATGCCTGCAAACTAATTCTCCTTAGCATCAATGCTTCTCCCTCCTTAGGATATCCATAACCGTCAGGATCCCTATCTCCTTGATAAGTGTTTGAACTTTGCACACTTTGCTCTACTTTCTCTTCTTGCACAAGTTGTACTCTCTTGTCATTCGTTCTATCATTTCTGGATGATGAACCTTTGCTTTCTGGACATTTGAAAAATGGATGACCAAACTCACCACAGGTGTAACATTTTCCTAAAAATGTAGTAGAACCTCTACCACCTCGAAATCTTCCTCTATTACCTTTCCATCCACCTCTGAAATCAGACTGTCCCTGTCCTTTACCAGTGTCTTCTTGACCCTCATTGGTTTGCCTTGTTGTAGGGGCTAATCCTCTTCCCCTCATATTGCTGCCTCTTCCTCTCATGGACTTATCTTGTCCTCTATTCATCTTTTCTTCAATCTTGATTGCCATTTGGTAACAATCCTCCACACTCTTAGGGTTAGCTAAAACTAACTCATCCTGTATGTTCAATCTCAAACCAGCCAAGTACCTAGCCACCTTTTCTACCTCATTCTCATGATGACCAGATCTCATACTCAATTTATAAAACTCCTCAGTATATGCCTTCACATCCATTTCCTTCTACCTTAAAAATTGCAGCTTCTTAAACATCTGAATCTCATAATCCCTAGGCAAGAATTTACCTTTGATCCTTGCTACCATTTTATCCCATGAAGTGATCTTTGACTTCCCTTGTTTTCTTCTCTCGGATTGTACATAATCCCACCAAACCAAAGCATGACCTCCTAACTTGGTCTTTGCAATCTTTACCTTCTAATCCTCAGCAACATCTTCACATTCAAAGTGATTATCAAGTGCAGCAATCCAATCTAGTAACTCATCTTCATTCAAACTTCCATTATACTTGGAAACATCAACCTTTACCTTAGGTTTATCACTCTGCACTACCTTTAACAGTTTTGCAAATCTCTAGTCTTCAGCATCCAGATCTTTAGCTACCTCTTCATACTCTTCAACAGCATCTTCATCTTCTTCAGACTCACTGTCTTCCACTTCCCTCTTTTTGTTCTTTTCCAGGGCTACAAGCCTGGCTTGAAGTGCTTCAGCAAGCTCCTTCATCTTCCTCATCTCTCTGGCATGTTTTTCCTTCATCTCCTGCAATTCCCTTGCAGTACCACTACCTTTCAGAGGCATTTTGTCAACCTCTCACTTCTCTACCTCTGTCCTTTCAGTGACAGAATCAACTCTACCTCTGCCCTTTCGGTGACAGAACCAACTCTACCTTTGCCCTTTCGGTGACAGAATCAACACACAACAGCCCAGACCTTTTTCTGAGCTCTGATACCACTATGATGCAGAGGCATCCACACTAAAACCTTGACATACAGCATGTATGCCTACAACCCATCATCATCATCATATTTCCCTTAACACTGTCAGCATCATCATATTTTCTCTGCCGACCGATACCCTCCTGCAGACAAACCTTCGACCTTTCATCTGTCAGCAGCATCATCATATCCAGCTATCGGCAGCATCATCATATTCGGCAAGCGCAAACATCCTCCTGATGTTCACTGTTCATCTTACCGCCAACCTCTTTTTTCATCATCATGATGTTCAACATCATGTTCATCAGCAGGATATAGAACATCCAGTTCCTCCCATATATCCTGATGATGACAACCTCATGCACCGTTCCTTCGATGCTTACGTCACCCCGATATCCTGATGACGATTATCCTGATGATGATGATGTCACATGCAGCTCCTTCAATATCCTGCTGCCCCGATATCCTGATGATGCCGTTGTGACAGATTTTCCAACCTTAGCGAATTTCGATCCGCCGAACCTCCTGAGGTGACCCGATCTACTTTCAGGGCGATCTTCCAGACTCTAATTATCAACACAACCTAGCACATACCCATGCTAGGGTTCTCAACACCTCTTGATCGCGATCCTGCACACCTGCATGCAGACAAACACAAAATGCAGACTAAATCCTAACCTACTGTACATGGCCATTCCACCGATTCGACGAATCAACCGGTGGAATGGATCAGTGAATCCATGCAACCACCAAAACAGCAAATCGATTTCACAATGGAGATCAAACAGAAAATGAACACAAACAGGATCTTTATTGATTTCAAAAGATGCAATACAGTATTCTGTCTCACTCCCTGCAATCTAGCTTCTCAACATCTATATCTCAATCTGTCCTAAGACCAACCGATCCTAATGCATAAATAGGATCTCCTGTGAGTACTACCACTTGACTTCCAAGCGGCTGGGAGCTTCCAAGCGGCTGGGAGGATCCAACCGAACATACAGCATAACAGCTGTCCTAACAACCTAGCTAAAAATAGTAAAGTATGGTCAACATGACCTTATTACATGCATTGGTCTTATCAGACCTTCTTGGAAACATTAACCAGACCTAAAACAAACTAACTGCCTCATGGAGGCCAGCTGTCAGGTAGGTGCTCCTGCACCAGTATCCTCAACCCTCTATATCATAAGATGATTGAAATCTTTATATGGATTATCAATTATCTGAGGTCTTTTGTTGGGAGGATATAATGCCCATATCAACAATGTTGTTTTGTCAGGATCATATCTTGATCATGTCATGATCTTATCCAATGCTTCTATGCTTAGTTGTAACTTTTTATCTCGACTTCTTTTGAAAGAATCAAACACAATGGTTGAGGCCATATCCCATCCAAGAACTAGCATTACCCCTGCCTCTTGAAGCAGTATTATTCCCCTCTCTGGAGTCATAGTTTCTATTTCTTTGTCAATCTCTATTTGGAGCTCTTGTAATGCCTCATCTTGAATCTCAAAAGTGATGTCTTTCATTTTCTCCCTATCCTTCTTGCCCTTGTATTCATATAAAAAGGCTTTAAATTCAGGTGTTTTAATATAGTCATTATCCAAAATAAATTTCCTGCTAGCTAGATGTCTAATATCTTCTAACAATTCATCTGGGGCTTCCATTGTAACCACTTCGTTGTCCATAGAAGGTTCATATCCCTTAATGACAAGCTCAGAACTCTGCACCCCTTCCTCTTCATTTTCAAACTCTTCTTCTTCTAAAATATTTGTATCTACATAGAAGCTTATGTCTGGTGTGGGTTAAGGGGAAAGATGACCTAAGGGAGCTTCACATTGAGCTTGTATTTCCTTGATATGTTTTCCTTTTTTGTCAAAAACCATAGGGGGAACACCTAGAGGTAATTTAGATGCATGTGTAATTAACATCTCTAATTTCTCAATGGGATCATCAACCTCTATGAAGGCTCCTTTATAAATGGGATTTGCTATCATTCTCCAGGACTTAGCTAGAATAATTTTGTGATATAGACTCCTTCTTTCAGCCGCATTGATTTCATCAATATTTCTTATTAAATCATCATCTACAAATAATACATTGTGTTATTTTTTCAACTTTTGATTTATTTTGACACTGTTTATGAAGTGCTCTGAGTCAAAGTTTACTTTGGCATTTCCAAATGATATTCTAAATTGTTCTATTTTTTTATCTATCAATTAGTATCAGTTTTCAGCAAGAACTGTAAAATCACCAAAGCATAAGGTGCTAGGCATCAATGACTACTTATTCTGACTCTTCAAATGCATAAAGTTAAAATAAACCAGTTGTCTCACAATCTCCAAGTAACTAATTCTATCTAGACATGTTTTTAGCAATAGGAAAGGTGGTCCTTCATATCTAAAGACTCTTATTTTAATGTAGTCATTATATGCATACCAGTCACCCCAATTGTGACTAATCTTTCCATTTTTGTCTTTGGGTCTCAGAAATCTTTACACTTCTATTGATAAACTATAATCACATGGATGACCAAATACCTTATACAGTGGTTTGACAAAATATTCTTCAAAATATAAATAGTGGGACCTATCACATCTACTGTCCTAGATAGTAGTCCACATCTGCATAGGTTTTATGTTTCCATTTTTGTCCAGATCTCTCACCCTTAAACATTCATCCCATAAACTCATATTTTGTCCTTCATACAAAACAAGATGCATAAGTAAAGAATAATGCTTGAATTTATTTCCTCCATTTTTTATAGAAACCAATTCATCATGAAGGTCATTGGCAAGATATTTAGCATAGTCCAAATATCATGCATCCTAGCTTGTACATCAACAGTCAAGACCATCGGTGAAATTTCCATAAACATAGAGGCTTCTAAACCAAGTAATTGACATATAGAATAATAAGTGTTTGGAATAGTCCTCAAATGAATCTATGGAATAGGATGGGTCCTCAACCTCTGAAAATACTCTGAGTCTATTACCTTCGTCATGAGGCCTATGTAAGGGTAATCTCCATCTTTTATAACTATTTCTCATATTATGATACTCGTACACTAGGTCTCTGATTCTAAAATTTACATCTAGGCTAGTGTCTAGTTGAAACACCATGGCTATGTAATCTATGGTGATAGGGATGAAGCCTAACCCATCATTTAATTCAATCAAGCAGGTTTGAGGGTTGTATTTTTCAGATTAAAGTTTCAGTAACTGCACGTTCACAAATATATTTAGCACTATTAATTTACCCAAGTTCAGCTGCCATGGATTTGAGACAGGCTTATGCCTGTGCATCTTCCTATAATGGTAAATTAAAAGATCATATCCTCTAATCAGAGTCCATGTATCCCCCATCTATTTGTATATATCATCCAATTTTTTGGCATGAGGGTTTAACTGAGCATTCTTCCTAGACTTCTGCCCTGACCCCAGGCATTGGTCTAGTAAATCTTATTTAAATGCCTATCTCCTAATTTTTGTCTTTTACCTTTAGTGTTTTTAGTTATTTCTTCCATGTTTTGGTCTTATGTAAAAAATCCTAATTCTATGAATATGAATCTGAACCAGTATGTGTGAGCCAATTAGAGGTACTTACTTGATTATTTCCTCTGGCTCTAAATTACTATCTCCACTACACCTTGCTCCCACTCCATGTGATTGATTTTTCCAATATTCTCAAGATTTACACTCAATATGCTTAGTTCTGATACATTAATACTGTCTCATAGTAGTTTTCATATCATTGAAGGGACATTTAATTTTTTTGAATAGGGGTCATTTGATCACCGCCAACATGTCTTGTCACTATTTTCTTCAGATGGTGGACTTTATAATCTCATTTTTTATTTCCATATTTGTTTCAATTTTTTATATCTTCTCAGGACGTCGGTGTAGCCCTAGATGGTGTCATACCGATAACATAAGATCCTCTCAAAATCTTGTTTATGTGAAGTCTCATCAACATTTATTTGTCCCCTTGATGTCTCTCCTTTTATTACTTCACCTTTTCAAAGACACTGAAAACCCCCTTCCTTCGATATTGCAAAGTCACTTCAAAATCTTTTAATATTCTTTATACGTACTGTCAGCTTATTGGTGGGACTAGAAATAAGGTTACCCTGATATCCTGAATTCCCCTTTTTGAACTATTTTCAATTTTTTTTGCTTGATCGACATGACATAGTCAGGTGTCATGCTGATATACCTTGATGTGTTCGATATGCCTTTTCCATGTGTTCAGGATATCAAAGAGACTGCTAAATGACTCACCCTGATACCACTCTGTCTCTTCGACCCATCAGTCCCCTCGATTATGTGATCTTAGCTCAATATGTCGTCAAGTTAAGAATTTTGTCCCTTTATACCTTCAGATTATTGAAGAGACTCAATAATGAGTCTTCGTAACATGGTATCATCTTACCGATATTAACTAGAACTTAGGGGATATAACAATGTTTTTAATATAATTTTTATTTTACGACGAAGGTGAAGAAACTCAAGGTTATTTGGGTTAACAATATGGATGAAATGTATGTGTTTTTATATTAGGTGAAAATTTTAAAGTGGCTTATTGGGGATGATGGTAGGAAATAGCAAAATTTTAGGGTTTTCAAATTTTGATCTAATAGGACTGAGATTGAACATATAACAAGAACTAAGTTTGGTAAGGATGACAATTTTAGAAGATGCATATCAGTTCACCCTGAAAGTTGGGGAAAAGTTGAACAAGAAGCATGAGTAGAGACAGAGAGGTAGAGGAAGTAAATTTCAAAGAGGTAGAACCTATTCTAGAGGAGAACTATCATATGCAAAGTAGAACAAACAAGATAACCCATTCAAGAAGGAGGATAGAGATATCAGTTCATACCAGAGAGATGATAGAACTTTCTACCACATAGGAAACCCTAAGTCTTACCAGACTGAAGGATACAAAAGAGATGGAAGATGACCTAATAAGAGAACATTTAGAGGAACCTATTTTAAGTGTGGAGGTGAAGGACATGGAGAATTTGAATGTCATCAGGGAAGTACAAGCAAGAAGACAGAGAATAGTGGAAGAGAAACTAATGTAGAAGAAGAACCTCTTGGATCATCTAATTCAATTGGTAAACCTAAGAAGGGAGAATCACTTGTCATGAGGAGAGCATTATTTCAAGAAGAGACAAATGAGGAACCACCTATAGAGGAAAAGTTTGTTTTGGACCAGATGCAAATCAGGAGGTAAATGTTGTAAGGTTGTAATTGATAGTGGTAGTTTAGATCATTTGGTTTTAGAGGAGATGGTGACTAAGATGAACCTAGAGAGATTGAAACACCCTAATCCATATTAGATAGCTTGGATTTAGGATGATCATAAGGTATTGTTGAGTGAACAATGTTTGGTGAAATTTCGTATTGGATCTTATCATGATAAAGTATTGTGTGATATTATACCTATCGACGTATGTCATATATTGTTGGGTAGACTGTGGTAGTATGATAGAAAAGCTATACATGATGGAAGAAAGAACACCTACACTATAACATCAAATGGAAAGAGAATTACTTTGATTCCTTTGGAAGATTAACCTAAGAGTGAAGTATGTGGGAATGGTACAATTTGTTTGGTAGATGGAAGAAATTTTTTGGATAGATTGAGACATGAGAATATGTGTTTTGCTTTGATTTCTAAGAAACCTAAAACCCTAAAGACAGAGACTGAAGAATCACAACCAGAGGAGATAACTAAGTTTCTGACAGAGTATGAAGATATCATATTATATAAAGTACCTGAAGGATTGCCACCAATCAGGAGTATCAGTCATCACATGGATCTTATACCTGGAGCTAAATTGCCTAAAAAAGTAGCACACAGAATGACACTGGCAGAGAATGACTAATTGAATAGATAGATACATGAGTTTTTGAGGAAAGGTTTGATCAGAGAAAGTTTGAGCCCTTGTGCACAGTACCTGCAGTGTTAGCACCAAAGAAGGATGGAGAATGGAGGATGTTTATAGGCTCGAGAGAAATCAACAAGATCAAAGTTAAGTATAGATTTCCATTGCCTAGGATGGATGACATTATGGATTGTTTGAGTGGAGCAAAATATTTCACGAAGATAGACTTGAATGGTGAATACCATCATATCAAAATCAAAGAAGGAGATGAATGGAAGACTGCTTTTAACACAAATGAAGGATTGTATGAGTTGTTAGTGATGCCTTTTGGATTAACAAATGCACTGAGTACTTTCATGAGATTGATGAATGAAGTTTTGAAGAAATTATTGGGTAAGTTTGTTACTGTGTAATTGGATGATACTTTGATTTTCAGTAAGACAAAAGAAGAAGATTTGTGGCACATTAGACAAGTATTGTAGAGGTTGAGAGAATAGAAGTTGCTAATAAACATCAAGAAGTGTAGTTTCATGAAGGAAGAATTGGTACACTTAGGATTTGTGATTTTTGCAGAAGGATTGAAGATGGACCCTAAGAAAGCTAGAGCAATTGTTGAATTGCCAACACCTAAGAGCACTGAAGAAGTCAGATGATTTCATGGATTAGATATTTTATACCAGAAGTTCATTAGAAAATTTATTTCAATATGTAACCCTATGATAGAGACAATGAGAGATGACAAAAAGGACTTTAAGTGGACATCAGGAGCAGATAAAAGTTTTGAATTATTGAAGCAAAAAGTGACAGAGCAACCAATGTTAGCATTACTGGGTTTAAATAAGGTATTTCAAGTAGATTATGATGCAAGTGGAAATGCAATAGGAGAAATGTTAAGTCAAGAAGGTAGACTTGTAGCATATTTCAATGAAAAATTGAATGATGTAAAGAGAAGATATTCATTTTATGATTAGGAGTTATATGCCATAATTCAAGCTTTGAAGAAGTGGAGACATTACTTGTTGCCTAAGGAGTTTGTGTTTTATATAGATCATCAAGCTTTGCAATATCTAAATAGCCAAGGTAAGTTGAATAGACATATGAGATGGGTAGAGTTCATGCAGAGTTACACTTTTGTTTTGAAGCATAGGAGTGGAAAATTAAACAAAGTTGCAGATGCATTGAGTAGAAGAAGGAACTTGCTGATAGAGATGAGACTTGAAGTATTAGGTTTTGAGGAGTTGAAGAACATGTATGAAGAAGACCTTGATTTTGTAGAACCTTGGAAGGAATGTAAGGAACCTGTTGTCACAGATAGAAGTAAGTGGTTGAATTATTTCATTCAAGTGGATATGTTGTTCAAAGGAAATTAGTTATGCATACCTAGGAGTCCAATGAGAGACAATTTGATTAACAAAAAATAGCGGTGGATTGGCAAGACATTTTGGAATTGATAAGATAGTGGCTTTGGTAAGTGAACATTACTTTTGGCCTTAGATATATAAGGATGCAAGAAAGTTTGTGTAAAGTTCTAGAGTATGTCAAGTTACAAAAGGAAGTAGTCAATATACTAGGTTATACAAATCTTTGATAGTACTAGAAGACCTTGGGAAGACATAAGCATGGATTTCATATTGGGATTACCTAGAACATAGAGAGGACATGACACTATATTTGTAGTGGTGGAAAGATTTTCAAAGATGACACATTTCATACCTTGTAAGAAGACAACTGATGCAGTGCATGTGGCTGACCTATTACTTTTGGCCTTAGATATATAAGGATGCAAGAAAGTTTGTGTAAAGTTCTAGAGTATGTCAAGTTACAAAAGGAAGTAGTCAATATACTAGGTTATACAAATCTTTGATAGTACTAGAAGACCTTGGGAAGACATAAGCATGGATTTCATATTGGGATTACCTAGAACATAGAGAGGACATGACACTATATTTGTAGTGGTGGAAAGATTTTCAAAGATGACACATTTCATACCTTGTAAGAAGACAACTGATGCAGTGCATGTGGCTGACCTATTTTTCTAGGAGATTGTGAGATTGCATGGATTACCTAAGACTATAGTTTTAGATAGAGATACAAGATTCCTTGGATACTTTTGGAAGACATTATGGAAGAAGATGAAGATAGACTTGAAGTTTAGTTCAGCATTTCATCACAGACTGATAGACATACAAAGGTAGTAAATCAGAGCTTGGGAAACTTGTTGAGATGTTTGGTAGGAGATAAGGTAGGAAGTTGGGATTCTATTTTATCACAAGCAGAGTTTACCTACAATATTCAGTGAATAGGAGTACTGGAAAGACACCTTTTGAGATTGTAATAGGAGAAAACCCTAGAGGAGTGGCAGAATTAAGAGACATTAGTAGGGAGGATAAAAGGAGTATAGAGGTAGAAGAATTTGTAGGACACATGGAGACAATACATAATCAGGTTAAGAAGCATTTGGAGGAGATGAATAGTAAGTATAAGGAGAAAGTAGATGAGAAGAGAAGACACAAAGAATTTTTAGTTGGTGATGAAGTAATGGTGTATCTAAGAAAAAATCTTTCCAGTAGGGACATATAGCAAGTTGAAGATGAAGAAGTTTGGACTGTGTAGGATACATAGGAAATTTGATTCAGGAAATGCATATAAAGTGGAGCTACCAAAGACATTGGGCATATCACCTATTTTCAGTATTGTAGACCTATATCAGTATCATGAAGAAAAGTTCAGTGACAACATTACAGAAGACTTGAAGAAGTAATTACCACAACAAGCATTGAAGTAGATTGAAGACATCTTGGATAGTAGAGTTGGACACAACACTAGAGGAAAGAAGTACAAAGAATATCTTGTGAAGTGGAAAGGCAAACTAGAAGAAGATTCATCCTAGATTTCTCAGGCTGAGGTGGACCATCTTGGTTTTCCTCTAGCCCCAGAAAAGTGAGGGACTCACTTTTCTTAACAACCTTAGGTGTCTGATGCAGGAGCATCCCTGGTTCAAAGCAATCTTGCATCAACTAACAATATTTTCATTTCATTTTGTTTTCTTTCATTTTCCTTGTTTAGTATAGTTAATTCAATCAGAAGCAGTTTCTATATTTTGGTCCACATTCTACTAAATTTTGATTTCAAACCTTGCAGAGCTAGACTTAGCATCTAGACATATTCATGCACACCATATCCAAAATTTAGATCATTTGATCAGTTTTCAAAAAGATATTGCTATCAGAAGATTGACTACTTTCTTAAAATAGAGCATTTAGACAGTCTTAGACAATTAGCTAAGGGAGAACACATGCAGAGCACTTCCATGACTTGCAGAGCTAAATGACACATCATTCAAGGTACTTTGGGATGTGGTTGACCTTCCTCAAGAACTGCACGATATTTCATTCACCTATAGAGAATTTCCATAGATTAGGTCTGACCTATCTGTGTACACATGTTACATCTCTTTCTAGGTTGTAATCATTCTTGGCTAACACAGAGGATTCTTGTGATTCAGAGATGATATATGTTCATGTAATAGATGCATAGGAAAGTAGTTCATGATTTAGAGATAGATAGATATTTTGAATTCTTTTGTAAGGCACTTCAAAGCTATATCTTGTGCATGTGTTGTAACTAGAGAATCAAGCCTATGAGCCTTAATCTGTAAGCCCGCATGTTTCTGACATGTTTGCATTTTGAATCTATGATATATTGGACATATGAATCTACATTTGTATTCTATAATTGAGTTGCTTCCATTGTATTTAGTCTTGTTGCATGATCTATACTATTCACATTGTGGACTCTCCTAACTATGACTGCACCAATTGGTTAGCTTTGTGCCCAAATCTATTACATGTATAATAGTAGCCATTGAAGGATTGAGTCATTTGATCATTGTTGTAGCCATTCATCCTTTGACTTCTACACTCATTAGCTTTATGACCAACTTTCTTGCATATAAAACATTGACCAGAGAAAGATGGGACATTTTCATTCATTCTACTCTTACATTGTGTAGCCTTATGTCCAAATTTATTACAAGAATAACAATAACTATTGAATGATGGGTACCTTTGAACATTAGGTTGTCTGACTGATTGTCTTCTAGCTCCTTTTTTTTGATTATGGATCTACTTTTCATTGGTCTTCTTATTTTCAGCTTTTGATGATTGACCTAATTTTTGAACTTTCACCTTTTTCAAACCCTAAGCCTTCTTTAAAATTGGGATCTTTGTGACTTGCAATCATCTCATCAAGTCTTACAATACTTATCTTGAATTTTTCTCCATAACTCTTTGCCTTCTCCAGATCTGATTTTACTTTCACAACTTCTTGTTCAAGCCTTATACATTCTTTAGATTTGCCTTTCACCATTGAGTTTAGATATTCCTTAGTTCTTGCCTTTTCTTCAACTTGCACTTTCAGACCATTCATAGATTCATTTGCTCTCCTTAATTGTTCACTAAACTCCTTATGTTTTTCTTTGAACTTCTTGACTTGCTCTCTTAATTTTCTAATACATCCATCTGCTTTATTGACATTCTCATTCAGATCTTTGATTTCTTCTTCAGTCCTCTCTAGGTCTTCAAGAGAAACCTTGAGTTCTTTATTATTGAAATACATGCACTCATCTTCTAAAAATTCAATAGCAATAATCTCTTTCAAAGGAGTAGGAAACTTTCTAGTTGCCATGTGTTCAACCTCCAAGATCTTCCCCAAGCGGTAAGGCTTCTTCCAAGGAACCTTGCTCTGATACCAAATGTTGAACACTCAAAATATTGAGAGGGGGTGAATTAGTATTCTTTTAAACCATTCATACATTAAGCATTCAATCCATTTACCAAATTTAATAACAGTAGAGAAGATTAAGAATAAAACATATAACCACAATCCACAACACATGAACACTAGGATTTTTACACATTGGAAAATCTAAAAAGGGGAAAACCACAGTGAGGATTAGCTCACAATATATTATAACTGGTTATAAGATATTATAGAAGTGCTTACTACAGGTGGACTCACTATCCAAGTGGACTCACTATCTAAGTGGACTCACTACCCACTGAGAGAAAAATAGAGAGAAAAGAAGAGTGGCTCATTGCTAGAGTTTGAACTATTACAATTGCATCTACATATGCATGGAATACAATTCCAATGAAGCTCAAGTTATAGAAACAAAACTTCTCTCACTGATCTAAAAATATCGCACTGTCTTGCTCTGTATTTCCTCAATTCGCATATGCAGGCACTTGTCGCATCACTTGGATCACACATTTGTTGCTATATCTTCAAAGCATAAAAAACAAACCTCTTTATATATTTGCTTCACACACATTATCAATTAGATCAATTAGGTCAACCTAATACAAATACTATGTAACTTCCTATTATATCAGCCAAAAGTTTAATAAAAAATATCTTGCTGAAAGAACCAAAATGTGTAGCTTACTCATATAGGTCAGCACAACCTATAGAGACTTTCATAATAGCTCTTCATTCATTTTATAGCTCTACACAACATCAACTCCTTTAGGTCAGCTCAACTAGCAATGCAACAATTGTTAGTTCACAAAATGGTATGTGGACCTCCAAATATCCTCAAACATGGAATATACAATCTACAAGCATCCATAATCTTGTCCTTAAATCTGCACAACAAATTGTTCACTTGTGGTGAAATGTAGAGTACCTCAAATTGTCGTTGGTATAGTCAAAACACTATCAATACAGAGTGTGGTACTTTGTTAATTCCCACTTACATTCCAAAGGACTTTAAAACCTAAAATCTTAGATTTGGACTCTTTGAATATGTACTAACAATACCTTACAACTACAAAGAAAAATGCTTCATACCAGAGGAATACAGACCATTCATTTGCTTTCTACCAGACATACTTGTACTCTATCATGTGAACTTCTACTAATCACATCTTTGACACTGAAGGTCATTAGTCGACAAAATTCTAGAATTAGTTGTATTTAATGATTAATATCAATATACCAGAACCACAAGACAAGATCTTCAATGGAGGATCAATGCAGACCAAAAACTGGAACTCTGTACACTAAAAGTAGTATACTAACACTTAGCCAAATTTCTCAACATGTTCCTTACCACATTAAATCACTTTGCATAGTTGTCTTCTAAGAAGAAATAGATGAAGCTGTATGGAAGAGGATCAAACCCTCTTGCAAAATTCCCATCGAAACTGCTCTATACAATCTTACAACTGTTATTTCCATCAATGACAATACTATATAACATCAAGCTTTTCCTTATCTTCTGCATGCTAGCAATCTCTTCATCAATGATGTTTCCAACAATATGATCAAGTAGACTATTACTCAGAAGGATTTGCTTGCATAGAAGAAGAGGTTGGTGTTGAAGTGGTGCAGTCACAGTAGGAGGGTTCACAAAATGAACTATCCAGACTGTGCAGCAAGAGTAAACACAACGGAATCAACTTAAAGAGATGGAACAAATGTAGATTTAATCATTTAGTATGTCATAGAATTCAAATACAATCTGGCCTACATCATGCAAGCTTACAACTAGGGCTCACAGGCCTGATTACATACATGCACAAGATAAAGCTTTGAATCTCCTTCACACAAAATCTAAGCTATCAGCTATCACTATGTTATGAACTACTTTCCTAGGGATCTATTTTATCAATATATATCATCTCTGGACCAATAGATTCCTCCACGTTGGCCAAGGAAGGTCACAAACTCCAATGAAGAGTTGTAACATGTACAGAGATAGGTCAGACCTAAATGCATAGAACACTTCCTCAAATGAATGGAATAATGTGCGGACCCTCGAGGAAGGTCAGCCATGAACCAAAGATCATTGAATGATGTGTCATTAAGATCCGTAAGCCTTCTCCTTCATATGATTGTATGAGACTATCAGGATGCTCTGCTCTGAGAAAATATTTGATCTTCTAATAGCGATAACTTTCTGGTAACTGATCCAAATGCTCTGAATTCTGGATATGATGTAGATGAATGAATGTAGATGCTAAGTCCAAATCCATAATGTGTGAAATGTAATTGTGGTAGAATACTAGACCAAAAGTTGAAACTACTTTTGACTGAACTACCTAAACTAAATTGGAAAATGAAAAGAAACAAAATGCAAACAAATTGAAATGCAAATATTTTTGGTTGATGCAAGATTGCTCTTGAACTAGGGATGCTCTTGCATAAGACATTTGGGGTTATTGACAAAAAGTGAGTCCCTCACTTTGCTGGGGCTAAGGGAGAACCAAGACGGTCCACCTTAGCTAGAGAAATCCATGATGAATCCTCTTCCAGTCTACCTTTCCACTTCACAAGATATTCCTTGTATTGTCATCCTCTAGTGCTGGGTTTGACTCTGTTGTCCAAAATGTCTTCAATTTGCTATAGTGTTTGTTGTGGTAATTGCTTCTTCAAGTCTTTTTCTATGTTGTCATTGAACTCTACTTCATGATACTAATAAAGGTCTGCAATGTTGAAAATAGGTGATATACCCAATGTCTTCGGTAACTCCACTTCATATGCATTCCCTGAATCAAATTTTCTGAGTATCTTACAAGGTCCAAATTTCTTCATCTTCAACTTGTTATAAGTCCCAACTAGAAATCTTTCTTTTCTTAAGTACACCATTACTTCATCTCCCACTTCAAATTCCTTATGTCTTCTCTTCTCATCTGCCTTTTCCTTATACTTATTATTCATATTCTCCAAATGCTTCTTCACCTAATTATGCACTGTCTTCATATGATCTAAAAATTCTTCTACTTCTGCACTTCTCTATTCTTCTGTACTAATATCTCTTAATTCTGCAACTCCTCTAGTATTTACTCCAGTAACAATCTCAAAAGGTGTTCTTCCAATACTCCTAATTATTGAATTATTGTATGAAAACTCTGCTTGTAAAAGAATCAAATCCCAACTTCCAGTCTTCTCTCCAACCAAACATCTCAACAAGTTTCCCAAACTCCTATTCACTACCTCTATCTATACATCAGTCTATGGATAAAAAGTTGAATTAAACTTCAAATTTGTCTTCATCTTCTTCCAAAGTGTCTTCCAAAAGTACCCAACAAACTTTGTATCTCTGTCTGAAACTATACTCTTAGGCAATCCATGCAATCTTACAATCTCCTTGAAAAATAGGTCAGCTACATGCACTGGATCAGTTGTTTTCTTACAAGGTATGAAATGAGCCATCTTTAAAAATCTGTCAACCACTACAAATATTGAGTCATGTCATCCATGTGTCTTAGGAAATCCCATTAAAAAGTCCATGCTTATGTATTCTTAGGGTATCTTTGATACTATCAAAGGTTTATACAATCTAGTATTTTGACTACTCCCTTTTGCAACTTGACAAACTCTACAACTCTACATAAATTTTTGAACATCCTTATGTATCTAAGGCCAAAAGTAGTTTTCACTCACCAAAGCCACTATCTTATCAATTCCAAAATGTCTTGCCAATCCACCACTATGTTTCTCTTTGATCAAATTATCCCTCATTGAACTTCTAGGTATGCACAATTGGTTTCCTCTGAACAACATATCTTCCTAAATAAAATAGTCCAACCACTTACTCCTATCTATCACAATAGGTTCCTTACATGTTTTCCAAGGTTCTGCAAAATCAATGTCTCCATCATACATGTTCTTTAATTCATCAAAACCCAACATTTCAACTCTCATCTCTATCAACAAATTTCTTCTCCTACTCAATGCATCAACAACTTTATTTGATTTTCCACTTCTATTCTTTAACACAAAAGTATAACTCTACATGAACTCTACACATCTCATATGTCTCTAATTCAACTTACCTTGACTGTTCAAATACTACAAAGATTGATGATCTATATACAACACAAACTCCTTAGGCAACAAATAATGCCTCCACTTCTTCAAGGCTTGAATTATGGCATAGAACTCTTGATCATAAACTAAATATCTCCTCCTCGCATCATTCAACTTCTCACTAAAATATGCTATTGGTCTTCCTTCTTGAGTTAACACTACTCCAATTGCATTTCCACTAGCATCACAATCAACTTTAAATACCTTATTAAAATCTAGTAGTGCCAAAATAGGTTGCTCTGTCACTTTATGCTTCAACAATTCAAAAGTTTTATCTACTCTTGATGTCCACTTAAAATATTTTCTGTCACCTCTCATTGTCTCTATCAGAGGGTTACATACTGAACTAAAATTTCTGATGAACTTCTAGTAGAAACTAGCCAATCCATGAAATGATCTAACTTCTCCAATGCTCTCCGGTGTAGGCCATTCAACAATTGCTCTTACTTTCTCAGGGTCCATCTTCAATCCTTCTAAAGAAATCACAAATCCCAAATAGACCAACTCTTCTTTCATGAAACTACACTTCTTGATGTTTATCAACAATTTCTCTTCTCTCAGTATCTGCAAAACTTGTCTAATATGCCATAAATGTTCCTCCTTGGTCTTACTAAAAATTAGAATATCATCGAAGTATACAATCACAAACATACCCAAGAATTTCTTCAAGACTTCATTCATCAATCTCATGAAAGTACTTGGTGCATTTGTCAGTCCAAAGGGGATCACTAACCAATCATACAATCCTTCATTTGTGTTAAAAGTAGTCTTCCATTCATCACCGTCTCTGATCCTGATATGATGGTATCCACTTTTCAAGTCTATCTTTGTTAAATATCTTTCTCCACTCAAACAATCCATAATATCATCCATCCTAGGTAAAGGAAATCTATACTTAACTATGATCTTATTTATTTCTCTATAATCAGTACACATTCTCCATTCTCCATCTTTTGTAGGTGCTAACACTACAAGTACTACACAAGGACTCAAACTTTCTCTGATCAAACCTTTCCTCAACAAATCTTGTATCTATCTATTCAATTCTTCATTCTATGCTGGTGTCATTCTATGTGCTGCTTTGTTAGGCATACTTGCTCCCGGTATAAGATTCATGTGATGACTGATAGTCCTTATAGGTGGCAATCCTTTAGGTACATTATCTAATATGACATCTTCATACTCTGTTAGAAACTCCTTTATCTCCTCTGGTTGTGATTCTTCAATCCCTTTCTTCAACTCTTTAGGATTCTTAGGAATCAAGGAATAACACATATTCTCATGTGTCAAACCATCCAGGAATTTTCTTCCATCTACCAAACAGATTCTAGCATTCCCACATACTTCACTCTTATGATCATCCTCCAAAGGAATCAAAGTAATTCTCTTTCCATTTTCTATTATAGTGGATGTATTCTTTCTCCCATCATGTATAGCTTTTCTATCATACTACCCAGGTCTACCCAACAAGATATGACAAACATCCATAGGCATAATATCACACAAGACATCATCATGATAAGATTGAATATGAAATTTTACCAAACATGTTCACTCACCAGTACCTTATGATCATCTTGAATCCATGCTATCTAATAAGGTTTAGGGTGTTTCAATCTTTCCAACATCATCTTAGTCACCATCTCCTCTGAAACTAGGTTATCCGAACTACCACTATCAATCACATCTTTACAACACTTACCTCTTGATTTGCAACTAGTTCTGAATAGACTCTTCCTTTGCAGTGGTTCCTCATTTGTCTCTGCTTGAAATAGTGCTCTCCTCATCAAAAGTGATTCTCCTTTATCCTATTTACCAACTGAACTAGGTGATTCGATAGGTTCTTCAACATAGGTTGTTCTTCCACTTTTTTCTATCCTCTTACTTGTACTACCCTGATTACATTCAAATGCTCTATGTCCTTCACCTCCACACTTGAAACAAGTACCTCTAAATGTTCTCTTATCAAATCCTCTTCCTTCTCTTCTGTATCCTTCATTCCAGTATGCACTAGGGTTTCCTCTCTAGTAAAAATTTCTATCATCTCTCTGGTAAGCATTGTTATCTTTGTCATCCTTCTTGAATGGGCTGTCAAGCTTGTTCTTCTCTGGATATGATTTGTCTCCTCCGAAAAGTGTCCTACCTCTCTAAAATTTACCTCCTCTACCTCTTTGTCTCTAATCATGCCTCTTATTTAGATTCTTTTCAACTTTTAGGGCAAACTGATAAGCTTCTTCCAAAGATGTCATCCTTACCAAGCTTAGTTCCTCTTGAATGTTCTATCTCAATCTATCGATGTATCTAGCCACTTTCTCCTTGTTTTCTTCACTATGTCTTTTTCTTATGATCATTTTATGAAATTCTTTAGTGTACTCCTTCACAAATTTATCCTTTTGTCTTAGGTTTTGTAATCTCTTTAACAGTTCCAACTCATAATCAGTAGGTATAAACTGATTCTTCAACTTTGTCACCATCCGGTCCCACTTTGTAATCTTTTATTTTCCTCTCTCCCAGCCGCTTGGAAGCTCCCAGCCGCTGGGAAGTGAGTTGGTAGTACTCGAAGGATTTGTTATATATACCTTCGATCTGTTAGGGTTTAGATATATTGATAGTTCATATTGATATTGAGATTGATGTTGATAGATGTATTGGTGTTGTGTTGAGTTGAGAGCAGTTCAGACATTGTGAATCTGTATTCAGGACTTTTGAATTTCAATTGAATAAGATCTCATCTTTTGCAGTATCTGGTTGTATCAGTTGTATCTGTGTTGATTTCCTTTCTGTTTGCAAGTTAATGGGTACTTTCAACCCTTCCACCGGTTGATCCTACAAATCGGTGGAATGGTCCTGTATCATAGCTTAGGTTGCATTTGTGTTTTCTGTTTATGCATTGCATTGTTCAAGAGATCTGTTAGGAGCATGCTGTGAATCAGCCTAGCATCCTCATGTGCTAGGTATAGAAAGATAAGTTGTTAGACTTTGGTTTGAAGGTGATCCGGCCCGGTCGTCACATTGTCTTTGTGAAATAGAGTGGATCTGAGTGTTTACATGCAGCGGACGGATACACAGGAGTCTGCATGTGCGTTTCCAGCCGGAACAAGCCGCATCGTCATCTGCGAATGCATCGCCATCAGGATCGGGTCGTGAAACTGTTGAAGTTTGCAAGTTGCAAGTTCATCAGGATGTTTTGAGTTGGATATATACTCAGTGTATATATCGCAGTCAGGATCATCTCTCGGAGAAGTTCATCATCCGCATATCGCTAACAGATGCGGAAGTGAAAGTTCGGTTTTTTTGGCTAAGTGTTGAAAAGGTCATCAGGATATTGTGTGACATCATCGTCATCCGCATATGATGTCATCGTCATCAGGATATTGAGATATCCCCCTATGCATATTGATCCTGTCGTCGCTAAGGGTTTAGGCATCGGCGAAGGCTCTCGGCAGAAAGTTGTGAAACATCATCAGGAGGTGTATCGGCGTAGGCAGAAAGTTGTTAAGCATCATCAGGAGGTTCCAAGACAGCCGGATAAATTAGATCATGATGCTGTTGCTTGTATCGTCGGGTAGCGGGGCATCGAAGGGAAGGTGTTAAGTTGTCGTCATCAGGATATTTGGAGCAACCGGATATTTGGATATCCTGCTGACGAAGGTGATATTGAATATCATGATGATGCCGTTAGTGTTTGGAGCCCGATGAACAGTGCAACCGGAGGATGTTTGCGCCCGTTGAATATCATGATGATGATGATAGGCGACAGGCGGAGGAGATGAACAGTAGCCGGCAGGAGGATGAGTGTGAGCATCCGAAATATGATCATGCTGTTGAAATATGATGATGATGCTGAGCTGATAAGGATTTTTATCATGCTATTGGTATTATTGGCAGCTCCTTCCTGTTAGTTAGCCCGATGAACAGTGCAACCGGAGGATGTTTGCGCCCGCTGAATATCATGATGATGATGGGCGACTGGCGGAGGAGGTGAACAGTAGTCGGTAGGAGGATAAGTGTGATCATCCGAAATATGATGATGCTGTTGGTGGTTTTAGGAAACATGATGATGATGCTGACAGAGTAAAGCAGAATATGATGATGATGGCGAAGATGATAATGATGAGGTTGGTCTGCAGACATTCATGCTATATGTGAAGGTTATAGTGTGGATGCCTCTGCATCATAGTGGTATCAGAGCTCAGCAAAAGGTCTAGGCTGTTGTGTGTTGATTGAGAGGTTGACAAAATGCCTCCGAAAGGTAGTGGTACTGCAAGGGAATTGCAGGAAATGAAGGAAAAACATGCTAGAGAGATGAGGAAGATGAAGGAGCTTGCTGAAGCACTTCAAGCCAGGCTGACAGCCCTGGAAAAGAACAAAAAGAGGGAAGTGGCAGACAGTGAGTCTGAAGAAGATGAAGATACTGTTGAAGAGTATGAAGAGGTAGCTAAAGATCTGGATGCTGAAGACCAGAGATTGGCAAAACTGTTAAAGGCAGTGCAGAGTGAAAAACCTAAGGTAAAGGTTGATGTTTCCAAATATACTGGAAGCTTGAATGAAGATGAGTTGTTGGATTGGATTGCTGCACTTGATAATCACTTTGAATGTGAAGATGTTGCTGAGGATCAGAAGGTAAAGATTGCAAAGACCAAGTTAGGAGGTCATGCTTTGGTATGGTGGGATTATGTACAATCCGAGAGAAGGAAACAAGGGAAGTCTAAGATCACTTCTTGGGATAAGATGGTAGCAAGGATCAAGGGTAAATTCTTGCCAAGGGATTATGAAATCCAGATGTTTAAGAAGCTGCAATTTTTAAAGCAGAAAGACAGGGATGTGAAAGCATATACTGAGGAATTTTATCTATTGAGTATGAGATCTGGTCATCATGAGAATGAGGTAGAAAAGGTGGCTAGGTACTTGGCTGGTTTGAGGTTTAACATACAGGATGAGTTAGTGTTAGCTAACCCTAAGAATGTGGAGGATTGTTATCAAATGGCAATCAGGATTGAAGAAAAGATGAATAGAGGACATGATAAGTCCATGAGAGGAAGAGGAAACAATAGGGGAAGAGGAACAGCCCCTGCACAAAAGCAAACCAATGAAGGTCAAGAAGACACTGGTAAAGGACAGGGACAGTCTAATTTCAGAGGTGGATGGAAAGGTAATAGAGGAAGATTTGGAGGTGGTAGAGGTTCTACTACATTTTCAGGAAAATGTTACACCTGTGGAGAGTTTGGTCATCCGTCTTTCAAATGTCCAGAAAACAAAGGTTCATCATCCAGAAATGATAGAACTAGTGACAAGAGAGTACAATTGGTACAAGAAGAGAAAGTAGAAGAAAGTGCACAGAGTTCAAACAAAGGTCCTGAGAATTTTGGATATCCAGAGAGTGGAGAATCATTGATGCTAAGGAGAATTAGTTTGCAGGCATCAAAGGATATGATGCAAAGAAGAGCTCTTTTCAAGACCACATGTAAGAGTAAAGGTAAGGTATGTAAGGTTGTCATTGATACTGGTTCAACAGACAACATGGTATCTCAGGAAATGGTGGATAAATTGAAGTTGGAAAGGATTCCACATCCACACCCTTACAAGACATCTTGGGTGAGTGATAGGCAATCACTTTTTGTCTCTGAACAGGCATATGTGGATTTCCAGATTGGGCCATATCAGGATAGAATTTTGTGTGACATATTGCCTATGGAATGTTGTCACCTACTGTTGGGTAGACCATGGCAATTTGACAGAAGAGTACTGTATGATGGGTATGCTAATACCTACACCATCAAGAAGGATGGGAAGATTATTAAGTTGATGCCATTGCAGGCAAAAGCTGTAGTACAGAAGGCAGCCCAAATCATTTTAATGGGAAAGAAGGAGTTTGTGCAGATGCCTAGAGGAGCAGGCATAAAGGCAGTTAAGGATACTGCAGGGAAAGGAGTTGTTACAGACAACAAGTTGAAGAAAGTTTTAGTTGTGACTGACAGAGGTCAGCAGCAGGTTCAGAAACAGGGATGCAACCAACCATCAGTTCAGAAGAATGACAAGGATGTTGTCATAGTTGGGACTATTGCTTGTCCTATAAAGGTTGAAAGGAAGATAGGATTGCACATTGCAGCAGTTCAAGAGGTAGTTCAGAAAGAGGTTCTGGTCAGACAACCTGACAAACACAGGGTATGTGAGAAAAAGGCCTACATCAACAGGCATGAGGATTTACTTGCCAGAAAGCAAGTTACAGTACAGAAGTCTTGGAGAAGCCAAGAGACAGCAGCAGACAAAGCTGGAGCAGGTCAGACTATTGACAAAGCAAAGTGTAAAGGTGGAGGACTTCCACATACTAAACTCATGGGACATGAGTTCTTTTCTTTTGGGGAGTATGGTGCAGGAGCACCTACCTGACAGCTGGCTTTCATGAGGCAGTTAGTAGTTTTAGGTCTTGTTTGTGTTTCCAAGAAGGTCTGTTAAGACCAATTGCATGTAATAAGGTCACGCTGATCATGATAAGATCATGATGACCGGGCTTTTTCTATTTTTAGTTAGTTTGTTAGAAACAGCTGTCATGATGTATGTTCGGTTGGATCTCCCAGCCGCTTGGAGAGTTCCCAGCCGCTTGGAATCGGGTCAGTAGTACTCGAAAGCAAATCTATTTAAGCATGAGGATCGGATGGTATTGGGGATCATCGATCAGACTTTGCGAGAGTGAGGCAGAGCGAGAGAAACTGAGCATTGTATTTGCATCTTTTGAAATCAAATAAAGTATTCCTATTTGTGTTCATCCTTTGTTGCATTCCATTGCTTGATCGATTTGCTGGTTTGAGTGGTTTCATGGATGTACTGATCCATTCCACCGGTTGATCCGTCTGATCGGTGGAATGGTAATGTACAGTAGGGTAGGTTGTAGGTTGTTTTCTGTTTACATGCAGGTGTGCAGGATCGCCGTCAAGAGATGTTGAAGACCCTAGCATGGGCATGTGCTAGGTCAAACTGATAAGATAGAGTTGGAAGATCACCCTGAGAGTGGATCGGGTCATTCCTGGAGGATCGGCGAAGTGAGATTTCGCCAAGTGAAGGAGTTCGCTAAAACGGCATCATCAGGATATTTCTGCAAATATCCTGCAGGCAGTTCGGATATCGTCATCCGGATAAGTGAAGGAGAGCATGATGTTTTCGAGTGCATGAAGTGCGAGTTCGTCGGGGTGATCATCATCTGGAGGAGCCGAGGAGGAGCGTATCGGCATCAGGATCATCTATCGGGAGTGCCAAACATCTGCGTATCGCGAGTAGATGCGGGAGAGAAAGTTCATGTTTTTTTGACTAAGTGTTGAAGAGGTCATCAGGATATTGGGTGACGTCATCGTCATCAGGATATTGAGTTATCCCCCTGTGCGAGTTTATCCTGCCGTTGTTAAGCGGTTAAGTATCGGCATCGGCAGAAAGTGTGAAGCATCATCAGGAGGTTTCGAGAGAACCGGATAAAGTAGATCATGATGCTGTTGTTTGTATCATCGGCTAGCGGAGCATCGAAGGGAAGGTGCTGAAGGTGATCGTCATCAGGATCTTTGGGGGCAACCGGATATTGGTTATCCTGCTGACGAAGAGAGTGTTGAAGGTCGTGATGATGCCGATGGAGTGCTGCGCCCGATGAACAGTGCAACCGGAGGATGTTTGCGCCCGCTGAATATCATGATGATGATGGGCGACTGGCGGAGGAGGTGAACAGTAGTCAGCAGGAGGATAAGTGTGATCATCCGAAATATGATGATGTTGTTGGTGGTTTTAGGAAACATGATGATGATGCTGACAGAGTAAAGCAGAATATGATGATGATGGCGAAGATGATGATGATGAGGTTGGTCTGCAGACATTCATGCTATATGTGAAGGTTATAGTGTGGATGCCTCTGCATCATATCACTCTATTATGAACTACTTTCCTAGGGATCTATTACATCAATATATATAATCTTTGAACCAATAGATTCCTCAGCATCGACGAAGGAAGGTCACAAACTCCAATGAAGAGTTGTAACGTGTACACAGATAGGTTGGACCTAAATGCATAGAACACTTCCTCAAATGAATGGAATACTATGCAGACCCTCGAGGAAGGTTGGCCATGAACCAAAGATCATCAAATCATGTGTCATTAAGATCCACAAGCCTTCTCCTTTAGCTGATTGTCTAAGATTGTTAGGATGCTCTGCTATGAGAAAATAGTTGATCTTCTGATAGCGATAACTTTCTAGTAACTAATCCAAATGCTCTGAATTATGGATATGATGTAGATGCTAAGTCTAGATCCACAATGTGTGAAATGCAACTGTGGTAGAATACAAGACCAAAAGCTGAAATTACTTCTAACTGAACTGGAAAATGAAAAGAAACAAATTGCAAACAAACTAAAATGCAAATATTTTTGGTTAATGCAAGATTTCTCTTGAACTAGGGATGCTCCTACATCATGAAGAAATAGAAGAAACACAAGAGAAGGCCACCAAGACTCTTGCTAATTATGTTCAAAAAAACTATTCAAAAGATTATATAATTGGAGACAAAAATGAAGGAGTACAAACTAGAAGAAGATTTGCAAGGATAAATGAATAGGTAAACTTCTCTTTTCTATCTAAGTTGGAACCTAAAACTTTTAATAATGCTAGTAAGGATGAAGGATGGATCAAGGCTATGGAAGAAGAACTCAATCATATAGAGAAAAATCAGAATTGGGAATTGATTCCAAGACACACAAAAAAGAATATAATAGGCACAAAATGGGTTTTCAGAAATAAACTAAATGAAGAGGGACAAGTTAGAAATAAGGCAAGATTGGTTTGCAAGGGTTATACATAAGTAGAGGGCATAGATCTTGAGGAAACCTTTGTTGCAAGTATGAGGTGAACCAGTGTTGTCATTGATGTCAACATACTTATATTGCATTGACAAGAAGGATTGGATGAGCTGTGTGCTGAGGATATTGAGAAAGTTAGCCTCAGTCAAGAACAGTGAAGAACATTGATGAGAAGAAGGCAAATGTATTGTATAGGTTGACAACTGGAGGATGCAGATTAAAGGGTTTGTAGATATGAGTCTTGAGATGGTTCAGTTAAGATTTCAGAGGTCCACATGAAGATCTATAGAAGTTATGGCTGTCAGTGTGGAACTGGTTCCGGCAAGTGTTCAGAGGTGACAAAGGATCACAAAAAGGTCCGGTGAGGTCTGGAATTGCATAATCTTAATCTATAGATTGGAAGGAGTGTTTAGGATGTCCTTGTGATGTGTCATCTCGAGTTGTGTATGATTTGGAAGTCCAGAAGTACCTTCTACTTTATGACAGTGGCGACAGACTGTGTTCTTGAAGTTCCGGATGAGGAAGAGAAGAGATTACAGTAAGTAGAGGAAGTGCGGATGTACCTGGTCATTCAGGCAGGCTTGTGAAGGTTCTTGGGTCATGTTGAGGTTGTGTTATTGGTCCGCATTGATGGTAGAGCCCAGAATTGAAGATATTCTTCCAGATGAAGTTCTTGTTCCGACTAGCCAACCCGATGAGTTGTTCATCCTGCGAATGTTCTTGTGGTGCCCGATCGGATGTGTTATTCATCCTCTGGATATTCTTATGGTTGATTGCCAACTTAGATGATTGTTCCTAAGTCGATGTCTTGTATAAATAAAAGTTTGTGAGTTCATTTTGGTGTGTGATTTGCGGAGATGAGAGCAGAGTAGCGAGGAGAAGTGCGAAAGGCAGAGCAGGGGTTTTGGGCTTAAATGGAACTAATCCAGACATGGTAGAGATGTCATTCTCTAGTTCAAGACTGTGATTCTTATCACTTTGTAGATAGTGTGTCTCCTTGTAGGCAATGGGCCTCTTTGTGAGCAGTGTGCTCAGGCAGTGAGCCCTAATTGGCAAGTGCCATTCTTTTTTTCTTATTCTTCTAATAGAGAATAATTCTTGGGTTAATCACCCCGTGGTTTTTCCCTTAACCGGTTTTTCCACGTCAAAATCTTGGTGTTCAGTGTGTTGATGTTTATCTGCTCTTGTATTTGTACATTATGCTTTCATGGATGATTAATTGATATGTTGTTAACTAACAAAGGAGAATCAAGTGTTTGAAGTAGTAAGGAAGTTTTTATACAACTGATTCACCCCCCCTCTTAGTTGTATGCCCTAGATCCAACAATTGGTATCAGAGCCAAGTTCCTCTGAAAGGAGCTTAACTGCTTCAGGAGATCCAGGATGTTATCATACAAGAAGGATAGTCCGAAGTTCGATGGAACCAACTTCACTCTCTGGAAAGGTCGCATGAAATGTCACTTGGAGTGTATGGGAAAAGCATACTTGGCCATTGTCTCAAAACCATATGTACCTCCACAGGGTGGTCCAACAACTCTAAATGAAATCACAGATGCTAAACACAATCTGCGGACTAAGGAAGCTCTTCTAAGTGCACTGAATGACTCAGATCTCTCAAATGTTATTGACCTACCAACTACATATGAGATCCTAACTAAACTGGAACTTCTGTATGAAGGAGATGAGTTTGTCAAGAGTGCAAGGTTGCAAAGTCTGAAAGGGAAATTTGAAAGATTGAAGATGAGAGATGATGAGAACATCACTACTTTTATGCCACAAGTGAATGAGCTGGTGTGTGGAATTAGAAATGCTGGTGGAACTCTGGATGAAAATGAGATTGTTTGCAAAATTCTCAGATCCCTTCCTGCTGCCTACAAAATCAAGGTTGCTGCCATTGATGAATTTAGAGCTCACACAACTGTCACAAGAGAACAATTGTCTAGCAAACTAGCTGCATTTGAAATGACCGAGTTTGGAGATGATCCTCCCAAGACTAAATCTGCTTTCAAAGCCAGTGCCTCTGTGAAAGGCAAACAGAGATTTGATCCAGGTGAAAACTCTTCAAGGAAGATGTCATGGTATGATCAAGCAAGAAGAGACATGGAAGAAGAAGAAGCAGAAACAGCTCAACTTGAAGCCTTCATTGCAAAGAGACTACCAAGATGATCCGGTAAGTATGAAGGAAAACTACCCTTTAAGTGCTTCAACTGCAATAAGATTGGTCATTTTGCTTCAAGATGTCTGGAAAGATCTGCAAGGTCTAATACTAACAGACAAAGGTTTCAAAAGAACTGCTATTATGTTCATGAAGAAGATGACAATGAAGGAGTAACAGATGATGAATCAGAACTAGGAAGCAAATTCGGAAATGAATGGGTGTTTATTGCCATCAAGGAAGAAGATTCAATATCCTCTGAATCGGTCAATCATAAGGTTGTGGAAAGAGCTTTCGCTGCTCAAGTGGAAGAAAAGGATGATTGGGTTATTGACAGTGGATGTTCTCACCATATGACTGGTGACAAGAATAAGTTCTTGGATTTGGAAAGGTATGAAGGAGGAATGGTAAAGTTTGGTGACAATTCCGCTGGCAGAATCAGAGGTAGGGGAACTATTTCCTTTGATGGAAAGAGCAAAATAGGTAATGTACTATATGTTGAAGGATTGAAGCACAATCTTCTCAGTGTTGGTCAGTTAGTGGACAAAGGCTATGATCTCCGGTTCAAGAATGGAAAATGTAGAATCTTTACAAGCTCCGGAATTGAAATTGCATCCGGTACTCAAACAAAAGGTAATATCTTTCATCTGGTTGGTTCAAACAAAAATTGTCTGTTTGTTCAAGTTGATCAGAGTTGGTTATGGCATAGAAGAATGTGTCATGTAAATTTTGATAACATCATCAAAATAAGCAATATTCAAGCTGTAAGAGATCTTCCAAAATTGATGAAACCTACAAATAGTTTGTGCAAAGAATGTTAGCTAGGTAAACAGAGCAGAGTCTCTTTCAAAAGCAAAGATCAGTCATCTACCGGATTGTTGGAATTAGTACATACTGATCTTTGTGGTCCGACAAGAATCAAGAGTCTGCAAGGTGATAGATATTTCATGTTGCTAATTGATGATCATTCCCAGATGATGCGGGTTACCTTCCTAAAAGAGAAATCAGAAGCCCTTGAGAAGTTCAAAATCTTCAAAGCTATGGTAGAGAATCAAACCGGATTGAAACTGAAGTGTCTAAGGTCTAATAGAGGCGGTGAATTTACATCTGGTGAGTTCATTGACTTTTGTGAGAAGTAGGGTATAAGGAGACAGTTGTCTGCTCCTAGGACTCCACAGCAGAATGGAGTAGTTGAGAAAAAGAACCGGACCATCCAGGAAGTTGCCAGGACAATGATGTTGGAAGCTAATGTTCCTCAGATGTTCTGGAAAGAAGCTATCAGCACTGCAGTCTACACTCTCAATCAAGTTCAAATCAGAAATAATACCGGTAAGACCTCCTATGAACTCTGGTTTGGCATCACTCCTACTGTAAAATACTTCAGAGTATTTGGTAGCAAGTGTTATATTAAAAGAGATGAAGATCTAGGAAAGTTTGATGCTAGAAGTGATGAAGGAATTTTCTTGGGTTACTCCACTCAAAGCAAAGCATACCGGTGTTACAATAAGAGACTGAGGAAGATGATAGAAAGCACTAATGTGAAAGTTGATGAAGGAATTAAGAAGCCCTCAAGATTTTATGAGTTTGATGAAGATGACCAAGATGGTGTTCAGGTTCAAGGATCTCAATCCTCTCTAGTAAGTCAGAGTCAGCCTGATCCGGTAAATCAGGAAGAAGAGATAGGTCTGAATGAACCTGATCAAGAAGCAGCAGTGCAGGATACTCCCAAAATTCCAAAGTATGTAAGACTGAACCACTCTGAAGATCAGATCATAGGTGACAGAAGAAAAGGTGTACAAACTAGAAGGAATGTTGCTCAAAATTAGGATGAATGTTGTCTAATTTCAAAGATTGAACCTAAAACAATAAATGAAGCCTGCAATGATGAAAACTGGACCAAAGCAATGGAAGATGAATTGATGCAAATTGAGAAAAATCATACTTGGGATCTTGTTCCCAGACCTAGAGACAGGAATGTAATTGGAACCAAATGGGTCTTCCGGAACAAACTGAATGAAGCTGGTGAAGTAATCAGAAACAAAGCTAGATTGGTCTGCAAAGGCTACTCTCAAATAGAAGGAATTGATTTTGAAGAGACCTTTGCTCCGGCAGCAAGAATTGAAGCAGTCAAATTATTTCTTGTATTTGTTGCCTTTAAAGACTTCAAGGTATATCAGATGGATGTCAAGTCTGCCTTCCTAAATGGTGATCTGGAAGAAGAAGTTTACATTGAACAACCGGATGGATTTCAATTGTCAGATAATAATGATATGGTCTGCAAGTTGAAGAAAGCACTGTATGGATTAAAGCAAGCCCCAAGAACATGGTATGAAAGGTTGGATAAGCATCTTGTACAGATTGGATTCAACAAAGGTACTGCTGACAGTAACTTATATTTCAAAATTGATCATGAAAACATTTTGATTGTTGAAGTGTTTGTGGATGATATCATTTTTGGAGGAAGAGATAGTATGTGCAAAACTTTTGCATATCAGATGAAAAGTGAGTTTGAAATGTCTATGCTTGGTGAAATAAATTTCTTCTTGGGTCTGCAAATTATTCAAACAAAGAAAGGGATCTTCATTTCTCAAACCAAATATGTGAAAGAATTGTTGAGGAAATTTGGTATGGAAGATTCAAAGCCAATGAACACTCCCACGGCAACCGGATGCAAGTTGAGCAAAGATGATGATTCCCCAAAGGCAGATCAGACAAAGTATAGATCAATGATTGGTGGATTGTTGTATCTCACTCAAACTAGACTAGATATAATGCAGGCTATTGGTCTTGTAGCAAGATTCTAGGCTGATCCTAAAGAATCTCATGTTATGGCAATCAAAAGAATTTTTAGGTACTTGAAAGGAATAGCTGAGTATGGTCTATGGTACCCTAGAGATCCAGATTTCTCTCTTCATGCTTACACAGATGCAGATTGGGCAGGAGATGTGGATGACCGGAAAAGCACCAGTGGTGGAGCATTCTTTTTGGGGAAGAGATTGGTTTCTTGGCTAAGCAAGAAACAATATGCAATATCTCTGTCTACAACTGAAGCAGAATACATTGCAGTAGCAGGTAGTTGCACTCAAAATCTTATGGATGAAGTAAATGCTAAGAGACATTACAGTTGAATATGAGGAGCCTATCACAATTTTCTATGATAATTCAAGTGCAATTAATATTTCTAAGAATCCAGTATTGCATTCTAAGACTAAGCACATATCTATCAAGTTTCGCTTTTTGAGAGAACAAGTGAACAAGGAAGAAGTCAGATTGGAGTATGTTCCTTCCAAGGATCAGATTGCAGATATCTTTACTAAACCTCTTCCCAAGGACTCTTTTGAATATCTCTGGGAGAAGTTAGGGGTCATGGCCCCTCCAGTGATGAACTAGGATGCACTGATGTGCATCAGTTCGGTGGATATCACAGTCATATCTTGTGATCCAAATTGATGATGGGGAGCTGCTACTAAGGGAGAGCAGCTGGTATGATTCTGATGTGTTAGAATTGCAAGTATGAGCCCTTTGCCATTGATGTCAAAGGGGGAGAGAAGACATGTGAAAAACAAGTGGCTGATGTTCAAAGGGGGAGCAGTAAATGAGGAGAAGACATGTTGCTGATAGGGGGAGCTGTGGCAGAAAGGAGAAGTTCTTGTCTTGATGGTTTTTCACATCACATGTTGCCATCAATGACAAAGGGGGAGATTGTTGCAAGTATGAGGTGAACCAGTGTTGTCATTGATGTTAACATACTCATATTGCATTGACAAGAAGGACTGGATGAGCTGTGTGATGAGGATATTGAGAAAGTTAGCCTCAGTCAAGAATAGTGAAGAACAATGATGAGAAGAAGGCAAATGTATTGTATAGGTTGAGAACCAGAGGATGCAGATTAAAGGGTTTGTAGATATGAGTCTTGAGATGGTTTAGTTAAGATTTTAGAGGTCCGTATGAAGATCTATAGAAGTTATGGCTGTCGGTGTGGAACCAGTTTCGGCAAGTGTTTAGAGGTGACAGAGGATCACAGAAAGGTCCGGTGAGGTCTGGAATTGCATAAGCTTAATCTATAGATTGGAAGGAGTGTTTAGGATGTCCTTGTGATGTGTCATCTTGAGTTGTGTATGATTTGGAGGTATGGAAGTACCTTCTGCTTTATGACAGTGGCGACAGACTGTGTTCTTGAAGTTCCAGATGAGGAAGAGAAGAGATTACAGTAAGTAGAGGAAGGGCGGATGTACCTAGTCATTCAAGCAGGCTTGTGAAGGTTCTTGGATCATGTTGAGGTTGTGTTATTGGTCCGCATTGATGGTAGAGCCCAGAATTGAAGATATTCTTCCAGATGAAGTTCTTGTTCCGACTAGCCAACCGGATGAGTTATTCATCCTGCGAATGTTCTTGTGGTGGCCGATCGGATGTGTTATTCATCTTGCGGATATTCTTATGGTTGATTGCTAACTTAGATGATTGTTCCTAAGTCAATGTCTTGTATAAATAAAAGTTTGTGAGTTCATTTTGGTGTGTGATTTGTGGAGATGAGAGCAGAGTAGCGAGGAGAAGTGCGAAAGGCAGAGCAGAGGTTTTGGGCTTAAATGGAACTAATCCGGACATTGTAGAGATGTCATTCTCTAGTTCAAGACTGTGATTCTTATCACTTTGTAGATAGTGTGTCTCCTTGCAGGCAGTGGGCCTCTTTGTGAGCAGTGTGCTCGGGCAGTGATCCCTAATTGGCAAGTGCCATTCTTTTTTTCTTATTCTTCTAATAGAGAATAATTCTTGGGTTAATCACCCCGTAGTTTTTCCCTTAACTAGGTTTTCCACGTCAAAATCTTGGTGTTCAATGTGTTGATGTTTATTTGCTCTTGTATTTGTGCATTATGCTTTCATGGATGATTAATTGATATGCTGTTAACTAACAAAGAAGAATAAAGTGTTTGAAGTAGTAAGGAAGTTTTTATACAACTGATTCACCCCCCCTCCTCTCAGTTGTATGCCCTAGATCCAACAACCTTCACCCTTATAGAAACATTAGAAGCAATTAGGATGTTTCTTGCATTTGTAGTCCACAAAGATTTTAAAGTTTATCAAATGAATGTCAAGTCAACCTTCTTGAATGGTGACTTAGAAGAAGTCTACATTGAGCAACCTGAAGGATTTCAGCTATCTGAAGATCAGAATTTGGTGTGCATGTTGAGGAAGGCACTATTTGGTCTTAAGAAAGCTCCTAGGGCTTGATATGAAAGGTTAGATAAGTTTTACTCTAGCAGGGCTTCAAGAAATGTACAACAGATAGTAACCTATATATCAAAATAGAGAATGAACACATATTAATAATGGTAGTATATGTTGATATTATCTTTGGTGGCAATGATGAAATGTGCAAGAAGTTTGCAAGAGAGATGTAGAAGGAATTTGAAATGTCTATGATAGGTGAATTGTCATTCCATCTTGGACTTCAAATCACTCAATGAAGTGAAGGTATCTTTATCTCACAAGCAAATTATGTCAAGGAGATGTTGAAAAAATTTGGTTTGGAAGATTGCAAACTAGTGAATATAGCTATGGTAACATACTGTCATCTAATTAAAGAGGATGAGTCACCACAGGCTAATTAGACTATGTATAGGTCTATGATTGAGGGCCTACTATACTTAATAGGATCTAGGCCTGATATTTTGCAATATGTTTGCATGGTTGCAAGGTTTCAAGTTTGATCTAAGCCTGATATAATTTTAGTGAAGGGTGGGTTACCCCTAGGTTCTCATCCTCTTTTGGACTCTCCTCATCCTTCACCCTCCACTGTCAAGGAGATGTTGGAAAAGTTTGGTATGGAAGATTGCAAACCGCTGAGTACACCTATGGTAATAGGTTGTCATCTAAGTAAAGAGGATGAGTCACCATAGGCTAATTAGACTCTGTATAGGCATATCATTGAGGGCCTACTATACTTAATAGGATCTAGACCTAATATTATGCAAGTTGTTTGCATGGTTGCAAGGTTTCAAGCTGATCCAAAAGAAACACATGTGAAGGCAGTCAAAAGAATCTTTAGATACTGGAAGAGAACTCTAGGTTATGGACTATAGTATTAGAAAGATAATGACTTCTCTTTGACATCATATATTGATGCAGATTGGGCTGGCAACATTCATGATAGGAGAAGTACCAGTGGTGAAGCCTTCTTTTTAGGTGATAAATTAGTTTCATGGTTTAGTAAAAAATAGGATTCATTTTCCTTATCAATAAAAAAAGCATAGTACATAGCTGCAGTATCTTGTTGTACTCAAGTGTTATGAATGAAGCAAACATTGAAGGATATCAAGGTAATATATGATGAGCCTATTTACATCTTATGTGATAATACAAGTGCCATCAATATTTCAAAGAATCTAGTAATGCACTCTAGAACCAAGTACATATCGATTAAATATCACTTCTTAAGAGAAAAGGTTGCAAATCAAGAAGTAAAATTGGAATATGTATCTACAAAGGATCAGATTGCAAATGTCTTCACAAAAGCACTTCCTAAGGACTCTTTTGAATATCTTCATCAAAATTTAGGGGTTGTTTCTCATCCTTCTCCCTTGCATAAATAGATGCACAAATGTTACATCTATCCAGTAGGATCAGTTCAAGATTCATTTATCATCCCTCGATTGATGAAGGGTACCTCTCAGGGCGAGCAAGTAGATAAAGAGATACCAAAGGTATGTAAGGGCTAATATAGATAGGGAGACTAGCATGTTTGTAAGTACAAAGGAAGACCAATGGCCCTTTCCCTTGATGTCAAAGGGGGAGAAAAGTTGAATATTAGGTTAGTATTGCCATAAAAGGGGGAGATTGTTGCATTTGTTGTCATTGATGTCAAAAGAGTGGTGACCAAAGGAATTATGATGTGAAAGACATGATGATGGAAGACATGAACATGTTTTTGGATTAGTATCATCTATACACAATTGTACCTTATCTTTTGATGTTCATGGATAGGCATAGGAAATTATTCAACAGAATCATAGGAGATTGTACTACATTCTATTGCAGATGAAGATATGACCTTGTGGTTTAGAAGATAGATAGATATAGCTATAAGGTATGTGTGATCCAAGTTTCAAATCATATGGGATGTTGCAAGGACATCCAAAGTCAGTAGATTGAAAACTGAGTTATCATAGTACAATGATATTAGGTATGAAACTCAAAGATGCCACATTTCACCACATCTACATTTATGACTTAGTGGTTTGAAGATTATGTAAAGCAAAGATACAAGAATGGAATACTTAGTTTTTAAAGGATATAAAGTACCACAAGTGTGTCTTTCAACATTATAAGTTAAGACTATGTGATTGGACTGTGTAAGGGATATCAGGATTAGTATTTGTTTGCTTACACCAACAAGTAGAAGTATGGACCTGAAAGAGGAGTGTATGAGAAGGTTTTTGAGGTCTCATAATGTTTGTGGCATGAACTGCTTGATGATATTGCACTTCTCCTATAATGCATAGGGTTTGACTTTGGACCTAATATATATGAAAGATTAAGTTCTTGTGGAGCCAACATGGTATATTTAAGCACTTGTGCTATGTGTATGGAAGCATGTGCCAACTAAAAAGTTTGGGAGGAAGTGAAATGGGTCTAGTAGATTCTCTGGTATAAACTGTATAAAGGGATTTCACTCCTACATTACCACGGTTGATTTGGGAGTTGACAAGTAAGGTTAGTTACATGTTTCATAGTACATGTTTCCTTAAAGATGAAAAAGATGATGTTTAGAAGGTTTGCAAAGGATATATATGAAGCTAGAAAGATTACTAAAAGGGAGAAGAGCATGGATGATGAAAGTGAATGATCTGGAAAAGGCTAAGTGACTTTGTAAGAAACAATGCATAACCTATAGCAGAGTTAGTATTGTGGAGATATTCAAGCTATTAGAATCAGTTAGATGATCAAGAAGATATTAGAGATGATAGTACGGAGATGTCTAAGTCATTAGAATATGTAAAAGATGTCTAAGTGTTAGCAGAGATTATTAAACACACTTGGAGACTAAGATGGGGGTGAATTATTCTACTCTTAAATTTTAAATCAATTCCACTTACATCTTTAAACATAAAATCACATTAACCAAAAGAAGAACATAAAGGAAAGCATGCACCACATAACTTAGGACATCAAGATTTTTACATGGAAAACCCAATGAGAGAAAAACCACAGTGAGGATTAACTCACAATATATGAAGCTTACTGCAATAAAAATTACAACTTTGATTTAGGTCTACAACCCAAGGAAGCTACTACTCCTTGTTGGACTTGCAGACTAAGGTTATAACCTTAGGGAAAGATACAAGGACCTACTAAAGAGTGTGAGACGTATCTGAAACCTATTTATTAATTATGATATTTTATTAAAAATAATTATTTAGTTATATTTCTTTGAAATAATTATTTAGATAATTTAATATTGTTTACAAAAGAAAATCATGCATTGTCATTCTATGATTTTATTTACATACTTTATAAAGATTCTTTTATTGATGTAGGAGCATCCCTGGTTCAAGAGAAATCTTGCATCAACCAAAAAAAACACTTACATTTTAGTTTGTTTCTTTTCCAGTTCAGTTTAGGCAGATCAGTCAAAAGTAGTTTCAACTTGTGGTCTGATATTGGCATTTCACATCTTGTGGATATGGACTTAGCACTGTTGGTTATGATGTTAGTCACAAGCAAGCATAGAATAAAAGTACACATTAACCTTTATTCATCTTGAAAGATACTATGAATTCAAAGATTCCATGATCTCAAGTCTCCGGTGATTAGGTCTTAATCGTCTGAAGTTACTCAGAGGTTAATGTGAGTTGCTGTTTCCATTTTGGGGCCTTACGTGAAAGTTCAACGTCATCATGACCTTCCTATAGAAATTCCTTATAGAGAAGTTATATTATACAGTTATTTGGTGAAAAGATGCAGATATACGTCAATCTTTGCATGATATCTTCAATTGTGCATGCTCTGTACTCAAATATGCTAAATATTTGCAATTATCTATGAGATGTCTGCATATTTATGTTAGTTGCTTAAGATCATCAATTATTTGCAATTATGGAGGTGAAACACCCTGAAATTTAAAAGAAATTGAAGAAATACTTCTAATTAAAGTGAACCTTCAATTTTTTGAACCACATGTATATTAGATACTATCATGAAGAGAAGAAAACCAAACCATATTTTCACCAGGACATTCCACAGCTAGATATAGTTGATGCTAACTTCAAAGGAATTTGTATGAAGACAACACATGTAAGTAGACATGCACTCCAAGGGACGCAGCAAATCACCACATATATCTAGAAATCATACACTGATTACTCAAGATTTACTATGAATTGTAATCGACACAGTTTTCTCATTCATTAAGCATGCAAAAATATAAATGTATACAAAAACTTTGAAATGAGCTCTGAATGCTTTGGCAGACGGATTTCAATTAAGTTTTGAATGTTTTACAATAAGGCATTCCACCACCTTTTATAGAATAAGGTGAGGAATCCGTTACAAAAAGATTCACGATCTTGATTCATCAACGTAAATCTACAGTCATCATTTCTCTTGACTTTGTCAATCTTTTCAAAAGTGGCACAAGTTGCCAGCTGGCAACCATCTATATTACTTATGCTTATATCCCCTTTATGATGTATCTTCATCATGCTCTTCAGCTGATTCATGTGGATCATCATCATGTGCATCACTTCCTGAACTTTCACTATCCTGATGATGATGATGCCGCATATGGGGCTGCATGCTATTCTGGACCTGCTCATATGAATGCACAACTTGATCTATTCCTCCGCCATCTTGAGTCTTTGCTTTGATGATGGCATGCTTATGTGCTTCATACTTATCTCTATTGTTATCCAGCTTATTTTTCCTATCCTGCAGTGTTTCATTATATTTCTCCATCTTGACCTTGATCCTCATTATTTTATCTATAAGTTCCTCTGTCAAGTGGACAAGTGGACCATCTACCTCTAATTGGAAATTACTGTGTAGAGCTTTGATGGCAGACTCTTCATCTTGATTTTCTATTTTTCCTTCCACCTTGCCTTCCAATGTTTCTAATATCACTGCCTCTTCAGCCATTAAATCATGTAGCCTCATGCTGATATCTCTCAGCTTATTATTGCATCTTTTGAGGACTCCGCATTCAAACTGAATGTCTTTGTACCAGATATCTATCAACAATGCAGTATTACTGTCCAATACCTACTTACTAATAAGAAGTTGAGGATTTATCCTCTTTATTTCTCCCAAGAGGCTCAAGACCCTTTCCAGTTTATAAGACCTTTTCCCGGTCTGCATTTGCAATTTATCTACCTTGGTCTTGGAGTCACTTAGAATGCTCCACCTCTTCAAAGAGGCCTTCATTATTTCTACAGCATCATCCAATGTGGATGACATCCATTTTCTTATTACAGATGCCTCATGTTTCATGAGGTCTAACTTATTTACCTCTTCTTGAGAAATGGCAGTCAATGGGACTGCATGTTCAGTTGTTGTATCATCAGGAGTAATCAGCCTCTTTATGTAGGCATGCAACTGAGCAATGTGCTCTTTGTGTTGCTTATTCTTTTCCTTCTCTCTTTTCACCTTTTGAATTAGAGAGTGAATAATGTCTTTGCCCTCCTGACCTTCTTGGTCCTCATTGGCAAAGCCCAAATCCACTGTGCTGATCTGAAATTCATCTACAATAATTTTACCTTTTTCTTCCTCCACCGCGGGTATGGTGATTTGTGCGGTCCTTCTCCCGGTTGCCAGATCTCTCTTGATGGCCGATGCCATTCTGGCCTTCCTCCTGGGCTTCATTATATCCGCAGAGAACAAGGTGGAGACATCGAATTCTTGAATTTCAAGCTCCACTTCCATATTTACTTCCTTCGCCAACCACGGAGGCACCTGATCATGTTTTTCAGCATCATCATGATGTTCACCCATATCTCTCATTTCTATTAGCAAGTGTTGTGAAGATGGTGAATTTTCCATTTCTTCTTCTTGATGCTCACCTTGTTGTTGATCCTGCAGCACATCCTCCTGTTGAGGAATTTCCTTCTCTGGAAGAGCATCTTCTTGGTGTGGGGAACCTTGCGGTGCATTCGTGTGTTGATCATGATGATCATGATCTTTCTCTGTCATTACTTCATCTGTTCCCAATTCTTCCCCTTGTTGTTTATCCACTGCACTAGATACTGGGGATTCTGCCTGAGGTGCTGGCATTTGTTCTACGGCCATTATTTGTTCCGGGCCTGCACTGTCAACCTCTTGTGTTTTGGCAACAGGATCCTCTATTGTTTTCTCCTTTTCATCAGCCTTTATTTCTTGAACCTCTATTATAGTAGGTTCTGCTGATGTATCATGTGGACTTTGTTGTCCCAATTCCAGAGTATGGCCTCCTGATTCTGCCATCTCTATTTCTTCCGCTGGGTGTTCCTTATCAGGTGATCCTGCTGGCTGTTTAGGACTTGCATCCTGTTTCTCTGTCAGGTCTACCACTACAGGAGTTGTCACCTCTATAATTAATGCTTCTAGCCCTATTTCTTGAGCTACTTGCTCTGGGCTCTTTTCTTGCTCCTCTTCCACTTGCTTCATCTCCTCAAGCACAGTTTGAACTGGTGGAGGCTTGTGAGGAGTCATACTTATATCAGCAGCAAGTGTCTCCATCTTCTGTGTAGCTACATCTTGCACGACTTCATCATCAGATAGATTTATTGTCTCATCTAGTGAGAGATGCCCTTCTACTTGTGTTTGATCAGTTTCTCTCATTTGTTCTTCTATAAGTTCAGTTTTGAACTTGACGACGGTAGGAAGTGGAACATTATGCTGAAGTTCCTTTGGTACTTCACTACTTGCCCCTTGTAATAGTGTAGGGGGTTGGCTTATTCCACCTCTCATGGAGGTTCTTTGTTTCTTAGGTGTGGTGGACACCATCACCTGTGGAGCTCTCCTCTTTCTCTTTATTATTAATGGAGCCTCTTCTTCTTCAGGCTCCTCCTCCATGAGGATATCCTCTTCTCCAGGTTTTCTTGAGGATTGACCCACTTCTAGGGTCTCAGTGATCTAGCCTCTGCTGTCTTACTCTTCTTGGGCTTTTCTTTCTTTGGAGGGGATGGTGATTCTGATTCTGATCCTGATCCCGCTGCCTCCTCAGCTACAAATATTGCCCTTTCAATTATAACCCCTTTGGGTTCTTTATCCGCCTTCTTGCCCCTTGGGGGTCTTTTGCTCTGTTGCTGTGGTGGAGGGATTCTATCTCCCTTGGTCTTCCTCTTCTCATTCAGGAAGTCATCATATTCATCTCCAGGAATATCCTGTCCCTTTTCCTTGTTGTCCACCGTAATGGCAACACCTTTCTTCTTCAATGCCTCCACCTGTTCATCAACCCAAGCTTGAGTTAGCTGTATGGTCCTGGCAATGAAAGGGTCTAAGGATATGTCTTCCTGCATGTTGAGGTCAGGTGCAGAGATGGTGTCATTATATATCTTCTTTTGTTCATATTCATCTACCATTATCCTACCATCATCCTTCTTCAATTTTTGGGGAAGGAAGATGCAATCAAACATTCTAATTTGGTTCAGAGTTAACCTCTGATATCTTCTTCTCCTAGCCTTTGCCTCATCTTCACAGTCAGCCCAAAAATCCTCTAGGTGCCTCTAATGAATAGGCTTTCCTAGTATCTTCTGTATTCTGCCATAAGGATCATATGGTCGTGTTAGTGGAAAAGGCTGCAGATTCATTTTATTTAGGGTGACCATCACCTTCTTTATATTGTCAGAATTAGGGCACATATAGCAGCCTATGCTGACTGGGAACAAAATTGGTGGCAGCTTCTTGGCGTCCTTGTACATCTTTATCATTGTGGAGCCCTGCCTGATAAATTCCATTAGTATTACTGCATTAGTAGGATACCTTGGCAGCATCATGGGATGTCCCTCAAAACCTTCAACCCTTATGTATGAAAAGGTTGCAAACTGTATGTACCAGGCCCCATGCCTGTAAACTACTTCTTGAGCTTCCATGCTCAATCTCTTTGTTCTATCCTCTTCCATGGTCCTTACCAGATGCATGGAGAATGCATCATTGACCAATTTGTAATCATTGAAGTAATTGATTCTCTGCAGCTGGGGATGATGATCCCAGATATATGCAGCATTTGTGCCTGTGAGCTTTCCATCTGTAACTAAGACATCAAAAGTGCCTTTGTACGCACAAGAATAAACAATGTAAGATGACATATAAAATGCACAATTTGAACCTCCCAGGTTCATCAGCTGCTCATGCAGAGCATCACTTATTATCTAGCCCCATAGTGGCTTGATGTCTGAATATAGACACATCATGATTATTCCATACATCTAATCTTTGAAACTACCAGCATCAGGCTGGCCAGTTACCTTGTTCAGGAGTGCAATCATGTATTGGTACTCTTCACTAAAATCATATTTGAATAGGTTCACAGGAAGTTTGGCTGCTGCTGGATATGTGATGTTTTCAGCCCGCCATTGATACATGTTCTTCTTGGCTGATTTCTTGTTGGCTTCATACTCCTTTTTGGACTTTCTTAGGTCTACACTCTTAACTTTATTGCCCAGTGGCAATCCAAATGTCCGAGAGAGACCCTTGATGGAGAGGTCTGCATATATCCTCCCATGCTTCATCACTTGCCTTGTCTAAGGATTATAATTCTAGGCACATTCTATGACCAGCTCCGGAGACTCCATGGAATATGGAAAACCAGTAGCGTTCCACATTCCTGATATGAACACTGCATCCAGCACAGGATTCTTGTCATTCCCATCATTCAGCCTAGCTGACCAGGCTTCCAAATTGGTGCTCCCCTGATGGGTATCTGTAATTGCTCCATATTTAAACAGGACCCCCTCTGAGAAGAGAACATGGGCCTATTGAATTCCTCTTGACACTTAACGAACCACTTGTCATCCATGAGTACCTGCAATTAACAAAATCTTATCTCACAACAGATATACACATGTATGCATATTGCAATTAAAATCACCATGCCTACTGTATCTTTTCAACATTACTTAATCATATGGATGCATAAATCGGAACTTACATCATCATACCTGAACAACAATAACATGATGAGGGTTTCATTTACTTACCTGGTTATGCAGACCTTTTCTTTATACCAGTAGACTGCTAACAACACTCTTAATTCAGCTGATGATCACTTCCTTCCTTCTGTCTGTGGGTGCAAATCATGCAACAATTGCTTGTATGTGGATATGGAAGCTAGTGCTCTGTAACACAATTTTATCGCAAGGTAAATGTAAAAATGATGGTTGAATTACCTGTTAACCTTGCAATTAGCGTAAATTTAGGGCAACTCTGACAAATTAGATTGTATTCATTGATTATTCATGCGAAAATGTAGGATCTTGCCAAGTGTTTCATTGGGTTTCAGGGTCGGCAGGAACCACCTACCATGTCTGCGCGCATTAAATGATAATGGTAGCAACGGGAGCAGGGGGGATATCCATATGACAGGATATCATGAAGGCAGGATGATATTCACAAATATCGGGTCGAGTTTCAATATCATCCTCCTCCCTCATATTGAAATTATTATTGTGACAAGATTCAGGTGACAAAAACACCCTTTAGTTATGTTTAGTACATCAGGAGGATATTTCGATGTATCAGGTGATGTTTCAAATATGATGATGACGAGACAAACTTACTTGTCTCTCTTTTAGAATATTGGGATGACATCAACCTGATATTCACTCTTTGTATCGGAAAGGCATCATGACGTCATCATCATATTAGGCGAACATGATCATATTTAGAAAATATCCTGTCGAAATGTAAATGTGATGATTATGTCATCATCATGTTTGTTTCTTCGTTTATCAGATTTGGATGACATCATCAGGATATTGGCTTAGGGTGATATTTCACGTCAGGAGGATATTAAGAACTATGGGGTTACATTCAAAAACATGATGCTCATGATACATAAGACTGCTTGACAGGGAAGATTTACTACCACTTAAAATTGACGTCCAGATATCTAGACCGCATGAATTATCGGGTGATGCACCAAGATCAGGATGATCTTCAACAACATGACTGAGGTTATAAAATATGATCCACCTCTTGCGAATATTAGGTTTGACCAAAACTTTGACTATTCATAACTTTCACATCCTGAGGAATATCAGGGTGATGTAAAAGGCAAACCTATGTGGAATTTAACGTTCTTTCCGAATATGAAGTTACAGAAGTGAAATGTGAATTTTGAGAAACTGATCTCATAATGGTGACCTACCTCCTCCTAACTTTACATGATGATGCACATGACTTACTTTTACCAAACCGCCAGAAGGCAGACAACACAAGCCAAGCAGAAAATTGGGTCCCTGTTTTGCCAAGTCAAAATGGGGCATGTTGTGTAACCACACAACAAGCACCTACATTCATTCATCTACATCATATCAAGAACTTAGAGCATTTGGATCAGTTACTGGAAAGATATTGCTATTAGAAGATCAACTATTTTCTTATAGCAAAGAATTCTAACAATTTCTGATAATCAGCTAAAGCAGAAGGCTTGCAGATCATTCCTTGACTTATGGATCCTAATGACACAACATTCAATGATCCTTGGTTCATGGCCAACCCTTCCTAGAGGTCTGCATGTTGTTCATTCATTTGAGGAAGTGTTCTATGTATTTAGTCTGACCTATCTATGTACATGTTACAACTCTTCATTAGAGTTTGTGACCTTCCTTAGCCAACGTGGAGGAATCTATTGGTTTGGAAATGTTATATATTGATGTAATAGAACCTTAGGAAATTAGTTCAAAAATTAGCAATTGATTCATAATCCTTAGTTTAGATTTTGTACGAATGAGCTTCAAAGCTTTATCTTGCGCATGTATGTAAGCAGGTCTATGAGCCCTCATTGTAAGCCCACATGTTGTCAGCTAGATTGTATTTGAATTCTTTGATATACTGAATGATTGAATCTGCATTTGCTTTATTTCCTTGAGTTCTTTTCGTTGTGTTTACTTTTGCTGCATGGTTTAGATAGTTCATTCTATGAACCCTCCTACCGTGACTACACCAAGTGGTATCATAGCAAAAATTTGAATCTTTGGAGTGAATTGAGTGAAGTTGGTGAAGAGATTCTATAAGATCTCTCTATGGACAGATCACCAAATTGAGACAGGTTACTTGTGTTGCAACTGATCACCAATTGTGAGGCAATTGTCACCTTGTAGCCCGATCGCCGAACCTAAGGTAGTTTGCACTTGATCCAAAGAAGAATGTCATTGAGGAGAGTTGTTGCCGCTAGAACAATGAATGGTAGAATGGATGAGATGATGGAGATGATGAAGACCTTGTGAATTCATTTGGATGTTGTTGAAGAAGATAGGTGAAGAGGATTGACACCTAGACCTAATGTTGAAAGTGATGATGAAGAATTTCAATCTGTTGAACAAACTGGCAAAACTCTAGGAGGGGATGAAAAAGAAGAATCAGATTAGGTAAAGATGTTCTGAGCTATTTCAAAGATTGGAAAGAGTCTTAGAGTTGATCTGCCAAACTATACTGGTAATTTGAATCCCTAAGAGTTGATTGACTGGATAAATGACATGGAATAATACTTTGTATATGAGAAAATTAAAGATCTAGAGAAGGTGAAATTTGCAAAGACAAAGTTGAAGGGACATGTTTCTATATGGTGGAAGGAAGTCTAGTTGGAAAGAAATAGAAGAGGGAAAGAAAAGATTACAAAGTGGGATAGGATGGTGACAAAGTTGAAAAATCAATTTATACCTGCTGATTATGAGTTGGAATTGTTGAAGAGATTACAACACCTAAGATAAAAGGATAAATTTGTGGAGTACACTGAAGAATTTCATAAGATGATCACGAGGATAGGACATAGTGAAGAAAACAAGGAGAAAGTGGCTAGATACATCAATGGATTAAGATTAAACATTCAAGAAGAATGAAGCTTGGTAAGGATGATATCTTTGGAAGAAACATATTAGTTTGCCCTAAAAGTTGAATAGAAGCTGAATAAGAAGCATGATTAGAGACAGAGAGGCAGAGGAGGTAAATTTAAGAGAGGAAAAACATTTTCTGAAGGAGACAGATCATAGTCAGAGCAGAACAAGTTTGACAACCCATTTAAGAAAGATGACAGAGATAACAATGCTTACCGAGAGAGATGACAAAAAATTTTACCACAGAGGAAACCCTAGTGCTTATCAGAATGAAGGATACAGGAGAGAAGGAAGAGGATTTGATAAGAGAACATTTAGAGGTACTTTTTTCAAGTGTGGAGGTGAAGGACATAGAGCATTTGAGTGTAATCAGGCTAGTACAAGTAAGAGGACATAAAATAGTGGAAGAGCAACCTATATGGAAGAAGAACCTGTTGGATCACCTAGTTCAGTTGGCAAACCTAAGAAAGGAGAATCACTTGTGATGAGGAGAGCACTATTTCAAACAAAGACAAATGAGGAACCATTGCAAAGGAAGAGTCTATTTAGAACTAGATGCAAATCAGGACGTAAGTGTTGTAAAGTTGTAATTGATAGTGGTAGTTCAGATAACCTAGTTTCAGAGGAGATGGTGACTAAGCTAAAGTTGGAAAGACTGAAACACCCTAAGCCTTATCAAATAGCATAAATTTAGGATGATCATAAGGTACTGGTGAGAGAACAATGTTTGGTGAAATTTCATATTGGATCTTATCATGACGAAGTCTTCTGTGATATTATGCCTATGGATGTTTGTCATATGTTGTTGGGTAGACCTTGGCAGTATGATAGAAAAGCTATAGATGATGGGTCAAAAAATGCATACACTATAATAGCAAATGGAAAGAGAATTACTTTGATTCCTTTAGAGGATGATCCTAAGAGTGAAGTATGTGGGAATGCTAGAATCTGTTTGGTAGATGGAAGAAATTTTTTGGATGGTTTAAGACATGAGAATATGTGTTATGCCTTGATTCCTAAGAAACCTAAAACATTGAAGAGGAAGACTAAAGAGACATAATTGGAGGAGATAAGAGAATTGCTGACAGAGTATAAAGACATCATACCAAATAATGTACCTGAAGGATTACCACATATAAGGAGTATCAGTCATCACATGGATCTTATACTAGGAGCAAGTTTGCCTAACAAAGCAGCACACTGGATGACACTAGTAGAGAATGAAGAATTGAATATACAGATACAAGAATTGTTGAGGAAAGGTTTGATCAAAGAAATATTGAGTCCTTGTGCAGTACCTATAATTTTGGTACCAAAGAAAGATGGAGAATGGAGAATGTGTACTAATTCTAGAGAAATAAACAAGATCATAGTTAAGTATAGATTTCCTTTACCTAGGATGGATGATATCATGGATTGTTTGAGTGGAGCAAAATATTTCACAAAGATAGACTTGAAGAGTGGATACCATCATATTAGAATCAGAGAAGGTGATGAATGGAAGACTACTTTTAAGACAAATGAAGGATTGTGTGAGTGGTTAGTGATGCCTTTTGCATTGACAAATGCACTGAATACTTTCATGAGATTGATGAATGAAGTCTTGAAGAAATTTTTGGGCAAGTTTGTGATTGTATACTTGGATGATATTTTGATTTTTAGTAAGACAAAAGAGGAACATTTGTGGCATATTAGACAAGTTTTGTAGAGACTGAGAGAAGAGAAATTATTGATAAATATCACGAAGTGTAGTTTCATGAAGGAAGATTTGGTTTATTGGGATTTGTGATTTCTACACAAGGATTCAAGATGGACCCTGAGAAAGTGAAAGCAATTGTTGAATAGCCTACACCGAACAACATTAGAGAAGCTAGATCATTTCATGGATTAGCTAGCTTCTACCAGAAGTTTATCAGAAATTTTAGTTTAGTTTGTAACCCTATGATAGAGACAATGAGAGGTCATAGAAAAGACTTTAAGTAGACATCAAGAGCAAACAAAAATTTTGAGTTGTTGAAGCAAAAAGTGATAGAGCAACCTATTTTGGCATTACCGGATTTCAATAAGGTATTTCAAGTTGATTGTGATGCAAGTGGAAGTGCAATTGGAGCAGTGTTAAGTCAAGAAGGTAGACCTCTAGCATATTTCAGTGAGAAGTTGAATTATACAAGGAAGATATATTTAGTTTATGGTCAAGAGTTTTATGCCATAATTCAAGCCTTGAAGAATTGGAGACATTATTTGTTGCCTAAGGAATTTATGTTGTATACAGATCATCAAGCTTTACAATATTTGAATAGACAAGGTAAGTTGAATTAGAGACATATGAGATGGGTAGAGGTCATGCAGAGTTATATTTTTGTGTTGAAGCATAGGAATGGAAAATTAAATAAAGTTGTTGATGCATTGAGTAGAAGAAGAAACTTGTTGACAGATATGAGAGTTGAAGTGTTGGGTTTTGATGAATTGAAGAACATGTATGAGGGAGATACTGATTTTGCAAAACCTTGGAAAGTATGTAAGGAACCTATTGTGATAGATAGGAGTAAGTGGTTGGATTATTTCATTCAAGAAGGTATGTTGTTCAAAGGAAGTCAGTTGTGCATACCTAGAAGTTCAATGAGGGATAATTTGATCAAGGAGAAGCATAGTGGTGGATTGGCAGGACATTTTGGCATTGACAGGATACTGGCTTTGGTAAGTGAAAACTAATTTTGGCCTCAGATACATAAGGATGTTCAGAGATTTGTGTCGATTTGCAAAGTTTGTCAAGTTACAAAAGCAAGGAGTCAGAACACTAGATTGTATAAACCTTTGATAGTACCGAAGAGACCTTGGGAAGACATAAGCGTGGATTTTGTAATGGGACTACCTAAGACACAGAGAGGACATGATTCAATCTTTATAGTGGTTGACAGATTTTCAAAGATGGCTCATTTCATACTTTGTAGGAAGACAACTGATGCAGTACATGTAGTAGACCTATTTTTCAAAGAGATTGTGAGATTGCATGGATTACCTAAGAGTATAGTTTCAAACAGAGATACAAATTTTGTTGGATATTTTTGGAAGACAATTTGGAGGAAGATGAAGATAGATTTGAAGTTTAGTTCATCTTTTCATCCATAGAATGATGGACAAACAGAGGTAGTGAATAGGATTTGATCCTTTCACAAGTAGAGTTTGCATACAATAACTTAGTAAATAGGAGTACTAGAAGAACACCTTTTGAGATTGTAACCAGAGTGAATCCTAGAGGAGTTGCCAAATTGATAGACATCAGTATAGAGGAAAAGAGAAGAGCAGAAGCAAATGAATTTGCAGATCATATGAAGACAGTGCATAATTAGGTAAAGAAGCATTTGGAGAATATGAATAGTAAGTATAAGGAAAAGGTAGATGAGAAGAGAAGGCATAAGGAATTTGAAGTGGGAGATGAACTAATGGTGTACTTGAGAAAAGAAAGATTTCATGTTGACACTTATAACAAGTCGAAGATGAAAAAGTTTGGAGCTTGTAGGATACTCAGGAAATTTGATTTAGGAAATGCATATGAAGTGGAGCTACTGGAGACATTGGGTATATCACCTATTTTCAACATTACAGATCTCTATCAGTATCATGAAGTAGCTTTTAGTGATAGCATGGAAGAAGACTTGAAGAAGCAGTTACCACAACAAGCACCGGAGCAGATTGAAGACATCTTGGACAATAGAGTTGGACACAACACTAGACGAAGACAATACAAAGAATACCTTGTGAAGTGGAAAGGTAGACTAGAAGAAGATTCATCTTGGATTTCTTAGGCTGAGGTGGATTATCTTGGTTCTCCCCTAGCCCTAGCAAAGTGAGGGACTTACTTTTCAATAAACCCATATGTCTAATGCAGGAGCATCCCTGGTTCAAGAGCAATCTTGCATCAACCAAAAAAACACTTATATTTTAGTTTGTTTCTTTTCTAGTTCAGTTCAGGTAGATCAGTTACAAGAAGTTTCAACTTGTGGTCTGGTATTGGCATTTTACATCTTGTAGATATGGACTTAGCACCTACATTCATTCATCTACATCATATCAAGAACTCAGAGCATTTGGATTAGTTACTAGAAAGATATCACTATCATAAGATCAACTATTTTCTTAGGGTAGAGCATTCTAATAGATCTTGATAATCAGCTAAAGGAGAAGGCTTGCAGATCATTCCTTGACTTGTGGATCCTAATGACACAACATTCAATTATCCTTGGTTCATGGGAGACCCTTCCTGGAGGTTTGCACATTGTTCCATTCATTTGAGGAAGTGTTTTATGCATTTAGGTCTGACCTATCTATGTACACGTTATAGCTCTTCATTGGAGTTTGTGACCTTCCTTAGCTGATGCAGAGGAATCTATTGGTCTAAAAATGATATATATTGATGTAATAGATACTTAGGAAAGTAGTTCAAAAATTAGTAATTGATTCATAATCCTTAGTTTAGATTTTTTACAAATGAGCTTCAAAGCTTTATCTTGTGAATGCAAGTAATCAGGCCTATGAGCCCTAATTGTAAGCTCACATATTGCTGGCCAGATTGTATTTGAATTCTTTGATATACTAAAAGACTAAATTTGCATTTGATTTATTTCCTTGAGTTTTTTTCATTGTGTTTACTCTTGCTGCACGGTCCAGATAGTTCATTCTGTGAACCCTCCTATTGTGACTGCACCATTTATTTTATATCACCTGCAAGAAATGGGATTGATATTTATTTGCAGTTTCAAGATTAGTGGAGCTAATTTTAGTCTAGATGAAAGAGGATGAGAGAAATGGCTGTGGGGAGTGGAAGTTAAAAAGTCATGTCTCCAATTTGGATCGGTAACCGTTAGTAACTCTCATCAATACTATCAATTATATACAGATTTCTACCAGATTTGGAAGGAAAAGGGAATGAGTAGGAACTACAAAAGAGGGGATCTGAGGGAAAAACATAGTTTATCTAGGTACGTGGTCTATTGAATAGATCTTGTTCTATCTAGAAAGAATTTCAATTTTATGAATCATATGTTTCAACCATCATTTGGAACTTCTCTAATGTTGGATCTAATTATGTTTGTAACGAAATTGTTGTAATCTTTAAAACATGGCTTAAATGAATCATGTTTTTTACATTTTCTCTATATTTATTTTTCTACATACAAGAGTATTCTCTGCATCTTCAAAGCATTTGCCTTAAAATTTTAATTTTATCCAGGTGCACCTTTGCATGTTTGACAGTTATGGAGAATGCTAACCTACTTTTATTTGAGATCGACCCACTCCAAAAGATTTTATCAATGTATACTCTTAGACGTATTCTGATTGGAAATATGTATGAGGTCCAATGGGAAATATCTGAGATCGATGGGCATTGTTGTCACCCCATGGTTGCTACGTGAAATCATTCTCTCAACCATTTAATGCTTTGCAAGGCTATACCCTACTCTTTAGCTGAATGGAAACCTCTTGGTGTTGGTATATTTCCACCTATAGTGTCTTTTGGACCCATTAATTTCTAAAGTCTTTAATCCCATAGATGATTCTTTATAAACAAATGCACCAAAATAATTTAATGGTTTCTTTAAACTAATAGTGATAGCTTCCTCAATGTCAGGGGTATGTTAGAGGAACTTTTATCTATAGATTTTTATTCAGTGTTTTTTTTATGAAACACCTATTGTCTCCATTGTAGTGAAATAGGGGTATCTAGAATCTAATCTTTATGAGATAGTTGGTAGTTCTAAATATTGCAGATCCTTGTAATCACTTAGACAAAACTTTGAAACAAGATGCAAGTTGCTTAAGCAGTGAGGATGTTGAAGGTAAGAAGTTATATAAATTATTGTCTAAATAGGTGTTCCTAAATCTTTCTATTTGGAGTAAGATATTATGAGTTTATCAACATAATGATTCAAAAACTATGTTGTTATTTTGGGATAGATAGTTAATCGATTTTATATAGTTTTTCTATAATGAGAATATTTTGATTTACCCTACTAGAAAGATGAACATGTTTAGAATATTTACTCATATCTATTATCATCCTTTATTCATCTATTTTATAGTTTATATAATGACAAGAAGTATTGTGATTGCCATTCCTTAAAAACAAGAATGGATAGTAGCTTGTTTGACTTTATCTTATGTAATTTAATAATTAGTAAGTCATGGCATAACATTAGAGGATTTTCTAAATTAAAATGTGAATGAGGTGCAGTGGTTTATGTCATGATTAAATAGTAGGGCAACATTCTCAATGGTGTTGATTCATTCCTAATTTAGATGTTTAAATGAGGAATTCATTTGGTATCACATAATCATATCCTTTGTAATAGTAGTTCTTAGGTTTAAGTTTTTCTTGGATATTTAATAGTTTTATGTTATTATTTAGTATAAATATAAGTAAGGATATTAGGCTTTCAAATGTTGAAACTTGCTAGGGAAGATCATGTGGAACTAGGTGCCTTACTTTGTACGATAACAAATCCATTGGTTTCATAAATTATGTTAGATTATACACTCTTTTATTAGTTTTTGATTTTGTGTATTCATGTCAATCTAAGTGAAGGAAGTGTTTCAACTATACTTTTAACCTAATTGAATTCATGCTATGATAAGTTTATAATTAATTCTTGTATCAAACTTTATTTCGTAGCTGATATAAATGAATTGGGCTCATTATTCTCTCTTGGGAATTCTTTCATTAAAAGAAATAAAGACTTTTTTCCTTTAAACTAATGTATAGATAGAAAATCAAATCTATTCGATATGATTCAATAATATGTTTCATTGTTGTATTAATAAGTACATTATGGTTGTTGAAGAGAATGAAATGTCTCTCTAATCATTTCTTTCTTGAACATTAAAACTTAAATTATGTTCAATTACTAAATTAGCTTGAAGAAATAAGTATTGTTTTCATTGTAAATAAGATCTTATGTTATCCTTGTATGATTAGTTAAGCATAATAGTAATTTGTATATGAGTTTGAAGGAATTCATTATCATTTTGTGAAGTCTTATGAGAATGGGAAAGGTAAATCTTAGTCCTCTTTTGTCTTTAAGAATGGATTGAAATGTGAATGTGTATCTAAAATTGGGAAGATGTCAATATCATTTTAGAAGTTTAGATTTGTTTGATATCATCTTCTAATTGTAAGTTCAGTTCTCAAACTATGAAGTCTCTGTGCTACGCATACGTAGGCAAGGCCATCATGAGCCCTCGAGACATTAGGTCAGCCCGTAGGGTCTTAGTCTTGTTATCTAGTATAAATTGATATCTCTTTTGTATATTTAATGACTTTGTGGAACTAATGTTTACATTTAGTGTACAAATTCTGGTTTGATATTCAGGTAGGATATTGGAGCTAATAAAGTTTCTTCTCACTTTGCAAATGGATGATTGTTTAGCATTTACTGTAAATGTGTCTAAATTTGTATAACTGTATACGAAATGTTTACATCTTAAATTTTAGTTATGATATTGAATGATACTATACTTATGTTTTATTGTGAAGAATATTAAGTTACAATAAGTAAATTTTCTCCCATAATCATATTTCTTTATTTATTTCCTTACCAAATTAATATATTATTGTTGATTATTGTTAATTTCTTGAGTGGGAATTACATCGGTATTAGAGCACCAAGTTAGAACAATTGGGAGCATTGGGGTAAAAGTATTGGTAATGTAAACCCATTTTTGGGTCTCATCATGGTAAGTAGAGGAAGATTTTGATTGATTAACGATATGGAATAGATATCTAGTAAATCATTTTCAACATATATACAAATACATCCATGGTTGTATTCTTTGAATTATAAGATTTTTTAATGTTAATTAATGATTTCTATCAAGAATGTATTATTTCACCTTATTCTACAATGATACTGACAAACTTGTGTATATGGTGTTGGTGATTGGTGTTTTGGTTGGTTATGGTTTGGGAGCTAGGGTAAGGGAGCTATAGGGACTTACACCCCATCGAGGATATTCATGGTGTTGGTGTTATGGATAATGATGTTGGGAGTTGTGTGTTGAAGGAGCTACATGTGCTCTATGGGAGCTATTGTTGTGTTATGCCCCTTTGGGGATACTCATGGTGTTGGTGTTGGTGTTGTGGATAATGATGTTGGGATTTGTGTGTTGTGGGAGCTACATGTGCTCTATGGGAGCTATTGTTGTGCTATGCCCCTTTAGGTATACTCATGGTGTTGGTATTGGTGTTGTGGATGATGATGTTGGGAGTTATTATTTTATGGGAGCTATTGTTGTGTTATGAGAGTTATTGTTTTATGGAGCTATTGTTGTTACTATTTTAAGGGAGTTACTATATGTGTGTTATGGGAGCTACAATTGTGATAAGGGAGCTATATTTGTGAAAATGGGAGTTTTCTAAACTGTGATTATTCATAATTGTTGAATGTTCATAATTGCATAAGTTTCATGATTAACTCCTTTTGTGGTATATGTCAGAGCTCCATGTGGTTTGAGACCACCGCATTCCCATCCTCCCCTTGAGTGGCTTGTTTGAAGTCACGTAATGATTGTGATTTAAAGTCTTATGATTTTTTTTAAAAAAATTATTTTCTCTTTTGCTTTATTGAGCCAATAGTTTTGAAAATTACTTTAAGATGTTTGGTTGATTGTAATTGCAAAATTGTCCTTTTACCTCAAGGACTATTTTATTAAGGTTTTCAGTTTTGATTTGAATTGTTGCCCTCTATTATTTAGTTTGTTTTTATATGTAGTTTTATTTATTGGTTTTATTTGAAATTTTTTCTCATTGGAAACTATTGCAAATATGTGCATATGATGTGTTGTCATTAATGTCAACATATCTCTTTGTCAGAGACAGTGAAGAGAGTGTAGTTTAGTAAAGTAGATTGATCAGCATTCCCAGTGAGATGAAGATCAAAGTCTGCAGACCAAAGGGCTTTGTATAGGATTGTCTGGAGTTTCTCTAGTTAATATTTGAGAGCTCTGCATGAAGGATTGAGGAAGTTATGGCCATCTGAGTAGAACCAAGTTTTACAGTGTTTAGAGGTAAAGAGTGATAGGAATTTGGTCTAGATTACTCCACATTAGAATATTAGGGTTTACAGTTCTAGTGGTATGTTTGGGATATTGGTGTGTATTCTTAACCCAAGTGGTTCATGGTTTAGAGGTACGCAGGCAATCTTTCTAGTGTGATAGTCATAACAGTTAGTGTTCTTGAGTTTCCAAATGAAGGTGCAAGTGTTTCTGGTGATTTGAGGTGGTAAGGTTGTTCTGGTTGATTTTATTATGCTTGTGGTGGTCTTTGGATTGTCCTATTGTGTTGGTGGTCTGCATGGAGGATTGATCTCGCAGTTGAAGATTTCTCCTTGGGTGTTGCTGTTCTTTCTAGTCTTAGCCGACCGGATGCTTGGTGTGTGTTACAGATGATCTAAGAAGAGTTCTATGGAGTGTGGTGTGTTGTTTGAGGAAGATTTGAGTCCCAAATATGTTTTGTCAACAGTGTAATGGTTCACATATAGCATTTTAAGTCTTGTGATTGTAATTGCTTGAAATGCCTATCTTGGAGAATGTTCTAGATAGATGATTGTAAGGATGACTTTGATGTTCATTCCAAAGTCAATGTCATGTATAAATAAGTGTTGTGAAGTCATGGAAATGTGGGAATGTGAGAGAAGATGTAGATTTAGCTAGGAAGTGTTTGGGGGTAGAGCAAAGGTATTGTGCGCATCAATGGAACTAGACTTTGGCATGAACAAGATGTTGTTTCTTAGTTCAATTCATCTGTGTTAATCTTGTGAATGTTTCTGTAGGTAGTGAGCCTCTTTTGAGTAGTGAGCTCTGGGTAGTGCACCTGAAGGAAAGTGCCTTCCCATTTTTCTATTCTTTTAATAGAGAATAAATCTTGTGGGTTAACCCCCACCGTGGTTTTTCCATTAACCAAGTTTCCAAATAAAAATCTTGGTGTTACGTGTGTTGATTATGTTTCTACTCATGTGTTGTTGATTCATGCTTTCATGGTTATATCATTAATCTATTAATAAGTGGTAAAGAAGGTTAAATGTAGCAAAAAAGAAAAGTTTTGTGACAACTGATTCACCCGCCTCTCAGTTGTCTGCCCTAATTTCAACAATTGGTATCAGAGCTGGTTCCTCTAAAATAAGCTTGACCATTTGAGGAGATCTAGGATGTCAACATACAAGAAGGAAAGTCTGAGATTTGAAGGAACAAATTACTCTCTTTGGAAGAATCGCATGGAGTGTCATTTACAATGAATGGGTGATCCTTATTGGTTGATAACTAAGAATGAGTATACTCCTCCACAGAATGGTCCTTTAACTCCAAATAAAATCACAGATGCTAAAATCAAAATTTGGGCTAAACAATCCTTGTTGAGTGCCCTAACTTATATAGAAATGACAAATGTCTTGGAATTGAAAATTGCTCATGAAATCTGCAAGAAGTTGGAAACTTTGTATGAAAGTGATGCATATGTCAAATGTGCTAAGTTACAGATTCTGAAGGTTAGATACAAAAGTTTGAGGATGAGTGAAGATGAAAACATCACTTCCTACATGTAGAAGGTGAATGAACTTGTGTGCAATATCAGGTGTATTGGTGGAAAACTGGAAGAATTAGAGATTGTTGGCAAGGTGCTCAAATCCTTACCTGCTCCATACAAGCACAAAGTTGCTGCTATTGAGAAGAGCAGGACTATGACAAGTGTTACAAGGGATCAATTGGTTGGCAAGCTTTCAGTATTTGAAATGAGTGAGTTTGGTCATTCTCTTCCTAAATTAGAATCTACATTTAAGGATAGTGTTTTCAGGAAGCAAAGATTTGATCCAGGTGAAAGCTCTTCAAGAAGACTAACCAGATATGAGAAGGCATCAAAGGAACTTGAAGAAAATGAATCTGAGCTTGAAGAACTTGAAGCCCTTGTTGCCAAAAGACTACCAAGAGGATCCAATAAGTATGAAGGAAAGTGGCCTTTTAATGTTTTTTCTTGTAATAAAATTGGTCATCTTGCTTCAAGATGTTTAGAGAGGGTTTCAAATCTAAACTCTAATAGACATAGGGTTAAGAAGAAGTGTTACTATGTCCAAGAATATGCCAATGAAGGAGTCACAAATGATGAATCTAATATGGGAAGTACCTCTGGAAATGAATGGGTGTTCATTGCTATCAAAGAAGATCCAGTGCCTACTAAATCTACTAGCTGTGTGAATGTGGAAAGTGCCTTGGCAGCTCAAGTTGAAGAAAAGGATGAATGGGTGATTGACAATGGATGTTCTCATCATATGACTAGTGATAAAAGTAAATTTGTGAGTTTGGAAAGATATGATGGTGGAATTGTGAAGTTTGGAGACAATTCAGCTAGTAGAATCCATCGCAGAGGATCCATCTCTCTTGATGCCAAGAATAACACAAATGATGTTTTATATGTAGAAGGATTGAAGCATAATCTTCTCAATGTTGGATAGTTGGTTGACAAAGGGTATGATCTTCGATTCAAGGATGGAAGATGCAAAATTTTGGAAAGCTCCAGAATTGAGATTGCATCTGGTACATAGACTAGAGGTAATATCTTTCATTTAAGTGGTACTGGTAAAAGTTGTTTAATTTCTTAGATTGATCAGAGTTGGTTATGGCATAGGAGAATGTGTCATGTAAACTTTGATAATATTTTCAAGATAAGCACTACTCAGGATGTGAGAGATCTTCCAAAGCTTGTGAAACCTGCTAATAGCATGTGTAAGGAATGTTAGTTGGGCAAACAGAGTAGAACTACATTTAAATGTAAAGAAGAATTTTCAAGTGGATTGTTCAAACTTGTGCATACTAATTGGTGTGGTCCTACTAGAGTTAGGAGTTTGCAAGGAGACAGATACTTTATGTTGTTGATTCATGATTACTCCCAGATGATGTGGGTCACTTTCTTGAAAGAGAAATTAGAGGCTCTTGACAAATTCAAGGTGTTCAAGGCTAGGGTGGAGAATGAGATTTGTGTAAAGATAAAGTGTTTGAGATCTGACAGAGGTGGAGAGTTTATCTCCAGTGAGTTTAATGCATTCTATGAAAAGCATGGAATAAGAAGATAATTACCTGCTCCTAGGACTCCTGAATAGAATGGAGTTGTGGAAAGGAAGAACTGGACTATTCAAGAGGCTACTAGAACCATGATGATGGAAGAAAATGTTCTACATGTCTATTAGAGAGAGGCTATAAGTACCACTATCTACACTCTTAACTAGGTGTAGATCAAAGGTAATACTGGTAAAACACCTTATGAACTGTGGTTTAGTAATGCTCCTACTATGAAATACTTCAAAGTTTTTGGTAGCAAATACTATATCAAAAGAGATGAAGATCTAGGTAAGTTTGATGCAAGATGTGATGAAGGAAAATTTCTGGGTTACTCTAACCAAAGCAAGACATACCGGTGCTTTAACAAGAGATTCAAAAAGATTGTTGAAAGTGCTAATGTTAAGGTTAATGAAAGCAAGGAGAGACCCTCCAAGTCTTATGGATATGAATCAGATGATCAAGATGAAACTCCAAATGAGGAAAGCAAGTTCAACAATCTAGTGCAAGTGTTGAGGAACAAGTTCAAGAATAAGAAGTTTAAGAAAATCCCAAAACCCCTAGGTATGGAAGGTTGAATCATTTAGAAGATCATATTATAGGAGATATAAATAGAGGTGTTCAAACTAGAATAAAAATTGCTAAAGAACAAGAAGAGTATTGTTTGATTTCAAAGATTGAACCAAAATCAATGAATGAAGCTTGTAATGTTGAAAGTTGGGTAAAAGCAATGGAAGCAGAATTAATGCAAATTGAGAAGAATCATACTTGGGATCTTATTCCTAGACCTAAAAAAAATTGTAATTAGAACTAAATAGGTCTTCTGGAATTAATTGAATGAAAATGGTGAAGTTGTGAGAAACAAAGCAAGATTGGTGTACAAAGGATATTCTCAGGTAGAGGGAATTGATTTTAAAGAAACTTTTTCTTTGGTGGCAAGAATTGAAGTAATAAGATTATTTATTGCCTTTGCTACTTACAAAGATTTCAAAGTTTACCAGATGGATGTCAAGTCATTATTCCTAAATGGAGATTTGAAAGAAGTCTACATTGAGCAACCAGAAGGATTCTGGTTGTCTAATCAAAGAGATATGATTTGCAAGTTGAGGAAAGCATTGTATGGACTTAAACAAGCCCCAAGAGCCTGGTATGCAAGATTAGATAAGTATTTGATAAAGTTAGGTTTTAGCAAAGGCACTACTGATAGTAATCTTTATTTCAAGATTGATCATGAACACATCTTGATTGTTGAGCTATTTGTTGATGATATCATCTTTGGTGGAAATGAGAGCATGTGTAAAAAATTTGTTGATCAAATGGAAAGTGAATTTGAGATGTCCATGTTGTTGGAAAGAGACACTATGTGGCTTCATGAGTGTTGTCATTGATGGAAATAAAGTCCATCCCACTCATCCGTAGCACATAGTATGTCTATACCGAAAGTCTGATTGAAGAGTGTTTTGGTCTGGTGAACAAGAATAGAGCATGCAACAAGGCCCGACAATCAGGTCTAGATCTCTCAGAGGAAGTATCTTAGCAAATTATGAACTTGGGGAAGTCAAGAGGAGTACCATGACTGCTACATTCCAGAGATTGAGCCTCTGATGATGAAAGAGTGAAAAGATATGAGCACCTAAGTGTTGGGTTCCTAACAGGCAGAATAGATTGAGGAAGAACTAGCCAGTAGAGCATGAGACCTTAATCCGGATGAGAAATTAATGATGGTCAAGCTATTTGAGGAATCATACATGGTTGGCCAACATGTTTAATGACCTCTATGTCTATGATTTGATATGCATCACATATTGAGCATGGATCTAGCTAACAGATCAGTATTTAGTAAATATCTTGAGTATTCCAGTTGCCGACTAGAAATATGTTGAAATCCTTGGTGTGGATATATATACCAGATGGATTTCAGTATGAAGGTGTGTGTGTTGAATGACAATGTGTGAGGAAAGGAAGAGATAAGTGTGGAAGTAATAATACAAGACTGGTATGTGACAGAATAGTAACACTAAAATAGTGGAAGAATGAAGTGTAGCAGATCAGTATATTGAGCCTAACCCAAACTAAACCTCAGCACCTGTGGATGCCTCTAATCAGTTCAAACACCTGGTTACCTTCCTTAACTTTGTAGATGGTGAGTCTCTTGTAGGTAGTGTGCCTCTTGTGAGTAGTGTGCTTGGGCAGTGAGCCCTAATTGGCAAGTGCCATTTTGTACTTCTATTCTTTTAATAGAGAATACAATCTTGGGTTAGTCACCCCATGGTTTTTTCCTTAACAGGGTTTTCCACATAAAAAACCTTGTGTTATGTGTGTTGATTTCTTTTCTGCTCTCATGTTCATGTATGCTTATATGTTTTAACACTGCACTAATTGTTAAAAAAGAAAAGAAATTTAAATAATTAAGATAACTGATTCACCCCCCCTCTTAGTTATCCACCTTGTTTCCAACAATTGGTATCAGAGCTAAGTTCCTCCAAACAGAGCCTAATAGCTTGAGGAAGATCTGGGAATCTCAATGGATATGTATGGTATGAGGGAACAACTTCAATCTACCCTAGATGATCTTGAGCAATCTCACTCTGAAGTCAATAACCTAAGGGAAAGACTCAAACAAGCTGATCAATTCATAAATGAACTAAAAGAAAAACTGAGTATCTTGGTGAAAAAGAGAAAAGAACTTCTTCAACAATTAGCCAGTCAAAGTGAAGCTAATGATACTAATAAAGATCTAAATGAGAAAAACAAGTTATGTGAGAAGCTATCAAAAGAGGTCATTATGGTAAGACATGAAATGGAATCAGGGGTTATGCAATTCACCCAAGAAATTGAAGAGAAAAGAAAAATTGAAGATAATCTAAAACAATCTCTCAAGGAGAAGTCAGAAGACTGCCACAAAATGGATAGAATAATTAGGCATCTGGAATCTAATCTTGAAGAAGCTAGAGATAATGAAGAACAACTTGAGAATCAAATAGACACTCTTAAAAAGGATCTTCAAACAAAAAATGAATACAACGAGAAATTCAAGATAAGCTCTACTCAACTTGAAGTTCTTCTTGAAAGACAAAAGAGGGTAGATGACAAGCATGGCTTGGGGTATGAGAAAGGTGAAATCTTTGGATCCGGTCAAAAGAACTCTGGATCAGGAAATCCAAGGAATAGGCCTAGAAGACCTCCGGTAAGGAAACCAAATGCTCAAAGATATCCATCCTTCAATGGATACTGCTACAACTGTAATAACTTCGGTCATAAGGAAAATTAGTGCAAAAGAAGAATGAATCAAACTAATTCATCCTTCTTCGGACAGTGTTTTAATTGCAAAAGGTATGGTCACAAATCTCATGAATGTAGAAATATGCAAATAAACAATTCATTCAATGGTAGATGCTTTGCATGCAATAGAATGGGACATATGGCTAATCAATACAGATCAAGAGGATATCAGTCAAGTATACAAATAAATATAGTTTGCTACAATTGCAATAGAGCCGGTCATATTGCTAAATTCTGCAGAAGTAAGAATCAGGATAAAAAGGGTCCGGTGCATTATAATCAAAATCAAGACAGAGCAAAAGGAAAAGTAAATGCGGAGGAATTTCAAAGGGAGATGAATAAAATTTGGGTGAAGAGAAGTACAAAAAATGTTGGGGATGGATCCACACTAGAATCTGGTACTGATATTCCTTCCAAAACCTAAATAGATGAGTTCTAGCTCAGGGGGAGTCACAAAAGAAAATAAATTCCCCCAGCTAGTCAATCGGTGCCTGAAATTGGCACATGGAAAGTTGTGGATTAAAGGGTTCTCAGAGAAATATCTAAATAACCCTTGGTAAAAATATGAAAGATCTGTAAGGAGTTTTGAAGAGGTTTAATCATCCAAGATTGATCTGATTTGACAGTCATCTGGTAAAAGCAAGTTTTTCACAGTTAGATCCGGTATGATTCAAAATTGAATTATCTTGATCTACAGATAAATGGAATGATTGGCGAAAGAGAGATACATTGTCAATTATCTCCAAGAATAATTCTAAGTGCATCTCAGTGATTCAGAAGGATCTCTCTTAGAACAAGGTCAGAACAAGGAAACTAGAATGACTTAAGGTGTGCATTTATTGCAATATGAAATTAGGGTTTGCACAAAAATACAAGGGTTCTTTTGTTCATCATTTGCACATTTGCATTTGAGAAGAAGAAAGAAAGAGCTCTGTAACAATATTGCTTCAACCCTCTCAAGGATCAACCACAGAATCTGATTCAATCAGTGATCTTTTCTGGCTCATATCGTGAACCCTAGAAGCATAAAAAGGTCTCTCTCTGAATCTTTTGGAAGATGGCTACTCCAAATGTTGTTAAGATCACTAATAGGCCATACCCTAAGTTCAAGAAGCATCCTTACAAATCCCTAGAAGTCGATCCCTTAGGTGCATTCTCTAGAATTCCCCATAGGGTTCTACACATAGAAGATGTTAGGGTATACATCCATGCAAATATTGAGGAATTTGGAGAATCAAAGCTGATGGATATCTCCCACAAACAACTAATAGATGAAACCTTTGAACTCAAACCTCAATACAAGGCCATCCGGGATAAGCATTTTAGACATTGCATCCACTTTCCCTATTTTACAAAAGATGAATGGGTCTGATATGTTCTTAGCAGAATACATGACAATTTCATGTGGTTGATGAGGCCATTCAAGATAACAAAAGATGCCATTAGGGCAGTAACCGAATTGCACTCATCTGGTGGGTTGCCTACTCTTAAATCTGTCAAGAATCAGATAGTGAGTGAGGCTACCAGATCAAAGTTTGACAAGAGAGCAATGATAATAGAAGATATCACAGATCCAAATATCAAATTTGTCTCCATGATAATAGGCAATAAAATATATTACTCTAGCAGGGAGAATTCTGTGTCCAGAACTGTAATCTACATTGCTTATCAGATGTTAAGGGAAATGCAGATTATAATCTTTGCAAGCTTCTCCTGAACCATCTGTTGGAAAATTTATAGAAAATAAAGAAGGATAAGAAGAACTCATTTAATTATGGTGGCCTAATACTATGTCTCTCTTTTTACTATATGAATGAGCTACCTGGATCAAGTGGTTGGGTATGGTAAAATGACAAACTGGTTGCCATACAAATTAGAGATTATATGTATGGGCTTGGTGATGCCAAGGCTCAAAGTACAACACTCTAGGGATACTTAAAAAAATTCCAAAGTTTGATGCAGACCAGAGAAAGAATTCCACAAATAATAGTTGAAAAATACAAAGATACAGTGTGTTTCATGGTAGACACTGATCAATGCCTAATGGAGACAGTGGAGCCCAAAACAGTCTGGATTATGCCAATGGGCTATGAGGTAGATGAGAAAATCTTGGAGCTGCATATCCAACGCTTGCTAAGTCAGCCTAAGGACCCTGAGGTAGAAAGGTTTGGAACCTTTTAGGAATTGAGTGTAAAAATACATGTTGAACTGAGACAGCCAGAGATGAAAAGGAAAGTGAGAAGGGAAGTAGAGGAAGTTGCCAAAAGATATGGCATATCGAAGGAGCTAGTTGATGCAAACAGAGAGAAAATAGAAAGAGCATTGAAAGAGAAACAAGAAGAAGAAAAGGAAAGTGTTCCGATACAAGCCTCCTCCCGGGCCAGATCCTCCAAGAGCTCTACACCTGCCACCTCTAAGAGCCCAAAAGTCTCAAAAATGGAAGCCAAGACATCTAGAAAGGGAGAGAAGAGAATAAAAATAAAGGCCACAAGGTCATACATAAGTCAAAAGGATGATGAAGAGACAGAGACTGATGAGGAAGCCAAGAAAATGAAGAAGAAAAAGAAAACATCCATAGAATCCTTTGCTGGTAAACATAAAGAAGAAGAGGTAGAAGAATTTGTTGAAAGGTACACTCTTTATGTTGATGATGTTATCAAGGCAGTCACAATGGATGGAAATATGCAACCATTAACAGAATTTTATGATGAGTTTAGTGATACTGACAAGAAAATCTTGGAAGATGCTACAGTCAACTATCTAAACACTTATAATAAAGCATCCATTGAAATCATCTCTCTAATTCCCAAAATCCTAGAGAAGGAACTTGAAATGAGAAAGCAGAATGCTAAGGCAAAGGACCTAAAGATCTGGGAACAGATTGCTATTCAACTCTATCCTTCCATTACCTCTCAAAAAATGAACGTGATCTTCAAGGACTGCAAGGATGAGTTCCAGAGAAAAGCAAGAATGAACCAGCTTATGCTTGGAGAGATTGATCAGGTGGCAAAAGAAATAGAAGACATCCTTCGAAATGCCTTCATGAGATTCAATCTCCCTATTATAGAGGAAATAGATGAGGAACCCTCTACCATGGATGTAGAAGGATTGAGTACATTGAAAGAAGAATCCACTGAGAAAAATGTCGAAGAGTCCAAAGAGATGGATAACGAAGAGACCAAGGACTTGGATTCCTCTATTCTTGAAGAGGAAAATCATAATAACATCTCTCCTCTGGATGCCACTGTAGATTTAGGAACTGAAGGAGAAGGAAGAAAAGAGGAAAAGGTAAGTCAAGAAGAGGAGAAAAAGGGAAGAGAAGAAGAACAAACAGAGAAGATCTCTGATGACAGCTCTAAGGCTACAAGAGGAAAGAAGTCTCTGGCAAGAGACACTGCAGAGGTAGTGAAGAATTTCTTGACCAAGGAAATGATGGAGATAGATGAACTGGAACTATTCCAAGTACCACTCAATTTTGACTCCCTCTCTCTAGTCCAGACAATGAAGGTAGCATCTTTTGCTCAAGTGAAAGCAAAAGAAAAGCTTCTGAAGTCTCACATGTAAGACTATGAGATGATAGAGATTGCATCCAGTGTGTTGGAAAAGATCATGCCATCCTTCCAAAAGGATCGTTCAGCCTCTTCATCCAGTAATCTGAAATCTCTTGTTAATTCTGTTAGCACACATTTTGATTCTTTAGAGAAATCAATAGAAGAGAAAGTCTGGAAAGAGTTTTTGGGTAAGATATTCTCTAAAGTACAGGGACTCATAGAAAATGATAGGAGAAATCTAGATATTGGGATAAAGAACCTAGAAAATGCTCTTAAAGATGGCAGAGAATTATACAAATTTTGTTTATCTTGGTCCACAGTGATAGCAGACATTGGAAAGGTGGAAGAACAAGAGAGTAAATTGTCAAGTTTATCTCAGAATTTTGATCCTCTCACCTCATCCATAATGAATCAAGAGTGTCAGGGTATTGCCACTATAAATAAAATAAAGAGGCTTGAAAAGGAGAAGCAGAATAGAATAAGTAGATTGAGTGAACTAAGAGGGATAATTATCCCTAATTTAGAGGCAATGCATGAAGCCCTAACTGATGTTCAAACCACAGCCCAAACCAGTGATCTGGTAGACTTAAAGAGGGTAGAAGCTTTTGCATTTTTGTTAAGTGGTCACATCTTAATTTTAGACAGGATGAAGTAGAGTTGGGCAACAGAAATTGTCCAGTTGAAAACCACTTTTGCAGATATACTTAAGTATATGTAAGTATAACATGTATATACTTATGCGGCTATGTACAGGTTGATTTTTGCAAATTTTGGTGTGCAAATTTCACCCTTTTCCATTGATGTCAAAGTGGAAGTGAGGAGTAGTAAAAAATGTGGAATCCAGCTAAGGGGGAGCTCTGGTACAAGTGTACATAAGACAGAGCATCAGCCAAGGGGGAGTTTGTTACAGCACTTAGCTATTTTTCACTAAGTGTTGCCATCAATGCCAAAGGGGGAGATTGTTGGCAAGAGACACTGTGTGGCTTCATGAGTGTTGTCATTGACGGCAACAAAGTCCATCCCACTCATCTGCAATACATAGTATGTCTATATCGGAAGTCTGATTGAAGAGTGTTTTGATCCAATGAACAATAACAGAGCATGCAGCAAGGTCTAACAATCAGGTCTGAATCTCTCAGAGGAAGTATCTTAGCAAAGTACAAACTTGGGGAAGTTAAGAGGAGTACCATGACTACTACATTCCAGAGATTGAGCCTCCAATGATGAAAGAGTGAAAAGATACAAGCACCTAAGTGTTGGTTTCCTGACAGGCAGAGTAGACTGAGGAAGAACTGACTGGCAGAGCATCAGACCTTAATCCGAATGAGAAATTGATGATGGTCAAGCTATTTGAGGAATCATACATGGTTGTCCAACATGTTTAATGACCTCTATGTCTATGTTTTGATACGCATCACATATTGAGCATGGATCTAGCCGATAGATCAGTATTTAGTAAATATCTTGAGTATTCCAGTTACAAACTAGAAAGATGTTGAAATCCTTGGTGCGGATATATATACCAGATGGATTTCGGTATGAAGGTGTGTGTGTTGAATGACAATGTATGAGGAAAGGTAGAGATAAGTGTGGAAGTAGTAATACAAGACCGGTATGTGACAAAATAGCAGCACTAAAACAGAGGAAGAATGAAGTGCAGCAGATCAGTATATTGAGCCTAATCAGAACTGAACCTCAGCACCTGTGGATGCCTCTGATCAGTTCAAACACCTAGTTACCTTCCTTAACTTTGTAGATAGTGAGTCTCTTGTAGGCAATGTGCCTCTTGTGAGTAGTGTGCTCGAGCAGTGAGCCCTAATTGGCAAGTGCCATTTTGTACTTCTATTCTTTTAACAGAGAATACAATCTTGGGTTAGTCACCCCGTGGTTTTTCCCTTAATAGGGTTTTCCACATAAAAATCCTTGTGCTATGTGTGTTGACTTCTTTTCTACTCTCATGTTCATGTATGCTTATATGGTTTGATACTGCACTAATTGTTAAAGAAGAAAAGAAAGTTAAATAATTAAGATAACGGATTCACCTCCCCTCTTAGTTATCCACCTTGTTTGCAACACATGCTTGGTGAAATGAATTTCTTCTTGGGTCTGCAAATCATTCAGTCAAATAAGGGCATCTTCATATCTTAGTCCAAGTATATAAAAGAGTTGTTGAAAAAGTTTGGAATGGAGGATTCAAAACTAGTAAGTACTCTTATGATAACCGGATGCAAGTTGAGTAAAGATGATGATTCCTCTAAGGTAGATTAGAAAAGGTATAGATCAATGATTAGAGGACTACTTTATTTGACTCATACCAAACCTAATATTATGAATGCAGTTGGCCTTGTTGCTAGATTTTAGGCTGATCCTAGAGAATCTCATGTTGTAGCAGTCAAGAGAATTTTTAGATATCTAAAGGGAACATCTGATTATGGATTATGGTATCCTAAGGATGATGATTTCACTCTTCATGCATGTACAGATGTTAATTGGACAGGAGATGTGGATGACAAGAAGAGTACTAGTGGTGGTGCATTTTTCTTGGGAGAGAGATTGGTTTCTTGGTTGAGCAAAAAGGAGGCAATATCTATGTCTACTGCAGAGGCAGAGTATATAGTAGTAGCAAGAGTTGTAATCAAGTTTTGTGGATAAAGCAAATGTTGAAGGATATTAGAATTGTGTTTGAAGAGCCTTTTACAATCTTCTATGATAATTCAAGTACAATAAACATCTCAAAGAATCCAGTGTTGCATTCAAAGATAAAGCACATATCCATCAAGTTTCACTTTTTAAGAGAGAAGGTAAATGATAATGAAGTTAGATTGGAGTTTGTTCCTTCAAAGGATTAGATTGTGGATATCTTCACTAAGCCTCTACTTGAGGACACTTTTGAGTATCTTAGAGAGAAGCTAGGGGTGATTACCCCTCCTATTTAGAACTAAGGTGTACTAGTGTGCATCAGTCTGGTGGAACTCACAGTCATATCTTGTGATCTGGATTGGTGTTAAGGGTTTGCTACTCAGGGGGAGTAGTCAGTATGTTCTAAGTTTGGTTTGGTCTTGTCTAAGAAACAAAAAGGGTGAGAGATGATTGCAAATATGCACCCTTTACCATTGATTTCAAAGGAGGAGAGAAGTCATGTGAAAAACTTGGAAGTAAGCAAAGTTGCTGGTGAAAGGGGGAGCAATGAAGAAAGTGGTTATAGGTGTGATAAGACAAAGTAGGAGATTTTCTTGTCTTGAAGGTTGAATCAATTTTTCACATCATATGTTTCCATCAATGACAAAGGGGGAGATTGTTGCAAATATGTGCATATGATGTGTTTTCATTGATGTCAACATATCTCTTTGTCAGAGATAGTGAAGACAGTGCAGTTTAGTAAAGTAAATTGATCAATATTCCTAGTGAGATGAAAATCAGAGTCTACAGACCAAAGGGATTTGTAGAGGATTGTCTGAAGTTGCTCCAGTTAAGATTTGAGAGCTTCGCATGAAGGATTGATGAAGTTATGGCTATCTAAGCAGAACTGAGTTTTGCAGTGTTCAGAGGTAAAAAAGTGGCCAGAATTTAGTCTGGATTGCTTTGCATTAGAATATTACCATCTGCAGTTCTAGTGGTATGTTAGGGATGTTGGTGTGTATCCTCAACTCAAGTGGTTCATGGTTTGGAGGTCTGCAAGCAATCTTTCTAGTGTGACAATCATGATAGTTAGTGTTCTTGAGTTTCTGGTCATTTGAGGCAGTGTGGTTGTTCTAGTTGATTTCATTGTGGTTATGGTGGTCTTCAGATCGTGTGCCTATTGTGTTGGTGGTTTGCATGGAGGAATCATCTTGTGGTTGAATATTTCTCCTTGGGTGTTCCTATTCTTTCCAGTCTTGGGCAACCGGATGCTTGGTGTGTGTTGTGGATAATCTAAGAAGAGTTCCATGGAGCGTGGCGTGTTGTTAGATGAAGATTTGAGTCCCAGATATGTTTGGCCGATAGTGTAATGGTTCGCATATAGAATTTTAAGTCTTGTGATTGTAATTTCTTGTAATACCTATCTTGAAGAATGTTCTAGATAGATGATTGTAAGGCCGACTTTGATGTTCATTCCAAAGTCGATGTCATGTATAAATAAGTGTTGTGAAGTCGTGGAAATGTGGGAATGTGAACGAAGATGCGGATTTAGTGAGGAAGTGTTTGGGGGCAGAGAAGAGGTGTTGTGAGCTTCAATGGAACTAAACTTTGGCATGAAGAAGATGTTGTTTCTCAGTTCAATTCATCTGTGTTAATCTTGTGAATGTTTTTGTAGACAATGAGCCTCTTTTGAGCAGCGAGCTCTAGGAAGTGCACTTGAAGGCAAGTGCCTTCCCATTTTTCTATTCTTTTAACAGAGAATAAATCTTGTGGGTTAACCCCCACTGTGGTTTTTCCCTTAACCGGGTTTCCACATAAAAATCATAGTGTTATGTGTGTTGATTATGTTTCTACTCATGTGTTGTTGATTCATGCTTTCATGGTTATATCATTAATCTGTTAATAAGAGGTAAAGAAGATTAAATGCAGCAAAAGATAAAAGTTTTATGACAATTGATTGACCCCCCCTCTTAGATGTCTACCCTAATTTCAATAGAAACTTCTTCATTTTGAGACTTTATCAATATTTATTGTTGCCAGATTGTGTGGAGTAAGGTGAATTATGTAGATTGTCATACCCAAGAGAGGTCCCTAGCAAGTTGTATAGGGGAGTAGACAACCTAGGGATCGTTTATTGTGAAATTGTGTAAGATCTATTCTACGTCATTATGGTTCTATTTAGCACTAACCATTCCAATCCCATTGAAAATATACATGATGTATAGAATTGATATCTATGATGTTTAAATGTTAAGAGTTGTTGCAATGAATCTAATTATAAATAATGTACTAATGATATAATCATGCTTCTAGGATAAGTAATGATGATATTATAGAATTCCAATGGACAGAATGGTATAACCAAATCTTTCTGGAATTGGGGTTTTTTGTAAGCTTGCTGATTTGTTTAAGTTCTAAAAAGAAGTGTGGATGAAAGTTTTAGGGGCTGATCCAAATGTGGACAGCCAAGGTAAGAAATTTTATATTATTTCTATTTCTTTATGAATGGATGTTTGAGATGATTGTATAAGTGTTAATCAATGTGTTATGAATTTATGATGTTTAAATTTGAATGAGGAAAGTTTTATGGATGCCTTATGGGGAATTTGTATGGAGTTTGGTGTTATTGATTGAAATGGAGAATGGGTGTTGGTGAAATGGGGATTGAATAATGTGGAATTTGGGAGTTGTTTTTTTATGGGAGTTTTTGTTATGATAAGGGAGTTGTTGTTTCAAGGGACCTATTGATTAATGGGAGTTCTTTTGTGAGAAAATCTATTTAAAGGGAGACTTTTTGTTCTTGGGAGTTTTTGTTGTGTAAGGGAGCTATAGAAAAACTTAAACCCCAATAGAGGATCCCTTCTCTTCTTTTATAACAGGAAAGCTTATGATTGATTTTACGATTAAAGTCCTTGATTAATGGATCAATATAGTTTATTGTTAATGAGTAAAGAAGATTTATTTTACACTCAGGGGTGGATTTGACCTAGTTGACACTATGGTTGGGTAGTGAGCGAATCTAGATTTCTCTATATTTTCCTCATTTGGTGATGCACATTTTAGGTTTTATACTATTGCATGATGGAAAAAAGAATATCTAGTCAACTTAGTAAATATTTTGATGAAATCTAACTATTGTTGGATGTGACAAAATTAGGAGATATTCATTTTCTTGATGACTTCTAGGAGGAAGTCCATTCTTAGGGGGGAAGAATGTAAGGCATATTTGAAACCTATTTATTAGTTATGATATTTTATTAAAAATAATTAATTAGTTATATTTCTTCAAAATAATTATTTAGATAATTTAATATTTTTTACAAAATAAAATCATGCATTGTCATTCTATGCTATTATAATTACATACTTTATAAAGATTCTTTTATTTTATATCACCTGCAAGAAATGGGACTAATATTTATTTGCAGTTTCAAGATTAGTGGAGCTAATTTTAGTTTATGAAAGAGGATGAGAGAAATAAGTGTGGGGAGTGGAAGATGGAAAGTCATATGTCTCCAATTTGGATCAGGAACCATTAGCAACTCTCATCAACTATCAATTATATACAGATTTCTACTAGATTTGGAAGGAAGAGGGAATGAGTAGGAATTCGAAAAGATGGGACCTGATGGAAATACTTAGTTTATTCGAGCATGCGATCTATTGAATAGGTCTTGTTCTATCTAGAAAGGATTTCAATTTTATGAATCATACATTTCAACCATCATTTGGAAATTCTCTGATGTTGGATCTGATTGTGTTTGTAATGAAATTGTGGTAATCTTTAAAACATGGCTTAAATGAATCCTATTTTTTACTTGTGCTCTATATTTATTTTTCTACATACAATAGTATTCTCTGCATCTTTAAAGTGTTTTCCTTAAACTTTGAATTTTATCCAAGTGCACCTTTGCATGTTTGATAGTTATAGAGAATGCTAACCTACTTTTATTTGAGATCAACCCACTCCAAAAGATTGTATCATTGTATACTCTTGGACCTATTCCGATTGGATCCACAAATTTGTATCGATATATATGCTCTTAGATCTTCATGCTGTTAGAACAATACTCCTATGCCTATATTCAAATTTAATCCTTAGATGCCAAGAAATCTCATCCTTGCAACTAATACAATCCATGAGATGACACTCTTTCTTTGATTCATAACCATCATTTTCATGTTTATCCTTTGACCATATCACACCATGCGGTGAAATTGGTTTCACATTATGCTTTAATGTCATGTCCCCTTTCCAAAAATAACATTTTCTATTTTTAGTAAGTCCCTCCTATCCAAAAATTGCAAGTCACTTTACATGGCAGCTTGGAGGGAAATTAATTATTTAATATTATGTTTGTTCCGATGCATTTTCAAATATAAAGGACAAATAAATATTAAATAAAATGTATTTAGAGCTCAAATATGCCCTTTGGGCATTTGGATTTGAGAGGGAATATTTTATGGAGATTTGGGGCAGATTTGTGAAGATATTTGCTAAAATAAGGACTACACCTTTGACAAGTGGATGGTGGGCATTGTTTGAAGCATCCAAGTGGCATATGGGAGTTGTAACTCCCAAGATTCAGGAATGGGAGATCTTGGACACCCAAGATGGCCTCTCACATCATAAAATAATGTAACATTTCATTTTGGGAGGCTAATGACATTTTCTTACTCTTTCTTGCAGAGCAGATGCTTGTGCAACTTTAGTGAACAGGGAAACCATTGAAGACGAGGCTTGTGGCCGGTGGACATGAGTTTCCAGTAACCTAAGGGTGGTGTTATTGGGTCAATACAGCAATCTTATCTCAAAGATTGCATTTGTGCAAACAAGATTTAGTAGTACAATGTTCTTGTGTTGTTGTAGGGTTTTGTAGTGATTTCGTAGTGTGTTTAGAAGTTGTTTGAGTTGCTGTTCGCATTTTCTATTTTATGGGGTTTGGTTTTCTATGTGTGCTGCTGTAATAAATTATCTACAGCATCATTCTACGGCCATATCAGTTTTGGGTGTGAATCTAAGAGTTTGGAGGCTTTGTAGTGAGTTATTTTATGTATATTTCAGCATTTTGCTTAATGGGTTGTGGCTGAAATTACGGGTTTGTTGTGATAGTTTGCTGCTGGGTAAATATTATGTATTAGACCTGCACATATGTGTTTCCATCAAAAAATAATAATAAAATTGGTTTGGATTTGTGTTACAATATTTTGGATGGTTTATTGTGCAAACTAGTCACTAGTTTCTAGAAATCGTGATGCATAGTTGTGTTGTTAATGCAAAGTCACTTTCAAATTTTGTGGGATTTTAATAAAAATTAGATTGTAGACATTTTAGTGGTATCAGAGAATGATCTTTCCATCCTGTAGGGTTTCTTGATTCATGCTTTTGAGTGAAAGAGATCTCAGAGCTTGGAGAAGAGAGCAAAAAAAGTTAACAGCTAACAGAGAAACTAAAGACGTTCAAATAATGATTGAGGATAGTGGTAAAAGTAAGGGAGAGGAAGCCGGTGAAAAAATTTTAGCCACTATGGATAGATTGGTTCTCATTATTGAACAAATGTGGACATATTAGAGTAAGAAAAATGGAGAAGATGCTATTGGTGAAGCAAGCACTTCCGGAGGAAGAAAGGCAACAACTATGTCAAGGAAAAAAGAACCCATATTTCTACCTGAGAATGGAGGAGGAGAAGTTACAATTGATGTTAACATAGAGGCCATCACTATTGAGGCAACATATAAGTGGTTTGAGGAGTATTCCAATCAATCACAAGCCTATAAAACAACAATTTCATTTGACAGATTTTTGGAGATCTTTGGTAAGGAACATAGGAGGAGGGAGCAAGATAGAGGAGAAAGAGAACTTAAAAGTAAACTAAACAAACTTGTAGCACCTAATTTTGATGGTAGTGATAAAATCTCAGCCAGAGCATGGTTACAAAAACTACAAACATACTTCACCCTCAATTCTATGACTGAGAAAGATGCTATTCAATTTGCAATTCTACATCTAGAAGGTAATGCTTATGAGTGGTGGTATCATGGGACCATTACTCAAGATCATGATCAGGTGAATACATTTACAGATTTCACCTAGAGGCTATTAGACTGCTTTGAACTCAGAGATGAAGAAGAGTATTTTAAAGAACTTTCAAAGATTAAACAAAAGACTATGGTGAGTGAGTATGTGGATGAGTTTTAGAAAATTGTTGTTATGGTGCCTGACATATCAGAAAAAAAGATTGTTTACCTCTTCTTGGAAGGACTTGAAGATCCTTTAGGAGGGCTTATCAAATCCTTTTCACCTACCACAATCTAAGAAGCAATTAGAAGAAGCTTGCAGCTTGAACCCACTTTTCCCAAGAAGAGCTTGGCACAACTATATAAGGGATTCTTTTTAGGACAACAAAAGAGTGGTTTCCAAAAGAAGACTTTCCCAGCCCCTATACAAAAGATTGCATCACCTGTACCATCTGCAGCCCCTAAGAAGATAGACCTCAATGACAGGAAGGAGCTTAGGAGGAGGAACCTTTGCTTCCATTACAAAGAACCATGGGACCCTAGCCATCGATGCCTTGGTAAGGGAAAGGTGCATTTCATTGAAGTATCTTCAGACCCTAAGTCTGAGGAGAATGAAGAATTTAATGACTCTATAGACCCTAGTTTTGAAGGAGTGGAAGTTGAAAACAACAAAGAGGGTTCCTTGGCAGCCCTATCAAGAGCCCCTAGATATCATCCATTCTAGGTTCGAGGAGTCCTAGCAGGACAAAGGAAGACTGTGTTGATTGATAGTGGAGCTACCCACAATTTCATTGATGAAGGATATCTGATGAAGAGGGGACTGAAAACTGGGGAGTTTGAAGGATTTAATGTCATAGTTGCTGATGGTTTTACAATGCCTTGCAAGAAAGTGATTCGGCAGCTCAACATTACTATGGGAGATTATAATCTAAGTGATGATTTCTATGTGGTGGGTATTGGTGAAACAAATGTGGTTTTGGGTGTGTAATGGCTGCACTCCATTGGAGGTTATTACCAAAACTACCAAACTATGGAATTCAAATTCCATTCAGATGGAAGACAAATTGTTCTAAGAGGCCTTTCAAGTGGAGTGCCAAGAGTAGTAACTGTGAAGAAGATGGAGAGGACTTTCAGGCAAGGGCAAGTAGCTTGGGCTGCAACATGCTTGATACATCCTTCGAGTTCCCCATAAGAAAAAGGTAAATTTCATTTTGAGATTAAAGAAATTTTGGATAAGCATAGTATTATTTTCAATGATCCACCTCCAGGTTTACCTCTAGATAGAGGATTTTAACATGTGGTTGAGCTGGAACAGGGTGCAAAACCTATTATTACAACTCCTTACAGACACCCACGAGGTTATAAGGAGGAGATAGAGAAGACTATTAGAGAGCTCTTGGATATGGGTTTCATCAGGCCTAGTTCTAGCCCATTTGCTTCATCAGTGGTGCTTGTGAAAAAGAATGATGGCACTCTTAGGATGTGTATAGATTATAGAGCATTAAACAAGAAAACAATCAAGAATAGATACCCCATTCCAAGAATAGATGAACTCATAGATGAGTTACATGGAGCAATTTATTTTTCAAAGATTGACTTAAGGTTAGGATACCACCAGATTCGCATGAGGGAGAAAGATATAGAAAAGATAGCTTTCAGATGTCATTACGTGCACTTTGAATTCTTAGTCATGCCTTTTGGCCTCACCAATGCTCCAGCTACTTTCCAATCTTGCATGAACCAGGTATTTAGTGAGTAACTCCAAAAATTCATGCTAGTCTTTTTTGATGATATTTTGATGTACAATAAAACATGGAAAGAACATTTGGAGCACCTAGATACAGTTTTGGGGATTTTAGAACATTAATCTTTCTATGCCAAAATGTCCAAATGTGAGTTTGGGCTGACTAAAATTTTATATCTGGGGTATGTCATAAGTGTTGAAGGAGTCAAGGTAGATCAACAGAAAATTCAAGCCATCCTAGATTGGTCACCACCTACCAATCTCACACAGCTAAAGGGTTTCTTCAGACTATGTTGTTACTACATAAGGTTTGTGAAAGGTTTTTCACAATTTGTTGTTCCATTAACTGATTTGACAAAGAAAGGAGCATTCATGTGGACAGAAGAAGCACAAAAGACTTTTGATAAGTTAAAAGAGGTAATGAGCTCTTGCCCTATGCTTGCAATTCTAGATTTTTCTCTTCCATTCGTAGTAGAATGTGATGCATCAGGGGAGGGTGTAGGGGCTGTCCTCACTCAGAATAAACATCCCATAGCTTTTGAGAATAGAAAATTGAGCAAATTAGAAAGAGGATACTCTATTTATGATAAAGAAATGTTGGCAATAATGCATGCACTGGAAAAGTTTAGACAATACCTAGTCTGTGGGAAGTTTATAGTAAAGACAGATCATAATAGTCTCAAGTTTTTTATGGAGCACAAGAACTTGAATGACCGCCAACAGAAGTGGGTAAGTAAATTACAAGCATATGATTTTGAGATTGAGTATATGAAAGGGAAGAATAATGTGGTGGCAGATGCACTTTCTAGGAAGCCTACTTTATGCTCTTTGTCAACTATTTCAGCTGATTGGAAGATGTCCATCATTGCTGAGTATGCAAAAAACCCCTTTGCTACTAACATCTTGGATGAGTTGGTCGAGGATCATAGGTATGTGGTGATGGATGGGCTGATCTATTACAAGAATCGGATCTATTTGGTGCCTGAATCCAAGGTTAAAGAGAAGATTCTAAGGGCCTTTCATGATACACCACTTGTAGGTCATCAAGGATATTACAAGACTTATAGGCAGATCCGTGAGAGATTTTCTTGGAAAGGGCTAAAGGAGGATGTGCATAGACACATTAAGGAGTGCATGGTATGTCAGTAGAATAAGAGTGAACAACTTTATCCTGTAGGGCTTCTACAACCACTACCCATACCTGGACAAAAATGGGAGAGCATCTCCATGGATTTTATTATAGGTTTACCCAAGGGGCAAGGTAAGGATTGTATTTATGTGGTGGTAGGTAGATTGACAAAATATGCTCATTTCTTCCCTATTACAATTGATTTTAAAGCACCACAAGTAGCGGAATTGTTTTTTAGAGAAGTTTTCAAATTACATGGGCTACCCAGAAACATAGTTAGTGACAGAGAGCAGATTTCTTAGCTCTTTTTGGAAGGAGCTCTTTCACTTAATAGGTACTGAACTCACACCCAGCGCAAGCTACCATCCACAAACTGATGGACAAACTAAAATAGTGAACAAGTGGATAGAGGGATACCTGAGAAATTATGTTTTAGATCAGCAACATGCTTGGGTGAAATGGTTACATCTAGGGGAATATTGTTACAACACTTTTTTTCATATGTCTATAGGTATGACTCCTTTTTGAGCTCTTTATGGGTATGATGCACTTTCCTTTGCTGATTTACTATTTTTAGATAGTCGTGTACCAACAGCAAGTGATCTAATAAATCAAAGTTAGGAGATTTTGAGGTCACTTAAATATAACTTACAACATGCACAAAATCGGCAAAAAATTTATGCACATAGGAAGAGGATAGAGAGAGTATTTGAGGTTGGGGACTTGGTCTTTGTGAGATTGAAGCCATATAAACAGAGTACATTGAAGAAGAATGGGGCTGAGAAACTCAAGCCCAAATACTATGGTCCATACAAAATCATCCGAAGGATCAGAGAAGTGGACTATGAGTTGGAGCTTCCTTCAGGTAGTAAAATTCATAATGTTTTCCATGTTTCATTCTTGAAGAAAGTGGTAGGACAGCAAGTTGTTACTTCACATGATTTACTGCCATTGGATGATGAAGGGAAATTAACTCTAATTCCAGAAAGAGTGTTGGAAACAAGGGAGAAGAAACTCAAAAATAGGTGCATCACAGAATATTTGATGAAATGGAAGAACTTTCCAATTGAGGATGCATCATGGGAGGGACCTGAGATACTTGAGCATCCTAATCTCCATTGCTTGAGGACAAGCAAATTCTAGTAGGGAGGACTTGTCATGTCCCCTTTCCAAAAATAACATTTTCTATTTTTAGTAAGTCCCTCCTATCTGAAAATTGTAAGTCACTTTACATGACAGCTTGGAGGGAAATTAATTATTTAATATTATGTTTATTCCAATGCATTTTCAAATATTAAATAAAATGTATTTAGAGCTCAAATATTCCCTTTGGGCATTTGGATTTGAGAGGGAATATTTTATGGAGATTTGGGGCAGATTTGTGAAGATATTTGCTAAAAATAAGGACTACACCTTTGACAAGTGGATGGTGGGCATTGTTTGAAGCATCCAAGTGGCATATCGGAGTTGTAACTCCTAAGATTCAGGCATGGGAGATCTTGGACACCCAATATGGCCTCTCACATCATAAAATAATGTAACATTTCATTTTGGGAGGGTAATGACATTTTCTCACTCTTTCTTGTAGAGTAGATGCTTGTGCAGCTTCAGTGGACAGGGAAACCATTGAAGATGAAGCTTGTGGCCGGTGGACATGAGTTTCTAGTAACCTGAGGGCAGTGTTCTTGGGTTGATACAGAAATCTTATCTCAGAGATTGCATTTGTACAGACAAGATTTAGTAGTACAATGTTCTTGTGTTGTTGTAGGGTTTTGTAGTGATTTTGTAGTGTGTTTAGAAGTTGTTTGAGTTGTTGTTCGCATTTTCTGTTGTATGGGGTTTGGTTTATTGTGCAAACTAGTCACTAGTTTCTAGAAATTGTGATGCATAGTTGTGTTGTTAATGCAAAGTCACTTTCATATTTTGTGGGGTTTTAATAAAAAATTAGATTGGGAACATTTCATTTAATGGGTGTCGGTACCCTATTCCATACCTCTCTTTTAGGCTCAAACTAGGAGGATGTTGCCACCAACACTATTATTGGAACTATTTGTGCCCTGGTGGCTTTGACATTTTCCAATCCAAAATTCCAAGGATTGCCTATGTAATTGGTATAAGGAGGTTAATTCATTATACTTTCAGGCTAAATCATTGTTCTCTGTAGAAGTTTATATGCTTGAGAAAGTCCAAGACAAACATGTAAGCACTCTTTATTTTATTTGAAGTGTGTTGTGTTTAGAAGATCAATAAGTATCTTGGTGCTTTAGGTTATTGAATATATATTGACAGGTTTTTATGTAAATAATACCATAAATTTTATTGGAATTCTAAACATGAGTTTTCTTTAGGACATTTTGTCATATACATCACATGACTTCTCTCTATTTTTACTTATTGCAATCATGTCTACCAAGGCCATCATTTTTCTATGCACACCTCCATCTTACCTACAACCATAGATTTCACATTGAATTTGAACCAGTTAAGAACTTAAGACCATAGCTCTCAGCCTAGGGGAAATATCTATGAGGTCTGATGGGAAATATCTGAGATCGATGGGCATTGTTGTCACCCCATGGTTGCTATATGAAATCATTCTCTCAACCATTTACTTCTTTGCAAGGTTATACCCTACTCTTTAGCTAAACAGAAACCTCTTGGTGATGGTACATTTCCACCAATAGTGTCTTTTGGACCCATTAATTTGTAATCTCTACTCCAAGTCTTTAATCCCATAGATGATTATTTATAAACAAATGCACCAAAATAATTTAATGGTTTCTTTAAACTAATAGTGATAGCTTCCTCAATGTCAGGGGTATGTTAGAGGCACTTTTATCTATGGATTTTTATTCAATGATTTATTCCATGAAACACCTATTGTCTCCATTGTAGTGAAATAGGGGTATCTAGAATCTAATCTTTATGAGCTAGTTGGGAGTTCTAAACATTACAGATCCTTGTAATCACTTAGACTAAACTTTGAAACAAGATGCAGGTTGATTAAGTTGTGAGGATGTTGAAGGTAAGAAGTTATATAAATTATTGCCTGAATAGGTGTTCCTAAATCTTTGTATTTGGAGTAAGATATTATGAGTTTATCAACATAATGATTCAAAAAATATATTGTTATTTTGGGATAGATGGTTAATCAGTTTTATATAGTTTGTCTATAGTGAGAATATTTTGATTTACCCTATTGGAAAGATGAACATGCTTAGAGGATTTACTCATATCTATTATTATCCTTTATTTGTCTATTTTATAGTTTATATAATGACAAGAAGTATTGTGATTTCCATTCCTTAAAAAAACAATGGATAGTATCTTGTTTGACTTTATCTTATGTAATGAAACAATTGGTAAGGCATAGCATAACATTAGAGGATTTTTTGAATTAAATGTGAATGAGGTGCAATGGTTTATGTCGTGATTAAATAGTGGAGCAGCATTCTTAACTATGTTGATTCATTCCTAATTTAGATGTTTAAATGCGGAATTTGTTTGGTATCACATAATCATATCCTCTGTAATAGTAATTCTTAGGTTTAAGTTTTTCCTTAGATATTTAGTAGTTTTATGTTATTATTTACTATAAATATAATCAAGGATATTAAGGCTTTCAAATGTGGAAACTTTCTAGGGAAAATCATGTGGAATTAGGTGCCTTACTTTGTAGGATAACAAATCCATTGGTTTCATAAATTATGTTAGATTATAATATCTTTTATTAGTTTGTGATTTTGTGTATTCATGTGAATCTAAGTGAAGGAAGTGTTTCAAGTATACTTTTAACCTAATTGAATTCATGCTATGATAGGTTTATAATTAATTCTTGTATCAAATTTTATTGCATAGCTAACAATTATAAATGAATTGGGCTCATTATTCTCTTTTGGGAATTCTTTTATTAAAAGAAATAAAGAATTTTTCCTTTAAACTAATGTATAGATATAAAATCAAATCTATTCGATATGATTTAGTAATATGTTTCATTGTTGTATTAATAAGTACATTATGGTTGTTGAAGAGAATGAAATGTCTCTCTAATCATTTCTTTCTTGAATGTCAGAACTTAAACTATGTTCGATTACTAAATTAGCTTGGAGAAATAAGTATTGTTCTCATTGTAAATAAGATCTTATGTTATCCTTGTTTGATTAGTTAAGCATAAAAGTAATTTGTATATCCATTTGAAGGAATTCATTAGTATTTTGTGAAGTCTTATGAGAATGGGAAAGGTAAATCTTAATCCTCTTTTGTCTTAAGAATGGGTTAAAATGTGAATGTGTATCTAAAATTGAGAAGATGTTGATATCATTTTAGAAGTTTGGATTTGTTTGATATCATCTTGTGATTGTAATTTTAGTTCTAGAACTATGAAGTCTCTGCACTACACATATGTAGGCAAGTTCATCATGAGCCCCAAAAACATTAGGTCATCCCTTAGGGCCTTTGTCTTGTTATATAGAACAAATTGACATCTCTTTTGTATATTTAATGACTTTGTGGAACTAATGTTTACATTTAGTGTGAAGATTTTGTTATGATATTTGTACAGGATATTGGAGCTAATAAAGTTTCTTCTCACTTTACAAATGGATAATTATTTAGCATTTACTATAAATGTGTATAAATTTGTATAACTATATATGAAATGTTTGTCTCTTAAATTTGAGTTACGATATTGAATGATACTATACTTATGATGAAGGGGGCAAATCACAAAACACACAATAACAGATATTAAACACAGCAAATAGAACTTTCTTTTATTGAATTGGGCAACTCATTACATTACAGAAGCTCAATTACAATCAGAGGACAAATCCTCTATTGGCTGCAACACATTACAACTTTCCCACCCTCAAGACTCTAGAATCTTCAACCTTCTGTAACCCCAAATCAGCTAGGGTTTCTATTTTCCACCTATTCTTGACTCCACACTGGCCCCCTTGACTCTACTACCACCTAGGGTTCCCAAAATAGTCATAAATAGCACTTTTTGGTGGCCTCCAACTAAATTTTGAATTTTGCAACTCCCTCCAAAAGTAGGTCAACTTCCGGGAAGCATACCTTTTGATCCGGGTGTCCGATTGACAAACCGTTTTAAGTGCCAGAAAGCTCGCGATGTAAACTATCACACTAGAAATCTGTAAATAGATGTTTGTCAACTTTTTGAGATGTTATGAGAAGTTTTAGTGCCTCATATCTTGTTCCATAAATTTTTAGGGGCTTTTTGGAAAATAAAAACTTTAATATTTTTCAGCTCACAAATGATCTTTACTTGATTCCTTCGCCAAAGGTCTTATATTTCCATTATGTAACTTTCTGGAAGTTTTTGCTTCATTACGTGCCCAAATGCAAACTTTCTAAAAATAGCAGGTACACTTTCCTAAACTGGCAGGTCGCTATTTTTAGCAGTTTTGGAAAAACTGAAAGTCCCACATTATTATTCTGGATATTATGGAACCAAAAACACTAATTATGGGAAGAAATTAGAACAACTACAATGGTTTTGAATTAACTTCTTTTTGGGTGATGCAAGATTGCCCTTACACCTCTGGATGCTCCTGCATTAGACACCCAGGGTAATTTGAGAAGTGACCCTGTCACGTCTCAGGTGTTTGTGTGAGGAAAACCCAAATGGTCAACCTCTGCCTTAGACAACCAAGAAGAATCTTTAATAGGCCTTCCTTTCCATTTCACTAGATATTCTTCGTATTGCTTGTTCCGAGTGCTCCTTCCCACATGGCTATCCAAAATCTCTTCTATCTCCTCTATTGAAGTAGATGCCAGAATACTCCACTGTACTTCTGTTGGTCCATCCTCTATTCCACCTTCATGATATTCTGATAAATCAGCAATGTTGAAAACATGAGAAATATTGATCCCACTTAGCAGCTCTACCTCATATGCATTTCCTGAATCATGCTTCTTCATGATTCTGCATGGTCCAAATTTTTTCATTTTCAATTTATTTTATGTTCCAACTGGGAACCTTTCTTTTCTCAAGTGAACCATGACTTCATCTCCCACCTGGAACTCCTTATACCTCCTCTTCTGATCTACAATAGCCTTGTATTGAATATTCATCTTATTAATGTGCTTTCTCACTTCTTCATGCAATTTCTTCAAATGTTCTGCAAAGTCTTCAGCTTTAGCACTTGTCTTTTCTCTATTGTCTAGCTTCCTTAACTCAGAAGCATTTCTCAGGCTATTACCATATACAATCTGGAATGGTGATTTACCAATACTCCTATTGACATAATTGTTGTAGGCAAATTCCACCTATGGTAAAATCGAATCCCATCCCTTGGGCTTATCTCCTACTAAGCATCGTAGCAGGTTACCCAAACTCCTATTCACCACTTATGTCTATCCATCAGTCTGTGGATGGCGTGCAGAACTGAACTTCAAGTCTGTCTTCAACTTCTTCCACAATGTCCTCTAGAAATAACCAACAAACTTGGTATCGCAGTCTCAAACTATGGTTTTGGTAGATCATGTAGTCTCACCACTTCCCTGAAAAATAAGTCTGCAATATGAACAGCATCATTAGTCTTCTTACAAGGAATAAAATGTGCCATTTTTGAGAATCTGTCCACCACCACAAAAATAGAATCATGTCCTCTCTGTGTCCTTGGTAAACCAAGAACAAAATCCATGCTAATATCATCCCATGGCTTCTCCAGTATAGGTAATGGTTGATACAACCCTGTATTCTGACTTGTTCCTTTTGCCATCTGACACACTCTACAACTCTACACAAATTTCCTCACATCTTGTTGCAACTGTGGCCAATAATAATTTTCACCGACAATGGCAATGGTCTTATCTCAACCAAAGTGTCCAACTAACCCCCCATTATGCTTCTCCTTAATTAGGTTCTCTCTCATGGAACTCCTTGGAATGCACAATTGGCTTCCTCTAAACAACATGCCATCTTGGATTATGAAATCCAACCATTTTGTCCTGTCCAAAGTAACAGGTTCCAAACAAGCTTTCCAAGCCTCTGCAAAATCTAGATCTTTAGGATACAAACTTTTGAGTTCATCAAACCCAACAACCTCTATCTTCATTATTGTCAACAAATTTCACCTTCTGCTCAAGGTATCTGCAACCCTGTTGGACTTCCCACTCCTGTGCTTCAAAACAAAAGTATAACTCTGCAAAAACTCAACCCATTTTAAGTGCCTTTGATTTAACTTTCCTTGACTATTAAGACACTGCAAAGCCTAATGATCAGTATATAAAACAAACTCTTTTGGCAACAAATAATGTCTCCATTTCTTCAAAGCCTGGACTATTGCATAAAACTCTTGATCATAAACACAATACTTTTTCTTGGCATCATTAAGCTTCTCACTAAAATAGGAAATGGGCTTACCTTCTTGGCTCAAAACAGCTCCTATACCACTACCACTAGCATCACAATCTACCTGAAATACCTTATTAAAATCCGGAAGTGCCAAAATAGGTTGTTCTATGACTTTCTGCTTCAATGTGTCAAAGCTCTTGTCTGCTCCTTTAGTCCATCTAAACTCTTTTCTATCCTCTCTCATTGTCTCAATTAGGGGTGCACAAATGCTACTAAAATTCCTGATAAACTTTCTATAAAACTTGCCAAACCATGAAAAGATCTTACCTCCGTTGCACTCCTTGGTGTAGGCCATTCAATGATAGCCCTTACTTTTTCTGGGTCCATCTTAAGACCTTCCTCTGAGACAAAAAATCCCAAGTATACCAACTCCTTCTTTGCAAAACTACATTTCTTCAAATTAATCAGTAATTTCTCTTCCCTCAACTTCTCTAGAACTCTTCTAATATGCATCAGATGCTCATCCTAAGTCTTACTGAAAATCAAAATATCATCCAAATAAACAATAACAAAACTTCCCAAAAATTCTTTCAGTACCTCATTCATGAGCCGCATGAATGTGTTTAGTGCATTGGTTAGCCCAAATGGCATGACTAACCACTCATACAAACCTTCCTTTGTCTTGAAGGTTGTCTTCCATTCATCTCCTTCTTTGATACAGATTTGGTGATACCCATTCTTCAGGTCAATCTTTGTGAAGTACTTGGCTCCACTCAAACAATCCATGATGTCATCCATTCTTGGCAATGGAAATCTATACTTGATCGTTATCTTATTGATGGCTCGAGAGTATGTACACATCCTCCATTCTCCATCCTTCTTTGGTGCTAGTATTGTAGGTACCACACATGGACTTAGGCTCTCCCTTATCAGTCCCTTCCTCAACAACTCCTGAACTTGTCTGTTTAGCTCTTCATTCTCTGCAGGGGTCATTCTATGGGCTGCCTTGTTTAGCAAACTGGCTCCTGGTATCAAATCCATTTGATGACTTATCTTCCTTACTGGTGGTAAACCTTCTGGTACATTATCAGAGATAATGTCTTAGAACTCTTCCAACATATCTGAAACTTCTATAGGTACATCTTCACATTTCTCTTGACTAATCTTAGGAATCAATGCAAAGCAATGATGCTCATGCTTCATACCCTCCAAAAATTTCCTACCATCTACCAAGCAAATTCTAGCAGTACTACATACCTTTTCTTCCACCTCCTTCAAGGGCTTCAACTTATGACGAACTCCATCCTTTGTTAGGGAATATGTGTTTGCACGGCCATCATGGACAGCACTCCTATCATACTACCACGGCCTCCCTAACAGCATATGACATGCATCCATCGGTATGATATCACACAACACCTCATCATGGTAGTCACCAATCTTGAACTTCACTAAACACTGCTCATTGACCAAAGCTCTATGGTCCTTCTGCAACCATGCAATCTGATATGGATGTGGATGCTTTCTTCTTGTCAACTTCAACTTGTCAACCATCTCCTCTGAAACAAGATTATTAGTGCTTCCACTGTCAATAATAATATCACAACACTTACCTTCACATTTGCACCTTGTGCGGAATAAACTCTTCCTCTGATTGGGTTCTCTCTCCTCATTCAACAAAGTTCTTTTGACAACTAGGGTTTCTCCCCTTTTAGCATCTTCAGAACGCTCAAACTGTGCATTTTCATCTACATGTGCAACTCATGCATTACCTTCAGGTCTTCTATTCATCCTTCCTTGATGTTGCGGACATTCATATGCTCGATGCCCTTCTTCTCCACATTGGAAACAAGTTCCTCTGAAACCTCCTCTTCCAGGTCCTTGCCCAGGTCTGCCTCTTCCTCTTCCTCTTTGCTCACCATTGTTCTGGTCACAAGGGAGGTAGGTATTATCACCTCTCTAATTTTGACTAGTGCCAGCTTCTTCACTTTTCTTTGCATCTTCATTTCGGCCCCCATAGGGTCTTCCACCAGTCCTTCCACCTTAACCTCTTCCCCTTTGCTTGTTGTCAAATCTTTTATTCAGCTTCTCTTCCACCTTCAGGGAAAACTGGTACGCATCTTCTATGGTGGTCATTCTGACCAGGCTCAACTCCTCTTGAATACTCGGCCTCAACCCATTAATGTAATGGGCTACCTTCTCCTTGTTGGGCTCTGCATGGCCTGTCCTGATATTAATTTTATAAAACTCTTCTGTATACTCCTTAACAAACTTGTTACCTTGCTTCAATCCTTGCAGCTTCTTCAACAACTCCATCTCATAGTCCATAGGAATGAACTGCTTCTTTAGTTTCTCCACCATCTAATCCCATCTGGAGATCTTTCCTTTTCCTCTTTTGTTCCTCTCTAATTGGACCTCCTTCCACCAAATATTAGCGTGGCCCTTCAACTTTGTTTTTGTAAACTTAACCCGATCTGGGTCCTCCATATCTTCATACTCAAAATACTCCTCCATGTCATTGATCCAATCAATAAGCTGTTCTGGATTCAAATCTCCAGAATATGTAGAAACTTCAATCTTGGGCCTCTTTTCGATCTTTGAAATGGCCCTCAACAACCTAACTTCTGTAGGATCTCCAGCAGCTTCTTGTTCTTCCTTAGATAGCTCTTCTTCATTTTCACCTTCACTTTCTTCTCTCGTCCTCGGCTCAAACCATCTTCGTAGCTCCTCTTGCAATGCATCGATTTGTCTTTGTAGGGCTCTAAAACCCTCTTCTGTCAAAGCATTCCTCCTAACACAATTTCTTCATGGAGGCATCTTGGTCTCCTTAGCAAACCCACAACCTTAGGTCCTGGTGCAAATTGCCTCACGATCGGTGATCTATCTACATACTCAGGAAACTTGGCTCTGATACCACTTGATGAAGCAGGCAAATCACAAAACACACAATAACATATATTGAACACAGCAAATAGAACTTTCTTTTATTGAACTGGGCAACTCATTACATTACAAAAGCTTAATTACAATCAGAGGATAAATCCTCTACTAGCTGCAACACATTACAGCTTTCCCACCCTCAAGACTCTAGAATCTTCAACCTTCTGTAACCCCAAATCAGCTAGGGTTTCTGTTTTCCACCTTTTCTTGACTCCACACTGGCCCCTTGACTGTACTACCACCCAGGGTTCCCAAAATAGTCGTAAATAGCACTTTTTCGCGGCCTCCAACTAAATTTTGAATTTTGCAACTCCCTCCAAAAGTAGGTCAACTTATGGGAAGCATAACTTTTGATCCAGGTGTCCGATTGACGAACCGTTTTGAAGCATCGAAAAGCTCGCAATGTAAACTCATGCTGGAAATTCGTAAACAAATTTCTATCAACTTTTTGAGATGTTATGGGAAGTTTTAGTGCCTCATATCTCGTTCCGTAAATTTTCAGGGGCTTTTCAGAAAATAAAAACTTTAATATTTTTCAGCTCACAAATGATCTTTACCTGATTCCTTCGCCAAAGGTCTTATATTTCCATTATGTAAATTTCTGGAAGTTTTTGCTTCATTATGTGCCCAAATGCAAACTTTCTAAAAATAGCAGGTACACTTTCCTAAACAGGCAGGTCGCTATTTTTAGCAGTTTTGAAAAAACTAAAAGTCCTACATTATTATTCTGGATATTATGGAACCAAAAACACTAATTATGGGAAGAAATGAGAACAACTACAATGGTTTTGAATTAACTTCTTTTTGGGTGATGCAAGATTGCCCTTACACCTCTAGATGCTCCTGCATCAACTTATGTTTTATTTTGAAGAATATTAAGTTGCAATAAGTAAATTTTCTCCCGTAATCATATTTCTCTTTTTATTTCCTTATGAAATTAATTTATTATTGTTGATTATTGTTTATTTCCTGAGTGGGCATTTACATATTTAAACATAAAATCACATTAACCAAAAGAAGAACATAAAGGAAAGAATGCACCACATAAAGGACACCAAGATTTTTACATGGAAAACCTAATGAGGGAAAAACCACAATGAGGATTAACTCACAATATATGAAGCTCCCTACTATAAAAATTACAACTTTGGTTTAGGGCTACAAAAAAAATACATAATGAAGAGAAAATGAGTTGTGGATCACTACACATGGAATAGAAGGGCCAAATACATCATAACATATCCTTCAAGACAAAAATAATTAATCAGGATCAACTACAAGAAACTAGACTATCATCCCAACCAACAACAAAACTGCCAATTGTTCATCTTTACACACCAGGGAGAAACCAAAAACATTATATGGACCAAAATTTGAGCAATATAATTTATCAATAACATCCTTACAATCTTCTCCTAAATTATCTGATCATTCTATGCTTTTGCAAGAAGCAAAACATATTGAACTGCTTAAAATAGAGCATCCCAGACTGACTATGATCCATCGACACTTAGGATATTGTGTTACAATTTACCAAAATATCTAAAATTGATATAAATGCACTCATACACTACTCTAAACATATCCCCAAATCCACACAATCATATCTATCACTCTAGAGGAATGTAGAGTATTCCAGCAAGCCTTCATCATTACTTTATTCTGCCATAGTGCAGGTCAGAACTTTGTCACTTATAACTTTTATTACAGAAGGTTTAATGACTTGAAACCTTGGATATAAAACCTTCACATCTCAAACAATATATCTTCTGAATTGCAAGACTAAATATTTCTTTGTAGAAGGATGTAAACCAAAACACCGTGGCTCTGTCTTAGAGTATACACTGTGAATACCTTAACAAAACTTCTACAACCTATCACTAAGTGTGGTAAACCACATTGGTGAGATATCAATGTAGGTATACTACAAACATATTGAAACAAGTGTACTCACCTCCGCATCACACTTAGACATCATATTGATCACCATTCTTCCTCATACTTAGACAGCTTCTCTCCATCTACTAGGTCTCTAGACTGACTTGCCTTAAACATGTTGACCCCATGTCTCTAATTGTGTCCAACCATCTCTCTCAAATCTTCTATTGTGTCAAACCATCTCTCTCAAATCTTCCACTATCCATCAACCTATCTCTAATCATTTCTCAGCCTCTTCAACTTCTATACAAAATCTCTATGCAAACATGACCTCAAGTTGGCATTGATTGGGAAACCCTCATAAGTGATAATCTTCACAAGAAGTTGAGTGAAGTCATTCAATCTAAGCAACTTTATATGATTTCATATTGAGTGTATACCTTGGCAAGAAGGAAACAATTTTTTGGACTCGAGGAGATTGGTGTCATGGGCTCAGGTCAGTAATTTGTGTATCAATACTATCTTCAATTGGAGATGAATTAAAGCCTCAAGAATTTTAGAAGGTTAAATTATGCAATCATATTCTATGTCACTAGAGTGCATAAGAATGATTAGAGAAAAGAGAATGTGTCCAAAATCCATGTAGCAAATTCAAAAGTGGGGAAACTATTGTTGGCAAGAGACACTGTGTGGCTTCATAAGTGTTGTCATTGATGGCAACAAAGTCTATCCCACACATCTGCAGTACATAATATGCCTTCACTGGCGGAAGTCAGATTGAAGAATGCTTTGGTCTGGTGAACAAGAACAGAGTGTGTAACAAGGTCTAACAATCAGATCTGGATCTCTCAAATGGTGTAACTCAGTAAGTTATGGACTTGGACAAGTCAAGAGGGGTATCATGACTACTATACTCCATAGATTTAGCCTTTGGTGATGAATCAAGAAAAGATATGAGCATCTGAGTATTGCAATCAGGCAGAACAAACAAAAGAAGAACTGACTGACAAAGTATCAGACTTCAATCTAGACAAGTAAAAGGTGTTGATCAAGAAATTTGTGGGATTATACATTGTTGCCTGACATGATTAATGACTTCTATGCCTATGTTTTTGATACGCATCACAAATCAAGCATGGATTCAGCCGACAGATCAGTAACTTGCAAATATCTTGAGTGTTCTTGTTGTCGACTAGAAATTTGATGAGAATCCTTGATGCGGATATATATACCAAATCGATTCTAGTATGTAAGTGTGTGTGGTGAAAGTGGGAAGTAATAAGGTGCCAAAAAAATAGGGATAAGTGTGAGAACATCAATTCAAGTCTGGTATGTGACTGAATAACAACATTGAATAGAGGAAAAATGAAGTGCATCAGATTAGTATATTGTGCCTAACTGAAACTGAACTCTTGCATTTGTAGATGCTTCTCATTAGTTCAAACACTTGATTACCTTTTGTAAGTTCTTTTAACAGAGAATACAATCTTGGGTTAGTCACCCTTTGGTTTTTCCCTTAACTGGGTTTTCCACATTAAAATCTTGGTGTCATATGTGTTAATGTGTTTCTGCTCTTAAATTATTGCATTGTACTTCCATGATTGAATTATTATTATGCTATTAAAATATAAGAATGATTTAAGTGTTTAAAGAAAAGAAAGTTTTATGATAACTGATTCACCCCCCCTCTTAGTTATCTGCCTTATTTCCAACAATTGGTATTAGAACAAGGTTCCTCTAAACAAAGCCTAACAGCTTGAAGAAGATCTAGGAATCTCAATGGATGCATATGTATGAAGGAACAACTTTAGTCTGCCCTAGATGATCTTGAACAATCCCACTCTGAAGTCAATAATTTGAGAGAAAGACTCAAACAAGTTGATGAATTCATAAATGAGCTAAAAGAAAAACTTAGTATTTCTGTGAAAAAGAGAAAGGAACTACTTCAAAAATTAGTCAATCAGAGTGAAGTCAATGATACTAAGGAAGATCTGAATGAGAAAAATAAGCTATGTGAGAAGTTGTCAAAAGAAGTCATTATGGTAAGGCATGAAATGGAATTAGGGGTTATGAGATTCACCCAAGAAATTGAAGAAAAAAGAAAGATTGAAGATAATCTAAAACAATCCCTCAAGGAGAAAATAGAGGACTGCCACAAAATGGACAGAATAATTAGGCATCTTGAATCTGATCTTGAAGAAGCTAGAAACAATGAAGAATAACTTGAGAATCAGATAGACACTCTTAAACAAGACCTTCAAATAACAAATGAATACAAGAAAAATTCAAGATAAGCTCAGCTCAACTTGAAGTTCTTATTGAAAGCCAAAAGAGGGTAGATGTTAAGCATGGCTTGGGATAAGAGAAAGGTGAAAGCTCTGGATCTGATCAGAAGAACTTTGGATTAGGAAATCAAAGAAATAGGCTAGAAGACCTCCGGTAAGCCAACCAAATGCTCAAAGATATCCATCCTTCAATGGATACTTCTTCAATTGCAACAATTTCAGTCATAAAGCAACTTAGTGCAGGAGGAGAATGAATCAAAATAATCCATCCTTTTCTAGACAATGTTTTAATTGCAAAAGGTATGGTCACAAATCTCATGAATGCAAAAATATGCAAATAAACAATTCATTCAATGGTAGATGCTTTGCATGCAATAGAATGGGACATATGACTAATCAATGCAGATCAAGAGAATATCAATCAAATAAGCAAAGAAAAGTTACATGTTACAATTGCAATAGATCTGGTCATATTTTTAAATTCTGTAAAAGCAGAAATTAGGATAGAAAAGGTCTGGTGGAATGTGATTAGAAACAAGATAAGGGCAAAGGTAAAGTGAATGTAGATGAAGTTCAAAAGGAGATGAGCAAAATTTGGGTAAAGAAGAGTATAGAAAGTATTGGGGATGGATCTACACTGGAATCCATTGCTGATATTCCTTCTAAAAACTAACAAGGTGAGCTCTGGCTTAGGGGGAGTCACAGAGAAAAACAAATTCCCCCAGCCAATCAACTAGTGCCTAAATTTGGCACATGGAGTAAACATTTGACACTGCAGATTAAAGGTTTCTCAGAAAAACATCTAATAACCTTCAGTCAAAATATGAAAGATCCGCATGGAGTTTTGCAAGATTTTAACCGCTCAAGTTAATCCAATTCCGACAACTATCTAGTAAAATAGAATTTCATAGACAGATCTGGTATGATTCAAAATTGAAATGCTTTGATCTGTAGACCCATGGCATGATTAAAGAAAAGAAGATACATTGTCAATCATCACTGACAATGATTCTAAGTTTGGTACAGTGATTCAAGAAGATCTCTCTCAAAACAGGGCAACCAGATAACTTAAGTCAAGTGCATTTATTACAAAAGGAAATTAGGGTTTGCACAAGGATAAAAGGATTCTTTCACTCATTATTTACACACTTGCACTCATGAAGAAGAATAGAAGAGCTTTGCAAAGAAAATTCTACAATTCACTCAAGATCAATAGAAAAATGAATTCAACCAGTGATTTGTTCTGGCTCCTACTTCAAACCCTAAGGCATGAAAAGGTACTTCATTCTAAAAATCTCTCTCTAAATCTCTTGCAAAATGGATACTCCAATGGTTGTCAAGATCTCTGATAGGCTGCAACCTAAATTCAAGAAACACCCTTATAAATCTCTAGAAGTTGATCCTTTTGGGTGCATTTTCTAGCATTTCGCATGGAGTATTGCATGTAGAAGATGTTAGGGTTTATATCCATGCTAACATTGAAGAATTTGGAGACTCAAAATTGATGGACATTTATCACAAATAGCTAATAGATGAGAATTTTGAAATCAAACTTGAATTCAAGGCCCTCTAAGACAAACACTTTGGACATTGCATACATTTTCCATGTTTTGCAGAAAATGATTGGGTCCAGTATGTTCTAAGCAAGATGCATGATAATTTTATGTGGCTAATGAGGCCCTTCAAGATAACTAAAGATTCCATCAGGGTAGTAACCATACTGCATTCATTTAGTGGGTTACTTGCACTTAAATCTGTGAAGAATCAAACAATAACTGAAGCCACCATATCCAAATTTGACAAAAGAGAAATGACCATTGATGACATCACAGATCTGGATGTCAAGTTTGCCTCAATTATAATCAAATACAAAATCTACCATTCAAGCAAGGAAAATTCTATCTAGCACAACAATCTATGCAGCATATCAAATGCTGAGGGAAGATGCAGATTATGATCTATGTGAGCTTCTTCTAAATCAGTTGTTGGAGAACTTGCAAAAGATCAAAAAGGAAAAGAAAAATTCCTTTAAATATGGTAGCCTTATTGTTCTTCTATTATATGAATGAGCTACCCGGATCACATGGTTAGGTCTGGCAAAATGATAAACTAGTTGTAATTTAGATCAGAGATTACATATATGGACTTGGTGATGCTCAAGCCAAAAACACAGCCCTCTGGGGGTACCTTAAGAACTTCCAAAGCATGATGCAAGCAAGAGAGAGAATACCACAGTCCATAGTTGAGAAATACAAGGATGTAGTTTGCTTCATGGTTGACACTGATCAATGTCTAATGGAGGTAGTTGAGCCAAGGACTATGTGGATAATGCCTATGGGATATGAAGTCGATGAAAAAATCTTGGAGCTACATATTCAACACCTGCCGAGCCAGCCCAAGGACACTGAAGCAGAAAGGTTTGGCACCTTTCAAGAGCTAAGTGTAAAAATACATGTTGAGCTAAGATAGCCAGAGATAAAGAGGAAAGTGAGAAAAGAAGTTGAAGAAATTGCCAAAAGATTTGGCTTATCAAAGGAGGCTATAGATGCAAATAGAGAGAAAATGGAGAAGGTACAGAAAGAGAAACAAGAAGCAAAGAAAGGAAATGTTCCAGTGCAAGCCTCTTCCCAGACTAGATCTTCCAAGAACTCTACACCTGTCACTCCCAAAGGCTCAAAGGCTACCAAACCGGAAGTTAAGACATCTGGCAAAAGTGAAAAGAGAATGAAGAACAAAGCCTCACGAACATATACAAGCCATAAGGATGATGAAGAAATAGAATTAGATGAAGAAATCAAGAAAATGAAGAAGAAGAGAACATCAAGAAAGTTCTGTGCTAGCAGAGATGAGGAAGAGAAGGTAGAGGAATTTGTTGAAAAGCCCACTCTCTCCATTAATAACATCATCAAGACAATAACTATGGATGGGAACCTACAGCCGGTGACTAAGTTCTATGATGCATACAGTGATGCTGACAAGAGAATTCTGGAAGAGGCCACTGTCAGGTACTTGAATATTTACAATAAAGCCTTCATTGAAATTATATCATTAATTCCTAAGAGCTTAGAAAAGGTACTTGAGGTGAGAAAAGAGAATGCAATGGAAAAAGACCTAGAGATCTGAGAGCAAATAATGATTTAGCTTTTCCCTTCTATCACTGCAAAACAAATGGACATGATTTTCAAGGATTGTAAGGATGAATTCTGGAGTAAGGTGAGGATGAATAAACTTATGCTTGGAGAAACTGACCAAGTAGCAAGTGAAACAAAAGATATCATCTGAAATTCTTTGAAAATATTTAATCTTCCTATTATAGAAGAAATAGTTGAAGAACCTTCTACCATAGATGTTGAAGGATTAAATGTAATCAATGAAGAACCCTTTAACAAGGATATAGAAGGATCAAAGAAAATAGATGAAGAGAAGTCTGAGGACTTAGATTCCTCTATTCTAGAAGAGGAAGTTCATGAAGTAGTAAACATAGGTAACATCTCTCCTCTAGATCCCACTACATCTATGACAGACATTCTAGACTCTGAAGCTGAAGGAGAAGGTAGAAGAGAGGAGAAGAAAATTCAAGAAGAAGAGGTTAAGGGAAAAGAACTTTGATTCTCCAGCAAGAGACATTGCAAAGATAGTGAAGAACTTCTTAAATAGAGAAATGATGGAACTGGATGAACCTGAACTATTTAAAGGACCACTGAATTTTGACTCTCTCTCCCTAGTTCAGGCAATGAAAATAGCATCTATTGCTCAGACCAAAGCAAAAGAAAAACTCTTGAAATCTCACATGGAGAACTGTGAACTATTGGAGATTGCATCTAGGATGGAGAAGATCATGCCATCCTACCAAAAGGATCCTTTTGCCTCACCATCTGGTAACTTGAAATCTTTGGTAAATTATGTTAACACTCATTTTGAATCTCTAGAAAAATCAGTAGAAGCAAAGGTCTGGAATGATTTTTTGGGGAAAAGATTCACTGAGGTGCAAGGACTTATTGCTAATGATAGATAGACTCTAGATATTGGAATAAAGAGCCTTGAAAATGCTCTCAAAGATGGTAGAGACCTATTCAAATTTTTTCTAACTTGGCCTAAAGTGACAAAAGATGTTGAGGAGAAAGTAAAAGAACAAGAAGAAAAACTATCAAGCCTAGTTCAGAATTTTGACCCTCTTTCCTCCACACTAATGAATCAAGAATGCTAGGCTAGTGTTATCATAAATGAAATAAAGAGGTTGGACAAATAAAATAAGAACATAATAAATAGAATGGGTGAACTCAGAGGGATAATTATCCCTAAGCTAGAGGCAATGCATGAGGACTTGATAGGTGCTAAGACCACAGCCCAGACTAGTGATCAAGAAGATTTAAGAAGGGCTGAAGCATATGCATTTTCATTGATTGGTCACATCTCCATTTTGGATAGGATGAAGCAGAGCTAGGCCACAGAGTTTGTATAGCTAAAGACTACTTTTGCAGATATACTTAAGTATATGTAAGTATAACATATGATTTATATATACTTATGTAGCCATATATAGAATAATTTTTGCAAAATTTTGGTATATAGATTCCACCCTTTTCCATTGATATCAAAGGGGGAGTGAAGAGTAGTGAAAAATGTGGAATCCAGCTAAGGGGGAGTTCTGGTATAATAGTGTAAAAGATAGAGCATCAGCCAAGGGGGAGTTACTATGACACTTAGCCATTTTTCACTAAGTGTTGCCATCAATGCCAAAGGAGGAGATTGTTGGCAAGAGACACTATGTGGCTTCATAAGTGTTGTCATTGATGGCAACAAAGTCTATCCCACACATCTGCAGTACATAATATGCCTTCACCAAAAGTTAGATTGAAGAATATTTTGGTCCGGTGAACAAGAACAGAGTATGTAACAAGGTCTAACAATCAGGTCCAGATCTCTCAGATGGTGTAACTTAGTAAGTTACAGACTTGGACAAGTCAAGAGGAATATCATGACTACTGTACTCCAGAGATTTAGCCTCTACTGATAAATAAAGAAAAAGATATGAGTATCTGAGTATTGGGTTCCAATCAAGCAAAGTAGACAGAGGAAGAACTGATCGACAGAGTATCAGACTTCAATCCAGATGAGTAAAAGGTGTTGATCAAGCAATTTGTGGGATTATATATTGTTGGCCAACATGATTAATGACTTCTATGCCTATGTTTTTGATACACATCACAAATCAAGTATGGATTCAGCCGACAGATCAGTAACTTGCAAATATTTTGAGTGTTCTTGTTGCCGACTAGAAAGTTGATAAGAATCCTTGATGTGATTATATATACTAGATGGATTCCAGTATGTAAGTGTGTGTGGTGAAGGTGGGAAGTAATAAGGTGTGAAAAAAAGTAGGGATAAGTGTGAGAACAACAATTCAAGTCCGGTATGTGACTAAACAATAACATTGAACAAAGGAAGAATGAAGTGCATCAGATCAGTATATTGTACCTAACCGAAACTGAACTCTTGCATTTGTAGATGCTTCTCATCAATTTGAACACTTGATTATCTTTTGTAAGTTCTATAGACAGTGAGTCTCTTGTAGGCAGTGTGCCTCTTGTGAGCAGTGTGCTCAGGTAGTGAGCCCTAATTGGCAAGTGCCATTTTGTATTCCTTTATTCTTTTAATAGAGAATACAATCTTGGGTTAGTCACCCTATGGTTTTTCCCTTAACTAGGTTTTCCATGTTAAAATCTTGGTGTCATATGTTTTAATGTGTTTCTACTCTTAAATTATTGCATTATACTTCCATGATTGAATTATTATTATGATGTTAAAATACAAGAAGGATTTAAGTGTTTAAAGAAAATAAAGTTTTGTGATAACTAATTCACCCCCCCTCTCAGTTATCTGCCTTGTTCCAACAACTATTACTATTAGTTTGTTACCTTGTATTAGAATTGTAGGATTCATAGGAGCACCATTTTAAGACTTCTTGCTTATGTCAGTGATTGAGTGAACCTACTAGAGGTAAGTAGGAAATGCATTGAAGTTCATAAGCTCTATGTAAAGTAAAAGGTGAAAGGTGTTCCTTTCCCCTTATCAATTGGAAGATATACATTTTCAACAACCCAAGTAGTAAGGAATGTAGATATAGAATTATTTCTCTTAACATTAAGACCATATGATGCAGGAGCATCCAGGGTGTAAGAGCAATCTTGCATCAGCCAAAAAAAAATAAAAATGTGTTGTTTCTTTTCAATAAGAGTTAAATTTGACTGGGTTACTATTTTTAGTAAGTTTGCATTTGTGCACGGTTGGATACAAAATCTTACACAAACCTCCAGAATGGTGAATTGAAGCTAATGGTGAAGAAATCACTTCAATATCATTTGTCATTTGTGAGATATTAAAATTTTAAAATTCCAAAAATCCTATTGAAATATTCAAAGTCAAATTTGAGGCACTTAGAGGCTCCGGATGGGCCCAAAATTTGGTGGGAAACCTAAGCAATCTACCTATTGGTATTGCTTGTGCTCCATTATCTTTTTGAGAGCTTTTTGAAAAGGTATTATAATTGAAAATCCAATGTTCGGATCAAAAGTTATGGCCCCACGAAGTTGACCTATTTTTGGAGGGATATACAAATTTCAAAATTAAGCTAGTGGTCACCAAAAGGGGCTATATATAACCATTTTTGGGAACCCTTGGGGTAGTAGAGTTAAGGGGGGAGGTATAGAGTCAGGAAAAGGTGGGAAAACTAGAAACCCTAGTTGATTTGGGAATTATAGAAGGCTGAAGATTCCAGAGTCTTGAGAGAGGGAACTGTAATGTGTTGCAGCCTGTTGGGGATTCATCCTCTAATTGTATTTGAGCTTCTATAATGTAATATTTTGCCTTAATAAAATATCATTCTATTTTCTGAGTGCAATTTCTGTTATTGTGTGTTTTATGATTTACCCCCTTCTTCAAGTGGTATCAGAGCCAGGTTCCTGAGTGTGTAGATGGATCACCGATTGTGAGGCAGTTTGCACCAGGACCTGAGGTAGTGGGTTTGCTGTAGAAATCAAGATGCCTCCATGAAGAAACTGTGGTGGGAGGAATGCTTTGACGGAAGAGGGTTTTAGAGCCCTGCAAAGACAAATCAATGCATTGCAAGATGAGCTGCGAAGAGGGTTTGAGCCAAGAAGGAGAGAGGAAAGTGAAGATGAAGTTGAAGAAGAGCTATCTAAGGAAGAAAAAGAAGATGCGGGAGATCTTGCAAAAGTTAGGTTGTTGAGGGCCATTTCAAAGATCGGAAAGAGGCCTAGGATTGAAGTTTCTACCTATTTTGGAGATTTGAATCTGGAACAACTTATTGATTGGATCAATGATATGGAGGAGTATTTCGAGTATGAAGATGTGGAAGACCCTGAATGGGTCAAGTTTGCAAAGACAAAGTTGAAAGGCCATGCCAGTATTTGGTGGAAGGAGGTCCAGTTAGAGAGAAATAGAAGAGGAAAAGAAAAGATTACCAGATGGGATCGGATGGTGGAGAAATTGAAGAAGCAGTTCATTCCTGTGGACTATGAGATGGAGTTGCTAAAGAAACTGCAAGGATTGAAGCAAGGTAATAAGTCTGTTAAGGAGTATACAGAAGATTTTTATAAGATCACTATCAGGACAGGCCATGGAGAAGCCAACAAGGAGAAGGTATCCCATTACATTAATGGGTTGAGGCCAAGTATTCAAGAAGAGTTGAGCCTAGTTAGAATGACCACCATAGAAGATGCATACCAGTTTTCCCTAAAGGTGGAAGAGAAGCTAAATAAGAGATTTGAAAGAAAGCAAAGGGAAAGAGGTCAAGGCGGAAGGACTGGTGGAAGACCCTATGGAGGCCAAAATGAAGATCCAAAGAAAAGTGAAGAATCTAGAACCAGTCAAAATCAGAGAGGAGATAATACCTACCACCCTCGTGACCAGAATAATGGTGAGCAAAGAGGAAGAGGAAGAGGTAGACCTGGGCAAGGACCTGGAAGAGAAGGTTTCAGAGGAACTTGTTTCCAATGTAGAGAAGAAGGGCATCAAGCATACGAGTGTCCAAAACATCAAGGAAGGGCAAATAGAAGACCTGAAGGTAATGCACGAGTTGTACATGTACATGCAGTCTGAGCGTTCTAAAGATGCTGAAAGGGGAGAAACCCTAGTTGTCAAAAGAACTTTGTTGAATGAGGAGAAAGAACCCAATCAGAGGAAGAGTTTATTCCACACAAGGTGCAAATGTAAAGGTAAGTGTTGTGATATTATTATTAATAGTGGGAGCACTGATAATCTTGTTTCAGAGGAGATGGTTGACAAGTTGAAGTTGACAAGAAGAAAGCATACAGAAGGCTGAAGATTTGAGAGTCTTGAGAGAGGGAGCTGTAATGTGTTGCAGCCTGTTGGGGATTCATCCTCTGATTGTATTTGAGCTTCTGTAATGTAATATTTTGCCCATATTAATAAAATATCATTCTATTTTTTGTGTGTAATTTCTGTTATTGTGTATTTTATGATTTACCCCCTTCATCACCATATGAAGGAAGGCCTTTATTCAATACTAAGAAATGTATGGAAGGGTTGAAATTCACTATTCTACATAAACCCCATCTTCAAGACTATTGGGAAAATTTCACTGATAATACAAAGGTTTTTAAGAGGTCCTATTCGCATCTGAAAATGATACAAATGAGAATACAATAGGTAGATATGATACCTCAAAGATTATAATATAATGGTGATGCCTTGAATCCTTCATATGAGGTTAATAAAGTTATTGATCAGCTTCTACCAACAAGTGATTGGAATTTAGGAGAAGTCAAGAATTTGGAAGCAAGAACTTCTCTTATAATTAGAAGAAGCAAGATGGCTTAAGGAGACATTAAATAAATTTTAGGGAGAGAGTCATCATGTTGCAGTGGTATCTATAGGACCTGAGATGAATAAATATAGGAAGAGAAGAAAATGAAACTAATTCAAAAGAAGTCGCCTAAATTAAGATTTGTGCCTGAGTAGGGCAAAACATAAAATATGGATATTTCCCCTAGTCCTCATGTTATTTCTAAGGCACCTCCTCAACTTGTATAGGATAAGGTAATCATGTTGGTGAACCTATACCTTTATCTTTAGAAAAAAAATTGATATCAACATCTCTATCTCCTCGTAATTCACCTCTTATTATTCAACTACCAAATCTTTCTAGTGTGAGTCCTAGATATGTTTCTAAAAGAACCCCCATCTAGTCTCTAGAGAAGGTAGTTAATTAAAGTTTCTTCTCCTCCTAAATTTTCTTTCCAACCTCCTCTTTCAAATGATCAATTCATGTCACAACAACAACAAGTCAATATCCCAACATGAGAAGCATAGAAAAAAAAATACATCACAATGGTTTGATTAAATTATCTAGAAGAAAAAGAGAGTTGTGAAGCTAGCCTTAGATGATCTTGCTCAACTAGCCACTTTATTTTTGAAACTCAATCTTCTAAAAAGGGATAGGATAAGATATTCTATCACAATTGACAGTTATAGGAATATAAATGCATAAATCATCACATCACTTTCAAATATGCTTGAAGCTAATATGCATCCATTAGATTATATAGTTACTACTATTGCTTTGGGTAAACCATCAAGAGAGGAATGGAAATATCTTTCCATATCTTCAGTAGATGGGCTCATTCAAAAGATGGATAAGTAAGGCCACTAAGAAAGAATTTAAGGATAAAGATGCACACCTTATGGCTTGCATTGAGTATTTAGTTGGTCATATTGGTTCATCTTCTACACATTCAATTCCATAACAAATTATAAGCATTGAAAAGGAAATTATAGCTATGGGAGAACTGGGGAATGTCATGGGAGTCTTTTGTTCCTAGAATGCTGAGTTAGTTAGCTTAGGTTATAATATAATGTAGGAATTAATTAAGATCGTGATAACATTTTTCAAAGGAATGGAGGCTATTTAAATTTTAATCATAGAAGTCAAAACTAAATTGGAGGCTATGTTTGGACCTAAATTTTAATGCATGCCTTAGCCCATGGTTTCTTGTCTCTAAGCTTACTAAAACCCTTGTAAAACCCTAAAATCCTAAGGTGTTGTTACATTTGCCTTTGTGTGCCTCCCGTTATAATTCTTCACTGATCATTGATTGGTCATTCTTGGTTCCTTAAGTTGCTCCTTATGTGTTTCATTGTCATCCGCTTACCAGCCCCTTTTATTATGTTGTCATTCTGAGACCTTTATTAGAAACAACTTATTTTCATGTGTGAAAATAATTTTTAAGTTACTCCCAGTCAATGTGCCACATAGTCTTTCCTTTGTTTCGTGGGAGCTTCAACCTTCACTGGACCCTATTTTTGTGTCTTGCAGGATTGTGAAGGTGGCCTCAACATTTGATGTGTCACATTTTATTTTGACATATCATTGGTTTTGCTACAGGTTACATCCCCACTGGGAATCTTAAACACTACTTGCGGAGAGGCAAGGATGACTTGGTCAAGGACTCTGTATTGCAGCAATGTTTCACAGTGGAATATTTGTTCGTTGGAACCATTCCAATGCTTTTGTGGGACCACAAAAGGTATAAAGTGGACCAATGTGTATGAATTATCCATGGTGTCAACAAAAGTAAGCATTTTTCCAAGAATATGTCCTTCGTCAGGCCTTCAAATGTATCACAGTGAAGGGATGGATATGCTTGAGGGGTGGTCCCTTTTTATGAGTTTTTTTGTTGTGGTGTCAGCGACTCCCTCAAAATGACTTGTTTTGCTAGATCTAGGCATTTTGCTGTAGTCTTGACTAGCTTGGCATGAAGGTATGATATGTCACCATCGCAGATAAGTTCTATGCCTTTTTATGATAGTTGGCCTCCACTAGAAGAATTTGAAATTTTTATGAATACCGTTAATCAATGTAAATCCACGGTTGAAATTCAAAGTAGTTAAATGAATTATTCTTGACATGTTGACTGTCACTAATAGCCATTGATTTGGTTCACTAAATGGATCTTGTTGTGCCTTGCACACATGCCCCATTCAAGAATGGGGACCCCCTCTTTTAGTTTGACTAGAGAGTCGCTTGATCTTCTAATCTCCTAGGTGATTGTATGGTCAAAAGAGCATTTTGACCTTGGTGGAAAGATGATAGTCAAAAAATCATTTCAAAATCTACTAGGGTAAGCTGTTACTTTCCCTTTGAGGACCTTGAATTGGCATTTTGCGCTAAAATGGCCCTCAACCGACCTTTGCGCTAATTTTCTACCTGTCCGACCTCAACGCTAAAAATCCATCGCTCTGACCTTAGCATTAAAACTCTATCCAACTGACCTAATGTTAAAACCATTGAAACTGCCTTTTGCATTGAAAGTTGCCTTGTCTGACTTTGTGCTGATTTCCTCGCTATCAGACTTTTGCGCTAAAATTGGCTTCATCCGACCTGTGCTAAAAACAACGACCTCCGACCTAGTCAGACAACCCCTAAATGTCTGCAGGTCAGACAAGCCTGATTCCTCTGCTAACTTGGGCAAACTGAACTTCTGAGCTTTGCGCTGAATGTTGCCCCATCTGACCTAGTCTGACATATCAAAATTCTTCGCAGGTCAGACACCTTGAAAATCTGCACAAAATCTTAATCGACAGTCTGTACACCTATGCATTAATGGTGGATTAGCAGGGTTTAAATAAGAAATTAGCTACTTTTAAATCATTTTAACACATTTTCAACAAAAGATTCAGAGCTTCGTTCACCCGACCTCTCCTGTAATTCAAATAATCATTTTCACCACCATTTCTACCAGGTAGGGTCTGAAAACCTTACTACTCTAAGTTTAGACTTGCACGCAGTTGGGGTTTTGATGGTAGCCAATAAGTTTTTTTTTTTGAAGAAAATGATGGTTTGGATTGGGATTACCTAGGCTAGGGTTTGATAAATTTCAAAGATTTCCCATAGAAACCTTAGCCCAGGTCAACTGTTGATGAAGGGGGCAAATCACAAAACACACAATAATAGATATTGAACACAACAAATAGAACTTTCTTTTATTGAACTGGGCAACTCATTACATTATAGAAGCTCAATTACAATCAGAGGATAAATCCTCTACTGGTTGCAACACATTACAGCTTTCCCACCCTCAAGACTCTAGAATCTTCAGCCTTCTGTAACCCCAAATCAGCTAGGGTTTCTATTTTCCACCTATTCTTGACTCCACACTGGCCCCCTTGACTCTACTACCACCCAGGGTTCCCACAACAGTCATAAATAGCACTTTTTGGCGGCCTCCAGCTAAATTTCAAATTTTGCAACTCCCTCCAAAAGTAGGTCAACTTCCGGGAAGCATAACTTTTGATCCGGGTGTCTGATTGACGAACCGTTTTAAGTGACGGAAAGCTCGCGATGTAAAATATCATGCTAGAAATCCATAAATGGATTTATGTCAACTTTTTAAGATATTATAAGAAGTTTTAGTGCCTCATATCTCATTCCGTAAATTTTCAGGGGCTTTTCAGAAAATAAAAACTTTAATATTTTTCAGCTCACAAATGATCTTTACCTGATTCCTTCACCAAAGGTCTTATATTTCCATTATGTAACTTTCTGGAAGTTTTGCTTCATTACGTGCCCAAATGCAAACTTTCTAAAAATAGCAGGTACACTTTCCTCAACAGGCAGGTCGCTATTTTTAGCAGTTTTGGAAAAACTGAAAGTCCTACATTATTATTCTGGATATTATGGAACCAAAAACACTAATTATGGGAAGAAATGAGAACAACTACAATGGTTTTGAATTAACTTCTTTTTGGGTGATGCAAGATTGCCCTTACACCTCTAGATGCTCCTGCATCAACTATAGAATTGGATGAGTCTGTTAGGGCTTAAAACTTGAGATTTTAAGAAACTTTACCCTTTAAAGCCCTTCATTTTCCTTGCGCTAAAACATACTCCAACTGACCTACAAAATCAAACCTTTGTTAGTCGGTCGGACACCTTGAGAATCTGTGCCAAGCGTCTAGTGCTCTTTTGCGCTAAAGTCGACCTTGTCCGACCAACATGCCTAAATACTTTTCTCTGACTTGGTCGGAAGGCGTAAAAAGCCCCACAAAATCTGAAAACCTCTTTTGCGCTAGAAAGTGACCCATCTGACTTTGCGCTAAAAGATCAGGTCTTCAACCTAGTCGGATGGCCGAAATTCCCCCACAAGGTTGGCGCCACTTGAAAACCCCGTCAGCAAACAATACTCAACTTTAGCGCTGAAAATTGCCTTGTCCAACTTGCGCTATATTACCCCTCATCCGACTTAGTTAGATACTGTCCAAATCAGTGCAAGTCAGACCAAACCAATTTCTACGCAAACACAGCTGGATTCACATCAACATGATTTTGTACTAAAATATCAACCGACTGAATTGACATCCCCCAGAGGTCGGAGACCTCCAAATTCTGCGTAAGTTAGACACCCCCGAAAATCATGCAAAACTCAAGAGCGTGACGTCAGACCTACCCGCTTTCCCCACTGAGGTTGGATGACCTCAATTTTAGTACTTTTCCTCCTGAGGGTTGGACAACCCTCAAATTAGCGCAAAACCTTGCAAATGACCAAATTTCTTGAAATTTCCAAAGGGAAGTTTGTTCAAAATGATGAAATTAATATTGTGATGCATTGATAATGTTATTTTTCATGAATTTTCTTGCAACATTAGATGTTTTATTGTGCAGTGTTATTTTAATTAGACTTAAATTCCCTTCAAATGCATGCTAATAGTAAATGGTAGATTTGCACTATCTAAACTTAGGGGTATTTCTTTAGTATCAAACTTATAAGGTCCGGTCATGTAGACTAAATGACTGCTCGGGCTCAATCTATAAAGTATGAGTTCAAAGGAGTCCCTCTAGAAACCAAGGTCCACTCTGGATGGAGTAATGTCAGGGACACAGACCTAGGTCACATAGACCTATATGACTTTAGACTTAGAGTCTTTGGTCCAGCTCCAACTCCCAGGGCCAAAAAACTAAGAGATAGTGGACTTGGACAGGCTGCTGCCTTTCCTACTTCAGTTCAGTGTGTGGAGCTAATTGCCACCTGTTCAGACAGATATGACGTAATATCCAAGCAAATCCAGACAGCAAATGGGGAGGTCCTAGCTGACCTGACCCCACCTACTCTGGTAGAAATGTTGGACATCCCCTGGCACAAAGTTGTAACAATGCTAGACAAACAAGGATCCAAGGCCACTTATAATAAGGATGTAGAGGGATGCAGAAAGTACATGAATGATCATTGGGTCAAGAGCAAGAAGTCTACTCTCATCAAGCTCCCCAGAGTACTGTACAGAAGTGATTTCCATGATGAAATAGGGGACATTGTAACCTTTCTAAATAGAATCTACGGGTTACCAACTACCTCCACCTTTGAGGACTGGATGTTCGTTATAATCTCTGAGATATTGAAGAGAACCAAGTTCCACTGGGCTCAAATCATCAGTGACAACATCCATGAAGCCTTCAATAACTTCAATAAGAACAAGTACTTCAGATGGACATCCTATGTCGTCTATGCATTGGCAAGAATGAACCATTATGATGGACTGTCCAAGATTGGTGAGATTGGAAATGATGAGAAGACGTAGATCAAAGTATATGAATGCTATCCACAGCTAACCTCATCCCAATCGTTGATACATTTCAAAAGAGTAAATGATGCATTCACAATGTACATATCCAGGAAGTTACAAGGTAACATAGTATTGAGGATTTCCACCGAGGCCATGAATGAAATAGCTAGCTATGGTAGGTGGTATATCCAATTCGAGAAATTTACACACATAAGAGTACAAGGCTTCACTAGAATTGCTTATAGACTTCCCCACTATCCAGATGATAAGACAATGCTTCTAGAGCTGTCAAGGCAACTAATATCATGTGCAAAGAAACTCAAGCACCTGCATAGGCCAAGTGTTCAATTCCCTATAAAATTTGGCAAAGGACTTTATGCATGTCCCTCTCTGGCATCGGTAGAATATTCAGATAAAGAGATTCAACTATTGAACTTGCACTACTATAATGCAAGGGATCATTTTGAACCAAACAAAGTAATGGAAAGATTTGTAAGCAAGAAGCTCTTTCATAAAGTACACATTGAAGACTTTTGGGCCAACTGCCCTGGTGACTACGAAATCATGAAAAAGGCACATGCAAGGCTACCTCTAGACTTCATTAAAAGGATCCATATAATGGTAGTGCCAGATCAATTGCAAGATGACGAGAATGTTATGGTCAGAGGACCATGGGAGGCACAATACCACTAGCCTATCCCTTTGCTTAATTGGGCTAATGCAAAGGAAAGTTCCCTAGATGTGGTTATGAGGGAACCAATCAAACTGAGTAAGGCCTGGGTCAGAGCACAAGTGGCAATACTAAATGGACAAGGAATCCAGCTGACCTACACTGCAATGGAATCAGACAAAGACTCTGGGGGAGAAGAGGATGAGCCCATACTGGTCACTGATGAGGTGGAGCCAACTGAGAAACATAAATTAGATAATGAGGAGCACACATCTCTGGTAGAAAAGGCAAAGAAGATGAAGATGCCATCTGTAAGGTCTCTTTAGAAGAAAGACCAACCTCCTTCAACCAAGACTAGAACTTCAAAGAGAAAGGATATGCCAAGTGGTGTGGGAGAAATCTCAAAAGCTAAGAGGGTTAAAGTAAAAGAAGCTAACAAGGAGGCTACCACGACCAAAGATGATTCCAATCCTCCAACTACCCAACCTCCCATACAAAGTGTTGGTACTGTTGCTTCAAATCCTATTGTTTCCACAACCCTTGCTATCACCTCTCCTTCTAACCCTCCTCCCTTTGTTGCATCCACTTCTCCCATAACCTCTGCTTCCATCACCCAAGAATCATTTCCTGCCACCTCTCTTGCCTCTGTCATCACTACCACTTCTTGCTCACTGGAAATCTCCTCCAGTGACTCTAGTAGCCCTATTTCTTCCACTCTTGCCATTTCATACCCCTCCACTACATCTACACCTTCTTCTCCTTTACCATTGCCTCCTATTTCCACCATCCTTTCACCCCCTCTTTCCTTACCTTCACTAACCTTTTCTTCATCTCTTACCATTTCTTCCCCCTTATCACTAGTCTTGACCAACATAACGTAGGTCAGCATGCCTTCCTTCACCATCTCTTCAGTTGTCCCCATTTCACAAATGCCTGCTGATTCATTAGCAGTGCCTCTATTGCCCGAGATTGAGAAGGTGTGTGCAGAATTAGGATTATAGGAGTCTGAAGCAGCAGTTGAGGAGGAGAAGGAGGTATTGATTGAAGTAAACAATGAAAGCCTCCCTGAAGTGTCAACTGATGTGGAAATTATTGACATATTTGATAGTCCCCTGGGCAAGGATCCAATGGAGGAAGTTTTGAAAATTACATAAGAGAATGTAGTTAAAAATCTGAATGACTTGGTCCAAGAAGAGGAGAAGGAAAAGGAGAAAAGTCTAGAGAAAGATGAAGAGCAAGAGCAGGAACCATCTAAGGAGTTGGTCGTATTTGATAAAGATGGAGCTTTTGAGTTAAACAAATCTTCTGCTACTGAGTGGCTGCAAGGTAGAATGGCATATCCAGATCCTCAGGTAGAAATAATGCAACTTGACCTAAGTGCTATCCTGTCACAAGCTCAGAAGCCTCATAAGTAGAAAAAGGCTAAGATTCAATCAAGAAACTATAAAAATGAATCAGGGTTAAGGATAGTAGAAATAGCAATCTCACCAGCTGACAAAGCAAGAGACCAAGTCAGGGCAGAAGATTATGTCATATCTATAGTTGATTTGGGCCCAACCACTTGTGCTCAAAGAGTGGATGATTTCAAGGGATTAGTCACATCAATTTTGGAGCAGCTGGATAAAGATGAAATGTCTAAGAAAGACTTAAAGTAGTAAAATGAAGAACTGCGAGCGTGTCTTCAATTTTTTATAAAGCTAGTAGATGCAGGAGGAGACATAAGGACAATACCTACTTTCTTGTCCACCGATGAGATGGCTAAATTCGGCGAGGTAAGATCAAGATCCCAAGGCACGGAAAATTGGTTGATAAAAGTTTTTGAGATGGGATGTGAAGCTGTAAGTGCCTCTACTCAAACACATAAAAGACTGGTGGAATTGCATACCAAGTGGAAAGACTTGCGTGAGGAATGTGATACTTTTGATCAATATTATTCACATATGTATCCCCGGATCAAAGGTATTAGAGAAGTGCCAGCTCAGACCTTAGTTACGGAGAACATTTTGACTGGGGATAGGCTCCCAAAGGCTATTGAATGGTATCAACAGCTACTTTTGAGAAAAGAAACCTTCGAGAACATAAAGGAAACATACAAATCAGCTAATGAAGAGCTGAGATCAGTTATATACGACATCAGTGATTCCTTGAGGGACTATAGGGAATCATCTTATGATGATTATGCCCCATTTGATGTCGAGAAATGCAAGGATAATTTACATAATGTAATGTTTAATGACACACTCAACATGGAGGAACGGTTGGATAAAGCAAGTGACCTTAGGGCCGAGTTCAAGGCATTTCAAAAGGCAGGGGTAGAGATAGAAAGAATATATGGAAAATTGAATTAGGAGTTGGAAGTATTTGATTATAGGATACATCATTTAAAGGATCCAGACCCATCCGACATTAACCCTGCACTCGATGCCTGGTTGACTTATCGCAACAAGCTAACCAGTGAAGACGAGATTGACTTGGATAAAGAATCTTGATGTTATTTGGAATATTCTAATGATACGATCTCGTCACAATTGTAAATCTGCTATATTTGGGCAACATGTGACTCAATTTTGTCTTCTTCTTGCTTCTAAAATGAGCTTTTCCACTAATATACTGAGTTGGCTAGTCGAAATGACTAGATTCAATGTATCTGAGGCTATTTTTTCATCTTTTTCATAAAAGACAAAATGTAATCCAAGAATTGAATGTGGGCTATTATTGATGTAATCTGGACCGTTGGTGTTGAGTTAATCTCCACCGTTCATTTGAAAGCTAGGGTATGTTGCTTTCTATATAAAGGGCTGCCATTTCCACTTTTGTGAGAAAGATTTTGATACCGAATTGTTGACTTTATGCCATTTGAGCTAATAAAAACCAAGTTTCTATTGGAAATATGAGAATTTGTATCTTGTGTTGATTCATCTTTTGGTTTTCATTGTTCGCATCTTGCTCTCCCATAGTTAGAATAGTTGTGCTTTCATAATATTCATGGTTTGCTGAGGTATTTGATGAACATTCCAACTCCATACTTTTAGTTGTTTGCTAATGGTAGATAGCTGTGTAAAGTTAATCTAGGCTGATAATTTGTGCTAAGTTCAATTGCATTCATAAGTTAAGTTGGGCTGCTCATTAGGTATTTAACAAATGAATGTGATCTAAAAATTTGTTGACCTCCATTGTGTTGGGAATTAAGGTGTCTCAACCTTTGTAAATTCCTAATGTTGTATTTATTTATCCCATGTTGAGTTAGCATAGTCAGCACCTTATATATATGCAGCAGGGTAAATTTTGGTGACTTTGGCAGCCGTAGTTTCCCCCTTGAATAATTAATGGGGGTTTGGGGGCAGCTTCACATCCCCTCAAATGATTTTTAATTAATGACAAGTGTCAGTGAGTATCTTTGCATGAGAGAAAGGCATCTTTGGACAGTCAAGGGAGGTTATGACATGTAAGAGGAATATAATATTTTTAATCAGTGTATGACAGATTCTATGACAGCTGTAAGGTGCGTAAGAGCATCTGTCATAACCTATCTTGGGACTAGGTGCCCACTTTGGGATGGGATGTTGGACAAGTGTCCTTAGGCATGGGTTTTGGGGCATGAGTCCAAGATGGACGCCCATCTCTAGAAGGTTCCATATTTGCCTTGTAAACTCTATATAAATAGGTGCTTGGATGGGATATAGATAACTTTTGTACAAGTATTGTTATGCTACCAGAATATCTTCAGATTTGACATTCGAAGACCCTGAAAGAGCATTGACTCTGAAACTGTATTGTAATCTGTTATTGTTTACTGTAATACATTTGAGCTGTGTTTTGGAGTGTGGGGTTTTTTACCCATAAGGGTTTTCCCCATGTATATCTTATCTCTCTCTTTTCTATCTTCTTTCTGGTTCTTGTGTTTTGCTGCAATATCTCATGTTAATGGTTTAACATTGTTGTAATAGTTAGGATAAAGTTGAATTTGCATAGCCCTCTCCTCATTAGATTAGTGTAGGAAGGATTTTTCGCACACCTAGCTTCCTTTCACATTGAAGATAGCATTGTTTTTTGCAGCACTGTAACACTCATTTAAGTTTGGTAACTCAAAAAGCTGGTTCAAAGTTTGGAATGTTTGTCTACTAAAAATAACCTCAATATTGTGAATGTCACTTAGGATCCTTCTAAAACCCTACTCCTTTTGCACTTTCTTTTAAAATCACTGTTAGTAATTAGATTAAGAATTTTAGCAACATCTTATCCTATTTATCAACTGAAGATCATAATAGGGTTTATGTGTATTTGTTGCCCCCCAAACCTGAAGATTTGTAGATTACATGTAAGACCCCTTGTAGGCATAGATAGAACATACCAATTGAGATATTCCAAGCAAGCTAAGACCTAGTTGTATTATCCTTGGAGTAATCTTACCTAGGGTAAGATACTTTTCAAGAGAGGTGTGAAACCAGCAATCACACCTGCGTTGTTGCATACTAAAACCACCATCAACAGAATTGGCGCTAGAAGGAGGGCCACTATTTTCCCTCTACTAAAAATCAGCAAGTCTGGGGACTAGACAGAGACACACTAGATCTAGCTCAGCTGGAGAAGAGTTGATGTCCCTTGCAGAATTTAGAAGAACAAGAAGGGATCAAGGAATACCTAGAGCCCCTCGAGCTCAGTCAGCCCCTAGGAATACCATTGTAGCTCCCATTAATCCTCCTGCCATGGCTTACATTGCAAGAAATAACCAATCTCCTCTTTAGTTCAATAATTACCATGACATGCCAAAGAACCCAGACAAGTTCTGCTCAAGGTTCAGAGTACATGATCTTGATAGGACTGTAGATGAGCACATTAAGATATTTGAGGCTAATATGTTCATGTTGCAGGTGCAGTACGAGGATGTGATATGCTAGCTGTTCCCCTATTCTTTGTAGGAAGAAGCTTATTACTAGTTTGCCAACCTCGCAGTGGCATTCATAAATTCATGCCTGAACCTAAAGAGTGCTTTTCTGAATAGGTTTCGTATGCGTACCACTCCAGCTAATCTTTATCAACCTTTTGTGGAGATTCGTCGGGAGGAAGGTGAGATGATAATTTCCTTTAACAACAGATTTCAAAAGGCTTACAGTCGTCTACAAGCCCCTTACGCTATAGATCAGGCTACTACCCTACTCATCTACTATGCTGCCCTAGATAAACTTACCTCCATGTTTGCAAGGAGGGCTGACCCAATACCTGCTAGTCTAGCTCAAGCATATTCTGCTACTGTCGATGTAAGTACCCAACTAGGGTAAACAACCTTTGGTCCATTGAATCATATGGGGCATGTTGCCATGCCGAATCAAATACCCATGATAAATCATGCATTGGCCAATCATACCCCTGTAATGAACCCAATTCCAAACACAGCTGGAACACAAGCCTTAGTAATCCACCTAGGTAACCCAGTAACTAAAATGCCTCCAGCACAAATGCCTTTCCTGCAGTCTTCAGAAGTAGCCAAGACCAAAGAAGACAGAGATGACATCAAAGAACTAGTTGAACAGATGAAGAAGCTCACTGTTGAAGTTACTCACCTCGAGAATCAGAATGCTTATATGCAGCAGAGGGGACAGAATCAACAACATTTTCAGAACCAACAGCACTCCCAGAACCAGAGTCAAAACTAGTTTTTAAATCAGAATCAGTACCAAAATCAAAACTTTCAGCAACGGTCAAATCAATCCTAGAACACTAGACCAAACAATGGAGGAGTACCTTCACCCTTGGAGAATCAAAACAGTGACACCAGACCCCCAGGTCACGTGATGTTGACTAAAGATGCTCTATCTACTTGGTGCAGATTGCACAACACTAACGCTCACTCTGAACTAGACTACCAAGAATTCCAGATTGTTTCCAGCATCTTTTAGATGGAAATCCAAAATGCTGAAAATCAGGAGACTCCGCCAACCCGGTATGAAATTATTCCTTCACAAAGGTATGATACTACCCTAGTTCTTGATAGTTATACATTTCCATTCCAAGACGATAATCAGCCTGAGGAGGAAGAGTCTGAAGAGGTTAATGCATATCAACAATACAATAAGACTCCTTACAACCTGAGAAGTAGTAAGCCCAAAGGTCTTTTTACCACTTCCATCCCCCTAAATAGCTATCAAATTCCACCTGACCCTAAAGCTGCCAATAACCCTGAACCACCAAAAGTTCCCCATCAATCAGTATACCAGGGTAGTACTACGGAAAGTTCCCAACAGCCTGATATAGGAAAAATGAGGTAGTATGTAGCCGAAGAACTTAGGAAAATGAAGGTCAGCCTTCCTATGTATGAGTTACTTAAGATACTTGAGGTTAGGACATCTTTCTTCCAAGACCTAGGTACTGGGACCAAGACTGATTATATACCAAAGGAGATCATCACCAAAGATAGCCTTGATAAGGGGAAGGAAAGAATACATGTGGCTGATGTAGATCAAAAGATGACACTGTGAAGGGTGAAATGGATTGATCAATAATGATAAATAAACCCAAACATCAATGAAATATGTGAGTAACAAGAATAAACAAATGAAAGTACAAAACTTACAAACTTGTTACCCTACGGCTTCCATTGTTCGCCTATCTATCCCCAATCTTGATGAAGAAGATTGGCCCTCAGTGAGCTTGCTTCCTTGCTTGATGACGATGACAAGAATGGAATGGCTGTGACATTTTGTTGTGTTGAAGATGAGCTTCAAACACAATGATAATGGAGAGAGGATGTGGGATGGCTAGAATGATTTCTGCATTAGGAGGGTATGAAGAAGGGAATTGAGAAGAATGTGGGCATTATGAGGATGCCAGAAGAAGATTTCTAGAAGAAGTTGGGAATGATAAGGATGCTAGAAGAAGTCCCTCTAATTGCTTAGAGAGGAGTCTTATTTATAGATTTTCTGAAAAGGCAATGGAGGGTGAGGATCAAAAGATGAGATCAATGGCTCTCATTTTTTGTGAATCTTTAATTCATAATGGATGAATTAAAAATTCTTTTATTGAGAAGAGTGGGTTATGACAATTGAATTTTAAATTCAATTTAGTGGAGGACAAATTAAATTTTCAATTGAATAGTGGAGGACAATTAAATTTTCAATAGAATTAGTGGGGGACAATTGAATTTTCAATTCAATAGTGGGGGACAATTGAATTTTCAATTCAATTAGTGGAGGACAATTGAATTAAAGATTTATTTTGGATAATAGAGGATATTAGCTAATTAAATATTAAGAATATTTAATTATATGTGCAACATGGTGAGGTGGAAGAGATGAGGTGGATTGATGAGGTGGATTGATGAAGTGGATTTTGTGAGGTGGATTTAGGACTTGAGACATTAGAAGAATTTAGGGAATTTAATTAAATAAAATGATTTTATTTAATTGTAGGATAATGAACCAATCAAATAAACTTATAATATTTATTTAATTGACAGAAGAAAATAAGAATTAAGGTAAATATCAAAATATTTACTTAATTCAACTTGAGCCAATTTTAGGTGTATACATTTTGCCCCTCTTTGAAGCAATGTGTTTTATCATGTTGTTTCAAAGAATAAATAGTCCGATAATGATACATGCCCTAGTTTGCCCCTAGTATAGGTTATGATGATAGGATGCCCCCTCGGGAGATTGAATTGGGAGAAGGTAGAAGGCATGAGATGGAGAATCTCACGATGAGATAGGTTGATAGGAGATGAAATGGTTGGATGCAGAAGAAAGAGGTGAATGATATGCAATGCAAGATAAAATGATGACACACACAAGCAAGCAAGTATGTACAAATGACACAAGCACAAACAAGGTATTGTCCCTGTCAAGTGGTAAACCCAGGATATAGATTGATGATGTCTGGTTTCAAGAATGAAGTATGTTGTATAAGACTCTGGGTCTGGTTTCGACAATGCAACATCCTGTCTAAGACATTTGATATGATAGTGTTGTCATGACGAGGAATGATATATCCCTAGAGCAACATAGCAGGCGTGTTGTCATGGCGGGGAATGATATATCCCTAGAGCAACATGAAGGATAGTGTCTAGTTTCAGGAAATGAAGCATGTCGTGTAAGACGCGTGTGTTGGTCTGGTTTTGACAATGCAACATCCTATCTAAGACAATTGATTGATTAATTCATTGAGTTGGTTTACGACCGGACAAGGATCAAGACCATTGATTGTGATTGGATCATTTGACAAGATTGATTTGACTTGATTGGCATGGATTAAGGATAGACTTACAATTGGATACATTATGGATATGGATATGGATATGAATATGAGATGCAATTTGATATGGTAGGGATATGGAGATGGATATGAACTACAGTTGGATATGGTATGGATATGGATATGGATATTTGTCACCTTGATATAGCAAGTATTTTGAAGCACTTTCATCATTGGGCTTTATTATGTTGTAAGAAAATACAAGCATCTAGGTATAATTAAATTGAGATGACCTAAGAATTACTTACATGGATTTTGATTTAGCAAGTTAATACAAGCATCTAATCAAAGTTGAATCTAGATGACCTGAGTACTTCTTGCGTCTCAACTGACAAGGATTGCCCCTTTTCATGTTTAGACCTTGGATTCCTTGATGATCTTTTGCCAATCATGTCATTAGACAAAAGTCGTCACATTACTAGAGTTTAATCCACAAGCAGCAGACAAAGAAAATAATCATGCCCCCATCATAGCAGCTCTAGCTTTTGGCATCCTCGAGTAGCATAGAAAGGCATGATAGCATAAATCAAGACTCTTGATCTAACCAACACAAAACATTCTTGCATTTAGATGTGTCTTTTTACCATAATTGGTATAGAATTAGCTGGAGTGTTTCAGTATGGTGCGTTGTTTTGCCTTGGACAGGTAAATGTTTTGCGTCAAGATTTTTGCTATTGGAAGCGGACTTTGTTTCTCTTGTTTGTCTAGCAGAAGGTTTCACAATCCTTATTGGTGGGACGGATGACAAGACATGGGATGAACGAGAAGTGGAGCGGACTCAGATGGATAGAAGGACTAGACATGGAACAGAGGGGAAAGTGGAGCCTCGGGGGCGCATTGATAATGGCCTTGCCTACGTGACAACGCAGAGGCAGCGTAGTTCAGGAACATGGACCATGAATGTACTAGAGGATAGATGACAAGATATGAGATGGATAGGGATGTGGAGCCTTGGGGGCACATTAAGAATGGCCTTGCCTACGTGACATCTCAGAGGAGACGTAGTCGACAAGAACCCTAATGGACCCAAGATATGGATCAGATGAGACATGATATGGATCTGATATGGAACAAACAATACTGATGACAAGGAACCACCACAGATATGTAGATGGATGGAAGATAGTAGATACGGATGGTTATGAGGATGGGCAATAGTGGATAGAAGGAAACAAGGATGTGATCTCCAAGGACTATGTCGCATAAGTGTAACATGCCCCATTGTAGGTAGAATACGTAGGATTGTTCATGACAATGCTAATGACGATAGGAGGATGAGAGGATAATGAATGATCTACATGGTATGGAGGGATAAGTTATGTCAAGAGCCATTCAAAACATTTGTCAACATTGTGCCCCCAATCTTCATCAAGACCAAAGAATAGAGGAAAGGAAGTTTGGATGGATGGATGGGACCAGATAGGTATGTAATGGATAGAGGATAGGATAGGAAATGGTATGAAAGGAAACTGGTAGGAGAAGAGTGATATGCCGATGAGACAAAGTGCCCCCAAGTGTAGGTGACATAGAAGATCAACTTTACACATGACGCCTATTTGCCAGGTTTTCATCATGGTACTTATCCAAGGCACCTATTTGCCTAGTTTTCACCATTGGATGAAGGGATTTTTCTTTACCTTTTCCTTTTTTTTTTACTATTTAGATTGGAGAAGGTGGATATGGAAAGACTCAAGTATAGAGTTCCTTGAAAGGTGATAGTCCTGCTAGATAGATATTGTCGAATGGACCATGTTCAGTGTTCTCATAGACGTTGGTAGGGGATCATATGAAAGTGATATGGCATAGGTAGATAGTGGATTATGATGCGGAATACAGAGGGAAGGCTTATGCAAAAGCATGGACCATAGGAACAGGATGAGGAAGATGTGTAGGATAGTAGTGGAAGGAAGGGGAGATGGAGTTAAGTGTTGTGGAATGGAAGGGAATCGTGACCAACGGTTGCACATACCATAGTAAACATTGAAGCTAGTGATGGGAAAGTAGTGTAAGAAGCAACGGAGACTTTTGCTTGTGGATGCATGACATAGGCATGCAGGGATCCACATAGACTAAGTATTGTCCTAATTTTTGTTCATCATGTGAGATGGAAGAATTTGAGACTTATGGATGGAATGGGAGAAAGTAGATGGTTGAGATTCTTGAGAGGTGGATGCCTCATGTAACTTTAGGGCTTTTTGCTTGGGTACCCAAACCTTTTTGTTTTTAGATAGTACCTGTGAAGGTAGGGGTTTGGGTGTATGCAGCTTTTGCGTAGCTTTTGGAATAATCATTTGTTGCTTGGGCATCCACACCTTGTTCGGTTTGGTATTGAGGTGTATGCGTGTATGGAGCTTTTGCACAGCTTTTGGAATAATCATTTGTTGCTTGGGGATCCACACCTTGTTTAGTTTGGCATTGAGGTGTATGGGTGTATGCAGCTTTTGATATGGATAATGCTTTGATTCTTGGCTTTTATGTCCTAGGTCATGAGGACTCTTAGGATTTTTTACTTTATAGGTAGAGGCATCCACATATTTGTCATTGAATCCCTGTGGGATGGTAGAAGTGAGGTTGGTGAAAGCTCCTTGTTTAGACAATATGTGTGTTTGTTGGCCATGATTGGGATATTTAGAGGATTTATAGATGGATGGATAAGGTGTTGGAAGAAGTGGTAAAAGGCATGGAGGGGTGTTAGGAGTTGGAAGTAGTGGAGGTAGATTGGATGGTGGGATATTAGGAGTTGGAAGTAGCAGAGGGAGATTGGATGGTGGGATATTAGGAGTTGGAAGTAGCGGAGGTAGAGTGGATGGTGGGATATTAGGAGTTGGAAGTAGCGGAGGGAGATTGGATGGTGGAAGGTGTATGGTCACATGCTTTTGGCAATTGTAGGATAATGGAGGTGGAATGGTGACATATGTTTTGGGGATATGATCTAGGGTTTGCGATGGAAAGTGGTAGACTTAGGAGGAGTGGAGGAAATACCAACATCTCGAGTTTGCTCACCTTGGGGTATGTATCCAAGGCCGTATGAAGGTGGAGGAACATTGACATGGATAGGTTCCAAAATACCTTGTTCATGAAGGCCTAAGCCTTTACCTTGATAGTTCATCTTCTAGAGTATGCGGTGGATAGCGGGATTATGTGTAGGTGGAACACTAGACATAAGTTCTTTATTGGATGGAGAAGGTGAGATAGTGGATAATGGTTGTTGGTGTTCTAAGAAAGAACATTCATTCATGAAGGTAGTAAGACCAAGGATATATGGTGCAGGATTTGCCGCTTGGTCCATAACAGATGGCAGAGGAGTATTACTAGTTTGATCTTCTGCGCTTGCTTGGGAGGCAAGTGTCTCATCAAGGGAAGTGGAAGTTGTTGGATCTTGGGTAGGAATAGATGGGGTGATAGGCTCAGGACCATGGAACACATAAAGTGGGCTAAGAGGATCATCATGGTCTACTTGATCATAGATAGGCTCTTCATCATAGATGGGATCTTGATCATAGATAGGATTTAGTGTGATGGGATTAATGTTCTCTAGTATAGGTTCTTCATCAGAGATGATATCTTTATTATAGAAAATATATAGGTTATGCAAGGGTCGGATGGAAGTGTTTTGATATTGGTTTAGACAAGGGGTTAATGTTTCCACAAGCTCTAAAGTGTGCTCTTGATATAACTCTTGGGTTGTTTGAATTGAAGTGGAGGTAGAAGACTCTTGGATAATGTCTCGGTTGACAATATGGATGTGTGACAGACCTTGACTTTGGTGCATGGTAGAAGGCACTTTGATAAGCTCAAGGGGTTGTAGGATTTGACATGGTATTGGAAGAATCTTTGGTAAGGTCAAGGACCCGACTTTGGGGACATGGTTGACTTTCTACTAGTAGTCCTTGGATCACATCCATTATAGGTGTATGGGTAGATGGAGATATAATGGATGAGCAATAATAACAGATGATGTTGTAGGCTTAGGACTAGGATTAGGTTGGGGTGATAGGCTCAAGACCATGGGACACATAAAGTGGGCTTAGAGGATCATCATGGTTTGCTTGATTGTAGATAGGTGCGACATCATAGATGGGATCTTGATCATAGACATGATTTAATGTCATGGGATTAATGTTCTCTTGTATATGTTCTTCATCATCGGTAGTATCTTGATAATGGAAAAGATGTAGGTTATGAATAGTTAGAAATTGGACATCTTGCTCATGTATAGGTATAGGATCATTGAAGAGATAAAGGTTATGTAGGGGTTGGAATGTTAAGGGTAAAATGGATTGATCAATAATGATAAATAAACCCAAACATCAATGAAATATGCGAATAACAAGAATAAACAAATGAAAGCACAAAACTTACAAACTTGTTACCCTACAGCTTCCATTGTTCGCCTATCTATCTTCGACCTTGATGAAGAAGATCAGTGAGCTTGCTTCCTTGCTTGTTGACGGTGACAAGAACGGAATGGCTGTGATATTTTGTTGTGTTGAAGATGAGCTTCAAACACAATGATAATGGAGAGAGGATGTGGGATGGCTAGAATGATTTCTGCATTAGGAGGGTATGAAGAAGGGAATTGAGAAGAATGTGGGCATTATGAGGATGCCAGAAGAAGATTTCTAGAAGAAGTTGGGCATAGTAAGGATGCCTGAATATATGTGTCCTAATTGCTTAGAGAATGGTCTCATTTATAGATTTTCTAAAAAGGGAATGGAGGGTGAGGATCAAAAGATGAGATCAATGGCTCTCATTTTTTTGTGAATCTTTAATTCATAATGGATGAATTAAAAATTCTTTTTTTGAGAAGAGTGGGTTATGACAATTGAATTAAGAATTCAATAGTGGAGGATAGTGGGTTATGACAATTGAATTAAGAATTCAATAGTGGATGATAGTGGGGAACAATTGAATTAAGAATTCAATAGTGGAGGATAGTGGGGAATAATTGAATTAAGAACTCAATAGTGGAGGATAGTGGGGAATAATTAAATTAAAGATTTATTTTTGGATTTTGGAGGATATTAACTAATTAAATATTAAGAATATTTAATTATATGTGCAACATGGTGAGGTGGAAGGGATGAGGTGGAAAGATGAGGTGGATTGATGAGGTGGATTGATGAAGTGGATTTTGTGAGGTGGATTTAGGATTTGAAACATTAGAAGAATTTAGGGATTTTAATTAAATAAAATGGTTTTATTTAATTGTAGGATAATGAACCAATCAAATAAACTTATAATATTTATTTAATTGATAGAAGAAAATATGAATTAAGATAAATATCAAAATATTTACTTAATTCAACCTGAGTCAATTTTAGGTGTCTACATTTTACCCCTCTTTGAAGCAATGTGTTTTATCACGTTGTTTCAAAGAATAAGAATAGTCTGATAATGATACATGCCCCAGTTTGGCCCTGGTACAGGTTATGATGATAGGATACCCCCTTGGGAGATTGGACAGGGAGAAGACGGTTGGCGTGAGACAGACAATCTCATGATAAGATATGTTGACAGGAGATGAAATGGTTGGATACAGAAGAAAGGGATGAATGATATGGAATGCAAGATAAAAAGATGACACACACAAGCAAGAAGCAAGTATGTACAAATGATACAAGCACAAACAAGGTATTGCCCCTGTCAAGTAGTAAACCTAGGATATAGATCGATGATGTCTAGTTTCAGGAATGAGATATGTGGTATAAGACTCCGGGTCTGGTTTCGACAATATAACATCCTGTCTAAGACATTTGATATGATAATGTTGTCATGGCAGGGAATGATATATCCCTAGACCAACACTGAAGGATAGTGTCTGGTTTCAAGAGATGAAGCATGTCGTATAAGACTCCGAGTCTGGTTTCGACAATGCAACATCCTGTCTAAGACAATTGATTGATTAACTGATCGAGTTGGTTTACGACCGGACAAGGATCAAGACCACTGATTATGATTGGATCATTTGACAAGATTGATTTGACTTGATTGGCATGGATTAAGGATAGACTTGCAATTGGATACAGTATGGATATGGATATGGATACGGATATGAGACGTAATTTGATACAGTATAGATATGGAAATGGATATGAACGGCAATTGGATACGGTATGGATATGGAAATAAATATTTGTCACCTTGATATAGCAAGTATTTTGAAGCGCTTTCATCATTGGGCTTTATTATGTTGTAAGAAAATACAAGCATCTAGCTATAATTGAACCTAGATGACCTGAGTATTGCTTACATGGATTTTGATTTAGCAAGTCAATACAAGCATCTAGTCAAACTTGAATCTAGATGACCTAAGTACTTCTTGCATTTTTCAACAGACAAGGATTGCCCCTTTTCATGTTTAGACCTTGGAGTCCTCGATGATCTTTTGTCAATCATGTCATTAGACAAAAGTCATCACATTACTAGAGTTTAATCCATAAGCAACAGACAAAGAAAATAATCATGCCCCCATCATAGCATCTCTAGCTTTTGGCATCCTCAAGTAGCATAAAAAGGCATGATAACATAAATCAAGACTGTAATTTAATCTAACCAACACAAAACATTCTTGCATTTAGATGTGTTTGTTTCTTTCCATAATTTGAGATAGAATTACCTTGAGTGTTTTGATATGGTACTCTTGTTTTGTCTTGGATAGGTTGATGTTTTGCGTCAAGATTTTTTTTTTTTTGGGTAGCTTGCTTTGCTGCTCTTGTTTATCTGGTGAGAAGATTGCACAATCCTTATTGGTGAGACGGACCTTAAGGGACTGACCTAGTGCCTCAGGGGCTCATTGCTAAATGGCCTTACCAACGTGACGATGCAGAGATAACGTAGTTTAGGGTAAACCCTAATGGACCATGGATGGACTAGAAGAAAGACAACAAGAAAGACGACAAGAAATGGGATGAATGGGACCGTGCAAGCCTCGGGGGCGCATAGGAATATGGCCTTGCCTACGTGACGATTCAGAGGCAACGTAGTTCATGGACTTGGACCATGGAAAACTGACAAGAGACACTATGCTTAGGCGTGCACAATAGATGCGGTATGGGACAAAACTTTGGTTGACAAGGCCAACAAAGAGAGAGTATCAAGCCATGATAGGTAACTGTCAAGATTTTATTATGGGATAGGTATGGGTCGAATGGGACACAAGGAAGAATGGCCTCAAGGTGATTGGTTTCTCAAAGATGGAGAAGGCAGTTTATCACAAGTAATGCCTGTTTACCAGGTTTTCACCACTTGCTTTTATTGGCACAGAAGCTAGAAAGTATTCATGATGCCTGCTTGCCAGGTTTTCATCATGATACCTATCCAAGGCACCTATTTGCCAGGTTTTCACCACAGGACAATTTTTTTGTTCTTTTATGATTTTTTGATATTTTTTGTACTTTTTTCTGATTTTTTGATATTTTTTTGTACTTTTTTCTGATTTTTTGATTTTTTTGTATTTTGTTCCTCCCTTACATTGGGGTTCTCCTAGGTATAAAACAGGCGAAGATGCATACTATTGATTGGATCATCGAACAGCTCACCCTCGGATGTTGCCAACTGATATGCCCCCGATCCGTAAGCAGCTACAATCACATAGGGCCCAAGCCAGTTAGGTTCAAATTTGCCTTTCTTTTCTCTGTCTTGTTGATTGCGAGGATTTTCTCTGAGGACAAGATCCCCAATCTTAAAGATTCTTGGGTGAACTCTATGTTTATAGCTTGTTGACATCATCTGTTGATATGTTTTGAGATGGTCAAAGGCTTTATGTTGCCTTTCTTCTAGCAGCTCTAGTTCTTGCAACCTGGAGACTCTGTATTCTTCATCTGATATGAGACCTTTCAATGACACCCTGAGAGATGGTAGTTCAACCTCAGTGGGGAGGATAGCTTCTGAGCCATAGACAAGGGCATATGGTGTAGCACCTATGGGAGTGCGTATACTAGTTCTGTAGGCCCATAGAGTGGGATTGAGTTGGATATGCCAATCACGGCTAGCATTGTTGACAGTCTTCTTGAGGAGTTTCAAGATGGCCTTGTTGGATGCTTCAGCTTGACCGTTGCCTTAGGGGTAGTATGGTGTAGAGAAGCGGTGTTGGATCTTGAATCATTCACAGAGTTCTTGGACATCTTGGTTTTTGAATGGTCTTCCGTTATCCATGATAATGGATGAAGGAATTCCATATCTGCAGATGAGGTAATTCAGGATGAATGAAGAGATTTGCTTACCTGTGATGGTGGTGAGGGGAACGACTTCAATCTACTTTGTAAAATACTCCGTGGCAGTTATGATGAATTTATGGCCGTTGGATGAGGGCGGATGGATCTTTCCCACAAGGTCAAGTCCCCATTGGCAAAAGGGCCAAGGTGTCATTAAAGGTCTCAATTCTTGAGCTGGTGCATGTATTAGGTTCCCATGTATTTGGCACTGCCTGCACTTTTTGACAGACTGATATGAATCCATTTCCCTGTTCAGCCAGTAATAACCCAAGTGCATGAGTTTCTTGGCTAAGGAAGGACTGCTAGAGTGTGTTCTGTAAATCCCTTCGTGTACGTCTTGCAAGGCGGTTATGGATTCTTCTCATTCTAAACAATAGAGTAAAGTACCATCTAGACCACGTCAGTATAAGGTATCAGCAATGATGGTATAGCGAGACGTTTGGCGTATGAAAGTTCATCGTTGGTTAGAAGATAAGTCAAGTGAGAGGGCATTGTCCTTGGGGTAAGTGTAAATCTTACTGTACCAAGGTGAATCAGATCTGATTAGAAGGCATATGGTATGGGTCTCAGGAGGATCATAAGCTAGTAGCTGAATAGTTTCCACTAAGAACTCGTACCTTGACTCATTTTCTGGTATTTCAAGAAGAGAGGCAATTGTAGCCATGGTGTCTGTTGTTTTGTTCTCAATCCTAGGTATCTGTTTGAAAGAGATCATTACAAAGTGTTCTTTGAAGTCATCGACCATCCGCTTGTATGGGACAAGCTTTTCGTCTTTGGTTTGGTAATCATCGTTGACTTGATTGATGATAAGTTGAGAATCACCGTAGACATGTAGCTCTTGGATTTTCCATGTAGTTGCCATCTTGAGACCAATTACTAGGGCTTCATACTCTACTATGTTATTGGTACATGGGAATAACAAATGGTAAGACTTTGGGATTGTGTCACCTTGAGGAGTTACAAACAGGATGCCTGCTCCTGATCCATGATTTGTGTAAGACCTATCGAAGTAGAGTTTCCAAGAAGACATTGATATAGTGAATAAGGACTCATCTGGAAACTCAAATTGCATTGGTGTGGTGTCTTGTAATGGTGCATCTGCTAGTTGATCATCTATGATTTGTCCCTTGATGGCTTTTCTGTCTACATATTCAATGTCGTACTCACATAGAAGCATTACCCATTTTGCTAGATGACCTGTGAGAGCTTCTTTGCTAAGGAGATACTTCAGTGGGTCTATTTTTGCAATGAGTTTAACTGGATGTGCGAGCATGTAATGTCAAAATTTTTGTGAAGCAAAAACAACCACCAGGCATGATCTTTCTATCTACGAGTATTGCAACTCATAGCCCACTAATGTTCGGCTGATGTAGTAGACGACTCTTTCTTTGTTCTCATAATCTTGTTGTGCCAGAAGAGCCCCAAGAGCTATAGGTGTAGCTAATATGTAGAGTATTAGTGGTTTTCCTTGGATAGGGGGCATGAGAATGGGTGGATTCATAAGATATTATTTCAGCTTGTTGAATGCTTCTTCGCATTTCTCATCCCATCTGAATGGAATGTTCTTGTGCAGGAGATGACTGAATGGTTGGCACTTGTTTGCCAGCTGTGATATGAATCTACGGATTGCTTGCAGCTTTCCTTGTAGCGATCTCAATTGAGTTAGAGTCTTGGGTGGTGGCATGACCATGATAGCCTTGACCTTGGCGGGGTCTACCTCTATTCCATTTGTCGACACGATAAAACCTAGTAGCTTGCCTGAAGTGACTCCGAACACACATTTCTTTGGGTTCAACTTGACTTTGAATTGGTCTAATCTCTGAAAGACTTTTTCTAACACATCCAGGTGTGATTCTCTTGTGTGTGACTTTGCTAGGATGTCATCGACATAGTCCTCCATTGTTACATGCATCATATCATGGAATATAGTTGTCATAACACGTTGATATGTGGCTCCTGTGTTTTGTAGCCCAAATGGCATGATGTTCTAACAAAAATTACTCCATGGATAAGTGAAAGCTATCTTGTGCTGGTCTTCTAGTACTATCCTAATCTAATTATACTCTAAGAAACCGTCCATGAGAGATAACATGGCATGCCCTGCTGTCAACTCGACTATGATATCTATATTTGGCAATGGAAAATCATCCTTGCGGAAAGATTTGTTTAGGTCTCTGAAATCATTGCATAGTCAGACTCGGCCATCTAGTTTGGACACTGGCACAATGTTGGATATCCACTCCAGGTAGTCTATAGCTCTGATGAACCCTACATCTAGTAATTTCTTGAGTTCTTCTTTGACCAATAGTGCTATGTGTGGATGCATCTTTCTAAGCTTTTGTTTCACTGGTTTTACTCCTAGGTCTAATGGAAGATGGTGTAGAATCAAGTTTGGGTCTAGACTTGGCATGTCTGCATATGACCAAGCAAAGCTGCCCCTCTTTTTCGTGAAGAACGGTACAAACCTGGTCTTTTTTGGTGGAGTAAGAGATTTAGCAAAATGAATGATCTTAGGCTGTTCCTCTATCCCAATGTTGAATGGCTCTGTAGGTTCCACAACAATCTGAGACTTCTCCTAATGCATGTCATCGAGGAGAGTGTCAAGCCTTCCATCATCAGGTGCCACAGTTGGGTTTTCACCTTTAGATGCATCTTTTCTTTTTACTATTTTGGGATTTGACACTGTTGCAGAGTGGTTTTCACTGTCAGATCCAATTTTTATTTTGATATTTTTGTGATTGGAAGGCTTGGCACCCTCTCCGAAGTAAGCCAAGTATTAAGTTCAATAGCAAAACTAGCTTTATGATCTCCCTTGGGTAGGTGGTCCCTAAGTTCCATGTAGTCAATGTAAGCATCATTGTTTTGGAACATATCTAGTTGGGGCGTTCCTCGCAGATCCTAGTCAATAAGCTTAGGATGCACAAGGGGGAGGGAATCGGAGGGTAGACCTAATTTGTTGAGTGTAAATGGATACACTAGGAGTATATGTAGGGGTGGTGTTCAAGATGGTACTTTCCTTCAAGTTGTTTATTGCGATAGAACCTAAACCTTCCTCGAAAGTCGTATTCTCAGAGATAGGCAAATTAGACTCTAATGGCCTATGCCATAGCGTTTGTCCCTCATAGTAGGGGCTATAAGTTTGAATGGTATCAACCTCTTTTTCATCATAGGAATGCTCTGTTAGCTCCTCACTCATATTCATTGGAATCTGTGTCGCTGTCCTCTTGAAGTATGTGGATCGTTTCTACAAGACAAGAATTTTCTTTAGCTTTTCCCTTGTCTTTGTATCCTAGACCATTTGTATTTCTAGCCAATGGGGATGAAGAAGGTTGAATAGGTTCAATGATGCCTTCTTTTCTGAGGCCGATGGGGCCTTGCCCTTCATAACCCATTTTGTGTAGGATAGTTTCACCTTGCCCATAGAGTTCTGTTGGGAGCCTAGGTGGTTCTTGTGATGTGCTCTCTTTTTCTGTATAAAGCCACTGTAGGAGATCTCTTTCTTCTATTTCATCAGATAAGGTCCCCCATTTTACAAAGGGAGTTGCAGGAGCTGTAGGTGCAGATGGCTTTGGAAAATGTTTGGGTTGGCCAAAAGATCAAGGAGACAAGGGCATCTTGGCTAGATTGAGGCTGTGCTCTATGGAGTATTCTCCCACTCCACTTTCTTTTATGGTAATTTTTTGCTCTTTGGGCCTTAATGAGGAGGCTTCAGTGGTATGGTCCTGATGTGGGATAGGGGATATAGATGCTCTGTTGTTTGGTATGATGTAATTAGGTTTGGCAAGGAAGGAGTTGCAATGCTGGAAGGGGTCAGGGTTGCCTTGGATGGTGACTTGCTTGCTGTTGTGTAGGAATTTTATGCATTGGTGAATAGGTCGAGGGGACAACTTTCATGGCATGAATCCATGGTCTCCCTAGAAGAATATTATAAGTGAGTTCCCTATCAAGGACTTGGCACACAACATCTTTTATTACTGGTCCCACTTGTATGGGTAGGACTACTATTCCCTTTGTAGTTCTCTCTTCTTCATCATATGCTTTTATAGTAATTTTCTTCCTTGGATCAACTACCATTTCGGAGAACCCCAATGCAAGGACCAGCTTTAATGTACAAATATTTAAACCGGCTCCCCCATCAATGAGAACCCTCTTGATGCAGTGTTTGTGTATGAAGGCGATAATATGTAGAGGGATGTTATGTGGTTGAGACACAGAGAGGTCATCTTGCTCGGTAAATGAAATGGAGCTTGAGGAAGACAGATTTCCTACCATGGTCTAAAACTTCTCTTGGGCTAGGTTAGTGGGGATAGTGGTTTCCACTAAGGCTTTCTCGAGGATCTCCGTATGGGAAGGAGATAGATGCAACAACTCCAAGATTGAAATGTGGGCCAAAGTTTTCTATAACTGGTCTATGACGGTATACTGACGGAAGTTGGATTGAGGCGGCAACAACCTTGGAGGGGCGGTATTGAGCATGACTTTACCATTGCGGGTAATGATACTACAACCAGGTCTATTAGGTTCTAATTATTGGTTGGGTGTGATGACATTGATTTGCGGGACATGCTCGGATAGGCAATTGATGGTATAGTCAAATGGCACACTTGCATAGTTGGCATTGCTATTCCCACTATTCTAATTTGGCATGTTGCTATTGTTGTTGTTGTTACTATTGTTGTTGTTGTTGTGGTTGTTGTTGTTGTGGCCATGGTTGTTATTGTTGTTATACGGCCTGTCGTGATTAAGAAGTGGATCCCTGTAAGCCACATGTGATTCATTGGAGGTATGTTGTTGGGTTCCTCCTTGATTTTGATCAAGCACATCTTGGATAACATTTTTGAGACGGATACAATTGTTGGTTGTGTGACCCCTTCCTCTATGATATTCACAATAGCTCGTATCCTTCCAATAGGGAGATTTGATTATAGGTTCATAATCACTTGTTGGCAGTAGAGAGATTTCATTGTTAGCCAATAACTTCCTTAATGCGGATTCTTGGGATTCACCTAGCGGTGTGAACTTTCACCTTGGAGTTGAACTGAAGCATGGTCTTGGTTCCTGAGAGAATGGTTTGTTAGGTGCAACATTGTTTGCTTCTCCTTTGAGAGTGAATATGGGTTGTTGCTTGGGAGCTGCCACCTTGGCATTTACTACCCCATCGTTGACAACATTCCTATTCTTGTTCCAAAACTTTGATTTGTCCGTCGTGTAATTGGAGGTAGGTGTGTCTTTGTATAACTTGATTTGCCCCTTGGCGATCATAGCTTTTTCAATGAACAATCCCATTTCAATGACTTTTGAGAATGATGTAGGGCATTGTATTTGTATTTGATAGCGAAGATCATTATTGAGGTTATGGACAAACATTTCCAATAGTTGCTTCTCAGGTATATCGTAAGAACACTTACTTGCCAGTTGTCTCCATCATTGTAGGAAGATGGTGAATGACTCACCACTCTTTTGTTTGGTGTTACATAGATCTAGCATAGATACTTCATGTTTGATATTATAAGAGAAGTGCATGATGAATTTGTTGACTAGTTCATCAAAAGTTTTGATGCCTGGTGGAAGCCGTGAGAACCACTCCATAGCTTGACCACCTAGTGATCTAGGGAATAACCTCATTAAGTAAGTCTCATTGTGAGCTACTTCTAAGCATGTTGCATTGAATTCCCTGATATGGTCTTTAGGGTCCCCTTTTCCTTTGTATTTGTCAAATTTAGGAACTTTGAATCGATAGGGAAATGGTTTCATGATTAAACTTTTATCAAAGGGGTACGATGCAATATCTGCCAAGGAGTAGGTTTTGGTGTTTGTACCCATCTGGTGATCTGACATTTGGTGCTTGAGATTCTCGATTTATTTCCTTATTTCTTCCATAGGAGTACTTTGGTCTATGGTTTTCTTTCCTTTATCATTTGTGTTTGGGTCTAGGGTTTTCTTTCCCCTTTCACAATCATCCTCTATGTTTTCCAAGATTGAGCTTATATCAAAATCTCTGGGGAGTTTAGTTCCAAGACTAGCAAGGTGATGGAAATATTTTTGGGGGTCGTCACGGAGCACTTTCTCTACTAAGCATTGGAATTTCCTACTTTGGATGGTGTCCTGATAATCTTCGTCAGAGATTTCCTCATCACTATCATGAGGTGTGAAGATGTAGTTGGATGAGTTGGCCATTTCAAGTTATTTTTTGTATTGAGATCGAGTAAGAACCATGCAAGGTGATGTGGGATGAGGTGGAATGGGACAAGAGATTTTGGCCAGATGCCGACGGAGACTGCTACGAATGGGATACCTAGGATATGGCTTGGATAAAGGACCTTCTCGCTCAATGATGTCAAGTAAGGCGGCAGATACAAGATGGTAGCCACTAGTAAGGGTACTCAATACTTGTCTTACTGTGCAGGGACTAGTTGTGTAATGAACCACTAGTAAAGTTCTGTGACCTACTAGGTTTACTTGAATTCACAATGATACGAAAGGACCTACGCTGACCTGATATGGGATACTTTGATTTTGGGACTAGAAAACCTAATAGAAGGTGGATGGGACGATTTGGTGAGAGAAAGACTGTTTGGATGAAATGGATGAAAACTGATTGCAAGGTATAACTTGATCTCTGATTTTGGAGCTAAGCTGAAATGGGTACTCAGAACTGGTAAAGACTTTCTCTCAAAAATTGTGCAAGTGCTCACTATTGTGTATGCGGTGGAACAGATGTGCAGTAGAATTTAACAAATGCACCGCTCTAGTGGTCTTCAGTGTTTTTGAAATTTTTGGAAATTTTTTAATGTTTTTGGCATTTTTGTGGCAAAAAGGGTCTTCTTGATTTGATTTTCTGAATTAATGGCAAAAAAGGTCTTCTTCTTTTTTTTTTTAATGATTTTTTTTGTTTTAATGATTTTTCAACTTTTTTAGTGATTTTTCTGACTCTTTTGGGACTAAAAGAAAAGTACAACCTAAGCTGGATAGGACAATATCTGTTGAATCCTCTAGCTATGCAAATTCAAAGCATTTAGCTTCAGGATCTGGTAGCACCGACTCCCCTCCACGGCACTCACTTCTCACGCATACCAAATCCAGGTTTCCTTAGGCTCGTACCCCCACCAAACCATAGGATTGTCCCTGCTACCTCTACTAAAAATCACATGAATCGAGGCTGCTTCAAGGGCTCCACCCTTTGCATCAACAAATAGGGATTTTTTGGTATGCTACACAATTAGTTCGTAGTCAAGGCAACCGTTCGAGTGGTTACACATGCAGCAGCACTACTCTCCATTATGTAGTCTCCCAGCCTCAAAGGGTTACGCCTTAGAGGGTTTTGGGGAAGGTTGGCCGTCAGTGTAACACAACAGCACTCGTTGTAGGAGGTTTTCACCTCAAACACATTTATTTTAAGTGGATTGGTAGGGCTTGGCTTTAGCCTGGTTCCACTCAAGGTCATTCCCACTTAGATAGGTGTGCATCCAAGGGCAGACCCCTCTTAAAGGTTAAATAGATGGAATAACAAGTCTGGCACTCTAGTCACCCAGTAAAGGGGAGAGCATAAGCCTGTTGTCATTCATCAAGCAAGGAAGACACTAATTTATCCTAGTTAAAAGGAGAAAAATTATATGGGCTAATCTACTCGTGCACTCACACAATTGTTAACTTTGAAGTGGTTAAAAGATAGCAATGTTCATTCTTGTTTGTAAGATAGCAATGATCTAACTACAAAAGATAGAAATATGCAGATATAGCAATGGTTCAATTACTCTCTTCCTAGTTAAAGGCTATGTGGAATTTGTATGAGCATTCATTTTACTGTCTTTTAAAAATTGAAGTGTGAGTTTAGTAAATGCAACTAGATGAATCTAAACCAATAGCCTAACCTGCAAAACAGATCAAGAGTACCCTTGTAAAGATGTCGACGTTAGCAAAATTTTCTAAAAACCTTAAGATCACTACCTGCTACAAAAGCGCCACTTCAGTGACTAAATGCGCAGAAATAGTTAATAGAAGCGCAGTAACACAGATGCGCCATAACAGTGGTTAAAAGTGCCGTAAGAAAGAATGTATGCGCAGATAGAACATATGTTGTGAAATAGTATAGTCACCTAAAAATTTTATTACAATTGCAAAGTTTGCTGAGTCCTCTTTCTAATGAGTATTCGTTTGCGAGTTTTTGACTTCGTATGCAAAAGTTGTGTGAGTTTGAAAAAAAAAACAGCCTATTTTGCTAAGTGGAAAAAAAAAAAAATTCCCCCCCTTTTTTAAAAAAAATTTTAATTTTAATTTTTTTTAAAAAATTGTTATTTTTTTTTTTTAAATTTTGTTATTTTTTGTTATTTTTTTTATTATGATGATTATTTTTATTTTTATTTTATTTTGTTTTTTTTTATTTTGTTGTGAGTGGGTGTGTGCAAGTGTGGTGGAGGTAGGCGGTGGTGGAGGTGGTGGCTGGTGGCGGCAGGCAGCGGTGGTGGAGGGCGGAGCGGCAGGCAGGTGGCAGTGCGGCGTGGGCAGTGGATCTGGAGGGCGGTGGATCTGGAGGGCGGTGGACGCAGGTGGCGGCGCAGGGGTCAAGGGAAGGCACGAGAGGGTAGACTGTGGGGGGAGGAGCGGGAGGCGAGTGGCGGGCCACAGTGGCAGGGACAAGATTGGGGGGTGGTAGAAGAGGGAGAGAGTGGCAAGGGGTGTGCAGGGGGGAGGTGGGGGAGGCCAAGGGGTGGCATGGGGGAGGGAGCGACGGGGAGGAGGGGCGCAGGAGGCAGCCGAAGGGGAGGCGGGTGGTATGGGGTTGGGCGTGGGAGGCACGCAGGGTTAGGGAGGGAGGTGTGAGCATAGGGGGGGAAGGGGGAAGGGAGTTGTGAGGGGAGGAGGCCGAGGGCCTGGGGAGGTAGTGGGGTTCGGGGGGAGGCAGGGGCTTCGGCCCCTGCTGTGTGTGGCTTTTTTTTTTTTTTTGAGAATTTAAATGTTATTAAAAAAAAAACAAAGAATACCTAATGTGCTTTTTTTTTTTTCGTATGAAAATAAAATAAATAAATAAAACCCAATGTAATGAATTTATTTTTGTTTGACTTAATTAATAATTTTCTTTTTTAAATTTTTTTTGCAAAAAATATGTGGAAAAGTAAAAAAAAATTTGAAAATTTTCAAGTAACAAAACTAGGGAAATGATAGGTGATTTCTTACCTCCAAGGCCTTTCAGACTCAATGGTGAGCTCGGTTTGTGCGTAGGAGGCCGTTTGTGGAAGTCAATTCCTGAATGCTCTCTGAAACACTTGAATCCTGCAATGAGACTTTCAAAGACAAACACTCACAAGATTGTGGATTAGATTACGGTGGGTGCCAAAATGTGAAGGGTGAAATGGATTGATCAATAATGATAAATAAACCCAAACATCAATGAAATATGCGAGTAACAAGAATAAACAAATGAAAGCACAAAACTTACAAACTTGTTACCCTATGGCTTCTATTGTTTGCCTATCTGTCCTCGACCTTGATGAAGAAGATTGGCCCTCAGTGAGCTTGCTTCCTTGCTTGTTGACGGTGACAAGAACGGAATGGCTGTGATATTTTGTTGTGTTGAAGATGAGCTTCAAACATAATGATAATGGAGAGAGGATGTGGGATGGCTAGAATGATTTCTGCATTAGGAGGGTATGAAGAAGGGAATTGAGAAGAATGTGGGCATTATGAGGATGCCAAAAGAAGATTTCTAGAAGAAGTTGGGCATGATAAGGATGCCATAAGAAGTCCCTCTAATTGCTTAGAGAGGAGTCTTATTTATAGATTTTCTGAAAAGGCAATGGAGGGTGAGGATCAAAAGATGAGATCAATGACTCATTTTTTGTGAATCTTTAATTCATAATGGATGAATTAAAAATTCTTTTTTTGAGAAGAGTGGGTTATGACAATTGAATTTTAAATTCAACTTAGTGGAGGACAAATTGAATTTTCAATTCAATACTGGAGGACAATTGAATTTTCAATTCAATAGTGGAGGACAATTGAATTTTTAATTCAATAGTGGAGGACAATTGAATTAAAGATTTATTTTGGATAATAGAGGATATTAGCTAATTAAATATTAAGAATATTTAATTATATGTGCAACATGGTGAGGTGAAAGAGATGAGGTGGAATGATGAGGTGGATTGATGAAGTGGATTTTGTGAGGTGGATTTAGGACTTGAGACATTAGAAGAATTTAGGGAATTTAATTAAATAAAATGATTTTATTTAATTGTAGGATAATGAACCAATCAAATAAACTTATAATATTTATTTAATTGACAGAAGAAAATAAAAATTAAGATAACTATCAAAATATTTACTTAATTCAACTTGAGCCAATTTTAGGTGTATACAGACACTATATAAGGATAGGAGGGAAAGTCCCCTTTTTCTCTTAACACTCAAAATTTTCAATAGGAACCTTCATAATTGTTTAGTAGACTCTGGTACTTCCACGAATGTGATGCCACTGTTAGTTTGTAAGGCACTTGGACTCACTCCAGCCAAGTCATCCTGGAAAGTAACATAGCTGGATAAAACTGAAGTCAATGTAGTAGGAGAATTGAACAAGATACACATGTAGTTGGCTTCTGACCCTAGGGTACAACAATATATTGATATTCAAGTTGTGGACATTCCTGATCAATATCGCATGCTTCTAAGTAGAGATTGGTCTAGGACTTTAAATGGTTATATGGCAACTGACTTCTCTCATATGTGATTGCCATGGAAGGGGTTGGCCAATTAGATACGTATTGAAAGAGAACCCAAGATGAAGCATATGATCACAAAATTTAATCAACCTAACGAGATCCTATTTTTAGAAGTTGATTTGGGAGTCTGTCTTCTGTACAATAGTCGGTCAAAAGAGGTTCTCATGCTAAGCTGCTTAAGACCCTCCAAACTACTTATAGAAAGACTAGAAGGTACAACAGCATATGTTCAATCAGATGCGAAGGACTCTTCAGAAGAAGATGAACCTGGGGTATTTGAGGGATTTCACGATTCTATGGCCAGATTTGTGCAAGATTAGACTGTTGTTGGAAAGCGAGTCCAAATGGAAGAACTATTATTGCCCAACTGGTGTCGTAGACATGACACATCTCATTCTGAATTTACCTGCCAGTTGTGTCAAGAAGTAGTTAAACAAGTGTAGAGACAATTGAAGATCCCCGTAATCCTGAAGGAGGAACCAACTGTCAGGAAGAAGATAGAGCCAACTATTGAAAAGGAGGAATTTGAACCCCTGCTTGATCAGGAGAAGTCTAGAAAATAGAAGGATGACAGCAAAGACTTTCGCCTATGGACTTTGAGATTTGATGGTTCAAGATGCAGACAAGGGTCTAGTGCTAGGGTCTAATTGATTAGCCCCATAGGGAGTTCATTTTTAGCATCACAAAGACTGTAGTTTCCATGCACAAACAACATCATTGAATGTGAAGCATTGGTGCAAGGATTGCTGCTAGCACTGCAGAAAAAGGTTAGAATTGTCCAGGTGTTTGGTAATTCTGAGTTGGTGGTGAAACAGGTGAGAAAATAGTACTCATGTAATGATAAGAGATTGAATAGGTATAGGAACAGAGTCTAGGATTTGATTGAGTGCTTTGATGGTTTTAACATCCAAGTTATCCTCAGAAGACAGAATCATGTCACAAATGCTCTAGCTCAGACAACAAGTATGCTGGAGCCAACATCCATGGCAAGGTTGAAGAAGTTTTCTATTGAGTTTGTGACTACTCCATTTGTACTTGATAATGTTACCAATTTCTAAGTTTTTGAGGATGATCACCACATAATTAATTTCCTTACTTCATCAGATGTGTTCACTGCTTAGATAATGGATGAAGAAGAGATGGAGCCCACTGAAATGGATCTGGAAGGAGTACTAAACCTAAAAATAAATACGATCCCACGAGGAATGGCAGAATTGGAAAGATTGTTTGATGCAGATAATTTAGGGACTCAAAGAAAAGGAGAGTCCCCAGGAGGAAAGTGTGACCCATTTAACTTAGGGACAAAAGAAAATGTGAAGAATGTGTTCATTGGGAAATCCAGTTCTGAAGAAGAAAGGATAGGATTCATACATGCATTAAGGGATTATCATGAAGTTATAGCCTGGAGTTATGAAGATCTAAAGACTTACGACACTTTAATTATCACGCACACGGTCCCGCTGAAGCCAGGAGCGAAGCCTTTCAGACAAAGGCAGAGGCCAGTGAATGCTCTATTGGAACTGTTGATTTTTAAAGAAGTTCAGAAGCTGCTGTCAGCTAGGATAATATTCCCGGTTAGACATTCTATATGGGTAGCAAACTTATATCTGGTCTGAAAGAAAAATGGAGAAATAAGACTTTGTGTTGATTTTCGTAATCTAAACAGAGCATCTGAAAAGGATAATTACCCGCTACCCTCACTGGATGAAGTATTACAGATTGTTAATGGGTCCCAAATGATGTCATTCCTGGACATATATTCTAGTTATAACTAGGTAATGCTGGAATGTGAAGACAGATTGAAAATGTCCTTCACCTGTAAATGGGGCATCTATGCCTACCGACGGATGCCATTTGGTTTAATAAACACTGGCGCAACTTTTCAGCGTGCGATGGATGTTGCTTTCAAAGGGTTGGTTGGAAAATATATAATCATCTACATGGATGACCTGATGGTGTTCTCAAAAAGGTGAAAGGATCATGTGGCAGATCTAAGAAAGGTGTTGTAGCGATGCAAGGATTACGGTATATCACTGAACCCCAAGAAGTGCATTTTTGGAGTAACTGAAGGAAAGTTGCTGGGACATGTAATATCTAAACAAGGAATATCTATTGACCTAGACCAGATCTAGGAAATACTCAAAATACCTCCCCCATCCAGCAAGAAGGAACTCAAGTCATATTTTGGCAAGATCAACTTTGTACATAAATTCATTACAGGGTTTGCTGAGATTGTTCAACCTCTCAACACCATGCTGAAGAAAGATGCTAAAATGGACTAGACTCTGAAAGTTAAGGCTACCTTTGTAGAAATTAAACATGCCATATCCAATGCACCTATTCTAGTAAGTCCTAATTACACTTTTCTATTTCATATATATTCATTCACTTCAGAGCATACTTGCGCTGCAATGTTGACACAGAAGAGATTAGTTGATGATGAAAGGCCCATTGCTTTCATGAGCACTCTATTAAAGGACACCAATCTAAGGTATCCCAATGTAGAAAAACAAGTATATGCTCTGGTAAAAGTAGTTAAGAAATTCTATCATTACATCATAAGAAGTCAAGTGATTGCTATAGTCCCAGATGCAGCAGTAAAGGCATTACTGATGCAGAGTGAATTAGGAGAAAGAAGAGGGAAATGGGTCACCATACTGCAGGAGTTTGATATAGATATTCAACCCATGAAATTGGTAAGAGGCCAGGCCTTGACTAAAACAATGGCTGAAGTAGGACCAGACCTGGTTTCTCAACAGTACCTATTAGAAGATGTTTCAAAAGATGAATGGTATGAAGATATCATATTTTATTTACTCAATCAGTGCTGCCCAGCGCAGCTGAATTCAGTGCAAAGGAGAGCTCTCAAGCTCAAAAGTACCAGTTACATGATAAAAGGATCAGTCCTTTACAAGAAGAATCATGAGGGTATTTATCTAAGGTGTTTGGACAGATTAGAGGTTGATCAGGTGCTAACCAGTTTTCACGAAAGGTTCAGGACAGGTCATGGATCAACACACTCAACAGCTAATCAGGTTCTTCATGCCGGGTATTACTAGCCAACTTTGTTCAAAGACACACATTCACATATAAAAACCTATCATATATGCCAGACCACTGCACATAGAGAATGCCACGCAGCCATGCCTTTGCAACTAGTGGTGGAGGTACAACCATTTGCTCAATGGGGCCTTGACTTTATTAGTATGATCAATCTGCCTTCCTCTACAGGCCACAGGTATATTCTAACCGCTACTGATTACTGTACCTGATGGTCTGAGGCAATAGCTTGTAAGCAATGCACCATAGAGGTAGTTACTGAATTTGTTGAATAGCATATTATCACTAGATTTGGTTGTCCATTTGCTTTAGTTTGTGATAATGGCCTTGCCTTTTCATCATTATGTTTTTCTATCTTGGCATTTGATTATGGGATTACTCTCAAGTTCTCATCCAATTACTATCCACAAGGGAATGGGGTAGCTGAATCAACAAACAAGAACTTACTTGAGGTCATTAAGAAACTATTGGACAAAAACCCCAGAGACTGGCATACTCAACTTAGGTTCACTTTATAGGCTGATAGAATCTAACACAAAGAATCTCTAAACACATCTCCTTATCACCTAGCTTATGGGATCGAACCCATCTTTCCCATCCATTTAAGAATCCTGGTACTTCAATTTATGCAAGATTACCTCAAAACTGATGATCAACTATCCTCAAGGTTGGCCCAATTGTTATATCTTGAAGAGAAATGTGACACTGCCATAGAAAACTTTGCCAAACATCAGGGAGTTGTAAAATGATGGTTCAATAAAAGAGCCAAGATCAAAGCCTTCCACATTTCTGATCTGGTCCTATATTGGGACAAAACACATGAGAAGAAGGGAGAACACGGTAAGTTTGACAAACTTTGGTTGGGTCCCTATTAGGTCTATGAGATCCTCGAAGATAGTACATATCGACTAAAGAGCCTTACTGGTGAGGAGCTACCACTACCTATCAATGGCCAGTTCTTGAAGCACTACTTTCAGGCCTGAGAGGCAGTCATGCCTCATTTTAGTGTACATAGTTAAGGGTTTGTTTTCTTTGGTTAGTTTAGATTACCGTTAGTTTAGTTTACTTTCTTGCTTTTGTTTTCCCGCTTTTGCTTTCCTTAGGTGTTAGGTTCTTTTCTTAGTTTAGTTGTCCTTTTGCTTTTGTTTGCTATGCTTGCTTTGCCACGGGATCTTTGTTTTTGATGTGGTGGAAGTCATGCAGACCTACAAATGCTTCTTTGGTGGGTAAATAATCGTGAGTCTTTCTTCGAGAAGCTAAGGTTTCCACTATTAGGCCAAGGGGTATGGTGTCTATTCATTGAAAATGAGTTATTAGTTGGTGCACCTGAAGCATTTTCTAACCATATATCTTCTACACTTTAAATAATCCTGAAGCAGCTAGGCAAGTCTAGGTGATCTTGTGTCAAGTGAAATGGGCTGATTTCCTCTCCTACCACATGCACTATCAATCGAGACAAAGGCAGGTGACACTAAGTGTTACTGGCCTACATTGGGTAAAAATAAAAGGTGTTTCTCAACACCAGACCCATCACAGTGCAAATAAAGAAACTACTAAATTGTAAGATTCCTACACAAAAACACTACCAAAAAGATTGGCATCAATATCATTGAACTAGCAAATTTGACTGACCATCATTCTAGTCCAACACTCAGCAATGCTTCAAAATTCAAGCATTTTCTGGTGGTAGAATGATCTCAGCCTTTTAGCTTGTCTCAAGGGATCCCAGGTGAACTTAGTTCTGGAAGGATGGGAATGAATACAACTGTACACACTTAGGTTTTCATGATGTGGATGGTTGTACTAGTTAGTGATCTTAGGTTCTTTGATATGATACCTTGCCTTTTCATTTAAATATGTGGGGAACACAGAGATTCTTGGTTCAAACTGAATGTTTATCATCGAAACGCTCAGGAGCATTTCCCAACAGAGTCGCCATTTATTGTGCCTTGCACACATGCCCCATTCAAGAATGGGGACCCCCTCTTTTAGTTTGACTAGAGAGTCACTTGATCTTCTGATGTCCTAAGTGATTGTATGGTCAAAAGAGCATTTTGACCTTGGTGGAAAGATGATATTCAAAAAAACACTTCGAAATCTGCTAGGGTAAGTTGTTACTTTCCCTTTGAGGACCTTGAATTGGTATTTTGTGCTAAAATGGCCCTCAACCGACCTTTGCGCTAATTTCCTGCCTATCCGACCTTAGCGCTAAAAATCCATCTCTCTAACCTTAGCGTTAAAATTTGTCCAACTGACCTAACGTTAAAACCATTGAAACTGGCTTTTGCATTGAAAGTTGCCTTTTCTGACTTTGCACTGATTTCCTCGCTGTCAGACTTCTGCATTAAAATTGGCTTCATCTGACCTGCGCTAAAAATAGCAACTTCTGACCTATTCAGACAACCCCTAAAGGTCTGCAGGTCAGACAAGTCCGATTCCTCCGCTAACTTGGGCAAACTGAACTTCTGAGCTTTGCACTAAATGTTGCCCCATCCGACCTAGTCTAACATATCAAAATTCTTCACAGGTCAGACACCTTGAAAATCTATGCAAAATCTTGATTGATAGTCCATACACCTGTGCATTAATGGTAGATTAGCTAGGGTTTAAATAAGAAATTAGCTAGTTTTAAATCATTTTAACACATTTTCAATGAAAGATTCAGAGCTCTGTTCGCCGTTTACCGATCTTGCTCGAGCTCAAACCCGTGACCTCTCCTGCGAGTCAAACATTCATTTTCATTGCCATTTCTTCTAGGTAGGGTCTAAAAACCTTACTACTCTAAGTTTAGACTTGCACGCAGTTGGGGTTTTGATGGTAGCCGGTAGGTTTTTTTTTTTTTTCAAGAAATCGATGGTTTGGATTGGGATTACCTAGGCTATGGTTTGATAAATTTCAAAGATTTCCCATAGAAACCTTAGCCCAGGTCAACTGTAGAATTGGATGAGTCTGTTAGGGCTTAAAACTTGAGATTTTAAGAAACTTTACCTTTTGAAGCCCTTCATTTTCCTTGCGCTAAAACATGCTCCGACTGACCTACAAAATCAAACCTTAGTTAGTCAGTCGGACACCTTGAGAATCCGCGCCAAGCACCTGGCACTCTTTTGCACTAAAGTCGACCTCATCCGACCAATGCGCCTAAATACTTTTCTCTGACTTGGTCGGAAGGCCTAAAAAGCCCCGAAGAATCTGAAAACCTCTTTTGCACTAGAAAGTGACCCATCTGACTTTGCGCTAGAAGATCGGGTCTCTGACTTGGTCAGATGACCCAAATTCCCCTGCAAGGTTGGCGCCACCTAAAAACCCTATTGGGAAACAATACTCAACTTTAGCACTGAAAACTGCCTTGTCCGACTTGCACTATATTACCTCTCATCTGACTTAGTTGGATACTCTCCAAATCAGCACAAGTTGGACCAAACCAATTTCCGCGCAAACATAGTCAGATTCACATTAACATGATTTTGCGCTAAAATATCAACCGACCAACTTGACATCCCCCAGAGGTCAGAGACCTCCAAATTTCATGCAAGTCAGATGCCCCCAAAAATTGTGCAAAGGTCGGACCTACCCGATTTCCCCGTTGAGGTCGGATGACCTCAATTTCAATGCTTTTCCTCCTGAGGGTCAGACAATACTCAAATTAGCGCAAAACCTTGCAAATGACCGAATTTCTTGAAATTTCCAAAGGGAAGGTTGTTCAAAATGATGAAATTAATATTGTGATACATTGATAATGGTGTTTTTCATGAATTTTCTTGCAACATTAGATGTTTTATTGCATGCAGTGTTCTTTCAATTAGACTTAAATTCCCTTCAAATGCAAGCTAATAGTAAATGACATATTTGTACTATCAAAACTTAGGGGTATTTCTTCAGTATCAAACTTATAAGGTCTATTCAGCAGACTAAATGACTACTCGGGTTTAAGCTATGAAGTATGAGTTTAAAGGAGTCCCTCCAGAAACCAAGGTCCACTCTGGATGGAGTAATGTTGGGGACATAGACCTAGGTCACATAGACCTAAATGACTTTAGACTCAGAGTCTTTGATCTAGCTCCAACTCCCAGGGCCAGAACACTAAGAGATAGTGGACTTGAACAAGCTGTTGCCTTTCCTACTTCAGTTCAGTGTGTGGAGCTAATTGTCACCTGTTCAGATAGATATGATGTAATATCTAGGCAAATCTAGACAGCAAATGAGGAGGTCCTAGCTGACTTGACCCAACCTACTTTGGCAAAAATGTTGGACATCCACTAGCACAAAGTTGTAATAATGCCAGACAAACAAGGATCCAAGGCCACCTATAATAAGGATGTAGAGGGATGCAGAAAGTACATGAATGATCATTGGGTCAAGGGAAAGAAGTCTGCTCTCATCAAGCTCCCCAAAGTGCTATACATAAGTGATTTCCATGATGAAATAGGGGACATTGCAACCTTTCTAAGCAGAATCTATAGGTTACCAACTGCCTCCACCTTTGAGGACTAGATGTTCATTATAATCTCTGAGATATTGAAGGGAACCAAGTTCCACTGGGCTTAAATTATCAGTGACAACATCCATGAAGCCTTCAATAACTTCAATGAGAACAAGTACTTTAGATGGACATCCTATGTCGTCTATGCATTAGCAAGAATGAACCATTATGATGGACTGTTCAAGATTGGTGAGATTGGAAATGATGGGAAGACGCAGATCAAAGTATATGAATGTTATCCATAGCTAACCTCATCCCAATCGTTGATACATTTCAAAAGAGTAAATGATGCATTCACAATGTACATAGCCAGGAAGTTACAAGGTAACACAACATTGAGGATTTCCATCGAGGCCATGAATGAAATAGCTAGATATGGCAGGTGGTATATCCAATTCAAGAAATTTACATACATAAGAGTACAAGGCTTCACTGGAATGGCCTATAGACTTCCCCACTATCCAGATGATAAGACAGTGCCTCTAGAGCTGTCAAGGCAACTGATACCGTGTGTAGAGAAATTCAAGCACCTGCATAGGCCAAGTGTTCAATTCCCTATAAAATTTGGCAAAGGACTCTATGCATGTTCCTCTCTGGCATTGGCAGAATATTCAAATAAAGAGCTTCAACTATTGAACTTGCACTACTATAATGCAAGGGATCATTTTGATCCAAACAAAGTAATGGAAAGATTTGTAAGCAAGAAGCTCTTTCATAAAGTACACATTGAAGACTTTTGGGCCAACTGCCCTGATGACTACGAAATCATGAAAAAGGCACATGCAAGGCTGCCTCTAGACTTCATTAAAAGGTTCCATATAATGGCAGTGCCAGATCAATTTCAAGATAATGAGAATGTTATGGTTAGAGGAGCATGGGAGGCACAAAACCACCAGCCTATCCCTTTGCCAAATTGGGCTAATGCAGAGGAAAGTTCCCTAGATGTGGTTATGAGGGAACCAATTAGATTGAGTAAGGCCTGGGTCAGAGCACAAGTGACAATACTAAATGGACAAGGAATCCAGCTAACCTACACCGTAATGGAATCAAACAAAGACTCCAGGGGAGAAGAGGATGAGCCCATACTAGTCACTGATGAGGTGGAGCCAACTGAGAAATAGAAATCAGATAATGAGGAGCACACGTCTTTGGTAGAAAAGGCAAAGAAGATGAAGAAGCCATCTGTAAGGTCTCCTCAGAAGAAAGACCAACCTCCTTCAACCAAGACTAGAACTTCAAAAAGAAAGGATATGCCAAGTAGTGCGGGAGAAAGCTCAAAAGCTAAAAAGGTTAAAGTAAAAGAAGCTAACAAGGAGGCTACCACGACCAAAGAGGATTCCAATCCTCCAACTACCCAACCTCCCACACAAAGTGTTGGTACTGTTGCTTCAAATCCTACTATTTCCACAACCTCTGCTGTCACCTCTCCTTCCAAACCTCCTCTCTCTACTGCATCCATTTCTCCCATAACCTCTGCTTCCATCACCCAAGAATCATCTCCTGCTACCTCTCCTGCCTCCATCATCACTACTACTTCTCGCTCACTGGCAATCTCCTCTAGTGACTCTAGTAGCCCTATTTCTTCCACTCTTGCCATTTCATACCCCTCCACTACATCTACACCTCCTTCTCCTTTATCATTGCCTCCTATTTCCACCATCCTTTCACTCCCTCTTTCCTTACATTCACTAACCTTTTCTTCATCTCTTACCATTTCTTCCTCCTTATCACCAGTCTTGACCAACATAACGTAGGTCAGCATGCCTTCCTTCACCATCTCTTTTGTTGTCCCCATTTCACAAATGCCAGCTGATTCATTGGCAGTGCCTCTATTGCCCAAGATTGAGAAGGTGTGTGTAGAATTAGGATTACAGGAGTCTGAAGCAGTAGTTGAGGAGGAGAAGGAGGTATTGACTGAAGTAAGCAATGAAAGCCTCCCTGAAGCATCAGATGATGTGGAAATTATTGACATATCCGATAGTCCCCTGGACAAGGATCCAATGGAGGAAGTTTTAAAAATTACATAGGAGAACGTACTTGAAAATCTAAAGGACTTGGCCCAAGAAGAGGAGAATGAAAAGGAGAAAAGTCTAGAGAAAGATGAAGAGCAAGAGTAGGAACCATCTAAGGAGTTGGCTATATCTGATAAAGATGGTGCTTCTAAGTTAAACAACTCTTCTGCTCCTAAGTGGCTACAAGGCAGAATGGCATATCCAAAGCCTCAGGTAGAAGTAATGTAGCTTGACCTAAGTGCTATCTTGTCACAAGCTCAGAAGCCTCAGAAGTAGAAAAAGGCTAAGATTCAATCAAAAATCTATAAAAATGAATCAGGGTCAAGGATAGTAGAAATAGCAGTCCCACCAGCTGACAGAGCAAGAGACCAAGTCAGGGCAGAAGATTATGTCATATCTATAGTTGATTTGGGCCCAACCACTCATGCTCAAAGAGTGGATGATTTCAAGGGATCAGTCACATCAATTTTGGAGCAGCTGGATAAAGATGAAATGTCTAAGAAAGACTTAAAGCAGCAAAATGAAGAACTGCGAGCATGTCTTCAATTTTTTATAAAGCCAGTAGATGCAGGAGGAGACATAAGGACAATACCTACTTTCTTTTCCACTGATGAGATGGCTAAATTGGGCAAGGTAAGATCAAGATCCTAGGGCATAGAAAATTGGTTGATAAAAGCTTTTGAGATAGGATGTGAAGCTGTAAGTGCCTCTGCTCAAACACATAAAAGACTGGTGGAATTGCATACCAAGTGGAAAGACTTGCGTGAGGAATGTGATACTTTTAATCAATATTATTCACATATGTATCCCCGAATCAAAGGTATTAGAGAATTGCCAGCTCAGACCTTAGTTACGGAGAACATTTTGACTAGGGATAGGCTCCCAAAGGCTATTGAATGGTATCAACAGCTACGTTTGAGAAAAGAAACCTTCAAGAACATAAAGGAAGCATACAAACCAGCTGATGAAGAGCTGAGATCAGTTATATACGACATCAGTGATTCCTTGAGGGACTGCAGGGAATCATCTTATGATGATTATGCCCCATTTAATGTTGAGAATTGCAAGGATATGTTACATAAGGTAATGTTTAATGACACACTCAACATGGAGGAACGGTTGGATAAAGCAAGTGACCTTAGGGCCAAGTTCAAGGCATTTCAAAAGGCAGGGGCAGAGATAGAAAGAATATATGGAAAATTCAATTGGGAGCTGGAAGTATTTGATTATAGGATACATCATTTAAAGGATCCAGACCCATCTGACATTAACCCTGCACTCGATGCCTAGTTGACTTATCGTAACATGCTAGCCAGTGAGGACGAGATTGACTTGGATAAAGAATCTTGATGTTATTTTGATTATTCTAATGATACAATCTCGTCACAATTGTAAATCTTCTATAATTGGGCAACATGTGACTCAATTTTGTCTTCTTCTTGCTCCTAAAATGAGCTTTTCCACTAATATACTAAGTTGGCTAGTCAAAATGACTAGATTCAATGTATCTGAGGCTATTTTTTCGTCTTTTTCATAAAAGACAAAATGTAATCCGGGAATTGAATGTGGGCTATTATTGATTTAATCTAGACCATCGGTGTTGAGTTAATCTCCACCGTTCATTTGAAAGCTAGGGTATGCTTCTTTCTATATAAAGGGCTACCATTTCCACTTTTGTGAGAGAGATTTTGATACCAAATTGTTGACTTTATGCCATTTGAGCTAATACAAAGCAAGTTTCTACAGTAAATCTAAGAATTTGTATCTTTTGTTGATTCATCTTTTGGTTTTTATGGTTCGCATATTGCTCTCCCATAGTTAGAATAGTTGTGCTTTCATAATATTCATGGTTTGTTGAAGTATTTGACGAACATTCCAAGTCCATACTTTTAGTTGTTTGTTGATGGTAGATAGCTGTGTAAAGTTAATCTGGGCTGATAATTTGTGCTAAGTTCAATTGCATTTCATAAGTTAAGTTGCGCCGCTCATTGGGTATTTAACAAATGAATGCAATCTAAAAATCTGTTGACCCCCATTGAAGATAGCACTGTTTTCTGTAGCACTGTAACACTCATTTATGTTTGGTAACTCAGAAAGCTAGTTCAAAGTTTGGAATGTTTGTCTACTAAAAATAACCTCAATATTGTGAATGTCACTTAGGATCCTTCTAAAACCCTACACCTTTTGCACTTTCTTTTAAAATCACTGTTAGTAGTTAGATTAAGAATTTCAGCAACATCTTATCCTTTTTATTAGTTGAAGATCATAATAGGGTTTATGTGTATTTGCTGCCCCCCAAACCTGAAGATTTGTAGATTACATGTAAGACCCCTTGTAGGCACAGCTAGAACATACCAATTGAGAGATTCCAAGCAAGCTAAGACCTAGCTATATTATCCTTGGAGTAGTCTTACCTAGGGTAAGATACGTTTCAAGAGAGGTGTGAAACCAACATCACACCTGCGTTGTTGCGTGCTAAAACCACCATCAACAGATCTAACAACCAGGATCAAATAGGTTGATAGAGTGGAGAAGTATGGTAAACAGTGAGATAGTGTTGTTAGCTCAAAGCATGGGAAGGTAGAGATTAAGTGTGTACCTCATCTTATCCTACTATTGATTGGAAAGTTGACTTTTTCAAGTTAGAATTGTCCTCTTTTACATGACAGATGTGATCTAGAGAGGAAATTTTATGTATTTAAAATTTTTTAAATAGCACCACATTTTTTTCTGCCATTGTACATGGTGATATTTCATCTTGAGCAACATATTATATTTACGGGGATTTGTCAAGATTTTCATCTGATAACATGATAGAGTAGGACAGGATGCCAGATGTTTTAGAATGGGAAAGTGTTGAGATCGAGGAACTTGCTTTAGCTCCCTCATTATAGAAATGGCAGTTGTGATTGAGTCTCATGCATGTGGAAATTTAAGGTCATAAATAATTGATGTTGATGTAATAGCAGCACCTCTATTTCCTTTTCTGGTAACCCGTGCATGATTTCTAAAGATTTCCAATTAAGATCAAAAGTACTTCATTGCTAGTAGAATTAGGGTGATTGGGATGTAGCGAGGAATGTCAGGAAGTATGGATATCTACCTTTTTTGTTATAAATAGGAGATCCTCTATACCAATTGGCTACATCTTTCTACATAAGGCCAAATGAATCATGTGTCTTATTTTGTTATGTTGTGTTTACAATCCCATGCCTTGGGGAATACTTCTCTCCTTTTTTGGTTATTGCTCTATGATTATAGAGTGAAGAAATGAGGAGCATGTTCCTAAGGTATGGGTGGTTTAGGAAAAATTCATGGAGTGAGGCAGTAGGCATTAATTTGCCTTCGTTTCCATGCTATCCTTCAGCTTCATCTTCATGAGGGGTTTGGTTTTCTATCTAGAAATTCCAATAACTTTATGTTATTGCCAATTTCTAGATTGGGATTGGGTGAGGAGGGATCTTATTGTGCCATCTTCCCCTCTCTTAGGTTGGTGGTACATGGTAGGGCAACAATTGCAACTGAAGGAGTTCTCTCCACTAGGATGAAATAACTAGTGATGAAAAGAAGGAGCTAAGTTGACAAGAACAATTAGTTCTTTGTCTAGCTTAGGCCAACAACTACTATTGCTTCCTCTTTGACTAGGATTTTGGCACTACCAGGGTTAGTTGTGTGTCGCTTCCACGTACAACCTAGGGATTGAGGTGGTTGGAAACCTTCCTTCGAAAGATAGAGATTCATTTCCCTATTCTTGGAGCATGGTAAAAGATGAGGGATACTACCATTTAGAAATTGTTGAGGATGTTGTTCTTTGCAAATATTCTTATCTGAAGGGTAGCTAAGCTTGGTGTGCATATGGCCAGCCATGCCAGTGGAGGGTCATTCTATTATAACAACCTATTTTTTGTTGGTATGAGTGGGGTAGATATAATACAAGGTAATTGGCATTCCCTTTTAGGGAAATGATTTGATTTTCTGATGTGACAAATAGATTGTTTCAGACTATCCTGCAAGGGGATAGTGTTTTTGTCTTATTGTGCCTTAAAGATGCCTTTTGTCATATTTTGTTCTGAAAAAATGTGTAGGGATTGTCAAATGAAAATATGACATCTATACATGGCCTAAAGCTTGTTTTGCTCCTATGTTTCTATAAATGGGAAATCAAGGCCATTTTGTGAGGGTTTTGAATCTCTAGTTTAGGTAGTAGTGTATTCCATGTTTAGTTTAGGCTAATAGAAGAAAAGTTCCATTTCAATTTGTGTTCAAATCTATAGAGCAATGTCATTTTAAAAGTTTAAATACATTGTCATACTAGTTATAGAACTCTTTTCATGTTGCATTTTATGAAGTTAATATGAATTCTCAATATCAAGGATATTTTGGTCCATCTTTGTAGTTTTCTATACTATGTGTATTTTCTCTTGCTTTCTCTCAAGGAGAGAAAAAAATGATTAGAAGATATTTTGTTAACTATTGTCTGAATTGTGGTTTCAAAGGATAATTCTATATCACTAAGTAAAGGAGGTATTAATACAAGGTATTGATACCATTAGTCTATCGATAATGAAGTAATATTGCTTGAATCATACACTTATTTTGTGCAATTTGACTCTGTGACCCATTGGATTAGGCACTGGTCTCTCACTGGGCTAATATGATGATTTAGATCCATCCCAAATAACCAAAATTATTTCTATTTATGTTAGCTTAAGAATAGATTTGGATAAATAATTATTTTCAATCAAGGTCTAAACTAAATTGCCAGACGATTAAGCCAATCTAGATGGAATCACTCATTTCCTTGGTTCATTATTATTGAGAACCTTCTGTTTTGATGCAACATCCCAAAAAACTTTTGAGATACCTTTAGATGTTGTAAAGGGTAAACCTGCCTTGGTCTTGCAGAACCAAAAGTGCAGAGGATTTTCAACTCATTGTTGAATTATATTTGTTGGCCACTGACCTGGAATCCTTAAGCATAAGAAATTAGTTGAATCCTTAGAGGATTTAGATAATCAGTTGGAAGAAGCAACAAATTGGCAACTCTACTAGGGACTAGTCTAAAACTTGTCAATAGATTTGTCCAGTAGTCTGTAATGGGTATTTAGAGTTTGCATATATATAGTGCATAATTATTTCCTATAAAGGGTGTTGCTATGATATTCTCCTTGCCTGATGCTCAAGGAAGAAACATATTGTGTGTGAAATTTGTATGTTTCAAGAAAATTTTGTGTGGTTGTGCTATAGGAGAGAACCCAAAATGAAAGAAAGCCCAAGAGCTTTATGCTATTTAAAATTGGGTCCTCCATGAGGGAGGTGGCAACTCTATGAGAAAGAGCTTGATAAATGTAAGGAATATAAACTCTCCTAAGTTTCTAGTCAGGAGGAGAAGCTGTTGTAGTCGTAACACACTTTGAGGTATTTTACATGTTCTTGTCTCTATGAAGGATAATTTTATGATTAAAGGGTGTTTATGAAAGGTCTTTAGAATAATATGATTCCTTATTAAGTGAAGATTACGCACTTAGAGAAAGGAAAAGGTGGTGATAGGTTTGTATACTTCTGTATTACTAGATTGAAACTTGTTTTATGTTTGGAGTATGCAATTATTGATGAAACTCATTTAGACTATCTTAGGCAGGCTGAGATAGGAATTTGCATTGTAAAAGGATAAGATCATCTTGTAAAAGGAAAATGAGTTTTCCATGTGTAACTGCAAAGTTAAAGTGAAAAGGCTTGCAAAGGCATAGGAAAATGTGTCATCAACCTATGCATGCCTTTATGGTTTCGAATGTAACAATGCATAGTGTGCAGTTCCACTTGTATTGTTAGAAAGGTTTTGTTATTGAATGATATAGAGCCATAAACTTCAGTAATATATATGGTTTTCCAAATCATGTACCCCATGAAATTTAAGATAAATTGCTAAACTTCATGTTGAAGACCCAGAATACTAAGGGGGGGTGAATTAGTATTATATTAAACCTTTTACTTATTAAACCATTATTCCATTTACCACATATAACAATAAAGCAAGTAAAACATAGAAGAAGCAACCACAAAGCATCACACATAACACCAAGATTTTTATGTGGAAAACCCAAAACTAGGAAAAACCATGGTGAGTGTTAGCTCACAATAATTATGTAATATCAATACCAAATTACAAGAAGGCTCACTCCCTTAGGGGTCACTGCCCAAAGAAGTGCTCACTGCAAGAAGGCTCACTGTCTAGAGAAATAAAGAAGGAAAGAGGAATGGTTCACTGTACCAAGTTGAACTACTCTGGTTGCATCTACACATGCATGGTTATAGCTCCAATGAAGCACATAAATATTGTCTCAAAACTCTTCATCTTTGACTGCTCTGTTACACTGCCCTGCTCTTGCATGATAATAAGATATCTCTTCTTCTGCACTTGTTCCCCTCACAAAATCATCATACTTCACATGTCACACATAAATACATTAATATTCACATATTACACCTCACAAACACAAAATTTGATCACATATATATATCCAAAACATTTAGATTCTTCACATTAGGTCGACCTACCTAGATGAAGCGTATAGTTAATAAACTTGTAGCTTGTCGGCCAAATCAACTCACCAAAATGCATAGTGGACCCAAACCATGCTTGAATCATATTCTCATATGTCATCTCCAAAGATAGAATCCCTTAGAATAAAGTTCCAATCAATAGAACTTACCACACGTAGATCTAACTATCATGTCGGCCTCAAACATAGACTGTTACTGACTCAGTCTATTTGTTAGACTATAACTTTCATTACAGACCACAAGACCTGCTCAAAATCACACTAAAGACTCTTCATACATCCTTAAGATTTCCTTCAATCTATGGTAAAGTGTGGACCAACAGAACTAAGACCCTATTATACTCAAGCACTGTCAAGCGAAGTAGTGATATTCAATAGCTCAAAACTATCATTTCAGTGGACTTCAGGCTCTACAACTCTAGATTTAGAGACTTCATACAAGTGTTTATAATACTTTGAAACCTCATAATGAGATATGAAACACTGTAGGACCAAAACAAATGTGTGTTCTATTCTAATTACCTCTATTTTCTGTAATTCCAGACTTAGGCTACTTGAATATATGCTTCTGATACTTATCAAAAGCTAAAATCTTAGATATAAGATCTTATAAGGACTAGAAACAACATACCAAAATTGTATGACCCGATCTTCAACTGGGGACCAATGTCAATCAAAATATTATCTCTCTGTCGATATCTTTGTATACTACCAACACTTAGTCATAATGACTAAGTCTTCTTCATCAGACCAAAATCTCTATTCCAACCTTGTTTCTTCTATTGTCAACATTAATGACAACACCATCAAACATCAATCTCAACCATATTTCCAACAATTTAGTGGTACTGGGCTTGAACCAGCAAGTAAACACCTGCAAGATTTCATTGATATAATGGGGGACTATGAAGTGGAGTTTGAGGATGTGGTCATGAAGATGTTTTCTCTGACCCTAAAGGATAAAGCTAGGGATTCATTCTCTAATCAACTGGTATACTCAATTATTTCTTGGGATGAGCTCAAGGTAGCTTTCATGGAAGAATTTGGTGAGAGGATTAATATAAATTCAATAATTAGCAAATTTATGAGCATTTAGAAAGAAAAGGATGAGCTAGTGCCAACATTTAACCTAAGATTTGCGGAGGTTTTGAGGGATATTGCTAAATTCATAAGACCAAATGATATAATGTGTCTGGTTATATACTTAGGTGCATTCAGTGAAGAGATGAGTTATTTACTAAGAGATTAAAGTCCTGCAATAGTCCACCAAGCATATTCCATGGCTATGTATATTAAAAATAATTTGAGACATTTAATGGTAAAGGAACTCAAGCTTGCAGGTGTTGATATTGTTAAAACATCTCACAGAAATGAAAGGTGTAGACTTGGGAACAACCATGTCTACCCAAATGAAGGTAATATCAATACTACAAAGCATTCACTATTTTATCATTCAAAAAATGATGGGTTGGTTGCTATGAATAAACCCATAAATAACACCTTGTATGTCTGCAAGGAGAGCAAGGTGAAATTTGAAAATATGTATTGCAATGAAGCAAGTGATGCTTGTAGTAATTTCATAGGCCATGTGGGTGAATATTGTGGCTATAATGTCCTAGACACTGAACATAGTAGACAAAAGAATATATATGAGACTACCCCTTGCTGCAGCCCTAATAATCAAGAAATTGAAATGTACCCAAGTTTTTAGTATGATGAAGCAAACCAAGTGAGTGGAGATGTTGATGTATTGTGTACAAATGACCAATCTAGAGAGTTAGAATTGGAGAATTTATGGAGTGTTATCCAAAGTTCTAATCCTTTGGAGCAATTTAGTAACATTTGTCAACTTATTATAGGAAGTTGCACACATGAGGATAAGGGGAATTGTTATATGTCCATATATGATCATATTAATAGGAATAGCATTTTGGACACTAATGTGCAATATACCAGTAGTCCTATGGAGGACAAGGGTCTATGCAATTAGTTTGAAGAGCCTAAACATAGTTTCAATATTTGTTAGTCCCCTTGCTACACTAACTATAATGAGAATGAATATGACCATTTCTTTGCTGATTATGATTATCCTCATGAAGTGAAAATGGAATTATTTTCCTCAAATAATGAATGTTTTGAGAATGATGGGAACACATATTTGCCTAAGAAGGAACAACCTTCTTGTAAGGAGGAGTTTTCAGGATATGAGTTAGAGATGCTAAGTATTAATGATGTAAATGATGCTGCCAATTTATCTATGTGCTCCTTTAGTAACTATGATGTTTTTGAATATATTGATGTTGGGAGAGTTTTAGATCCTCGGGTTGAGGAAAGGGAAGACAAGGTTACTCATAAGGTTTGTTGTAATTATAACCCTTCTATGACAGATTTAGATGAGGAGTTAAAAATAGATGAACAACCTAAATTGTTTGTTCCTTCTTTTGAGGCATTTCATGTTGCGTTGTATGAAGGTTCACAAGATGAATCAAGTTATATCCTCATTTTTGATATGAAGAAAATGTTTGACACATGTGATAATGACACAAGCTGGCAGCTTGGGGTTCAAGGGTTTAGTGAAAATGTGGACATGGTTAGAGATGCATGTTCTTGTGAGGATCATGATATGACTAGTGATGAAAGTGTTGTTGAGACAACTCATTCTTCTTTGTGTAGCATAGAAACACCAAGTGATGTAGATGAGCTACATTATCCAAATGTAGGTGAATACATATGTCATATGGATCAGATAAAAAATGAGCCTGTGTATGAGGATTTTTTGTTTGGTACACCTGATGAATGCTTGCAAAGTACAGAAAAAAAATTTAGATCATGGTTTAGTTGGTATGTACTATCTTTATGATATTATTTGGATAGATTTTCAGACCTGGGATTGAATCATGATTTCAACAAACCAGAGCAAGTGTATACAAATATGTTCATCGAACATAAGACATATGAAATTTTTAGGTTTGATTTGATAGTAAATGATATGATTGATATTTGTAAGGCCATTTATCCAATCGATTATGAGTACTTTTAATTCTTAGTTCAGATTGATAAAATTTTATTCGTGCATGGTAATGACTTTGTGGGTGTAAATCACTACAATGTCTCACATGGTATGATGGATAAATGTGTTGTATACATGACATATGGAGAGTTACTTTTGTTAGAGCCTAATTGTAAGGATTAGAGGAACACAAGAAACTTTGATAATGGCAAGATCAAGAGTTTTATGAGATATATACACAATCATAATTGTAACCATGTAGGGTATGGTTGTGTTCCCAATTCTAGCTTCAAGCAATTGTTGGAGACCAAGATGTATGATAGAGGAAAGGCTTACATCTTCTTTTATGGTGTCTTGAAGCCACCATATACAGTATTCAGTCTATGAGATTGAACCCTTTGAATTGGGCAATTATATAGTAAAATTAGACACTATTGTCTTCCTAAAGATTTTGGATTCTCATGATGACCTTGCAGTCATCTGTCCCCAACTAGAGCCCCTATTCTAACCTGTATTTTAATGCATGCCTTAGCCCTTGGTTTCTTGTCTCTAAGCTTACTAAAACCCTTGTAAAACCATAAAAGCCTAAGGTCTTGTTACATTCACGGGCTTGTGTTCCTCCTGTTATAATTCTTCATTAACCGTTGATCGACCGATCCTGGTTTCTTAAGTTGTTCCTTATGTGTTTGAATGTTGTCCACTTATTAGCTACCTTTGTTAGGTTATCATTTTGGGACATTCAAGTTAAACACAACTTACTTGCATGTACCGAAATAATTTTTAAGTTTCTCCTAGTCAGTGTGTCATGCAGTCTTTCTTCTATTTTGTAGGGTCTTCAACCTTCGTTGGACCCTATTTTTGTGTGCTATGGGATTGCAAAGGTGGCCTCGACATCTGACGTGTCATATTTTATTCCAACATATCATTGGTTTCATTGTAGGTTGCATTCCCACTAGGAATCTTAAACACACCCCGCAGAGAGGCAAGGATGACTTGGGCAAGGACTTTGTATTGCAGTCACATTTCACGGTGGAATATTTGTTCATTGGAATCATTCCAATGCTTCTATAGGACCACAAAAGGTATGAGGTGGACCAATGTGTATGCATTATCCACGGTGTCAACAAAAGTAAGCATTTCAATAGGAATATATCCTTCATTGGGCCTGCAAATGTATCATCATGAAGGGATGGATATGCTTGAGGGGTGGTCCCTTTTTATGAGTTCTTTTGTTTTGGTGTCAGTGACTCCATCAAAATGATTTATTTCACCAGAGCCAAGGTTTTCACCATAGTCCTGATCAGCTTAGTGTGAAGGTATGATATGTCACCATGGTAGATAAGTTCTATGTTTTTTTATGACAGCTCACTTCTGCTAGAAGAATATCAAATTTCTAGGAAGATCGTTGATCAATGAAAATCCACAGTTGAAATTCAAAGTAGTTAAATGACTTCCTCTCGACGTGCTGACTATCACTAATAGTCATTGATTTGTTTCACTAAATAGATCTGAAAACTAGGATCAAATAGATTGACAGAGTGGAGAAGCGCAGTAAACAATGAGATAATGTTGTTAGCTCAGAGCATGGGAAGGTAGAGATTAAGTGTGTACCTAGTCTTATCCTTCTATCGATTGGAAATTTGGCTTGTTCAAGTGAGTATTTTCCTTTTTTACATGATGGATGAGATCTAGAGAGGAAATTTTATGTATTGAAAATTTTTTAAGCACCCTTTTTTTCCACCATTGTACATGGTGATGTTTCATCTTGAGTGGGATATTGTATTTGTAGGGATTTGTCAAGATTTTCAGTTCATACTAGGGTAGAGCAGGACAAGATGCTAGGTGTTTTAGAATGGAAAGTGTTAAGCTCAAGGAACCTACTTCAGATCCCTCATTATAGAAATGATAGTTGTGATTGAGTCTCATGCATGTGGAAACCTAGGGTCATAAATAATTGATGTTGATGTAATAGAAGTGCCTCCATTTCCTCTTTTGGAAGCCCTAGTAGTATTTGCAAAAATTTGCAATTAAGATCAAAAGTACTTCATCACTAGAAGAATTAGGGTGATCAATATGTAGCAACGAATGCCAAGAAGTATGGATATCTTCCATTTTTGTTATAAATAGGAGATCCTTTCTACCCATTGGCTACATATTTTTGCAAAAGGCCAAATGAATCATGTGTCTTATTCTATTATGTTGTGTGTATCATCCCATTTATTAGGGAATACTTCTCTCTTTTCTTGGTTATTGTTCTATTCTTATAGAGTCAAGAAATGAGGAGCATGTTCCTAAGGTATGGGTGGTTCAAGCAAAATTCACAAAGTGAGGCGACATGCATTAATTTGCCTTCGTTTCCATGCTATCCTTTAGCTTCATCTTCATGAGGGGTTTGTTTTCCTATATGGCAATTCCAATAAGTCTATGTTATTGTGAGTTTCCAAATTGGGATTAGGTGTGGAGGGATCTTATTGTGTCATCTTCCCCTCCCTCATTTTGGTGGCACATGATAGGGCAAAAACAAGAATTGAAGGAGTGCTCTCCACTAGAATGAAACAACTGGTGATGGTTTAGAAGGAGCTAAGTTAACAAGAATAGTTATTTCTTTGTCTAGCCTAGGCCAATGACTACTGTTGCTTCCTCTTTGGCTAGGGATTTGGCACTGCCAGGGTCAACTATGTGTGGCTTCCACATACAACTTGGGGATTGAGGTGGCTCGAAACCTCTCTTTGAAAGATGGGGAGTCATTTCCCTATGCCTCAAGTGTGGTGCAAGATGAGGGATACTACCATTTAGAAACTGTTGAGGATGTTGTTGTTTGCAAGTATTATCATCTAAAGGGTAGTTGAGCTCAATGTGCATATGGTTAGCCACATGTGTGGAGGATCATTATGTTATAATGACCTATTTTCCACTGGTAGGTGTGGGGTAGATAAAAGACAAGATAATTGGCATACCCTTTTAGGGAAATGATTTTATTTTCTGATGTGACAACCAGATTGATTCAGACTATACTACAAGGGGGATAGTGTTTTTGTCTTGTTGTGCCTTAAAGATGCCTTTTGGCATATTCTATTCTAACGAAATGTGTAGGGGTTGTTAAATGAAAATATGATATCTGTACATGGCCTAAAGCTTGTTTTTCTCTAATGTTTTTATAAACGGGAAATCAAGGCCATTTTGTGAGGGTTTTGAATCTCTAGTTTAGGTAGTAGTGTATTCTGTGTTTTAGTTTAGGCTAATAGAAGAATAGTTGCATTTCCTTTTGTGTTCAAATATGTAGAGATTCAAATTTTAAATACATTGTCATATTGGTTATAGAACCCTTTTCATGTTGCATTTGATGAAGTTAATATGAATTCTAAAAATCAAGGATATTTTGGTTCATCTTTGCAGTTTTCGATACTATGTATATTTTCTCTTGCTTTCTTTGAAGGCGAGGAATAAATGCTTGGAAGATATTCTATTAAAACTATTGTCTGCATTATGGTTTCAAATTATAAATCTATATTACTAAATAAAGGAGGTATTAAAGAAAGGTATTGACACCATTAATCTATCACTAATGAAGTAGTATTGCTTGAATGATACACTTGTTTTGTGCAATTTAAATCTAGAACCCATTGGATTAGGCAATGGTCTCTCACTGGGCTAATACGTTGATTTATATCCATCCCAAATAACCAAAATCATTTCTATTTCTATTGTTATCTTAAGAATAGATTAGGATAAATAATTGTTCTCAATCATGGTTTTAACTAAATTGCCAAAGGATTAAGCCGATCTAGATGGAATTAGTCATTTCCTTGGTTCATTATTATTGAGAACCTTCTATTTTGATGCAACATCCCAAAGAACTTTGAAATGCATTTAGATGTTGTAAAGGGTACACCCACCTTGGTCTTGCAGAACCAAAAGTGCAGAGGATTTTCAACTCATTGTTGAATCATGTTCGTTGGTCACTGACCTGAAATCTTTAAGCATAAGAAATTGGTTGAATCTTTAGAGGATTTAGATAATCAGTTGAAAGATTGAAAAGGCTATAGATAATATTTTTCTTCAACTAGCTTAGATGGTAGACTTAGATTTTCCTTATTTGTTGGAAGAGGTATCATTAGTGATCATGAGCCTAATGCGCATCAAAAGTGGTAGCTAGGATAAAAAATTTGGTTGAAGATATTAAGGAAATGTTAGATTAAGTGTTAGGAGGTGTAGTCTCTAATTCAAAATGTCCATAACATCTTGTGTGAATTTACGAAGAAGTTGAGATTTTTTTGTACAATGAGAAAAAAACTTTCTAGCCACTATAGGCTTTGCAAGATTAGTTTTAGAATTGGTAAAAAGAGAATCTCTCAAGGAATGACATTGCCACAAATTCTATCAATAATTTAATGAAAATAAAGTGTTATTATGAGAGTTTTAAGATCAAAATCATGGAATTCAAAGATATTCAAAATAAAATTCAAGAGGTTTTTATGAAGATTGATATTAAATTCACTCATTCAGATGGACTATATACAAGATTGGTAAAGGTAGCATTGGACAATTATGTAGCTTATTTGCTAGATTTGGAGAACAAAGTTGCTAAAAGCAACTAGCCAAAAATGCTTTATGATGGTCATTTAAAGTTCAGATTTATCTTGGACATAATAAGAAATCAAATGCTCCAAGATAAAAGTGTCTCTTCAAATTTCTTTTATGTTAAAACTAGAGGGAATAGATTTTCTATTTCCCATTCCTTTGGCCTATAAATATTGTTGCATATGTTTTCATTGATTTCAAAAGAGTGGTAATCATTGATGTCAAAGGAATAGTGATCAAATGTGTTGTGATGTGGAAGGCATATTGTTTTATATGTTGGTGATAAAAGGAGGTGTGATGTGAAAGATATGGTGATGAAAGACATGAGCATGCTACCAGATCAATATCATCTATACACAATTGTACCTTATCTTCTGAAGTTCATGGATAGGTGAAAGTTGCCAAGTTAAAGGATATGCTAACATGAAGAAGTTGTGACTTCTTGCTTTTGATGAAAAGAGTTATGATTGTTTCTTATGTTGTTGTGAATGTTTCATGATAATATGAAGGTGTTGTAATATCTTGTCTATTGGTGAAATAAAGTTGATGAAGGAAACTATTAGTGAAATAATCAAGTTGTTGTAAGTGTGAGATGAACAAGAGATTGTACCTCATTCTACCATAGATGAAGATATGGCCTTGTGCCTTGGAGGATAGCTAGAGACAACTATAATGTATGCATGATCCAATTTTTAGAGCATAAGAAGTACAACATATTTTTCCAGAGTTGGCAGAGTGAGAACAAGTCATGTTCCTATGAAAGGTCATTAGAGATAGAACTGAAAGCTACCACATTTCACAACAGTTGCATGTATGACCTGGCAGTTTGGAGATTACCTAAATAAAAGGTACAAGAATGGCATACTCAAGTTTCAAAGGATACAAAGTACTGCAAGTGTGTTTTTCAATGTTCTATCTCAAGATAGTAGTGTTACAGTGTTGTTACAGTCTCAAAGGTACAAAAGAATGCTCAACATTTCTTTGCATTTGAAGATATGGCCTAGAATTTTCAACCATATGTGAATAATGGTGTCTTGAATAACATATCCAAATTTTAGATTGTAAAAAGTTCCATAGGTATGTTTTTCAATGTTCCAAGTTAAGATAGTGTGACCAGATAGAGTAAATGTTACTAGCATCAAAGTCTGATTGCTTGTGCCAACATGCTAAAGTATGAAATAGAAAGAGGAGTGCATGAGAATGTTCTGGTATTATGTGTGCATGTTCTCTTATGATTCTTTTGGTTTAAATGTTTAATTTGGATTGAATGTAGTTAAAGGAAATAATTTGAATAAGTATCGGTTCACCCCCCCTCTCAGTACTTCTATGTGTTCAACAATTGGTATTAGAGAAAGGTTCCTTGGTGCAGTGTAACAGCTAAATGTAGATCTTGGATTTGACCACATGGCTCAGGAAGGGTCCTCTTTTAACAAAGCACCTCTATTTTATGGAACTAACTATGTCTTATAGAGTGTAAGGATGAAATCTTATCTTATCTCTCTAGGGTATGATGTTTGGAGAGCTGCAATGAATACTTATATTGATCCTACTCATCATCCTCTTATAGATCCAAATGAAAAGAAGGCCTATGAAAATAATACTAAAGCTAAGAATGATATCTTTAGTGGTCTAACCAAATCAGAGTTTGTTAAGGTAATGCAATCCAAGATGGACAAGGACATATGGGATAAACTCAAAAATCTCTACGATGGAAATGGTAAAGTAAAGCAAGTAAAATTACAAACTTACAGATGAATGTTTGAGAATCTAGGAATGAAAGAAGAGGAAAGCATTGTTGACTATTTACTCCAAGTGGATGATGTTGTCAATGGAATTAGAGGGCTAGGTGAAGAATTGAAGGACTCAGTGGTTGTGAAGAAAGTTTTGAGATCTCTCCCACACATATTTGATTCAAAAGTTTCAGCTATTGAAGAAGCCAAAGATCTTAACACATTTATCATGAATGATCTATTTGAGTCTCTCACTACCTATGAGATGAGAAATCAAGTCAAAGATACATCCAAAAGGGAAGATGCTTTCAAAGATTCAAAGAAAGAAGGAACATCTGCTCCACACAATGAGTTTGAAGAAGAAGAAGCAAACTTTGTGAGAAAGATAAAGAAGGGTTCAGGTAAGTACAAAGGTAAGATGCCTTTCAAGTGTTTCAACTGTGGTTAAATTAGGTATTATGCAATTAAATTCCCTATTAGAAAGATTGAAGATAGAAACAAGGGTTTCAAAAGATCTAACTTCAACAAGAACAAGAAAACCTTTATTCTAAGGATGACTCTAATTTGGCAGAAGAAGTAGACAACTGGCCATCAAAAGATGAAGGAGAAGAAGACCTATTCATGGCTATGGAAGTGTTAGATAATTTAGACAACCCTATGGATGATAATGAAGACATGACATTCATTGATGAAGAAATATGTGAAGTTAATCTTGAAGGAAAACATATTTCTTCTCTAGAAGATCTAGAAGCAATAAGGAAGGAAAACATAGAATAAGACCAAGCTTAAAAAATCAGAACAAGTAATTGACAAGATGAAAGTTCAAATTGAAGAAGGTAAAAGAGTTGTGGATTTCCTAAATTCTAAGCTCAATGCCAAATTAGATGAATGCTCTAGACATGAAGAAAAAATTATCTCCCTAAGGAAGGAATTGGAGAAAGCAAAGTATCAGATAGATAGGAGTCTAAAACTTAAGAAAAGCACAAACATCCTTGATGAGATAATCAACAATCATAGACCATCTAAGAATAAGGGTATTCTTGGATTTTAAAAAGTTCAAAATTCAAAAATAGATATACCTAAATGCATGTATGAAATGAAAAAGGAAGAACCTGAAGTCTCAGAGAAGACTGAAGATGAGTTGGGTGATGGCTTCTTGAAGGTCAAAAATTTGAAGAAGAGATTCAGGGGTCCTCCTCCTACAAAACAATCCACCACAACTAGGTACTATTATTCATGTAATAAGTTTGGTCATAAAGTTGTTGATTAGAGAACCAAGATAAGGAGAAACGACTATTGTTATTCTTGTAATAAGTTTAGTCATAAGGTTGATGATTGTAGAACTGAGAGAAGGATAAATGGTTATATGAGAAAAAACTCTTTCTTGCCTCCAGTATATAATGTCATATGTTATAAGTGTAATAACTTTAGGCATAAAGCTAGTTTTTGTAGAAGTAGTTTTGTGGAACCACCTATTCAGCACAGGGAGATGGAGGAAACACTGATCAAGCAAAAGAAGGAAATGACAAAGACATGGAGAAGGAAACCAAAACAAGATAATGAGAATAAGGAAGAACTTGTGCTTTTGCCTTATGCAAAAGACTTCATAGTCAAGTAAGAAAAGGTATAGATTCAGGAGGAGCTAACCACTGCATAATCTTCCAACCCCCTGAACAAGAGTGTTGCCTCTTATTGAAGCGAGGCATATAGGTGATTTGATGAGATCTATGAATGATAGAGTCATGTACCATTGGTTTGTTAGAATATTGCTCTGGTATCTATTGTATCTAAAGGCATGATGCATTTCTAGTTGAATGGGATGTTATCTGATAAAGCTACACATGTAGTATCATATTCTAGAGTTTTCGCTATCAATTTGCATCAGAAAGAAAACTAGAAGTAATTAAGTGTCACCGTGCTTATTGGTTGACAATGTTGATGGTTCCTGTTGGTTGCATCAGACGAATGCATCGTGTGACCACTAGAGATGGTGTGTGGATGTTTGTTGGGATTAGATAGGTTTAAATTGAGTAATGCTTAGCATGTTATTTCTTCCAAAGTGTTTGTTGTGGATTGTTACAACACATAAGATGATGATCTCATTGAGACCAAGGAAATAGATTTCTTGTTGGGTTAAAAGGATGAAAATTGGCCTGAGTATAAAAAGGAGGAAAATCTAACAAAAATAGAGTTAGAGAAAAATCTAAAGAGAGGGACATTGAGAAAAAGGATCAAGATTATCAAAGGTCGAAGAAGGAGAGAAATTTAGAGAAATAAAAGGACTCAAGGTACAAGCATTCTAAGGACAAGGAAAAAGATAGTAGTAAGGATAAGTATAAGGATGATGATAGAAAAAGGGAAAGGAACAAAGATAGTAATATGTACAGGGATGATGAAGATATTGTAAGAAGGAATAAATGGGATAGACATAAGTATGAGGATGAAGATGTAAAGGGCAAGGAATTTTTTTTTTACAAAGAAAAGAAAGAATGATGAGAGTGATGACGAGACAAATGTTAAAGAAGATATGGAGGAGGAGCAAAGGAGGCTTGATGAAAAAGGTGGAAAGTGAGAATGAGAATAGAAGAGGAGAGAAGAATGAAGTGGATCCTAAATATGGGAAGAAGTGGACTTTAGTGGGTGAAAAATCAAATGATGAATTGGATGGACCTTCAAAAATTCTATGCTTGAAAATGTTGATGTTACAGTGGATGAGGCTGGAAATAAAAATATACAGAATGGAGAAGCCATGGATTTTGAGGAAGTTGATACTCTAGATGTATTTATGAACACATTAGTTGTGCCTGATGTTGAGAACTTAAGTAACAAAACTAATAATTTAGTCTTGGAAGGATTAAATACCTAGCAATGATTCTGATGTAGGTGAAGATGATGATTTCATAAAAAGAGTGAAGAAAACTAAAGTTGACAAGTTATCTATTGTAGACCATTCCAAGATTCAATATTCTTTTTTTGGAAATACTTCTATGAAAATAGAGGAAGTTGTAACATACATAAAGGATCTAGAGTTGAAGATTTTTGGTGAAGACATGGAACCTGACAGGGTTGAAACGTAATGTCCTCAAAGTTTTAAAGAAATTAGGATATGAAATGCTTATGTTTATTTAATCCCAAAGTCTGTCGATTATCATGAGTGGAAGAGATTGTATTGGTTTAACAAAAATAGATTCATGCTAATATCAGGTAGTTTTCTAAGGTTCTTGGTTTAAGTTGTGTGCATGTTGTAAGGGTAAAATTCAGATCAATCAAATGAATTATATAAGACCCAAACATCAACAGAATAGTGGATAACAAGAAAGATTAAATGAAAATAGCAATGAATAACACAAAGCAAACCTTCCTTGAAACTGATGCTTCTGTTGTTTGCCTATTACAATAATCCTTTTGCAGATGAAGTGAGCCCTCAGAGAGTGCACTCTTTTAGCTGTTCGTAGGAAGTTGATGGTAAATGGCTACGGTGATATGCAATGAAGATGAGCTCCAATGCAAGTATGTGATCTCAAGCTTGTGGATGGTAAAAGGGTGCCAAAGGTGTGCTAGTGATATTTGTGCAGAGTAATGATGTCAAAAGCCTAGATGATTAGAATGGAAGAATGAAGCTTCATTTATAGACTTGGAAGAATGGGAATCAACGGTTGAGAGAAGATATGAAGATCAATGGCTGAGGATGGTTGAGGAATGTGCAACCAGTAGAAATGTGACAAGTGTCCCAGCTCCATCATGAAAGAGGGGATGTGACAAAATTGATTGGAGAGTTAACTCCATTGACTGAACAGTTAACAGACTTGATTGATGAGTTAGAAGAGTGGATTATGGGATTGACTGAATTGATTGACTAGTGAACTAGGTTGATTGAGGAGTCAACAGAATAGATTGACCAGTGAACTCAAATGACTAATTAGTTAATAGATTTGATTGATTAGTTAACTAACTTCTAATTTTGAGAAGAAATAGGCCATGTGGGTGAGAGAAAAACAAGTAATTAAATATTAAATATATTTAATTACATGTGCAACCTGATGAGGTGGACAAGGTGAGGTGGACAAGGTGAGGTGGAAAGGTGAGGTGTATTTTTGGAATTTAGAACTTAGGATAGAGGAATTTGGATTAATTAAATAATTTATGATTATTTAATTGTGTAGGACATTTAGAAGAATTTTAATTAAATAAATTGAATTTATTTAATTATGGAACAGTGAATCGATTAAATAAATTAAAAATATTTATTTAATTGATAGAAGAATGGAATAAATATTTAGAATATTTATTTAGGATGAATCATGTCATTTTTAGGCATATACATTTTGCCCCTCTTTGATGCAATGCAGTTTACAGCGTTGCTTTAAAGAAATCGATAGTCTGACAGTGATACATGCCCCAGTTTGCCCCTGGTACAAGTTTGATGACAGGATGCCCCCTCGAGAGATTGGACGAGGAGGAGGCAGAAGGTGTGAGATGAACAATCTCACGAAGACGAAGGCAAGCTAGGTTAGAATGAAGAAATCGGTTGAAGAAAGAGTCAAATGATACGCGATGCAAGATGGAATGATGACACACACAAGCAGGCAAATAAGTATGCACAAATGACACAAGAACAAACAAGGTATTGCCCCTGTCAATCACTAAACCAATGATATACTAATAACGATATACAACAATGTTGTCATGGCGGGGAACGATGTATCCCTAGACCAACACGGCAGGCGTGCTGTCACGGTGGGGAATGATGGATCCCTAGAGTAACATGAAGGATAGTGTCTGGTTCCAGGAAATGAAGCATGTTGGGTAAGACACGTGTATTGGTCTGATTTCGATAATGCAACATCCTATATAAGACAATTGATTGATTAACTGATCGAGTTGGTTTACGACCAGACAAGGATCAAGACCACTGATTGTGATTGGATCATTTGTGCAAGATTGACTTGACATGATTGATATGGATTAAGGATGGACCTACATTTGGATCATTGCACAGACTGACTGGACAAGGATGAAAGATCTGATGATAGAGAGAAATCTGATTGATAGAAGAAAGACTTGATAGAAGGACTCGCAAGCTTTTGTAAACATTGATACTCTGCATTGTTGGATCTTTATTGAATGGGGTATGGTAAGGATGTATAAATGGATATAGGATGGATGCTTTGCTATTGGAGTGCTTTATTTCATCATTGGGCATTGTGTTTTTGGTACATTTTTTGAAATGTTGTAAGTGAATACAAGCATCGAGGTATAATTGAACCGAGATGACCTGAGTACCGCTTACATGGATTGTGATTTAACAAGTTAATACAAGCATCTAGTCAAAATTGAATCTAGATGACCTAAGTATTTCTTGCATTTCAACAAACAAGGATTGCCCCCGTTCATGTTATACCTTTGATGTCCTCGATGATCATTTGCTGATCATGTCCTTAGACAAGGCTTCACATTACTAAAGTTTAATCCACAAATAGCAAATAAAAAAAGTAATCATGCCCCCATCATAGCGTCTCTAGCTTTTGGCATCCTTGAGTAGCATAGAAAGACATGATAACAAAAATCAAGACTCTGTAACTTAACCATGGTTCCAATCCACAAAACATTCTTGCATTTAGATGTGTTTTTCTTGCCATAATTTAGATAGAATCAGTTAGAAGACCTTGGGTATTTGCTTTGCTTTAGATAGGTTAAGATGCTCATAGTCAAGATTTCTGCTTGAAGCAAAAGTTCTACTTGCATTTGCTTGTTTGGTGAAAAGATTGCACAATCCTTATTGGGGAGACGGACCCTAAGGGACTGACCTAGTGCCTCGGGGGCTCATTGCTAAATGGCCTTGCCTACGTGATGACGCAGAGGCAATGTAGTTCAGGGTAAACCCTAATGGACCATGGAAGGACTAGAAGAAAGATGACAAGAATGAAGACAAGAAAGGGGATGAATGGGACCATGGGAGAAATGGAAGCCTCAGGGGCACATTAGAATAATGGCCTGGCCTACATGACGGTGCAGAGGCAACGTAGTTCATGGACTTGGACCATGGACACTGACAAGAGACCCTATGCTAGGCTCACATTGAGGAGATGGTATGGGACAAAACCTTGGTTGACAAGGCCACAAGGAGAGTATCACGCCATGATAGGTAACTGTCAAGTAGTTATTTGTGGGATAGATATGGGTAGAATGGGGCAAATGGAGAAAGAATGGACTCAAGGTGAGTGGATTCCCAAAGATGGAGAAGGTGGTTTATCACAAGTAACACCTGTTTACCAGGTTTTCACCACTTGCTTTTATTTGCACGAGAAGCTAGAAAGTAAACATGACGCCTGTTTGCCAGGTTTTCATCATGATACTTATCCAAGGTGCCTGTTTGCCAGGTTTTCACCAAAGGACAATTTTTTTTTGTACACTTTCTATTTTTTCTAATTTTTTTGGTATTTTCTCTTTTCAACTTTTTTGATTTTTTAATTTTTTGATTTTATTGTGTTCCCTTGCATTGGGGTTCTCCTAGGTATAGAACCGGCGAAGGTGCATGCTGTTGATTGGATCATCTAACAACTCACCTTCTGAAGTGGCCAACTGATATGCCCCTGATCCGTAAGTAGCTACAATCACATAGGGTCCAAGCTAGTTAGGCTTGAACTTACCTTTCTTTTCTCTATCTTGTTGGTTGCGAGGGTTCTCTTTTAGAACTAGGTCCCCAACCTTAAAGCATCTTGGGCAAACCTTGTGATTATAGCTTCTAGACATCATCTGTTGATATGCTTTAAGATGATCGAAGGCTTTCTGGTGCCATTCTTCTAGCAGCTCTAGTTCCTGCAACCTGGAGACTCTGTATTCTTTGTCTGATATGAGACCTTTCAACGACACCCTGAGGGATGGTAGTTCGAACTGGGGCATGTATCACTGTCAAACTATTGATTTCTTTGAAGCAACGCTATAAACTGCATTGCATCAAAGAGGGGCAAAATGTATATGCCTAAAAATGACATGATTCATCCTAAATAAATATTCTAAATATTTATTCCATTCTTCTATCAATTAAATAAATATTTCCAATTTATTTAATCGATTCACTATTCCATAATTAAATAAATTCAATTTATTTAATTAAAATTCTTCTAAATGTCCTACACAATTAAATAATCATAAATTATTTAATTAATCCAAATTCCTCTATCCTAAGTTCTAAATTCCAAAAATACACCTCACCTTTCCACCTCACCTTGTCCACCTCATCAGGTTGCACATATAATTAAATATATTTAATATTTAATTACTTATTTTTCTCTCACCCACATGGCCTATTTCTTCTCAAAATCAGAAGTTAGTTAACTAATCAATCAAATCTGTTAACTAATTAGTCATTTGAGTTCACTGGTCAATCTATTTTGTTGACTCCTCAATCAACCTAGTTCACTAGTCAATCAATTCAGTCAATCCCATAATCCACTCTTCTAACTCATCAATCAAGTCTGTTAACTGTTCAGTCAATGGAGTTAACTCTCCAATCAATTTTGTCACATCCCCTCTTTCATGATGGAGCTGGGACACTTGTCACATTTCTACTAGTTGCACATTCCTCAACCATCCTCAACCATTGATCTTCATATCTTCTCTCAACCGTTGATCCCATTCTTCCAAGTCTATAAATGAAGCTTCATTCTTCCATTCTAATCATCCAGGCTTTTGACATTGTTACTCTGCAGAAATATCACTAGTGCGCCTTTGGCACCCTTTTACCATCCACAAGCTTGAGATCACATACTTGCATTGGAGCTCATCTTCATTGCATATCACCATAGCCATTTACCATCGACTTCCTACGAACAGCTAAAAGAGTGCACTCTCTGTGGGCTCACTTCATCTATAAAAGGATGATTGTAATAGGCAAACAACAGAAGCATCAGTTTCAAGGAAGGTTTGCTTTGTGTTATTCATTGCTATTTTCGTTTAATCTTTCTTGTTATCCACTATTCTGTTGATGTTTGGGTCTTATATAATTCATTTGATTGATCTGCATTTTACCCTTACATATCCGCATTTTCCTACCCAAATGTTTCAAAAAAAGAAAAGAAAAAAAAAGAAAAAAGAAAAGAAAAATCCTTTCATCCAATGGTGAAAACCTGGCAAACAGGGACCTTGGATAAGTACTATGATGAAAACCTGGCAAACAGGCATCATGTGTAAGTTGATCTTCTATGTCCCCTACACTTGGGGGCACTTTGTCTCATCGACATATCACTTTTCTCCTACCAATTTCCTTTCATACCATTTCCTATCCTATCCTCTATCCATTACATACCTATACTGTCCCATCCATCCATCCTAATCCTCCATTTCTCTATTTTTCTTGATCTTGATAAAGATTGGGGGCACAATGTTGACAAATGTTTTCGATATCTCTTGGCATACCTTATCCCTCCAAACCATGCAAATCCTTCATTATCCTCTCATCCTCCTATCGTCATTAGCATTGCCATGAAAAATCCTAGGTACTCTACCTACAATGGGGCATGTTTTTCTTATGTGACATAGTCCTTGGAGATCACATCCTTGTTTCCTTCTACCTACCCTGCCATTGATCCCCTATCACCCATCCATCTGCCTATCCATGGTGTTTCCCTTGTCATCGGTATCTCGCATTAAGGCTATCCAAAATTCTGGGGTTGTATCCTATCCATAGTGTCAGCCTAGCATAGCCTCTGTCATCAGTGTTATCCGTTCCATATCTGATCTATAGTTGTTCCATATCTGATCCATATCTGTTCTATATCTGATCCATATCTGTTTCATATTTGATCTGTAGTTGTTCCATATCTATTCCATATCGTCTCATCTGATCCATATCTTAGGTCCATGGTCCAAGTCCATGAACTACGTTGCCTCTGCGTTGTCACGTAGGCAAGGCCATTATTCTAATGCACCAAAGATGTAAGGGTAAAATGCAGATCAATCAAATGAATTATATAAGACCCAAACATCAACAAAATAGTGGATAACAAGAAAGATTAAATGAAAATAGCAATGAATAACACAAAGCAAACCTTCCTTGAAACCAATGCTTCTATTGTTTGCTTATTACAATCGTCCTTTTGTAGATGAAGTGAGCCCTCAGAGAGTGCACTCTTTTAGTTGTTCGTAGGAAGTCGATGGTAAATGGCTACGGTGATATGCAATGAAGATGAGCTCCAATGCAAGTATGTGATCTCAAGCTTGTGGATGGTAAAAGGGTGCCAAAGGCACGCTAGTGATATTTCTGCAGAGTAACGATGTCAAAAGCCTGGATGATTAGAATGGAAGAATGAAGCTTCATTTATAGACTTGGAAGAATGGGAATATCAACGGTTGAGAGAAGATATGAAGATCAATGGCTGAGGATGGTTGAGGAATGTGCAATCAGTAGAAATGTGACAAGTGTCCCAGCTCCATCATGAAAGAGGGGATGTGACAAAATTGATTGGAGAGTTAACTCCATTGACTAAACAGTTAACAGACTTGATTGATGAGTTAGAAGAGTGGATTATGGGATTGACTGAATTGATTAACTAGTGAACTAGGTTGATTGAGGAGTCAACAGAATAGATTGACCAATGAACTCAAATGACTAATTAGTTAACAGATTTGATTGATTAGTTAACTAACTTCTGATTTTGAGAAGAACTAGGCCATGTGGGTGAGAGAAAATAAGTAATTAAATATTAAATATATTTAATTACATGTGCAACTTGATAAGGTGGACAAGGTGAGGTGTATTTTTGGAATTTAGAACTTAGGATAGAGGAATTTGGATTAATTAAATAATTTATGATTATTTAATTGTGTAGGACATTTAGAAGAATTTTAATTAAATAAATTGAATTTATTTAATTATGGAACAGTGAATCGATTAAATAAATTGGAAATATTTATTTAATTGATAGAAGAATGGAATAAATATTTAGAATATTTATTTAGGATGAATCATGTCATTTTTAGGCATATACACATGTCGATGAGGGCTCTAGAGTGGCACAACAAACTAGTGATTTGAAGCGAGGTATTGAAATTGTTGATTGAATGCCTAGTAGAATGATTGACATCCTTTTCACAAGTAGAGATCACTAGGATAGTTCTAAATACAAGACTGAGTAGATAGACAATGCTTTTCTTTCCCACATTCCCACGCCAAGTGGAGTTTGTTTCTTAGAAAGTGTTGAATAAGCTAGTTGAGATTCAAGTTGGTGGGCATAGTGTTGATTGAGGCACGTTCTGAAGGTGAGAGGTTTTTGCAAATTTTGGAGCTCCTTACTGTGATGTATGAAAAGGGTAAAATTTTAGTGTTTGTGCATCCACAAAATAAGTGTGATACTTTGTTCAAGGAATTTCTCAGACATGGCTAAGGACCAGATAGACCATGAGTCTACTATTTCAAAATTTTGAAGCAGAACAATAGCTAAATGCCATTTTACAACAAGAAGTTTGCAGAAGATAGAACTTAGGGAGAAAGTACACAAAAAGATTATAGAGGATGACAAGGATTGTCCAAATAGGGGGATCTTGTATGTTTTATTGGTATAGAGGAAGACCACTGGCCCTTTTCCCTTGGTGTCAAAGGAGGAGAAAAATTTGTATATCAGGTTAGAGTTGCCATCAATGAATAAGGGGGAGATTATTGCATATGTTGTCACTGATGTCAAAAGAGTGGTAATCATTGATGTCAAAGGAATAGTGATCAGAGGTGTTGTGATGTGGAAGGCATATTGTTGAATATGTTGGTGATCAAAGGATGTGTGATGTGAAATATATAGTGATGAAAGACATGAGCATGTTGATAGATCAATATCATCTATACACAATTGTACCTTATCTTCTAAAGTTCATGGATAGGTGAAAGTTGTCAAGTTAAAGGATATGACGACATGAAGGAGTTGTGACTTCTTGCTTTTGATGGAAAGAGTTATGATCATTGCTTATGGTGTTGTGAATGTTGCATGATAATATGAAGCTATTGTAATATCTTGTCTATTGGTGAAAAAAAGTTGTTGAAGGAAACTGTTAGTGAAATAGTCAAGTTGTAAGTACTAGATGCATAGGAGATTGTACCACATTCTACTGTAGATGAAGATATGACCTTGTAGGTTGGAGGATAGATAGAGATAGCTATAAGGTATGCATGATCCAACTTTTAGAGCATAAGAAGCACCGCAAAGTTTTCTAGATTTAGTAGAGTGAGAACAAGTCATGTTCCTATGAAAGGTCATTAGAGACAAAACTAAAAGCTACCATATTTCACTACAGTTTCATGTATGACCTGGTGGTTTGGTGATTAGGTAAATAAAAGGTACAAGAATTATATACTCAATTTTCAAAGGATACAAAGTACCGCAAGTGTGTTTTTCAATGTTCTATGTCAAGACAGTAGTGTTACAGTCTCAAAGGTATAGAAGAATGCTCTAGATTTATCCACATTTAAAGATATGGCTAGCAGTTTGAACCATATGTGAATAATGGTGTCTTGCATAACATATCCAAATTTCAGAATGTAAAAAGTACTGTAGGTATGTTTTTCAATGTTCCAATTTAAGATAGTGTGACCAGACAAAGTAAATATTACTAGCATCAAGGTTTGATTGCTTGTGCCATCAAGCTAAAGTATGAAATAGAAAGAGGAGTGCATGAGAAGGTGTCATGGTCATATAGTGTTTGTGGCATGAATTGCATTATGATATCTCTCTTCTCTGATACTGCATAGGGTTTGCAGCTAAGGTGTGAAAAGATAAGTGTTTGGAGTGTCGACATGACATGTTTTAGTGATTGTGTCATGTGTGTGGTAGTGTGCACTAGTAAGAAAGATTGGGAAAAGGTAAATTGGGTCCAGTTGACGCCTTGGTATGAATTGCAAAGTGGGATTTTGTTCCTTTATTACCGTAAATTATTTGGTAGCCAACAAGCAAGGTTGTTACTATTTAATGGAAAATTGGATTTGTTAATGTTTTAGTGCTTTGATGTTTGAATCCTCCTTTCCTCTTTATATTCAAGGATCTTGGGTTGAGTGTAAATTCACTATCATACCCTAGATCATTATGAGATGTAGGGAAACTTTGATTAGGGTGTTTAATTGTTAATTTTCTCTCTCCTATGCTCAATTAACCATTAAAACCATAATTGTGTGGAAATGACAGTAAATGGATGAATTACATAAATTGTTTCTATAGGAAGATGTAAAATAACAAATCACTACATACCTATTTTTGGGGTTCAGAGACAGAAATGTTGGGGACTAAGGTGCGGGCACCCAAGTCCAAGGTGCCAGTTTCTTTGCAGGATCCTGACCTGTTTCTAACACTGATCTACACTGTAACTTCTGTTTCCATAAATTCAACTATGGAGGACACTAGAGTGAGTGCCCAAGTCCCAAAAAGGCTCCTGTGACCTACTTTTCTTTAGATCCCAAATCCTTGATATCTATTCATCCTTCCTGCAACTTCACTTTTCCCAAATGTAACACCTATAACCTGCAATCACAAGAATTTGGGAGGGGGTTGTGGTGTTTAGAGGCTTGCCTTAGTCAAGCCATGGAGGACACTTAAGTCTCTGATCACCATTGTCAGATAGAGAGTGTGTGCCCTTGTGAGACAAAAGCAAAAACTAAAGGAATTGATATTGAAAACACAATATGATGTCACCTTGTAGTTAAGCTCTAATGGGAGGAAGACACTCTTCATTCCATGTGGAAATTGAAGCTAAAATCTACAAATACAAATACAAACCACCTAAGTCTGCTCTTGTAACACAATGAAAGCCTTAAATCACCTTAAGAACATAAGAGCTTGCTAGTAATCATCTAGTTTATAAATGAATGCCTAAACATGCTTTTATATGCAACTACAAACACTCCCACCAAGATTTTCATAATTCAAACTTACTATGTTGGCAAAGGACCCAAATAACGGTCATAAACTGACACCCAAAAATTAGGGTTGCCCCAAAATAGGGTAGGACTAGGGTGAGGGCACCCAAGTCGTCCCCCCTATTTTGGGCAGGGTATAGCTCAAGGGGTCCTCCTAGGTCCCATTTGTCATGTTACCTAGGGCTCATTCCATCAGGATGCCAAATTATGAACTAAGATGTCCTAAATGAATGCAAAAGACCCAGGAGCTAAACCTTATGAGGGAAATCCCCCCAAAGGGACATTTTCTAATGTTACATTTAGCCCCCACTTTAATGTATGTATAAATGTGAGGTCAATACATGCATTAAAGTAAGGTCACAAACACAACAAACACATCAAGCATAGAGAAGACATGCCAATCACATAGAAAACAGTAACAGGCATGCAAAACACATAGAAGACAGTTACAGTGACATATAACATAGAGAAGACAGTCAATGCATAGAAGACACATTAATGCATGGAAGATAGGCATGATTTCTTTTCTTTTTTTTTTCTTTCATATATATGAAATGTAGATGCAAGTACTGGAAAGTAAACAAACCTCCCATAATACATGATACACTCATCATGTAGGTCTTTGTATATATGGGGCAACACACATGCAAGACATGCAAAACATCCCAAAATGTAGGAAGCACAACCCAAAGGTGCTGATCTTTATACTGCATATGGGGCAACAAACACACCAAACAAAACAAGCACACCAAAACACACACACTTGAAGACAGAGAAAACACAACAAATAAGCAATAGAGTGTACCTATTTCTAGGTCCAACACCATCTCAAGCATATTATAGGCACACACCAATGATTGTGGTTCGCCACAACAATCGCCGAAGACACACTTAAAGGTTGAGTTAGTCACAAAACCGTTCCCCTCCTCTGTAGAGGACTTTTGAAAATGACAGGATGATGTAATTTGCTCTAAGACGTACACCATCCTTGCCTCCATAGAGGGCTTAAGATAAAAAGGATATATGAGATATCCCACCTCTATAGAAGGCTTACATGATTAATCGATTGATTTCAAACACACTCAGGATGCATGATGCACTCATCATGCAAGTCTTTGGACCTTAGGACAAACACATTGCTAACAACTATAACAGATAGCTTACCTTATATATGCCCCCACCTTAAGGTGGTTGATATTAGGTATCGATATCAAACACGTTAAGGTAGGAAGAAAACACACAAGGGAACACCAACTTTTGCAAAGCCCATGCCCCCTGGAGGTGACATGTACTTTACAATTGCCAAATGTTCCCACAAACACATCCCTGCAAGAAACATGTTAGTGTCTACAAGATCATGATAAACATCAACATCAATGCATATGATTAACCACACAAAGAGCCAAGGTTATACAACAAATTTGGAGCTTGAGGATAACTGTGGGGTTATATCATGAAGCTCTTCGAGTCAAGTACCAACAAGCCTAGATTCAAAGACAAACAAAGGTGCATAGAGTAGTAGTATTGTTAAGGTTTGTAAATGCGATAGAAACATCATGAAATTCACTATGCAGAAAGCACAACTGCTTCCACTAGCCAAGTGTCAGATAAAATATACAACACCATCGTCATATTAGGAAATAAGTACATTTTTTGATTGCTCTCAAAAGGGACACTAGGCTCGCATCAATATAAATGTTTACCATCATCTGCCCGCTAGATGGAAACACTAGAGGAAAGGAAACAATAAATAAGAGAGGAGAAACAAGTGTCTTATGGACAGTCATGTAGGAGGGTGCCCCCAAGTCACCAACCGCAATGCTATGTCTGCAAGACACAACACACAACAATGAAATCAAAGAGAGCCAATTTAGAACAATGATGAAACAAATAGAAGAAGGTCACAATGGAGGCGGTCTCCTAGTATCTTGGACCTTACAAGAGAATTCGAGGTCATCCTAGGAGGCCTAAACAACACAACACATCATGGTGGAAGCACATCATGATAGACATAAAGGGTTAGAGATACTTACCTATAAGGTCTTCATATTACATCTTAGAGCTCATGAACCTCTTGGAGTGGTATTCAATCATATTTAATGCAAAATTTGAGTGGTTCTTATGAAAGTTTTGTTTGTTATCATATGATGCTTGTTCCTTAAATCCTTGTTTAAATGAGACTTTTTGTTGCTTGTGAGGGGGAGAACCACTATTATTTCTGACTGTTGATTGTCATCTTGCTCTTTTCTAATTTTTAGCAAGTTTTTGTTGTTGAATCTTTCTAGAATGGTAATGAGAATCATCCTATACCATCTTACTCATCTGTATCAGTTGTTGTTCTTTCTTTTCTGATGTATTTTGATTATCTCCTGACCCATATAAGGATAATGGAGGAGGAACCTCAGCATAAATTCTATTTCTTCATGGATGAGGTGGATTATCCACTTGTTTCTTATCCACTTCAATCATTCCGACAATACTATAATAGTCCAAGTAATCATCCTCATCTACTTCCATTAAACCCTGTTCCACCATAGTGTTTTTAGTATGCTTAGGGAAAGGATTAGTGAAGAATTATAAATTCTAATTTAGTGGAGCAACTGACTTATTTACATTATCATTCACACTCGATACCTGGATGACCTTTGAATCAATAAGGTCTTGTATCTCATGTTTAAGATGAATACATCATTCAATGTCATGTCCTTGTGTTCGATAGTAATGACAAAAGGCATTAGCATTGAAGTAAGGTCATTGTTTACTAGGATCAATAGGCTTAATCAGGAGAAGCATTAGAATGTTATTACTCATATCTTGGTTCATGATAGAATGATAGGACTTAGATATCAGACTAAACTTTCTCAGTTGATATGATGCTTTCTTTGGATTATTTATAGTAGACACATTTGTATTTGGTCCATTGATCTTGATGAAACTCCTATTATTGTTCCTCTTAAAATTTTTTTGTGATGATCCACCCATGGATTGACCAACTTGAGCCGATGAGTTTTAGTTTTCATACTAACTAGACGAAAGTTGATAATCACGAAGAGCGGTGCATAAATGTTGAAAGGAGTTATATTTCATCAAGAGAATCTTATCATGAATGTTAGGTTGTAAATTTGTAATGAATATCTTTTGAACATACTCATCTTTCATTTGATACTAAAAATGTGCATAAAGTCCTTGATACAAGCTAATGAATTCAGTTAACTTTTCTTTGGGACCTTGTTTGCATTGAGCCAAATCAATAAGAGTGATTTGGGGTCTGATATTTTCTTGAAAATGTTGTAAAAATTGATCGATCAACTACGAAAAGGAGTGTATTGAATTCGGAGGCAATGAGCAAAACCATTCTAAAGTAGTATCTTTGAGAGATTGTGGGAAATGATTTGCTAACAAATCCTCTTCAAAATAAAAATCACTACACATAGCTGTAAATGTTGGCACATGAATATTAGGATCACCTTTTCCACCATATTTTTCAAAGCGATGAGTCTCAAACCTCTCAGGCATAAGAGTTCTCAAGATTGCATAGGAAAGGGGATTACAGGCATGATATGTTGATAGACTAGGCTATGAAGAATTTCTCAAGTTTGTTACCTTTCGTTGCAAAGTAGTCATGCCATGTAAAAGTTGATTTAGGATGGCATCATTGGGAGATGTGGTTTATTGTGAGGAATTAGAACCAAAGTGGGGAGGTGAATGAGCTTGAGATATGATAGGCAGAGGCTAGGAATATGCCAATGGTGGTTGGACATAGTGATAGGTAGAAGATGGTTGTGAGTAGGTAATAGGTGGTTGGAAATGAGTGGAATAGATAGGTGGTTGAGAACAATTATGCATAGAGGAGGTCCCTTTAGGAACCAAATTTTGATAATCAAATCCCATAGCTTTGTAATTAGTGCCATTAGATACTCCAATACCAGTGGTAGCATTACTACATGGATTTGCATCAGTTGTTAAGATTGTTGATGTAAAAGTGGATATTCCTATAGTTGGTATAGGTATGGATACTTGAGTATGAGATGGTGATAAAGTGTTATTTATCACTTGTGCACATTCAGTCACTGGCATGATATTGGTTTGTACAATATGTGCTAGACCACAAATTGTATTTACACCATCTTGTCCCTCTTTTATCAATTCTCTTATATTATGAATTGTAGGGACAGGTTCTTCAACTATTCTCTCATTTTCCATAAATGATTGAAATTTAGCTAGCTCTTTATCCAATTTTCCTATTTGCTCATCAGATACATGTCCTGTTGCCTCAATAGTATTATCAACATCATGAAAAGTTTGTTCTTCCATTGTGGTTGGATGATGTATAATATCTTGCACAATTTGAGTTTCTCCTTTTGTAAAGAAGGCATTCAAAGGACTATTAGAGGTAGAAATATCTCTTTCAAGAGCACTAGATCCCATTAACCTTTTACTTCTCAAAGGGATATTGTTTTTAGGACAACATGTCATTAAGATTATATAAAAGCATACAACACACAACGTACAAACTAAGAGAACAAATCCTAGGAAAGGATATGATTACTGACCAAAATGCTTGGTTTCTTGTACCTTTTCAATGCAAATTAATGAAATAAATAATGTTTTAAGGACTTTGATCAAGGGCAGCAAATTATATGTCTGATATCAGTCCAAAACAACAATATGATCCTTCTCAACACACTCTTGATGCAAATCCAAGATAATGCCAAGTCAAAATATACTTCTTCTCAAAGGGATATTGTTTTTAGTACAACATGTCATAAAGCTTATACAAAATCATACAACACACAATGCACAAATTGAGAGAACAAATCCTAGGAGAGGATATGATTGCTGGCCAAAATGCTTGGTTTCTTGTACCTTTTCAATGCAAATGAATGAAATAAAGAATGTTTTAAGGATTTTGATCAAGGGAAGAATATTATATTTATTATATCAGTCCAAAACAAAAATATGATCCTTTTCAACACACTCTTGATGCAAATCCAAGATAATGCCAAGTCAAAATATAGTGAAAATATGTCAAAATAGGCACTTTTTTCACCAAAACTCAATGTAAAAGACCATAACAAAGGGTGTTGTAAGGAAAATTTTGATGGAAAACAAATAATATAAATTACATCAGTCTCTTAAATCCATAAAATTGATCACAACACGCTTGGAGTGTAAACTAGGTCAAACCCTAGGGCAAAAATGGTTAAAATGTGTAGTTTTTCACCGAATTTTCAATACAAGAGCCCGTTAAAAGGGTGTTGTGAAGATTTTTATGAGGGGAAAAAATTATTACCCTAATAATAGGCAATTAATGTAAAAATACTTTTCACAACATGCCTATGGTGCAAGTTTATAGAGTTGATAAGGCCAAATTTAGTGAAAATCATTGTTTTTGAAGCCCTAGGTTTGAGATCTTGGGACAAAATGCTATGTGAATTTTTTGAAGTCTGATTTATGATGGAAATAAATTCTCTCAAATCTAAAAATAATTTTCAAGCTCTGATATGCAAAGTGCCAATGCAAATCTAATGAAAATGCATGAAAATTGCTAGTTTTTGTTGAAATTTTCTATGCAAAAATGCAAATATTTTAAATCTAAATGAAAATTTACACTAAAATGCAAGACTATAGCCAAATGAAAATTTTAATGAGCCTCTAAAATCATTATAGAAGTCTGAAAGAAGATTTTGCCTACTAACCCTAGATTTTGGAATTATTAGGTTATATGAAAATTGTCAAAATTTCTACAAAAGCCTAGCAAATTAATGATGAAAATGCAATGAAAATTATTAAATTTTTGTGTTTTTCTATATTTTATATCATATCTGATGCAAATATTATGAATTAGGAAAATTTAGAAAGAATTGATGAAATTTAGTAAGTTAAACAATGTAATTTTTTTGAATTTTTCAAAATTTTCAATTTTTTTGTAATTTCCTCAATGCAATAAGATGAAAGACTATATGAATTAATGAAATCGATCCAAATCTGAAGACACACATAGAGAAAGTTGCAATTTAATTCCAAAAACATGGGTTCACCAAAATGTTTAGTGGAAAATTGGATTTGTTACTATTTTAGTGTTTTGATGTTTGAATCCTCCTTTCCACTTTACATTCAAGGATCTGGGGTCGAGTGGAAATTCACTATCATACCCTAGATCACTATGAGATGTAGGAAAACTTGGATTAGGGTGTTTAATTGTTAATTTTCTCTCTCCTATGCTCAATTAACCATTAAAACCCTAATTGTGTGGAAATGACAGTAAGCGGATGAATTACACAAATTGTTGCTATAGGAAGATGTAAAATAACAAATCACTGCATACCTATTTTTGAGATTCAGAGATGGAAATGTCTGGGACTAAGATGCAGGCACCCAAGTCCAAGGTGTCAATTTCTTTGCGGGATCCTGATCTCCTTCTGACACTAACCTGCATTGTAACTTTTGTTTCCAGAAATTCAACTACGGAGGACACTAGAGTGAGTGCCCAAGTCCCAAAAAATCTGTCCTATTTTTCTTTAGACCTTGAATCCTTGATATCTATTAATCCTTCCTACAACTTCACTTTTCCCAAATGCGACACTTGTAACCTATAATCAAAAAACTTTGGGAGGGGGTTGTGGTGTTTAGAGGCTTGCCTCAGTCAAGCCCTGGAGGACACTTAAGTCTTCAAACACCATTGTCAGATAGAGAGTGCATGCCCTTGTGAGGCAGAGGCAAAAACTAAAGGAATTGGTAATGAAAACACAATATGATGTCACCTTGTAGTGAAGCTCTAATGGGAGGAAGATGGTCTTCATTCCATGGGGAAATTGATTGTCAAATCTACAAATACAAACACACAAACCACACAAGTATGCTCTTGTAACACAATGAAACTCTTGAATCACCTTTACAACACAATAGCTTGCTAGTAATCATCTAGTTTACAAATGAATGCCTAAACATGCTTTTATATGCAACTACAAACACTCCCACCAAGATTTTTGTAATTCAAACTTACAGTGTCGGCAAAGGATCCAAATAATGGTCATAAATTGACACCCAGAAATTGGGGCTGCCCCAAAATAGGGAAGGACTAGGGTGTGGGCACCCAAGTCCTTCCCCCCTATTTTGGGCAGGGTACAGTTCAAGAGATCCTTCTAGGTCCCATTTGTCATGTTACCTAGGGCTCATTCCATCAGGATGCCAAATTATGAACTAAGATGTCCTAAATGCATGCAAAAGACTCGGGAGCTAAACCTTATAAGGGAAAAGCCCCCAAGGGGACATTTTCTGATGTTACACTTACACGTTTCATGTTACACGTTACATTTAGGCCGACAAAGTTAATGTTTTGAAGACTTGCAGAGGATATATATGAAGGATAGAAGATTATTACAAGGATTTTGTAGCATTAGTGAGAGAGAGTGTGTAATGATAGCATGCAAATAAGATCTTTATAGAGTAGTTTGATGATGAAGTCTAGAAAAGATCAATTTAGTTAAAGCAAGTGTAGAGGTGATGTTGTTGCGAAGGTTATTGATCTAGTAAGGATTTTTACAGAGGTGTTTGAAGATGTTGTGATGAGTGTTGATGTAGTTAAATTAGTTCTTATGATAGCACAAAGGTTTTTTAAGAACAGTTGATGTTGTGATTATGCGGAGGAGATAGAGGCATCAAAATTAGTCAAGTGGCCTAGATGACAGTAGTGAGAGTTTGTAGAGATCACCAGAAGACTAAAGTTGGAGTAGTGGTATGAAATTTAAAAGAATCATTTGAATCAACAATGCAGAGGTTAGTTCCTCATTTGGTTTGTGTTAATCAGGCAATGAGACAATAGTGTAAAGTTTGGTGCCTCATTTGTTGCAGTGTAATAGGGAGTTGTAGCTTCCTTTGGGTTATTGCCCATTAAACTTTGTAATAGGGTGTTGGTACTTCCTTTGGATTAGTGCCCATAAAACTTTGTATTATGGCATTGGCACTTCCTTTGGGTTGGTGTCCATAAAACTCATTGATCTAGGAGCATCCCAGGTTGCAAAGAAATCTTGCATCAACCAAAAACATTTTGCATTCTTTCTTTTCTTTCATTTTTAGTTCAGTTCAGTTAGTTGCAGTTTCAACATTTTGTACCACATTTTTTTGCATCTTGAGATCAAATCTCATGGAGTAGGAATTAGCATCTACACTTCGTCATCTATATCATATCCAAATTTTAGGTCATTTGGACTTGTCTTCTAAAAGTTATCACTATCAGAAGATCACATGTTTTCTCAGAGTAGAGCATACAAATAGTCAATTGAAGCAGAAGATTTGTGGAGCACTTCTTTGACTTGTGGAGATAAATGAAACATCATACACAAGACATAATGACCAAATAGACCCTCCTTGAGGTCTGTACCAAGTTTCATTCATTTGCAGAGGAATTCCATATGTTCTAGGCTGACCTAATTGTTCCTACATGTTACATCTCTTTCATTGGAGTTTGTAACCTTTCTTAGCCAACGCGAAGGATTTCTTGAGCTTGGAGATGATATATATAGATCTCTTGAATGTATTAGGAATGAGTGTTGGATAGTTGTGATCACAATAGTTTAGTTTAGAAATTTCATTCTGGAAAGCACTTCAAAGCCATATCTTTCATATTTGTTGTAACTAGAAATTAGGCCTATGAGCCCTTTGATTGTAGTCAACATGTTGCCGAAATATAAAAATTGTAATACTTTGATATTCTAAAGATAAGAATCTTCCATTGCATTCTATTTTTGTGTTGTTTCGATTGTGTTTACTCTAGCTACATGGTTTGGATAGTTTACTCTATGAACCTTGTGATTGTGACTACACCAAGTGGTATCAGAGTGAAGTTTTGAATCCTTTGGGAAGTGAAGGCATTCTAGAAGATCTTGTGGTGAACAAAAATCCAACCTGAGGCACTCTACTTGTGTTTGTCAACAAAGTGCCGATGTGAGGCAGTTGCTACCTTGTAGTCAGATTGTCAAATTGAGGCAGTTGTACTAGATCCTAGGAAGAGATGTCGCGGTAATGTTTCTAGGAGAATGGATGAAATGATGGAGATGATGAGAACAATGAAGATTAGATTAGATGTTGTATACGAAGATAGAATAAGAGGACTAAGCCCTAGACATTATGTTGAAAGTTATGATGAATTTCAATTTGCAGATCAAAATGAAGAATCCCTAGAAGAAGAAGAAGAATCAGATCAGGTAAAGGTACAGAAAGCTATTTCTAAGATTGGTAAGAGACCTAGAGTGGAAGTATCCAATTATATTAGAAATTTGAATCCGAAGGAATGGATTGATTGGATAAATGACTTCAAGGAATACTTTGAATATGAAGAAATTGAAGATCCAGAGAAAGTAAGATTTGCAAAGACTAAGTTGAAAGGACATGATACTATTTGGTGGAAAGAAGTACAGTTGGATAGAAATAGGAGATGAAAAGAAAAGATAATAGAATGGGATAAAATGGTGACAAAATTAAAGAATCAGTTCATACCTACCGACTATGAGTTGGAATTGTTGAAGAGATTGAAAAACCTGATACAAAAGGAGAAATATGTGAAGGAGTATATTGAAGAATTTCATAAGATGATCATAAGGACTAGACATAGTGAAGCAAGTAGGGAGAAAGTGGCAAGATACATCAATGGACTGAGGTTGAATATTCAAGAATAACTGAGCCTGGTAAGGATGACAACAATATAAGAAGCATATCAGTTTCCCCTAGAAGTTTAAGACAAGTTGAATAAGAAGCATGAGAAGAGACAGAGAGGTAGAGGAGGTAAATTTTAGAAAGGTAGTGTTAGATTTAGGATAGACAACTGAGAGGGGGGGTGACTTAGTTGTCCAAAACATTCTTGCAATTAACCACTTAAATCCTTTTCTTAAATCAACAGTATAATGATAAATCAATCATGGAAACTTAATGCAACAATTCAAGAGCAGAAACACATTAACACATATGACACCAAGGTTTTTAACGTGGAAAACTCAGTTAAGGGAAAAACCACAGGGTGACTAACCCAAGATTGTATTCTCTATTAGAAGAATAGAAATAATAAAATGGAACATACCAATTAGGGCTCACTACCTGAGCACACTGCTCACAAGAGGTCCACTGCCTACAAGAGACACATTGTCTACAAAATAATAAGTATTACATACTTGAATTGAAGAATAGCATCTTCACCATGTTTGAGTCAGTTCCATTTAAGCCCAACACTTCTGCTCTACCTTTTTCTCTTCTCCTCTCTACCACACTCTCATCTCCACAAGATTCCCCTGAAATGACTTTGCAACTCCTTATTTATACAAGACATCGACTTAGGGATAATCATCCAAGTCGGCATACATTACAGAGAAAATACATAAATACAACATGACTAATTACAAAAAAACTTCATGCGGATCAACACACTATTGGCCACATAGATCTGAGACTTCAATCTTCAATTAGGAACATGCCAATCCTCACATAACATCTTCAAGATCATCCACAGGATGTGTAACTCATCTGGTCAGCCAGAGTGAGGAAGAACATCATCATCTAGAAGTTATTCTTCAATTGCGAGCTCAAACTCCAATGCGGACCACCAACACGAACTGGACATGATCCAAAGACCTCCACAAGCTTGCCTGAATCACCAAGAACATCCACACTACATCTACTTACTGAAATCCTTATCTCCTTCATTTGGAACCTCAAGAACATAGTTTGTCATCACTGTCACAATGGAATAGATACTTGTGGATCTCCAGACCACAAACCAATTGAGTTGTCATTTCACATTGACTTCCTAAACACTTCAACAAATCCGCGAAACAAGAAATTTCATTTCTGGATCTCACTGGACCTATCTGTGTCACTCTGTAACCTCTGAACATCTACCAGAACCAGTTTTACTTGAGCAGCCATAACTTCTTCAAATCTTCATGCAGACCTCTAAAGTCTTTACTGGATCATCTTAAGACACATATCTACAAACACTTTGATTCGCATCCTCTGATCTTCATCTTAGCTAGGATCTTTAGCTCACTGTCTTCACTATTCTTCTCTGTTCTTGATTAGGACTAATTTTCTCAATATCCTTAGCACATAGCTCATTCAATCCTTATGATCAATGCAACAAGAGTATGTTGACATCAATGACAACACTGGTAGGCCCATACTTGCAACAATCTCCCCCTTTGTCATTGATGGCAACATATGATGTGAAAAATTGTTTTGACCATCAAGACAAGAACTTTTTCTCATTGACACAACTTCCCCTATCAACAAAAACTATTCACATGTCTTCTCTTCCTTTACTGCTCCCCCTTTGATCAGCAACCACTTGTTTTTCACATGTCTTCTCTCCCCCTTTGACATCAATGACAAAGGGCACATACTTGCACCAAATTAGAATCATACCAGTTGCTCCCCCTAAGTGGCAGCTTCTAAAACATCAATCTGGACCACAAGATATGACTGTGAGATCCACCAAACTAATGCACATCAGTGCACCTTAATTCAAAACTGGAGGGGTAATAACCCCTAACTTCTCCCTGAGATACTCAAAAGAATCCTTAGGAAGAGGTTTAGTAAAAATATCTACAATCCGATCCTTGGAAGGTACAAACTCCAATCTGACTTCATTCTTGTTCACTTGTTCACTCAAAAAGTGAACCTTGATGAATATATGTTTAGTCTTTGAATGAAACACTGGATTCTTAGATATATTTACTGCACTTGAATTATCACAGAAGATAGTGATAGGCTCCTTATACTCCACTCCCATGTTTCTTAGCATTTGTTTCATATACAAAACATGAGTGCAACTACCTGCTGCTGCAATATATTCTACTTCTACAGTGGATAGAGATATTGCCTCTTATTTCTTGCTCAACCAAGAAACCAATCTCTTTCCCAAAAAGAATGCTCCACCACTGGTACTCTTCTGGTCATCCACATCTTCTGCCCAATCTGCATCTATATATGCATGAAGAGAGGAATTATGATCTTTAGGATACCACAACCATACTCAACTGTCCCTTTTAAATACCTAAAAATCCTTTTGATTGCCATGACATGAGATTCTCTAGGATCAGCTTGGAATCTAGCAACAAGACCAATAACATTCATAATAATAGGTCTAGTTTGAGTGAGATACAACAATCGTCCAATCATTGACCTATACAATTTCTAATCAGCCTTAGGAGAGTCATCATCTTTGCTCAATTTACATCCGGTTGCCATGGGAGTACTCATTGGTTTTGATTCTTCCATCCCAAATTTCTTCAACAATTCTTTCACATATTTGGTCTGAGAAATGAAGATTCCTTTCTTTGTTTGAATGATTTGCAGACTCAAGAAGAAATTCATTTCCCCAAGCATGGACATCTCAAATTCACTTTTCATTTGATTTGCAAAATTTTTCCACATACTATCTCTTCCTCCAAAAATGATATCATCCACAAATACTTCAACAATCAAGATATTTTCATGATCAATTTTGAAATATAAATTACTGTCAGCAGTACCTTTGTTGAAACTAATCTTCAAAAGATGCTTATCCAATCTTTCATACTAGGCTCTTAGGGATTGCTTTAGTCCATACAGAGCTTTCTTCAACTTGCAGACCATATCACTATGATTAGACAATTGAAATCCATCCAATTGCTCAATGTATACTTCTTCTTCCAAGTCACCATTTAGGAAGGTAGAATTGACATCCATCTGATATACTTTGAAATCCTTGAAGGCAGCAAGAGTAAGAAATAATCTTACTACTTCAATTCTTACCACAGGAGCAAAAGTTTCTTCAAAATCAACTCTTATTTGAGAGTAACCCTTGCAGACTAATCTAGTTTTATTTCTGATTACTTCACCAACTTCATTCAGTTTGTTCCAGAAGACCCATTTGGTTCCAATCACATTCTTGTTTCTAGGTCTGGGAACAAGATCCCAAGTGTGATTTTTCTCAATTTGCATTAGCTCTTCCTCCATTGCTTTAGTCCAATTTTCATCATTGCAAGCTTCATTCACTGTCTTAGGCTCATTCTTTGAAATTAGACAATACTCTTCTAAATCTTGAGAAATCCTTCTTATTATTTGTACACCTTTTCTTTTATCACCTATGATCTAATCTTCAGAGTGATTCAGTCTTACATACCTTGGAACTTTGGAAGTTTCTAGCACTTCTGATTCTTGAACAGGTTCAATCAAACTTATCTCTTCTTCCTGATTTACCAGATCAGTTTGAATCTAAATTTCAGAGGGAGCTTGGACTTCTTTAACAAAACATCATTTTGATCATCTTCATCAAATTCATAAAACCTTGAGGGTTTTTCAATACCTTCATCAACCTTCACATTTGTACTTTCTATAATCTTTCTCAATCTTTTGTTGTAACATCAGTAGACTTTGTTTTGAGTAGAGTAACCCAAGAATATTCCTTCATCACTTCTAGCATCAAACTTGCTTAGATCTTCATCTTTTTTAATGTAACATTTGCTACCAAAAACTCTGAAATACCTCATAGTGGGAGTGATGCCAAACCAAAGTTCATAAGGAGTCTTACCTGTATTGCTTCTGATTTGTACTCGATTGAGAGTATAGACTGCAGTTCTTACAGCTTCTCTCTAATAGATCTAAGGAACATTTACTTCCATCATCATGGTTCTAGATGCTTCTTGGATGGTCTGGTTCTTTATTTCCACTACTCCATTCTACTATGGAGTCCTAGGAGAAGACAATTGTCTTCTTATTCCATACTTCTCATAGAATTCTATAAATTCATTGGATGTGAATTCTCCAACTCTATCATACCTTAGACATTTTATGTTCAATCCAGTTTTATTCTCCACCATAGCCTTCAATATTTTGAATTTCTCAAGAGCCTCTAATTTCTCCTTCAAAAAAGTTACCCACATCATCCAGGAGAAGTCATCAATTAAAAGAATGAAGTATCTATCACCTTTCTCACTTCTGATTCTTGCCGGACCACATAAATTAGTATGAACTAAGTTAATAATCCAGTAGTAGACTGTTCCTTACTTTTGAATGTGACTCTACTCTACTTACCCAACTGGCATTCTTTGCACAAGCTATTTGTAGGTTTGACAAGTCTTGGAAGATCTCTTATAGCCTGAGTGTTGCTTATCTTGATGATATTATCAAAATTCACATGACACATTCTCCTATGCCACAACCAACTCTGATCAATTTGAACGAATAAGCAATTTTTAACAGTACCAATCAAGTGGAAGATATTACCTTTAGTTTGAGTACCGGATGCAATCTCTGTTCTAGAATTTTCAAAGATCTTGCATTTTCTATTTTTGAATCAGAGATCATAGCCTTTGTCCACCAACTATCCAACACTGAGAAGATTGTGCTTCAGGCCTTCAACATACAGTACATTACCAGTTTTGTTCTTTCCATCAAAAGAAATAGTTCCTCTACCTCTAATTCTACTAGCAGAATTATCACCAAATTTTACCACTCCTCCTTCATACCTTTCCAAATCTATGAACTTATTTTTGTTACCTATCATATGGTGGGAGCATCCACTATCAATGACCCAATCATCCTTTTCTTCAACTTGGGCAGCCAGAGCTCTTTCTACAACTTTATGATTGATAAATTCAAAGGGCATCAGATCTTCTTCCTTGATGGCAATAAACATCCAATCACTTCCAGATTTGTTTCATGTTTCTGATTCATCATCTATTACTCCTTCATTATCACCATCTTCATGAACATAGTAACAATTCTTTTGGAACCTTGATCTGTTAGGGTTTAGCCTTGAAAATCTTTCTGGACACCTTGAGGAAAAATGACCAATCTTATTGCAGTTAAAACACTTGAAAGGCAATTTCCCTTCATACTTATTGAATCCTCTTGGCAGTTTTTTTGCAATAAGGGCTTCAAGTTGAGCAGCTTCTGCTTCATCTTCTTCTAGGTCTTATCTTGCTTTTTCATACCATGATAGTTTCCTTGAAGTGTTCTCCCCCGAATCAAACCTTTGTTTTCCTTTCGTAGAGGCACTAGCTTTGAATGTTGGGAGGGGCATCTCTAAATTCAGTCAATTCAAATGCAGCTAATTTTCCAACCAATTGATCTCTTGTAATACTTGAAATAGATCTAAATTCTTCAATAGCAGCAACCTTGTACTTGTAAGAGTCAGGAAGGGATCTGAGAACTTTGCCAACAATCTCATCTTCATCCAAGACTCCACCAGCACATCTAATGCCATAAACAAGCTCATTTACTCTTGGCATAAATGTAGTGATATTTTCATCTTCTCTCATCTTAAGATTTTCAAATTTTCCTTTTAGACTCTGTAGCTTGGCGCATTTAACATACTTGTCTCCTTCATGTAGAAGTTCCAATTTTTCCCAAATCTCGAAAGTAGTTTGTAGGTCAACAACATTTGTCAGTTTTGAATCATACAAGGCACTTAGAAGAGCTTCTTTAGTCCTCAGATTGATTTCAACATCTCTAATTTCATCTACGGATCTTGGACCATTCTGTGGAGGAGTATACTTCTTTGAAGCCATGGTCCAATACTGTATTCCCATACATTGCAAGTGATATTCCAAACGACTTTTCCAAAGACTGAAATTGGTTCCATCAAACCTCAGACTATCCTTCTTGTAGGACGACATCCTGGATCTCCTCAAGTGGTTAAGCTCTTTGAGAGGAACTTGGCTATGATACCAATTATTAGATTTAGGACATACAACTGAGAGGGGGGGTGAATCAGTTGTCTAAAAATTTCTTGCAATTAACCACTTAAATCCTTTTCTTAAATCAACAGTATACTGATAAATCAATCATGGAAACTTAATGCAACAATTCAAGAGTAGAAACACATTAACACATATGACACCAAGTTTTTTAATGTGGAAAACCCAGTTAAGGGAAAAACCACGGGGTGACTAACCCAAGATTGTATTCTCTATTAGAAGAATAGAAAGAACAAAATGGCACATGCCAATTAGGGCTAACTGCCCGAGCACACTACTCACAAGAGGCCCATTGCCTACAAGAGACACACTGTCTACAAAATAATAAGTATTACATACTTGAACTAAAGAATAGCATCTTCACCATGCTTTAGTCAGTTCCATTTAAGCCCAAGATTGTATTCTCTATTAGAAGAATAGAAAGAACAAAATGGCACATGCCAATTAGGGCTCACTGCCTAAGCACACTGCTCACAAGAGGCCCACTACCTATAGGAGACACACTGTCTACAAAATAATAAGTATTACATAATTGAAATGAAGAATAGCATCTTCACCATGCTTTAGTCAGTTCCATTTAAGCCCAAAACTTCTGCTCTACCTTTTTCTCTTCTCCTCTCTACCACACTCTCATCTCCACAAGATTCCCTTGAAATGACTTTACAACTCCTTATTTATACAAGACATCAACTTAGGGATAATCATCCAAGTCGACATACATTACAGAGAAAATACATAAATACAACATGACTAATTACAAAAAGACTTCATGCAGATCAACACACTATTGGCCACATAGATCTGAGACTTCAATCTTCAATTAGGAACACACCAATCCTCACATAACATCTTCAAGATCATCCACAGGATGTGTAACTCATCCGTTCGGCCAGAGTTAGGAAGAACATCATCGTCCTGAAGTTATTCTTCAGTTGCAATCTCAAACTACAATGAGGACCACCAACATGAACTAGACATGATCCAAATACCTCCACAAGCTTGCCTAAATCACCAAGAACATCCACACTACATCTGCTTACTGAAATCCTTATCTCCTTCATCCAGAACCTCAAGATCACAGTCTGTCATCACTGTCACAATGGAATAGATGCTTGCAAACCTCCAGACCACAAACCAATTGAGTTGTCAATTCACATTGACTTCCTAAACACTTCACCAAATCCGTAGAACAAGATATTTCATTTCTGGATCTCATCGGACCTATCTGTGTCACTCTATCAGCTTTAAACATCTGTCAGAATCAATTTTACTTGAATAGCCACAACTTCTTCAGATCTTCATGCAGACCTCTAAAATATTTACCAGATCATCTTAAGACACATATCTACAAACCCTTTGATGCATATCCTCTGATCTTCATCTTAGCTAGGATCTTTAGCTCACTATCTTCACTATTCTTCTCTATTCTTGATTAGGACTAATTTTCTCAATATCGTCAGTACACAACTCATCCAATCCTTATCATCAATGCAACAGGAGTATGTTGACACCAATGACAACACTGGTTAGGCCCATACTTGTAACATGTAGAACATATTCTAGAGGAGGAAGCTCATATGTGGATCAGAACAAGCAAAGTGGTCCATAAAAGAAGGAAGATAGAGATAATAGTTCATACCGGAAAGATGACAAAACTTTCAACCATAGAGGAAACCCTAATTATCACCACAATGAAGGATATAGGAGAGATGTAAAATTATTTGACAAGAGAATGTTCAGAGGAACCTATTTTAAGTGTGGAGGTGAAGGACATAGAGCATTCGAATGTCATCAAGGAAGTGCAAGAAAGAAGATAGAGAACAATGCAAGAGCAACTTGTGGAAGAAGAACCTATTGGATCACCTAATCCAATTGGAAAACTAGAGAAAGGAGAATCATTATTTATGAGGAGGGCACTATTTCAAGAAGAGACAACTGAGGAACCACAGTAGAGGAAAAGTTTATTCTGGACCAGACGCAAATTAGGAGGTAAATGTTGTAAAGTGATCATTGATAGTGGTAGTACTGATAATTTGGTTTTAGAGGAGAAGATGACTAAGTTGAACCTGGAGAGATTGAAACACCCTAATCCCTATCAAATAGCATGGATTCAGGATGAACACAAGGTATTGGTGAGTGAACAATGTTTGGTGAAATTTCATATTGAATCTTATCATGGTGAGGTATTGTGTGATATTATGCCGATGCATGTGTGTCATATATTGTTGGGTAGACTATGGTAGTATGATAGAAAGGCTATACATGATGGGAGAAAGAACACTTATACTTTAACATCTAATGGAAAGAGAATTACCTTGATACCTTTGGAAGATGAGCCTAAAAGTAAAGTATGTGGGAATGCTAGAATCTGTTTAGTGGATGGAAGAAAATTTCTGGATGGATTGAGACATGAGAATATGTGTTTTGCTTTGATTCCTAAGAATTGTGGAACCCTAAGTACAGAAAGTGAAGGATTACAGTGAGAGGAGATAACTGAATTGTTGACAAAGTATGAAGACATCATATCATATAATGTACCTAATGGATTGCTCCCAATCCAAAGTATCAGTCATCATATGGACCTTATATTTGGAGCAAGTTTGCCTAACAATGCAGCACATTGGATGGCACCAATAGAGAATGTGGACCTAAATAGAAAGATACATAAGCTAATGAAGAAAGGATTGATCAGAGAAAATTTAAGCCCATGTGCAGTACCTGAAGTCTTAGCACCAAAGAAAGATGGAGAATAGAGTTCATGGGTACAGAGTCTAGAGAAATCATCAAGATCACAGTTAAGTATAGATTTCCATTGCCTGGGATGGATGACATTATGGACTATTTCAGTGGAGCAAAATATTTTACAAAGATAGACTTGAAGAGTGGATATCATCATATCAGAATCAAGGAAGGAGATGAATGGAAGACTACATTTAGGACAAATGAAGGACTGTATGAATGGTTAGTGATGCCTTTTGGATTAACTAATGCACCGAGTACTTTCATGAGGTTGATGAATGAGATTTTGAAGAAATTCTTAGGTAAGTTTGTTATTGTATACTTGGATGCTATTTTGATTTTTAGTAAGACAAAAGAAGAATATTTTTTGCACATTAGACAAGTATTGTAAAGGTTGAGAGAAGAGAAATTGTTGATAAACATCAAGAAATGTAGTTTCATGAAGGAAAAATTGGTATATTTGGGATTTGTGATTTCTGTGGAAGCATTGAAGATGGACCCTAAGAAAGAGAAATTGTTGAATGGTAGCTAGTTTCTATTAGAAGTTCATTAGAAATTTCAGTTCAGTTTGCATACCTATGATAGAGACAATGAGAGGTGACATAAATGATTTTAAGTGGACATCAAGAGCAAATAGAAGTTTTTCATTGTTGAAGCAGAACGTGACATAGAAACTAGTGTTAGAATTACCAGATTTCAACAAAGTATTTCAAGTAGATTGTGATGCAAGTGGAAATGCAATAGGAGTAGTGTCAAGTCAAGAAGGTAGACCAGTAGCATATTTCTATGATTAATTGAATGATGCAAGGAGAAGATATTCAGTTTATGATCATGATTTCTATGCCATAATTCAAGCTTTGAAGAAGTGGAGACATTATTTGTTACCTAAGGATTTTGTATTGTACACTGATCATCAAGCTGTACAATATTTGAACAGTCAAGGGAAGTTGAATCAGAGACATATGAGATGGGTAGAGTTCATGTAGAGTTACACATTTGTGTTGAAGCATAGGAGTGGAAAATTAAACAAAGTTGCAGATGCATTGAGTAGAAGAAGGAACTTGTGGACAAAGACGAGAATTGAAGTACTGGGATTTGAAGAACTAAAGCATATGTATGAAGAAGATCTTGATTTTGTATAACCTTGGAAAGCATGTAAGGAACCTATTGTGATAGACAAAAGTAAGTGGTTAGACTATTTCATTCAAGAGGATATGTTGTTCAAAGGAAATCATTTGTGTATGCCTAGGAGTTCAATGAGAGATGATTTGGTAAAGGAGAAGAATAGTGGTGGATTGGCATGCTACTTTAGAATTGATAAGACAGTAGCCTTGGTAAGTGAACATTACTTTTGGCCTTAGATATATAAGGATGTAAGGAAGTTTGTGCAAAGTTGTAGAGTTTGTCAAGTTGCAAAAGAGAGTAGTTAGATTACTAGTTTGTACAAATCTTTGGTAGTACCAGAGAGGCCTTGGGAAGACATAAGCATGGATTTCATATTAGGATTGCCAAGAACACATAGAAGACATGATTCTATATTTGTAGTGGTGGACAGATTTTTAAAGATGGCACATTTCATACCGTGTAAGAAGACAAATGATGGAGTGCATGTTGCTAACCTATGTTTCAAGGAGATTGTGAGATTGCATGGATTACCTAAGAGCATAATTTTAGACAAGGATACAAGATTCATTAGGCACTTTTGGAGGACATTGTGGAAGAAGATGAAGACAGACCTAAAGTTTAGTTCAACATTTCACCCATAGATACATGGACAAACAAAAGTGGTAAATACGAGTTTGGGTAACTTGTTAAGATGTTTGGTAGGAGAGAAGACAAGAAATTGGGATCTAATTCTACTACAAGTAGAGTTTGCATACAATAATTCAGTGAATAGAAGAACAGGGAAGACACCATTTGAGATTGTAACTAGAATGAAACCTAGAGGAGTGGTAGAATTGAGAGACATCAATATGGAGAATAAAAGAAGTGTAGAGGCAGAATGATTTTGTAAAGGAAATTTATAGGATCAAATAATACTAATCAATCATGCAAAGTAAATAACACAAAAAACAAGAGAAATACCATATTGCACCAAGGAGACCAAGATTGTGAAGAGGGGAAAACAAAGAAAAACCCCTTGTGTTATGCAAATGGCATGAAGCCTGAAAAAGATTACAGAGAGAGTGAGAAGCTTCTCAATGAGAGAAATGAGAAGAAAAGAAGAGTGAGGAGGAAGATATCTGTGATGAGGAATACATCAAAGAGAGGAGGAGGCACCTCTTAAATAGAGGTAAGGAATGGAGTTATGCGTAACTCCCATATGCCACCTTGCATAAGGTGTGTGCCACATGTTTCCTCTTAAGGAATAATCTATAGAAATATAGATTATTCCTATAGAAGGAATAAAAGAGGTTATCTGACATGTGGGGATAAAACACTAAATTAATAAAATACAAAAATATAATATAATCTTCACTAAGTAAAGATTAATTTCTAACACCCCCTTAAGCTTTACTTGGGGAGATTTACAATAAATCCATCAATGGGATGATTACAACATTTACGAGAATGGCATAAAAGCCTTTACAATGAATAAGAATATAGAATTTGAGAAAGGAGCTTGAAGAAGAGTGAAGAATCTATTTTGAGATAAGTTATCAAGTAGTCTTGAGAAGAATTGTATAGATGCCTTTGTGAACCAAAGTGCTTGTATAGATGCCTTTGAACAATCTGAATACAGAGCTCCTTTAGAGCCAAGAGAAGTGGACTGATGGTTCTTGTTCTTCCAAGGTAGATGTTGAACCTGTTTCATCAAAGAATCATAACCACAAATAGATTTCCCATCATTGGGATCATCTCAGAAATTGGAATTAGTATATTCATAGAAAGAGATAGAAATTGCATATTACATAATAAAATTGTGGATCAAATGAATCCAAATTTAAGTCATAAAGCCAATAAGGAAAAAGTTATAATGTAGCTAATTCAATGTAGATAAAATAACCTTAAGTCTTGAGTAAGAGTGCTAGTAAAAAATTGTAGCACAAATCATGGCTTATAGCCCAACTTATAAAATGCCAATATATAGGCATAGCAATAGAAGTTCTAGGTTGCTTCTCACTACATCATTTGTTGAATTGTAAAGGGAACTTATATCAAGTTTAATAATAATGGACTTTGAAAATTAGTCCTAAGATCATAGTGCCATCATTTGAAGATTCAATATTACAGACTTTAAAAAATAGTCCTATAGATGGTTATAAAACCCACTTTCATAAAAAAATTTAATATCAAAGGACTTTGAAAATAACCCCTTTACATGAAAAAAGGAAACTTTTTTAGAATATAAGGAGGCACACTAAGTTAAAAGATATTTATTGTATTTAATTGTAGGGAGGAAATGGCGGTGAAAGGGAATGTGATCCCTCTTCACCTACGCTAGAGCGATATGGGTCTTGGTGGTGAATAGAAGGTGGTGAACAGAAGGCAAAGGAGGGTTCTGCATGGGTCAACTGAGCAGAGTGCCAGCGATGGAGGAAGCTGACAGTGGCGGAGGCCGGTGGTGAGCGGCGAGGCCATAGGGAGGGGTTGAGCAGGGCTGATTTCCCCTGGTAGACCCAAAGCCCTCAAAAACTTTTTAAATTTTTTTTTAAATTTTGATGGAAATTTTGATGTAAAGGAAAAAGGTTTTGTTTATAAAAAAGTTTAGTTAAAAAAAATTATTAATTTATTATTTTTAAACTTTGGATTTTTTTTTTATTAAAAAAATTGAATGATTTTTGTAAAAATCTATTGCATGAAAAAAGGAAATTGTTTTTTTTTTAAAACTAATATATTTTTTTAAAGACTTGAAAATGTATATTTTTAAAAACTTTGTAAAGCAAAAAAAAAATTTAAACAAAAATAGCCTAAATTTTTTTTTGGTCAAACTATTATAAATGTTTTTGCAAATATATAACTACCAATTAAATATGATCAAATAGATTAGTTTTTTTTCATAAATCTTAACAAAATTATACAAACTATATTAATTTTTGTAAAAACATTTTTTTAAATGTAATAGATTGATATTTTAATAAACCCTAGATTAGGAAAGAAATAGAAATGTAAATATTTTTTTCTCAAGGAGAGATTCTTCTTTCTCTATTCTCTGTAACAAGTCTCCAAGGTCACACAGCAAACTACAACAACTTGCACAGAAAGATTAGTATTCCAAAGCTCTGATACCATGTAAAGGAAATTTATAAGATCAAATAATAATAATCAATCATGCAAAGTAAATAACACAAAAAATAAGAGAAATACCAGATTGCACCAAGGAGACCAAGATTGTGAAGGGGGAAAAACAAAGAAAAACCCCCTGCATTATGCAAGTGGCATGAAGCCTGAAAATGATTACAGAGAGAGTGAGAATCTTCTCAATGAGAGAAATGAGAAGAAAAGAAGAGTGAGGAAGAAGATATCCGTGATGAGGAATACATCAAAGAGAGGAGGAGACACCTCTTAAATAGATGTAAGCAATAGAGTTATACGTAACTCCCATATACCACCTTGCATAAGGTGTGTGCCACATGTTTCCTCTTAAGGAGGAATCTGCAAAAATATAGATTATTCCCGCAGAAGGAATAAAAGAGGTGTTATCTGACATGCAGGGATAAAACACCAAATTAATAAAATACAAAAATATAATATAATCTTCACTAAGTAAAGATTAATTTCTAATAGATTTGCATGATACATGGAGACAGTACATAATCAGGTCAAGAAGCATTTGGAGGAGATTAATAGTAAGTATAAGGAGCAAGCAGATGAGAAGAGAAGACACAAATAATTTTTAGTTGGAGATGAAGTAACGGTATACCTGAGAAAAGAGAGATTTCTAGTGGGAATATATAACAAGTTGAAGATGAAGAAGTTTAGACCATGTAAGATACTTAGAAAGTTTGATTCAGGAAATGCATATGAAGTGGAGCTACCAGAGACATTTGGTATATAACCTATTTTCAAAATTAAAGAACTATATTAGTACCATGAAGGAGACACAAGTGACACCATTAAAGATGGTTTGAACAATTAGTTACCACAACAACAACTGGAGCAGATAGAGAACGTCTTGGATAGCAGAGTTGGATGCAGTACTAGAGGCAAGCAAAACAAAGAATATTTGGTAAAGTGGAAAGGTAGACCCGAAGAAGATTCAACATGGATATCTCAGGATGATGTGGACTGCCTTGGTTTGCTTCTAGCCCCAGCAAAGTGAAGGACTCACTTTTTCAACAACCTCGAGTGTCTGATGCAAGAGCATCCCAGGTTGTAGAGCAATCTTGCATCAACCAAAAACATTTTGCATTTTTTCTTTTCTTTCATTTTCAGTTCAGTTCAGTTAGTTATAGTTTCAACATTTTGTACTACATTTTTCTTCATCTTGAGATCAGAATTCACAGAGTAGGACTTAGCATATACACATCATCATCTATATCATATCCAAATTTTAGGCCATTTAGACTTGTCTGCTAAAAGTTATTGCTATTAGAAGATCACCTGTTTTCTCATAGCAGAGCATACAGACAGTTAGTTGAAGGAGAAGATATGTGGAGTATTTCCATGACTCACAGAGCTAAATGAAACATCATACACAACACACAATGACTAGATAGACCCTCGTTGAGGTCCACACAAGGTTTCATTCATTTGCGGAGGAATTCCATATGTTTTAGGCCAACCTAATTGTTCCTACACGTTACATCTCTTTCATTAGAGTTTGTAACCTTTATTGGCTGACACAAAGAAGTTCTTGATCTTGGAGATGATATATATAGATCTCTTAGATGTATTATGAAGAGAGTGTTGAATAGTTAGTGATCACAATAGTTTAGTTTAGAAATTCCATTCTGGAGGGCGCTTCAAAGCCATATCTTTCATATCTGTTGTAACTAGAAATCAGGCCTGTGAGCTCTTTGATTTTATCTTGCATGTTGTGTTTGAAGAACCAGTTACCACAACAACAACTAGAGAAAATAGAGGGCAACTTGGATAGTAGAGCTAGAAATAGTACTAGAGGCAAGCAAAACAAATAATATTTGGTAAAGTGGAAAGGTAGACCTGAAGAAGATTCAACAAGGATATCTCAGGCTGATGTTGACTGCCTTGGTTTTCCTCTAGCCCCAACAAAATGAGAGACTCACTTTTTCAACAACCCTAGCTATCTGATGCAAGAGCATCCTAGGTTGTAGAGCAATCTTGCATCAACCAAAAACATTTTTCTTTTTTTCTTTTCTTTCATTTTCAGTTCAGTTCAGTCAGTTATAGTTTAAGCATTTTGTACTGCATTTTTCCACATCTTGAGATTAGAGCTCATGGAGTAGGAATTAGCATCTACACATCATCATCTATATCATATGCAAATTTTAGGTCATTTAGACTTCTCTGCTAAAAGTTATCACTATCAGAAGATCACCTATTTTCTGAGAGTAGAGCATACAGACAGTCAAATGAAGGAGAACATTTGCAGAGCATTTCCATTACTTGTAGAGCTAAATGAAACATCATACAAACACACAATGACTAGATATACCCTCCTTGAGGTCCACACCAAGTTTAATTCATTTGCAGAGGAATTCCATATGTTTAAGGCCAACCTAATTGTTCCTACACATTACATCTCTTTCATTAGAGTTTGTAACCTTTATTGGCCGACACAAAGAAGTTCTTAATCTTTAAGATGATATATATAGATCTCTTAGATGTATTATGAAGAGAGTCCTAGATAGTTAGTGATCACAATAGTTTAGTTTAGAAATTTTATCCTGGACGACGCTTCAAAGCCATATCTTTCATATCTGTTGTAATTGGAAATCAGGCCTATGAGCCCTTTGATTGTATCCTACATGTTTTGTTTGAAGAATTAGTTACCACAATAACAACTGGAGTAGATAGAGAGCACCTTGGATAGAAAAGTTGGACACAGTACTAGAGGCAAGGAGAACAAAGAATATTTTGTAAAGTGGAAAGGTAGACTCAAAGAAGATTCAACATGGATATCTCAGGCTGATGTGGACTGCCTTGGTTTTCCTCTAGCCCCAGCAAAGTGAGGAACTCACTTTTTCAACAACCCCAGGTTTCTAATGCAAGAGAATCCTAGATTGTAGAGCAATCTTGCATCAACCAAAAATATAAATTGTATTTTTTCTTTTCTTTCATTTTTAGTTCAGTTCAGTCAATTATAGTTTCAACATTTTGTATTGCATTTTGTGACATCTTGAGATCAGAGCTCATGGAGTAGGACTTAGCATCTACACATCATCATCTATATCATATCCAAATTTTAGGTCATTTAGACTTGTCTGTTAAAAGTTATCGCTATCAGAAGATCACCTATTTTCTGAGAGCAGAGCATATAGACAGTCAGTTGAAGGAGAAGATTTATGGAGCATTTCCATGACTTACAGAGCTAAATGAAACATCATACAACCACACAATGACTAGATAGACCCTCCTTGAGGTCCACACCAAGTTTAATTCATTTGTAGAGGAATTCCATATTTATTAGGCCAACCTAATTGTTCCTACACATTAAATATCTTTCATTAGAGTTTGTAACCTTTATTGGCCGACACAAAGAAGTTCTTGATCTTGGAGATGATATATATAGATCTCTTCGATGTATTATGAAGAGAGTACTCGATAGTTAGTGATCACAATAGTTTAGTTTAGAAATTTCATTCTGGAAGGCACTTCAAAGCCATATCTGTTAGATTTGTTATAACTAGAAATCAGACCTATGAACCCTTTGATTATATCCTGCATGTTGTACTTGAAGAATCAATTACCACAACAACAACAGGAGCAGATAGAGAGCATAATGGATAGCAGAGTTGGACGTAGTACTAGAGGCAAGAAAAATAAAGAATATTTGGTAAAGTGGAAAGGTAGACCCGAAGAAGATTCAACATGGATATCTCAGGCTGATGTGGACTACCTTGGTTTTCCTCTGGCCCCAGCAAAGTGAAGGACTCACTTTTCCAACAACCCCAGGTGTCTGATGGAAGAGAATCTCAGGTTGTAGAGCAATCTTGCATCAACGAAAAACATTTTGCATTTTTTCTTTTCTTTCATTTTCAGTTCAATTAAGTCAGTTATAGTTTCAACATTTTGCACAACATTTTGTCGCATCTTGAGATTAGATCTCATGGAGTAGGACTCAGCATCTACACATCATCATTTATATCATATCCAAATTTTAGGTCATTTAGACTTGTCTGCTAAAAGTTGTCGCTATTGGAAGATCACCTATTTTCTCAAAGCAGAGCATACACACAGTCAGTTGAAGGAGAAGATTTGCGAAGCATTTCCATGACTTGTGGAGCTAAATGAAACATCATACAAACCAACAATGACTAGATAGACCCTCCTTGAGGTCCACACCAAGTTTAATACATTTGTGGAGGAATTCCATATGTTTTAGGCCAATCTAATTATTCTTGGAGATGATATATAGATCTCTTAGATGTATTATGAAAAGATTACTAGATGGTTAGTGATCACAATAGTTTAGTTTAGAAATTTCATTCTGGATGGCACTTCAAAGCCATATCTTTCATATCTATTGTAACTGGAAATCAGGTCTATGAGCCCTTTGATTTTATCCTGCATGTTGTGTTTGAAAAATTAGTTACCACAAGAACAACCAGAGCAGATAGAGAGCATCTTGGATAGAAGAGTTGGATGCAGTACTAGAGGTAAGCAAAACAAAGAATATTTGGTAAAGTTGAAAGGTAGACCTGAAGAAGATTCAACATGGATATATCAGGATGATGTGGACTGCCTTGGTTTTCCTCTAGCCCCAGCAAAGTGAGGGAGTCACTTTTTCAACAACCTCGGTTTCTAATGCAAGAGAATCCCGGGTTCTAGAGCAATCTTGCATCAACCAAAAATATTTTGCATTTTTTCTTTTCTTTCATTTTAAGTTTAGTTCAGTCAGTTATAGTTTCAACATTTTGTATTACATTTTTCCACATCTTGAGATCAGAGCTCATGGAGTAGGACTTAGCATCTACACATCATCATCTATATCATATCCAAATTTTAGGTCATTTAGACTTGTCTGCTAAAAGTTATTGATATCAGAAGATCACCTATTTTCTGAGAGCAGAGCATGCAGACAGTCAGTGGAAGGAGAAGATTTACGGAGCATTTCCAGGACTTGCAGAGCTAAATGAAACATCATACAAACACACAATGACTAGATAGACCCTCCTTGAGGTCCACACCAAGTATAATTCATTTGCAGAGGAATTCCATATGTATTAGGCCAACCTAATTGTTCCTACACATTACATATCTTTCATTAGAGTTTGTAACCTTTATTGGCTGACACAAAGAAGTTCTTGATCTTGGAGATGATATATATAGATCTCTTAGATGTATTATGAAGAGAGTGTTGGATAGTTAGTGATCACAATAGTCTAGTTTAGAAATTCCATTCTAGAAGGTGCTTCAAAGCCATATCTTTCATATCTGTTATAACTAAAAATTAGGCTTGTGAGCCCTTTGATTGTATCCTACATGTTGTGTTTGAAGAATCAGTTACCACAACAATAACCAGAGCTGATAGAGAGCATCTTAGATAGCAAAGTTGGACGCAGTACTAGAGGAAAGCAAAATAAAGAATATTTGGTAAAGTGGAAAGGTAGACCCGAGGAAGATTCAACATGGATTGTTGATAACTGAGCGGGGGGGGGGTGAATCAGTTATCCTAATTATTTCCTTTATTGAACTTTCTTTTTAATTGATGCAGCATAGAATCAAACACAAAAACATTAATCATGAAATAAGAAACACATGACACAGTATTTTTGACGTGGAAACCCTGTTAAGGGAGAAAACCACGGGGTGATTAACCCAAAATTATTCTCTGTTAGAAGAATAGGAAATTACAAAATGGCACTTGCCAATTAGGGCTCACTGCCCGAGCACACTGCTCACAAGAGGCCCACTGCCTACAAGAAGACACACTGTCTACAAAGTGATAAGAATCACAGTCTTGAACTGATTGGAAGCATCTGCATATGCTGGAGTTCAGTTCCGGTTAGGCTCAGTACACTGATCTGCTGCACTTCATCTTTCCTCTGTTCTTTATTCTGCTATCTTTCACATACCGGATCCTTTTTGCTACCTCTGCTCTGTTCTGGACTTATTCGCATATATCTTCACACCATCACACCCTTCACAACTAAATCCATCCTCTATATATATCCGCACAAGTAATTTCATCACTTTTCTAGTCGGCATCCGGAACAGTCTAGTTTCTTACAAACTCTTGTTCTGTCGGCTGAATCCTTCCTCACCAAGCAATGTGGATCAAGCATATACTTGTAGATATCATTAATCATGTCGGCCAAACATGATTCATGCCTTCACAACTTCTATCATCAATAGTAACACATCCGGAAAGTAGTCTGATACTCTGTCAGTCAGTTTTTCCTCTGTTTTCACTGTCTCTCAGGAATCCGGTACTCAACTATTCATATCTTTCTCCTTGTCCATCACCGGAGGCTAAAACCTTGGAATATACCACTCAAGGTAGTCCTCTTGACTTTCCCAAATCCGTACTGCACCAAGACACTTCCTCTGAGAGATCCAGATCAATCTGTCGGACCTTGCCACATGCTCTGTTCTTGTTCACCGGACCACAACAATCTTTATTCTGACTTCCGGTAGAGACACATCATGACTTGCGGATATGTGGGATGACCTTTGTTGCCATCAATGACAACAACCATGAATCCATATAGTGTCTCTTGCCAACAATCTCCCCCTTTGGCATTGATGGCAACACTTAGTGAAAAATGACTAAGTGTTTTCACTATGCTCCCCCTTTGCTGATGCTCTGTCTTTATATACAATTTCCAGAACTCCCCCTTAGTTGGATTCCTCATTTTTCACTGCTCCTCACTCCCCCTTTGACATCAATGGCAAAGGGTAGGGTCCGCACACCAAAATTTTCAAAAATTTTCTATACATAGCTGCATATTTTCATACTCACATATACTGAAGAATGTCTGCAAAGGATGTCTGCAATTGGATCATTTCTGTAGCCCAACTTTGCTTCATTCTATCCAAAATTGAAATGTGACCACTCAACAAAAATGCAAAAGCTTCTGCCCGCTTGAGATCTGTCGGATCTTTTGTTTGGGCGGTGGTCTGAGCATCACTGATGGCCTCATGCATAGTTTCCAACTTAGGGATTATAATCCTTCTAAGTTCTCCCATCCGGTTAGTGATATTCTTCCTTTCCTTCTCAAGATTCTTTATTTCATTCAAGACTGCAATAGTCTGACATTCTTGATTTATTATGGAGGAAGAGAGAGGATCAAAACTTTGAGATAAGCTTTGTAGCTTGTCCTGTTCCTCTTTTATTTTCTTATCAATTGCTGCTGTTGCCTTTGGCCAGGATATGCAAAATTTGTAGATGTCACCGCCATCCTTAAGAGCATTTTCTAAGCTCTTTATTCCAATGCTTACAATCTTCCTATCTTTAGAGATTAATTCTAATATTTCTGAAAATCTCTTATCCAAAAATTCCTTCCGGACCTTTTCTTCAGCTGATTTTTCTAGAGAATCAAAATGTGTATCAACACTGCTGACTAAGGTTTTTAGATTACCGGAAGTGGAGGCTGTCGGATCTATCTGGATTGATGGCATAATCTTTACAAGTACTCCGGAAGCAGCCTCTATCAACTCACAGTCTTCCATATGAGACTTCAAGAGTTTTTCATTTGCCTTGGCATTTGCAAATGAAGCTATCTTCATTGTTTGTACCGGAGAGAGAGAGTCAAAGTCGAATGGGCCCTTTAGGAGCTCCGGTTCATCAATCTCTAAAGTTTCTTTGCTCAAAAATTGTTGAACAGTTTGTGCAGTGTCTCTTGCCAGAGACAAATGTTTCTTTTCTTCTGCAGTCTTGGAACTGTCAACCTCTTTGTCTTTCACCACTGCTTCCTTCTCCTGTAATTGCTCTTCTTCTTTGGATCCGGAGACTGTAGGGGAAACCGGAGGAGAGATGCTTGTATGTTCAGGGTCCACTTCTTCCGGAACAGAGGGTTCCAAGTCCTCAGCTATTTCTGTACCTAGGTCCTCTACAACAGGAAGATTGAACCTTTTGAAGGCCTTCCGGAGGATCTCTTCTGTTTCTTGGGCCACTTTGTCAGTCTCACCAAGCATGAGTTGATTCATCCTGGCTTTACTTCTGAACTCATCTTTGCAGTCCTTGAAGATTATGTTCATTGTCTTGGGATCAATTTGAGGATATAGCTGAATAGCTATCTGCTCCCGGATCTCAAGATCTTTGGCATGAGCATTGTTCTTTCTTACTTCTAATTCCTTTTCTAGGCTTTTAGGAATAAGAGATATGATCTCAATGAAAGCCTTATTATATATGTTCAGATATTTAACTGTGGCTTCCTGCAGAGTCTTTTGGTCAGCCTCACTGAAGTCATCATAGGATTCAGTCATTGGTTGAAGGTTTCCATCCACCGTGACCGACTTGATTATGCTCTCTAGAGACAGAGTGGGCTTTTCAACAGATACCTCTGCCATTTCATCCTTGTCTTGGCCTGTGGAGGGCTTACCGGATCCTTTCTTCTTCTGTTTCTTTATTTCTTTTACTCCCTCATCTGACTCTGTTTCCTCTTCATCCTTTTGGCTTCCATAAGCCCTTGTGGCTTTTGTCTTGGATCTCTTACCGGATGCCTGGACTTCCGGTTTTGAACTTTTGGTTGTGGGAGGTGCAGATCTCTTTGATGATCTGGTCCGGGTGGGAGCTTCAACCGGAGCACTTTCTTTACTTTTCTCTTCTTCCTCAGCCTTCCTCCTCTTTTCCTGGCTGGCATCAAGTGCCTCCTTTGAGATGCCTAGGCCTTGAGCAATGTGCTCTGCTTCTTTTCTCACCTTTCTTTTAATCTCAGGTTCCCTGAGTTCTACATGTATTTTTACACTCAGCTCCTCAAAGGTTCCAAACCTTTCTGCCTTAGGATCTTTGGGCTGACTTAGCATGTGTTGAACATGCAGCTCCACTATCTGTTCATCCACTTCATACCCCATGGGCATGATCCAGACAGTCCTTGGCTCCACTGCCTCCATTAGGCACTGATCAGTGTCAACCATAAAGCACACTGAGTCTTTGTATTTTTCAACAAGAGACTGGGGAATTCTCTCTCTTGCTTGCATCATGCTCTGAAAGTTTTTGAAGTATCCCCATAGAGCTGTATTTCTCGCTTTTGCATCCCCAAGTCCATGCAAATAGTCTCTTATCTGGACTGCAACAGGTTTGTCATTCTGCCATACCCATCCACTTGTTCCGGGTAGCTCATTCATGAAGTAGAAGAATAGACATACAATAAGAGTACCATACTTAAAGGAATTCTTCTTATCCTTCTTGATTTTCTGTATATTTTCCATTAATTGGCTTAGCAGTAGTTCGCAGAGATCATATTCTGCATTCTTTCTTAGCATTTCATAGGCAGTGTATACTGCAGTTCCGGATACAGAATTCTCCCTGCTGGAGTGATAGATCTTGTATCCTATTATCATGGATGCATATTTGATATCCGGATCTGAAATATCTTCAATGGTCATTGCCCTCTTATCAAATTTTGATCCGGTGGCCTCAGTTACAATGTTGTTCTTGACAGATTTGAGGATAGGTATCCCTCCGGAAGAGTATAGACCAGTTACTGCTCTGATTGCCTCTTTTGTGATCTTGCAGGGTCTATCCAGCCATAGAAAGTTGTCATGCATCCTGCTCAGTACATACCGGACCCATTCATCTTCTTCAAAGCAGGGGAAATGAATAAATTGCTCAAACTGTTTCTTCTGGATATCCTTATACTCTGGTTTAAGGTCAAAAGCATTGTCTATCAGTTGCTTGTGATAGAGGTCTCTTAATTTGAATTCCCCAAATTCCTCAATGCTTGCATGTATGTAAACCCTAATGTCTTCGGTATGTAAAACTCCGTGAGGAACACTAGAGAAGGCTCCTAGTGGATCTACCTCCAATGATTTGTAGGGATGTTTCTTGAATGAGGGGCGAGGTCTATCAGAGATCTTAACTATGTTTGGAGTAGCCATTCTTCAAAGATTTGCAGTGAGGTAATGAAAAACGGAGAATACCTTATGCGCCTTCGGTTTGCACGGAGTGGTTGGATTGATTTCTTTATGCAATAACTTCGGCAGGAGATCCTTGGTGTGCTTGATGAACCTTGTTGCAGAGCTCCACTTTTCGCTTCTTCTTGAGTGCAGAATGAGCAAATGACTTTTAAGAAATCCCTTAAATTGCTCTGCGAACCCTAATATCTGTCTGCAATAAATGCTTCACCTACATCATTCCGGTTTGCCTTGTCTGGATAGCTTGGAGTATCCTGGATTAGTCCTGATCTGTGGATATCATCCGAATCTTTCAATCATGAATAAATCGAAGTAACATATTACAAGAATATCCCAAACACTCTGTCCAATCCGCAGAACAAGATAGTGCACTTCCGGATCTCTCCGGACCTTTTTGTAATCCTTTATCACACCGGAGCATCTCCCTGAACAGGTCTTACTTGATCGATCACAGCTTCTTCATCACTCCATGCGGACCTCTGAAAACTTGACTGAAGCATCTCAAGACTCATATCTGCAAACCCTTTAATCCGCATCTTGTGCCACATCCGGCACCACTTGTTTGGCTGGGGGAACAGGATTTTCTTTGAGTCTCCCCCTGAGCCTGAGCTCACTTTTTAATTTCTGGAAGAAATATCAGCACCAGAGTCTGGTGCGGATCCAACCTCTACATTCTCTGAACTTTTCTTCACCCAAATCTTGCTCATCTGATTCCTAACTTCATCCGCATTCATCTTTTGTTTACCCTTGTCTTGATTCTGATTATACACCGGACCTCTTTTGTGCTGATACTTGTTTTTGTAGACTTTAGCATTATGACTGGACCTATTGCAGATTTGGCAAATAACATTTCTTTGCATATTTGACTGATATCCTCTTGATCTACATTGATTAGCCATATGACCTACTCTATTGCATGTGAAGCATCTACCTTTGAATGATTTGTTTACTTGCATAATTCTGCATTCATGGGATTTGTGTCCATACCTTTTGCAGTTGAAGCACTGTCCGGAGAAGGATGAATTAATCTGATTCATTCTCATTCTGCACTGATTAGCTTTGTGACCAAAGTGGTTGCAGCTGTGGCAGTATCCATTGAAGGATGGATATCTTTGAGCATTTGGCTGTCTTACCGGAGGTCTTCTAGGCCTGCTCCTTGGATTTTCTGATCCATGATTCTTCTGACCAGATCCGGAGCTTTCTCCTTTCTCATATCCCAAACCATACTTGTCATCTGTCCTCTTTTGACTTCCAAGAAGAACTTCAAGTTGAGCAGAACTTATCTTGAATTTCTCTTTATATTCATTTGCTGTTTGAAGGTCTCTTTTGAGAGAGGCAATTTGATCCTGAAGTTTTTCTTCATTATCTTTGGCATCTTCAAGATCAGATTCAAGATGTCTGATAATCCTGTCCATCTGGTGGCATTCTTCTGATTTTTCTTTAAGAGATTGTCTTAGATTGTCTTCAGCCTTTCTTTTTTCTTCAATCTCTTGAGTAAACTTTATAGTCCCTGATTCCATTTCATGTCTTAACATAATGACTTCTTTTGATAACTTTTCACATAACTTGGTTTGCTCAGTCAATTCTTCATTTGTATTGCTTTCTTCACTTTGTCTTGCCAACTGTTGGAGTAGCTCCTTTCTCTTTTTCATAGAGAGACTTAATTTGTCTTTTAATTCTCTCATGAATTCATCAGCCTGTTTGAGTCTTTCCTTTAATTCACTGACTTCAGAATTTGACTGTTCAAGATCCTCAAGAGCAGTCTTGAGTTGCTCCCTTAAACCATATGCATCCATTTGAAATCCCAGATCTTCCTCAAGCTGTTAGGCTCTATTAGGAGGAACTTAGCTCTGATACCAATTGTTGATAACTGAGAGGGGGGGGGTGAATCAGTTATCCTAATTATTTCCTTTATTGAACTTTCTTTTTAATTGATGCAGCATAGAATCAAACACAAAAACATTAATCATGAAATAAGAAACACATGACACAGTATTTTTGACGTGGAAACCCTGTTAAGGGAGAAAACCACGAGGTGATTAACCCAAAATTATTCTCTGTTAGAAGAATAGGAAATTACAAAATGGCACTTGCCAATTAGGGCTCACTGCCTGAGCACACTGCTCACAAGAGGCCCACTGCCTACAAGAAGACACACTGTCTACAAAGTGATAAGAATCACAGTCTTGAACTGATTGGAAGCATCTGCATATGCTGGAGTTCAGTTCCGGTTAGGCTCAGTACACTGATCTGCTGCACTTCATCTTTCCTCTGTTCTTTATTCTGCTATCTTTCACATACCGGATCCTTTTTGCTACCTCTGCTCTGTTCTGGACTTATTCACATATATCTTCACACCATCACACCCTTCACAACTAAATCCATCCTCTATATATATCCGCACAAGTAATTTCATCACTTTTCTAGTCGGCATCCGGAACAGTCTAGTTTCTTACAAACTCTTGTTCTGTCGGCTGAATCCTTCCTCACCAAGCAATGCGGATCAAGCATATACTTGTAGATATCATTAATCATGTCAGCCAAACATGATTCATGCCTTCACAACTTCTATCATCAACAGTAACACATCCAGAAAGTAGTCTGATACTCTGTCAGTCAGTTCTTCCTCTGTTTTCACTATCTCTCAGGAATCCGGTACTCAACTATTCATATCTTTCTCCTTGTCCATCACCGGAGGCTAAAACCTTGGAATATACCACTCAAGGTAGTCCTCTTGACTTCCCCAAATCCGTACTGCACCAAGACACTTCCTCTGAGAGATCCGGATCAATCTGTCGGACCTTGCCACATGCTCTGTTCTTGTTCACCGGACCACAACAATCTTTATTCTGACTTCCGGTAGAGACACATCATGACTTGCGGATATGTGGGATGACCTTTGTTGCCATCAATGACAACAACCATGAATCCATATAGTGTCTCTTGCCAACATGGATATCTCAGGCTGATGTGGACTGCCTTTCTTTTCTTCTAGCCCTAGCAAAGTGAGGGACTCACTTTTTCAATAACTCTAGGTGTCTAATGCAAGAGAATCTCAAGTTGTAGAGCAATCTTGCATCAACCAAAAACATGTTGCTTTTTTTCATTTCTTTCATTTTTAGTTCAGTTCAGTCAGTTATAGTTTCAAAATTTTATACTGCATTTTGTCAAATCTTGAGATCAGATCTCACGGAGTGGGACTTAGCATCTACACATCATCATCTATATCATATCCAAATTTTATGTCATTTAGACTTGTCTGCTAAAAGATATCGCTATTAGAAGATCACCTCTTTTCTCAGAGCAGAGCATACAGATAGTTAGTTGAAGGAGAAGATTTGTGAAGCATTTCCATGACTTGCAGAGCTAAATGAAACATCATACAAACCAACAATGACTAGATATACCCTCCTTGATGTCCACACCAAGTTTAATTCATTTACAGAGGAATTACATATGTTTTAGGCCAACCTAATTGTTCCTACACGTTACATCTCTTTCCTTAGAGTTTGTAACCTTTATTGGCCGACACAAAGAAGTTCTTGATCTTTAAGATGATATATATAGATCTCTTAGATGTATTATGAAGAGAGTGCTAGATAGTTAGTGATCACAATAGTTTAGTTTAGAAATTTCATTTTGGATGGCACTTCAAAGCCATATCTTTCATATCTGTTGTAACTAGAAATCAGGCCTATGAACCCTTTGATTGTATCTTGCATGTTGTGTTTGAAGAATCAGTTACCACAACAACAACCAGAGTAGATAGAGAGCATCTTGGATAGCAGAGTTGGATGCAGTACTAGAGGCAAGAAAACCATAGAATATTTGGTAAAGTGGAAAGGTAGACCTGAAGAAGATTCAACATGGATAGCTCAGGCTGATGTGGACTACCTTGGTTTTCCTCTAGCCCCAGCAAAGTGAGGAACACACTTTTTCAAGAACCCTAGGTTTCTAATGCAAGAGAAGCTCGGATTGTAGAGCAATCTTGCATCAACCAAAAATATTTTTGCATTTTTTCTTTTCTTTCATTTTTAGTTCAGTTCAGTCAGTTATAGTTTCAACATTTTGTACTACATTTTGCCACATCTTGAGATTGGAGCTCATGGAGTAGGACTTAGTATCTACACATCATCATCTATATCATATCCAAATTTTAGGTCATTTAGACTTGTCTGCTAAAAGTTATCGCTATCAGAAGATCACCTATTTTTTGAGAGCAAAGCATAGAGACAGTCAGTTGAATTAGAAGATTTACGGAGCATTTCCATGACATGCAAAGCTAAATGAAACATCACACAAACACACAATGACTAGATAGACCCTCCTTGAGCTCCACACCAATTTTAATTCATCTATAGAGGAGTTCCATATGTATTAGGCCAACCTAATTGTTCCTACACATTACATTTCTTTCATTAGAGTTTGTAACCTTTATTGGCCGACACAAAGAAGTTCTTGATCTTGGAGATGATATATATAGATCTCTTAGATGTATTATGAAGAGAGTGCTGGATAGTTAGTGATCACAATAGTTTAGTTTAGAAATTTCATTCTGAAGGCCCTTCAAAGCCATATCTTTCATATCTATTATAACTAGAAATCAAGCCTGTGAGCCCTTTGATTGTATCATGCATGTTGTGTTTGAAGAATCAGTTACTAGAACAACAACCGGAGTAGATAGAGAGCATCTTGGATAGCAGAGTTGGACGCAGTACTAGAGGCAAGCAAAAAAAAGAATATTTGGTAAAGTGGAAAGGTAGACCCGAAGAAGATTCAACATGGATATCTCAGCATGATGTGGACTACCTTGGTTTTCCTATAGCCGCAGCAAAGTGAGGGACTCACTTTTTCAACAATCCTGAGTGTCTGATGCAAGAGAATCCTAGGTTGTAGAGCAATCTAGCATTAACCAAAAACATTTTGCATTTTTTCTTTTCTGTCATTTTTAGTTCAGTTTAGTCAATTATAGTTTCAACATTTTGTACTGCATTTTGTCGCATCTTGAGATTAGATCTCACGGAGTAGGACTTAGTATCTACACATCATCATCTATATCATATCCAAATTTTAGGTCATTTAGACTTGTCTGCTAAAAGTTATCGCTATCAAAAGATCACCTATTTTCTTAGAGTACAACATATAAATAGTTAGGTGAAGGAGAAGATTTGGGAAGTATTTCCATGACTTGCGAAGCTAAATGAAACATCATATAAAACCAACAATGACTAGATAGACCATTCTTGAGGTCCACACCAAGTTTAATTCATTTGAGGAGGAATTCCATATGTTTTAGGCCAACCTAATTGTTCCTACACGTTACATCTCTTTCATTAGAGTTTTTAACCTTTATTGCCCAACACAAAGAAGTTCTTGATCTTGGAAATGATATATATAAATCTCTTAGATGCATTATGAAGAGAGTACTAGGAAGTTAGTGATCACAATAGTTTAGTTTAGAAATTCCATTCTGGAAGGCACTTCAAAGCCATATCTTTCATATCTGTTGTAACTGGAAATCAAGTCTGTGAGCCCTCTGATTGTATCCTACATGTTGTGTCTGAAGAATTAGTTACCACAACAACAACCAGAGCAAATAGAATGCATCTTGGATAGTAGAGTTGGACACAATACTAGAGGCAAGCAAAGTAATGAATATTTGGTAAAGTGGAAAGGTAGACCTGAAGAAGATTCAACATGGATATCTCAGGCTGATGTGGACTGCCTTGGTTTTCCTCTAGCCCCAGCAAAGTGAGGGACTCACTTTTTCAACAACCCCGGGTGTCTGATGCAAGAGAATCCTGGGTTGTAGAGCAATCTTGCATCAACCAAAAACATTTTGCATTTTTTCTTTTCTTTCATTTTTAGTTCAGTTTAGTCAGTTATAGTTTCAACATTTTGTACTGTATTTTGCTGCATCTTGAGATTAGAGGTCACAGAGTAGGACTTAGCATCTACACATCATCATCTATATCTTATCCAAAGTTTAGGACACTTAGACTTGTCTACTAAAAGTTATCACTATTAGAAGATCACCTATTTTCTGAGAGCAGAGCATAGAGATAGTCAGTTGAAGGAGAAGATTTGCGGAGCATTTCCATGACTTGTGGAGCTAAATGAAACATCATACAAACACACAATTACTAGATAGACCCTCCTTGAGGTCCACACCAAGCTTAATTCATTTGCAGAGGACTTCCATATGTTTTAGGACAACCTCATTGTTCCTACATGTTACATCTTTTTCATTAGAGTTTGTAACCTTTATTGGCCGACACAAAGAAATTATTGATCTTGGAGATGATATATATAGATCTCTTAGATCTATTATGAAGAGAGTGCTAGATAGTTAGTGATCACAATAGTTTAGTTTGGAAATTTCATTCTGAAAGGCGCTTCAAAGTAATATTTTTCATATTTGTTGTAACTCCAAATCAAGCTTGTGAGCCCTTTGATTGTATCTTGCATGTTGTGTTTGAAGAATTAGTTACCACAACAACAACTAGAGTAGACAAAGAGCATCTTGGATAGTAGAGTTAGACGTAGTACTAGAGGAAAGCAAAACAATGAATATTTGGTAAAGTTGAAAGATAGACCCGAAGAAGATTCAACATGGATATCTCAGGCTGATGTGGACTACCTTGAATTTCCTCTAGCCCTAGAAAAGTGAGGGACTCACTTTTTCAACAAATCTAAGTATCTAATGCAAGAGAATCTCAAGTTGTAGAGAAATCTTGCATCAACCAAAAACATTTTGCATTTTTTCTTTTCTTTCATTTTCAGCTCAGTTCAGTCAGTTATATTTTTAGCATTTTATACTGTATTTCACCACATCTTGAGATCAGAGCTCATAGATTAGGACTTAGCATGTACACATCATCATCTATATCATATCCAAATTTTAAGTCATTTAGACTTGTTTGCTAAAAGTTATCGCTATCAGAAGATCACCTATTTTCTGAGAGTAGAGCATATAGACAGTTAGTTGAAGGACAAGATTTGTGGAGCATTTCCATGACTTGTGCAGCTAAATGAAACATCATACAAGCACACAATGTCTAGATAGACCTTCCTTGAGGTCCACACTAAGTTTAATTCATTTACAGAGGAATTCCATATGTTTTAGGCCAACCTAATTGTTCCTACACATTACATCTCTTTCATTAGAGTTTGTAACCTTTATTGGCCAATGCAAAGGAGTTCTTGAGCTTGGAGATGATATATATAGATCTCTTAGATCTATTATGAAGAGAGTGCTCAATAGTTAGTGATCACAATAGTTTAGTTTAGAAATTTCATTCTGGAAGGAGCTTCAAAGCCATATCTTTCATATCTGTTGTAACTAGAAATCAGGAATGTGAGCCCTTTGATTATATCATACATGTTGTTAGAATATAAGCACTATAATATGTTGATATTCTGAATATAAGAATCTTCCATTGCATTTTATTTTTGTGTTGTTTTCATTGTATTTAATCTAGCTGCATGGTTTGGATAGTTCACTCTTTGAACCCTCTAACTGTTGATGCAAGAGCATCTGAGGTTGCAGAGCAATCTTGCATCAACCAAAAACATTTTACATTCTTTCTTTTCTTTCATTTTTAGTTTAGTTTAGTCAGTTGCAATTTCAGCATTTTTTACCACATTTTACCACATCTTGAGATCAGAGTTCATGGAGTAGGACTTAGCATCTACACATCATCATCTATATCATATCCAAATTTTAGGTCATTTGGACTTGTTTACTAAAAGTTATCGCTATCAGAAGATCACTTGACGGAGAAGATTTGCAGAGTAGTTCCATGACTTGTGGAGATAAATGAAAAATCATACATAGCACACAATGACTAGATAGACCCTCCTTGAGATTCACAACAAGTTTCATTCATTTGTGGAGGAATTCCACATGTTTTAGGCTGACCTAATTGCTCCTACACATTACATCTCTCAAATTGGAGTTTGTAACCTTTCTTGGCTGATGTAGAGGATTTCTTGAGTTTGGAGATGATATATATGTTGGAAACAATGCAGATAACTAAGAGGGGGGTGAATAAGTTATAACTTTTCTATTTTTACTTTCTTTTCTTATCTTATCATTTAGTGTTATATCAAAACAAGGCAATCATAAGAACTAAAAAAGAAATTAACACATAAGACAAGGATTTTTACATGGAAACCCTATTAAGGGAAAAATCATGGGGTGACTAACCCAAGATTGTATTCTCTATTAAAAGAATAAGATTACAAATTTGGCACTTGCTAGTTAGGGCTCACTACCTGAGCACACTACTCACAAGAGGCCCACTGCCTACAAGAGACTTACAATCTATAAATGCTTACAGATGATACCAAGGTGTTTGAACTGGTGAACAACATCTATAAATGTAGGAATTTAGTTCTGGTTAGGCACAATATACTGATTTGGCACATTTCATTCTTCTTCTAGTCAATATTACTTTCTTGTCACATTCTGGGCTTGAATTACTACCTTCACAGTTGTCTCTAATTTTCTTCACACTTAATCATTCATACTATCACTTACACACAATCACAAGATTGAATTCATTGGGTATATATATCAGCATCAAGGATTTCCCACAACTTTCTAGTTGACAACAAGAACACTTAGGATATTTGCAAGTTATTGTACAGTCAGTTGAATCCATACTTGATTGATGATGCGTACCAAAAACTTAGGCATAGAAATCATTACTTATGTCGGCCAAAGTCATATAATGCCACAAATTGCTTGATCAATACCTTTTATACATCCAGATTGAAGTCTGATATTCTACTGGTCAGTTCTTCCTCTGTCTGCTCTACCTAACTTGAACCCAACACTTAGATGCTCGTATCTTTTTCATGCTTTGTCACTAGAGGCTAAATCTCTAGAATACAATAGTCATGATACCCCACTTGACTTTTCCAAGTCCACAACTTACAGAGTTACACCATCTGAGAGATCCAGACCTGATTGTTGGACCTTGTTACATACTCTATTCTTGTTCACCAGACCAAAACAATCTTCAATCTAACTTTCGGTATAGGCATATTATGTACTGCGGATGTGAGGGATATACTTTGTTGCCATTAATGACAACACTTATGAAGCCACATAGTGTCTCTTGCCAACAATCTCCCCCTTTGGCATTGATGGCAACACTTAGTGAAAAATGACTAAGTGTTGCAGTAACTCCCCCTTTGCTTGTGCTCTGTCTCTTGTACTATTTTACCAGAGCTCCCCCTTTGCTGGATTCCTCATTTTTCACTACTCTTCACTCCCCCTTTGACATCAATGGCAAAGGGTGGAATCCGCATACCAAAATTTTGCAAGAATTATTATATACATGGCCACATAAGTATTTACAAATCATATGTTATACTTACATATACTTAAGTATATCTGCAAAGGTTGTCTTCAACTATATGATTTCTGTGGCCCAACTCCTCTTCATTCTATCCAAAATGGAGATGTGTCGACTTAACAAAAACACATATGCTTCTACCCTCTTTAAGTCTGTTGGATCACTAGTCCAGACTGTATTTTGTGCCTCTGTCAAGGCATCATGCATTGCCTCTAACTTAGGGATGATTATCCCTCTGAGCTCACCCATTCTATCCATAATGTACTTTTTCTCTTTAACCAGTTCTTTAATTTCATTTATTATAGAAATAGCTTGACATTCATGATTCACCAGAGAGGTAGTAAGGGGATCAAAATTCTGAGATAAACTTGACATTTTTCCTTCTTGTTCTTTCACTTTCTTCTCAATGTCCTCTCTCACTTTGGGCCAAGTTAAATAAAATTTGTATATGTCCCCACCATCCTTAAGAGTGTTTTCAAGGCTCTTTATACCAATGCCTAAGGTTCTTCTATCATTAGCAATTAGCCCTTGTACTTCATTAAATCTCTTTCCTAAGAACTCCTTCCGGACCTTAGTTTCTATCAATTTCTCTAAGGATTTAAAATGAGTGTTAATAGAATTGACTAAGTTTTTCAGATTACCAGATGGAGAGGTAGAAGGATCCTTTTGATAGGTTGGTATAATCTTCTCCAGCATCCCAGATGCAATCTCCAATAGCTCACAATCCTCCATGTGTGATTATAGAAGTTTCTCTTTTGCTTTGGCCTGAGCAAAAGATGCTACTTTCATTATCTGAACTAGAGAGAGAGAGTCAAAGTTTAGTGGCCCTTGAATTAACTCAAGTTCATCTAGCTCCATTATTTCTTTGTCCAGAAAATTTGGTATTGTCTCTGCAGTGTCTCTTGCTGACTCTACTTCCTTCCTTTTGGGGGCATCTGGACTGACTTGCTTATTGATATTTGTTTCTTCTACATGTCCTTGTCAGAAAATGTTTCTTCTTTCTATCCTTCCTCTTCCAGAATAGAGGAATCTAATGCCTTAGATGACTCCTCATCATTTTTCTTTAATCCTTCAACATCCATGTTAGAAGGCTTTTCATCTATTTCCTCTATAATGGGAAGATTAAATTTCTTCAAGGCATTTTGGAGAATTTCTTTTGTTTCATTTACCTCTTATCATATTTTGAACCTATGGCTTTAGATACTATTTGATTCTTCACAGACTTAAGAGAAGGCAACCCACCAATGGAGTGCAAACCAGTTACAGCTTTGATGGCATCCTTGGTTATTTTGAAAGGCCTCATTAACCACATGAAGTTATCATGGATCCTTCTTAAGATATACCAGACCCATTTGTCCTCTCCAAAAGATGGAAAATGTATGCAATGTGCAAAATGCTTATCTTTTTAGGTCTGGAACTCTGGTTTTAGATCAAAGTTCTCACTTCTTAACTGATTGCAGTATAGTTTCATCAATTTTAGGTCTCCAAAGTCCTTGATGTTTGCATGTATATAAACCCTAATGTCTTCTACATGGAGAATGCCATACGGGGTACGGGAAAACACACCCAAAGGATCAATCTCAATAGATTTGTGAGGATGTTTCTTGAAAACTAGCCTTGGTCTCTTAAAAACATTTACAACCATAGGAGTAGCCATTCTAATAAACAAAGATTGGAGAGATTTACAAAAGAAATACCTCTTCATGCCTTAGGGTTTGGAGTGACTACTAGAACAGATTGCACTTGGATTCGATCTTCAACTAAGTTTGAGTGTTTTGCTGGATTTCTTCTCAGAGCTCTTCTCCCTTCTTTGTGATTGTAAAGTGTTGCAAATGATGGATGAGAAACCTTTTAACCTTGCCCAAAAACCTAATTTCCCTTTGTAATAAATGCACAACTTAAGTCATCCAGTTACCCTGTATTGAGAGAGATTTTCTTGAATCACTACGCGGATCTTAAAATCATTGTCTATGAGGGTTGACAACATATCTTCACCTTTTTCAAACATGCCATAGGTCCACAGATTAAAACATTTCAATTCTAGATCATACCGGATCTATCTATGAAATTCTTCTTTACCAGATACAGGATCTCCTCATACTTCCTCAAATCTACATGCAGATTTGTCAAATTTTGACTGGACAAATTTTAAATGAATCTCCTCAAAACCCTTTAAACCACAACCTCTTATTCTAACTCAATGTGCTAAATTTAGGCACTCACTAGCTGGCTGGTGGAAAAAGGATCTTCTTTCTATCTCCCCCTGAGCCAGAGCTTACTTTTTAGTTTTTGGAAGGAATATCAACACCGGATTCCAGTGTGGATCCATCCCCAATATTCATTGTACTCTTCTTTACCCAAATATTTCTCATCTCCTTTTGAACTTCATTTGCATTTAATTTACCTTTGCCTTTATCTTGTTTTCGATCATGATCCATTGGATCTTTTCTATTTTGACTCCTACTTCTATAGAATTTGGCGATGTGGCTGGATCCATTGCAATTGTAACACACAACATTTCTTTGTTTATTTGAATGAAATCCTCTTGATCTGCACTCATTAGCCGTATGTCTAATTCTATTGCATACAAAGCATATACCATTGAAAGAATTGTTCATTTGCATATTTTTGCATTCATGAGATTTGTGACTATACCTTTTGTATCTAAAACATTGACTAGAGAAGGATGGATTGACTTGATTCATTCTATTTCTGCACTGGATTGCTTTATGACTGAACTTGTTGCAATTGAAGTAGTATCCATTGAAGGAAGGATATCTTTGATCATTTGGTTGTCTTACTAGAGGTCTTCTAGGCCTGTTTCTTTGATTTTGTGATCCAAAGTTCTTCTGACCGGATCCAGAGCTTTCACCTTTCTCATATCCCAAGCCATGCTTATCATCTACCTTCTTTTGACTTTCAAGAAGAAATTCAAGTTGGGCTGAGCTTATCTTAAATTTTTCTTTGTATTCATTTACAGATTGAAGATCTTGTTTGAGAGTGTCTATTTGGTTCTCAAGTTGTTCTTCATTATCTTTACCTTCTTCAAGATTAGATTCAAGATGCCTAATTATTCTATCCATTTTGTGGCAATCCTCTATTTTCTCCCTGAGGGACTGTTTTGGATTATCTTCAATCTTTCTCTTTTCTTCAATTTCTTGGGTGAATTTCATAACCCCTGATTCCATTTCATGCCTTATCATAATGACTTCTTTTAATAGATTCTCACATAGATTATTTTTCTCATTTAAATCATTATCGGCATTATTGACCTCATTCTGATTTGCTAATTTATGGAGTAGTTCCTTTCTCTTTTTCACAGAATTACTAAGTTTTTCTTTCAGCTCATTTATGAAATCATCAGCTTGCTTGAGTCTTTCTCTTAAATTGTTGACTTCAGAGTGCGGTTGTTCAAGATCATCTAGGGTAGACTAAAGTTGTTCTTTCATACCATATGCATCCATTGAGATTCCTAGATCAAATGGAAGCACAACCTCACATTTTGACCAAGATCCAGCATTTATAGGTAACCACTGTTAAAGAACTACAACATTTTCTTGGCCTAGTCAATTATATTGCCGGATTCTATAGTAAGCTAGCAGAAGATAGAAAAGATCTAAATGCTTTGTTAGGAAAGAATCCACCACCATGGACTGCTAAGCATGATGCCTTAGTAAAAAGAATCAAACAAAAGTGTACTAAGCTTCCACCTTTAAGACTTCCTGGTTCAGAGTTTAAAGTCATTGAAACAGATGCAAGTGAATATGCATGGGCAGGTGTTCTAAAAGAACAGATAGATAATGGAAAAGAGGAAATTGTGAGATATATCTCTGGCAGCTTTAAAAATAGTGAGTTGAATTATCACAGCACCCACAAAGAAATATTAGCAGTCATTAATACTTTGAAAGCTTTTCAGATATTTGTTACTGATAAGAAATTTCTAATCAGAAGTGATTTACAGAATCTGAAAGGGTTTTTCAAGAAGGAATCCAAGGATAAAGTAGTCTGTGGACGATTGTTAAGATGGGCTCAGTTTTTGAATACATTTGAATTTGATATTGCTCATCTTCCTGGTTCTGCTAATATCTTTGCTGATTTTCTATCTAGAGAAGGTCATAAAGGCACTCCAGCTGAACATGATGTTCTTGTTGCTCCACCACCAGTTAAAGGACAAGTTAATAAAGTTCTTGTCCCTTCCAAAGGACGAGTACATGTTGTTCATATCCACGAACATTGGTGGTATGAACCCAGCTGCATGGAATGGAGTACCAACCCTTTTGCAATGAGGGATAGACATAATTTCTATATGGCTAATGATTTTTTACATGACAGGTTCAGATGTCTGGTTGTCGCTCAACAGTTGACCCAGAGTGGACTCTGGACGAATCACCCGTTCTTTGAGATGTCAGCTTTAGCAGAAGAAATTGATCCTGAAATTAAAGCGGTACTGCAACATTGGTGTGATGATAACAAGCAGCTTCCCATCCAGTTTTGCAACCCAATAATCATCATACCAGATTGATGGTTAGAACGTGAAGGTGGAAGGAATCTCATTCGAGATCTCTTTCAAGGACCAAATTATGTAGCAGCAGAAATGGATTTTCAAGGAACATCCTCATTTTCTTTTGTGTTTGTTTAAACTTACATTTGCATCATATACGGAAAACCTAATCATTAGGCATATGATGCAGACATATGGTCCTTCTGGTTTTGGTTCAAGATTCCAATATTGGAATATGACGAGTAAACTGCACCATCTCTATACCACCAAAATGCCTTTGTGGATTCACATGAAAACTTACCACATAGATCAAGCCAACTCCACTTCAATTATCCATGGAATGTTTGGAGCCCATAAGCTCAAAGTACTTAGCATAATGTGGAAAGAAGAACCTAAGGTCCCTATTCCACCTGTTGATCCTACCCAACCTTCCAGGTCTCAATCTCATTAGGGAATCTTGCCAGGATGTACTCCTCATCATGTTTGGGAACAATGTGACCATTGTAGGTACTATGAAGAATGTGTAGGAGAACATCCTCCAGACGAGGCCGGGCCCTCTACAAAAGGAAAAACCAAAGATCATCGCGCACCAGATTGTATGCATGACATACAGCAAACTTGTGAAGGCTGTCTCAATTATTGTCCTATGCAATCAAGTGACACCGGCACTAGCTAGTGGACCAGGCATGTTGGCCACTGAAGGAATCTATCCCTTCATGATAAAAGATAGACATGGCCCACACCATGGTAAAAGGGGCAAGTACATGCGCCATAACATGTACATGGGTTACCCTTCCCATGTTTAAAAAGATGCTTTGTACAAAGTGGTTGTCTTTGTCGGTTCTCCTTTATCCCGTTCATGGATTAATTGGTCCCACCTTGAGGAATCTTATCCTCGCATGGGTAATCCTCTGGATAAGGGTTGCACGTGTCCTTGTCTTAATGGCAGATTTCAAATTTCAATATGTTTTATTGAAGTAAAAGATCAGTCTTGGTGGAAAAAGTTTCCTATAAAAGGAAAACCCCGAGAACGCTTCAAGCAAGCATAGTTGGAGTTCGAGAAGTCCTTTAGAGTTTGTAGCATTAGAAGTTCTTTAAGAGTTTGTAGTCTGTAAGAGTCTTAGTGTGTCGAAGTACCATTATCTTTGGTTTGCTCTTTAGGTGTGTGTTTTCAAGAATGCTTAGTCTGCTCTTTATGTGTTAAGAAGGATTAAAAGAAAGATTACCATTCTCTGTTTTTCTTCTTGTTTTAATCTCCTCTTTCCACATAGATGTCAGAATCTATGAATTTGTAACAGCGCGCATTGAAAGATGATGAATGTATGTTTCTGCTGAGATCAGAGATCAATATAAAGATATGCTTTCATTTGTCATTCATTTGTCATTTGCAGCTGTGAGTCAAAAGTTGGTATCAGAGCCAAGTAACAATAACTTCTGTAAGATAGTCTTAGTCTTACTGTAACTTATATAGTCTTTGTGTAACTATATCTGTTCCAGAATAAATTAAATCCTTCCATGTATGCATAGCTCTCTATATTGCTCTCTGTATTGCTCATACCATCACTCTGTGTCGTAAGTCCTGTTTGTAAGTCCCACTTCAAGCCGTGGTTGGCGTTTAGTGTGATCAAGGCGGTTGTCTGGTATTTCGAGCACATATTTGAGCGTAGATTCGAGCACATACAAAATGGATCGTGCATCAACTTCTGGAGCTGAGATAGCACCCAAAGATCATACTAAGGATCAGCAAGCCGAGGTTAGTTTTACAAACTTCTTCCCAGACTCTGAGCAAACGTTTTCATTACCTGTTGAGAATAGTAATGTTATAGATGAGTTGTCTTCGTCTAGTGGTAATAAGTTTGAGAATGAAGAATTTAAAGTTCCTATGATCAAACCCTCTAAAATTTATAGGGACATCCCAAATAGCCTAGTGTCTATGATAAGTCAGTCCCGGGGTTTAAAAAATTTTTTTGGATATACTTCTTGGCAGAAATGCCATATTGCTTCTTTGCAACACACTGTTAAAGGCGGATCTGAAGGATCCTTAAATCTGTTCAATGATAAGGAAATTGCTAAATTTTCCAGTCAGGCCAAAGCAAGTCCTGCTAATCCACAGTACATCCACTTGTCCTATGTAAGGATTGGCATTATTGGACATTATAGGAAGGGTCTTCCTATAATTATGATGATGATGCTGAAGGACTCAAGGTTCTTCAAGACATCACATGCCTTGCTTGGATGTGCCTGTGATTCTATGTCAGAAGGTCCTATTTATTTAGACTGTTTATTAGATTTTCCAGTCAGCCTTAAAGACGGCAACCTGAATAAAGTCCTTACCTATGAGTTTAACACCATGAATCTGTTTATGAAGGACAATTATATTGATCATTCCTTTGTCTTTTTAGTACACTACCATCTGTATAACAAGGTCATCCCTCTCATGATGAATCCCAGACGAGCTCAGGGGATAGAAGGCTTCTCCACTATCTGGAAATCTACATCTAAACATACCTAGTTAGTAGCCCCAAAAATTGTCAAGCACAAAGATATTAAACTTCCTAACGAATGGGTTATCTCACTATGGGATAAGGACCATAAGCCTACTGAACAGAAACCTCCATAGTTGCGAGGAGTATCCCTTGAAGAAATAGATGACCAAGCAGTTATTTGCTTCTCCTCTGGATGCCCGTCGTCCATGAGAAAGGAAAAATCTTTTACTCATAATAACCCTTTGCCATCTATGTATAGTCAAACACAGAGTGTTCGTCTTGAGCCTTCTAAAGGCTTTGAAAAATTGTTTCAAATTCGTGTTGCTAAAACTCCTGTACAAGGTACTCCTGGTGCAAGTACTTCCAGTGCACCTGTGTCAAATCCATGTCCACATGACCAATATTCTGCTTTGGACAATGGATACTTTAAATGTGAAAAATGTTCTTTCATATTCCATCCACCATCCGGTAAAGTTCATATGTTGTCTGGTAGACCTGCTTTGTTGCCAGAATAGGTTATAAAAGAAAATACTGAAAAGGCTATTTCAACGCCTTCTAGATCTTGTATTGTACCTAGAACCATTCCACCCTTTAAAGACTTTATGCTTAGGGATCTATCGGGTCAATACCAAGCTGACTTCTGGCCTCTTCATGTCACCCCTGTAGGTGAAGTTCAAGGATCCAGTTAGAGTAAATTGTTGAATTGGACCAACCTATGTCTCCAGAAAACTCTCCTGTATATCCATGATCAGCAAACCCAGAATGAAATTTGAGCTCTTCAGCAAGAGAAACAACTGTTATCTCTTCAAGCCAATATGCATGCAGTCGTCACTTCCCTTGAACGACTGGAAAAGGATCTCCTTCAACAGATGAAGAATGAGATTCTTGAGCTGAAGACCGCCTATCTGCAATTCAAAATGCATGCTGAAGCGTGGTGGACTGCTCAACAACGCGCAGCTGACACACACAGAGAGAAGCTGCAGCAAGTCAGAGCTGAGAGCCATATGGATTATGAAGTTCTTAGTTCACAAATAAATAATTGTAGAATTTCTGTAAAGCACACAGAGGATAAAGTAGATCTTGTTAGACAAGATATTCAACAAGTAAGTGAGAATACTGCACAAGTAAAGGATTCTGTAGTTCAAGAGTCTTCTACTATTCAAACATTGGTCACTACAATTCAAGTGCAGTCCCAACAAAAGAAAGTGTTGAATTTCCCATCTAGTACTCAAGGTTACCTAGAGGCTCAGTATGAAGGTCCTAAGATTAAGATTCATCCTAAGTAGCTTGTAATAGAAAAAATATTTGATCCCTCAACTGGGAGACTTAGAGAAACCACTACAGCTAAACAAGCAGCTGGTAAGTTTCAAATGGCTCGAGGCAATGGAACGAATCCTAATGGTTCCAACCTAGTTGATCCTTTTAAGATATTCAGACCTACAAGCTAGATACTCCTCCTTTAGTCAACTTTGATAGCTTTGAGGAGATTGAGAATATGAGAGGTATTGATGCTATCCGTGCCTAGATCACCAATTATATGTCAACCAATACTGATGCTGATGAAGCTCGAGTCATCAAGCAGGCTCTCAATTCTTTAACTGGATTAGCTAGAAATGTGTGGGATCGCCTTGAGGATGAATATAGAGAGAGACTGATCAACAGAGGAACTGATCTGGTGTGTGCTCACCTTACCTATCTGTTTGTAGGAAAAACAGACACCAGAGAAAGACTTGCCTATAATAAGTTCCTGAGAGGCAAGTGTAAAAATTTAAAATGTTTTAAGGAATATTGTGAAGACCAGTATAAAAACCTTTACATATCTGGACATGAGCAGAATCAAGAATTTATGTTTACTACTTTCTTGAAAAGTTTTGGTCCTGAGATAGGAAACTTTTATCACAAGAAACTATTAGAGAACATGGTCCATGCAGGTTTGGAATTAAAAGAACTGACATTCCCTCAATTAGTTTAGTTCCTGGTCGAGATAAATGAAAACATCTATCAAGATGCACAGCAGAAAAAAGAAATAAAAAGGGTAAAACCTTTGATTTCTTCTTCTGTTTGTTATCAGCTTCTCCCTTCTTCACAATATGAAAAGTGTACAACTTGTCAGTCACAGTCTTCTTCTAAAAAGAAATATTTTGAAAAGGACAAAGATAAATATTATAAGAAGAAGAAAAAGGGAAAGAAACAGTATAGCAAGTATCCACGGAAAAAGGGATACTTCAGGAAGAAGGATAAGAAACGATCTGGTAAAAAATGGGAACCTACCTATTACATTTGTAAAGGAAATCACTATGCAAATAAATGTCCAGATAGACATAAGAAAAAGAGTAAAGGAAAGGTTCAAACAGCCAGAGAAGCTAGAATAGATAATGATGAATTTATATTCATCAATGATTATCCCTCTGATTCTGATGATATCATTCTCTCTGATTTATCAAATACAGAATCAAAAGAGGCTGAGTTTTTGGTGCAGGAGCACCTACCTGATAGCTGGCCTCCATGAGGCAGTTAGTTAGTTTAAGTCTTGTTAATGTTTCCAAGAAGGTCTTATAAGACCAATGCATGTAATAAGGTCATGTTGACCATACTTTACTATTTTTAGATAGTTTTTTTGGACAGCTGTTTAGGTTGTTAGTTCGGTTGGATCCTCCCAGCCGCTTGGAAGCTCCAAGCTACTGGGAATTGAGTGGTAGTACTCGCAGGAGATCCTATTTATGCATTAGGATCGGTTGGTTTTAGGCAGCATTGCAGATCATCGATCAGACTTTGCAGAGAGTGAGACAGAGAGAGGAGAGACAGAGTATTGTAATTGCATCTTTTGAAATCAATAAAGAGATCCTGTTTGTGTTCATTCTCTATTGAATTCCATTGTTTAATCGTGTGGCTGTTCTGGTGGTTTCACGGATTCGCTGATCCATTCCACCGGTTGATTCGTCGAATTGGTGGAATGGCTATGTACCATAGTTTAGGGTTTAGCTTGCATTTTCTGTTTGTTTGCATGCATGTTTGCAGGATCGCAGTTGAGAGGTGTTGAGAACCCTAGCATGGGTATGTGCTAGGTTGTGCTGGTTGTTCGAGTCTGGAAAGTTGTCCAGGAAGCGGATCGGGTCACCTCAGGAGGTTCGGTGGATCAGAATCTGTTAAGGTTGGAAATTCGTCACAACGGCATCATCAGGATATTTCTGTGTATATCCTGCAGTTACTTCGGGCGTCATCCGAGTAGATGGAGGTGAGCATGATGCAATCGTTTGCATAAGGTGAATGCGTTTCGTGGTGATCATCATCAGGTGTTGCCGAGGAGGAGCATATCGGCATAAGGTAGAAGATCGGGTTGATAAAACCATCGCGGGCCGATAATGTTAAGTTTGGCCGACAGCAGGATATTGAAGGAACTGCATGTGACGTCATCGTCATCAGGATAATCGTCATCAGGATATCAGGACAGCAGGATATTGGAGGAGCTGCATGTGACGTCATCGTCATCAAGATAATCGTCATCAGGATATCAGGGTGACGTAAGCATCGAAGGAAAGGTGCGTGAAGTGTCGTCATCAGGATATATGGAGGGAGCTGGATATTTTATATCCTGCTGATGAACATGATGTTGAACATCATGATGCTGCAGATAGAGGTTGGCGGTAAGATGAACAGTGATCATCAGGAGGATGTTTGCGCTTGCTGAATATGATGATGCTACCGATAGCCGAATATGATGATGCTGCTGACAGGCGAAAGGTCGAAGGTTTGTCTGTAGGAGGATATCAGTCGGCAAGAGAAAATATGTTGATGCTGACAATGTTAACAGAAAGTATGATGATGATGATGGGTTGTAGACATACATGCTGTATGTCAAGGTTTTAGTGTGGATGCCTCTGCATCATAGTGGTATCAGAGCTCAGCAAAAGGTCTGGGCTGTTGTGTGTTGATTCTGTCACTGAAAAGACAGAGGTAGAGGAGTGAGAGGTTGACAAAATGCCTCCGAAAGGTAATGGTACTGCAAGGGAATTGCAGGAGATGAAGGAAAAACATGCCAGAGAGATGAGGAAGATGAAGGAGCTTGCTGAAGCACTTCAAGCCAGGCTTGTAGCCCTGGAAAAGAACAAAAAGAGGGAAGTGGAAGATAGTGAGTCAGAAGAAGATGAAGATGCTATTGAAGAGTATGAAGAGGTAGCTGAAGGTCTGGATGCTGAAGACCAGAGATTTGCAAAACTATTAAAGGTAGTACAGAGTGATAAACCTAAGGTAAAGGTTGATGTTTCCAAGTATAATGGAAGTTTGAATGAAGATGAGTTACTGGATTGGATTGCTGCACTTGATAATCACTTTGAATGTGAAGATGTTGCTGAGGATCAGAAGGTAAAGATTGCAAAGACCAAGTTAGGAGGTCATGCTTTGGTATGGTGGGATTATGTACAATCCGAGAGAAGGTAACAAGGAAGGTCAAAGATCACTTCATGGGATAAAATGGTAGCAAGGATCAAAGGTAAATTCTTGCCCAAGGATTATGAAATTCAGATGTTTAAGAAGCTACAATTTTTAAGGCAGAAGGAAATGGATGTGAAGGCATATACTGAGGAGTTTTATAAGTTGAGTATGAGATCTGGTCATCATGAGAATGAGGTAGAAAAGGTGGCTAGGTACTTGGCTGGTTTGAGATTGAACATACAGGATGAGTTAGTTTTAGCTAACCCTAAGAATGTGGAGGATTGTTACCAAATGGCAATCAGGATTGAAGAAAAGATGAATAGGAGACAAGATAAGTCCATGAGAGGAAGAGGAAACAATATGAGGGGAAGAGGATTAGCCCCTACAACAAGGCAAACCAATGAGGGTCAAGAAGACACTGGTAAAGGACAGGGACAGTCTGATTTCAGAGGTGGATGGAAAGGTAATAGAGGCAGATTTGGAAGTGGTAGAGGTTCTACTACATTTTCAGGAAAGTGTTACACCTGTGGTGTGTTTGGTCATCCATTTTTCAAATGTCCAGAAAGCAAAGGTTCATCATCCAGAAATGATAGAACGAATGACAAGAGAGTACAACTTGTGCAAGAAGAGAAAGTAGAGGAATGTGTACAAAGTTCAAACACTTATCAAGGAGATAGAGTTCCTGACAATTATGGATATCCTGAGGAGGGAGAAGCATTGATGCTAAGGAGAACTAGTTTGCAGACATCAAAGGATATGATGCAAAGAAGAGCTCTTTTCAAGACCATATGCAAGAGCAAAGGTAAAGTATGTAAGGTTGTCATTGATACTGGTTCAACAGACAACATGGTCTCTCAGGAAATGGTGGATAAACTGAATTTGGAAAGGATTCCACACCAACACCCTTACAAGGCATCTTGGGTGAGTGATAGTCAATCACTTTTTGTATATGAACAGGCATATGTTGATTTTTCAGATTGGAGCATATCATGATAGAGTTTTGTGTGACATTTTGCCCATGGAATGTTGTCACCTACTATTGGGTAGACCATGGCAATTTGATAGAAGGGTACTGTATGATGGGTATGCTAATACCTACACCATCAAGAAAGATGGGAAGACTATTATGTTGATGCCATTACAGGAAGAAGCTGCAGTACAAAAGGCAGCAAAAATCATTTTAGTGGGAAAGAAGGAATTTGTGCAGAAGCCTATAGGAGCAGGCATAAAGGCAGTTGAGGACACTGCAGGGAAAGAAGTTGTTAAGGACAACAGTTTGAAGATAGTTTCAGTTTTGACTGACAGAGGTCAGCAGCAGGTTCAGCAACAGGTTTGCAAACAGCAACCAGTTGAGAGGAATGACAAGGATGTTGTCATAGTTGGGACTATTGTTTGTCCTATAAAGGTTGAAAGAAAGACAGAGTTGAACATTACAAAAGTTCAAGAGGCAGTTCAGACAGAGGTTCTGGTCAGACAACCTGACAAACACAAGGTATGTGAGAGAAGGGCCTACATTGACAGGCATGAGGATTTACTTGCAAGAAAACAAGTTACAGTTCAGAAGTCTTGGAGCAGTCGAGAGCCAGCAGAGGATAAAGCTGGAACAGGTCAAGACACTGACATGACAAAGTGTAAAGGTGGAGGACTTCCACAACCTAACTCATGGGACATGAGTTCTTTTCTGTTGGGGAGTATGGTGCAGGAGCACCTACTTGACAGCTGGCCTCCATGAGGTAGTTAGTTAGTTTAAGTCTTGTTAATGTTTCCAAGAAGGTCTTATAAGACCAATGCATGTAATAAGGTCATGTTGACCATACTTTACTATTTTTAGATAGTTTGTTTGGACAGCTGTTTAGGTTGTTAGTTCGGTTGGATCCTCCCAGCCGCTTGGAAGCTCCCAGCCGCTGGGAATCGAGTGGTAGTACTCGCAGGAGATCCTATTTATGCATTAGGATCGGTTGGTTTTAGGCAGCATTGCAGATCATCGATCAAACTTTGCAGAGAGTGAGACAGAGAGAGGAGAGACAGAGTATTGTAATTGCATCTTTTGAAATCAATAAAGAGATCCTATTTGTGTTCATTCTCTGTTGAATTCCATTGTTTAATTGTGTGGCTATTTTGGTGGTTTCATGGATTCGTTGATCCATTCCACCGGTTGATTCGTCGAATCGGTGGAATGGCTATGTACCATAGTTTAGGGTTTAGCTTGCATTTTCTGTTTGTTTGCATGCATGTTTGCAGGATCGCAGTCAAGAGGTGTTGAGAACCCTAGCATGGGTATGTGCTAGGTCATGCTAGTTGTTTGAGTCTGGAAAGTTGTCCAGGAAGCGGATCGGGTCACCTCAGGAGGTTCGGCGGATCAGAATCCGTTAAGGTTGGAGATTCGTCACAACGGCATCATCAAGATATTTCTGTGTATATCCTGCAGTTACTTCGGACGTCATCCGAGTAGATGGAGGTGAGCATGATGCAATCGTTTGCATAAGGTGAATGTGTTTCGGGGTGATCATCATCAGGTGTTGCCGAGGAGGAGCGTATCGGCATAAGGCAGAAGATCGGGTTGATAAAACCATCGTGGGCCAATAATGTTAAGTTTGGACGACAGTAGGATATTGAAGGAACTGCATGTGATGTCATCGTCATCAGGATAATCGTCATCAAGATATCAGGACAGCAGGATATTGGAGGAGCTGCATGTGACGTCATCGTCATCAGGATAATTGTCATCAGGATATCGGGGTGATGTAAGCATCGAAGGAAAGGTGCGTGAAGTGTTGTCATCAGGATATATGGAGGGAACCGGATATTTTATATCCTACTGATGAACATGATGTTGAACATCATGATGTTGCAGCTAGAGGTTGGCGGTAAGATGAACAGTGATCGTCAGGAGGATGTTTGCGCTTGCCGAATATGATGATGCTGCCGATAGCCGAATATGATGATGCTGCTGACAGGCGAAAGGTTGAAGGTTTGTCTGCAGGAGGATATCGGTCGGCAAGAGAAAATATGATGATGCTGACAATGTTAACAGAAAATATGATGATGATGATGGGTTGTAGACATACATGCTGTATGTCAAGGTTTTAGTGTGGATGCCTCTGCATCAGTTTTTGTCTGCCACAAAGTAAGCTCATGTGAACCTCATCACTGGAAATCCCGAACAGTCTGAGTCTAGTGATTCAAAAAATTCATTCTTCTGCATGATGTACAGAAGTAGAAGAGATCCAGGTGAGTTGAACAAGGTAATTGAAGAAATTGTTCAACTAGAAAGCAGACTCCATGAAATGAATATGGGTCCCGAGACATGGAATAAATTGAACAATAAGTTGGAGCAACTTAAATCAAGAAAATATTTCTTGATTAAACAAAATGAGCCACCTAGTCTAGTTCTCCAAAGAACCCCTCCTAGGTCTACTTCACCTAGAGAATCAACCATGCCTATTGCACAATGCAATATTAGTGTAGCTCCTTCTGAAGGCAGTATGGCACATAGATTGTGGAGAAGCCAACATAAGATTTTTCTCGAAAAAGTCATTCAGCAAGCTTATGCTGAAATTGCAGAAATTGATGAAGAAGAAAACCTCAATCTTGTTGAGGAAATTGAAAAATCTTCTGAACTAGATAAATATATTAACCAGTATAATTCCTCCTCTAGTCTTCAACTCCCAACAGCAGTCTCTTCCCAGGAAGAACAATTATTTAAGTCCAACTCTCCGGGTATATACATCAGTACTCCTGAAGAACCTCTGTTGTGTGAAGAACAACTGTTCACTCCACAAAGAGCAGAACCTGTGCAAAGTCCAGGAATCATACAGGATACAATGCCTGTATTAGAAGAAGGTACCAGTAGCAGAACCTTCAGAGCAGCACAAATAGTATATACAACAACATGCCCAGTTGTGATTCTCAATATCCACCCTGCAGGTATAAAAATGTATCCATTGGCTTTCTTGTGGGATACTGGTGCTGATATTAATCTAGCTAGGTACCAGTGCTTTCCAGTAGACATGTGGATTAAAGCTACTACATAAATTGAATTTGGAAAAGGTAAATTTAACTCTCAATTGATTTGTAAAGTTCCAATTCAATTAGGAAAAGATTTTATGGATGAACTCGTGTTTGTCCATTATGAAGTAAACAATTATGATGGAGTTATTGGCAGTAGCACTATGCAGAGCTAGGAACCCATTATTATGGATTCTATGTTTATAACATTGTTAGGCACTTTTCAGATGCCTCGTCTCCATCAGAATGTGGCATTCACCAAGTAGATAGTTATTGAGAAAAAGAAGAAAAGGACAAACTCTATCTGGTTAACTCAACAGATCGAATCAGTAGCTGTAGACTTGGAACAACTGAAGACAGTCTAATCAGAAACAGTAATGACAAAGGATCTGAAGAAACAGAAGAGAAATCTCAACTGTTCCCTTCCTCTAAAGAAAGATGCTTCAGGTAATGACATAGTTCCAAAAGCCAAAGCTAACTATTTTTTGATGAGTATGGCAGAAGCTAAGCTTTGTCGAAAAGAAATTATAGAATTATTGTCCTTAGATATCACAAGAAGATCAAGTTCTCCTTTTTCCTGTCATGCTATGTATGTACCTAAATTTGATGAACATGGAGTTGAGCTCCAGGAAAAGAGACTTGTGGTGAATTACAAGCCACTGAATGAATGTTTAGTTGACAACCAGCATCCACTACCTAGTAAAGACCATATATGGCAAGCAATACAGGGAAGTAATGTTTATTCAAAGTTTGATCTAATCAAAGGTTTCTAGCAAATACAGATGAATCCTATAGATATCTACAAAACAGCCTTCTCAGCCCCTCAGGGTCTATTTGAATGGAAGGTCTTACCCTTTGGTATCAAAACTGCTCCTTCAATCTTCCAACAGGCAATGGATAAAATCTTTTATGCATTTGCACAATTTATCCAGCCTTATATTGATGATGTTCTTGTTTTCATTTTAGGCTTGTTCAGAGGAACTTAGCTCTGATACCAATTGTTGGAAACAATGCAGATAACTGAGAGGGGGGGTGAATCAGTTATCTTATAACTTTTCTATTTTTACTTTCTTTTCTTATCTTATCATTTAGTGTTATACCAAAACAAGGCAATCATAAGAACTGAAAAATAAATTAACACATAACACAAAGATTTTTATGTGGAAACCTTTTTAAGGGAAAAACCACAGGCTGACTAACCCAAGATTGTATTCTCTATTAAAAGAATAAGAGTACAAATTTAGCACTTGCCAATTAGGGCTCACTGCCCAAGCGCATTGTTCACAAGAGGCCCACTGCCTATGAGAGACTTATAGTCTACAAATGCTTACAGATGATACCAAGGTGTTTGAACTGGTGAACAACATCTATACATGTAGGAATTCAGTTTCGATTAGGCACATTATACTAGTTTGGGACATTTCATTCTTCTTCTGCTCAATATTACTTTCTTGTCACATTCTAGGCTTGAATTACTACCTTCACACTTGTCTCTGCTTTTCTTCACACTTAATCATTCATACTATCACTTACACACACTCACAAGCTTAAATCCATCAGGTATATATATCTGCATCCAGGATTTCCCACAACTTTCTAGTTGGCAACAAGAACACTTAGGATATTTGCAAGTTATTGTTTAGTTGGCTGAATCCATACTTGATTGATGATGGGCACCAAAAACTTATGCATAGAAATCATTACCTATGTTGGCCAAATTCATATAATGCCACAAATTTCTTGATCAATACCTTTTATACATCCAAATTAAAGTCTGATATTCTGTCGGTCAGTTCTTCCTTTGTTTGCTCTGCTTGACTGGAACCCAACACTCAGATGCTCGTATCTTTTTCATGCTTTGTCACCAGAGGCTAAATCTCTAGAATACAATAGTCATGATACCCCTCTTGATTTCTCCAAGTCTGCAACTTACTGAGTTACACCATCTAAGAGATCTGGACCTGATTGTCAGACCTTGTTACATACGCTATTCTTGTTCACCAAACCAAAACAATGTTCAATCTGAGTTCTGATATAGGCATATTATGTACTATGGATGTGAGGGATAGACTTTGTTGCCATCAATGACAACACTTATGGAGCCACATAGTGTCTCTTGCCAATGATATATAGACCTCTTGGATATATTAGCAAGTGAGAGTGTTGGATAGTTAGTGATACTTTGATATTCTGAATACAAGAATATTCCATTGTATTCTATTTTGTGTTGTTTCTGTTGTGTTTACTCTAGCTACATGGTTTGGACAGTTCACTCTGTGAACCCTCCGATCATGATTTCACCACTCATTGTAATACTTCATTTTATTTGTGAGGTTGGATTTGGATAGTAGATCCAAGTAGCTTGCTCACTGTGGTTTTTCCCATCTTGGGTTTCCACGTAAATTTGGTGTTATGGTGTGTATGTTCTCTTATGATTCTTTTGGTTTAAATGTTCAGTTTGGATTGAATGCAAATAAATGAAAGAATTTGAATAAGTATTGATTTACCCATCCCCCCTCTCAGTACTTCTATGTGTTCAATTAATTCTTGGGTATTTGGTATTGTAAAGGGTTGGAAAACTCTCTTTGTTATCAATACAATTTTGCTTTCAGCTTCTAGTAGTTTTTTTTCTTTTTATTGAGTTTTCCAAACTCTATGTATACATCTATATTTTATGCGTTTATTTCACAAAATGTCAATGAATTTGAGTTGTGCTAGAGCCACTGACAATTGGTGGATGGTGAGGCATTTTTTGTGGTAAATCTAAACACATCATAGTGCTAAAGTTCACAGGTCTCTATCTTATTTGCACAACCTTTCCCTTTTAGAAATACACCTTCTTATGTGTTGATTATGGCGATGATTCATGTAGGAAATAGTTTTATTGAAATTTGTGTATTTAAAGAATGGTGCATGAAGGATAGAAAGTGGACAGTTAAATTTATTTTTCCTTCTCTTCCTCCCACCTCTCTCTCTCATTTTTTGTAAGAATCATTATTAGAATATGAGTAGTTTAGATTTCCTTTCTTTATTTCTTTTTGTTGGATTTTGATTTTAATTAAAGAAGGCCATTAATGAGCATTAAGGTTAAATATCTTCAAAGCTTCATGTATTGTGGGTGAAAAGTGCAAATCTTCAAATTCCTTTTGTGGGTTTTGTGCATTTCAATTCATAAAGGCTGTTGATATGTGCCAGACAACTAAGAGGGGGAGTGAATCAGTTGTCAAAAAAACTTCTACAATTAAACATTCATTACTTATCCACAATTATTATGATTTAACAATGACTACATGAAATTAGAAACTTAACCACATATACAACATCAAACACAAGAGACACCAGATTTATGTGGAAAACCCTAAGGTGGGGAAAAACCATGGAGAGGATTAACTCTCAATATATATTGCAATCTTGAAATATTGATGTTCAGGCTTGGTCACCCCACGGGCCTAAACATACTGGCTTACTGCCATGAAGAATAACTAGGTCTAGTAGGCTCACTACCTCAACCCTAAACCTAGCAAGATTACAATAAGGGTTGTTAAACCTTGAGGGCTATTAAACCCTATTCACTACCATGATCAACACCTTTTTCTACTTGTCACTGAAGTATAATAATTTCCTTGTTCTTCCTTTCCTTTGCTATGCTCTTCCTCTTCTTTTCTCTGCCCCCTTCTCTGCTTTGCCATTGGACCTTTCTTAATATATTCTCATTTTCTCTCAAGGACACATTTTCCATGACTAAACTACAAGTATTTATACACTACATCAACCTTGTAATGATCATCAAGGTTGGGATCAACCATTGGAACAATCTCCAAGGTCAGTATTGCAAACAATTACAAAATAGGTCCTAACCTATTGCAATATCATGCAAAGGAAATGAAATGCAGATCATGCCATGCCTTAGCTGGGACTCAAACATGATCTTCCATGCCACAACAAGCTTCCACAATATTCCAGAGATCTCCACAATCACTAGGATCAACCAAGTTGGCCAAGACTGGTTACACGCTACGTGTCACACCCGCATCATCCGCGTGGATGCGATGCACAAACGCCTATGTCTTGACCACATTTGCCATGTGGTTGCAACACGAGCCACAAAAATTTTTCCTACCTAACCCTAAGAACCCCCTCGCACACATCTGCGTGCTTGGTGGCATTACGCCTAAGTCGTAAACAGATCAACATAACCCCAAGGTGAAGGCCATCTAGGGAGTATGCGACATGTAGAGTGTCGCTTCTAGGGTTAGACTGATTTAATCTGAACCCTAAGCTTCCTAGGTGAAGATGATTTCATCAACCTCGAATCCTAAATTGAATCTCAAGTCAGAAAGTGATTAATTATGATGACATGATGGTGCGTGATTACAGTGGAAGGATAGAAGGAATGCATTTAAAATAATCAGACATCGCATAAAAATAACCCTAAATCTAGCCGAAAACTCAGCAGCGTAACGTGTTTTCGATAACACAAAACAAAATTTAAAATTAAATAATCAATAAGGAAATGATCAGAATTTAAGAATAAAAGCTAAGTTAAAACTAAAGACCAAATTTAGAATGATTTAAAAATGATAAAATAAGATTTGAAGGCAAGACGTCAGACAAACTACAAAGAAAGGTTAAGTCTATTAATAAATATATAATATTTAAAAAAAATTAACTCGAATAATTAATTTAGAAGGGGAAAAGAGTTTAAATAACTCTTCTCGTAAAATTAACAATAAAAATCGAAATAAGATGAAACAAATTAACATTTAATTAAAATCTCGCTAGGGTAAGAAAAATAGAATAAAAATTAGTATTCCCCACAATGGTGAATGTAGAACAAGGAAATTATTCATCCCAAACAGAATAATTAAATACCCTCCAATTTAAATTTAAATCACAAATCAACAATAAAAAAGGAAAAAAAAAACAAGGTTAATCCATTCCACAAATATAAGTCAATGTAACAAAAAAAAAAAACCTCCAAGAGATGAATAAAATCCAAAAAGGAAGAGTGGCTTAGATTTAAAATTAAATTTTCAAATTGAAATCCCTCATCCTCACACAAATAAAATATAAAAAAAAGAAAGCCTCACATTAAAGAAAATACAATTATAATCCTAAAACTAGGAAATGCCCTAAAACATTTTATTATTCTCTATTCTCTCTGTTGCCCTAATCTCTCCTCTTTTCTATTCTCTCTCAAACACTAAACTCTCATTTTCATTTCTTCTTTCCTCTCCTCATGTTTGTTCTTTTTTTTTGTTGCAGGATAGGGTTTTGAAGAGGCCATGGATCTTCTACGACCACACACAGAGGTGAACTTAGTATGATATATGATAGAGAGCATCCATATCCCCACTGTTCCTTAGTGTTTAAAATCTATGTGTAAGTATATTTTTTTTGTTATATGCCTTATAGAAAAATGGGATATGGGCTGTAGGTGCTGTGATGAGGAGGAGAGGATTTGGCAGAGGTTTGAGCAGCCAATGTGGTGGCAGAAGTGTGAGAGACTGGCGGTGGAGTGCATGGAGCGGAGGGTTTGGTGGTGTATGGGGCCGCGGGGGGTGGCAGAGCTAACGGCGGTGGTGGTCGAAGGCCCGGAGGGTGCGGCACTATCAGTGGAGGAAGGGAGGGAGGAGCCCGTGGCGAGTGTGGTGTGTGGGGTAGCCGCTGCGGTGGAAGGCAGAGGTTTGGGCTGTGGGTATTGGGGGGTGTGGTGGAGGCATCGCCTCCCCCACACCCCTTTCTCTTACTACTATGCAGGTGGACTGTGGGCACTACCCACAGTCCGCCCTTCTCATTTTTTTTTTTGTAAATAGTGTATAATATAAATTTATATATATATATATATATATATATGTATAATGTATGTTTACATCTATTTATATACATACATATATATATATATGTATTTTTTTTCAGAATTATATATATATTTTCCTATTCCCAGAAAATTGTATATACAGTAATTAAGCAATATCTCTCTCTCTCTCTCTCTCTATATATATATATATATATATATATATTTAATTTACTTTTTTATTCTTTTATTCTATTTTATTCCTTCTCCTACAAACATAGTGATAATAAAAGAATGAAAGGAACAACACTATGTATATATTCTTTTCTTGTATCTAAAGCATTGCTGTAACAAAAAGAAACAGAATACTAAATTTCAACTTATCTCATAACTATACCATTAACTCTTCTTTTTTTTTTTGAAAGGCATAGATAATATACAGAATATATTATATTGTTTTTTTTTTTATTCAACATTTAATCAAAACTACATTTTCTTATGAATTTCTAATAGTTCTTTTTCTTTTCTTAACAATAACTTAGTAATGTAACAGCCAAAACAACAATAGAAAATGACTACTTAAATATTCCCTCCTCTTCTTGCATTCACTAAATCTTATCTAGACATTCACATGTGTATATTTATTTATTTATTTTTTTAATAAAATTTATCCTACAACTCAAATGTGTATCATACCTAAAGAGTATAATGGCAGAAATGTAAGCACAATTTCTCTTTCTTTCTTGGATTAAAATGAACTTTATTCAACAAATTTCACACACATAAATGTCTCTTTGAAAAGAATGTGACAGAAATTTAATCAACTCATCTCCATCTCAATCAACTTCACAAACAGGAAATGCATATCTTCCTTTTGTCTACAACAAAGTTTAAGCAACAACATTATAACACACACATGCTTCTTATCCTTTGAAAACATTAATGACAAAAGTATATAATTTTATTTCCCATGTGATTCTCAATTCTTAACCCACTTCATAGGAAAAATAATCAACATTTAAATGATTTGATGACATTGTTTGCATTTCCCACTCTTGACAAGATTAAAATACAATAAGGCTACAATAGCCATGGCTTCAACAGCCAATAAGTCTACCACTAAACCACTCAAGAAGGACTTCCAACCTCTTCATGTCTCCACTCATAACCTGCAATATACTCAACAATAGAACCAACAAGACCAGCCACTTCTAAAGCTCTCCTCCCTACCATAGACCAGCAAGTCAGTCACCCTCGAGCTAGGGAGGTAGGGATTCACATAGGGTGAACACTCCACAACAAAAATCAAACACAATAGCACAAAACAACCCATAGGTTTAACACAAAACTTAACTCATACAAATGAGTTTGGTGAGGGTAGGAAATGGACCCCTCAACTTCAAAGGGCTCCCAAATGATAAAAATCTCAACTCCTGGCCTCAAGCCAAAATCCCCAGAACACCACAATCCACAAGAATCACAAATAAATTGCATGGCACTCTTGCCATTCAGATATTTCCTCCTCAATTAATAAGCCCTCAAGGCATAAACACATACTGTGGGAGAGACCTCAAGGAGGTTCCTTTCCCCTACCCATACAAGTTGAGCATTACCTCCATTGGAGGTGCTCTCACCATACTCCCAACCCAACAACACAATGCAAACAGCAAACAACCAAAATCTAAACCACTAAACAATATAAAAGCAAGGGTGAGAGAGCAAGATGAGAGGCCTACCTTCAAGGCCCTGACACTTGAGTAAGTTTGGTGAAGAGCTCCATGCCTTCCCAAGCCTTCCAGCTTTCAGAATTTCTCCAACCTTCCCTAACTCCTCCAAACTAGAAAGGAAAACTAAAATTTTCAAGAACTCTCCAAATTGCAAGGAAAAAGAATAGAAAGAGAGAACCCCCACTCCTCTACAAGAGGATCTATTATAGGCCATCAACTTGGCCATGAGGAGTGAGAAGGTGACATTTGTCACCATCTCCTCCCTCCTCTGAAGCCACTTGTAAGAGTGAGAAGGTAAGAGTGGGAGGGGGACAAATGGTGAGTTGGATTCCCACTCACACCTCAAGAAGACAAGGGTCTTGAGTGGTGCTCCCACTCACTTGGGAGTTTGGGAGGACTCTTGGAGACCTCCCAAGTCTTCCTTGGGAATGATTCCCAAAACTTAGGGATGGGAGATGAGTCCTTCCCAAGGCAAGGCCCATCCCCCTTCTTCTCTTATTTCTAAATTCGTCACTTTTACTCAACCATGGTTTAGGGTGACCTAAGGTGAGTCAAAACTAGGGTTAGGTAGTCCAAGTTGGCCCTAGACTCATGGTTGACCACCTAGGGTAACTTTTGGGACCCTAGGGTTCATTAAGGGGTTAGAAAATCCACATTTAAATGGATTAAATAAATAAGATAAATACCAAGTGGTATAAATCAAGTGAAATTATACAACACTTATTATTAATCAATTTTAAATAAAAAGGGGGTACTAAGGCCAAAATAAATAGAATTAAATCAAGCACAATAATTCCACACCCAAATTCAAAAGTGATCCTTATCCCTCTTGGGAATGGATCGGCTTTATAGAGTATAACGTAGTGTGAATTCTACCTCTGATTTCCATGGCTAGGGAATGTAAAACCTGCACATCTGGATCAAGTGTCAGTCCTGTCATGAATAGTCATAGCCGAAGCAACTGAAATTAACTTCACGCAATCGAAATAAACATCAATACATAACTCCAAATTAAACTGCATTTTCCATCACATGTCAAATAGTTCACATCACATAAATAACTATAATCTCATAATAAAATAACATCTAATATATATCCCATATGTCGAACCACAACACATCATCCAATATGACCGAATCAAATCACATATATGAAATTAGTGAGATAAAACATCAAGTCTGCATAATGAAACATAGTGACTAAGGTCTGATAGTGTATCTACTAAATAGCATAATGGTCAAAATATGGGAGGTAAAATAATCAGCCTCACATCCTCCCCCCTAAGACTAAACTTCCTCCTGGAAGTCATCAAAAAGGTGAGGATAGAGTGCTCTAAAACTAGCTGCATCCTCCCAAGACAGCATGACCTTGTCATATCGATCCCACTAGACTCTAACTTGGTCCAGCTCTCGACCTCGAAGGCCCAATGTCCGACGAGCCAATATGTGAATTGGCTCCAAGGCCAATTGCCAGTTTGCCTCTACCTGTAAAGCACTCCAGTCCAATACATGAGATACATCAGATATGTAATATGTCAAAATAGAAATATGAAAGACATCGTGGATATGTGACAGGATAGGCAGCAATGCTAGACGATAGGCAACTAGTCCTATTCGCTCCAAAATCTCAAAGGATCCTACAAACCATGGTGCGAGATTAGAGCCCTTTCCATAATGGATTGTACTCTTGTGTGGCCGCACTCTAAGGAAAACTCTATCACCCACTGAGAAGCTCTGATCACTCCTCTTATCATTGGCATACTTCTTTTGCATATCCTCTACCTCCTGCAACCTCTGTCTAATCACTATGACCTGTTGCTCCATATCTTGAACTAGCTCTAGACCAATGGCGATTTTGTCCTCTATCCGATCCCAACTCAATGGTGTCCTGCATGGTCTGCCGTATAAAGCCTAAAAGGGAGGCATACCTAACGAGCCGTGATGCCCATTATTGTAGGCAAACTCAACTAGATAAAGATACTCCTCCCATCTAGACTAATGGTCCATCACATACATCCGAAGCATGTCCTCCAATACTTGATTCACCTGTTCTGTCTATCCATCTGTCTCAGGATGATAAGCGGAGCTAAAATTGAGCTGTGTGCCCAATGCCTACTGTAAGGTTCTCCAAAATGCTGAAGTGAACACTGGATCTCTGTCTAAGATGATGCGATGAGGTATCCCCTGTAGTCTCACAATATCATCCAAGAATACATTCGCCACAGCTGGCACATTGTATGTCGTGCGTATAGGAGAGAAATAAGCTACCTTGGTCAACTTGTCGACTGTCACCATGATGGCATCATGGCGATGTGAAGACATAGGAAGACCAGCAATAAAATCCATGGAAATGGTGTCCCATTTCCACTCAAGTATATCATGTGGGTATAGGAGACCTGCTGGATGCCGATGCTCGGCCTTGACCCTCTGGCACTCAAGGCAATGAGCAACAAACTCTGCTATATCTCATCTCATACCTACCCAATAGTACAGCTGTCGTAGATCGGCATGCATCTTCTTCACCCCCAGATGTGCTGCATATGGTGCTCTATGAGCCTCTGATAACACTACAGTACGTAGTTTACCTGCAAGGGGTACATAGATGCGCTGTCGATGACAAAGTAAACCATCTACCTCAAGTGTATACCCTACAAACTTGCCCACAAGGGCCCTCTATGAACTGATCTCCTGCTGCATCTCTAGATACCACTCATCCTCTGGCAAATGTTGAATAATGCAATCCCTCAAGTCCACACTCAGAGTCAAGGTCAAGAGTTCATGGCGCCTCCAACTCAATGCATCAGCAAACACGTTCTCCTTCCCTTTGATGTAGTGGACATCAAAGTCATACTCGCAGAGGAACTCCATCCAACACCGCCAACGAGCATTCAGATTTGGCTATGTAAAGATATACTAGAGGCTATGATGATCGAAATGGAGCTCAAAGCGATGACCCAACAAGAAATGTCTCCAACGAACTAGAGTATGAACCACTACTGCTAACTCCAAGTCATGTGTGGGGTAGTTCATCTCATGAGTCTTGAGCTTTCGCGACTCATACACGATCGTTCTACCACCCTGCATAAGTATAGCTCCCAATCCCTCAAGTGATGCATTCGCGCAAAACATAAAATCTGCTGCAGGATCAGGAACTCCTAAAATAGGAGCGCTGGTGAGATGCTCCTTGAGGACCCCGAAGGCCCTCTCACACTGCTCAGTCCATAGAAAGCTCTTCCCTTTCTGCTGGAGGGAAGTGATGGGGTGCACAATCTGAGAAAAGCCCTCAACAAAGCGACGGTAGTAACCAGCTAACCCCATAAAACTCCTGACCTTTGTCACACTAGTGGGTGCTAGCCAATCACTAATAGCCCTGATCTTCAATGGATCTACTAAGATACCATCGCCGGAAAGGATATGCCCCAGATACTGAACCTCTGTCTTGAAAAATGCACACTTCGTCAAATTCCCATAAAGCTTCTGCTCTCACAAACACTATAGAACCTGACGAAGGTGCTCCTCATGCTCCTCCTCGGTCCGTGAGTAGATCAAAATGTCATCAAGGAAAATGATCACGAACCGATCTAGATAGGTACGGAACACCCCGTTCATGAGACTCATGAACACTACAGGGGCGTTCGTCAAGCCGAAGGGAACCACTATGAACTCATAGTGTCCATAATGAGTCCAGAAGGTGGTCTTATGGATATCTGCCTATGTGATACGCAACTGATGATACCTGGACTTCAAGTCTATCTTAGAGAACACCCTAGCTCCCTGCATCTAGTCGAAAAGATCATCAATCCTAGGCAGAGGATAATGGTTCTTCATTGTCACCTTATTCAACTGCCTGTAGTATATACACAACTGAAGAGACCCATCCTTCTTCATGAAGATGATAGGTGTGCCCCAAGGTGAAACGCTCGGTCAGATGTGTCCCTTCTCGAGAAAGTCCTCCAACTGTAGCTTGAGCTCAGTGAGCTCATGGGTGGTCATCTTGTAGGGTGCTCGAGACACTAGCTCGGCACCCAGCACTAGGTCTATGTGAAAGTCTACCTCACGTCAGGGAGGCATCCCCAGTAACTCTACTGGGAATACATCAGCAAAATCTCTAAGGATGGGATGATCATCCAAAGATGCCTCTGGCTCGTCATCTGATCTGTCACTCACTGTGATGGCAAACATCTGACATCCTTTCTGTATGCAGTGCTTAAGCTGCTGAGTAGATATCATACGCACTGCGGTGGGCTTCTGTATGCCCACAATCTCAACTGATGTGCTGTGATCGTCTAAACAACTAATCACCTTTCAGTGACATTCTAGCTTGGCTCGATGAGCCACAAGCCAATCCATACCCAACACCACATCATAGGATCCTAATGTCATGACTCTAAGGTCGCATACTATAGTGAAGGGTCCCAAAGCAATCTCACAGTCATGGACTAAAGCATCTACTATCAGTTTGGCCCCTGAAGCCAACTCAACCACCCACCTATCACCCTGCCTAGAGGCCACCAGCCTGCAATGCTCCACTAACGATGGAGATATAAATGAATCAGTAGTACCAGAATAAAAAAGAATAGAAATGGGGTTACCCCCAATCATACCTAATGTCTCAATTACTGACGCCTGAAAATCTATCTGGCAGTTATCAACTACTGCAAACATACGGTCGGATCTACCTACATCACCCATAGTCTACTCGGATCCTCCTGCATGAGGCTATCCCCCTACTGTAAAACCCTATGGACACTCTCTAGCTAGGTGTCCAGCTCCGCCACAAATGTAAAAAGGGCCCCTAACCTATACCTGTATAGTCTGAGTCCTACCCGACTGCTACTGTCCTAATCTGCCAGTAGACCCCTGTGAGCCCCTATAAGACTGCTGCGACCTCGCGGGTCCTACAGGTGGTCCCTGCTATCTCTAATCTCAGTTTGGGCCCTGTTGCTGCCAACCTCTATTATGTCCCCCTTGTGTCCTCTGCTCTGTCCTAGCTCTCTGCTGCTACTGTGGGGGCCTAGGAGGTAATGGTGCTAAACTGAATCCTCCTCTATGAGGTGGCTGTGATGGTCTACAGAAACTCTACTGATGCTGCTGCTATCCCTAGTCCTAAAACTAAGGGCGTGAACTCTGCCCTCGTCCCTGAATCTCCTCAGCAATGTATGCCTTCTCGGTAACATCACTCAAAGTCTGGGGGTCTGCCATCCGAACAGACCCTGCTATACTGTGGTTAAGTCCTCTGATAAACTTATGCACTAGGAGTTTCTCGTCATGGAGATACTCCGCATATCTGGATAACTCTGTAAACCTGCTCTCATACTAAGCCACTGTAAGTCCTCTTTGCTAGAGGTCATGGAACTTGTCTATACGACGTTGTCTATAATGGTCTGATAAGTAGCACGCATTGAAGCACTCAATGAAGGTCTCCCATGTGAGGGTGTCTAAAAAAAGGTGACGCTTGCACTCCTCAGTGCACCACCAGGTAGCTGCTATGTCTTGCAACAAGTGTACTGCCACACGAGCCTTCATGTTGTCCTCATAAGGATGCAATGCAAAGCACCTATCTAAACTGATAAGCCAGGCCTCTGCCTCAGCTCCCTCTGTGGTCCTGATGAATGTAGGAGGGTTCAACCTCAATATGTCCCTAATGGGATCTCCTCTATCTCTGTGCCCCCTGATAGGCTCATCTGCGTGATAAGCATAAGGTCTGTGACCCAAGTGTTCTACACGCACTGTCTCATCCTGCCTAGCCTGATGTGGGGGGCTCCTGCTATGGGCCCTGTTGGCCGAAGCAACCTCCTCTGTCTTTGGCAGCTCAACGTAAGGCTCCACACGTGGTGCCTCTCACGGCTCTATGCAGGGCCCTACACGTGGCTCTACTACAGCTGGTGGAAGCCTATCTAAGATAGCCTGTAAGGCCTGTAATATCTGTGGTCCCATATCTGGTGGGGCCGGTGGTGCCTGCGGTACCTGAGGAACTAGCTGACCCGGTCCCACAGCTGAAGAATTATTGTGTACCTCTATGGGGGGTATGGCAAGTCTACACTCACCGAACTCATCTAGGAGGCATCCTACAAAATGAGGTAACCACAAATTAGTATGGTTGCAGAAGTGAAAATGTTCCTAAACAAGTCCAGTGTTTTAAACAACCTGGCTCTGATACCAAATGTCACGCCCGCATCTTCCGCATAGAAGCGACGCACAAATGCCCATGTCTCGACTACATTCACCATGTGGTTGCGACATGGGCTGCAAAAAATTTTCCTGCCTAACCCTAAGAACCCCCTCGCATGCGTCTGCATGCTCAGTGGCATTACACCTAAGTCGTAAATAGATCAACGTAACCCCAAGGTGACGGCCATCTAGGGAGTATGCGACACGTAGAGTGTTGCTTCTAGGGTTAGATTGATTTAATCTGAACCCTAAGCTTCCTAGGTGAAGATGATTTCGTCAACCTCGAATCCTAAATTGAATCTCGGGTCAGAAAGTGATTAATTATGATGACATGATGGCGCATGATTGCAGTGGAAGGATGGAAGGAACGCATTTAAAATAATCAGACATCGCATAAAAATAACCCTAAATCTAGCTGAAAACTCGGCAACATATCATGTTTTCGATAACGCAAAACAAAATTTAAAATTAAATCGTCAATAAGGAAATGATCAGAATTTAAGAATAAAAGCTAAGTTAAAACTAAAGACCAAATTTAGAATGATTCAAAAACAAAACGATAAAATAAGATTTGAAGGCAAGACGTTAGACAAACTACAAAGAAAGGTTAAGTCTGTTAATAAATATATAATATTTAAAAAAAATTAACTTGAATAATTAATTTAGAAGGGAAAAAGAGTTTAAATAACTCTTCTCGTAACTTAACGATAAAAATTGAAATAAGATGAAACAAATTAACGTTTAATTAAAATCTCGCTAGGGTAAGAAAAATAGAATAAAAATCAGTATTCCCCACAATGGTGAATGTAGAACAAGGAAATTATTCATCCCAAACAGAATAATTAAATACCCTCTGATTTAAATTTAAATCACAAATCAACAATAAAAAAGGAAAAAAAAAACAAGGTTAATCCATTCCACAAATATAAGTCAATGTAACAAAAAAAAAAACCTCCAAGAGATGAATAAAATCCAAAAAGGAAGAATGGCTTAGATTTAAAATTAAAATTTCAAATTGAAATCCCTCATCCTCATACAAATAAAATATAAAAAAAAGAAAGCCTCACATTAAAGAAAACACAATTATAATCCTAAAACTAGGAAATGCCCTAAAACATTTTATTATTCTCTATTCTCTCTGTTGCCCTAATCTCTCCTCTTTTCTATTCTCTCTCAAACCATAAACTCTCATTTTCATTTCTTCTTTCCTCTCCTCATGTTTGTTCTTTTTTTTTGTTGCAGGTTAGGGTTTTGAAGAGGCCATGGATCTTCTACGACCTCACACGGAGGTGAGCTCAGTATGATATATGATAGAGAACATCCATATCCCCACTTTTCCTTAGTGTTTAAAATCTATGTGTAAGTATATATTTTTTTTGTTATATGCCTTACTGAAAAATGGGATATGGGCTGTAGGTGCTGTGATGAGGAGGAGAGGATTTGGTGGAGGTTTGAGCAGCCAATGTGGTGGCGGAAGTGTGAGAGATTGGTGGCGGAGTGCATGGAGCGAAGGGTTTGGTGGTGTATGGGGCTGCGTGGGGGTGGCAGAGCTAACAGCGGCAGTGGTCAAAGGCCCAGAGGGGGTGGCACTGTCAGCAGAGGAAGGGAGGGAGGAGCCCGTGGGGAGTGTGGTGTGTGGGGTAGCCGCTGCGGCAGAAGGTGGAGGTTTGGGCTATGGGTATTGGGGGGTGTTGGTGGAGGCATCGCCTCACCCACACCCCCTTCTCTTACTACTGTACGGGTGGACTGTGGGCGCTGCCCACAGTCCGCCCTTCTCATTTTTTTTTTGTAAATAGTGTATAATATAAGTTTATATATTTATATATATATATATATATATATATATATATATATAAATATATATATGTATAATATATGTTTACATCTATTTATATACATACATAAATACATATATATATATTTTAATTTACTTTTTTATTCTTTTATTCTATTTTATTCCTTCTCCTACAAACATAGTGATAATAAAAGAATGAAAGGAACAACACTATGTAAATATTCTTTTCTTGTTTCTAAAGCATTGTTGTAACAAAAAGAAACAGAATACTAAATTTCAACTTATCTCATAACTATACCATTAACTCTTCTCCTTTTTTTTTTTGAAAGGCATAGATAATATACGGAATATATTATATATATATTTTTTATTCAACATTTAATCAAAACTACATTTTCTTATGAATTTCTAATAGTTCTTTTTTTTTCTTAACAATAACTTAGTAATGTAACAGCCAAAACAACAACAGAAAATGACTACTTAAATATTCCCTCTCTTCTTCTTGCATTCACTAAATTTTATCTAGACATTCACATGTGTATATTTATTTATTTATTTTTTTAATAAAATTTATCCTACAACTCAAATGTGTATCATACCTAAAGAGAATAATGGCAGAAATGTAAGCACAATTTCTCTTTCTTTCTTGGATTAAAATGAACTTTATTCAACAAATTTCACACACATAAATGTCTCTTTGAAAAGAATGTGACAGAAATTTAATCAACTCATCTCTATCTCAATCAACTTCACAAACAGGAAATGCATATCTTCCTTTTGTCTACAACAAAGTTTAAGCAGCAACATTATAACACACACATGCTTCTTATCCTTTGAAAACATTAATGACAAAAGTATATAATTTCATTTCCCATGTGATTCTCAATTCTTAACCCACTTCAAAGGAAAAATAATCAACATTTAAATGATTTGATGACATTGTTTGCATTTCCCACTCTTGACAAGATTAAAATACAATAAGGCTACAATAGCCATGGCTTCAACAGCCAATAAGTCTACCACTAAACCACTCAAGAAGGACTTCCAACCTCTTCATGTCTCCACTCATAACCTGTAATATACTCAACAACAGAACCAACAAGACCAGCCACTTCTAAAGCTCTCCTCCCTACCATAGACCCGCAAGTGGGTCGCCCTTGAGCTAGGGAGGTAGGGATTCACACAGGGTGAACACTCCACAACAAAAATCAAACACAATAGTACAAAACAACCCATAGGTTTAACACAGAACTTAACTTATACAAATGAGTTTGGTGAGGGTAGGAAATGGACCCCTCAACTTCAAAGGGCTCCCAAATGATAAAAATCTCAACTCCTGGCCTCAAGCCAAAATCCCCAGAACACCACAATCCACAAGAATCACAAATAAATTACATGGCACTCTTGCCATTCAGATAACTCCTCCTCAATTAATAAGCCCTCGAGGCATAAACACATACTATGGGAGAGACCTCAAGGAGGTTCCTTTCCCCTACCCATACAAGTTGAGCATTACCTCCATTGGAGGTGCTCTCACCATACTCTCAACCCAAGAACACAATGCAAATAGCAAACAACCAAAATCTAAAACACTAAACAATATAAAAGCAAGGGTGAGAGAGCAAGATGAGAGGCCTACCTTCAAGGCCCTGACACTGGAGTAAGTTTGGTGAAGAGCTCCAAGCCTTCCCAAGCCTTCCAACTTTCATAATTTCTCCAACCTTCCCTAACTCCTCCAAACTAGAAAGGAAAACTAAAATTTTCAAGAACTCTCCAAATTGCAAGGAAAAAGACTAGAAAGAGAAAACCCCCACTCCTCTACAAGAGGAGCTATTATAGGCCATCAACTTGGCCATGAGGAGTGAGAAGGTGACATTTGTCACCATCTCCTCCCTCCTTCAAAGCCACTTGTAAGAGTGAGAAGGTAAGAGGATGACAAATGTCCTCCTCTCACTCCACCTCCATCTCCACCTCATCCACTTGTGCTTCCACACAAGTGGGAGGGGGACAAATGGTGAGTTGGATTCCCACTCACACCTCAAGAAGACAAGGGTCTTGAGTGGTGCTCCCACTCGCTTGGGAGTTTGGGAGGACTCTTGGAGACCTCCCAAGTCTTCCTTGGGAATGATTCCCAAAACTTAGGGATGGGAGATGAGTCCTTCCCAAGGCAAGGCCCATCCCCCTTCTTCTCTTATTTCTAAATTCGTCACTTTTACTCAACCATGGTTTAGGGTGACCTAAGGTGAGTTAAAACTAGGGTTAGGTGGTCCAAGTTGGCCCTAGACTCATGGTTGACCACCTAGGGTAACTTTTGGGACCCTAGGGTTCATGAAGTGGTTAGAAAATCTACATTTAAATGGCTTAAATAAATAAGATAAATACCAAGTGGTATAAATCAAGTGAAATTATACAACACTTATTATTAATCAATTTTAAATAAAAAGGGGGTACTAATGCCAAAATAAATAGAATTAAATCAAGCACAATAATTCCACACCCAAATTCAAAAGTGATCCTTATCCCTCTTGGGAATGGATCGGCTTTGCAGGGGATAACATAGTGGGAATTCTACCTCTGATTTCCCGTGGCTAGGGAATGTAAAACCTGCACATCTCGATCAAGTGTCAGTCCTGTCATGAATAGTCATAGCCAAAGCAATTGAAATTAACTTCACACAATCGAAATAAACATCAATACATAACTCCAAATTAAACTGCATTTTCGATCACATGTCAAATAGTTCACATCACATAAATAACTAGAATCTCATAACAAAATAACATCTAATATATATCCCATATGTCGAACCACAACACATCATCCAATATGACTGAATCAAATCACATATATCAAATTAGTGAGATAAAACATCAAGTCTGCATAATGAAACATAGTCACTAAGGTCTGATAGTGTCATCTACTGAATAGCATAATGATCAAAATATGGGAGGTAAAATAATCGGCCTCATACTACGTTATCTATGAACAATCTTCTCACACCATCTCAATTTCTTAATGTAGACTAAAGTATAAATAGGAACATATTTTAGAGACATCCACAAGCACTCTATAATCATTAGGAGCAACTACACGAAACTTAACCACTTAATCCATAGGAATCTTCTCACTGGAACACATGAACTTCACTGTCTTCAACTATCATAAAATAAAGATAGCTTATGGACCACCAAACCATGAACCATTGCAACTGTAGGCACTTATCATCATCCCAGACTTCCCTCTAGAACTACAGAGAAAAATACTTTATTGCAGAGGAATGTGGAGCCAAATACTGTCTTCCTGTCTCAACTAGACTTACAAAAAAAGTAAGCTTCACTCTGGTGAACACAACTCACTCAGATCTTCATGTGGATGACTCAAACCTGAAATGTAGCATCCTTAGACATACCTCTAACTTACTTCCAATCCACAAACCACTATCTTCAAGTAGAGATAAATGTGGAATAGTTTACTAGACTGTTCTTCAACATACAACTCATTGTCTATACTGCACTTCTCTGTAACTCACTTGTTTCTTCCGAAGAGGCTAATTTTCTCAATATCCTCAACATACAAGTCTTCCAAACAAGTAATAGAATAAGATACAATTGACACCAATGACAATAAAAATATGTTGACATCAATGACAACACCAATTAGGCACATACTTGAAACAATCTCCCCCTTTGTCATTGATGGCAACATATGATGTGAAAAACTACAACCATCAAGACAAGATTCTCCCCCTTTCTCTTTACACACCTGTACTCTTTCTTTCTCCAAAATTCTCCCCCTTTCTCTTACACTTATGCACTCTAACTTTTTCACATGACTTCTCTCCCCCTTTGACATCAATAGCAAAGGGCACATACTTGCACTCATCTTCTCTGATCTAATCTCTCTTATGAACTCTCTGACTACTCCCCCTGAGAAGTAGCCCTAAAAAGCATCAATATGGATCTCTGAGCACCTCTAGATTGATGTACTATTGCGCATCTTAGTTTGGAGCAGGTGGGGTGATAACCCCTAGCTTTTCTCTAAGATACTCAAAAGTATCCTTAGGCAGAGGCTTGGTAAAAATGTCTGCAATCTTATCCTTGGTAGAAACATACTCCAACTTCACTTCATTCTCTCACCTTTTCTCTCAAAAAATGATACCTAATGGACATGTGCTTTGTCCTTGAATGCATCACTGGATTATTTGATATGTTGATGGCACTTGTATTGTCACAAAAGATTGTAATTGGATCTTCATACACAACTCTAATGTCCTTCAACGTCTACTTCATCCATAACACTTGAGTACAATTACATGCTACTATAATGTATTCTACTTCTGCAATAGACAGGGATATTGAATCCCATTTCTTGCTCAACCAAGACACTAATCTTTTTCCCAAGAAGAATGCACCTCCACTTGTGCTTTTTCTGTCATCCACATCTCCGGCCCAATCTGCATCAGTATATGCACTGAGAACAAAGTTACTAACCCTGGGGTACCACAAACCATAATCTATTGTGCCTTTTAAATATCTCAGAATTCTCTTGACTACCATCACATGTAATTCTTTGGGTTCTGCCTGAAATATTGCACAAAACACACTACATGCATTATGTCAGGTTTAGTTTGAGTCAGATAAAGTAATCCTCCAATTATAGATCTATACTTTTTCTGGTCTGCCAAGGGTGAGTTATCATCTTTGCTCAACTTACAACTAGTTATCATAGGTGTGCATACTGGTTTAGAGTCTTCCATCCAAAGTTTCTTTAACAACTCTTTCACATATTTAGAATGAGAAATGAAGATACCCTTATCTGATTGACTTATTTGCAAACCTAAAAATAAGTTCATCTCCCCAAACATAGAAATTTCAAATTCACTTCAAATTTATCTAATAAAAACTAAGCACCTACCTTCATTGCCTCCAAAATTAACATCAACAAAAACTGCAACAATTAAGGTTTGTTCATTATTTATCTTGAAGTAGAGATTACTATCTGTAGTACCTTTACTGAACCCTATCTATATCGGTACCTCTCCATCCATGCATACCATGCCATGGGAGCTGATTTGAATCCATACAATGCTTTCTTCAATCTACATACCATATCCCATTGTTCTGATGATTGAAATTCTTTTGGTTGTTCAATATAGACTTCCTCTTCCAACTCTCCATTTAAGAAGGTAGACTTTAGATCCATTTGATAAACCTTGAAGTCTTTGTATGCTATAAAAGCTAGAAACATCCTTATTGCTTCAATCCTTGCTACTAGAGCAAAAGTTTCTTCAAAGTCTATTCCTTCAACCTGAACATATCCTTTGCATACCAATCTTGCTTTGTTTCTTACCACTTCACCATTCTCATTCATTTTATTTCTGAAGACCCACTTTGTACCAATTACATTCTTGTCTACCGGTCTAGGAGCAAGATCCCAAGTCTGATTCTTTTCTATTTGCATCAATTATTCTTCCATGGCCTTTATCCAATTCTCATCTTTGCAAGCCTCATCCATAGTTTTAGGTTCAATCTTAGAGATCAAACAAAAATTTACTTGTTCTTCTGCAAATTTTCTTCTAGTTAATATCCCTTTGCTCTTATCTCCTATGATTTGATTTTTAGAATGATTGATTCTTACATATCTTGGAGTTTTGGTAGCACTTACCAGAGCTTCTTCTTCATCTATGTTGTCTTCATGCTACATCACTTCTGACACATCTAGATCATCTGACTCATATCCACTTGATTCTGAAGACCTTTCCTTACATTCATCAACTTTAACAATTGCACTTTCTATGATTTTATTCAACCTCTTATTATAGCACTGGTAGGCCTTGCTCTTGGTGGAGTAACCAAGGAAGATTCCTTTATGACATTTAGCATCAAACTTGCCTAAATCTTCTTCTCTTTTGATATAACATCTACTACCAAAAACTTTAAAATATTTCACAGTAGGAACTCTACCATGTCACAATTCATAGGGAGTTTTTGAACTATTACCTTTTACTTGAGCTCTATTTAGGATATATACTATGGTGTGAATTGCTTCTCTCCACTATGCTTCTAGAAGATGAGCTTCCTTCATCATGGTTCTAGTAGCTTCTTGAACTGTTCTTTTTTTCCTTTCAACAACTCCATTTTGTTGTGGAGTTCTGGGTGCAGATAGTTGTCTCTTTATTCCATGCTCTTCACAAAAGAAATTGAATTCATATGATGTGAACTCTCGTCCTCTATCAGATCTCAAAAATTTGATTTTCAAATCCATCTCATTTTCAACCATTGCCTTAAATGCCTTGAATTTATCTAGAGCTTCAGCTTTCTCTTTCAAAAAGGTGACCCAAGTCATTCTAGAATAATCATCAATGAGTAGCATGAAATACCTATCTCCTTGCAAACTTCTTACTCTGGTAGGTCCACACAAATCTATATGCACTAGCTCAAGTAGTCCTCCAACTGATTGATCCTTGCTTTTGAAACTTGTTCTTATTTGTTTCCCAGATTGACACTCCTTGTAAATTAGATTAGCAGGCTTTACAAGCTTAGGCAAATCTCTAACAGTCTATGTAGTGCTTATCTTCATAATATTATCAAAATTTATGTGACACAACCTTCTATTCCATAACCAACTCTCATCAATCTGAGTCAACAAGTAATAGTTCTCGGTTCCTTTCAAGTGATAGATATTACATCTGGTCTTCTTACTAGTTGCAATGACTGTTCTAGAGCTTTTCCTAATCTTGTATCCATTGTCCTTGAATCTTAAGTCATAGCCCTTGTCACACATCTAACCCACACTCAGAAGATTGTGCTTTAATGCTTTTACATACAAGACATCTTTAGTATTATGCTTGCCATCAAAATAAATAGATCCTTTTCCACAAATCCTACCAACTATATCATCTCCAAACCTAAACAATCCACCATCATATCTTTCCAAACTTACAAACTTACTTTTGTCACTAGTCTTGTGGTGAGAGCAACCACTATCAATAACCCATTCATCTTTGTCCTTAATGACTTGAGTAGCCAAAGTACTTTCCACTAATTTTTCTTCCTTCATATAGTTAGAAGAATTAGTAGACAAAAGATCTTCCTTAATAGCAATGAACAAGCATTCATTTACAGAGGGATTAGCATTATCTGGTTCACCATTATCTGATACTCCTTCATCATCATCAAAATAGTCAACATAATAACATTTCTTTTGGGTCCTAGGCTTGTTCTCATATCTTCTTCTATTTATTTCAATTCTTTTAGGACATCTAGAAGAAAAATGACCTACTTTACCACAAAAAAACATTTGAAAGGTAATTTGCCTTTATACTTATTGGATCCTTTTTGCAGCCTATCCATAGAGTTGGCTTCAACTTCATCTATCTCATCATCGGATTCTACCTTAAACGTTTCTGATCTGGAAGTACTTTCAGGAGTACTAGCTTTTGAAGCCATACTCAACTTTTGGTAGAGCATCATCTAACTCCCTCATTTCAAAAGCAATAAGCTTACCAAGAAACTGATCCATGTTAACTATTTTTACTTGCATGAATTCTTCAATCGCTACTACCTTGTGACAGTAGGACTTTGCCAAAGATCTGAGTATTTTCATGAAAATTTCCTTTTCTTCAAGAGTTCTACCTATGGCTTTTATCCCTGTAATAAGTTCATCAACTCTTTGCATAAAAGATGATATGTTTTCATCATTGTTCATCTTCAAGATTTCATATTTCACTTTCAAACTTTGTAACTTGGCTTCCTTCACAGAGTCATCTCCTTCATATAGATTTTTTAAATTTTCCCATACCTTATTTACAGTTTCAAGATCCACCACTTTCGACAGTATTGAGTCGGTTAATGAGCTTAGAAAAGAATCCTTTGCCTTGATAGCTATATCATATTATTTGATTTCATCTTCAGTCATCAGACCATTTTGAGGTATTGTGTATTCTATTTCTGTAGCTTTCCAAACTTTGACACCAAGAGAAAGAAGATGGATTTTCATCTGAGCCTTCGAGAGAACATAATTAGTATCATCAAAATGCGGTGCTTCCTTCTTGTAAGACATTTTGGATCTTCCTCAAGATGTTAAACTTTCTTTAGAGGAACCTTACTCTGATACCAATTGTTGATATGCGCCAGACAACTGAGTGGGGGGGGTGAATCAGTTGTCACAAAAACTTAAACACTTTCTACAATTAAACATTCATCACTTATCCATGATTATTATGATTTAACAATGAGTGCATGAAATCAGAAACTTAACCACATATGCAACATCAAACACAAGAGACACCAGATTTACATGGAAAACCCCAAGGTGGGGAAAAACCATGGAGAGGATTAACTCTCAATATATATTGCAATCTTGAAATAGTGATGTTCGGCTTGGTCACCCCATGGGCCTAAACATACTGGCTTACTGGCATGAAGAACAACTAGCTCTAGTAGGCTCACTGCCTCAACCCTAAACCTAGCAAGATTACAATAAGGGTTGTTAAACCCCGAGGGCTGTTAAACCCTATTCACTTCCACGATCAATGCTTTTTTCTATTTGCAACTGAAGTATAATAACTTCCCTACTCTTCCTTTCTTCTTCTTTGCTCTTCCTCTGTTCTTCTCTTCCTCTTCTTTCATCTGCCCCCTTCTCTACTCTGCCTTTGGACCTTTCTTAATATATTCTCATTTTCTCAAGGACACCTTTTCCATGACTCAACTACATGTATTTATACACTACATCAACATTGGAATGATCATCAAGGTCAGCATCAACCATTGGAACAATCTCCAAGGTCAGTATTACAAACAATTACAAAATAGGTCCTAACCTATTGCAATATCATGCAAAGGAAATGAAATGTGGATCATGCCATGCCTTAGCTGGGACTCAAACACAATCGTCAATGTTACAACATGCTTCCACAATCTTCCAGATATCTCTGCAATCACTGGGATCAATCAGGTTGGCCAAGATTGGTTACACATTACGTTATCTGGGAACAATCTTCTCACACCATCTCAATTTTTTAATGTGGATCAAAGTCCAAATAGGAACATGATTAGGAAACATCTACAAGCATGCTATAATCATTAGGAGCAACCACACAAACCTTAACCACTTAATCCATATGAATCTTCTCACCAGAACACATGAACTTCACTGTCTTCAACTATCATAAAAGAAAGATAGCTTGCGACTGCCAAACCACAAACCTGTTGGGAATTAAGGTGTCTAACCTTGGTAATTCCTTATATTATTTCATTGTATTTATTTAATTATTTCCTATTATTGTAATTAGGATGCAAATCCTTATTGTCATCTTGTGGGAGTTGGCACGGTGATGTGTCATCCTACATGGAAGGTGACAACATGTATATTTGTCCTCACAGGAGGAGATAGGCATCCCACTTAGTGGTAGGAATATTTTTCCATGTGTTTTCTCTTGGATAGTTTGTAAGGGAATATTGACCGAAACAGTTATGACAGATTCCTATGACAAATCTATGATGCATAAGAGTCATAAATGGAAGATTCTATGATAGGTGAAGACATGTGTCACAAGGCATCTTGGAAGAAGGCATCTTTGGGTGCCCCAAGGAGGGTTATGACATGTTGTAAGAGAATATGCTATTTTTAGCTTGTGTATGATAGATTCTCTTACAACTGTAACATATAACAGCTATGACGGATTCTATGACAATCGTGTCGTAAGAGTATCTGTCATTGCCCAACTTCAGAATAGGTGACCTCTTTGGGATGGGGTGATATGACAAGTGTCATAAACACCTTGGAGTGTTGGACAAGTGTCCTTAGGTGTGGGTTTTGGACCATGAGGCCATGTTGAACACCCATCTCAAGATAGAGTCATTTTTTCCTTGTATCTTCTATATAAACATGTGCTTTGGAGAGATGTATTATGTGATTGATAGGTACTATTATGCTACTAGATTGTCTCCAGATATGAGTGTTGAAGACTCTTATAAGAGCATTAGCTCTGAAACTATATTGTAACCTTCATTGTTTACTGGAATACATTTGAGCTATATTTTGGAGTGTGTGGTTTTTAACCCGTAAGGGTTTTCCCCATGTATATCTTGTCTCTCTCTCTCTCTTCTATCTTCTTTTTGTGTGTATGTGTATTGCTACAATATCTCTGTTGTTGGGTTAATAACATTGTAAATGTAAAGGATAAAAATAATTTACACTCATCTCTCCTCATTAGATTAGTGTAGGAAGTGATTTCCACACACCTATCTTCCTTTTAGTTGGTATCAAAGCTTGATCACCTTTGGTCCTAGTTGTTAGTTAGGATTTTTTTGAGCTAATCTTAGGTTGAGTGGGAGATTTGTGCAAAGCATTTTGTAAACTTGTTGCAGGTAAGAGATGGAAGGCACATCTTGAAGATTAGAGGTGGAGAAATTCAATGGCATTAATTTTGAGTTATGGAAATTTAAGATGGAAGACATGCTTGTTGATCGTGACCTATGGGAAATTGTATCCGATGTAAAACCATCTACAATGACACAAGTTCATTGGGATCTCAAAGATCGGAAGGCTAAGGGTCTCATAAGACTCAGTCTAGCTGATTTTGTCCTGTTAAATGTCCATGAGAAGACCACGAAAGATCTTTGGAAGAAGTTGGGAGATGTTTATCAGGCCAAATCCCTGGTGAACAAACATTTTCTAAGAAAGAAGTTGTATTATCTAAGGATGGAGGATGGAGGATGGAGGATGTGTTTTAGATCACTTGAATGACTTCAACATGTTAATTACACAATTGACATCCATTGCTGTAAAGATGGAGGAGGATCGTTGTATGACCTTGCTTTATTTTTTTCTGGACTCGTGGGATCACCTTGTTATGGCTATTGGGAGCACCACATCCACTTTCACAATGGATGAAGTGGTATCTTCACTATTATCTAAAGAGATACGAAGAAAGTTTTCTAAGGCAGCTAAAGAGGCTCTTAATGTTCATGGAAGATCCAAGGAGAAAGGGAAAAAGAAGGACAAGAAAGTTGAGAAGGGCAGATTGAAATCCCATGGGAGATCCAAATCTCCTACAAAGTCCAAGGCTCTTTGTTGGAACTATGGAAAAACTAGGCATCTCTGAAAGGAATGCAAGGAAAAAAAGAAAAAGAAGAAGAAGAGTGTCCCAAATTTAGATTTTGACAAGTCACAAGATGATGGTGATGCCTTCATCGTAGCCCTGACCACCCATGCATCTGATGATGTGTGGTTGATTGATTCTGGTGCATCATTCCACATGACCTCGCATCGAAGCTGGCTCATGAAGTATGAAGAGTTCAATGGTGGAAGAGTGTACATGGGTGACGATTCTCATCTAAAGATTTTTGGTTGTGGAAGAGTCTCAATTCGATTCCCTAATGGACGAGTGAAGGGGATCATTGGGGTTATGCACATCCTAGGCTTAGCATAGAACCTGCTTTCTATAAGTATGTTGAATGACATAGGTGTGTACATTGTCTTTTTAAAGGATGGATGAAAGATGACTAGAGGATTTATGGTACTTGCGAATGGTACTCAAAGAGGTACCCTGTTTCATTTGGAGGTATACACTTCACAGTGCAATAGTTCTTCTAACTTGAAGAAAAGAGTTGCAGTCACTTCATTCCCACCATCTAAACAAGCAGTGAAGAAATATGTTGTAACAAATTCTGATGGTAGTACATCTTGTGTACCCAAGGGTGCTCATGCTTTGAAAGTTAAGCTTCCTGCTGAAAAAACTATGTTATGGCATATGAGATTTGGCCACATTGGTGAGAAGGGTCTTAGAACCCTAAAAAATAAAAACATCGTTGAGGGGTTAAATGATTGTAATCTTAAGTTTGACTTTTGTGAACATTGTATATATGGAAAGTAAAATTGTGTTCAGTTTTACTCTAGTTCTCACAAGTCTTTGGTGTATTGGATCTTATTCATTCTGATGTGTTTGGTCCTGTTAGTGTTCCTTCGATTTCTAAATCTATATATTTTGTATCTTTTATAGATGATTATAGTAGAAGGACAGATTTATTTTATCAGAAGAAAGACTAAAGTCTTTAGTTGGTTCAAAGAGTTTAAATCTTTTGTTGAGAATTAGACTAGTAAAAAGATTAAGTGTTTGAGAACTGATAACGGTGGTGAATTTTGTTCGGTAGAGTTTTTTAAGTTCTGTAAAGAGCAAGGGATTAAAAGAAATAAGACAACTCCATACATTGTGCAGCAAAATGGAGTTGTAGAGAGGATGAACAGGACATTGATGGAGAGGGCTAGGAGTATGCTTAGTGGAGAAAGCCTTGAACAAAAGTTTTTGGCTGAAGTTGTAGCCACTACTTGCTACCTAGGAAATAGGTCTCCTACATCAACTCTTGTTGGTAAGACACCTATGGAGGTCTGGTCTAGTGAGAAGCCTTCAGTTAGACATCTTTGTGTTTTTGGTTGTGAGGCATATGCACATGTGCCTAGGGAAAAATGGTCTAAATTAGAGAATAAGGTTGTTAAGTGTATTTTCATTGGCTATGGAGTTGGTGTGAAAGGATACAAGCTTTGGGACCCTATGGCTGAAAAAATGTTGTATAGCAGAAGTGTTATCTTTAGAGAGCTAACACCTTCTTCCATTGTTCTATAGCTAGAAGAAACAAAAAAAGAAAGAGGATGTGGTTCAATTTCCTTCTACCCCTAAGAAGACTGAACTGATAGACCCTGTGAGACCTGATGATGAGGAGAGATCTAGCAGCTCTGAATGCTTAGAAGAAGAAGCATAACCTCAACCTCAGCCATTAAGGATGTCTACACAAACAAGGAAGCAACTTGATAGGTTTGGTTATTCATTACTTGATTATAGTTGTGCTTTTGCCTTGCTTACTAACACTAATGAGCCTAGAACTATGATAGACGCTATGGGCATGAAAGATACAGGTTCTTGGAAGGAGGCCATGGAACATGAGATGGCTTCTTTGGAAAAGAATAAAACATGGGACTTGGTGCCTTTTCTTGAAGGATAGAAACCTATTCGATGTAAATGGGTGTTCAAGAAGAAATTTGGTGTAGATGGCAGTGTTGAAAAGTACAAGGCTAGACTAGTTGCGAAGGGTTATTCACAAGTGGAGGGAATTGATTATGGTGAAATTTTCTCTCTTGTTGCAAAGTTGACATCTATTCAGTTCTTGTTACCTCTTGCAACATCTTATGACTTAGAGGTGGAGCAGATGGATGTGAAGACATCATTCCTTCATGGTGATTTGGAGGAAGAGATTTACATGTCACAGCTAGAGCATTACATAGAGAAAGGTAAAGAAAATTTGGTTTACAAGTTGAAAAAGTCTTTGTATGGTTTGAAGCAGTCTCCTAGGATGTGGTACTTGAAGTTTGATGCCTTTGTGTTATTGGTAAGATTTTTGAGATTGAAATTAGATCATTGTGTGTATTACAAATTTGACAATGATCGTATTCTCATTATTGCATTGTATGTTGATGATATGCTGTTAATTGGGAATAGTAAGAATATGATTTCTGATTTGAAGTCTCAGTTGCCAGCACAGTTTGAGATGAAAAATCTAGAAGCAACTAGGTACATTCTGGGAATGGAAATCAGAATAGACAGAGCTAACAGAAAACTTTGGTGAAGCTAGAGTATGTGAAGACCATGTTGGATAGGTTCAGCATTGCATATTGTAGACCATTGTGTGTTCCTATTTCTTTGGGGACAAAGTTGCCTATTAATGATTGTTCAAAATCTCCTAGTGAGGTGGAGGACATGAGCAGAGTACCTTATGCTAGTGTTGTTGGTAGTTTGATGTATACTATGGTCTACACAAGACTAGACATTGCCCAACCAGTGGGAGTCCTTAGTCAATTTATGGCTAATCCTGGACCGGTACATTGGGATGCAGTTAAGAGAGTATTCATATACTTTAGGGGTACTTCTAAGTATTCCATATGCTATCATGGTAATGTTACAGGACCTCTACATTCTATTTGTACTCATAGATTCTGATTGGGTAGGTGACATTGACAGCAGGAGATCGACCAGTGCCTATGTGTTCACTATGTTTAGTGGTGCAATTAGTTGGATGAGTAAGCGAAAACCTATGGTTTCTTTGTCCATGATAGAAGCTAAGTATATGGTAGCAACTCATGCTTTCAAGGATGCCATTTGGATTAAGATATTGTGTTTAGATATTGGTGTTGATGTAGGACAGATTACGATTTGTTGTGACAATTAGAGTGTGATTTGCCTAGCAAAGAATCCAACTTTCCATACCAGAACAAAGCATATTGATGTACAGTTTCACTTCATGTGAGACATGGTAGAGGATGGGAAGATGAATTTGGAGAAGGTAGACACTTTGAAGAATGTTGTGGATGCATTGACGAAACCAGTGGGCATAGAGAAGTTCAGATGGTGTTCAGAGTCTATGGGCCTCTTTGATGCAGAGCATCTAGGACAGCAGGACAGCAGTCTTCAAGACTTCATTGACAGGTCTCTCTCAAGGTTTATTTGTTTCACAACTTCTCATGATGTAGGGCTTCCATAACACTTTGCATGTTCATACTATGAAGGGAGTAGACTTCCAAACACCTATCTCAGGGTGCCTAACTCCAATCAAGACTCATCTAACCCAATGTGTAGGGTCTGCAAGACAACAATCACAACTATGCTTTCCTGAGATAGTCATAACATGACTTGACAGTCACAATATCCTTCATATGGTGGCCTCTATCAAGACACCCTCAACCTCATACAACAAACAAAATCATTAACTTGCCAAACATCTAACATCTTCCTTAACAAACCAAAAATATGCCAAACATACCTAGCTTCTTCCTCGGTGGCTGTCTACAATGAAGACTGTCAAAAACAACAATCAACAAACAAGAGGATTGATTCCTTAAAGAATCTTTCCATATCCATTATCATAGGATCATTGCTAGATCTAGGGGCATCTTGCATCATTGGCATCTCACCACATCTCCACTCCTTCATTCACCAACATTCATCTTCCTCAGTCATTGATCACCTATTGCTGTTGTCCTTTTCCTACTTCCCAATACAAGACTCTTGATGGGCCATTTACATGGCAATTTCCACACTACACCGTTCTCCTACCTCATAGCCTCTACAAGACATTGAAACAACTAAAATACACTTCATCCCATTGATAAAAAATAGAAAAGATCAGTGGGATGAGTGTGGATCCATCGTTCTACTTAGGAGGAGCCCTAAATTAGGGTTTTGGACAGTCAAAGGAAAACTAGTGATTTCTTCCTCCTACCTTACTATCAAAACCTCAAAATATATTCAAATCAAAGGAGTTTCATCCCTCTGACCATCCAATGCATACATGGGTTATGGAAAATCTGTACAGGTACGGAGTTCTCAAGAAAACAGTGATCTCTGACTTGTAACAGCAGGGTTTAGGGCAGTCAAGGCATAATAGAGATTTCACACACCAAGATTGATGTCTGGAGCCCAAACAAGAATCAACACAAATTTAATTCAATCTACCATCCATCCACTATGTCCTTGTGCCATGACAGTGCTGTACAAAAGTACAGTACGGCTGTAAACAGCGACTGAAAATAGGAAAAGCAGAAAAAGCAGGAAAACAAAGATCTTTTGTCATTTCTCTCAAATCTATTGAATGTCTTTCCAAATACAACTTGGCAGGCTAGAAATAAGCCTCAATATTTGCATGAGGTCATTTGGGGGTCCAAGAAACTGCCCCACCATCGATTTCTTCTTGATTTCTAACTGCTGTTCTAAAGATTGATATAGTAACTGTCTTTTCTCACCGACAACTTTATGGCTAATCTTGCTTTTTAACATAAGGTTTAACTTATGAAAAGGTGTTAACATCTTTCCAACCTTGACATGCCTCTATAGGCTTACAACAAGAAGGCTAAAATGACTTTAAAGACTATTTTAAATGCCTCAACAAAGGCTTACAAAATTGACTCTTGCAAACTACCTATGACTACAAGACTGTCCTACCTAGGACTAATAACATAACCATAGTAGATTCTAGCTATTTGGACATAGTCCATTACAAATATGGCTTTCAAGCCTCATAACAACATTAAGATGGTCTCAAAGACCTTATTAAACAAAACAAACTACTTGAAAATCTAACCAAAACCTAGATGTCTTGGTGCTCCTGTACTACTCTTGGCCTATAGTAGTTAAATCTTGTTATTTTCATTGGCTCTTACAAGGTGTTCGACAAGTGGGAGAATGTTGGGAATTAAGGTGTCTCAACCTTGGCAATTCCTTTTATTATTTCATTGTATTTATTTAATTATTGCCTATTATTGTAATTAGGATGCAAATCCTTATTGTCGTCTTGTGGGAGTTGGCACGGTGATGTGTCATCCTACGTATAAGGTGACAACAAGTAAATTTGTCCTCACATGAGGAGATAGGTGTCCCACTTAGTGGTATGAATATTTTTCCATGTGTCAGCATCTTGGATAGTGTATAAGGGAATATTGATCGAAATGGTTATGGCAGATTCCAATGACAAATCTATCATGCGTAAGAGTCATAAATGGAAGATTCTATGATAGGTGAAGACATGTGTCACAAGGAATCTTGGAAGAAGGCATCTTTGGGTACCCCAAGGAGGGTTATGACATGTTGTAAGATAATATGCTATTTTTAGCCCGTGTATGATAGATTCTTTTACAACAGGAAGATATGACAGCTATGACGTATTCTATGACAGTCGTAAGTGTCATAAGAGTATCTGTGATTGCCCAACTTGGGAATAGGTGATCTCTTTGGGATGGGGTGATATGACAAGTGTCATGAACACCCTATAGTGTTGGACAAGTGTCTTTAGGCATAGGTTTTGGTCCATGAGGCCATGTTGGACACCCATCTCAAGATAGAGCCATTTTTGCCTTGTATCTTCTATATAAACAGGTGCTTTGGAGAGGAGATCACTACAACAAAAGAAGCAATTAGCACCTAAAATAGAACCAAAATTTAGTGCATTTGAGTCCATGAATTAGACAATTCTACTAGCACAAAACTCGGCACCCAATAGCATCTCACTATTGCACTGGGTTTAGCATCGGGTTTAGCATCGATTATAACGCTAGGTTTAGCGCTGGGTTTAGTGCTGGATTTTAGTGCCAAGATTAACACTGGATTTAACACGTGATTTTATTACTTCCAATTTGGCTTCCAATTTTGCTTCTAGTTTTGCTTCTTGTGTTGCTTCCATGTTTGCTTCCAGTTTTGCTTCTGGTTTTGCTTCTAGTTTTTCTTCCAATTTTCCTTCCAATTTTGCTTTAGGTTTTGCTTCTAGTTTTGCTTCCACTATTGCTTCCATTTTTGCTATAGGTTGGCTTCCACTTTTTCTTCTAGTTTTTCTTTTGGTTTTGCTTCCAGTTTCACTTCTAGTTTTACTTCCAGTTTTGCTTCCAGGTTTGCTTCCAGGTTTGCTTCCAATTTTGCTTCCGATTTTGCTTCCAATTTTGCTTCTAGTTTTGCTTCCAATTTTGCTTCCAATTTTGCTTCTGATTTTTCTTCTGGTTTTCCTTCTACTTTTGCTTCTAGGTTTGCTTCCAATTTTGCTTCTAGTTTTGCTTCCAATTTTGCGTCCAATTTTGGTTCCAGGATTGCTTCTAGTTTTGCTTCTAATTTTTCTTTCACTTTTGCTTCCAATTTTGCTTCTAGTTTTGCTTCAAATTTCGCTTCCACTTTCGCTTCCAATTTTGCTTATGGTTTTCCTTCCAGTTTGGCTTCCAATTTTGCATCCAGTTTTGCTTCCAATTTTGCTTCTAGTTTTGCTTCCACAGTTGCTTCCAATTTTGCTTCTAGTTTTGCTTCCAATTTTGCTTCCGATATAACGTCACTTGTTGCTTCCAATTTTGCTTCCATTTTTGTGTCTTTTGTTGCTTCTAAAAATGCTTATTATTTTTATTACATTTATTAATTTAATATGTTTTATTTCAATTTAATTAGTTAAATATATCATGCCTCTAAAGTAAGTAATTTAATTATTTAACTCATATGATTAAATAACAAGATAATTATTATAACGTGATCATCATCTATAATTAAAACGAGTGAGTCAAATATCTATAATTTAATTGAATTTGACAACATCCATCCTGAGCAGTAAATTAAAATCATCATACATAATAAATATCCATCTAAAAATCATCGACAACAAGTCAATACGGATAAGATCATCATCATATATAACTAAAACAAGTGAAAGTCAAATATGCCAATAGATCAATAACATATCTAAATGATACGTGTACAAATGATATAAGTAAAAATGATAAATTACGTAACTCAAAATGATACAAGTCAAGATGATACATGTCCAAATGATATAATCAAAATGATACGTAAATTTATGATACAACTCATTAATATGGCACTACAAGCTATGAAAATGATACATATGATAGCTAGCGACTATGAAAAGAGGCATCATAATAATATATCAATAATGATCCATGATGCAGTCTATATGATCATGAATGTCACTAGCTACTATGAGAAAATGCCTCATCATCATCATCACCATCATGATCATCATTAACATCACCATCGTGATCATCATCATCACCATCATCATCGTCATCATCATTGTCATCGGCCTCAGTGTCTGTATCTACGTCATCATCATCCTCTGCCATGTGATTTGTACTAGAACCAACATAATCTGGATCTCTATCATGAAGATCATCTTGATCTTCTGGAAGAGCTATGTTTTGCAAAAAAACATTTAAAATAAAAATTTATTATTTATTTCATGCAATAATTCATTTTTCTGTTATATATCTAATATTACAACATATGAAATGAAACCATAATCATATTACATCATATCAAAGTGCACATACCATAATAAAATTTCAAAAAAGTTATAGCTAATATGTCATTCCAATGATGTAAAACATGCAACAATTCTAATAAACGTTAGTAAAGATCATAAAAAAATTGTTATGAATTTAACTATCAACTGTAAATTCTATTACATAACCTTAAGTGCTACAAATTGCTTGGTCGAAAGCTCTGATTTTGACATAGGCAGGGAGGATGGTGGCAAAGGTTGTGGAATTTGGCTTTACACCAGCTAATTGCATTTGCTTTAAAATTTCTGAAGCCTTTTCAACAAATCCATTTTGTGAATATCATGCAGTCATTGCAGTCCATGAGACCATATTTCTTTGAGGCATTCTATCAAATACTCCCCGTGCCTTGTCTATGCTTCCACATTTTGCATACATGTCTAATGGGGCAGTTGCAACTACAACATCTAACAAAATTCCTCTATCCTTTATGTATTGATGGATGTCCATACCCTATTCCAAAGCTCCCATTTTGACACAAGTAGGGAGGATGCTGGCAAAGGTTGTGGAATTTATCTTTACACCAGCCAATTGCATTTGCTTTAAAATTTCTAAAGCCTTTTCAACAAATCCATTTTGTGCATATCTTGTAGTCATTGCAGTCCATGAGACCACATTTATTTGAGGCATTTTGTCATATAGTTCACATGCCTTGTCTAGGTTTCCACATTTTGAATACATGTCTAATAGGGTATTGCAACTACAACATCTGACAAAATTCCTCTATACTTTATGTATTGATGGATGTCCATACCCTATTCCAAAGCTCCCATTTTGACACAGGCAAGGAGGATGGTGGCAAAGGTTGTGGAATTTGACTTTCAAACAACTCATACTCATTTTTAGGTCATGTATGTTATGGTAACAACAAGGGATTCCAACTATGGTTATAATAGCTAAGACTACCCTCATTTGTGACTGTAACAAGCTTCTTGGAAAATACTATCTTGCTTTTCACATTAGGTACTATATAGGCTAGGATTGGGTTGAAGAAATCACTTGATGGTTACCTATATAGTGATACCACACCCTAATACCCCATGCATTCTAAATAGCTTGAGATTTATACAATACTCAACCAAGATGAAATTGTATCATTGTACCACACTTAACTATGACAGTCCTTTCTTGTCAACAATTTGTAATCTTTAGACTATTTGGATACTTGTCACAAATAAATATTAGGTCAATGACACAAGGCTTTTAAACAAAAACCATAATCCCAACTCTATATCGATCCCCTTGGCAATCTCAAGGAACACCTTGAGACAAAAAATTCTAATGTACTATTATGACAGTTATGATTGTTCTCCATCATTTCATTGTGCATTTAAAACTTGAGATAAGGATTGGGGAGGTCTTGATTTGTAAAAACATGGAAAATACTCATGGCAAGATCTTTAAAATAGGCATATTCAACTTCAAGCATTTCTGTAGACCCTAGGAAGGTGGATGTAAACTTAGTGACTTTAATTACCACCACAAAGACTATCCCCTTTGTGACTATGACAAGGTAACACTGTCATGCTCTTTATGACAATCCCTTCTCCATTGGGTGATGGCCTAATAACATTTATCTCCTTTGTGATTTCAATGCCTCTCTAATGCACTATCATAGTCTTGACAGTCCTCATGTATTAGTGAAGAAGGCTTCCAACAAATCAGAAAGGAGGGCTTAAGATTACATACAAAGTCCGAGTCTTCATACCCTAGTCACATATCACCCCTCTAAGAAGACCTCAAGACAATTGCCCTTTAATATAGGAAGTCAATGCAGTTTTAAAAGATAAAGTGAAAGAGGCCAAAGGACAAGAAAACTTAAGGACTTAAGGGGTTTAAAGGAATAAAAATATAGGCTTGCAAACTTGACATAAAACCCTAACCCTAGGTGGGTACCACTAGATACCACCAGAAGCCTTTAACTTGGCACTACGAAACCTTGTCCAATCTGATCATGGTAAGCCAAAATCAAGCATGTACACTCACATATGACAGATAAGCATGCGTACCAAGTGGTTTGACATAAAAATGAATAGGCTTTGAATTATAACCCTTCAAAGTAGGCCACTAAAGTATATTGTATAGGTGCATTTATGAGTGCTGCAGTTAGATTTTTCATCATGGGAACCTAAAATTTTTGCAAAAAATGGTACGAAATTTTAGGTTCCAACGAGTCCATTAGTTAGAGGTAGGAAAATAAGGGATTTTTGTTCATTATTAGCTCGTTAAAGTTAAGCATATGAGATAGCATGGCATACACAAAATGTTGTGGATAATGACCACAAGATTAGGTTAATTGCAACCACTTTTTGTAAGCAAGCACAAGACTAGTATACTCATTATGATCCTAATGGCACCAAGAAGGGTCCCCAAAGATATAAGAGTAATTATTTTTCATCTAAGAGAAATCTTACATTTAAGGGCACTAGGGCCAACAAAGAAGCACTTTAGAACTCATCCTACACATCAATAAACAACTCAACACAAGAAATTCAAATTGACATATTAACACAATAATATCCAACTAAATTATTGAAATTCAACTATTGATACTTTGTTCTCCATCCAGATTACAAAATTGGTCCACTTTTTGCTTTGTAACATTTCCTTTTCAAATTGGCTTGGATGCCGGCCATATTTCTCCTCCTGTCAAAACATGGCACATGGACTTGTTAAACTAATTAATATGCGATCATTTACTTTTTCCTAGGAAATTAAAAAAAAATATTTAACTTATTAAATATACTTACAAATGTACAGATCAAGGCGTGTAAACCTTTCTGGCCACTGTGATGCATGGCATGAAGTTTATCAAGCCTAGCCTTGGAGGCCTTGCCCTGAAACATATACTAATTCAATTTAACTATGCACAAATAAAATTTAAAAATTATTTAATAAATTTGATATAATCTTATGAGTAAATTCAAATACCTGCGTACTCTCCTCACTGGACTTCCTCCGTGCATCAACCTTCTCATATGCTTTTACAAGCTCTTTCCATACTTTCAAACTTACATCAATTGGTCTTTTTTTGAGCCTTTTCTTGGGAGGGAGTTTTTTTTATCTTCTTTGTTTGGTTGCACCAAAATCCCTTGCAGTTTTGAGACATTCATAGCTTTATCTTCTTTACAGACCAACCTGTGCCAAATTCAGTTTCCATGTCTTGGATAACTACTTTTTGCAGGTGCATGGGTATCTTTGAGAATGGAAAATGTAGATGGTCTTTGAACCGTTGAAGGCATGATTCCTCCAACCTATTCACAAATGTTTTTCTAGCATCCGTCATTTGGACGTCCCCTGAAACCACATCGTATTCTATCTTGGTATCGTAGGTACCCTTACAGGATGCAAAACATGGCATGGTGGTTAGAGAAGTCTATGTCACAGGAGTGGGTGGGACATTGGAAGCCTATGTTCCCTATTCTACATTCTTAGAGGTTATTGTTATTGATTTCCTCCTGGATCTTTTACTCGATCCATGACTAGTTGGGGAATCAATTGATTCCCTTTGACACTATTTATTTGGTTGTAATGTTTCAGGGGCTTTACTAGATCATTTTTCTACGTATCTGGCAAGCATTGTCAAGTCCATACCATCCAATTTGTTTACTACCTCTACCCCTAATATGGAATCCAATGCCTCTTTATCTTTGTCAGTATCATGTTCCTATAGAATAAATTTCTTCTTTTAAATTTACAAATAAAAAATTAAAAACTAAAAATCAAAGAAACAATGGAAACATTTACAAATCTATAAATTGACAATGAATTACCTCATTGTGGCTAGAGTCTGCTCCCTTTGCTCTCTTCCCTGTATTGCTTGACATTTTGAGGCGACCTAGGGCAAATTATTTTCATTCAGTCTGTGGAGGCAAACAAAGTACACACTGCCAGGTATGAAAGTTTTCGTCCAATTTTTCTATATTCCTGAAGGTTATTGACCTTACTTTGTAGAGCAAATCATGAAGTTTTTTTCCTATGAATCAATTGGTGCCTTGGGAGGGAATCTATAGTTCCTGGCCTAATTTTAGTTTTCTCACCCTCATCTCAAAAGCCCTATCTCCTCATATTGTCTTGACCAACCTCTATTTTAGTTTGCTCACCCTTGTCTCAAAAGCCCTAATTTTAGTTTTCTCACAATCAATTTGTCTTAAAACACTCAACTACTTTTTAGGAAGGAAGCGAGAAAGTTGTGTTCAGAGAAAGGTATTGATGGTAATGATAAGTGAACCTGGGCATTGGGGTTTGAAAAATGCATTCACTGCTCTCGGATGCAGAGGAAATAATGCAATGTCTACAATTTTACCCTCCTCCTTTGCAACCACATGAGACTTGAACGATTCACCTATAAACAAAAGAATATTCACAACCCTTTCTTCACAATCCTCTCCATTTAATTGAAACAAAAATATATTTGGGAACAAAATTTTTTTTATTGTAATTGTAACCTTACCTATGGTGTCGAAAACTAAGTCGAATTTCTCATCTCTTCACGCAGCATTTTTCTCCTCTCTTTGCGCTGCATTTTTCTCCTATAATTATCAAATTTCTCATATATTAATTCAGGTGGGACTCCAACCCAAACACTCAATCTCCAAACAAAAAATGAACACTAAAAATCAATAAAGTTTTTTTTGGGGGGGGGTATGTGCAGGCAGGAATTTTTTTAAATTTTTTTGATCCAGTAGTCGGTGCTATAGTCAGAACAGTTAACGTCAACTTTAGTGCCAAATTTTAGGCCAAAAATGTAATCTATTTGTGGCACCAAAGGTAGCGCAAAGTGTGCCTAATTTATCGCCAATTAGTGCAAAATGATGTATTTTGCTTGGAAGTTGATAAAAACGTAACCTCACCAAATTTGGATTGTCCTTATAATAAGTAACTATATCTTGTTTCCATGATAGCATTTTGACTACATGCTTCTCTTATGATTAGCTCAATAATGACTCACTCTTTCATGACCTTACACAGATGGTTGGTGACAATCCTTATGCAAGTGATATGGCTTTGGAAAAACCAAATAACTCTTCTCTTACTATCATGATGACATGATATTGGGACTATATTGGCAGCTTATGGAGTGTGCTTACGGTATTGTGATTTTCATTTCTATATTCTTATTAGCCTATTTTAGGTTGAAGCATGGTAACTAGCCCACTAGCTATTATGACAATCATACAATGACTAGACAATCCTCTCCACTTTGACTATGACAGTGCTATGCATGGTGTTTTCTTCATGACAGTCCCCAATAATGTGAATTATTCATAGTAGCTAGTTCAAATGGAGTTTTGGATGGTGTAGTAAGTTTTCCCTATGGCTCATGATAGTGCATGACTTGGTTATGTCCTTGTGACATTACTCTCTAGATATCTCCTCTTTATAGTGACAAGCTTTCAAGAACATGACAACTTAGGTAATGTATCAACTTGTCTCTTTAATCTCTGGATTGTCATTTTTCAAGAATTGATCTCATTGAAATGCAAAGACAACATGTCATAGATTAGATGAAAAGATCAAGGAGATGCATGTTATAGAGTATAAAACTCAAAAATCAAAGGTCTTTTTGGGCCTTTTTCCAACAATATGAGAAAAATTCAAACTTTAAACATGTAGCACATGTACCATATGACTCATTCGCATACATCACACATGTGGGACCACTAAGAAGGGAGGTAGGTGCTTAATATGAGCAATGACAATTGCACATAATGTTTAAGTTCAATTCAAGAGATATTTGGGGTTATGATAGCTAATGGAGGGTTTTCTTTTCAAAGGAGACCATTAATTTTGGAGTGAAAGGTAATGGTGAAATATAACATAATGTCCCTATAATTAAAGAATATCCAATGGCTAGGATTAACCTAACAAAGCTCTAATGACATGATTTCAAAATTAACATCCAAATTATCCTTCCCTCCATCAAGAATTTAAAATTTTGGTGCCAAAGACTCTTTGAGACTGTTTTGAGGGTTCTATGATAGTTTTGAGGGTTTTATGTCCACTTGGAGAGATATAGATTGCCTTAAAATGACCCATAAAAGAAAAAGGAGAGTCAAATATGAAATAAATGTCTTTTTGATGTGAATTTATAGTCATCTTGTAATCATAAGATTTGAGCTCTAGTTGTCAAGATTCTGCATGTAAACTTTTTCTAAAGAGCAAAATGTTGCAATGTCCTATTTTGTTTTTCATAGTGCATCTTAATGAAAAACGAGTGTATTAACAAGATAAATTGAAGAATATTCTCTTGGTGCATAGCTGTTATGTGACTATTGTCATTGTTGTGTATTACAAGATCCAGAGGAGGCCATGGAGAGAGGATGTGGACAACGTAGAACTACTAAATTATAGAGAGGAAAGTGGGTGGAAATAGATATGACAACAAAATTTGTAGATACAATAGAGGTAAGAAGAGAAAGCAACCTCAACCAAGAAGGAAGGTGTTTATGGATTCACAAATACTACAACATAGAGGAGAAAAAGTTATTTTTTTGTCCACAAGGCCTCTGAGGTCAAACTTATTGGTTGAAAATGCACAGGAATGGTGATTAAATGTGATTCTATGATTGAGGGAAAAGTTTGAAAATTAGGATATCCAAAACATGATATCAATATGTCAAATATATGACTAAAGTGAGGTTTTATGTTGGATAGCATATTCATTGAAATGATATATTTGGTGTACTAAACATTATTTACTATGTTGTGTATTATAGGGGCCAGACAAGGCCATGGCAACAGATCGCGTCATATCAAATGAGGACACAACGGATGAAGCAGGAAATCAGGTACTCAAATCCAATTTCCTTAGGAAAAAATGATTTGATGGCATTTTGTGACACGTCCATCTTTTTTCATAGTATTATTGAAATTTATAATGTATTATCCAATCTTGACATAAATTAATGCATGTTGTTGATTATTTTAGATGGAGATTGAGCAAATGCAGAGCCTAAGCATTCAACTAGAAAACAAAAAATATATATATGTGGACGTGGACCTAAAACTATTAAATCACATAGATGATAGTGGGTGGAAGAGGATATGACAATGGATCCTGCAGACACAACAAATGATTGCACTAAACAAGAGGTTGGTCAGGACTATAGTACATGGGATGAATACTTTAAAAAAATTGTTGTTTGTGGATGTTCTATATGTCATGGAAAGAAACAATTCAAACGAGTGATTGTACAAAGACATTACATATATGATGAGCTTCCAGTAGGTAGTATGCCTCCTACAGTTGATTCAAATCCAATAGGAATTGTGTTAAGGAATTTTCCAAATTGTTATAAATAACATGTATACTTTATTTAAACATTGTTTTATATTATTTAAATACCTAATTTTTTTCTTAATGGATACTTGCAGGATAAAGTTTTTAGTTTAAAGTTTCTTGGATCATGGACTTCCATCCTAGAGGGCAATGATCATTTATCAGATGATACATCTAACAAAAATATGTGCTAATATACCAGCTTGGAAGATGAGGAATTGATGATAACAAGCAACAAAACAAGAACCAGTTTAAAGATGCATAATTTTCTTAAAGACAAGGGGAAAGTGGACTACATACCTTATGAGAATGAATGTGATGGAGATGATGACTTGCCCCTGAGTTTGAGATCAATTTACAAAGAGACATTTGATCATGGACTATATTGTGCTTCACCTAGTGATCAACAACTACCTAGAGTGTACAAGATGTTTCAATTTTGGGTATACAGTTACATGATACGACTCTCCAATATTCATGGAGTGAATCTAGGACTCTTTATTGTCTAAAATGTACATGTGGGATCTAAACATAGAAACAATTCAGAACAAACCACTAGGAGATTAATGCCATATTATGGTCCATCATATTACAGTGGTGAATGGAGAAGGCTAGCAGAATATAAGCCTAGCATGTCAGCATATGGTCTAAATTCAAATATGTATACACATCATCTCCAATTGGAAAGTGGAATAGAAATGAATAGAGGTCATCTTATGTATATAGATGGATGTGCATACACACACAAAAATATTGCAGGATTTATAAATAGTAGTAAGGGAAGGGACCCTACTATAAGACCGAATTGTCAATTTGTTGAGGTTATAAATGATAAAGATGGAGATATGTCAAGAGAGGTTGATAGATTGATAATGGTTGATGCTATATTGGACCTTACCATTGGGGATGAGTTATTGATTGATTACTCCTTAAAATGCACTCCTACACGAAAGAAGAGGGAAGAACAAAGTCTCCCTAAGGATGTTCTTAAGGGTAGAAAACTAAAGAATAATAAATGAGTGTGGACTAATGTTTTATAAACTATGTTGTCCAAATTGTGTTTTATTTAAATTATTGTATAAAAAAGGTAGTCTATAAAATAATGTTCCATTATTCAATTGATGTATATATGTTCATACAACCAATATTTTTATTTTTTAAGCCATATTTGATTATATTTCTTTGAAATTGACACATTTATTATTTATCCAATTGTTGCCAAGCATTAAATAATGCTTGTGTTTGTTGATAGGTAGAAGATGTTGATGAAACACATACTATTACCCAAGATCCAACTAGGTTATTAAGATTTGGACGAGATGATCCAAACAATCCTTTAAACAATACAAGGGTGAAAAGAGCATTATTGAAGAGAATACTATCAGCTAAGAAATTTGAAGAGCTGATGAGATCATCATACACTAAAGACATGCCACCTAGCCTTAATGATGATGATCATGATAGTGAAAATGCAGTGTATGAAGAAAGATTGAATGAAATGCTTACAGATTTCTTTGGGGATGAAAACAATGATGACAATAATGATCACATGGTTGATAGTAATGATGATAGCAGGGGTAATTACCACCAACATAACGTTGCTAATAACAACCTGAAAGACTCCACCAAGAAAGCAGCGAAGACACCCGTGTTCAAATCAGGTACAAGTAGAACCTCAAAACTGGCATGCATATTAATATTATTATAAATCAAGTCACTAATTGGTTGGTTAGACAAAGGATTCACTACCCTATTGAAGTGATTGAAATCTATTTCTTATTTTGCAATTGTCAATTGGTGTACATAATTTGTAAACATTCATCAACTTCGTTTATATTTCTTTAAGGGGATTTTAATACCATATATTGTATATAAATAGTCTTAGTATAGATTGACATATCAAACATGTTCATCATAAGTCAAACATTCAATTGATTTAATCTCTGGAAATCTTACAGGGCACCAAAAACTAAAATATTCCCTAAAGATAATGTGTTTCCATCAACTTACAGAGAGGCATGTCTGTTGTTGGTTGAGTTGGGGATTGAATATAATCAAATTCATTCATGTAAAAATGATTGCATTTTATACAAAGATGAATATCAAAACAAGGTAGAATACCCTGTATGCAAAGAGAAGAGATATCGTATAGATGTACAAGGTCCTACAGTTCCAAAGAAGGTTTTACGTCACATGCCAATTATACCTAGACTTCAACGAATGTTTCGTTGCAAGTCACTTGCATAATTGATGGATTGGTATGCAAAGAATAGGAGTAAAGATGGATTCATATGAATTCCAGCTGACTTTAAAGCAATGAAACACATAGAGGAAAAATGGCCAAGAAAATTCAAAGATGAACCCCGTAGTATCAAGTTTGATCTTGCAATTGATGGAGTGTGCCCATTCTCTTTCTCGAGCTCAAATTATAGTGTTTGGCTAGTCAGATTGATAGTATACAATATTCCCCCATGGATGAGTGTTAGAAAGGAGCACCTTATGCTGACTCTCATTGTTCCAGGAAAATATCAAGTTAAAAATATGGATTTTTATCTTGCGCCTTTTATTGATGAGATGCAACTGTTATGGAAAGGCATAAGAATATATGACATATCACGTCCCCCATAAAATAGGTCCTTTATGTTGTACGGTGTGCTATGTTGGACTATTCATGATTTCCCAGGACTTGGTGTTTATTCTGGTAAGATAAAATATTTACGTATTTACACTCAATTTATTTTCATCCCAACTTTCATACTTAGTTAAATTATACTACTTTTTTATGTTCTTAACATTACTTATTGAATTGGAGGGATTAAAACAAAGAGGATATTTGCATGTCCAAGATGTGCAGAATAATTTCAAGGGTGGTATTCTAAAGATCTACATAAATTTATTTATGCAAACAACAAGGTTTTTCTACCACTAGATAATAAGTTTAGAAATCGCTTGAAGAATCAATTTGATGGAAAAGTTGAAAATAGAGGCCCTCACATGATTATGGGTCCAGGTGATTGGCTTAAGAAGTATGAAGATGCTGAATTGAAAGGTTGGGAGGATTTTTTTGATCGGGGTGATTGAATTGAAGAACGAAAACAAGTTGTAGTTAATATGCTAGAAGGAATGAAAAGGAAATCCATATTTTATGAGCTCCCTTACTAGAAGGATCTATTAATATCTCACCTATTAGAACCTATGTACATCTTCAAAAATGTCCTAGATTCTATATTTGGACATATATTAGGCAAAAAGAAGGACACCTTGTCTTCGAGGAGAGATATTGCTCTTTTGCGTACCAAAATTGATAGAAAATAGTTGTGGCCAAATAGGGAAAATGAAACATATGAAAAAGCTCCATGGATTTTGAAAAAAAAAGAGCTAGACCAACTAAAAAATGTCATCCGTTCAATAAGGACACCTACTAGCTATGGGTCATCATTGGCTAAAGCTTTTACAGTTGATGGACATATCATAGGATTTAAAACACATGATTTTCATAATTTTATGAAGGTATTATATATCATCATTTAACATTTACTGGTAATATTGATTAAATACTAAATATATTTTGATATCATTATGTTGTGTGAGAAAAAAATACTAATGACCTTTCCTTAAATGTGTTTCATAGCATATCATGCCATTGGCAATTAGGGGGGATTCTTGTCTTACAGTTGACTTATGGAATGCCATAAGTTGATTGTTAGCATTTACAAGCTATATGGTTAATGTGTGAGAGACATAGATATATTATATTGCATTTTAATTTTTGACTAAAGGTTCATACTAATTTACTATTATTATATTAGGTGGGTGACCTCCAAGGAGATCCACGAATGTGAAGTGCCAAATGGAAGAAGGAAAAATTGCAAAAATTGTATGTGTATTTGAGAAGGAGCTCCCTACAAGTTTCATGGACCTACGAGTCCATTTACTTATACACCTAGTTGATGACACCGAATTGGCGGGTGTCGTATCAATGAGGTGGATGTTTTTCTTTGAGAGGTATATCCAGAGGGTTGCATGGCTAAAGGGTATGTATTGAATGAAGCATTTTTCTTCCTGTACGAATTCCTTGGTAAGGATTTTGAAGATGGGCCATGCTTCTAGGATGAAGAATGAGCATCAGATACTATTGATGGAGAAAAACCACAATCTAATGGTGTTCAAGTAGAAATTAGTAAGTAAATTCATGATCAGTGTGGTTTTTTTCTTGCAATCATTAATTTACTCTATAATGTATTTGTCAAATTAACATGACATTTGTAGTTTAAAATAAACATGTTGACATGTAATAGGTGTAGACAAAAGTGCTATACTCGACAAGTTCATTCTGTACCACATGGACTTTATGAACAAATAGATTGATCTATATGATAAAAAGAGAGAAGAAGTGTTAGAAGCAAGGAGACAATTTAAGAGATCAAACCCAAGGAATACTCCACTTCCCACTGATCTACTTGGGGAATGGGGCAAAGAAGATGTGGGTATAGATTCAAACATAACAGAAGATGAAATCAACATGTCTAGAGGATGTGAAAGAAAGGTACAGTTGGAATTTTACAAAATGTTGTTTCCTTACAACTTTGACAATATTAACTATTTTAATATTCATCATTATATTTGTTTTCACTGAAATAAATGGTCTTTCACAGGTGAGGAAATATCTAGCAATGTGGGCATATGGTCGACATTATCATGTAGAAAGTGTAGATGTAAAGAGATGATCCTTCGATTGTGGCATCATGGTTTACTTCAAGCAATCAAGTCGATCAAGCTCAAAAGATAAGAATATAATTGAAGAGAATCTACAATATGTTGGGAAAATACAATAAATTATTGAGTTGAATTACTACTCTTTTAAATGTTGTATTTTTAAGTGTAGATGGTATGAAGCATTTGAGAGGACACAAAGACATGATACCCATAGTGGATTATTTTCTATAGATTCCTCATGTTTCCTACCGGAGGATAAGGAGCCTTATGTTCTACCAATTCATTGTGAGTAGGTATTTATTTAACTCAAACAAGAAGTGGTTGTGATCATTAATCTATTATTTCATAGTTTATTGCAAATATATACATGTGTTTATTAATCAATAAAATTGGTATACCATACATCTAATATATGTATGTAGTTCATGTGTAGGTATTTTTATATGAAGATATTTTGGACCTAAAATGGATATTTGTCATACATTATGATCCAAGATTAAGGCATGTATTAGACGATGCATTAGTGGATACTGAGAAAAACAATGATGGCGAACAAAATGAGAGAGAGGGATTAGAGAACATCGAAGAAATTGACATCCATGATGATGTTGAAGATGGTTATGTTCAAGAACAAGAAGACAACAATACAGAGTTTGATGATGTTATGGAAGACAACAATATGGATGGTATACAAAATGATGATCCAAATACATCCGGTAACAATATAGATGGTCTACAGTCAGATTTCAATGATGATAAAGATGATGGAGGTCAAGATGAGGATGATGATAATATTAAATACTTGAAAGAACATATGAACATTGACAATGATACACTGGATGACATTGTAACAGACAATAAAGTTAATGACCAAGACTTCTAAATTTTCAGAATTATTTGCAATCCATATTTAAAAAAGGATGATTAAATTGTTGGAAATAATGTTAATTAAATGGATTGTTCAATTGTTGACAAATTACCTATTGCAATATCCTTAAATTATTTAATATTTGGTATGAATTGTTGGCAATAATATTAATTAAATGGATTGATTGATGTTCTTCATAACTTGTTAATGGATAATCCTTATGTGATGGAAGTATTAAGTGATATAGGTCAAAGGATAAGCTCATCAAGTTCCTTAAATAGTGGGTGTTACCTTGTTTCACCAATGACAATTTACTTTCAAGTTTGCTGGTGACTTCAGAACAGATTAAGGAGCTTATGTAATTTTGTCAATTAAATCATCCACTTCACTTAACCCAATCTAGCATATGATTTGGATTAATGTTTTCTATAAATCTTTAAACCCTACTCCTAAAATAGAAAAAACAAATTTGGATTTTGAAAATATATACAAGGGAATGATTTTCAAAAGAGAAAGACCGGTGCCTGCCACATGAGGAATTTGTTTATCTTTAATTATTTTTCATATATATCCTTAATTGTATCTATGCCATGTTTTCTTGTGATAAGTACTTGAGTAAGACCATCAATGAAATATGAAGTGGACATATTATCATCTATATTAGCTAGTTGATTGCACAAATATTTCAATTTATCAACAATCTCATGTTTCTATTCATTTTCAACACTTTTAATAAAGACATCATGATCATATTATTCTTCTTCATCATTAGAATGCAACATGTGATCATCATAGGAAGTAGGAGAAAGAGGTAGTCATGTTTGGAAGGTGAGGGTTTGACCTAGTACTTTGTTGAAGGGGACATAAGGATCATAGATGTTTCTTATGAATGCAAAATTTAAGGCATTGGGTTGTTTCCAACAAATGCAAACCACAAATTTTATGAATGACCATCGTAGGATAGATGTGGCTTACAGCCACTACACTTCTATTTCATCCTTTACTGCCATACCACAAATGCTTAGATTGACCCCTGTGGGACCGCAGGAAATTATTACCTGATGTCCTTCTGTTTACCGCCCAACCGCAAATGTTATGAATGACCGTCATGGGATGGAGGGGGTGAAAACCAATTAAATTCTCCTCTTCCCATTCTACCATGGGCCTCAGTTGAAACCATTGTGGGGACGTGGTAAGTGTTATTACCGCAATGCTTCCGATTACTTTTCAAACCACCGCGGCACTGCGGGAGTCCCGCGGGAAGAGACCAACACCTCCAAGCATGAGATGAACCATCCACGGGGTAGCGGTAGCTTCTTCATATCAACAGCTTCCTACTGCCAAGCTGGAAACTGTTCTTTTATGCTCTGTAGGAATGCAGTATGTGCCATATTTCATTCCTCTTATTCCCGCATAACCGCAAAAGATAATCAATTAACCTATGGGACAACGATAATAAACAAAAACAATCATATAGTAAAAAATAGTCAAGATTGTTTCACAATGGCCATGATATATATGTATTTATTTAGTTGTGGGGGAATGTTGGGGGTGATTGATTTAATTAAATAAATGTGGATTTATTTAATTTAGAATGAGACTATAGAGGAAGGGTTAATATTTAATTAATGTCAGAAGAATGGTTAGATTTATTAATTAAATAGTGTGACTTATTAAACTAATATTAGGAGGAATGATCAAAGTGGTTAATTAAATAAATATGATTTATTTAATTAACATTGTAAGAGGAGATGTGGGATAGATCTAGTGTGATGTTAGGCCACGATAAGATTTAGGTGTCTACATTTCTAATAGTCCATTAGTTTTTGGGTCGATGAATAATGATCACAATTTATCTTTGGTAATTTTTTCCTTCACCATATCATGAGACAATTTTGAGGAACAAAATTGATGCTAAATTTCTCTATGGGTTACCCATGTATTTATTTTCCTTCACTATTAAGATAGATTGAATTAGGAATAGGAGAACATCAAACAAGGATCAAATTAATGAGTGCAATCATGATTATGTTATTGGATTTCAAAATTTGTCAACAAAGATACACTATCAAATTCCTAATGATGATTTTGATACACTATCAAATTCTTAAGTCTAATGCACTTAAATATTGATCTCATCCTTCAAATTTTCAATATGAAAATTTAGTTTTCAAAAGGGTGAAAATAAGCAAGAAAATCAACAAAATGCTCACCATGTTGTTAATTTACAGCAACTTCAGATGTTATTTCATCTAATTCCCAAGGTGAACTAGTGAGGGACAATCCTATATTATCTATTAATGTAATTAATAAGATCATAGAATACATAAAGGAAAATAGATATGTAAACCAAAACACATTAAAATATAGAAGGGTTCTAACATATATGTCACTTCTATTCAATATGAACAAAGGAAATATACATAGAGGTAAGATGAAAATTTGTTATATATACCTTGCTTTTACTCTACAAAATTTACAAAATAGGCATTTTTTCAAGAATACCATCAGTTATTCTACATGTAGATGTTGACAAATATCCAACATATTATATGGTGCATTTCTTATATGGATGGGATGAGAACAAATATACTCAAACTTGTATGGTCATGCCAACTAGTAGATCATTGTACGTGGTGTTGGTTCTCAAAAATGCAGGCTTCAAGCCACAAGAGGTTGCCAATCTCTTGATACATTTTTGGTCAACAAGACAGGGTTTGTGTGATAGGACCCCCTTCTCTTTTGGCTCTGCCAGACCTAGGTGGGTATACCTATGTAAATGAGGCAGACTTAAATGGTGTGTTTCCTAATCTAGCAATCTATCCACAATGGCAATTAGAAATGGAAAGATATAGTTCTAATTTGGTATAAATTGTATAAGCAATATCAAGGTAAATCCTATGTTTAATTGATAGAAAGTTTTAAGTAAAATGAGATGGGTGAGACCAGTGCCTTGTTGGGTAAATGGAGTCAAATAAAAATCTGAGATGCGTGACTTATATTTGGTAGTAATTCTAATTGTTTGGCACACTAATAATGGTTAATAACTTGTATAAATGTGCAAGGAAATAATTGACAGACTCTTCTTAATAATCCAACTGACACAACTAGGTTGTAATTTATCAAAAGGATTTTTAATCCCTACTTGAAGGAACCAATTGAATAAATCAAACAAGAATAGTAGATGATATCAACTTGGAGACAGAATGCCAACCCTAATTATGTGGTTCTTCTTACTAATCCAATTAATACTCCCAAATTACTGTGATTGACTAGAATGATTTAATTCCTTTGAGGAAACCAATTAATCATATCACACAAATACAACAAATGTGCATTGATAAACTGAGTATATACTTGATATATCAATTTTAATAATAAGGAAGCACTAAAATGGAGACAACCAAATAATTGAATAACTTCAACAAACAATTGATACCAATATGGCACCACAGAATCAGAGATTTTCCATTAACTTCTTCAAAATTATGCTTGCAATATGCTCTTTGAGTTTGTAAATATTATGGAACTTTTCTACTATCTACCACTACTCCCTTCTCCTCTTTTTATCAGGTCTTGCTCTCTCTTTTTATAGGAGAGGCAAACAAGCTTCAGACCCATTACAACAAAAAAGACATAACTGTTCATAACTATTAAGAAAACACTTTTAAACTAACAAGATTTAAGAAAATATTTTTAATTAGAAAGACCAATCCGTTATTCACCGAATAGAAACATGTGACCAATCAAGTCTTGAGAAAGGCATTCTATTTTCTGATGTGGTATCTCCTCTTCACATTTAATCCTCTTCATAACCCAAATATGTTTCCTACCATTCACTTATTTTCAAATCACTAGGCCACTTAAATTCTTGTGTGGCTGTAAATCGTACAAGATGGCTTTTCCATCTATTATCCAAGAGGTTCCTAATGCTGATCAAACTCTTCTCTCCATTCATCTACACCCTTCAATTGGTTAACATCTTTGAGGATTGATGGGCTGAAATGACATTTGATGGAGTCAAATGTACTCCTCTTACCTTCCACTTTCTTTTTTGTATCTACCAAATACTAATACTCCTCAATTATGCTTTTCACCATTTCTTGTGTAGGCTTGAGCCTTGATGGGGCATCTAGATCTCTATGTGTGGCTTTGCATAAAGTAGCTAGTATGTGGAAGATAGGTTGTCATCTCTTTTGAAGCTTTTCAAGAATGGAAGAATTAGTGTTTATCTGTTCCAGAGCTTTGATCAGATTGCTGAATTGTTCATGTACCCCATTTATTTTGTCTTTCAATATATCAACTCTGTGCTTTAATATCCTACTCAGGATCTCTATGATATGATTTTTGACATCTTCCTCATTATGCCTTTTTAGCTTATCAATTTCCTCTTTCATTTGTTGGATCTGGGGATCCTCTGTATGGACTGGTGGTTGATAGACAATTAATTCATCTCCCCTTACTACGGTGGCTTGTTACAACTGCTATTTTAGCTTTTTATTCTCAATGAACAATTTGTTCACCTCATCATTAGATAGATTTAACCTTTTCTCATATTCTTTAATTTTCTTTTCCATGTTTTCTACCACATTTCTGGTGAACATTGTAGAATGCGTGGTTATGGTGGCAGCTTCAATAGGAGTTGTGTCTCTCATAGTTCTAATCATGGCTAACCCCCTCATTTCTTGTACTACATCAAGGAGCCGATGCTTCCTTGTATTCTTCTTCTTTTTCCATAGGGCAAGTGTTTGGGTAGTAGGGTTATACCCTACTCCTGAGACACCTTCCTCTAAATCAAATTCTACAACTAACATGGGGTCATCTTGTGCTCTGATTTGATCTAGAAGAAACATTTTGGACAACTCCATCCCTGGTATAATCAACATGTCACTTTTCAACGCCATTTCTCTTGCCTCCTAGGGAGTGACATTAATATTATCAATATTCAATTCTGCAAATGTCTAAGCCTAGATCTCAACCTATTTTGACTCATCAGCTCCTATAAGATTAATCTTCAACTTTTCATCAAATTGTTTCATTTTCATTTTGATCTAGAAATCTTTGAACTCATTGTTGTGTATAAAATTATCATCCTCTATGAACCTCAGAGAGGCCACTACCCTCTCATTCTCTTGAATCTCATCAATTCCCTCCTCTGATAGCCTAACCTTTGGATCATGAGGATTTTGACTTTTTTGTTGTTCTGCTGCCTCTTTTAGTTCAGTCAAGGCCAAGACTGCTTCTTATTCTTCATCATCACTTGAATCATATTCCACTAATGGCTCCATCTTCTATTTTTTGGCATGTGGCTCATGAGTGGGAGATGGAGGGGATGGATGTGTAGGTGATGGGGATGATATCTAAGATGTGAATGTTTCATGTGGTGGTTGGTAGGGTGTGGGCAATGGAATGAATCCCTCATCTTGGGCCATTTTGTATAATTCATCAAATTTACTCAAAATCATTTGCATTCTTTTTAGAAGGTTGGGTTCATCTACAAAAAATCCTTTGAAGCTTCTATCTTTTTCCTTCTTCTAATTTTCCCACCTCATCATTATATTCCACCTTTTTCTAGCCTGCATTACATCAGCAAAATACACCAAATTCCTTATAACATCCTCTCCATAATTCAATTCATGTGAAATAACCTTCTTCATCAATAGGGTTCTTCTAATCATATTGATGTGACCCTCTAGGTCACATACTCTTTCTGTTCCAGGTTTGAGGGAGTAATTGACCCTTATGAACCTCTGCACTTCTTCGAGCATACCTGACCCAATGGCCAGCTCTTCAAACATAGTCAAGTCAGGAAAAAATGTGCCTTTCCTCTGCTTTCTCATCAAGTCATGTTCCATCTAGAGCATCTGCCACATAAACTCTAGGAAACACAATCTTGTAGGTACAAACTTAGGTAAAATGTGTGGTGCTCGGTTGCACCCATATACTTTGATAATAGTGTGTTGTGGCATAAGGGACCAATCAACATAATTATGAGTATAGCCTTGGTCTGGCCCATACTGTATAGGCCTTATTACCTTCATCAATGACTCAGGCATTCTTGGTGTTGGGTAACCAAGAGTAGCAATCAATCTGACAACAAAATTATCTCAAAACACTACAAAATTACTTTTTGTACACCTGCTATCCCAAATGTAGCACCAATTTTGCAAAGGGAGTCTAACTTCTCTTTCTTGTGTACACAATTGCATCCTTGTAGTCCACTTCATTTCATTTTGATACATAATTAACTGACACAATAAATAATATTTTCTAAAAGTAATAGGGGCCTTGGCTTCCCTAACTTGTAGCAAACCTTCATGTACTTGTTCTTCAATCCAAGATGCAAAATCAAATTCTACATTTGACTCAGAATGTTGAATTATTATAGCTATTCTCATCAACCCTATTTGCATTTGCTCCTCTACATCTATCCCCAAAACTTGACACAATGCATAATAGGTATTCTTGAAATAAAATTAGAAGTTAGAAACTTGGAAAGGTTCCATTTTGGACGAAGGAATAGAGAGCCTTCTGTTATCATCACCCCTCTTCACATGTAAGGGGAGCTCATCACTTCGATATGTTCTCCTCAACCTCTTATATTCTTGCTCAAGTTTCACTAAGTTCACCTCTATTACAGCTTGTTTATTGAGGTTGAAACATTTGATAATGGCATCTCTATTGATATCCACTAAGCACTCACCATTTGGAAGCCTCATAGTTTTGGTTGAGGCATGGTAACTGTGGGCAAGGGCTTTAATCAGCTCAACGTCAATGAAAATGTCGAGAACAATTAATTTAGCCAAATCTAGGGCCCATGGGTTTGATGCTGGTTCCTAGTCATTCCTTTTTAGATAAAAGTACTAGTAGAGGTTCCATCCTGATAGAGGTACATAGGGGCCCCTATAGCCTTGAGCTAATTCTCTAAAAACCTTTTTAGAAACTTTGTCAATTGAGCCAGGCAATAATGAAAGTAGAGGGGATTGCAATGAAGACTTACTGGTTTTCTCTTTATCCTTCTTAGCTCCTACCTCAGTCTTTTTAGGTGCCATTTTATGAAATTCACAAGAAATGATGAGTAGAGCTTACCCAGAAAAATCACCTTGAAGAATTATATTTACTCCCACAGTTTGAGCTCCTGTGTAATTTTTCTTCTGCTACTATGAGTTAGAAATCTTAATTTGTTTCGTATATTTTCAAGACCAAGACGCATTTACTTCTGGCTCATAAATTTGCACAATTCAAATCTTCGTGTTGAGCTTAAATCTTCATATTTTGATGTTGATGTGATTGGTATGCTTTAAATAACCCAACGGCTTGATTACCGCACTACCGTAGGTTAGGTTTTGCCCCCCAAGGTATAGCGGTATAGTGCATAGTGTATAGTATTAACTCTTCTTACCATCATATCGTGGGTTGTTTAAGAATGTTTTGAGGTAAGGAGGTATGATATGGGTATTATGAAGGCTAGCCACTATGATAGCAATATCACGGTAAAAGGCAAAGATTACTTTATGAATGGTAATAACAGGATTTATTATGGAAAAATAAGAGTGGGAGTCATGGATACACAAATAAAACACTTAAAACGTTTATGAAAATTCTAGTTCCAACATGTGGACATCATGACCATGTGTCAGATGCATACAGTGCCAATTATATGATCATGTTTTATAGTACAAATGTCATTAGGTGGCACACGTGTATGGAAGCATAACATGTGGTTGTTGATGTTTGATGTGTCTAACTAGCCACCAACATGTGTAGTAATGTGTATAGCCACACTATCTAGATCCTTGAAGATCTGTAAACCCCAAATAATGCCCCTAATAACCCTAAACCCTAACTCCTAACCCCTAAACCATAAACCCTAAATAATGCCCCTTATAATCCCTAACCCGGCCCTGACCCACCATTAACCCTAAACCCTAAATAGTACCAAACCCAAGCAACCCTAAACCTCTATATCCCTATCTCCCTCTCTATCCCTATCTCTATCATTCCTCTACCTCTCAATATCTCTCCCTATGTCTCTGGCCATGTCCCTCACTCTCTATATCTCCCTATTGGTTCTCTATCTCTAAAAACTAAAACCTAAACCTCTAAACCTTAACCCCTGAACCATAAACCCTAAAGTACCCTAAATAATGCCCCTAAACCCTAAACCCTAAACCCTAGTAAACTCTAAACCCTAAACTTGAGAAATGCTAAATAATGCCCCTAAACCCTGACCTCTAACCCCAAGCAACTCTTTATCTCTGTCTCTCTCTGACCTATATGTTATCTACCAGCTCCTAGCTAGTTAAATCCTTTTCCTAGCTTTCCTAGTTTCCCTTTTCCTTTCCAATTTCCCTTTAGATCCCACCAAATTTTCCCTATTTTACTATTTTCCACCTCTCCTCTCATCATTCAATCTTCCTATCCAATGAACTTTAGTTTTATCAGCTTGTTTTCATTTCATCCAGCTGCCAATTTATATCCTCATCCCTCTTTTCATGTCCTAGTTTTCTTGTTTCCATTTGCTTTGTTGATAAGGGAGACAGATAGAGACAAAGACGAAGCAAGAGAGAGAGAGACAGAGTCCTATAAGTTTCCATGCTTGTTCATTAATGATATATATAGGAAAGATAGGGAGTCGAGAGAGGCAAGAGATAGAGAGATAGGGAGAGATAGATAGGTAGAGAGAGATAGAGAGGAGATAGATCATAGGGAGAGATAGAGGAGACAGAGGGGAGAGATAGGGAGATAGAGATAAAGGCAAGAGATAGGGAGAGATAGATAGGTACATAGAGTTGAGAGAGAGGAGATAGATTGGGAGAGATAGAGGACATCACAGTCGAGTGAGAGATAGGGGGATAGAGAGTGAGTGAGATGTCTAGAGAGATAGGGAGAGAGATTAAGAGGTAGAGGGATGATAGCTAGAGAGAGGGAGATAAGGGAGAGATTATAGGGAGATAGAGGTTTAGGGTTTCTCAGGTTTAGGGTTTAGGGGTTAGGGGTTAGGGATAAGGGGCATTATTTAGGGTTGAGGGATTTAAAGAGAGAGAGAGAGACTTCTTTTGACATGCAATCGTAAACCCTAAATAATGCCCCTAAACTTGAGCAATCCTAAACCTCTTAACCTTAAATAATGCCCCTAAACCCTAAACCCTAACCCCTAAAACATATATAAACCCTAAATATTGCCCCTAACCCCTAACCCATAAACCCTAAACTTGAGAAACCCTAAACCTCTAATTAATCCTAAACCCCAAACCCCTAAACCCTAAACACTAAACCCAAGTAACCCTAAACCTATATCTCCCTAGCTATCTTTCTATCTTTATCATTCCTCTACCTCTCAATCTCTCTCCCTGTGTCTCTGGCCATGTCCCTCACTCTCCATATATATCCCTATAATCTCTTCTGGCTATGTCTCTGGCCATGTACCTCTCTATATCTCCCAGGTATTGGTCCTCTCTCTAAACACTAAACCCTAAACTCTAAACCCTAAACCATAAGCCCTAAATAATGCTCCTAAACCTTAACCCCTAAACCCTAAACCTGAGAAACCCTAAACCCCTATATATCTCCCTATCTCTAATATTGTCCCTCTATCAACTCTTAATCCTTCTCCCTATCTCTTTGCAGGATCTCTCTCTCTCTCTCTCTCTCTCTCTCTCTCTCTCTCTCCAAACCCAAGAAACTCTAAACCTCTATCTCCCTATGATCTATCCCCTATCTCCCTATCTCTATCATCCCTCTACCTCTCAATCTCTCTCCCTATGTCCCTGGCCATGTGCATGTGCCTCACTCTCTATCTCCCTATCTCTCTCCACAATCTCCTCTATATCTCCCTATCATTCCTCTCTCTTTATAAACCCTAAACCCTAAACCTCTAAACCTGAACCCCGAACCCCTAAATAATAAACCCTAAACCCTAAATAATGCCCCTAAACCCTAACCCCTAACCCCTAATCCCTAAACCTCTATCTTCCTATCTCTCCCCTCTCTCCCTATCACCTTTGTCCCTCTACCTCTCAATCTCTCTCCCTATGTCTTTGGCCATGTCCCTCAGTCTCTATCTCCCTATCTCTCCCCTCGGTCTCCTCTATATCTCCCTATTGGTCCTCTATCTCTCTCTAAACCCTAAACCCTAAACCTCTAAACCTTAACCCCTAATCCCAAAACCATAAACCCTAAACCCTAAATAATACTCCTAAACCCAAGTAACCATAAATTAGGCACTAAAACAAGTGCTACATTAGGCACTAAATTTAGGCGCTACATAAGGCACTAAATAAGGCATTAACACGGGTGCTAAAATAGGCACTAAAATAGGCGCTAAACTAAGCGTTAAATGTAGCACTAAATTAGGCACTACAATAGGAGCTAAAGTAGGCACTAAGTTAGGCACTAATTGAGGTGCTAATTTGTGCTTGATTTAGCGTCGACTTGTTCTGGTTGGTGCAAAAAATGTCAAAAACAGTGCCATCCCAATAAATAGCACTGACTTTTTCAAAAAAATAGAGACAAATACATTAAAATAGTGGGTGGAAGAAAAAAAGGGAGCTAATCATAGGAATTTGTTGTAGTGGATGTATTATGTGATTAATAGGTACTGTTATGCTACCTGATTGTCTCCAGATACGAGTGTCGAAGACTCCTGCAAGAGCATTGGCTCTAAAACTATATTGTAACCTTCATTGTTTACCAAAATACATTTGAGCTATGTTTTGGAGTGTGGGGTTTTTCACCCGTAAGGGTTTTTCCCACGTATATCTTGTCTCTCTCTCTTCTATCTTCTTTCTGTGTGTATGTGTATTGCTGTAATATCTCTATTGTTGGGTTAATAACACTATAATTGTAAAGGATAAAAAGAATTTGCACTCATCTCTCCTCATTAGATTAGTGTAGGAAGCAATTTCTGCACACCTATCTTTCTTTCAAAACCATTGCAACTGTAGGCACTTATCAACATCCCATACTTCCCTCTAGAACTGTAGAGCAAAATACTTTATTGCATAGGAATGTGGAGCCAAATATTATCTTCCTATCTCAACTAAACTTACAAAAAAAGAAGGCTTCACTCTGGTGAACACAACTCACTCAGATATTCATGTGGATGGCTCAAACCCAAAATGTAGCATCCTCAGACATACCTCTAACTTAATTCCAATCTACAGACCACTATCTTCAAGCATATAACTCACTGCTTGTACTGCATTTCTTTGTAACTCACTTGTTTCTTCCGGAGAGGCTAATTTTCTCAATATCCTCAACATACAAGTCTTCTAAACAAGTAAAAGAATAAGATATAGTTGACACCAATGACAACAAGAATATGTTGACATCAATGACAACACTGATTAGGCACATACTTGCAACAAAGGCTTCTTAATAATATGGCACAAATTTGAGGAAGTAAAGCTTCACATTCCTAAATTTGTGCTTCGTGACTCTTTGTAGTCCTTTGTGATTATTAGCATTCTTGTTGGCTATTAGTATAATAAATTGCTAAATCTTGTTAGTTTTGTTAATATTTGATTGTTGAATTTTCTAATTAGAATTTATCCTTGAATTATGAGATTTGGAGTATAGTGAACATTGTCTCAAAATCTTTGGATTTTTCCTCTAAATTTTGAAATATTTAAAGGCTTTGTTGGAGACCCTTGAAGAGGATAACCTGAAGCTCGCTTGTTGAGGTGTTTTAGGTCTTTTATTTCAAGAACCTCAAAAGAACACTTTTAGGGTATTGTGCCTTTCAATTAGGGGAACTCTCACTATTCCAACTTGTTGGTGTGCTAAAACACAATTTAATAGAACTGACATAAGGAGGGAAAACAAGGGAATATTAGGAATAGTTCATTTGCCATTTTTAATGCTAAATCTACCTTGCTTTCATGCTAAAATTTATCATTCTTAAAAAAATATATATATATAAAACCTAAAAAAATAAAAATCATAAAATATTTCAAAAATAAAAAAATTGGAATCATGAAAACACAAGAAAAAGGATGTTTATATGTTGAGAGTTTATTGCAATTAAAGTTTTTTTAAAATAAGGGGATAATTTAATGATGGAAAACCCTTTATGTGTACCTAGGGTTTTTTCTCAAATTGCCATGTATGCATTTAATTCGATGCCTACCTTCTACCCTAGTGTTGGAAAAAATCCATATGAACATGTCAAGATTTGTAGAGATTTTATTACCAAAAATTAGATTAATGATGAGAGTTTTTCTTGTCTACTTTTGTCAAGACTTTTCATGATGTAGCATTTCAATGGTATAAATGTCCAATTTGAACTATGCTACTATCTGAATGGTTTTATAGGAAAATCCACTTGAGTTGAGTGATGATTTCAATGATGATACCAACCATGGATTCAAGGAGGCAACTTTTGAGACTATTGAGAATGACATTCATGATGAAAAAATGGGTTTAAACATGAAGGAAGAAAGAAGTGACAATTCTTAATTTAATGGAATTCCAACAAAAAATAATGATGAAGAGTACCATCAACCTAACAAACCATGCCAACCAACCATGCCTAGTTTTGAGATAGACATTGCAAGGATGATTGAGAAGTTAAACCATGACATGAAAATCCTTGGATTTACTATCAATTATGAGAAAATTTGTTTACATGATTAGTGTCTCCTACACAACACAACTGAGCATGGAGAACTCATATGTGTGGATGTCATCATAAGGTTGGACTTGACTCTTAAAGATATCATGAATGCAAAGAAAATGGAAGGTGAGAGTCAAGAGTATGTTGTTGTTCCATCAAGTATAAAGGAGAAAAAACATATTTAAGCTAGCAACATTAAAGGTAATCATGAACACCGAGACTCCTTTGACTCGATAGATAACCCAATGGTTCCTAAGTTTGAATAGAAAATAACTTGTGGTGCTGGTATACTTGAGGACAACAGTGTTAAGGTATGTGATGATGACTTTTTGGTAGTAATGTTGGAAAATTAGAAGTAGGTACTTGTATGTAATTAATGGATGAAGATGTAAGTTCAAGAACCTTGTCAAATGGAGAGTCACATTATTTTTGTAGAGAAGGAGAAGACAAAGGTAATGTTGATTTTTAGTGCCTTTGTGGACTACTTGTCAAAATTTTAATGAACCAATCATCACTGATTTGTATATGAATGTTGTGGGGAATAATTTTCATTTAAATTTACAAACTCAACATGTTGATTTTCTTTATTTTAAAGTTGATTGTGCTATTGATCAATTGGATGATCTCAACCATATGATGGAACAATAAATAGGTGAGAGACTCCAATTGGGAATTTTAATTGATTTATCTTTAGTTGCCTTTAAAACATGATAATCTTGAGTTTGACGAGGTGAGTGAATGTGTATTCAATGAATTTGAATTTTCTTGCTCAATGAACTTCAAAGTTTATGATAACCCATTATTTGAACACGTTAAAAGTGATCTTGATTTTTGATCAAACATGGATATAGATGAGAATAGAAAAACTCTTGATAATGATATTTTTAATTCTAAAAATTAGTAAGTAGATGAAAAGTTTGAAAATTATTTTACTAATTTACATTCATTTGATACAATGTTGACTTCTAACTATTTTGTTTGTGACTTGCATGTACCCAATAAATGAGCTAATTTGGATGGAGAAAATACATATTGAGGAGCACAATGTACATGAGGATAGTCATTCTTCTCTTAGGGGTGACACCATGTAAGGTGGGGGCTTTCTAAACTTTCACTTACTTAATGTCCATCTTGCTTTCTTTTTTTATTGGTAACAATAATGAAAGTAATGATGCATCATTTACCACCAAAACTACTTTTTAGTCAAGTCAGGTGAATCCTTATCATAGTGTTGAATTTGATTATTCTAAGGATGCTTTCATTAAATCTTTTGATTATGAGGATTCATGTGAATTGACTTTCTTGTGGGTTGAGAAAAAGGAAGGTGAGCTTCATCAACTCTTGGTATTTATTGAAAATATTTTAGAGTATGGACCCAGGAGGTTTAACTTTTTATTTCTAACGATAAAGATAAATTTGCAGTAATTAGGACTGCTACAACAAAGTTCACTCTATTAAAAATTATCAAAACTTGTAAGGATGTAATCTTTTTTGCCTATATCCTTGAACCCTCAGGTTTGTATTTATTGGGTAGGGTAGAAATTTTGGTTAGCCTTTTCCTTCTTGGTTTGTTTGGGTTTATTTTTTTTGTTGGTTTGCTATTTTGGTTTTGGATTTGTTTTCTATTTCAAGTTTGTTGTTTTGGGGAATTTTTGTTGTGGCTATTAGTTGGTTCCATCCCTCATTGGTTGTCATTCTATTAATCAAGTTTTATCTATTATTGATTGACAATAATCAAAATAACTTTCAATGTCGATTTTAGTGCACTTTTAGGATTTGTATGCTTAACTATATTTTCCTTTTGTATTCATGATCATCAAATTTTTAGGTTTTGTCTTTAATAATCATTTATTCATGTGTATAAATTAGTTTTCATGTTGAAGGAAGTGTGTCAATCGAAGATGATCTTATTCTTTTTTGTCCATTAGTTTCAAATAGTTAAGAAATTCTCAAGAATCTACACAACAAAGAAAACATAGTTAAGGTATCAAGTCTAAGAATGAATTGATTAAAAAGAAAATTGGCTACCACAGTGGAATCAAACCTAGTAGAAGACTTCATTTTTTATGGGATAATGAAATAAAACAAAGAAGAAAAAAATAAAAATAAAAGTACCTTATCCTTTTTTGGGTGATTCAGGTATCTCTTTCAGGGCTATAGATGCCTAGCTCGCAGTAGAGATATGCCTTGAGTGGGACTAGAGGTATCTTTATCAAGTCTATGGATGTATGACTAGCAATGGAGCTATGCCTAGGTAGTCAATCAAGGCATGTCTTATGAAATATGCTATTATATTAAAAGACGACCTATGACTGCATAAATGTTTAAAATGTTTAAAACTTGATGCTTGAAGTTGTTATTAGTTGAGTTTTCAATTGAAAGAAGGGAATTAAACATGCACACACACCGAGATGAAAATTTGCAAGTGTTTTTGATAAAGTTAAGTGGCATAAAAGGGAGCCAAACCCATTACACATCAGTCATAAAGGCACACCACAGTTCCATCAGCCAGGAGGGAGATTTGAAAATTTGCAAGTGTTATTGACAAGTGACTTACTTTGAATCTTATGAAATTTTATTTGCATACTTGGATTTTTTATTTTGAAAATTAGTTGCCAGGCAATTAATCTATCATGAATTCATTTAGGATTAGATTGTTTTGATAAAATTTCAAAAGTGGACTAACAATCAATATTATAATTTAGCATGATCTTTTTGATTAATGAGGTGTTCCCATGTGTAGGTTTTTCAAGTTTTATATTGAGTTTGGTTACAAAGTATTTTCTTTGTGTCAGACCATGTGGGGCATGTGTTTTTCTAGTTTACAACATACCCCTTTTCTAGCAAAATTGAGGACCCTTTCATTTCTCAAGTATGGTTGAGTCACAAATGGTTGAATTAATTCTCTTGCTTTGTCACACTTGTTGCATGTCATATTTTGTTGCTTGTCACAATCTTACTTATGTGACATTGTAGGTGTGTTACATTTTGTAAAGTTTTCACCTTTTTCTCACATTCTATGATTTTCACCGGGCCAAGTCATTTTGCCATGTTCTTACTTTGTCACATTTGGAAATGTGCATCCTTATTGCATCATAACTGGGTCTTGTGTGATATCTAGTTTTACTTTACTCATTGTATTTTAAAGTATACATCTATACTTGGGCAAATAGTCCAAAAGTTTATTTTAATCATTTTGTGTTTAAAAATTTTGATATTTCAATTTCAATACGTAATATTTGTAATCAAATATTAAAATGTTTTTTAATATTTAAATTTATAGTTAGAATTAAAATTTAAAGTTAATCAAATTAATATTTATCAAGTTTGAATATTCTAATATTTAATCTTTATGTCATACTTCAAAGTGTATAGTTGTAAAGGATTGTTGGTTCCCAAAATTGCATGTAGTAAATTTTTTTGAAGCACATTGTGTGAGTTACTAAATTTTTTTGAACTCTAGAAATTGCAATTTGCATTGATTTCTTAGACCCCAAAATACACATACATAATACAAATTGTGAAGGAATCCCACATCTTGGATTGCATTTTGTACAACTCAGACTTCTACTGAAGTGCTCAAAAGCATTTGCAAGTGCAGGTTGCTCATTATACCCCAACAATGAGGGTGCCAAGTAAATTTGTTCTAATTTCCCAAAGAAGTGAGGTAGTATTGATTACAAGGAAAGTAATGGTGGTAGAAAATTTAAGAAGAAATGGTAGATGGGTTATTATGACGAGCTACTGGAGAATTAAATCAATAATCCAGCCGTTTCCTTGCCACATTTATGATCAACAGTGTGAATAAGTGGAAATAAGAAGAAGATGTACCTACGAGTGGTGATTTAGATTCCTCAAAAGAGAAATGTGAAGATATGAAGACAACATTTGAAATATTTTGTGCAGCATATGAAATGCCATCGAGGCGTGCAACCATAAGTTTCAACTGTATGACATATGCCTCGAAGTTTTCACAAGAAGATGAAATGCCATTTGGGTGTGTGAAAGGAACGTGAGCTATTGGACAAAAATGCCAAAGGACAAGTGTCAAGGTGTGTGGACTGTTTAAGAGAAAGATTAATAAAATTTTTTGGCCTATCTACATAAAGAAAGCTGCATAGTAAGACATGTGAGGCATTTGGCAAGGTGGACGGTTAGCTATTTGACAAAATGGAAAAAATAAAAAAGGTACTAATGGAATATGAAATGGTGAAAAAAATCAAAATTAGATGAGGCTAGAACAGAGACCCAAGCAATTAAGTAATGTTTTGAATGTTTAAACGCCTCAATATTAAGGATAAGTTTCGAACCCATCGTCATCATTCTTGGCACCCAGGCTACCAATAAAAAATGCCACATTGTTGCACATCTATGGTAGAATAGACAAGGCATATGGATAAATAAAAAATGCCATATTGTTGCACATCTATGGTAGAATAGACAAAGCATATGGATAAAAGGGCGTGGACTGGTTTGCTACTAAGCATATGCATAAATCAAAAGGAAAATGTTGAAAGTCACAATGTAGGGTGGAATGAGAAACGTCTGACAAATTGCCTCAACATATCCTTGATGGAAAAGAAATAGGAAGATTAAGATCTCTCAAGATAAACACTGAGCTGAAGCATAAGATTTTAGCCTATTTAATAATTGAATGCATGTAAAATTTGATATATTGGCAACATAGGAATTCTATGATGTACAAAGGGCTGCACAAGACAAATGTGTCGTGAAGATATCGACGGATGAACTTAAAGTTCAAGAGACAACTATATGTGCTAGATTATAATGAGCTCAATTTTGTTATTACACGATAATAATTCCTAAGTACACAACAAGGTCTAGTTTATAAAAGAAAGGCTGAATGGATAGAATAAACTTTGCAAACTTCGAAAGTTGCATGTGAATATTAAAGGAATGTATTCAGGTTAAGAAGCACAAGTCTAAAAAAATATATATGCTAGTGTCAGAATAGATCCTACATAACCCTTGTAGCCTTTAGCTTTCGGAATATAAGTATACCACTTTTTGGCATCATGCCTCGAAACAAAACTTAGTCACAAGATTCTTTGGCAGTTTATAGTGGATCATGAAAATAATCTATAGTAGGTACTAGAGACTAGTAAAAGCACCAAAGGTGCTATTAAATGGTTGATAGGCACAAATATTTATAGGCCTATCACTAAATAGTTTATATTTTTATTTTTATGGAAAGTCATTACATGTATTTGTTGGTAGAGAACGGTATAAATACAATAAAAATTTAATTTTTTTTTACAAATAAAAAAATTGAGTGGTATTAAATGAATAAGCACATGAAGTAAATCGTGGATGAACTAAATAAATTTTAAGCAATCAAGAGATTAGGTGAACTGTGCAGTACCTAAATAATGTAAATCCATGTTACTAATTTCCTATAGACCAAGCATTTCACAAAATAACTTTTAAAAAACATATATGTATGAAGTGTACATATTTGAATCAACTATGTGTGAAGTGATTGAACTAACATTGTGTGAAGAGTGCTTTTAACTTTGGCATTCACTTTGTGTGTGTTTATTCTTTGGCATATTTGAACTTGAATGTCTACTTGTATGTGATTGAACTACCTTTGTACATGAAGCATGTTTAAAATTTGGCACATGTTCACTTTCTATTTGTGAAGTGTGTGTTTTAACTTTGACATTCATTTTGTTTGAATTATGTGTGTGAAATTTAATTTGGGCATTCACTTTGTCTAGTGTGTGTATTTGAACTTTATGGTGTTTTATAAATTTGGCACCCACTTTATCAGTGTGTTTGGAGTTTGGAATGTTTGAACTTAAGTGTTAATGCATGCTTGTACTAAATTTGTGTGAATGAGTTATGTTTGAACATTGGCATATTCACTTTTTGTTTATGTAAATTGTGTGTGTGGGGAAGTTAATTTAGGCATTCACTTTGTCGCATGTGTTTTTAAAAAATAATTTTGGTATTCACTTTGTGGTGTGTGTTTTTAAAAAATAATTTTGGTATTCACTTTGTGTGGTATATGTGTTTGAACCAACTTTGGAATTTTTTGGTGTATCTATGTGAGCTTGAAAGAACTGTTACATTTAGTTTTTCTTTATTTATGAATAAACTTAAGCTAACACATTTTGTGAAGTGAATGAACTTCAACTATCACATTTTGTGGAGTGTATGAACAAACTTTGATGTTTACTTTGTGTAGAATGCAATTGAAAGATTTGAAATTATTTATTTTGTGTGTGTACAAATGAGTCTTGGATATTCTTTTGTGTAGAGTGTATGAATGAACTTCGATGTTCACTTTATGTGGAATGTGCTTGAAAGAACTAACATTCCTTTTTTTTTGTGTGTGCACGAATGAACTTTGGATATCATTTTGTGTGATGTATGAAAAAACTTTGATTTTCACTTTTTGTGGAATGTGTCTACAAACAAACTTCAATGATATTCATTGTGAGTCTTTGTGTGTTTGAATAAATTTTGACTTTCATTGTGTGTGTGTGTGTGTGAATAAACTTTGACATCATTGTGTGCATGTTTGAAAGTTAACTTTGACATTCACTTCATGTGATGTGTGTGTGTGTGTGAGTTATTTTGTTTTTTCATTCAATTTGTGTGAAGTGTGTGCCTATGTATTTGAATGAAATTTGTCACACTCTGTGTGTGCATGCATGTGTCTATGAAGGAGCTTTGGCACTCACTCTATGTGTGTACAAAAACACTAATGTTCATCTTGTGTCAAGTGTATGTGTGTCTGAATTTTAACTATGGTTTTCATTGTGTGTGGGTGTGTAGGTTTGAAAGTTAGCTTTGGTATTCACTGTGTGTGCACATGTTTATGTTTATGTTTCTATGACAACCTCATTTTTTTGTACCCTTTGTTGTTCTCTTTCTGCTTCTCTCATTAGTTGGCATTGTCATGTACTCCCTCATATATATTCTTTGATATTCCCTTCGGTATTGTCTTCGTTCCTTAGACTGAACATTCAACCTAGATGAAGCCATACCTACATAATAGTATAAAACAAATATTTATAAATCTATTAATTTGCAAACATTGCATGCCCCTCATTTCTATATTTCTCTAGAGTTTTTTGTTTTATTTTTTATTTTATTAAGCCCCTCATTTCTATATTATTGTATAATATAAGTTTTACATATATAGAAAACTATTTTTATGTTGGCTAAATATTGCTATATGTTGGAGTTTCACATATAGTTATTTAAAAAGTTAAAGGAGTTAAAGAAAAACCCCATTTAGATAATAAAAATAATGCCTAAAAAACTTTATGTAACATATAATAACATAGATCCTTGAAATAAATTGTAAGTATAGAAAACCCCATTGTTAAACATAAATATGTAAAATAACTTTATAGAGGCATTCTACAATGGCAACATATTACCTTTTATCCTAGAATTGACAGCCATTACATGTCAAATTATTAATATTTAGTAATAAATATAATATAAATCCAAAATAAGATACGTTCTCATCAATAGACAACTTTGGATAATCATCATTCTTTTCATTTTCAAAGTGTATAGCAAGAAAGTAAAATAAAACTCAAGAAAAATGTTAGAAAATCAAATATTGTTAAATGAAATCAATTTTTTAAAAAGTTTATAGGTTAAGAAATAAAATATTTTGATTTTTTTTTAATTTGTTAATTATAGTTGAGAAATTGATGGACATAGGATTGAATGAAAAAAAAGTCAACAAATATCAATTTGAAGTAAAATAAAATAGCTTCAAGTAAATAAAACAACTTCAAATTAATATCTCTTGGCATTTAATATTAATATTTAATAATAAACATAATATTTCCAAAATAAGGAGGTAAAATAAAGATATGCCATCATGAAAGAAAATAAAACTAAAAAACTATTATAAAATCAAAATATTACTTTGTATATATTAAATTAAAGAAAATGACTATAGGGCGCTTATGTCAGTTACCAAATAGTTTTTTTTATGTTGGTGCCTTTATAAAATGCAAAAAATGGTAGGCAATCAGTGACAAAGCATAGCTATCAAGTATGCCAGGAATGAAACTAAACAAGAACACCCTGGCAACATTTTACAGGGGAAGGAGACGGTGTTCTACGGGGTTGGGGCTCCCCCTCCACATCATCTTGATGAACAGGGATGGCAAATGGTGAAGAGTAGAAGGTAGTAGAGGGGAGTTAGGGCAAAGGCAAAATCAAGAGGAATAGCTCAAGCTGGAGTGCCAGGAATTTGGGCTATCCCAATTACTGCAATTACCCCAGCATTTGCAACGGGAGCAAATCACACCACTCTAGGCTAGGAAAGAACATGCATTGCTTGACAACCCCCTGTTGTCCCCTACCCTTCCAATCGAAGACAAGGATATACAAAGGGTTTTTCAAAACTAGCCCCCAGAATCACTTGCACGAAGGCAAATCCCCATATAAGAAGTAGGGCAAACTTCAGGGCACCCTACCAAGGGCAAATCCCTAAAAACCTAAATTCGGTAATTTGGCCCCTAACACTCTTGGAAAGGCCAAGGATCAGGTAACAATCTGAGAACAGGCAAACCCTAGAACCCTGTGGTCAAGGCCACAAACAAGCCCAGTGTATTATCAGACATCGGTGGAAAAGGAAAAGAAAGCCGTGATAGATATCAGAAATATCTACATAGATGGTTTGGGGATTCACTGTAAAACCCATGGCCTCTATATTTGATGGTGTGGGATAGGGCAACTAGTGAAGGATATTGTGGAGTGGGTCCAAGGCCTCTACAAAGATCAGGTAAGTATCACTATCACTTCTGAAGATTTCATATTCATTGTTTGCAAAAGTCCAAACCTAAAAAAAGAAATCTTAAATAATAGAAGTTTGTTTTATAAGGGTCATAGTTTCGAGTACCTAAATTGGCTACCTAATTTTGATCCCAGTAAACTAAAACTTAAAATAGCTAGGTGGATCAAGTTACCAAATTTATTGGTTGAGCTCATCCATAGTAAAATCTTAAGGGAAATTAGGAATCAGTTGGGAGAGTTCATGGGAATGGAGAAGGACTTCTTGTCTCACTTAGATGTGCTCCTATTAGTCAAAATGGATATAGGCAAGTTAAAGACCTGGAACCTCTAGAAATAAATACTAATTTGGCCAATTACTGTGTCAAGCCAGCCTTCCACCATGGCCCTTCCCGTATAAACACTAACAACATAGTTCCAAAAATGCCCGCTAAGATGAAATCCACTCTCTAGTCTGGGGGGTAAACATCAGATTCAATGAGAATAAAGGTAGTTTTATTGTGGATTATTAGAGGACTAGCTTCCCTCCCCTCAAGAAACACCCAAACACTAATAAGGATTTGTCTGGACAAGATCGAGTCCTGAGTGTGGTATCAGCTTAGCCTAAGAAATGCCCTAAACCCAAAGGAGACACCCAGAACCACAATGTTAAGGTAACTACACAAAATATGAACCTTACACAGGTTAGATCAAGTAAAGAAATTATCACTGCAATTAGGCCTCTACACCAGATTGATGAAACACAGTTAGACAAAGAGAAAATGGAATTGGAGGAGGGGGAAGTGCCTTCAGAAGATGGCAGAGGTAATAACCCCACAGCTGTAGAAGAAAGTGTAAACCCAGAGGCTTTAGAGACCCCAAAGTGGGTTCCAAACACTTTTGAACCAGAAGAAGACCATAAAGACTATGAGAATCAAAAGAAACTCACAGATAAGCTCAGCCATATGGATCTAGAAGAGATTTGCAATGAGATCCTAGATAAGACAATAGAGGAAGTGGTAATTGAGGAAGCTAACAAAGAAAAATAAAAGCTCATCTCTAAGATTCTAGAAATTGAAGAATGGGAGAAAAGGCAGGATAGAAAGAAAGAGGACCCAAAAGATCAAGGAGATAGACTGGTGGATGAAGTAGATCTGCGGTTGGGAATTGCCATAACTGACTTCAGTAGGGATACCCCAGACTGTGCCAAAAGTAACAAGAAAAGGGGGAGGAAATCACTATTGGAACTAAGAGAGAAAGTAGGTGAGGCTACTGATCAGACCAAGATCACCACAATGCTCTATGCAGGGAAGGGGAAGTGCCTTTCCACATCACCATGAGAGTATATACTTGGAATGTTAGGGGTCTCAATGCCCCTAAGAAACATCGTATCATAAAATGCTATATAACCAACACAAAACTAGACATACTAATGCTCCAAGAAACCAAACTAAATAAAGATGAGATAGACACTCTAAATAGGAAGATGGGAATATGGGAACTAGTAGGAGTCCCAGCAGAGGGTGCCTCGAGGGGCCTTGGGGTAATTTGGGATCCTAGAATGGTTTCATTTTCAGTAACAAGTTGTAAAAAGAACTGTTTGGTGGGGAACGTTAGAAGCATCAGAAATAATCTACACTTCTTTCTTATTAACATCTATGGTCCTTCCCAGAACCAGGACAAGAGACTAGTCTAGATAGAAATAGAACAATTCTTGGGTACCTTACAAGATCAGGTTTGTATTATGGGTGGAGATTTCAATGCGATCTTAGACCCTAAAGAAAAGTTGGGAGGATTTGTCAGGTTATCCACAGCATCAATTGACTTCAAGGATTGGGTTCTTAAGAACAATTTAATGGAAATCAAAACTGCACAAGAAGGTTTTACATGGAACAACAGAAGGAAAGGCTTCAGCAATATTGCAGAAAAATTAGATAGATTCCTAATCAGGGGCAATTGGGCACAACTCTCTTCTATTCTGAAGGATGAGATCTTACCATACTCAGGCTCCGATCATTACCCAGTACAGCTAAGTTTATTAGAAGATGGCCAACCCAAATGATGCCCCTTCAAATTTGAACAAATGTGGGTCAAAGATAATAACCTTTTAACCTTAATTGAGTAATGGTGGAAAGAAACTAGAGTTTCTAGATCTAAGATTTTCTGTTTAGTATCCAAATTAAAAACTATCCAATGTAAGCTTCTTAGTTGGAATAAGACTAACTTTGGTAATATCTTCAAAATCAAATCTAAGTTAGAAGAGGAACTTGAAAACCTTAATAGAAGTGTGATAATTAAAGGCATGGATGCAGAATCATATGCAAAAGAAAAATAGTTGAAAATAGAATATGAAGATATCCTAGCCAAAGAGGAAATCTTTTGGTGACAAAAGCCTAGAGAGGCATGGCTAGAAGCAGGTGATAAGAACACCAAGTTCTTCCACAATAACACAAGAGAACGCAGAAATATAAATAGGATCTTTAAAATTAAAGATGCGAATAATACCTTGATAGAAGATCCTCAACAAATTGCATATGAAACAATTAGGTACTTTGAGGATATTCTTAACAATCAGGAAGGATCTAATTGGCTACACCAACAAGCCATACTGAAAGATATTCCAAGGATTATCTCAGAGGATCAAAACAAAGACCTTAATGGTAAATTTACTAAAACTAAGGTTGAATTGGCAGTCTCTCTAATGCAGTCAGACAAAGCTCCGGGACCAAATGGCTTCCCAGCATTCTTCTTTCAGAAATACTGGCACTTCATAGGAGATGAAATAGTCAATTCTTTAGAAGGGGTAAGAAATTCTGGTAGCCTTCTAAAAGAAGTAAATAATACTTTTCTCTCTCATACCAAAAAAAGAGAAGCTAGAAAATTTGGGGGATCTGTGGCCTATTTCTCTTTGTAATCCTATATATAAGATACTGACTAAAACCTTAGCTAACAGGATTCAGATAGTTCTACCAGACATCATAAGTGATGAGCAAACATGGTTTGTCCTAGTAAGATCCATATTTGACGGAATTATTATAGCCCAAGAAGCCGTTCACTCCATACAGCAAAATAAAAAGCCTAGTATGTTAATTAAATTAGATATCAGTAAAGCCTATGACAAGGTTGACTAGTGTTTCCTTTGCAAAACTTTAGAAGCCTTTGGATTTTCTAAACAATGGATAAACCTCATTTATGCATGCATTTCTAACCCCAAGTTTTTATTTTTAGTCAATGGAACACCTGAAGGTTTTTTAGTATTTTAAGAGGATTGAGACAAGGGGACCCTATCTCCCCTTTTCTCTTTATTATAATGGTAGAAGTTCTAGGGAGAATGATCACCAAGGCAAGGGTAGAAGGGAAGGTTCAAGGAATCAAAATCACTTTGGGTGTAGATCCTGCAACTCATCAACAATTTGTTGATGATACAATGCTCTTTGGTATGGGAAGCATCGAAGAAGCTAAGGCGTTCAAAGATATCTTGGACTCTTACTGTATGGCCTCTGGACAAGAGGTTAATGCTGATAAATTAGCAATTTATTTTTTCAATATAGAGCCAGAAACTGAAAGGGAAATCTACAAAATTCTATCTTTTAAAAGAGGGGAGATGCCTTGTAAATATTTAGGTATACCTTGTTAGATCTAGGGCACACAACTGAGAGGGGGGGTGAATCAGTTGTACAAAAACTTGCTTCTACTTCAAACACTTGATTCTTCTTTGTTAGTTAATAGCATATCAGTTAATCATTCATGAAAGCATAATGCATAAACACAGGAGCAGATAAACATCAACACATTGGACACCAAGATTTTGATGTGGAAAACTCAGTCAAGGGAAAAACCATGGGGTGATTAACCTAAGGATTATTCTCTATTAGAAGAATAAGAAAATTGAATGGCACATGCCAATTAGGGCTCACTACCCGAGCACACTGCTCACAAGAGGCACACTGCCTACAAGAGACACACTGTCTACAAAGTGATAAGAATCACAAAGTTGAATTAGAGATGGACATCTTTACCATGCTTGGATCAGTTCTATTTAAGCCCAAGATACGTCTGCTCTGCCTTTCACTCTTTCGCTATTCCACACTCATCCACTCCATAACCACTTTGAAATGAACTCACAAACCTTTATTTATACAAGGCATCGACTTAGGAACAATCATCTAAGTCGGCAATCATTCATAAGAGCATTCGCAAGATGAATAACTCATCCGGTCAGCCAGTTTGAATAAGAATATCTTCATCCTGAAGAATATCTTCAATTCTGGGCTTTAACACTAATGTGGACTGACAACACAACCTCAACATAATCCAAGAACATTCACAAGCTTGCCTGAATGACCAGGTACATCCGCACTTCCTCTACTCACAGGAATCTCTTCTCCTCTTCATCTGGAACTTCAAGAACACAGTCTGTCATGACTGTCAAACTAAGAAAGGTTCTTATGGACCTCCAAACTTTGTACAAACCAAGATGACACATCACAAGGACATCCCAAACACTCCTTCCAATCTGCAGAGTCTGACAATGCTCCTCCGGATCTCACCGGACCTTTTTGTAACACTCTGTCACTCTGGAACAGCTCCCGAAACTGGTTCTACTTGACCGATCACAACTTTTTCATATATTCATGCGGACCTCTGAAATCTTAACTAGATCATCTCAAGACTCATATCTACAAACCCTTTAATCCACATCCTCTGATCCTCATCCTATTGAGTACATTTGCCTTCTTCTTATCACTATTCTTTACTGTTCTTGATTGAGACTAATTTTCTCAATATCCTTAGCACATAGCTCATCCAATCCTTCTTACCAATGCACTATGAGTATGTTGACATTAATGACAACACTGATTAGCCTCATACTTGCAACAATCTCCCCCTTTGTCATTGATGGCAACATATGATGTGAAAAACCATCAAGACAAGAACTCTTTTCTGTCACAGCTCCCCCTATCAGCAACAACTCTTCACATGTCTTCTCTTCCTTTACTGCTCCCCCTTTGATCATCAACCACTTGTTTTTCACATGTCTTCTCTCCCCCTTTGACATCAATGGCAAAGGGCTCATACTTGCACTTGTAACACATCAGAATCATACCAGCTGCTCCCCCTTAGTAGCAGCTCCCCATCATCAATCTAGATCACAAGATATGACTATGATATCCACCAGACTGATGCACATCAGTGCATCCTAGTTCATCACTGGAGGGGCCATGACCCCTAACTTTTCCCGAAGATACTCAAAAGAGTCTTTAGGAAGAGGTTTAGTAAAAATATCCGCAAGCTGATCCTTGGAGGGCACATACTCCAATCTGACTTCACCCTTGTTCACTTGTTCTCTCAAAAAGTGAAATTTGATAGATATATGCTTGGTCTTAGAATGCAATACCGGATTCTTGGAAATATTTATTGCACTTGAATTATCACAGAAAATTGTGATAGGCTCCTCATATTCTACTTTCATGTCTCTTAACATCTGCTTCATCCATAAGATTTGAGTGCAACTGCTTGCTACTACAATATATTCTGCTTCAGTTGTAGACAGAGATATTGCCTCTTATTTCTTGCTTAGCCAAGAAACCAGTCTCTTTCCCAAGAAGAATGCTCCACCACTGGTGCTCTTCCGGTCATCCACATCTCCTACCCAATCTGCATCTGTATATGCATGAAGAGAGAAATCCTGATCTCTAGGATACCATAGGCCATACTCAACTGTCCCCTTTAGATATCTAAAAATTCTCTTGATTGCCATAACATGAGATTCTCTAGGGTTAGCCTAAAATCTTGCCACAAGACCAACAGCCTGCATTATACTTGGTCTAGTCTGAGTGAGATACAATAATCCTCCAATCATTGATCTGTACTTGGTCTGATCTGTCTTAGGAGAGTCATCATCTTTGCTTAACTTACATCCGGTTGCCTAGGAGTGTTCATTGGCTTTGAATCTTCCATTCCAAATTTTCTCAACAATTCTTTCACATATTTGGTCTGAGAGATAAAGATACCTTTCTTTGTCTGAGTAACTTGCAGACCCAAGAAGAAATTCATTTCACCAAGCATTGACATTTCAAACTCAGTTTTCATTTGATTTGCAAAGGTTTTACACAAACTGTCTCTTCCTCCAAAAATGATATCATCAACAAATACTTCAACAATCAAGATGTTTTCATTATCTATTTGGAAATATAAATTACTGTTAGTAGTACCTTTGTTGAAACCAATCTACACAAGATGCTTATCCAACCTTTCATACCATGCTCTTGGGGCTTGCTTCAATCCATACAGTGCTTTCTTCAACTTGCAGACCATATCATCATGATCAGACAATTGGAATCCATCCGGTTGTTCAATGTATACTTCTTCTTCCAAATCACCATTTAGGAAGGCAAACTTGACATCCATCTGATATACCTTGAAGTCTTTGAAGGCAGCATATGCAAGAAACAATCTGACTGCTTCAATTCTTGCTATCGGAGCAAAGGTTTCTTCAAAATCAATTCCTTCTATTTGAGAGTAGCCTTTGTAGACCAATCTGGCTTTGTTTCTGATTACTTCACCAACCTCATTTAGTATGTTCCGGAAGACCCATTTGGTTCCAATCACATTCTTGTTTCTAGGTCTGGGAACAAGATCCCAAGTGTGATTTTTCTTAATTTGCATCAACTCTTCCTCCATTGCTTTGGTTCAGTTTTCATCATTGCAAGCTTCATTTATTGTCTTGGGTTCAATTTCTGAAATCAAACAGTATTCATTTGAATTTTGAGCAATTCTCCTCCTTGTTTGTACCCCTTTGCTTTTGTCACCTATGATTTGATCTTCAGAGTGATTTAAAGTTACATACCTTGGAACTTTGGGAGTCCCTTGCATTGCTATTTCTTGACCAGGTTCATTCAGACAAACCTCTTCTTCCTGATTTACCGGATCAATCTGAATCTGACTTTCAGGAAGGGATTGAGTTCCTTGAATCAGAGCACCATCTTGATCATCTTCATCGTATTCATAAAACCTTGAGGGCTTCTCAATTCCTTCATCAACCTTCACATTTGTACTTTCTATCATCTTTTTCAGTCTCTCATTATAACACCAGTATGCTTTGCTTTGAGTGGAGTAACCCAAGAAAATTCCTTCATCACTTCTAGCATCAAACTTTCCTAGATCTTCATCTCTTTTGATGTAACACTTGCTACCAAATACTCTGAAATATCTCACAGTAGGAGTTATACCAAACCAAAGTTCATAAGGAGTCTTACCGATATTGTTTCTGATTTGAACTCGGTTAAGAGTGTAGACTGCAGTGCTGACAACTTCTCTCCAAAACATCTGAGGAACATTTGCTTCCATCATCATTGTCCTAGAAGCTTCCTGGATGGTCCAGTTCTTTCTCTCAACTACTCCATTCTGCTGTGGAGTCCTAGGAGCAAACAACTGTCTCTTTATGCCATGCTTCTCACAAAAGTCTATGAATTCACCAGATGTGAATTCACCACCTCTATCAGACCTTAGACACTTCAGTTTTAATCCAGTTTGATTCTCTACCATAGCCTTGAAGATTTTGAACTTCTCAAAGGCTTCTAATTTCTCTTTCAAAAAGGTAACCCACATCATCCAGGAATGATCATCAATTAGTAACATGAAATATCTATCACCTTGCATACTCTTGATTCTTGTCGGACCACATAGATCAGTATGAACTAATTCCAATAATCTAGTAGAGGACTGATTTTTGCTTTTGAAAGAGACTCTACTCTGTTTACCTAGCTGGCATTCTTTGGACAAACTATTTGTAGGTTTCACCAATTTTGGAAGATCTCTTACAGCGTGAATATTGCTTATCTTGATGATGTTATCAAAATTTACATGACACATCCTTCTATGCCATAGCCAACTCTGATCAACTTGAACAAACATACAACTTTTATTTGAACCAACTAGATGGAAGATATTACCTTTTGTTTGAGTACTAGATGTAATCTCAGTTCCAGAGCTTTCAGAGATCCTGCATCTTCCATTTTTGAACCGAAGATCATAACCTTTGTCTACTAACTGTCCAACACTAAGAAGATTGTGCTTCAATCCTTCAACATACAGTACATTACCAATTTTGCTCTTTCCATCAAAAGAAATAGTTCCCCTACCTCTGATTCTACCTGCAGAATTGTCACCAAACTTTTCCATTCCTCCTTCAAACCTTTCTAAATCTAAGAACTTGTTCTTGTCACCTGTCATATGGTGAGAGCATCCACTATCAATAACCCAATCATCCTTTTCTTCAAATTGGGTAGCCAAAGCTCTTTCTACAACCTTATGATTGACAGATTCAATGGATATTGGTTCTTCTTCCTTGATGGCAATAAACACCCATTCATTTCTAGATTTGTCTCCTATCTCTGATTCATCATCTGTTACTCCTTCATTATCAGCTTCTTCATGAACATAATAACAGTTCTTTTGGAACCTTTGTCTTTTGGAGTTTGACCTTGCAGATCTTTCCGGACATCTTGAAGCAAAATGACCAATCTTATTACAGTTGAAGCACTTAAAAGGTAACTTTCCCTCATACTTACCGGATCCTCTTGGCAATCTCTTTGCAATGAGGGCTTCAAGATGAACTATTTCTACTTCTTCCTCTTCCATGTCTTTCCTTGCTTGATCATACCATGATAGCTTCCTTGAAGAGTTTTCTCCTAGATCAAATCTTTGTTTGCCTTTCACATAGGCACTAGCTTTGAATGCAGATTCAGTCTTGGGGGGATCATCTCCAAACTCTGTCATTTCAAATGCAGCCAGTTTGTCAGCCAGTTGCTCTCTTGTGATAGTTGCATGGGCTCTGAATTCATCAATGGCAGTAACCTTGATCTTGTAGGCAGCAGGAAGGGATCTGAGAATCTTGCAAACAATTTTATTTTCATCCAGAACTCCACCAGCATTCCTAATTCCACACACTAGCTCATTCACTCTTGGCATAAAAGTAATGATATTTTCATCATCTCTCATCTTCAATCTTTCAAATTTCCCTTTCAGACTTTGCAACCTTGCACTCTTAACAAACTCATCTCCTTCATGCAAAAGTTTCAGTTTAACCTAGATTTCATATGCAGTTGGTAGGTCAATGACATTTGAGAGCTCTGAATCATTCAATGCGCTTAGAAGAGCTTCTTTGGTCTGTAGATTGTTTTTAGCATTTGTGATTTCATTTAGAGTTGTCGGACCACCCTGTGGAGGTACATATGGTTTTGAGACCATGGCCAAGTATGCTTTTCCCATACACTCCAAGTGACATTTCATGTGACCTTTCCAGAGAGTGAAGTTGGTTCTATCAAACTTCGGACTATCCTTCTTGTATGATGACATCCTAGATCTCCTCAAGTGGTTAAGCTCCTTTTAGAGGAACTTGGCTCTAATACCAATTGTTAGATTTAGGGCACACAACTGAGAGGGGGGGTGAATCAGTTGTACAAAAACTTGCTTCTACTTCAAACACTTGATTCTTCTTTGTTAGTTAATAGCATATCAGTTAATCATTCATGAAAGCATAATGCATAAACACAAGAGCAGATAAACATCAACACATTGGACACCAAGATTTTGATGTGGAAAACCTGGTTAAGGGAAAAACCACAGGGTGATTAACCCAAGGATTATTCTCTGTTAGAAGAATAAGAAAAATGAATGGCACATGCCAATTAGGGCTCACTGCCTGAGCACACTGCTCACAAGAGGCACACTGCCTACAAGAGACACACTGTCTACAAAGTGATAAGAATCACAAACTTGAACTGGAGATGGACATCTTTACCATGCCTGGATCAGTTCCATTTAAGCCCAAGATACTTCTGCTCTACCTTTTGCTCTTTCGCTATTCCACACTCATCCGCTCCATAACCACTTTGAAATGAACTCACAAACCTTTATTTATATAAGGCATCGACTTAGGAATAATCATCTAAGTCGGCAATCATTCATAAGAGCATTCGCAAGATGAATAACTCATTCGGTCAGCCAATCTGAATAAGAATATCTTCATCCAGAAGGATATCTTCAATTTCGGGCTTTAACACTAATGTGGACCGACAACACAACCTCAACATAATCCAAGAACATTCTCAAGCTTATCTGAATGACCAAGTACATCTGCACTTCCTCTACTCACAGGAATCTCTTCTCCTCTTCATCCAGAACTTCAAGAACACAGTCGCGACTATCAAACTAAAAAAGGTTCTTCCGAACCTCCAAACTTTGTACAAACTGAGATGACACATCACAAGGACATCCCAAACACTCCTTCCAATCTGCAGAGTCTGACAATGCTCCTCCGGATCTCACCGGACCTTTTTGTAACACTCTGTCACTCTAGAACAGCTCCTAGAACTGGTTCTACTTGACCAATCACAACTTTTTCATATATTCATGTGGACCTCTGAAATCTTAACTGGATCATCTCAAGACTCATATCTACAAACCCTTTAATCCACATCCTCTGATCCTCATCCTATTGAGTACATTTGCCTTCTTCTTATCACTGTTCTTTACTGTTCCTAATTGAGACTAATTTTCTCAATATCCTCAGCACACAGCTCATCCAATCCTTCTTACCAATGCACTATGAGTATGTTGACATCAATGACAACACTGGTTAGCCTCATACTTGCAACATACCTTTGGGTAAAAGCAATAAGACTATTGCTCTCTATGACCATATCACTTCTAAGATCAGGAAAAAAGTGGAATCTTGGAAAGGCAAGTGGCTATCATCAGCAGGCAAAGTTACAATGCTAAATTCAGTTCTCTCAGCTATCCTAGTATACCAATTATCTTGTATGAATCTGCCAGCAGAAAAATATGAATAAATCAACAAAAGTTTAAGAACTTTCCTATGGCAGGGTTCAGAGGATAAGAAGAAAATGGCACTTGTTGCTTGGGATAAAGTTTGTAGACCAAAAGAGGAAGGTGGATTGGGTTTGAAAAACCTCAAGGAGTAGAAAAAGGCATTAGGTGCTAAACTCGTATGGAAAATGTATTAGCAACCTAAGTTAAAGTGGGTTAAAATGCTTAGATACAAATACCTTAGAGGTGAGGAACTGGCCTTCTTATTCAGAATGGCCAATCCCCCTAAAGGCTCTCACCTTTGGAATTTGATGATGGATTGCTTAAAGCTCATTATGGATAAACTGACCTGGAGTCTTGGTGATGGAAATCAAGCACTTTTTTGGGATGACTCTTGGGGAGAGTTCAAGACGATAAGTAGCTTGGGTAACTTAGAAAATGCCAAAAGAATCCTAGAAGCCCCAATGGGGAAAGAAAGTAAAAGATTACATAGATTTCCCCAATAATGGGGAGAGTCATGGTTGGAATTAGAAATCTCTAGAAAATATGAACCTACCAAATAATGAAAAAAAGAGATTGATAGACATCCTTAATAATAGGAAGGTATCCCTCAAAAGAGGTTCAGATAGATTGGTTTGGGATGGGGCCAAATCGGGAAACTATAAAACTAAGGATGGTTATAAAATTTTAATCAAACAACAGCTTAGACCTAAATCAGAGATCCCACTAAGACTTTGTTGGGATAAGAACTGACTTCCAAAAGCTGGGATGTTAGCATGGTTGGCCTTATAAAAAAAAATATTAACAGTGGATAGGTTCACGAAGATGGGTTATGAAGGGCCTAGCAGATGTCCCCTATGTGAAAATGAGCAAGAAACAGTAGATCATATTCTTCTCGATTGTCAATTTTCTAATGAATGTTGGAACTAGCTAAGCAATAAGATGGGATGGATTACAACCCTTCCCAATAACATATTAAACCTATTCCAGTGTTGTCCTGATACACACAAACAAAGCATTCACCATATGTTATGGACAATTACCCCTTCGATTATGATATGGGAAATTTGGAAAGAAAGGAATAGACGGATATTTAAAGATAGAAAACTATTTTTGAACAGCTTATTACTAAAATTAAAGCTGTGATCATAGAAATTGTCAATAGCAGGGTGCTTAGTAACCTTAAAAAAGATACCTCAATGTCTCACTGCGATGAAAAGATGTGTGGTAAATGGATAGGATTAAAATTGCCTACCTTTGTGGGACCAGCCAGCCTTAACACCACCAACAAGAGATAGGAATGTAAGTGGCAACCTCCTAAAGAAGGCTAGTTCAAGCTTAATTTTGATGGGGCATCTAGGGGCAACCCGGGAGCAGCAGGTATAGGCTGTATAATTCATGACTCTGAAGAGAGAGTAATAGCAACCTTAGCCAAACCTCTAGGAGAAGCAACAAATAATATTGCAGAACTGACTGCTCTGATTGAAGGTCTAAAAATCTGCAAAGACCTGAAAATTGAAAAAGTTGAGGTTGAAGGAGACTCAGCAATTATCATTAACGCCTTACGCAAAGGGAGCATGCCTAATTGGAGACTAAATACCCTTTTGACTGTTGCCCTAGACTTCACTACTTCTTTTAGAAGGCACACATTTAACCATATTTACAGGGAAGGTAATAGTAAAGCTGACTCCTTGGCTAATAAAGGGGCTGATGGCATATGTCTTTCTACTAAAGACCAACCCTAAAGAAGGATTTTTCAAACTCCTTTTGAAAATCTGTAGGAGGGATGCTCACTTTTTTATTTAGCACTGCTTACAGTCTCATTAGACACATATACCTTTATGGAACCATTAAGATCTCCACTTGTTCAAACACATATTCAAACTAATACTAAGTCCCCATAGAGTCTGAGTCTTAGGACAGCATTGGAGAAGGTAAGAACGATGGAGATATAATTAGATTCCTTTTATCAGGTGTAGATCACCTCAATTTAAAGATATGAACACATAGCATATTATACAAACCCTTTCTTTACACTTGTTCTTCGGCTTGTATATTGAAATATACAAAGCATCTTCTATATCGTCTTGCACATCGAAGATATACATTGTTTCAGCATGTATATTGAAGATATATTGATTATGTAAACAGTGGAGCCCACATTGCTATTTATACAAGCCTGATATTTCAGCTAGTATATTGAAATATACAAAGCATCTTGTATATCAGCTTGAATATCGAAGATATACATTGTTATTTAAACAAGCATCTTGTAATATTGGCTGATTAACGAAGACATACATTGTTTTGTTACACATGTCAATATACAAAGTTTCTTGTATATCGTCTTGTATATCATAAATATACATTGCATTGTATGTTTATTGAAATGTATATACAATGCACGAATCATACAACAATAAAACCTCATTTCATAATATCTTTGGTTCCGCAACATGCATATAGCTTTATGCATCTTATCCCTCTCTTATACGTGAAATATACAAAGCTTCTTGTTTATTGTCTTGTATATTGAAATATACAGAGCATCTTGTATATCATCTTATAGCATCTTGTATATCGGCTTGTATATACATTATTTTGCTACACATGTCAATATACAAAGTTTCTTGTATATCAACTTGTATATCATAGATATACATTGCCATTTATACAAGCCCGATAAGAATTACATGTCTATTGAAATGTATATACAATGCACGAACCAAACAACAATAGACAGATCATCTTGTATATCAGCTTGCATATCGACTTGTACATACATTATTTTGTTACACATATCAATATACAAAGTTTCTTGTATATCGGCTTGTAAACCATAGCTATACATTACTATTTATACAAGCCTGTTACGCATTGTATGCTTATTGAAATGTATATCCAAAGCATGATTCATACAACAATAATACCTCATTTCATAATATCTTTAGTTCCGTGACATGCATATAGCATTATGCATCTTATCCCTCTCTTATTCATGAAATATTCAAAGCTTCTTGTTTATTGGCTTGTATATTGAAATATGCAGAGTATCTTGTATATCAACTTGTATAAATAACATCTTGTATATCAGGTATATACTTTTTTTTGTTACACATGTCAATATACAAAGTTTCTTGTATATCGGCTTGTATATCATAGATATACATTTCTATTTATACAAGCCCGATATGCATTGTATGTTTATTGAAATGTATATACAATGCACGAATCATACAACAATATATAGAGCTTCATGTATATTGGCTTGTATATCGGCTTGTATATACATTGCTTTGTTACACATGTCATTATATAAAGTTTCTTGTATTTCAGCTTGTATATCATAGATATACATTGCTATTTATACAAGCCTGATATGCATTGCATGTTTATTGAAATGTATATACAAAACTTTCAGCTTGTATATCAAAGTTGTACATGGTTAGGTTATACATTTCAACATACAAAGCATCTTGTCTATCGGCTTGTATATAGAAGTTGTACATTTCAATATACAAAATCATGTTAACCAAAGTTTAACCTTTCCTGAGTTCCATTGTATGTATATTGAAATGTATAAAACATATATACAATGCACGATATATAAAACAATAAAACCTGATTTCATAATCTCTTTGGTTCCATTAGATGCTCGGTGAGATTTCTACCGACTTCTCCTTCGGTTTGACTTTCTTCATCGCTGTGTGATTAAAATTTTTCCCTGATTTCTCAAGGGTCACTGATATGGCTATCGGTGAGAGTCTCATTGATCATTGTCTTTGGGGTACTCTATGTCATCGGGATAACATATTTAGGGTTACTCGATCATAATCATTTCCCCGATAACCTTTCACACCCTGGATCGGAAAGACTTTCATATCATGTCACCGATATCGTCGTGAGAATTTCTTCAGTCAGACTTATAAGCCTTATTTTGATTCACTTGTTCTCGCCGATGGTTTCTTCAATCGCTGAGACGTTAGAGTATTAGAGAGTCTTTAATCTTTCTCTTTGATGCATGTCTCCTGCTAGTCTCTTTTGTTCTACTGGATGATCGGTGAGAGTCCTACCAAAATTCCTTATCAGTTTGATCTACATCATCGGGAGGTCTTGTAGAGTATTCACCGATAGTCTTTAGTTACACCAATCGGTATGACTGGTAGCTCTCTCTTCGACAAAGGGCCATTGGTCTCATTTTCTCTGTTCATACAAGCATCCCGATCATACAAAGACTTTTCAGGATTTAACTTTCTTTTCGAATCTGTTTTGTATCTCTTTTTTGCATATCGGCTTGTATATCATTATTTATACGAGCTTGATAAACATTCGGTGGAGCCCACATCATTTTAACATACAAGCACCCCGATCATACAAAGACTTTTCTGGATTTAACTTTCTTTTTGAATCCGGTTTGTATCTCTTATTTGCATATCGACTTGTATATCGTTATTTATACAAGCTTGATAGGCATTCAGTGGAGCCCAAATCATTTTTCTGAGTTTATCTTCCGATTAGCAACTCCTCTTCGGATGTATTTTATAAACCTCAGTCTACTTATTTTTTGGTTCCACATGTTAGGGTTAGCTGGCAGAAGATATCAATTAAATGCAAATAAAGATTAAACAGAGAAATGGAAATACACAGAATTAATAACAGCGAGAGACAAGATTTAACGTGGTTCACCCAAACTTGGGCTACATCCACCAAACAGAGAGTCCAATATTATTATCCAGTAAATCAAACCGATTACAATCAGCAATTCCTGCAACTCAATACCACTGCAAATGCTACAATACAATACTCAAACCCTAACCCTTGGCTGCCTTTTATCAAGCCTTTTTGTCGGTTACAAAAATTAGGGTTTTCTTATGTCGGTCATAAAAAATAGGATTTTTTAAGTCGGCCATCTATCTGAACCCCGGCGAGGATACATGGCTAGTGTACAGTACTTTCCTGATCAGTCGCCACCTACCAACAATCTCCCACTTGGAGACTGATCAGGCTCCACACCAAAATAATCTCCCACTTGGAGACTGATCTTGGACTCTACTGTTCTATTTTTGTTGTCATCAGTCGAGAAGACCAACCGAAGCTGAAGAGGAGCTCAGCTTCTGTAATGTACCCTTCTGGTAAGCCAAAACTTTCACAACCTTGCACAATTTCAACTTACAAAAGAGAACATTAGTATTCAATTTTTTTCCTTTTTTTCATATCATAATTAGAATTTACTAGTAAAGTATTGATCTATATGCTTTCCACATTTGTCCTTAGACTTATAATCTCATAAGCACATAATTCATATTCATAGTCATATTGACATTCATATTGATATTCATATTCGTATCCATATTCATATTCATATTCATACACTTCTCATGCACCACCTTGAGCATATTCTTAGTCGCCCTCTCATTAATCATTCTTACCTTCCATAGGAGTATAGTCGTATTAGGGCACAAACCATCCCTACGGAGGCCCAAAGGTTTCTCCCAACACCCGGGGTCCTTAACCATTTGGCTCGATGGAACTTCACACAACACCCGGCATTCTTCATCCCATCGAGAGTCACCTCACGTCGGGCACATTGTTATGAGCTCATAACTACCATAGGCCCAAGAGCTTCACTCACACCCGGAGTTCTTCGTCTCTTGGCTTAAGGGACTTCACACACACCCAGTGTTCTTCATCCACTTGAGGGTTACCTAGGTCCAATAATACATCCCTAATTCGATTTCTACTTCGCTCGATGGTAAGACAATTAATGAGGAGGCTCGAACACCTCTCTCGGTTAGATTATGAGTCGTGTCCTAAAATAGTCTAATGTTCTCATCTTGTGATCCCCCTTGGATCGCAAGATGCCATGATTTCATAATGAAGCTTATCAGTTCCATATGTTCTTATCATAGGGTCATCTTGACCTCATACCATAATCATTTATTCGCATATGCTTAAATGTCATAGATGTCATATATTTCTATCATAATATTATGTGTATCAAATCGTTCTCATGTCTATATTTGATAAAATATCCAGCTTATGACAATATTGCTTTAATCATATGAATCAAGTCATAATTCACATACTAAAGTGTAGTCCTACATTGTTTGATAGATGATTAGTTTATGAGAACATGTCAGCAATAATCCATATCAGTTTAAACTGTTAAGTGTTATTCCTAGAGCATCTAAGGTCAGCATTTAACGTCACAATGTAAACATATATATATATATATATATATATATATATATATATATATATATATATATATATATATATATATATATATATATATATATATATATATATATATATATATATATATATATATATATATATATATATATATATATATATATATATATATATACAGATCACATTATATACTAGAATGCAGTCATACTTATTCATTTGATGCAGCAGCGTATTCAATAATGTAAATAATATCCATTTTCTATTTATGATAAGGACCATATACATATCGACTTATGTCAGCAGATGGAAGACATGGAAATGACATTATGAATAGAATGTATTTCATACCTTTGAACTCAATTCAGGGAGTTTGCTGATGGCATTTCTATTTGATCTGATATGATGAATTGGGTTTATTCCTCCTTGAGATATCAATTAGATGAGGCACTTGATTTGCTATCTGGATTCGATTTATGATGTCCTTATGAGTGCGCTGGACTGTGTATGGTTTTTATCTCTAAATCCAATTGCTAGATTATGTTGGATCGGTTGTAGATAGATATTTCTGCTTCCTAGTAATTCTTCTTCCTGTGTACAAGTCGATGAGCAATGTATGGCTGTTGTATTGCTGCTGTGTCTTGACGTTTGGTAATCACTGTTATTCCTTGTTTTATGCTCCAATGAGTGAGACGATTCTTATTCCAAATCTGATGCCTTGCTACTGTTCGAACTGTGTATGAGGATGGCTATTTTTATTGATGTTTGACTGTTTCTGATTTCTCAGATTCCTTCTTTCTTGTTTGAATGAGTGACATATCCTCCTTGGGCTGGATTCTTCTCCTTTTAAGAGTGATGGAAGGGCGTGAGATCCTAGGAGTCACATTGTTTCAGACTTAGCACCTTTTATAATTCTTAATTACTTATTGTTATCTTCCCTTATGGAATCAGTGCTCCTTAGGGAATACGATCAGCCTAAGTGAATATTATTTTGTCTTTTAGTATGTTTGTCTTATGTGTCTTTTTGTCTTTTTCCTTATTTTGTCCTTACTCTTATTTTGTCTTTTCCTCTTGGCCCAAAATTTGGCTAAGTATTGGAAAATAGAGAGAGTCCTAGGATAGAAATGGATTGTAAACATCAAATTATCAGTTGAGATTGAGGGACATGACAGGCCTCCCCTCTTGAGATTGCTTGTCCTCAAGCAATCCTTATTTCTTCAGGTCACTCAACCTTAAGACCAATTTTCTTTCCTTCTTTTAATTACCTCACTTCCATCCTGAGTCTCTTCGTTGAGTATGACTTCTATATTGTGCGCTTCAGCTCTTTTCCCACATTTATGCCTGATTTCCCATTTCTCATTACATCTAAAACATGTGTTTCCCTTTGCAGAGTCTCTACACTTGTGTCCAGGTTTCCACGCTTCTTTGCAATTAAAACAAAGGCCCTTTTCTCTTAATTCATCGCTTCGGCACACATGACCTCGTTCCCAACATTCACCACATTTGTGGCACGGATTGTTGTCTTTTCCTTAATTCTTTTGGTGCAAGGGGTTTTGGGCTTTATCGTTGATAGGGAGGGATTTGAATGGTGGAGAGGGTTTGCTTTGCTCTAATTGAGTTGCCATTTCAATGGCATCATCCATAGTAGAAGGTCTAAGGGCTCCTACTAATCCTCTTAATTTTTCATCCAACCCTTGAATAAAAAGGAAGGTGAGCCTTTCATCACTCATCTCGGGAACTCGGAGAGCTATTTTCTCAAATTCGCTCACATAATCATCCACTGTCCCTTGCTGTCTTATCATGGTCAAATCTTTGAAATCTTGTTGCGGGTGCCTTCTGTCAAACTTTTTGAGGAATCTCTTAGAAAACTCCATATAAGATGTGATGGATCCATGATCTTGAGTCCGTTTTCCATTGTGCCACCATTCATAAGCAGCCCCTTCTAGGTGTAGGACAGCAAATTGAAAAGCATCCTTCTCCGTCATAGGGTTGAGTTGGAAATAGTCATTTAGCTTTTGAAGCCATGCATGAGGGGTTATCTTGCTAGTCCCATCGAAATTTGGGAGGTTGACTTTATTTGCCTTTTGCTTGAGATCTTTATTTATTGGCCTTCTTTCCCTTTGTCCTCCATCTTTCCTCCTTGCATTAAAGTAATCATTGAATGAAACTACCCTTCTCACTTCGGGGTCTAAGCTGGCATACGCTGTAGCTATATCATCCACGCTCATGGTGGTTGATGTATTTTCTTCCTCGTTCAGAGCTTCTTCATTTGGGAGGAAGGATGGCATGGGCACTCTTGGAGTGGATGAGGATTGGCTATTTTCAGCGTGGTTTGATCCTACTTCCCTTCCATTAGTTACTTGGGTCTTCAAACTCTCGATAGTGTTGTCCATATTTTGTAATGCTTGACGGAGAGCTTGGTTTGTCTTGTTTTGTTCCGCTATGAATGCTCTTAGTGCCTCGTCCATTTGGTTGTTATTGTTACGTGTGTTGTACCTTCTTGAGTAAGCTTGCATCAAATTTCCTCACAAGATGGCAGGTCGGATGCTCTGATACCACTTGTAATGTCCCCTTCTGGTAAGCCAAAACTTTCACAACCTTGCACAATTTCAACTTACAAGAGAGAACATTAGTATTCAATTTTTTTCCTTTTTTTCATATCATAATTAGAATTTACTAGTAAAGTATTGATCTATATGCTTTCCACATTTGTCCTTAGACTTATAATCTCATAAGCACATAATTCATATTCATAGTCATATTGATATTCATATTGATATTCATATTTGTATCCATATTCATATTCATATTCATACACTTCTCATGCACCACCTTGAGCATATTCTTAGTCGCCCTCTCATTAATCATTCTTACCTTCCATAGGAGTATAGTCGTATTAGGGCACAAACCATCCCTACGGAGGCCCAAAGGTTTCTCCCAACACCCGGGGTCCTTCACCATTTGGCTCGATGGAACTTCACACAACACCCGGCATTCTTCATCCCATCGAGAGTCACCTCACGTCGGGCACATTGTTATGAGCTCATAACTACCATAGGCCCAAGAGCTTCACTCACACCCAGAGTTCTTCGTCTCTTGGCTCAAGGGACTTCACACACACCCGGTGTTCTTCATCCACTTGAGGGTTACCTAGGTCCAATAATACATCCCTAATTCGATTTCTACTTCGCTCGATGGTAAGACAATTAATGAGGAGGCTCGAACAGCTCTCTCGGTTAGATTATGAGTCATGTCCTAAAATAGTCTAATGTTCTCATCTTGTGATCCCCCTTGGATCGCAAGATGCCATGATTTCATAATGAAGCTTATCAGTTCCATATGTTCTTATCATAGGGTCATATTGACCTCATACCATAATCATTTATTCGCATATGCTTAAATGTCATAGATGTCATATATTTATATCATAATATTATGTGTATCAAATCGTTCTCATGTCTATATTTGATAAAATATCCAGCTTATGACAATATTGCTTTAATCATATGAATCAAGTCATAATTCACATACTAAAGTGTAGTCCTACATTGTTTGATAGATGATTAGTTTATGAGAACATGTCAGCAATAATCCATATCAGTTTAAACTGTTAAATGTTATTCCTAGAGCATCTAAGGTCAGCATTTAATGTCACAATGTAAACATATATATATATATATATAGATCACATTATATACTAGAATGCAGTCATACTTATTCATTTGATGCAGCAGTGTATTCAATAATGTAAATAATATCCATTTTCTATTTATGATAAGGACCATATACATATCGACTTATGTCAGCAGATGGAAGACATGGAAATGACATTACGAATAGAATGTATTTCATACCTTTGAACTCAATTCAGGGAGTTTGCTGATGGCATTTCTATTTGATCTGATATGATGAATTGGGTTTATTCCTCCCTGAGATATCAATTAGATGAGGCACTTGATTTTCTATCTGGATTCGATTTATGATGTCCTTATGAGTGCGCTGGACTGTGTATGGTTTTTATCTCTAAATCCAATTGCTAGATTATGTTGGATCAGTTGTAGATAGATATTTCTGCTTCCTAGTAATTCTTCTTCCTGTGTAAAAGTCGATGAGCAATGTATGGCTGTTGTATTGCTGCTGTATCTTGACATCTGGTAATCACTATTATTCCTTGTTTTATGCTCCAATGAGTGAGACGATTCTTATTCCAAATCTGATGCCTTGCTACTGTTTGAACTGTGTATGAGGATGGCTATTTTTATTGATGTTTGACTGTTTCTGATTTCTCAGATTCCTTCTTTCTTGTTTGAATGAGTGACATATCCTCCTTGGGCTGGATTCTTCTCCTTTTAAGAGTGATGGAAGGGCGTGAGATCCTAGGAGTCACATTGTTTCAGACTTAGCACCTTTTATAATTCTTAATTACTTATTGTTATCTTCCCTTATGGAATCAGCGCTCCTTAGGGAATACGATCAGCCTAAGTGAATATTATTTGTCTTTTAGTATGTTTGTCTTATGTGTCTTTTTGTCTTTTTCCTTATTTTGTCCTTACTCTTATTTTGTCTTTTCCTCTTGGCCCAAAATTTGGCTAAGTATTGGAAAATAGAGAGAGTCCTAGGATAGAAATGGATTGTAAACATCAAATTATCAGTTAAGATTGAGGGACATGACACTTCTCCCATGTCACTGCCTTTGTAAACATATCCACTGGATTTTTATTTGTATGTATCTTTTCCAGCCTTAACTGTCCATTATCCAACACCGACTGAATAAAGTGATACCTCAACTGTATGTGTTTGGTCTTTGAATGCAAGGCAGAATTCTTTGCAAGATGTATGGCACTCTGACTGTCTGTATACAAAGAACTGTTAGCCTGTTGTTTACCTAATTCTTCCATGAAAGATTGCAGCCATATCATCTCCTTGCTTGCCTCTGTTGCAGCTACATATTCTGCCTCTGTGGTGGATAAAGCAACCACCTTTTGCAACCTAGAAATCCAACTCACTGATGTTCCACCTACAGTAAAGACATAACCTGTAGTACTCCGCCTGGTATCAATATCCCCTGCCAAATCTGAGTCTACATAACCTACTAAATTAGTATTAGAGCCCCCAAAACATAAGTGTTTATTAGATGTACCTCTCAAATATCTGAGAATCTATTTTACCGCATTCCAATGCTCAAATCCAGGATGACTCATATACCTGCTAACGACACCGACAGCATGTGCAATATCCGGTCTCGTGCATACCATGGCATACATTAAACTTCCTACAGCTGAAGCATATGGGACCTTGGACATTTTTTCTTCCTCCTCTTGTGTCTGTGGACACATCTCCTTAGTCAATTTCAAATGACTAGGCAAAGGTGTGCTGACAGCTTTTGCATTCTCCATATGGAATCTCTGCAACACCTTTTCAACATAAGTAGCCTGAGATAGAGTCAATTTTCTATTCTTCCTATCTCTGCAAATTTTCATACCAAGGATTTGTTTTGCTGCCCCCAAATCCTTCATATCAAATGACTATGATAATTGATGTTTTAACTCTCTGATGTGATCCATGTTAGACCCAGCTACAAGCATGTCATCAACATATAAACATAAAATAATGTAGCTGTCATTATCCAACCTCTTAAAATAAACACAATGGTCAGAATTACACCTACTGTAGCCGTGCTCAGCCATAAAACTATCAAATTTCAAATACCATTGCCGAGGTGCTTGTTTCAGGCCATACAAACTCTTCTTCAATTTGCACACTTGTTGCTCCTTACTTTTGACCTCAAATCCCTGTGGTTGTGCCATGTATATCTCCTCCTCCAAATCACCATGGAGAAAGGCAGTTTTCACATCTAGCTGTTCCAAATGCAAATCTTCAGCAGCCACAATACTTAAAACAGTACGAATAGAAGTCATCTTGACAACCGGAGAAAATATCTCATCAAAATCAATGCCCTGTTTCTGTGCAAATCCTTTTACAACTAACCTGGCCTTAAATCATTTCTTACCTCCATCTTCCTCTTTTAGCCTGTAAACCCATTTGTTTGGTAAAGCCTTTTTACCTACAGGTAACTTACATAATTCCCAAGTCTGATTTTTCACCAAGGAGTCCATTTCTTCTTACATGGCAAGCTCCCACTAAACTTGTGTATTCACCTGCATAGCTTCATCATACCCTTCTGGTTCACCAGCATTTGTTAACAAAATAGAATACAAAGAGGGAGAAAACCTTTCAGGAGGTCTACTTATCCTTGTTGACTGTCTAACATTCACTAGAGTGTGTGGTATTTCTGGTTGCTGTTGCGGAGCATGAGGAACCACTGGAACATCACTATTTGGAGTATCGTCTAGCACCACATAATCCTTTGCTTTCTTCTCATGCTGCTGCAACTGATCTTTGTACAACACCTTCTCATTGAATATAACATCCCTGCTTCTCACAATTTTTTGATTTTCAAAATCCCAAAGCCTATAACCAAATTCATCAATGCCATATCCAACGAAGGTACATTTTTTTGATTTCGCATCCAACTTGGTTCTATTTTCAGAATCTATATGTGCAAATGCTTCACAGCCGAAGGTTTTCAGAAAAGAATAACTCATCTTCTTGCCAGTCCATGCTTCCTCTGGAATACCACAGCCCAAAGGAACTGAAGGACCTCTATTAATTAAATATACATCAGTGTTGACAGCCTCTGCCCACATGTTTAAAGGCAGTCCAGCATGCAATCTCATGGTCCTTGCACGCTCCATTATTGTCCTATTCATGCGTTCAGCCACTCCATTTTCCTATGGAGACCCTGGAATTATTTTCTGCCTACGAATTCCATTAAAGGAACAATAATCTTTAAATTCTTTGCTGAAATACTCACCGCCATTATCAGATCTGAGACATTTTAATCTTTTACCTGTCTCATTTTCAACCAAGATTCTCCATTTCTTAAATGTTTCAAATACATCAGATTTCTGTCTAAGGAAATAAATCCAGACCTTCCTAGTTGCATCATCTATGAATGTAACATAATACCAAGAGCCCCCGAAAGAAGATACCTGAGCTGGTCCCCATACATCTGTATGCACAAGCTCCAACTTTTCATTTTTCTTTTGCTTCCCATCTCTGAGAAAACTGACTCTCTTTTGTTTTCCATACACACAACTTTCACAAAAATCCATATTAATACATTTCAGACCTAGTAAAACTTTCTTAGAATGAAGTACCTTCATACCTTTTTCACTCATATGCCCAAGTCTATTATGCCACAGTGTTGTTTCAAAACCTGCAGCAACTTTTCCAGTCTCTTCCTGCAAACCTGCAGCAACTGTTCCTGAACCTGTTTGTTTTTCCTCTATAACATCTAAAGTAGAAGGAACAGTATGACCTGTACAAAGATATAAGGTGCATACTTTCACACCTTTTGCTACTACTAAGGCACCTTTTGAAACCTTCCAATTTTTATCAGTAAATATAACAGTGCAACCTTGTTCAGTTAGCTGCCCTGCTGAAATTAAATTCCTACTGAGACTTGGAACATGCCTTACCTCTTGTAGTAGCCAATGATTCCCATTCTGCAATTTAATCTTGATTCTTCCCTTTCCAACAATCTGACAGGGTTCATTATCTCCCAAATAAACCAGCCCAAAATCCCCTTGGACATAATCAAGGAAATAACTTCTATGGGGCGTAGCATGAAATGAGGCCCCTGAATCTAAAACCCATGAATCATTAGCATTATCTAGGGAAAGAATCAAAGCATCATCTTCAGACTTATTGCTTACCACATTTGCTTCCTTATTGCCTTCTTGTTTGTCTCCTTCTTTATTTTTCTGAGACTAGCAATCTTTCTTTAGATGACCTAGTTTTCCACAGTACCAGCAATCCTTCTGTCCTCTGGTTTGGGATCTTTTGTCCTTTGATTTTCCTCGTGACTTCCCATGACCTCCAGAACCTTTTCCTCTCTCCTTTGATCTGCCCCTGCTTTCTGCATTCAAAACACTACCTGATTTGGATCCACCTGAGTTTTTCTTACGAATTTCCTCACTCAAAATAACACCAACAACATCATCAAATTTTAGGGTATTTGAACCAGAAATAGAGTTACTAACCGCCATTACCAAACTATCCCAGCTTTCAGGCAATGAACATAATATCAAGAGAGCTCTAACTTCATCAAATTTTACATTTACAGAAGTCAATTGACTGACAATCGTATTAAATTCATTTAAATGACCTGTCACAGATCCACCTTCAACCATTTTCAAATTAAACAACTGCTTCATGAGAAATACCTTATTTGAGGCTAAGGGTTTTTCATACAATTTAGCCAAAGCTTTCATCAGACCATCTGTTGTCTTCACTTCCGTTATATTGAATGCCACCGACGGTGCCAGGCACAACTGAATGGTTCCCAGTGCCTTTCTGTCAAGAAGATTCCAATCCTCATCAGACATTATTGTCAGTTTCTTAGCTACTCCTTCCAACGGCCTCCATAAATCCTTTTGATAGAGGTAATCATCCATCTGCATCTTCCATAACTAATAGTTCTGCCCATTGAATTTATCAACCTTCTTTTTACCCTCGTCCGCCATTGCTCCCACTGAACCATGAGACTTTCCTGCAGACGATAATCGAACACAACCCGCTCTGATACCACTTGTTAGGGTTAGCCAGCAGAAGATATCAATTAAATGCAAATAAAGATTAAACAAAGAAATGGAAATACACAGAATTAATAACAGCGAGAGACAAGATTTAACGTGGTTCACCCAAACTCGGGCTACATCCACCAAACAGAGAGTCCAATATTATTATCCAGTAAATCAAACTGATTACAATCAGCAATTCCTGCAACTCAATACCGCTGCAAATGATACAATACAATACTCAAACCCTAACCCTTGGCTGCCTTTTATCAAGCCTTTTTGTCGATTACAAAAATTAGGGTTTTCTTATGTCGGTCATAAAAAATAGGATTTTTTAAGTCGGCCCTAAAAAAAATTTCTCGGGGGCTACCGCCCCCGAACCCCGGCGAGGATACATGGCTAGTGTACAGTACTTTCCTGATCAGTCGCCACCTACCAACACCGCAATGGATACAAAGTACAATGCATCTAGTCATGATGCATCCTTTTAACCAATTTCAACCTTTTTTGAGTTCTTCTTTGTATGTATGAATTGTATAATCTCACATACAATGCTTGAAATATACAACAATTAAACTTCATTTCATAATCGTTTGGTTCCGTGACATGCATATAGCCTTGTATATCATCTTGTATGTATCCTCGGCCAAACTAAAATTCATCCGATGGACTTGACCAACTATTCATTTGAACCCTTAACTCTATCAGGTCTAGTTCTATGAAGAGTCTTGAGGTCCAGTTCTCCATGCTTATTGGTGCAAGCCCCACTAAAGCACACTTCTTCAATCGGGGAGACTTTAGAGTATTAGAAACTCCTTGTTTTTTTCTTTCTGACGATAAATCTCCTGCCAATGACTGGTAGTCCCCTTCATTCCATTAGATGCTTCGGTGAGAGTCCTACCGTTCTCCACCTTTGGCATGACTTACATTGTCAGGAGGGCTTGAAGAGTTTTCATTGATAGTGTTTTCCTATGCCGATCTAATTAATATGATTTAACAAGCAACAACATTTTCTATGATGGGTTAGAATTTAGTTTGTATGGGATATCTTGGCCTATCAACTTTATCTAGAAAAATGATTGATCACTTACTTGTGCCCACAGGTAGATATATATAATACAGTTTATATATCTAGTTGCTGGCATTAGTAGTGGATCAACCAACCAGAATGGGATGTCCCACATAATCTGGATTTTAGTTAACACTGAAACAAGTATGTTTGATTAATTTTGATAAGTTTGGCAACATTCTAGTATTTTCTCTTCCTTCTCGGGCAAAGATTTTTAAAGAACTAACAGATGTTAGCAGGAGAATGAATGTTATTCTTTTGTATAGCTAACATGCGAAAAGAAGTGGTAGCTTTCATGTGGTTTCAAGTTAAACAGGTATGCTGGTAGGAGCAAGATAGAAGATGCACCTTTAATGCTATAAGCCATGGAGGTCTTCCCAGGAGTTGAAGATCCTGAAGACATATAGCAAGGGGATATCAAAAGAAAGGCCATGTATAAGGGTGATGTCTATATTTGTATCTCAGCAATTGTATAAGAAAATATGTTTCCTTGATGGGCTTGACCCCATATAAATAAACAGTATGTACTCGACTGCTATAGTCCCAGGCTAGACTGGAGGTTTTCTTTGCTCTGTTCTTTCCTACCGGTGCCCGCACTGAACAGAGCTATATTTCCGCACTGAACAGAGCTATATTTTATAAGTGATTTTATATATTAATGGCTTCAGCCTTTTACCAATAAAAAAAAAAATGACTAAAATTTTCTTTAAAAAATGTTAGAAAATGGAACAAAAGAAAAGGGCTATATTTTTTTGTGTACTATTAGAAATAATTTCAACCAAAATTCTATAAGGTTTGAATCTTAATTAATTTATATAAAAAAAGTAGCAGTGCAATTTAATCAATAAAAAGTTTAACCAAAATTTTACACATGTTTTTAGGTTTGAATCTTAATTAATTTATATTAAAAAATTTAGTAGTGTAATTTAATAATAAAAAGTTTAAATTTGATTTGTTAATTAATTTGATAGGAAAGATATAAACCTTAAATAATTAAATAATTAACCAAAATTATGTTTGTAGCAAATAAAATAGTTTTAATGTGAAGTAAATAAAATAACTTCAAATTGATATCTCTAAATGTATTTAAGATATCTATATAGTTATGTTTAACAATAATGTAACCCAATTTATTAAAAATACCCTTTAAGTAATATATAGTAATATAATAGACACTATTTTTATTACTATAACCCTTTAATATAGTTATCTTTTATTTCATTTCAAAGATTCTTATGCCAACAAAGCTATGGAATTAAAAAAGAAATTTCAAAGTAACTATGAAAAATATATCCTAGACATACTTTAGATATATTTTTTTTAAATATAAATATACTAGTTAATATTATATTTGTTATGGATAGAGTTTCTATTTAATGATATGCTTCTAAAAAATAAAATATAAATATAAAGCACTAAATATTGTAGATTGGAATCTTTTAAATATATTTTATTCAAATAAATTAAATTAAATTCTAAGTATTTTATTTAAATATATTTTAAATCTTACCTACAAACCATTTTTTTAAAAATTATTTAAAAATAAAATTTTACTTCTATTTAAAAATATATATTTAATATATAATATTATAATAATTGTTAGATATATTATTATAATATATTACATATTTTTTACTTCAAGAAAGAATTAATAAATTAATATTTTATAATAAATGTTATTTGTTTTAAATCATGACTTACAATTTCAAATTCTTAACATAAATTGAGTATTTTAAAAAGATTTTATTCATCAATAAAAATCTATATTAAAATAAATATAATAGAAACATGCCATAATATGCTTCTACATAATAAAATAAATACTAAATATTTTATTTAAATATATTTTAAATCTTACCTACAAACCATTTAAAAAATAAATAAGTGTTAGATATATTATTATAATATATTACATATTTTTTACTTCAAGAAAGAATTAATATTTTATAATAAATGTTATTTGTTTTACTTAACACAAAGTGCTTTAAAAATATTTTATTCATCAATGCAAATCTATATTAAAACAAGTGTCACGTAGTGGCCTGCCTTGTAGTGTTGTTATTATAGTATTTGTTTAGTTGTAATATTTTTTTTTATTAGGTATTGGTTGTATATAGTATTTGTTTAGTTGTAATTTTTTTTTGTTCATTAGGTATTAGTTGTATAGACAAATTGCATTCCAATAATTGAAAAATTATTTTTGAAGAGTGTTGAAATGTCTTGGGTAAATAAAATTGAAATTTCAAAAATAATCTAATTTGGTAAAAATAAAATAGGACTAAAATATTTCCTTAACTATAAAACTAAAATTTACAAAGCCTATTAAATGACACAAATATTTCCTTAAAATGTAATAATACTAATACTTTTATAATTCAAAATGCATTAAAATATTGTAAGTTATAAGAATAAAATAAAAACTATAATAACATGGTGAAATATTTTTCATGATACTGTAGATTTTTAATTTTGAGTAAATAAAATTGAAATCCTAAATTTTTCACTCTTGAGTAAATAAAATTGAAATCCAAAAATAATCTAATTTCATAAAATAAAATGTGTAGAACCCTAACACTATTTGGGTGTGGAGAGATTTGAAATGTTTGCCTAAGATATTAAAATGTAATAATATTGAGTATTATAACAATTTAAAATGCATTAAAATATTGTAAGCTTGAAGAATAATTACACAATATAATAACAATAACATATTCATATTTAGATCACTATAGTAGTTTATCTTAGTCACTTAATTTTTTGTTTAAGTAATAATAGTAAGTACTTTTAGAGAACATGATTTTAATTAATCTAATATTGTGGTTTAGTAATAATTTTTTAGAATTGTTTATCATTTCAAATCTATAACTATTATATTATATTTTCAGAATAAGGAAAAATTTATGTGAACTCGTTTTGAAATGTCTTGGGTAAATAAAATTGAAATCTCAAAAATAATTTAAAAAAAAAAAATAAAGTAGCACTAAAATAATTACTTAGCTATAAAACTAAACTTTACAAAGCCTATTAAATAACACAAATATTTCCTTAACTATAAAACTAAGCTTTTTGTTGCACTCTCTAAGAATCCGTAGAGAAGAGATCATTTTTTTTTGCCAATGACAATACAGATAAATCATTTTTCAATAATTTTTTGTTAAAAATTTATCATTTTGACATAGGAAAAGTACAAATTTAAATCAAATTTGCCTAACAAGAAAAATAATCCTATATTTTTATTGGCTTACAATCAATAGATTAATAACTAGATAAGTGTGAACTCATTACAATAGTACTTCTGAAGGCATGTACTAATAAATATAATAGAAACATGCCATATTAAAATCAAGATGGCTACAAATTAGGGTCCACTAAGTACCAATTTAGAAAATTAATAAAACTTCCCTAAAGAAAACAAAGGCATATAAAATCATTTCTTTACACTACTTTTTCATTTCATTTCAATTTGTTTTTGCTACACAATTTTTTGTTGAGATGAGGTGAATTTCTTAGACCTCGTTTGGATTTACTCCTTTTTTCTTGATTGTTTTGATTGATTTTGATTTTTTTCCTTGATCTTTCTCCTAATCTTTCTTAGTGTTGGTTCTATGATCTTGTTTTGTTGCAGGTTTGGTGTCTTAGTGTTAGTTCTATGATCTTGTTTTGTTGCAGGTTTGGGGTTTGCAATGTGCTGGATGTGGAAAGTCTTAAGGATCCGTTGTATGGATCTGGTCTCTTATGCAAAAAAATATGAAACGAGTTTTCATTTATTTAAAATTGTCTCAAACAAATAAAATTAGAAATATAATAATTTATCCTATTTTATATAAAAATAATAATATATAATATAAAATAATATATATTTTGGAGTTTCACATATAGTTACTTAAAAAGTTAAAAGGAGTTTAAAAATAACCCCATTTAGATAATAGAAATAACAGAAATAAATTGTAAATATAGAAAACCCCATTGTTAAACATAAATTTATGTCTATTATGTTTAATAATAATGTAACGCCATTTATTAAAAATAACCCTTTAAGCAACATATAGTAACATAATATAATAGACACTATTTTTATTTTATAACCCTTTAATATAGTTATTTTTTATTTAATTTCAAAAATTGTTAATATTATATTTGTTATGGATAAATAATAAAATTTAAAGCACTAAATATTTTAGATTGGAATTTTTTAAATATAGTTTATTGAATTAAATAAATTAAATTAAATTCTAAATATTTTATTTAAATATATTTTAAATCTTTCCTAGAAACCATTTTATAAAAATATATTTAAAAATAGAATTTTACTTCTATTTAAAAAATATTAAATATATAATATTATAATAAATGTTAGATATATTATTATAATATATTATATATTTTTTAGTTCAAGAAAGAATTGAAATTTTATTAACATATATTGAGTACTTTTAAAAGATTTAATTCATCAATGCAAATCTATATTAAAAGAAATATAATAGAAACATGCCATAATGTTAGCTACAAATTAGGGGTCCACTAAATACCAATTTATAAAATTAATAAAACTTCCCTACAAGAATAAAGGCATATAAAATTATTTTTTTACACTACTTTTCATTTTATTTCAATTTGTTTTTGCTACACAATTTTAAAACCAAGAGAAATTATACCACTTTTTAGCATCATGCCTCAAACAAAACTTAGTCACAAGATTCTTTGGGAGTTTATAGTAGATCATGAAAATAATCTATAGTAGGTACTAGAGATTAATAGATAGAAAGAAAAGAGATGGAATTGAAATAGCTAATGAATACGATGTTGGGTTGGATCTATTTGAGGGATTGAGCATTTGGAGAAGTATTGCAGGGTTTTTGAAGACCTTGGTAGTAGATGTGGTAAAAAGAGTATTATATTCCAATGGATATAGGAACTAAAACAAGGTCAGAATTTAGTTGTTCAAACCAAGCATGTCTATGCAATTTTTGAATAGTTGTTCAAGAATGATAATTATTTTGAAGAAGGAAATGGCCTTTTTGGTTCTCCAAAGGAGGGACATTTCACAGAAATACGATTGGATCAAGAAATTAAATAGAACCAGGGAAGATGGCTGAAATTATGTTCTTGTCATGAAGAATAAAGGACTAGATGATGTGCAAAAATATTTTAGAAATGCAGAACTAGAGAAAGCTACCAAGGTGGATAATAAGAGGTTTTATAATGTAAAATGATGCAAAAACTATGCTTTTTGTTACTTGAGGGATGTAGATTTAGGAGGAGATTTGTATGTTGCAAAGATAGATTCCTAATGAAAATGCGCTAATTGTTTTCAAAGAGGTAGAGGAATTCATTTTAACATTGTGTGCAAAATTGGAGAGAAGTGCAGATTTGAAAATGTTTCAAATCAAGGAGGGAATTTATTTTAAATCAAGAAGTCAAAGTTGAGTCACCCATGACTTTCAAATTTTCTTTTCATTTGTCATCTTGTGATTATTTTGGACAGAATGACTCTTGGCCTCCCATTCAAAAGTGGTGTAGGGGCACCTAGTTACTTTAACTAATTTCATGTTCTTTTTGATATTTTGGTGTTGTATAAGGTCCAAGCAATCAATTGTAAGGCCTAGTGCCATGTGTGAGTCCGAGTGGAATAGGACAAGTCGTAGAGTCTGGTAGTGGAAGAGCAAACACATTGTAACTGAATGGGTTGACAGTTGCAGAATGGTTGGCATTCCCACCGATGCAAACTCTCATGAACAAGAACATGTATAAATAGTTCATTGAACAAAAGGAAGAGAGTAGAGAAGAAGAGTAGTACAGTAATTGTGTGGTTTTTTTTTGGTAGAACAACAGTGAGAAAATAGAAGAGTTTTTTTCAGTGTAGAAGTTCCCAAAATAAATAAAAGATCCTATTTTGTTTTGTGTTCTTTCACCATGTCACTGTAATTAGTTTCCATTTTGTCATTCGGATGGATTACTAAGCCATTTCACCAACGAGATTTCTTCGAAATTGGTGGAATGGGTCTGTCTGTACAGTTTGTGCTTTTTTTGGTTTTTATTTATGTTCAGTGTTGGGATCGAGTGTGGGATGTGTTAGTCGAGCCTGCATTTCTATGTGCTAAGGCTTAGTCAAAAATTAGACGAAGTGAAGTTTTGCCTAAGTGTTTGAGTATTATCGGCGAGACTGGGGGTTATCGGCAGAAGTAGTATTTTGCCCAAAGAATAGTCAAGTTGACCAAGTGCATCGGCGTAAGATTTGTGTTGCTACACCAAATATACATTTCGTGTGTATCTCGCAAAAGTATGTTGAGTGTGCATATTGCAGAGACATATTGAGAATGTATGTTGCGAATGTACACTGAGAAGATACATTGGATCGGATACAAGGGGTGACAGGCCATATCGGTGAAACTAGGTTGGAGATACATTAGATTACCCGTGATAGTAGGTCAACTAATGCAGAACCTCACCGATGATTAATGTCTCACCAAAGCGTCAAGAGGAAACAGGGTGTCGGTAGACCTTAGTCAGGCTTCGCCGATAGTGACTTGTCTGGCCAAAGACAAAGGCCAGTGTTAAGCATATCAGGAAGAGGTGTGGACCGGCGGAAGAGTTTTAAGTTACACCAACAGAGTAGGTCTTGGCAAAGGGTTGCTAAAGCTGACTAAACATTAATTTGAAATTGAAGACCAGTTTTGTGAAGGAGGTTTCAATTGCTTGAATTCCACTATGCTCTCTACATCATTTTGGTATTAGAGCTTTGGATGTTCTATGAATGCTTATATCAGATAGAGAGAGTGAAGGAGAGGCTAGTGCCATGCCTCCAAAGGGGATGATAGCAGAAGTGCTTAAGAAGTTCCAAGAGATGGAAGAAATGATCAAGGTTGGAGTCAAGGAAACACTCTAGGCTGAGTGGAAGGCACTGAAGATAGGAAAGAAATCAGATGGTGAATCTGATGAAGAAGAAGAAGATGGGGAAGAGGAAACAACCCAAGAATAGGCAGATATATCTGCAGACTAGAAACAATTTCTAGAGGCCATAAAATCACTTGGTAAGGAGTCGTCTAAGGTAAAAATGGAGATTCCAATGTTTAGTGGAAAGATGGACACAGAAGAAGTCATTGAATGGGTTAAGGCTTTGAACAATTACTTCAAGTACAAGGAGGTACCAGAGAATAAAATAGTCAAGTTTGCAAAGACAAAATTGAAAGGTGCTATGCTCACATTGTGGAACTACACCCAGGGAGAAAGGGTAAAGAGTGGAAAGAGCATGATCTCATCCTAGAGTCAGATGGTAGAGAGGATCAAGGCTCAATTCCTACCAGTGGATTATGAAGTGCAAATATATAGGAAAATGAAGAATCTTAGACAGATTGATATGGATGTATCCACCTATACAGAGGAATTTCACAAATTGTCTCTAAGGTGTGGACTTGCTGAGGATGAGAAAGGAAGAGTTGCCAGATATATTAATGGCCTAAAATATAGTATACAAGATGAGACTACCATCTTGACACTAGAAACCGTGGACAAGTGTTTCCAAGTGGCATTGAGAGTAGAAGATAAATTGAAAAGAAAAGGAGAACAATAGAATAGAGGTAGAGGTGGAAGGAACTTCAGAGGCAAAAATAGCTTTGGTGGAAGAAATTAGTTCTAGAAGAATCAAGGGGAGTCCAGTCAGCAAGAACATAATGGAGAATCTAGTTCCAGAGGGGGTTTCAAAGACAGATTTGGTGGACCAGGCAGAGGTCCTAATGTCTTCATGGGAAGATGTTATAATTGTAACCAAATTGGGCACATAGTAGGCAAGTGTCCAGAGAAAGCCTCAAGCTCTCATGGAGGAGAGAGAAGGAGCTAGTTGATTTAGGAAGAAGATTGTCAGAGTGTGACTTCACCTATGGGAAGCACATCTCCAACACAAGATGGAGAGAATCTCATGATGAGAAGGACAATGCTAAAAGTGCCACAGAACAAGGAACCACCCTAGAGGAAGACACTATTCAGAACTCTATGTAAAGTTTCTGACAAAAGGTGTAAGGTAATTGTTGATTTTGGCTCAACTAAAAATTTAGTTTCAGTAGAAATGGTAGAGAAATTGAATTTGAAAAGATTGCCACATGTTAGTCCATACAAAGTGTCTTGGCTGAACAAAGGGCAATAAGTTTTGGTTGATGAACAAGCTTGGGTAGAATTTCAGATTAGGGAATATGGGGATAAACTTTTGTGTGATATAATTCCCATGGATGCATGCCATTTACTATTAGGAAGACCTTGGCAGTATGATGTACAAGCCCAGCATGATGGTAAATTCAATTTCTTTGTTATCACCTAGAATGGTAGACAGTATAAGATGGATCCTTTACCAGAAGAGGATGTAGACAAGAATGTAGGATCAAGTGTCATGTTAGTAAGTGGGAAAGGGTTTCTCCATACTCTAAAAGAAGAGGGAACCCAGGGGTATGCTCTAATTTTGAAACCTAAAGACAATTCTGATTTGTTTAAAAATAGCAAGGAAAAAGTCCCTAAGGAAGTGTAGGAATTGTTAGACAAGTATAAGAGTATCATGGTGGAGGATATGCCCAATACCCTACCCCCTGTGAGAGACGTAAGTCATCAGATTGACTTCATCCTAGGATCCACATTGCCAAATAAACTAGCCTATAAAATGACACCTTCTCAGAATGAGGAAATTGCTAAACAAGTGCAAGAATTGTTGGATAGGGGCTTGGTGAAGAAAAGTCTTAGTCCATGTATTGTACCCACAGTTTTAGCTCCCAAGAAGGATGCAAATGGAGGTTATGTACTGATTCAAGAGCCATAAATAAGATCACCATCAGATATAGGTTTCCTATGCCCAGAATAGAGGACCTCATGGATTGTTTGGGAGGAGCTCGGTACTTTTCTAAAATTGATCTCAAAAGTGGATACCATCAAATCAGGATTAGACAAGGGGATGAATGGAAGACAACCTTTAAGACTAATGAGGGTCTTTATGAATGGGTGGTGATGCCATTTGGACTATCCAATGCTCCAAGCACTTTCATGCGTCTAATGAATGACATATTGAAAGATTTTATTGGCAAATTTGTTGTTGTCTATCTTGACAATATTTTGATTTTCAGCAGGACAAAGGAAGAACATTTGCAGCATTTGGAATAGGTGTTGAAGAAGCTGCATGAGGAGAAACTGATGATCAAAATGGAGAAGTGTGTCTTCATGAAGGAAGAACTCACATACCTTGGATTTGTGATATCCCAAGGTAATTTGAAAATGGATCTAGAAAAGGTAAATGCTATTATGTCTTGGCCAGCACCTACAATAGTAAGTGATGTGAGAAGTTTTCATGGGTTGGCAACTTTTTATAGGAAAATCATAAGAGGATTTAGTCATGTTTGTGCACCCATTCTGGATTCCATAAAAGGAGGACAGAAATGTAAGTTTGTTTGGAATAGAGTAGCTAATGAGTCTTTTGAGATTCTCAAACAAAAAATAGCAAAGAAACCCATTTTTCTTTTGTCTGATTTTAATAAGTTGTTTACTGTAGAATGTGATGCCAGTAACCTTGCCATTGGTGTTGTCCTAAGTCAGGAAGGTAGACCTGTTGCTTTCTTTAGTGAAAAGTTGAATGATGGTAAAAGAAAGCATTCCACATATGATCTAGAATTGTATACAATGGTGCAAGCATTGAAAAAATGGAGACATTATATCTTGCCCAAGGAATTCATTACTGACAATCATGGTTTGAGTTTTTTGAATTTGCAGGAGAAGCTAAACCATAGGCATATGAAGTGGGTTGAACAGCTCCAGGCATATACTTTTTCCATCAAACATAAGAAGGGACAAGCTAACAAGGTGGCAGATGCTCTGAGCAGAAGAGTGTGCACTATACAAGAAATCTAGTTGCAAAGTGTGGGAGTGGATTCTCTCAAGAATATGTACCAGGATGATGAGGACTTCAAGGAGATATATGTAGTTTGTTCACAATTTTCAGATTCCTATCATTCTAATTTTTCTGAATTTTTGCTACAGCAGGGGTTACTATTTAAGGGCAACCAATTGTGTGTGCTTAGGTGTTCCATGAGGGAGAACATCATAAAAGAGAAACATTGTGGTAGTCTTGGAGGTCATTTTGGACTAGACAAGACATTGGAGCAAGTGAAAAGGCTTTACTTTTGGCCTAAGATGAAAATAGATATCAGAAAATTTGTAGACTGTTGTCACATTTGCCAGAGAGCCAAAGGGACTTCATCAAATTTAGGTCTCTATCAACCACTTCCAATTCTGCAAAGGACATGGGAGTGCATTAGTATGGATTTTGTTTTGGGTCTTCCCCGGACTCAAAGAGGATTGGATAGTGTGTTTGTGGTTGTTGATAGGTTTAGTAAAATGGCTCATTTTATGCCATGTAAATGTACTAATGATGCTTCACACATTGCTGGTCTGTTCTTTAAAGAAATAGTTCAAATTCATGGTTTGCCATTGAATATTGTCACTGACAGAGATCCCAAGTTTGTGGGACATTTTGGTGCACTTTGTGGAAGAAATTGGGCACCCAATTGTCTTTCACATCTGCATATCACCCTTAGACGGATGGACAAACTGAGGTGGTGAACAGATCACTGGGTAATCTTTTGAGGTGTTTGATTAAACATGGAGAAGCATGGGATATGGTCATCCCACAAGAAGAATTTGCATATAATGACTTTGTCAATCGGAGCACAGGAAAGAGTCCTTTCGAAGTTTTACATGGGATTCACCCAAGGGGAATTTTGGAGTTGAGAGATCTCCAGAACATGGAGAAAAGGAGTGCACAAGGAGAAGATTTTGCAGTCAGCATGAAGGATATCCATGACGCTGTAAGGGAAACTATCTAGAAGAACACAGGGAAATACAAGGAGAGAAATGATCAGAAGAAAAGGGATGTCCAATACAAAGTTGGGGATCTGGTAATGGCATATCTGAAGAAAGAGAGACTTCCGAAGGGGCAACCCATGAAGCTTCTTATGAAGAAAATAGGTCCATTGAAGATTATACACAAGTTTGGGCCTAATGCATTCAAAATTGAACTTCCTCCAAGATTAGCAATATTGCCCATTTTCAATGTGTCTGACTTGTTTCCATTCAAAGGAGACAATGTTACTAGTTCAGATGTGATAGAAGTAGGGGATGCAAAATGGATTTCTAATCTTCCACCGAGTCAGCCAGTACAACTAGAATGTATTTTGGACACAAAGGTTCAGAAGAAGACCCGACATAAGACCTACAAGCAGTATTTGGTCAAATGGCGTAGTTTACCTAATGAGGATACAACCTAGATGAGCGAGGAGGACATCATCAAACATGGGGTTACTATTTTAGATTTGGTTCCTCAAGGGACTTGAGTTCTTTTGAGCCCCGAGAGTATGGTGCAGGGGCACCTAGTTACTTTAACTAATTTCATGTTCTTTTTGATATTTTGGTGTTGTATAAGGTCCAAGTGACCAATTGTAAGGCCTAGTGCCATGTGTGAGTCCGAGTGGAATAGGACAAGTCATAGAGTCTAGAAGTGGAAGAGAAAATGCATTGTAACTGAATGGGTTAACAGTTGGCATTCCAACCGATGCAAACTGTCATGAACAAGAACATGTATAAATAGTTCAGTGAATAGAAGGAAGAGAGTAGAGAAGAAGAGTAGTATAGTAATTGTGTGGTTTTGTTTTGGTAGAACAACAGTGAGAAAATAGAAGAGTTGTTTTCAGTGTAGAAGTTCCCAAAATAAATAAAAGATCCTATTTCATTTTGTGTTCTTTCACCATGTCACTATAATTAGTTTCCATTTTGTCATTCGGATGGATTACTGAGCCATTCCACTAATGATATTTCTTTGACATCAATGGAATGGGTCTGTCTTTATAGTTTGTGTTTTTTTTGGTTTTTGTTTATGTTCAGTGTTGGGATCAGGCGTGGGATGTGTTAGTCGAGCCTAGCATTTCTATGTGCTAGGGCTTAGTAAAAAATTAGGCGAAGTGAAGTTTTACGTAAGTGTTGGAGTATCATCGGCAAGACTGGGGGTTATTGGCAGTAGTAGTCTACCCAAAGAATAGTTGGGCTGACCAAGTGCATTAGCGTAAGATTTGTGTTGCTGCACCGAATATACATTTCATGTGTATCTCGCAAAAGTATGTTGAGTGTGCATATTGCAGAGACATTGAGAATGTATGTTGCGAAACATTGAGAAGATACATTGGATTGGATACAAGGGGTGACTAGTCGTATCAGTGAAACCGAGTTGGAGATACATTAGATTACTGGTGATAGCAGGTCAACTAATGCAGAACCTCACCAATGATTAATGTCTCACCGAAGCGTCAGGAGGAAACATGGTGTCAGCAGACCTTAGTCAGGCTTTGCCGATAATGACTTGTCTAGCCAAAGACAAAGCTCGGTGTTAAGCATATCTAGAAGAGGTGTGGATCAGCGGAAGAGTTTTAAGTTACGCTAATAGAGTAGGTTTTGGCGAAGGGTTTCTAAAGTCGACTAAACAATAATTTGAAATTGAAGCCCAGTGTTGTGAAGGAGGTTTCAATTGCTTGTCTTCCACTATGCTCTCTGCATCAAAAAGTATCTTTTTAAACTCATTTGTAACTCATTTAAAAGGATGGGAAATCTTGTTGGGATTTGGAACTGCTGAAATTTAATGAAAATCATCAATTTTTTCCTATTATTTTGTCAATTTTGTTTCATTCAATATTTTTTCCCAGCCCTTAAATCTACAGTATTTCTATTTTTCTCATTTGTTTAGTTGAATGTGTTGAATACAAAGAATACTAAGAGTGGGAGGGGGGGTGAATCAGTATTCTAAAAAACTTTTCATTCACACATTTATTAATCCATTTACCAAATTCAATAACATGAAAGCAAACATAAGAAGAGCATCCACAAATTCATAACACATAGACCACAGGATTTTACGTGGAAAACCCAAAAAGAGAAAAACCATAGTGACTGTTAGCTCACAATATATTATGATTGCAATATCAAATTACACTTAGGGTTCATTGCCCAAGGACTCACTGTCTAGAGAAGTGCTTACTGCAATAGGCTCACTACCAAATAGAAGAGAAGATAGAAGAAGGATTGACTCACTACCAAGAGATGACTGCTATATGTGCATCTTCAAAATGCTGTGGTTCAATACCAATTTCTCAGTATATAGATTCAAAGGACTTCATGTTGTCTGCCCTTATTTGTTGCTCTACTTCACATATACTTCTGTCCTTCTGCCTTTACTGCCCTTTTTCTAATCACAGAACTGCCTTAGGTTGCACAATCATGGAATTCCCATTCTATCCACACACTTTCACACCTCCAACATCGAAATCCATCGAGTATATATATCCGCAACAAGATTCATCTCACAATCAAGTTGACAAGCTAGATAAGAAACGTGTATACAAGTGTTATACCTTGTCATCTTGATCTTCTGCACAAACAGGAATGCAGACCCAAATAAACATATAATAGTCTTCATATGAGTTAGCATGAATCATTCAACCACTTGGATTAATTCTTCAAACAATATATCCTCACCGCATATAGATCTAACTCGCCTGTTAGCTTATTTCTTAAGTGCACACTTGACCAGTTTAACTATCATACCAAAACTTCCAATGCAGACCATATGAGACTCTGAAAATAATAGACAACATTCATTATTGATATCAAAGCATACCTTCAGAACTGTAAATCAAAATATTCAATAGTGGAGGAATGCGGACCCTTTTGCTATGGCAATGTGCATTGTTTATGTCTTGACTCTGTTCATTTAGACTTAAACATTTCACCTTATGACTTTCAGAGGAAGTCAAAACTTGAATACTGGAACATATGATCACTAAATAGCTATGAATAACATACCTGAACCGCATATAAAGATCTTCAACTATGGAGCCATATTAACCCAATCTCTGTCACTTACTTAGTAACTGCCCATACTTAGTCATTTTAGGCTTCTGAACTAGAATCCTTTGAAGACTTGTTGTCAAACCAAATTGATCTATCAGAGCAAAGTCTCTTTTCCTTATTGGTGGAATATCCTTGCCTTGTTGCCATTAATGACAACATTCAATCATTCATTAGAGTAGTGTCTCTTTCCAACAATCTCCCCCTTTGGCATCGATGGCAACACTTAGTGAAAAATGCTTATCTGCTCCCCCTTTCTATGTTCACTTTATTTTTCTTCTCCCCCTTAGGTATTTGCCCATTTTTCACTAGTTCTTTTCTACCCATTTGACATCAATGGAAAAGGTGTATGTGTAAATATCAAAATTGAATCAAAGTTTCAAGATTGTCAAATTCTTTCACATATGTACAGGTATAATTTGTCAAATTTGTTAGTTGCATGAGAAAGGATATCATTGTACACAATCTTTAATTGTGTTAACTCTCCAACCCACCTATTTTTAGCACTATTCAAAATTTGGATGTTCTCATTTACTTGGAATACCAGATCTTTTGCCTTATGTACACTAATTGGCATGTCAGTTATTTCCTGAACCTTTAAGTATTCTGTAGCTAGACTTGTCATGAACTCAATTTTAGGGCTTATCATTCTTCTCACTTGGTACATTCTATTTTTCATTTCTTCCTATCTACTAAGTAGATTAGTTATGTTGTTTTGAGTATTTACATCTTGTATTTCTGGATGTTGTTGATAGAGTCAACTGCTAGATCAAAGGTCTTGGAAATATTTTCTAGTTAATGCTCCATGTTTTGACCTTCTCTTCTATTTCATTAGTGGTCTCAGGCCATGACAAACAAAATTTGTATATATCATAGGCTTTCTTGATTGCATTCTCCATATTCTTGATACTACTTTCTAACAAAATTTTGTCAATGTCTAACTTGGTTTTTAACTCTACTAATCTTTCATCTTCAAATTCCTTTCTAACATTAATGTCGACACACTTTTCAAAGGATTCAAAATGAGTACTTATGGAATTTATTAGACCTTTGAGCTGATCAGTTGATCACACTGATGTATCTTTTGGGTATGAGGGCATCAGCTTCTCCAAAATACTAGATGCTTCATCAATGAGTTCATTGTCATGTGTATGTGTTTTCAACATTTCTTCTTGAGCCTTAGCTTGCACAATTGATACCAATTTAAATTTCTACATAGGAGATATAGAATCCAGATTTATTAGTCCTTGTAGAAACTCGTGTAAATCTAAGATCTATGTTCTTTGTTGCTTTTCCAAAAAAATCTAGCATAGTCAATTAGAACTTGATTTGCAGCAGTGTCTCTTGCCAATTTTTCTCCACTAAGTGTAACTTTCTTTCTTTTCTTCTCTTCTTCTGGCTTTTCTTTCTCTACTTCAGTGGTGGCTCCTACAATGTATGAGGTCCTTGTTCCTTTTTGGGGGCTAGATGCAAGTTTTTCCATTTCAAATCTCTCATCTTTCCTTTCTAGAGTATTTGATGTCCATTCTATTGGAGCACTTATGGAATTTGATCCTCCTACTTTTGTTTTTGCCTCACTTATTTGTTCATCTGATGTTTACTCTAATTGCTCATGTTCCATAGACATTCTAGAGGATAATTCTATGAATGTCCCAAATATATCTTGTTTGAGATCTTTCAGTTTTCTGAGTAGTACATCAGCTAATTCAATCAAAACATCTTCTGCAACTTCATACCCTACTGCAGGGACCCATATAGTTCTTAGTTCCACAACTTCCATGAAGCATTTGTCTTTGTCTACCATGAATACAATGTCCTTTTCATACTTCATCACTACATTTTTAGGTATCCGGACTCTACATAAAATTTTCCTTTGAAAGTTCTTGAAGTATCCCCATAAGATTTAATTATGCTTGTCTACATTTCCCAAACTCTACAAGTGATTTCTTATTTGAGTGGCTATTGGTGTGTGATTGAGCCAGGTAATGGTTCCTAAGCCTGGTATCTCTCTCAGGAAGTAGAAGAGTAGATAAGTGATCAATGTTCCATATTTGAAAGGATGATTAGTCTCTTTTGTTCTTTTCAAGTTCTCCATTAGTTCACTATGGAGAAATTCACATGTCATAATCTATATTATATTTTATCATGTCATATGCTGTGTATATATTTGGTGCAGATGCAGAATTTTCCCTGTTGGAAAAGTATATTTTGTATCCAATAGTCATTGATGCAAATCTGATGACTGGATCCTTAATATCATTTACCATGAGGGCTTTCTTATCAAATTTCGCTCTTGTTAGCTGCATTACCACATTGTTCTTTATTTTTATTACACCTGGTGATGGAACCATGAAAATTTTTCCTTGTTTCAGGTTGTTTTGTTCCCTGCTTTATGTCACCTAGTTACAAGATTTCCATGATTAGGGTTCTTCTACTAAAAAAATGTTCTAAGTAACCCAACTCTGTCAAAAACCCTAAACCCTTATAGAATGAGGTCGATAGCTGCACTCGATATAATTCTTTGGTGACTGCCTATTCCCTTCACAATCCCTTTAAGCTCACTTTTCATGTTGCTCCTCAACGTTGTTTACTGACTCCTCACCAAGCAAATACCGTCTATACCCTGCACCAAAAACAAACCTAATATTAAAGAGAAAATCTACCCAATTGGTCACCCTTCATCTAGATGGCAAAAGATTGTATACCCATCAAAGACCAGTCCTACTAACTAGTTTTGTGTAAGTGGCACATGTGAATTCATTTTTGCAATTCCACCCACGATGAATTGAAAAGGAAATTGGCCTTGGCAGAAACATGGAAAAGGTGACAACTAGCTACAGACAATCCCAGGTGACAAGAAGGTGGGTCCCAGGTGCTATATATCAGTTTTGTCTCAATTCTAACATTCCACCATATTCCATCAAAAGGTTTTCTAAGCGACCACGGAATCACAGAATTCAGATGTGTGACTTTCTTAAAGTGATGGGACTCTTATATTAAATGCATATCTTATACATGGCATCAAATGTGACTGTTTCAAGAGATGCTCTACTCAAAGTACAATGATCCAATGATTATTTGTCATTCCATTGAGATCATATCTCTAACCACATCCTTCATACGCAAAATGGCAAGTGTTATCTTAACTACATTGCAAAGGGAATTTTTTCTCAGGATCACAGTTGGAAAGGGATGTCCAAGTGGCATGTTACTATTGAATCAAGCAGGCAGTAAGGTCTAACCTGGAAAAGAGGTCAAATTAGCACTATCAAAATATAGCAGCTGGGATCTAGATTAATGGCCTAAATTCAAAATCATGTTAGAAGGATTCGTTGGCACTAAACCTAGCTAAGTTGCATATCAAAGCATTAACTACTCAAGCGTGTGCAGGGTCTTCATCATCACCTCTTCTGAAGAATTTAGTAATAGAATGATTTGTCTTATGCAAGCTTGACCCTTGGAAATCTATGCCTTTACCAGGAATGACATTTCATCTGCTGTGTGATGAAATTGGATATGATGATAGTGCTTAAGTGGGAAAACCACCACACCTGATCTGGCCAAATTCAATACAAGAAGTGATGTTTTCAAGTTATGCAGAATTATGAAGTCTTGTCTTTCTATTCAATTATGGCAATCTTTGATAGATTTCCATTTATGGAAAAAATGTACCGAAGTGACTGAAAATTAATATACCACAGATGGGCAGATGTATGCTTACATCCCTAAATTTCAATAAAAAGGCAAGTGTTGATGTTGCAATTCATACTATCTAAAGATATTCTGACAGTATGGCTTTCCCTGCTCTTATGTGTTCTATCTGCTCCCCTGTTCTTTAGGATTTTCTTCCTTGTCTCATGTCTCTCGATCTGTCCCTACAGAATTAGAAAGACTTGGAATTATCTCTTCTAGAATAGGTGTTGTAGGGAAAATTAGAGATTAGCAGCAGCGTCCATTGTAACGCTGTGATTTCTTCTCCCTTTTCTTATCTCATCTGATGGTGGGTTCTGAGGGGTATTCTTCCTTCTCTTGTAGTTCCTTATTTCTATGAGTTGGCAAATTCCCTTCTAAAGTAGAGAAGCTTCTTAGCTTCCTCTACCCCTCCCTTACACCTAATTTTCCTAACAGAGCATTAACTCTAGGTGTAAGGAGATTGTCCCTCAGGAAGAAACAAATAAGAGATTGGAGGAGAATTATTGTTGTTGCTATTGTTCTCTTGGCTTAGCTTCTAGTACTTTTGAGGCAGGCCTGGTGTAGATTCCCCAAGTTTCTTCTCAATTGAAGTTGCATGAAACTTCGAGACTTGGAGGGTGAAATCTCACTTGTGCAATGGAACCTGGAAATAGTGAAGGAGATTTTGTCATCTTGGGTCTCCTTTCAATGTTGTTCATTACATGTTTTCTCATCTTTTGGTGTGCAGTTTGGAAGGGTAGAATAGTAAGTGCTCTTATTAAAAACATTGGTAGTATTTGAGGAGTGCCTAGCTCTAACGACCTCTAGTAATACATCCATCATCAAAAGCCTTACTCCATTCTCTACCAAAAGTGGCAGAACACATAGTTATGGAGCAGTTGCACCAACCTCTTCAGGTGCATCTGTTGGATAGAAAAATATTGTAACTTCTTTTGTCATAAGCCTGAAGCTTGTTTCTCCCTTCCATCTATAAAAAGGAGTTTAGGGCTTATGAGAAGATATGGGTTTGAGGTCATATTTTCTAGTATTAGTCTGAGATAGGGATCAATGTAGTCAGGGAGGAGTTGTAAATAAGTTTGTTTCCTGCTATAGAATTTTAGTTTTCCAATTTGAGTCTCTTTTGGTTTCTTGATTGAATATTTGAAAGCTATGATGCAAGTTGCTGAACAATTTATTTTATAGATTTTGAGTTTTGAAATACACTGTCTCCTACTTCATGTATATAGTTTCATATTATGAATATATATTTTGTTGAAGAATCATCTTTATTCATTAACACAGTCTTTCCTCTACTGGCATATTTCTCTTATGACCTTTACTCAAGGAGTAATGTAAAAATTGCTATTAGAAATTATCAGATATGATTCAGGAATATAGAGATAATTAAGTATGGTTGATTTCAAAGCTAGTAAAAGTATTTCTAATGTATGGCATTGTTGTACCTTTACAATAAACTAAAGTTTCCTACATCATTGTCTATTTAAGTTTCATCATTTTGACCTTTTTGACTCCTTGGCCCTTGGAAAGGCACTAATCTATTTCATGGATACTATACTAAACTTACGCCCCTCTGGTTATCCTCAAAGTATTTTCAATCCAAATATTTGCCTTTCTAGAAATAGGCTTTTTAGGATATTTATATTGATTGAGTTATGTCTTGCATGTTCCTCTACAAAGAATAAGATAGAAGTTTAAAGAATCTAGCCAATCCTCACTTTATCATACATTATTTTAAGCAACCTACAAGGAACATATCTATGATATAAACAAAGCTGACAATCTAATATCTCTAGAAAACCCCATCCCTTTTGAGTAGAACACTATTATCCCTGAGATAGGAAGACATTAGTTAAAAGAAATAGATAGAGAATTGGAGATAAGTCCATATTAAAATAGGAACACCCTCCTTGGTTTAAAAGAGCCTAAAGTGTAGAGGAAGAACAAGGGGACTGAGAAAAGGCCTCCTCCCCTTAAATCTCCTATTCGTTGGCCAATCCCTCAAGGCAGATTGATCATTAATAAGTGGCTGATTTTATAGGTTTGCTATGAGAATCGGGTTGGGAATTTAAAACAACCAACTGATTGGCAACTCTACTGGGGACCCTTTTAGGTAGAAGAGGTTGTGTCTTATCCAAAGAACATAAATCCCTTGCAAAAGGTGCCGATAGTTTATGAGATTTAAAAGGAGTTTATGTCCATTCAAAGTTTCCTCATGTTTTCTAACTTTATAGAGTTATATTCTCAAGCTAAGTGGTCTTTGATAAATGTGTTAGAAGGACAGAAGTCTATTGGATAATATTTCCTTTCAAAGAAAAGGATGGTGACTCTACCATAAATTTTCCATTTATAGTAATGATAGATGCAAGACTATTACATAAATTTTTATATGTCAGAGTATTCTATGTAACCCTACTGTGAAATAGGATTCAAAAGTTGGTCCTAAGAAGGAAATAATATATTCCTCTATAAAATAGAGGTGGCAACTCTATGAGAAAGGATCTGGTGAAGCAATATAGTATTATTGATTTTGCATAAAAATTAAGACAAAATCTACACCGGAAGCAAAAGGCTCTTTTTAGGTATTTTACCAAGCTTCAGAAAACATTCCTAGAAGTTTAGAAATGTATAAACAACAATCATATTTCTTTTGTCAAAGTGGGTTTGTCATGGAATGATGCGGGGCAATTAATTTCAATGGTATTTGGGGGTTTCCAAACCATATACCCAAGGAGGTTAGAAATCAGATAACTCAGTTCAACAACGACAGATCCAAAATAGCTAGTAGCCATTTACAATATTTTTGTGACTTAATGGGAGATTATGAAATAGATCATGAAGATGTAGTCATAAAATTTTTTGTTCAAACTTTTAAGGGAGAAGTTAGAGATTGGTTTTCATACTTACCCAGTCATTCTATCTTTTCTTGGCAAGATTTTAAGTTTGCTTTCATGGAGCAATTTGGGGAGAGAATAGATATGGGTATATTTGTTAATTTTAGATCAAAATGTAATTGTTTCTTACTTGATCACCTTTGGATGGTGAATCTACTGCTATATATATCTAATTGATTTTAAGAGTCATGACTATTCCAAGAGTCATGACTTTAGGCTTTGTTGTCACCTTGATTCGCACCATTGCTAAGTTGTAAAACATGGCAATCTGGAGAAACATGGGAATGATCTCGAAGTGTGGGACCTTGCAAACTGAGATCAAACCTCTGAATAAGGCTGACTTCCCTAACTGGTTATCACCTAAAATCTACTGGATTTGCAGAGGAAAAGGGAGAAGGAATGCTTTTTTAAAAATAAAAGATGAAATAGGAAAACTTAAAAATAAAGGGTGATTCACCAAGTTGAATAAAAGAATCTTTACAGAACTGAGAAAATGCACAACACAAGTAGATGTAGCCAGTAGATATACACAGATTCAGATGATTCTAGCAGAGGTGAGAAAAAAAATGGTTGAGAGGAACAAAAACGCCTATAGACAATCATATGCAGATTCACATTAAACTAAAAATTAGTAAAAAAGGTAAAATAACTTGCATATTGATGCAGAGGTAAACGCAACGGGAGCTTACTAACAGGAAGGAGGAGCCAATAATACAAACAGCATGTTAAAAATCCCTATCGGCTCAGCATCATCATCATATTTCCTACAAACACCAACAGCATCATCATGTTTCGGACGAGCACAATTACCCTCCTACCGACTACTATTCACTTCCTCCGTCTTTCGCCTATCATCATCATCATGATATTCAACTAGCGCAAACATCCTCCTGTTGCACTGTTCATCGGGCGCCAAACTCTATCGGCATCATCATGATATTCAACACTCCCTTCGTCAACAGGATATCAAATATCCGGTTGCTCCAAATATCCTGATGATGATCACCTTCAGCACCTTTCCTTCGATGCCCGATAGCCGACTATACAAACAACAGCATCATGATATCATTTATCCGGTTGTCTTGGAACATCTTGATGATGTTAACCCAACTTTCTGCCGAGGACTTCCACCGATGCCAAAACACTTAGCGACAGCAGGATAAACTCGCATAGAGTGATATCTCAATATCCTGATGACGATGACGTCATATCCTGATGACGATGACGTCACCCAATATCCTGATGACCTCTTCAACACTTAGCCAAAAATATGAACTTCCACTCCCGCATCCGATAGCGATATGCGGATGATGGGCACCCCCGAGAGATGATCCTGATGGCGATATATACACTGAGTATATATCTGACTTAAAACATCCTGATGCACTTGCAACATGCAAACTTCAATAGTTTCATGACCCGATCCTGATGGCGATGTGTTCGCAGATGACGATGCGATTCGCTCCGACTGGTAACACACATGCAGACTCCTGTATATCCGTCCGCTGCATGCAAACACTCAGAACCGCACAATTTCACAAAGACAATATGATGATTGGGTCGGATCACCTTCAAACCAAAATTTAACAGCTTATCTTTCTAGACCTAGCACATGAGGATGCTAGGCTGATTCACAGCATGCTCCTAACTGATCTCTTGAACGATGCAATGCATAAACAGAAAACAAAAATGCAAACTAAGCTATAATACAGGACCATTCCACCGATTCATAGGATCAACCGGTGGAAGGGTTGAAAGTATCCATTAACTTGCAAACAGAATGGAAATCAAAACAGATACAGCTGATAAACCAGACAATGCAAATGATGAGATCTTATTCAAATGAAATTCAAATGTACTGTTTCTGCAATACTGTCAAACAACAGTGCTTCTCAATATCTGGACTGTTCTCCTGAATCTCAACAACACCAATACATAACACAACTAGCATAACATATCATAACTCAATATGCTAAACCCTAACAGATCGAAGGTATATATAGCAAAATCCTTCGAGTACTACCAACTCACTTCCCAGCAGCTGGGAGCTTCCAAGCAGCTGGGAGAAGGACAGCTCAGACTACCTGATCACGATCTCTAACTGATCTCTAACTGCCTACACACACTCCTAGGCTGATCTATTACATAGCATTGGTCCAATGGACCTTATTACATGATGAAGTCAAACATACTAAAAATAGACTAATGTCCTGTCATCATGTGGACAATTAACCTATATCCTGATCATGTACGGGTGCTCCTGCACCATACTCCCCAGAAGAAGAAATCTCAAGTCCACTTGAGATGAGAGTATCAAGATTTGCACCATGGTTCTGTATCTGCTCTGCAGTCATCCATACTGCTTCAGAGTTCGGCTTTCCCTTCCAAGAGACTAAGTACTCCAAGTACTGTTTGTTCTTGGTCTGTTTGACCACTCTAGTGTCCAAAACCTTCTACAACTGTGGAGGATCATGCTTGGGAATGTCATCAGCAACTGTATCCTGTAGGAGATCCTGATCTGCATCTGGATAAGACTTGTATGGAGTTAAATCACATACATTGAATATAGGAGACAAACCAAGATCAGGTGGGAGTTGTATCTCATAAGCATTCTGTCCATGCTTGTGCAAAATCTGACATGGTCCAACTTTTCTTTGCATGAGCTTAGTATACTTTCCCTTAGGAAGTCTGTCTTTCTTCAAGTGAACCCAAACCAAATCTCCAACATCAAATTGAACATCCTTCTTCTTTTTATCAGCATATTCCTTATATTTCAAGGTAGTTTGCTGCAGTTGGGTCTTGACTTGATCATGAACCTCTTTTATTGCTTCAGCAAAAGCTTCACCTTCTGCACTAACAGGGCCTCCTGTAGGTAGATCTCTCAATTCCAAAATTCCTCTGGGATGCATTCCATAAACTATCTGAAAAGGTGATTTCCCTGTGCTCCTATTGACAGTATCATTATATGAAAATTCAGCTTGAGACAGAATATTATCCCACTTCTCTCCATGCTGTTTTGTCAAGCATCTAAGCAAATTCCCCAAGGAACGGTTCACTACTTCAGTCTGTCCATCCGTTTGAGGATGATATGCAGAGGAAAAAGACAAATTTGTGCCAAGCTTCCTCCAAAGAGTTCTCCAGAAGTGACCAATAAACTTCACATCCCTGTCTGACACTATGCTCAGTGGCAATCCATGGATTCTGACAATCTCCCTGAAAAATAAATCTGCAATGTATGAAGCATCAGCAGTGGTTTTGCATGGCAAGAAATGTGCCATTTTACTGAATCTATCCACTACAACAAAAACACTGTCAAAGACTTTCCTTGTCCTTGGTAAACCCAAGACAAAATCCATGCTTATGCATTCCCATGGTCTGGAAGGAATGGGTAAGGGCTGATATAAACCTGCATTAGTTGACATGCCTTTAGCTTTCTGACATATCACACATGTCTCTACAAATTTTCTGACATCTGCTTGTAACTTAGGCCAAAAGTAATGCCTTCTGACCAGATCAAGAGTCTTATCTAGACCAAAATGACCTGCCATAGCTCCACAATGCTTCTCCTTGATGATATTTAATCTCATAGAACACCTTGGGATACATAACTGTCCACCCTTGAACAACAATCCATCTTGAATCAAAAATTCAGAGAACTCAGCATGGTATTTCTCCCCAAAAGAAGTACATACCTGATATATCTCTCCAAAATCCTCATCAGACTCATACATGGTCTTGAGTGAATCAATGCCAACACTCTCTAACTGAATCTGATTGACTGTTAGAACTCTCCTGCTCAAAGCATCTGCAACTTTATTTTTGACCCCTTTCTTATGCTTCAATGTAAAAGTGAAAGCCTGTAAGGTTTCTACCCATTTCATATGTCTGTGGTTCAGCTTTTCCTGGCTATTTATGAAACTCAGAGCCTGGTTATCTGTGAATACTATGAATTCCTTTGGCATCAAGTAATGCCTCCATTTCTTTAGTGACTGAACTAAAGCATACATTTCCAGATCATATGATGAATACCTTTTCTTAGCATCATTGAGCTTCTCACTGAAAAATGCAATAGGTCTACCCTCTTGACTGAGTACTGCTCCAATGGCCATGTGACTGGCATCACATTCTACCTGAAAGATTTTGTTAAAATCTGGAAGTGCAAGGACTGGCTGCTGTGCCACCTTCTTCTTCAGTGTTTCAAAAGACTCATCTGCTCCTTGAGTCCAAACAAATCTGCACTTCTATCCTCCTTTGATGGTATCCAGCATGGGTGCACAAATATGACTAAACCCTCTGATAAACTTCCTGTAGAAGGTTGCTAACCCATGGAAACTTCTGACATCATTCATAGTCTGTGGGGTAGGCCAAGACAATATGGCACTTACCTTCCCCTTGTCCATCTGTAACTTTCCTTTTGAAATGACAAAACCCAAATATGTGATCTCCTCTTGCATAAACAAGCACTTGTCTAAGTTTATCATCAGCTGCTCTTCATGTAACCTCTTAAGAACCAAATCTATATGTCTGAGGTGTTCTTCCTTGGTGTTACTGAAAATCAGAATGTCATCTAGATATACTATGACAAACTTACCAATGAATTCTTTCAAAACCTCATTCATCAACCTCATAAAAGTACTAGGTGCATTAGATAAACCAAAAGGCATAACCTTCCATTCATATAACCCTTCATTTGTTTTGAATGCTGTTTTCCATTCATCTCCTGGTCTAATCCTGATCTGATGATATCCACTCTTCAAATCTATTTTTGTAAAGTACTTAGCACTTCCCAAACAATCAAGTAAATCCTCTATTCTGGGGATTGGAAACCTATACCTGATTGTGATCTTGTTAATAGCTCTGGAATTTGTGCAAAGCCTCCAAGTACCTTCCTTCTTTGGTGCTAGTACAGCTGGTACTGCACATGGACTTAGACTTTTCCCAATCAGACCTGAATCCAACAATTCTTCGATCTGTCTAGCTACTTCTGCATTCTGTTCTGGAGTTAGCTTATAGGCTGCTTTGTTTGGAAGTGTTGACCCTGGAATTAAGTCTATGCAATGACTGATATCTCTGACAGGTGGTAGGGATCTTGGCATTCCCTCTGAGATGACACCTTTGTACTTATCCAATAGCTCTTGGATAGCTGGGTCTATAAACCTTGGCTTCTTCTCTTTCTTGACTTCTTGCTGCTGTTCTTTATTCTCACTCATACATGGGATTAGGGCATATGCAACTGCACCTTCTGCTGCTACTTCTTTCATGAACTGTTTGCCTTCCATCAGCATGACCTTCACCTTTTTTCCTTTAGATTTCTCCTCTTTCTCTGTCAATGGGAATAACTCTATCACCTGACCATCCTTAGTGATTTTATAGGTATTTCTAACACCATCATGTTGTGCCTTCAAATCATACTGCCATGGTCTACCAAATAAAAGATTGCAAGCATCCATCTTGGTAATATCAAACAACAACTTATCCTTATATGCACCAATCTGAAATTCTACCCAAGCCTGCTCTTCTACAGTTGTCTGCTGACCTTGTGTAAGCCATGAGACTTTATATGGGGATGGGTGAGGCAATCTCCTAAGCTTAAGCTTTGTCACCATATGTTCAGACACAAAATTTTCAGTAGAACCAGAATCAATCAAAACTTTACATGCCTTACCTCCTGCTTTGCAAATAGTTCTAAAAAGAGACTTTCTCTGAGGGGATTCTTTGTCAGGTACCTTCATGGTAGTCACTGTTCTTCTCATCATCAGAGACTCTCCACTTTCTGGGTATGCATAATTATCAGGAGCATTCACACTCTGAAAATCATTAGAGCCTGTCCTACTTTGATTATCAGGTTCTTGGACCAGATTTGTTCTCCTTTCTCCTGCTGAGCTTGTGGTCTTTTCTGGACATCTGCTGGCTATATGGCCTTCTTTGTTACAGTTATAACATCTGATGGATCCTCTGCCCTGGGATCTTCCTCTGAAAGGTCTTCTACCTCTGAAGTTTCCTTACTGACTGTAATTCTCTCTCTGGTTCTGACTACTGTTGCCCTTACTATTGTCATGACTGGATTCTCCTTGATATCCCTGTCCATGTCCTCTGCCTCTAAAAGGACCTCTTCCACCTCTTTGTTGTCTTCCTCTTCCTCTATTGTTTTGTTCCTGTTTTCTCTTTAACTTCTCTTCCACTTTCAATGCCAACTGAAAACTTTTCTGAACTGTATCTGGATTATGCAGACTTAGATCTTCCTGAATGTTGAACCTCAATCCATTAAGGTATCTGGCTACCTTCTCTTCTTCACTTTCTTTTACCTTTGTCTTCATATAGAGTTTCATGAATTCTTCTGTATATGAGCTGACATCTAGCTCCTTCTGCTTCAGGTTTTGCTTCCTTTTGTGTAATTGGATACTGTAATCCAATGGGACATAAGCTTCTTTTACTAATGCCATCATCTTCTTCCATGTGGCAACTCTACGTTTTCCTTCCTGTACTCTATCATCTTGAACAAAATTCCACCATGTCAAGGCAGCTTCTTTCATCTTTGACTGTGCTATCTTCACTCTCTGTTGTTCTGGTATCTCCTCTGTTTCAAAGAAATTGTTCAAACAGTCTATCCATTCCATTACTGAATCAGGTTCCATCTTGCCTGTAAACACTGGCAAATCCAGTTTCACATCCATGGTTCTCCTCTCCATGGCCTTGAGGGCATTCAACAGTGGTCTCTGGTCTGCAGGAACGACCTCCTCGCTCCAATTAGGGATCTCTTCTTCTTCCCTATCTTCTTCTTTACCAGAACCTACTCTGCTCCTCAACTTCGCTAACTCATCCTTCAATTCCTGATTCTGAGCCTTCACGGCCTTGCTTTCTGCAATCTGTTTCTTCACCAGAACTGCCAACTCAGCGTTGGTCATCCTTGCTGGAACCTCTGATGTTCCTTCTTCGTCTGACATCCTGCTTATCTTTTCCAGAAGATCCTAACCTTTGCTCTGATACCACTATGATGTAGAGGTAAACGCAACGGGAGTTTACTAATAGGAAGGAGGAGCCAATAATACAAACAGCATGTTAAAAATCCCTATCGGCTCAGCATCATCATCATATTTCCTACAAACACCAACATCATCATCATGTTTCGGACGAGCACAATTACCCTCCTGCCGACTACTGTTCACTTCCTCCGTCTTCCGCCTATCATCATCATCATGATATTCAACTAGCGCAAACATCCTCCTGTTGCACTATTCATCGGGCGCCAAACTCTATCGGCATCATCATGATATTCAACACTCCCTTCGTCAGCAGGATATCAAATATCCGATTGCTCCAAATATCCTGATGATGATCACCTTCAGCACCTTTCCTTCGATGCCCGATAGCCGACTATACAAACAACAGCATCATGATATGATTTATCCGGTTGTCTTGGAACATCCTGATGATGTTAACCCAACTTTCTGCCGAGGACTTCCGCCGATGCCAAAACACTTAGCGACAGCAGGATAAACTCGCATAGAGTGATATCTCAATATCCTGATGACGATGACATCACCCAATATCCTGATGACCTCTTCAACACTTAGCCAAAAATATGAACTTCCACTCCCGCATCCGATAGCGATATGCGGATGATGGGCACCCCCGAGAGATGATCCTGACGGTGATATATACACTGAGTATATATCTGACTTAAAACATCCTGATGCACTTGCAACATGCAAACTTCAACAGTTTCATGACCTGATCCTGATGGCGATGTGTTCGCAGATGATGATGCGATTCACTCTGACTGGTAACGCACATGCAGACTCCTGTATATCCGTCCGCTGCATGCAAACACTCAGAACCGCACAATTTCACAAAGACAATATGATGATCAGGTCGGATCACCTTCAAACTGAAATTTAACAGCTTATCTTTCTAGACCTAGCACATGAGGATGCTAGGCTGATTCACAGCATGCTCCTAATTGATCTCTTGAACAATGCAATGCATAAACAGAAAACAAAAATGCAAACTAAGCTATAATACAGGACCATTCCACCAATTCACAGGATCAACCGGTGGAAGGGTTGAAAGTATCCATTAACTTGCAAACAAAATGGAAATCAAAACAGATACAGCTGATAAACCAGACAATGCAAATGATGAGATCTTATTCAAATGAAATTCAAATGTACTGTTTCTGCAATACTGTCAAACAACAGTGCTTCTCAATATCTGGACTGTTCTCCTGAATCTCAACAACACCAATACATAACACAACTAGCATAACATATCATAACTCAATATGCTAAACCCTAACAGATCGAAGGTATATATAGCAAAATCCTTCGAGTACTACCAACTCACTTCCCAGCGGCTGGGAGCTTCCAAGCGGCTGGGAGAAGGACAGCTCAGACTACCTGATCACAATCTCTAACTGATCTCTAACTGCCTACACACACTCCTAGGCTGATCTATTACATAGCATTGGTCCAATGGACCTTATTACATGATGAAGTCAAACATACTAAAAATAGACTAATGTCCTGTCATCATGTGGACAATTAACCTATATCCTGATCATGTACGGGTGCTCCTGCACCACATATATTCAATAAGAAGGCATAGTTACAATAGAGGAAAGCTCTATTTGGAAATAGAAAGACAGAATACTAAAAATTTCCAACCCCTTTTTCAGCTTATTCATATGCATATATATAGCATTTGCATTTTGACCTAAGTCAATTACAATGAATTCTAGAAACTACTATCACATAGGCCCATAAAAAATGTCTGTGCCAGAAGGGACATCCACCTACAAGAATTCATGGTATAAAAATATCTAGAACAGGGGCAGATGGAAGATATTTTAAATCTTCAATGTGAGCTGCTGAATCATCGTCCTGCACTCATAAATGCAACAAATATCTGCATCTGCATATGTCAAATTTGTCATTGAAACATCCAGTAGATCAAGTATGCAAATCCAAATCATATTTTGAAAGTGAAAATATCCTCCTCAAAAGCCCGTTAGATGAAAGAGGAGGCAAAAACAAGCACTTTTTCCTTTTGAAGCATGTTGAAATTTGCCAGAATGAAGGAGATATGGGTGGTCAAAGTTATGGTCAACTGTGTCTTGCATCTGCATATCGCTCTGCATCTACAATTGTGTATACAATTGCACCTACACTTTACACTATTAGGTTCATTTTACACATTCATGCAATCTCCCTCCTTTCACTTTTTTTGCATATTCAATGCTCTTTGCATGTCTTTGAATCTCCCTTTCCATATGCTTTGCCACATGTCAACATCTGATTTGTCACTACGCTGAAATTGAGAAACATCACTGAACATTTGCATGCTTTATTGGTCATCGGAAAGACCTTAAACTAAGTCGTCGATGCACTAAGTCTCACTAAAATCTTTTGTATATGACCTTTGTATATTGAATTGTATATGAGATACAATCGCATATACATACAATGCGGAACTCAAAGGATTATCGGCCATATTGGAACTTTGCAACAGGTTCGGCCTTGTATCTTTGCTTTTTTGCATGTTAGCATATACAAGCACCTCCACATACAACTGCAAAACTCAATGCTGAATTTGTCAAATTTGATTTCCCAGTCAGGTCCGCCTTGTATATCGCCGTTGTATCTAACCTTTGTATATCGCATATACAATGCGAAATATACAAATAAAAACTGCATACAAACCTAGATGCCTTTATCAACCAAATTGCATATTCTGTCAGGTTTGGGATTGTATGTCAGGAATGTATATGCCCTTGTATATGAGATTATATGTACAAAGATACAATTGCATGTACATACAATTGGTGGGCCCCAACTCTTGTAGCTCCTTTATCTACTACTTTGCATATGCGATTGTATATGAGATACAATCACCCGATATACATTCACCTTTGTATCATTGTCTTGTATATTCCCTTGTATATCACCTATTGTATATTACCTTGCATGTGTGCCTTGTATATTTCACTTGTATCATTTCCTTGTATATTCCTTTTGTATATGTGAACATACAAAGAAACATACAATTGTATATGCATATAAAAATGACTAAGTATAAAACTGTGAATTATCTGCGATGGAAAGCACTTGAAGACAAAAGATTTATGGGTTTTTCTGGGTTTTCTGCAAGGATTCTCCAAGAAAGATTTTGGGATTTTTTTAAGGTAGAGCATGGGCTTTCGAAGAATTTAAGCTTTTTAGGGTCATTTTCTAAAGAATAATCAAGGAATATACAAGGTGAACTATTTAACTTTGGACAGAGGAAAAATAGGTTGACATTTTGGCGACTTCTCAGGGATGTTTGCCTGCTAAACATTAGATCAGTGGCCTTATGCATCCATTGGGCATGGAGTCAAAAAAGACTGCAACACTGGGCAAGATACCAAGCCAAAACAAAAAACAACAAGCAAGCATGTATCTCCTAATGAGAATACAATAGAGTGCAAGGGTACTTATTGAAAGGAAACCTAAAACTCAAAAAAAACCTACTCTAATCCTAAACTAACCAGTCAAAGGTGACCTTAAACAAAGCCATTAATTGGTTCTTGAAAGTAACTACCCCTCCTTAACAATTTACAATGTTTCTCATCCATGTGGGTAGTTAAAAAGAGGTGAGGGAGGGATGGGCATATGACAAATTGATAAAAGACCCCCCACAAAATGGAGATAAACTCACCTATCCACCTAGACTGATTGCTGATGCTGCTAACTTGTGGTGAATAAATAGGTTGATCCCACCTATTTTGATGCTCAACTTCATACTTAGCGGTAAGCATGACAAGTGGTGACTCCTCTTGATGTGTCTCCAACTAGGCTAGATGCCTGATTGGGCATCCCCTTGAAGTGACATGCAAATCATCATGGTTGATCTCTTGTCTCTGCTATGATTCTTTCTTTGCTTGCTGGTCTGAATACTCTAGCTCTTGTATCTCAATTAGAGATATGGTTGTCTCCACCTCATGACCAAGATGCTCATAATTTTCTAACTTAGGCTTAGAAAATGATCCATGTACATGCTCAAAAGAGAAAACCTCCCCATTAAGAAATTGATATCCCTCCTGGATAATAAAGAACAAATCTTCAATTTGCTCTTGCCCATGTTTAGTCTCCTCATTATTTTCAATAAAGCATGGAAGCTCCTCAAGCATATCAGCATCATCGGCCTCTACATCATCTATCATAGGGCAACATGCTTGCCCTTCTTTATGGTTTGGAACCTCACTATCATGCTCAGCCTCGATCTACAACAATCTGCCATCATTTTTACAATCCACATGTTGTTGCATATCCACGACCAGCTGCCCGTCCTCTTCATCTTCAACATAATTAGGTAGCTCATGAAGTAGGGAAGCATCATCCACTTCTGAAGTGACCTTAACAACTTTTTCACCTATGCCTCCATCCTTTGATTGCAGCTCCACTGGATTGTGTTTAAGTTGCCTCTGCAGCTGAAGGTTTTCCCCATGCACTCTTTGCATTTCAACCTTGTTTGCTTGATTGGATGCATGAGAAAAGGCTTCAAAAGAACTAATGTCTAGAAGACTCAATCCCTTATTTGGGTTAACAATACTCACAAGTGCAATAGGTTTAAACAATTCTATCTCTGTGAGTGCAGGAACAAACTGCTCCTTATTAGTTTTATCTTCTTCCACCTCCTCCTTTGGTTCGTCGTTCCAATTATCTTGGTAGACAACAGGTCCACCATTAAGGATTGAAATAGCATTAGGGAAAGAGGCCTAAATACCTTCTTGAATTTCTTGGAGGGGAGAGGGTTCTAGACAAATTTGCTTCTAGGGAGCGATAATTTGAGTTTGCACAGGAACAGAAGCTTGTGGAGGGATATAGGCTTTGAAGCCTGGAAACTTGTGGAGTCTAGGTTGCTCTTCTTCATAGTCCCAGGCTCCATCTTCATACTTATTATTGTCAATCAGCCACTCCTTAGATTGTTCAATGTCCTCTTGCTGTTCTAAAATTGCTGTTGAAGTAGAAAAACCTACACATTCTTCATTCATAGGATGATTCAACTTTACAGGAAGAGTTGAGCTAAAACTAGGAATAGAAAGGGCTGCCTGGATTTCACACCCCTTTTGGTATTGATAATCTGAGTAAGCTTGACTACTTTGCACCTAAGCAGACAAAAACTTCATTTGCTCCTTTTTAGTAGCTATCTCTCCTTCAAGATTTCTTTCAAACTGTATTCTTCTTTTCACCCACTCTTGATTATAAATAACAGATTGCTCAGCCAACTCTTGATGCTACTAGGTAAACTCTTTTTACTTCTCAATTTCAACCAACATCTAATACATATGTGAGAACTCCTTACTAATATCACTGATCTTCATCTGTTCAAGCTTTTGGCTCAAATCCCACAAAAAATAGTCAAACTTTTGGATCAGATCCAATACATTCTGGTAAGGGTGCTCTTGAGGCTGATTGTGTGAACAATCATGTTGTTTGGCATCAAAAACCTCTTCTTAGGGTTGAACTTTATCATATATTAGTTGATATTAAGGTTGAGTGGGGGTGGGAGGGTGGAAAACATGATAGGACTGCTAGTAATATGCTGTTACAGGGTCATTTGGAATAAAACCAGCAAGCTGCTTTGTGTGATATGATTGGTAAGAGGGTATATATGTATGATTTTCATGTAATGGAGGTGAAAAACTATCACAGTGTTGATAACTAAACATTGTAAGAGTAAAACATGAATCATAGGCAAGTCTGGATAACTGATTTGGAATGTATCTAGGTAACATGGTTTTGAAACACTAAGAAATGAGTTATAACACCAAATAGAGTCACCAGGTGCTGAGAAAATAGTTTCAAATGGTAGAAAACTACCAAGTAGCACCAACCTCATTAGCTACTTGTACTTGGACTGCTAAAACCAGCTGATTCTTCACTTGTAGAGTTGTCAGGTGTGTGAATATTGCCTCTACAGGCTTATGTTGTTGACATACACACCAAATATCAACAATGAATAAAGGACTTGTGGACTATGATAGTCCAAATTGTCCCACCGGGCATGCCAAAAACTATTGTCACCCAGACTTGCACCCTTGCTAAGTTGTAAAACTTGGCAATCTGGAGAAACATGGGAATGATCTCGAAGTGTGGGACCTTGAGAACTGAGATCAGACCTCTGGAGAAGGTTGGCTTCCTTAACTGGTTATCACCTAAAATCTACTGAATTTGTAGAGGAAAAGGGAGAAGGAATGTTTTTTTTAAAATAAAAGATGAAACAGGAAAACTTAAAAATAAAGGGTGATTCACCAAGTTGAATAAATGAATCTTCATAGAACTAAGAAAATGCACAACACAACCAAATACAACAAGTAGATATACACAGATTCAGATGATTCTAGCAAAGGTGAGAAACAAAGTGGTTGAGAGGAACAAAAATGTCCACAGACAATCATATGTAGATTCACACTAAACTAAAAATCAGTAAAAGAGGTAAAATAACTTGCATATATTCAATAAGAAGGCATAGTTATAGTAGAGGAAAGCTCTGTTTGGAAACAGAAAGATAGAATACTAAAAATTTCCAACCCCTTTTTCATCTTATTCATATGCATATATATCATTTACATTTTGACCTAGGTCAATTACAATGAATTCTAGAAACTGTTGTCACATAGGCCTGTCAGAAATATCTGCGCCAGAAGGGACGTCCACTTGCAAGAATTCATGGCATAAAAATATCTGGAATAGGGGCAGATGGAAGATATTTTAAATCTTTAATGTGAGTTGCTGAATCATCGACCTGCACTCATAAATGTAACAAATATCTGCATCTGCATATGTCAAATTGGTCGTTGAAACGTCCAGTCGATCAAGTATGTAAATCTAGATCATATTTTGAAAGTAAAAATATCCTCCTCTAAATCCTATCAGATGAAAGAGGAGGCAAAAACAAGCACTTTTTCCTTTTGAAGCATGTTGAAATTCACCAGAATGAAGGAGATATGGGCGGTCAAAGTTATGGTCAACTGTGTCTTGCATCTGCAATTGTATATACAATTGCACCTACACTTTACACTGTTAGGTTCATTTTATGCATTCATGCAATCTCCCTCCTTTCGTCTTTTTTGCATATTCAATGCACTTTGCATGTCTTTGAATCTCCCTTTGCATATGCTTTGCCACATGTCAACATCTGATTTGCCGCTGCACTGAAATTGAGAAACATTGCTGAACATTTGCATGCTTTATCAGCCATCAAAAAGACCTTAAACTGAGTCGCTGATGCACTAAGTCTCGCTGAAATCCTTTGTACATGACCTTTGTCTATTGACTTGTATATGAGATACAATCGCATATACATACAATGCGGAACTTAAAGGATTATCGGCCATATTGGAACTTTGCAACAGGTTCGGCCTTATATCTTTGCTATTTTGCATGTTGGCATATACAAGCACCTCCACATACAACTGTGGAACTCAAGGCTGAATTTGTCAAACTCGATTTCCCAGTCGGGTCTACCTTGTATATTGTCGTTGTATCTAACCTTTGTATATCACATATACAATGCGAAATATACAAACAAACACTACATACAAACCTGTGCCTTTATCAACCAAATTGCATATTCTGTCGGGTCCGAGATTACATGTCAGGAATGTATATGCCCTTGTATATGCGATTGTATGTACAAAGATACAATCGCATATACATACAATTGGTGGGTACCAACTCTTGTATCTCCTTTATCTGCTGCTTTGCATATACGATTGTATATGAGATACAATCACTTGATATACATTCACCTTTGTATCATTGTCTTGTATATTCCCGTGTATATTGCCTATTGTATATTCCCTTGCATGTGCACCTTGTATATTTTGCTTGTATCATTTCCTTGTAAATTCCCTTTTGTATATGTGAGCATACAAAGAAACATACAATTGTATATGCATATAAAAATGACTAAGTATAAAATTAAGAATAATTTGCAATGGAAAGCACTTGAAGATAAAAGATTTCTTGTTTTTTCTGCATTTTCTGCAAGGATTCTCTAGGTGAGATTTTGGGATTTTTGTAAGGTAGAGCATGGGATTTTGAAGAATTTAATATTTTTAGGTTCATTTTCTAAAGAATAATCAAGGAATATACAAGGTGAACTATTTAACTCTAGACAAAGGAAAAATAGGTCAATAGGCTTACCTCCCGAAGCTACCAAAACATCAACACTCCCTCTTAGCTAGGGAGGTATCCTTCCAGATATCCATGTCATAGAGTCTCTCAACATGACATCCACAATGGCTACACCCATTTATGAAATAGTTCATCACAGAGTTTCTCAATGTGACATCATCATGGAGTCACTCAACATGATATCCACCATGGCTACTCCCATGTGTGGAAGGAAACATGTGCACAAGTGCCCATCATGGAGTCTCTCAATGTGATGTCATCATGGAGTCTCTCAACATGACATCCACCATGGCTACTCCCATGTGTGAAAAAAACACAAGTACAAAGGATTCATCACAAAGTCTCTCAACATGATGTTGTCATGAAGTCTCTCAACATGACATCCACCATGGCTACTCCCATGTGTGGAAGGAAACATGTGTACAAGTGCCCATAATGGAGTCTCTCAACGTGATGTTGTCATGGAGTCTCTCAACATGACATCCACCATGGCTACTCCCATGTGTGGAAAAAACATGTGCACAAGTGACCATCACAGAGTCTCTCAACATGATGTTGTCATGGAGTCTCTTAACATGACGTCCCCCATGGCTACTCCCATGTGTGGAAAAAACACAAATATAAAAGATTCATCACGAAGTCTCTCAACGTGATGTTGTCATGGAGTCTCTCAACATGACGTCCACCATGGCTACTCCCATGTGTGGAAGGAAACATGTGCACAAGTGCCCATCACAAAGTCTCTCAACGTGATGTCGTCATGGAGTCTCTCAACATGACGTCCACCATGGCTACTCCCATGTGTGGAAAAAACATGTGCACAAGTGCCCATCACAGAGAATCTCAACAAGATGTCATCATGGAGTCTCTCAACATGACATCCCCTCTCAGTCTCAGAGATGAACAAGGGCTCGCACCTCATATTTCTCTGTCTCAGAGAAATATATGTTACAAGGGCTTTCACCTCATATTTCTCTGTCTCAGAGAAATATACACTACAAGGGCTTTCACCTCATATTTCTCCATCTCAGAGAAATTTACACTACAAGGGCTTTCACCTCATATTTCTCCATCTCAAAGAAATATACACTACAACAGCTTTCACCTCATATTTCTCCATCTCAGAGAAATATACACTACAAGGGCTTTCACCTCATATTTCTTCATCTCAAAGAAATATACACTACAAGGGCTTTCACCTCATATTTCTCCATCTCAAAGAAATATACACTACAAGGAACCTTCATGATGATGTGACTCCCTCTGAAGCTCCAACTACTAGCATCAACCTCTTGATCTCCTTGTCCAAGGTTGTCTCTATTGGTTTGTCAAACTCCCTTTGAATGTTAATTCCTCCTCTTCGAAGAAACTGATCGACTTTAGAATAAGAAAGTTTCTGAATTAACTTTAGAGCTTGGCTTCTTCACTGAGCTGATCCATCCTTTCAATACATTCCTGCAAAACCTTCCATGCTACTCAGACTTGTCATCCAAGTGCCACCACAAACACCTTGTGAGATGCATGTATGCTACCACTCTGTTGTTCTCAAAATTAGCTACACTCATTTTTGTAGACAACCCTTACGAAGCTTGTCTGTTTCGTGATCTACACTCTAAGTTCGCAAATCGAGACAAGATTCTCTTGGCCTCATGCGAAGTCATATGACATCCTAAACTAGTTTACAACATTCCCTCAAATTGATTCCTCAAAGTTTGTGCAAATTGATTAGGTTGTAAACTAACCAAAATATCAATTTTGATCATTTTTGGGTGTTAAATTTTGAAACTGTATGTGCAAAGTTGGCAAAATTCACCGCCATTGCATACCTTTTTGTTTGCTTGTGTTGAGTTGGCAAAATTTGCTGATTTTACATAGTTTTTTGTTTTGAATATGCCCGAGCGGAAATTTTTGCCACTATTACATATTCTTCTTTGAAAGCAAACACATAAGCGGTGATTTTTGCCGCCGTTATGTTAATGGTTAGCACATGTCGGGTCGGCAATTTTCACCACCCAAGCGAGATCTTCAAAATCCTAAACTTTAGTGGCATTTATGGCCACTCATGTTAAGCATTAAGAGCTTGTTTCTTAACCTTTTTAATTGGTAAACTCATTTTATTTCATCATTTCTTTTTCATCAAGTCTCTTAGTCAGTTCTTTAACCCTCCCTCACTGCTTGATCGCGTTGATCTTGGATTCAAACGGATTTCAAGTTACCATCATCGCACTTAGGGTTTCACTCTTTTTAACAGTTAAGTCTTTAAACATTGTTTTTCATTATTGTTTCCTTTTTAGGGTTTTCTGTTTCTTGTTCATTGAAGCAATCAAGCCCGTGTCCCTTAGGAATTATATTGTTCATATGTTGTTCAAAACAAATCATAATTTTTGTATCTTCCTTCTTTTTGAGTCATTCGTAAAACCCTAGTTTCTGCTCAATTCCCCTCTGGCTGATGTTTTATTGTGATGGTTTACCGATATTCATCTCATGAGGAGTTAATTTTTGCATGCCCACACAGCAAGTTTTACCCCTTAAAAACATGTTCATTGAAAACCTTGAAACATCAACATGCGATATCAGTAATAATTGCCACTCTAACATGTTTTTTGTTCTATATGGGTTAAATGCGATGTCGGCTATATTTGTTGATCAAAATCTTTCCATAAGCTTGTGAACAAATGCTAAGTCAGTGGAAATTTACATTTAAGAATTTGAAGTTGTATCCAAATGCAAGTGTATGGGTAGTGAAATTTACCGCCCTTACGTGAAGAAAACCTTGAAACACCTACATGCTATGTCGGTGAATTTAACTACCAATACACTTGCAATTTTCTCCTACACCTCATGCAATGTCGGCAAAATTTGCCGCTTGAACACTCAGATTGTCCCAATCATGCAAAAGCGGTACCTGCAGGGTCGGTAGAAATGGCTGCCTTGACACTTACAAACTATCCCTAACATGCACGGGTGGAAAATTTTGCCGCCCATGCATCACCCTCTCAAATTTTTCCAACTCTAGGATATTTTCAATTTTGCTTTTCCAAGCCCACTTTCCTCCATTTTTTTGACCTACTCGTACTCTAGCCCTTTCAAGCATATCTCCATAGTCGTGATCGTCAACATGCAATTTCCCCAGATTACCAGTATTTCCCCTAATTGCATGATCATGGCTTTTTGTTGCAGTTTCTTCTATGGATTTTCTCTCTTCATCGATATCCTTCTGGTGATAGCTTCTTCAGATGACTGAGTTGTCTCCGAAGAAGTCAAAAGTGATGAAGTATAAGTATCAAGGTATTTTTCCAATCACCTCAGTTACTTCTAATGTCGATGACATTCAGGATACAGAGATTGGCCATGTGGACATGGCTGAATTTGTGGAAAGAACCAAGTCCAATAATCTCAGTTCTGCAATGAAAAATATTATTGACAGTAACATTCATTTGGTGTCATCTTTCCTAGTGGTATCCCATAACACATAGTTTGTTCTTTAGTGTGCTCAGTTTTATAACAGAGATACTAGGGCTGTGATAGATGCAAGTGGCAATGTGATAATCAGATTAGATCCTGAATTCATTGATAAAGTTTTCATGTGCCCTTCTGTTATAGAAGTGATAAAACTAGATTTTGCTAAAGCACAAAAAGAGTATGACAAAAATCCTAAGAAAGCTAAGAAGATAATCAATACTAAATGGCTCAAAACTCCACTGTCAAACTTGTCTAGGTGGCCACGAAGTTTTCCTAGAAGTGAGTTTGTAGAAGAAGTTGGTGATATTATAACTCTTTTTAGCAGGATAAGGGGATTGACCTCTTCCTCGCTATTTCATAAGTGGATGTACCCTTTCATCAAGGTAATACTCCAAGGAAAATAAGCCATCTTTTGGCATGAGCAAATAAGCAATGCTCTGCATGAGTAATTGACAAAGGTATCCACTACCTTCAAATTCTACATGACTTCTTACTTGGTGTGTATAGTAGCCTCCATGAGAATCTTTCTAGGTCTAACATCAGAAGGAGATAGGAGATTAATTCCTGTGTATCAGTGATATTCTCAATTGACATTGAAGGGCTCTATTCACCACTTCAGGAGGGTAAATGATGCTTTCTTTGTAGTGTTCTTTTGTCTTTTTGACCCTCAACTAGAACAAAGAAGAGTTTTAGACAAAGCTTGGTCAGTAGTGAATGATTTTGGATGCATGTTCTTACAATTTCCTTCTTTCTCATATCTAAGGGTTGGCTTTTTCCAAGGTCATCCTTATATGCTGCCAAGGTTTCCCTCAGACAAACTTGTTTTAATGGAATTATGTAGACAAATGATTATCGTACATAACAAGCAAATAGAGTTCAAGAAACCAGGTTTTAGGTTTCCAGTTGAAATCGGCAAGTTTTCAGTATTAACTGCTGCTAAGGCTAGAGTCATGGAAACTAAAATACAGCTTGTAACCATGAAACAATTCAAACAAAGGCCAAAGTTTGACTATAGGGGTGTGAAAGACAAAATCAAGAGAAAGACCCAGTTTCATGAACCTATGGTCAAGGATGTCTGGGTAGATTTGAGGATAGAAGATATTAGAAAGTTGGATTATAGTCAGTTATCTCTGGAGTAGATTGAATATCTGGGACTTGCTGATATTCCTGAAGACCTAGTGGATGATGAAGAGTTGATTGATGATAGATATAATACTGAATAGGTTGCTGGCTCTCCTCTCCCTCCTATCCAATGGTCTCAAAAAGAATTGACCTCTCTACGGAAAAGATTTCATCCTATATTGGCGAACACCAATAATTGGCTAGCAAATAAGGGAATTGCTTTGAAGGAATTCCCTATAGGGTCAGAGACTGAAATTCAAGAGAAAATAGGTAAAAAGGTGGAGAATAGGAAAAAAACAAGAGTGATGTTCCCTCTTCTTCCAAGCCACATAAGCCCAAAATCAAATTTGTGACAAAGAACTCAAAGGCTGTGGAGAAAGAGTCTGAGATAGAAGATATGGAACTCAAAGAATAGAACACTGAAGAACTAGCCACTGAGGAAATAGAGGTTGAAGACAGACCTATAGATCAACAAGGAGAGGAAGTTTTGTCTCCACAAGAGAATGTACAACAAGAAATGGGAGTCTCTTCTCCTTTGTCTGACACACCTGTTCCAGTTCCTTTGTCAGTTTCCCTCATTGATATCCCCTCTTCTAAATCTCCCTCACCTTCCAAAACAATTTTTGACAATCCTCAAAATACTTTTGAAGATGTCCTTCATTCCTTAGAGTCTATTCCTAGTTTGTCCTCTTCATCTTTTGATATTGGGGATCCTTCTATATTTGATCACTTTGTAATGAATACTGGATAGGTATCTAATGTAAATGTAATAGGTGTAGTTTTTACTAATACTCCACCTATCGTTTCCACTTCCAGTGCAAGTGCAGTTTCGGTGACACCAACAATGGGAACAGATCCTAATGTGAGTACTTATGTGCTTCCACCATGGTTGTCAGATTATACACCAAAAAGGAAGAAACAAGACTGTTGCAAGTATGAGGTTAACCAGTGTTGTCATTGATGTCAACATGCTCATATTGCATTGATAAGAAGAATTGGATGAGCTGTGTGCTGAGGATATTGAGAAAATTAGTCTCAATCAGGAACAGTGAAGAACAATGATGAGAAGAAGGCAAAGTACTCAATAGGTTGAGGATCAGAGGATACAGATTAAAGGGTTTGTAGATATGAGTCTTGAGATGTTCTAGTTAAGATTTCAAAGGTCCACATAAAGATTTGAAGAAGTTATGGCTGCTTGTGTAGAACCGGTTCCGGCAAGTGTTTAGTGGTGACAGAGTGTCACAGTTTGGTCTAGTGAGTTCTAGAATTACATTCTCTCATTTTGTGGATTGGAGGGAGTGTTGAAGAAGTTAGTGTGAAGTGACAACTTGATTTTTACATTGTTTGGAGGTCTGGAAGAACCTTTTGCATTATGACAGTGGCGACAGACTGTGTTCTTGAAGTTTCAGATGAAGAGGAGAAGAATTCCAGTAAGCTGATAAAGTGCGGATGTTCTTGATGACTCGGGAAAGGTTTAGGTGATCCTTGGATCATGTACAATTCTTATTGGTAGTCTGCATTAAAGTTAGAATTTGGATTTAATGTAAAGACCACTGGTTGTTAGTGTTCTTCTTGAGACAGGCCGACCGGATGTACTACACATCTTGCAAATGATCTTGTAGGTGTTTGCCGACTTAGATGATTGTTCCTAAGTCGATGCCTTGTATAAATAAGGGTTTGTGAATTCATTTTGAAGAGTTTTTTGTGGTGATGAGAGTGATATAGCAAAGAGAAGTGTAAAAGGTAGAGCATGAGTTTTTGGGCTTAAATGGAACTGATCCAGACATGGTAAAGATGTCAATCTCCAGTTCAAGTTTGTAATACTTGTTATCTTTGTAGATAGCGTGTCTCTTGTAGGAAGTGTGCCTCCTTGTGAGTAGTGTGCTCAGGCAGTGAGCCCTAATTGGCATGTGCCATTCATTTTTCTTATTCTTCTAATAGAGAATAATCCTTGGGTTAATCACCCCATGGTTTTTCCCTTAACCGGGTTTTCCACGTCAAAATCTTGGTGTCTCATGTGTTGATGTGTATCTACTCTGGTGTTTATGTCTTATGCTTCCATGAATGATTAAATGCTATGCTACTAATTAACAAAGTGGATTTAAGTGTTTTGAATTGAAAGCAAATTAAGGATAACTGATTCACCCCCCCTCTCAGTTATCAACAAAGACATCTCTCCAAATGACTTTGATTTTAGTAAGCTGGTGCCTGCAAAAGCCAAGACCCTGAAGAAGCCAAAGATTCTTTTGAGAATGCTCAGGGACAAGGGACACAAATTTCTGGAGATTGCAAGACCTCCATAGGATGCAACCATGGAAAATTTTAGTATGAATGATTACTCTATCTCTAGGGTTGAGTTAGGTAAAATAACTCATGAAAGTGCAAAGACTGATATGTAGCCAGCCATGGATATTCTGATTCAAAAATTTGACAAAGAGAAAGAAATGAAAGATCATTACAAAGCAATGGTTGAACAGTTGATTGCAGTGGTGAGGAAAATCGCTTTGAATTTAGAATCAGTAACTCCCAAGGCCATTTCTGTAGAAGACCCTATTATTGAAAAAGTAGAAAAGACTCATCTTAAGGGAAGAGTACTTGGAAAGGATGCGCACACAAGGAATATCTCTACTTATAGAGCTATATGAGAACACAAACAAAATGGAGAAAATAAGAGCAGAACTTGATGACCTGATTGATGTTATTTCTCAAGATATCTATTGTATAGAACACCATCATGATAAGTGGGTGGAGATGAGAAAGCTAAAAATAAGCACTCTGATATCAATTGGTCTCATTCCTAATAGGGATTCTTATACTGAAACCAAAGAGGCATTGACATATCGGAGATGTGTACTGAAAGATTTGATCAATGACCTGGAAGCTGTAAGGAAACTAAGTGAACAGAGTGATGTTAGTCTTTTGCATAAATTGGAGGAGCTGCCATGCAAACTTGTGTCACAGGATAACCAATTTCTATCTACAGAAGAGATGGTTCAGGAATTTGAAAATATGTTCTAGAAAGAGTTCGAGGACAAAACATTTTCAATGGCCTCTGTGGACAATAATCTTGACAATCAGTTAACTTTGGATAATCTGAAGACCAAGCTAACTAGTCACACAAAATCAGTCACCACGGTTAGAGATGCCATAGTTAGAGCTAGGATGATTTTCGAGAACACAGTTAGTCCAGACAGTCTTGGGATGCAAGCAACTTTCACCATGTATGATTGTCATATGAAGAAAGATGTTAATACAAGTTGAAACAGTTTTTCCCTTAGTTTATTTTCTACTTTTTAGATGTACTTTTGAAACAATTTTGGACATATTTATGTGTACTTTACTCATATGTAATTACATGTAAAAACATAGGAAGTCCCAAATCAAAAAAGACTCCTTTGTTGAATAAGTCATAGTTAGTTTTTATTTTCCTATTTTTGCTCTCAGTTCCTCTTATAAATAAAGAGGACCTCCATTGTAATTATCTATCTTTTAGTTATTGAAGCGAAACTCTACCAAATTGAAGAGCATTTTGAGACTTTGTGTTCAAATTGTAAATCATATTTTATCAAGTGAATAGAAAAGCAAGTGATCTTTCAATCTTTGTGTTGAAATAACTTGTGGCATATTGGAAATTGTTCTTATGTCCTTTTCCTAATACTATCTTATTTGCTTGATCAATTTGTAGTGTAAGTGTGAATAATCTAGGAGATGTTCTAAAGTTGATTGTGGAGACTTTATGCTACAATTATCTTGAGTTTGTTATTTTATGTTTTGAAGTAAAAGATATTGGAAAGGCTTTGAACTACTATTATCTTTTGTGATCATATATTTTGTCATAGTTTTCGGTGAAGACTTTGGGTTGCACCTTATTCTACTTGGTTCTAAGTTATAAATTAGTAAAAGAAGCAATGATAGACTTTGTGCTCTCGTGGGTTTCTTGGTTATTCAATTTGTATCAAGAAAGTGCTCTTTCATTTTGTAAACATCATTTCTGAAAAAAGAGAAATGGATGATATGGTCTCAGCCCTAAATTAGTATTTAGTTTAAATAACTTTTTGATAGTTGATAGGGAACCTCCCCTTGCTAAGAGGAGAGATTTATCTCATTACACTGTGGTCGATATAACCATTTTGCCTTTAGTTAGTTAAAGATAAAATATTCACCCAACAATTTTTGGCGACTCTACGGGTGAAGGAACGTGCAACTTGAAGCCTCACACTCTAAGTTGAAGCATTTCAGTTCTTTTCCATTTGTTTCAAGATTTTCCAAAATTTTGTTGAGTACACTACATTCTGGTAGATTCACAGTATACAAGAAGCAAGAGAGCTCAAAGTATTATTGATCCTATATTTGAGTTGATGCAGCAAAATAATTTTGGTCTTTTGCCTCCATGACCTTGACTTCAACGAACTAGGAGTTTTCCTCCTACCAGGGCTAGGTCTCCAATACTAGGTGAAGCTTCTAGTTCTAGTACTAGCAAAGTTTTGTTTGTTCATACTCCACAGAGGTTTTTTATCCCACCCTTTAATTAGCGCATCATGGCAGCTCAAGGCCCTTGGGGTAACACTTTTGTCCTTTCAATTTAACTCCACCATTGCATGAACTACCTCGTAGTTCAAGGAAGAATTTTCCTAAGTTCTATGGTGATGGAAAAGTCCACCCAGATGAACACATTGTAGCTTTCTACATAGCTTGTGGTGTAATAAGTGTTGAGCATGAAGATGTAGCAGTAAGACTTTTTGTGGAAACACTACAAGGTGCTGCTGCAGATTGGTTTTACCATCTTCAAGCTCAGACTATAACCAATTGGAATACTCTCAAGACCAAGTTTGAGGCTAGGTTCAAACCTACAGAAGATGCACACGCCTTATTGGCTTAGCTCACACAAGTGAAGAAAGAGCCTCATGAACCCATGTGAGACTTCATCGCTAAGTTCAATTACCTGAGAAATAGGATTCCTGCAACCACTCAACCAACGATGAAGAATCTCAAATGCTTTTTCATTAATACTCAACTTCCTGAGGTAAGTTTTCTACTAAGACGGGCTAGCCTTGCAGATCTCGCTAGAGCTCAAATTTTAGCTACTGAAGTGGAAGATGATCTTATCCTTGCAGGTAAGAGAAGAAGAGATTCTAACAGAAATAGACGCCCCTCTTCTGTTGATAATTCTTCCACAAGCACCATGGATCATCTGGTGCAAAAGTTAGCAAATGAATTGCTAGCTCTAAAAAGGCAAATGTCACAAGGTATGTCCACCCCTCCTTCTTATCAGGATATACCAAGGATAACATTTCCCAATAATTCATATAAAGGCAATGCTGCTAAAAATCAAGGGCAACACAATTGTCTTCCACCCACATAGGGGAAGCTCACCATTGAAGCAGAACTGGTCAACTCAATAGTTGGCTATTATGAAGCAGCACATGATAATTCTTTCCAACTTGAGTTGGACCAGGAGAATGATGCTAATCTTTTTGCAGAAGGAGAAGAATAATTAGTTGGCAGCTCTACCATTGGTTTTCTGAATTACCAAGATGAAGCTGAAAAAGAAGAAGTGTATGATGGAGCATATGTTGATGGAGCATATGTTATTTTTACTAGGTCCCAAAATTAGTCAAATCAACAAGATGATAAAGGAAAAGTAAGAGAAGAACCTCAACCAGTGATCTTAATTGCTAAATGGGGAACTCCGTTACCTTTTCAGTCAAAGGACCCAGTGGGCAATATGCAAGTAAGTACATCTAAAAATCCTGTATCTTCTACTTCTATCCCTTAGACCAGTACTACCCCTAATAAAACTTAGAATGATGGATTTCCTTCCTCTGTCTCTAGTTCATTTCAGTTATTTAATATAATAGATCATGCTAGGAAGACCAAAATCCAAATGTCTGAGGTTGAGTAATTACAAGCTAATCTTGAACAGTTTGATAGGTTAACTAAATATGTAAAAAACAAGACTATCCCTACAGGACAATATTTTCCAAAAGTTGCCCATGACTCTTCAAAGAACAAATCCACCCAAAATAATCTTGTCACTACTCCTCTTGTTGCCTTTGGAAAAATAGAACCTTTCTATGTTTCCCTATTGGTAAATGGTCATAAGTTGAGCAATTACATAATAGATTCTGGGGCCTCTGATAATGTTATGCCTACCAAAGTAGTAGACGTCCTTGGCCTCACCTTAACTAAGACCTTTGGGAGATGTTTCTCCATGGAAAATAAACAAGTACCTTTGTTGGGTCAAATCAAAGATGCCCAATTTGCATTTGCAACCTTTCCAAACAAAAGGATTAAGATGACCGTCCTAGTAGTTGATGTTCCAGCTTCTTATGGCATTTTGCTTGGGCATAATTTTTGTAAAGATGTGGGCGGGGAATTGAACATGGATTTATCCAAAGTAAGGATACATGTTAAAGGCATCATGCAAAAGTTGCTTCCTGAGAAAGAGGTAAAATACATTGTTACCCAAACGGCAAATCCCAAAGCCCAAATTTTGTTTGAGTCCTCAGGAATGGGTAATTATTTCTTGTCTACTGAAGATATTCCTAGTTCATCAGATGAGAGCTCATCAAGTGAGAGCTCAGACAATTTAGATGGAGAATCAGAAGAGTATTCAGATGAAATTTTAGGTGAAGGTATAGTAATGCCAAGTTCTTCCCTCACTGATGAAGAAGAATCTTCTGCTCAAAGGAATTCCAAAAAATCAAATTCTAATGAGGTTTGGATTTTAGAATTTTATGGTAGTTGTTCCTCTACTAGTTCTAGAGCCAGAATTGTTTTGATATCTCCACAAGGTGATATCTTCCCTTTATCATACAAGTTGCAATTCGACAATACCAACAACATCGCTGAATACGAGTCATTGTTGCTCGGATTGGAAGCTGCTCATGCTAAGGGTGTTAAAAATCTTCATGCTCAAGGAAATGCCAAACTAGTGGTTTGTCAAGTAAGAAATTTATATCAGACCAAAAATGAAAGATTGAGACATTATCGCAATCGCGTGTGGGATTTCATTGAAGGTTTCGATGCTTTCAATATTTCTACGGTGCCTAGAGAGTTTCATGATCGAGTAGATTCATTAGCTATCTTCACCACCCTCATGGTTCCTCATAAAGACTTCAAAGGAAACAAGTACACAATTGAGCTAGTCTTCCAACCAAGTGTACCTAATAATGCTAACCATTGGCAGGTGTTTAATGGTGATAACAAATCATAGCTTTCCTGGAAAAGACAAATAGTTTTGATGAGTTCTATTTTGAAGGTAGTGAATCTCCACCACGGGATTACATTTCTGAAATAGATTCACAAACTAGTGAAGAGTTTCTTCAACTGAAAGGGAATAAGATTCCAAAAGGTTTGGTTTCCCTAGAAAATCTATTTGATAATCATGATAGATACATTAAGTAGCAGCAACAACTTGATTCAAGTTCTTCTATGGAATTTGAACAAGTAAATTTGAGATCTGAGGCAGATCCCAAAATGGTCAACATTGGGAAGTGTTGCACTGCTGACGAGAAGTTCAAATTCATTACACTCCTTCATCATTACATTGATGTTTTGATGTATTCTTGTGATGATCTGAAGTCCTTCATGCCTAAGGAGATTCAGCATGAAATTCCTCTCAAAGTTGGGTCATTTCCTCACAAGTAGAAACAAAGGCAATACAATCCCAAAATATCAGGTACTATCCTTTTTGAGATTCAGAAAATGTTGAATGCAAGAATAATCTTTCCAATTCATCACTCCACCTAGATCGCGAATATAGTTCTTGTAAGGAAAAAGAATGGAGAAATCTGCATCTATGTGGATTTCAAGAATCTCAACCAGTCTTCTCTAAAGGATAACTACCCCCTACCCATCATGGACCAAGTGTTGCAAATAGTAACTGGTTCAGAAATGTTGTCTATGTTAGATGGTTTTTTAGGATATAATCAAGTAGAGGCCAGCGAAGCAGATCAGTACAAGATTGCTTTCACAACACCTTGGGGCATGTTTGCATATCGTAGGATGCCTTTTGGTCTCATCAATGCCAGCGCCACATTCCAGAGAGTGATGGACCTTGCCTTCAGAGATGAGATGGGGAAGTTCATCATGGTGTATCTCAATGACTTGACTATTTTCTCCAAACAACATCATGATCATGTGTATCATTTGTGATAGGTGCTGGAAAGATGTCGGCAAAATGGTATTTCTCTCAACCCTAAGAAGTCAGTTTTTGGGGTTACAGAATGTAAACTTCTCGGTCACATTATTTCCTAAGAAGGCACTATAATTGATTCAAAAAGAGTCAAGTCCATCCAAAGTCTTAGTTTTCCTACTAGTAAGACTGCAGTTCATTCTTTCTTCGGAAAGGTGAATTTTCTGCGGAGATTCATTCCTGAATTCGTAGAGAAAACCCATCACATCGTCAACATGATGAAGGGTAAGGCTACATTTTGTTGGAGTGCAGAAGGCAAAGTGGAATTTGAGGATATCAAGAGGGATATAGATCATGCTCTAGTCCTTGTTTGTCCTGACTATACCAAAGATTTCGTAGTATACAGCTACTCTTCTGAACATACACTTTCAGCCATTCTTGTTCAACAGAATGAGGAAGGTGTGTAATCTCCCATTTCGTTTATGAGTTGTTCTCTGAAGGCTCATGAATTGAAATATTCAAATATGGAGAAGCATGCTTATGCCGTGGTTAAGGCGGTAAAGCATTTCTAGTTCTATATTTTGAATTCACATACTATTGTTCTGGTGCCTGATACAACAGTAAAGTCGATTCTGACTCAACAGGAGTTTAGAACTAAAAGAGGCAATTGGATTGCTAAGATCCAAGAGTTTGATCTTGATATAAAGCCTACCAAGCTTGTGTGTGGTAGAGGTTTGTGTCAGTTGATTGCTAATAATGTACCAAAAGAGATAGGGGATGAAGAAGAAGAAGCTGAGGATATGCTGACTATTCTTTTTGTCACTACTACAGATGAGTGGTATTCAAATATTGCTCATTTTCTTACCTATGGTGAGTGTCCTTCCCATCTATCTTATAAGGAGAAAAGAACTATTAAATTGAAGGCTGCTAACTATGTCCTATGGGACAATGGTTTGTACAAAAGAAGCCTTGATGGAATATTTCTCCATTGCATGGATAAAGTGCAACAAAGTAGACTCTTGGAGTCTTTCCACAACTTGTCTTGTGGAGGACATTTTTCTACACCTGTGATAGCTCATAAGATTCTATGGGCTAGATACTATTGGCCCACACTGTTTCAGGATTCATATAATTGGGTGCGTAGGTATGAGTTTTATCAACAGTTTGTTGGAAAACCTAAGTTGGCTGCACTACCTCTTAAGCCAGTGGTAATTGAAGAACCTTTTCAACAATGGGGCATCAATTTCATTGGCACTATGAACCCACCATCAAGTGCAGGACACAACTTTGTTCTCACCGTGACAGATTATTTTACCAAGTGGGTGGAAGCCATCCTAGTAAAGCACGCTACTTCTGAAGTGGTATGCAATTTCCTTAAGGAAAACATTATTTCCCGGTTTGGAGTCCCAAACAAGGTAGTAGCAGATAATGCTAATTGTTTCTCTTCCAATGAGATTACTAACTTTTTCTATGAACATGGGATCATTCTTTCCCACTCTTCAGACTATTATCTGCAAGGAAATGGTAAGGCGGAATCGAGTAACAAAAATTTGGTTACTATTATCAGGAAACTGGTGGAAGATAATCAGAGAACTTGGCATAAAGCGTTGTTTGATGCTTTATGTGCAGACATGATTACCCCTAATAGGGCTATAGGTATGTCACCTTTTTAGCTTTTGTATGGTCTGAATGTAGAGATACCTATTACCTTGGAGTTGACGGCACTAAAGTTGGCAAAGGTAGTAGAAGATAGAACTTTTGAAAGTTCTATTGACAAAAGGATCATGTACCTAACTGAACTTGAAGAACAATGAGCTATGGTAGTGGATCATATTGCTAAACATCAAAGTTAGGTAAAGAAACTCTTTGACAAGAAAGCAAGGATTCGTGAGTTTCAAATTAGAGATCAAATCTTGTTGTGAGACAAGTGGAGAGAACCAAAAGGAATGCATGGGAAGTTTGATTCCTTATGGAGAGGTCTATTCACCATTCATCAACTCTATGGTGAAAATAGCTTCTTGCTGGAGTATCTAGATGGAACACCATTCTTACTACCTCATAGTGGACAACATTTGAAACACTTCAATCCTTGAAGTATCAGATAAGTTCATTTGTACATTTGTATAGTTTTGTGTTTTTATTTTTGTTTAGTCTTTTGTGTCTTTTCCTTTTAGGTAACTTGACTCTATAGCCCAATGGCATGGATGAAGGCACTTAGATACTGGATTCTTCTCCCTTCGATTGTTTCTAAGTTTGATCGATGGAAGTTCCCCAGTTAGAGCTAGCTGTTGTTCTCAAAATTAGCTACGCTCATTTTTGTAGACAACCCATACAAAACTTGTCCATTTTGTGATCTACACTCTAAGTTTGCAAATCAAGACAAGATTCTCTTGGCCTTGTGTGAAGTCATATGACATCCTAAACTAGTTTACAACATTCCCTCGAATCAATTCCTTGAAGTTTGTGCAAATTGATTAGGTTGTAAACTGACCAAAATATCAATTTTGATCATTTTTGGGTGTTAGTTAAAATTTGAAACTGTATGTACAAAGTCAGAAAAATTCACCGCCATTGCATACCTTTTTGTTTGCTTGTGATGAGTCAGCAAAATTTGCTGAATTTACATAGTTTTTTGTTTTGAATATGCCCGAGCGAAAATTTTTGCCGTTGTTACATATTCTTCTTGAAAGCAAATGCATAAGCGGTGATTTTTTTGCCATTACGTTAATGGTTAGCACATGTCGGGTCGGCAATTTTCACCACCTGAGTGAGATCTTCAAAATCTTGAACTTCAGTGGCATTTATGGCCACTTGTGTTAAGAATTAAGAGCTTGTTTCTTAACCTTTTTAATTGGTAAACTCGTTTTATTTCATCATTTATTTTTCGTCAAGCCTCCTAGTCGATTCTTAAACCCTCCTTCAAACTACTTGATCACATTGATCTTGGATTCGAACGGATTTCAAGTTGCCATCGTAGCACTTAGGGTTTCACTCTTTTTAACAGGTAAGTCTTTAAAGATTGTTTTTTGTTTCTTGTTCGTTGAAGCAATCAAGCCCGTGTCCCTTAGGAATTATATTGTTTGTATGTTGTTCAAAACAAATCATAATTTTTGTATCTTCCTTCTTTTTGAGTCATTCGTAAAACCCTAGTTTTTTCTCAATTCCCCTCTGGCTGATGTTTTATTGTGAGGGTTTACCGATATTCATCTCATGAGGAGTTAATTTTTACATGCCCACATGGCAAGTTTTACCCCTTAAAAACATGTTCATTGAAAACCTTGAAACATCAACATGCGATGTCGGCGATAATTGCTGCTCTAACATGTTTTTTGTTCTATATGGGTTAAATGCAATGTCGGCTATATTTGCCAATCGAAATCTTTCCATAAGCTTGTGAACAAATGCTAAGTCAGTGGAAATTGCCGCTAAAGAATTTGAAGTTGTATCCAAATGCAAGTGTATGGGTGGCGAAATTCACCACCCTTACACGAAGAAAACCTTGAAACACCTACATGCTATGTTGGTGAATTTAACCACTGATACAGTTGCAATTTTCTCCTATACCTCATGCGATGTCAGCATAATTTGCCACTCGAACACTCAAATTGTCCCACTCATGCAAAAGCGATAATTTTCACGGCCGATACACTTGCATTTTTAGCTTACCTGTAGGGTCGGTAGAAATGGCCGCCTTGACACTTACGAACTATCCCTAACATGCAAGGGCGGAAAATTTTTCCACCCGTGCATCACCCTCTCAAATTTTTCTAACTCTGGGATATTTTCAATTTTGCTTTTCCAAGCCCGCTTTCCTCTATTTTTTTGACCTGCTCGCACTCTAGCCCTTTCAAGCGTATCTCCATAGTTGTGATCATCGACATGCAATTTTCCCAGATTACTAGTATTTCCCCTAATTGCATGATCATGGATTTTTGTTGTAGTTTCTTCTACAGATTTTCTCTCTTCATCGACATCCTTCTGGTGATAGCTTTTCATATGACTGAGTTGTTTGCGAAGAAGTTGAAAGTGATGAAGTATAAGTATCAAGGTGTTTTTCCAATCACCTTGGTTACTTCTAATGTCGATGACATTTGGGATACAAAGATTGGCCATGTGGACATGGTTGAATTTGTGGAAAGAACCAATTCCAATAATCCCAGTTCTGTAATGAAAAAGATTATTGACAGTAACATTCATTTGGTGTCGTCTTTCCCAGTGGCAGCCCATAACACAGAGTTTGTTCTTCAGTGTGCTCAATTTTATAATAGAGATACTAGGGCTGTGATGGATGCAAGTGGCAATGTGATAATCAGATTAGATCCTAAATTCATTGATAAAGTTTTCATATGCCCTGCTATTACAGAAGTGATAAAACTAGATTTTGCTAAAGCATAAAAAGAGTATGACAAAAATCCTGAGAAAGCTAAGATGATAATAAATACTACATTGCTCAAATCTCCACAGTCAAACTTGTCTAGGTGGCCATGGAGTTTTCCTAGAAGTGACTTTGTAGAAGAAGTTGGTGATCTTATAACTCTTCTCAGCAGGATAAGGGGATTGGCATCTTCCTTGCTATTTCATGAGTGGATGTACCCTTTCATCAAGGTAATACTCCAAGGAAAACAAGCCATCTTCTAGGGTGAGCACATCAGCAATGCTCTGCAGGAGCAATTAACAAAGGTATCCACTACCTTCAAATTCTACATGACTTCTTACCTAGTGTATATAGAAGCCTCCATGAGAATCTTTCCAGGTCTAACATTGGAAGGAGATAGGAGAGTAATTCCTGTGTATCAGTACTATTCTCAATTGACATTAAAGGGCACTATTCATCACTTCAGGAGGGTAAATGATGCTTTCTTCATAGTGTTCTTGTGTCTTTTTGACCCTCAGCTAAAACAAAGAAGAGTTTTAGATGAAGCTTGGTTAGTAGTGAATGATTTTGGATGCATGTTCTTACAATTTCCTTCTTTCTCATATCTAAGGGTTAGCTTTTTCCAATGTCATCCTTATATGCTGCCAAGGTTTCCCTCAAAAAAACTTGTTTTAATGGAATTATGTAGACAAATGATTGTCGTACTTAACAAGCAAATGGATCTCAAGAAACCAGGTTTCAGGTTTCTAGTTGAAATTGGCAGGTTTTTAGTATTAACTGCTACAAAGGCTAGAGTCATGGAAACTGAAATGCAACTTGTAACCATGAAACAATTCAAACGAAGGCCAAAGTTTGAATACAGGGGTGTGAAAGATAAAATTAAGAGAAAGACCCAATTTCATGAACCTATAGTCAAGGATGTCCGGGTAGATTTGAGGACAAAAAAAGATATCAAAAAGTTGGATTATAGCCGGTTATCTCCGGAGCATATTGAATATCTAGGACTTGCTGATATTCCTGAAGACCTAGTGGATAATGGAGAGTTAATCGATGATAGATATAACATTGAATAGGTTGTTGGCTCTCCTGTCCCTCCTATCCAATGGTCTCAAAAAGAATTGACCTCTCTGCGGAAAAGATTTGATCCTATATTGGTGAACACCAATAATTGGCTAACAGATAAGGGAATTACTTTGAAAGAATCCCTTACAGGGTCAGAGACTGAAATTCAAGAGCAAATAGGTAAAAAGGTGGAGAGTAGGACAAAAAACAAGAGTGATGTTCCCTCTTCTTCCAAGCCACATAAGCTCAGAATCAAATTTGTGATGAAGAAGTCAAAGGCTGTGGAGAAAGAGTGTAAGATAGAAGATATGGAAATCGAGAAACAAAACACTTAAGAACTAGCCACTGAGGAAATGGAGGTTGAAGACAGACCTACAGATCAACAAGGAGAGGAAGTCTTGTCTCCACAAGAGAATGTACAACAAGAAATGAGAGTCTCTTCTCCTTTGTCTGACACACCTGTTTCAGTTCCTTTTTCAGTTTTCCCCATTGATATCCCCTCTTCTGAATCTCCCTCACCTTCCAAAACAATTTTTGACAATCCTCAAAATACTTTTGAAGATGTCCTTTGCTCCTCAGAGTCTATTCCTAGTTTGTCCTCTTCATCTTTTGATATTGGGGATACTTCTATATTTGATCACTTTGTAATGAATACTAAACAGGTATCTAATGTAAATGTAATAGGTGCAGTTTTTACTAATACTCCACCTATTGTTTCCACTTCCAGTGAAAGTATAGTTCTGGTGACACCAACAATGGGAACAGATCCTAATGTGAGTACTTCTATGCTTCCATTATGGTTGTCAACTTATAAACCAAAAAGGAAGAAACACGCCATCTCTCCAGATGACTTTAATTTTAGTAAGTTGGTGCATGCAAAAGCCAAGACCCCGAAGAAGCCAAAGATTCTTTTGAGAATGCTCAGGGACAAGGGACACAAATTTCTGGAGATTGCAAGACCTTCGCAGGATGCAACCATGGAAAATTTTAGTATGAATGATTACTCTATCTCTAGGGTTGAGTTAGGCAAAATAACTGATGAAAGTGCAAAGACTGATATGTAGTCAGCCATGGATATTCTGATTCAGAAATTTGACAAAGAGAAAGAAATGAAAGATCATTACAAAGCAATGGTTGAACAGTTGACTGTAGTGGTGAGGAAAATCACTTTGAATTCAGAATTAGTAACTCCCAAGGTCATTTCTATAGAAGACCCTATTATCTAGAAGGTAGAAAAGACTCATCTTAAGGGAAGACTACTTGAAGAGTACTTGGAAAGGATACACACACAAGGAATATCTCTACTTACAGAGCTATCTAAGAAGACAAACAAAATGGAGAAAATAAGAGCAGAACTTGATGACCTGATTGATGTTATTTCTCAAGATATCGAGCGTATAGAACACCATCATGATAAGAGGGTGGAGATGAGAAAGATGAAAATAAGCACTCTAATATCAATTGGTGTCATTCCTAATAGGGATTCTTATACTAAAACCAAAGAGGCATTGATATATCAGAGCTGTGTACTAAAAGATTTGATCAATGACCTGGAAGTTGCAAGGAAACTAAGTGAATAGAGTGATGTTAGTCTTTTGCATAAATTGGAGGAGTTGCCATGCAAACTTGTGTCATAGGATAACCAATTTCTCTCTACAGAAGAGATGGTTTAGGAATTTAAAAATATGTTCCAGAAAGAGTTCAAAGACAGAACATTTTCAATGGCCTCTGTGGACAATATTCTTGACAATCAGTTAACTTTGGATAATCTGAAGACCAAGCTAACTAGTCACGCAAAATTAGTCACCACGGTCAGAGATGCCATAGTTAGAGCTAGGACGATTTTCAAGAGCACAGTTAGTCTAGACAATCTTGGGATGCAAGCATCTTTCACCATGTATGATTACCATATGAAGAAAGATGGCAATACAAGTTGAAACAGTTTTTCCCTTAGTTTAATTTCTACTTTTTAGATGTAGTTTTGAAACAATTTTGGACATATTTACATGTACTTTACTCATATGTAATTACATGTAAAAACATAGGAAGTCCCAAATCAAAAAGGACTCCTTTGTTGAATAAGTCATAATTAGTTTTTCTTTTCCTATTTTTGATCTCAGTTCCTCTTATAAATCAAGAGGACCCCATTGTAATTATCTATCTTTTAGTTATTGAAGTGAAACTCTGCCAAATTGAAGAGCATTTTGAGACTTTGTGTTCAAATTGTAAATCATATTTTATCAAGTGAATAGAAAAGCAAGCGATCTTTCAATCCTTGTGTTGAAATAACTTGTGGTGTATTGGAAATTGTTCTTATGTCCTTTTCATAATACTATCTTATCTGCTTGATCAAATTGTAGTGTGAGTGTGAATAATCTGGGAGATGTTCTAAAGTTGATTGTAGAGACTTTGTACTACAACAATTATCTTTAGTTTGTTATTTTATGTTTTGAAGTAAAGGATATTGGAAAGGCTTTGAACTAGTTTTATCTTTTGTGATCATATATTTTTTTTCATAGTTTTCAGTGAAGACTTTGGGTTACACCTTATTCTACTTGGTTCTAAGTTATAAATCAGTAAAAGAAGCAATGATAGACTTTGTGCTCTTGTGGGTTTCTTGGTTATTCAATTTGTATCAAGAAAGTTCTCTTTCATTTTGTAAACATCATTTCTGAAAAAAGAGAAATGGATGATATGGTCTCACTCCTGAATTAGTATTTATTTTAAATAAGTTTGTGATAGTTGATAGGGAACCTCCCCTTGCTAAGAGGAGAGATTTATCTCATTACACTGTGGTTGCTATAACCATTTTGCCTTCAGTTAGTTGAAGAAACTATATTCACCCAACACACTCTTTGCATACATGTCAGCAAGTGCATTCCCCATTGAAACATCCAATTCATGCCCAATTTTAATGATGAGACCATGGACCTATCTTTCTTGCTCCACAACAGCTAGGTTGACAGATGCACTAAGGATACTAGTGAAGGTCAAGCATTATATATATATATATATGTGTGTGTGTGTGTGTGTGTGTGTGTGTGTGTGTGTGTGTGTGTGCTTTCCTTGCATTTGGAAAAAGAGTTTCAGAGCATCCTTCCCATGTCCACTCTGACTATACCCTGAAATCATAGTGTTCCATGAGTCTACATCTTTGTGAATCATCTTGTCAAGAACCTTTTGTGCATCTTTTATGTTCCCATTTCTATAGCTCTCACGCTAGCAGATGCACTAAGAACTGTAGTAAAGACAAAATTGTCTATTTCCATGCCTGACTGATGTATTTTGTAAAACAGATTGAAAGCCTACATACAATGCTCATTTTGATCAATACAAGCAAGCAATGTGGTATATGAGATCACATTTGGCCTAAGTATTTCCTCAAATGCCTTTTGTGTAGATTGCATACTTTCACATTTGTCGTACAAGAAAACAAGGGCATTAGTCACATAAACATATTCTACAAGTCTAGCTTTAACAATGCATCCATGGGCCTGTCTCCCATGCTCTGGATATCCCAAGTTGGAAAATGTTGTAAGGACACCAACATATGTAACAAAGTTCAACTGCACTCTCAGTCATTGCATTTGTCCAAAAAGGCAAAAGAATTCCTCAGATTTTCCATTCTGAGCATATCCATAGACCATTACAGTACAAGTGACCACATTTCATTTAGGTATTTTGTCAAATACTTTATGTGCATTCTCTAAACTTGCACATTTTGCATACATATCAACAAGTGCACTGCCTACAATAATATCTCCTTCACGTAGCAATTTGATAATATGGGTATGAAACTGCTAACCTGGTTCTAAAGTAGCCATACCAGCACTCCCTCATAGGATGTTCACAAACTAAAATGATCCACCTTTATGCCCTCTATGTGCATTTGACAAAACAAATGAAAGGCTTCTCTGACATCACCATTCTGAACATACCTAGCAATCAGTGTAGTCCATGATATGGCATCTTGTTGAGACATTTTATCAAACACCTAGTGTGCATCAAACACAATCCCACACCTATCTCTGATACCATGTTAATTTTAGATTAGAAAGTAATTATTTCTTACTTGATCACCTTTGGATGGTGAATCTACTGCTATATATATTTAATTGATTTTAAGAGTCATGACTATTCCAAGAGTCATGACTTTAGGCTTACCTCCCGAAGCTACCAAAACATCAAAATATTGATTAAGGAACTCGTGCAAAATGAAAAGGAAAATAAGGAATCAGTCCCAGCTTTCAATTTAAGATTTGCCAGAATAGTGAGGGAAATTCCTAAAAATAGTAGACGCAATGAGGCTATGTGTTTGATCATATTGTTGACCCATTTTCCTCTGTCAAGAGCTAAACAGTTCACCTGGTACTTTTCCTTAAAAATCCTTTGGAAAATATTCCTATAAAGCTTAAAGTACAAATTTCCCAAAAAGCCTTGCCTAAAAAACCTTACCATTGGAAAGAGATTGAAAAAATAGGCAGGTTTGCTTTTTACATCACCCTGAAATTTGGCCAAATAAAGAAGTTATTTATGGTTAAAGTTTTGGTCAACATACAATTCAATGTACATTGGCGGGCTTGCAAAATCTCTATCGGCCTTAGAAAATGATGAAAAAAGTAGGTTTTATATATTCCTCAATGTCTATCGGGCTTAGGAGGGTGCATGTACAAGGAGGAATCTTTTGCAGATTCCTAGGATATTCCTAGTTTGTATATCTGGTTGCAAGGAGAAACATATAAGGAAAATTATACAAAAGCAGGAGATACATTACAGGAATATTCCCTTAATGTATATCAGGTTTCAAATGCATATTATATTGTATGTTTGCACATGCAATGAAATGATACAAGGTTTGACATACAAGTGCATCCACTATAGTGGAATGTACATTTGGCCTTGTATGTTTCTTTGTATATTTCGCTTGTATGTTTTGCACATACAAGTGAAACATATAGAGAAACATACAAGGCCAAATGTACAAGAGGTGGGGCCCGTGCACATACAAGGTCGATTGTATGTTAGAAGATACAGTGAGCATGAACAGTAGAATGTATATTTTGCTTGTATGTTTGCACATACAAGCCAATATACAAAGAAAAGATACAAGGGACCTTCGCCTAAGGTACATGCCAGAGATACATTTGCTATAGTGGCTTGTATTTTTTGCTTTGTATGTCTTCACATACAAAGCCGATATACAAAGGTTTACATGCAAGCCAGACCCGATTGCATTTTTAACTTGTTTTATAAAGTCTTGGCATCTGCCTTGTATATGGGCGATTGTATATTGCGATATACAAGATAGAGATACAAGGGTTGCATGCAAGATGGACTTGAATCGAAGATCAAATTCAGCATTTCAGGTCTCAGGTCCGCCTTATATATGTATAAGTATTTTGTATATTTGAACATGCAGGGAAATATACAAAGAAAGTGATACAAGCCAGATCCGACCCAACAGTCAAAGGAGTTGATAAATTTTTGGGATCCATGGCTTGTATATTTGGTGCTTGTATATCATGCGATATACAAGCAAACATACAAAGGAGGCATACAAGCCGGATTTCAACATCTTTTTAGGCTATTTCATAAAATTTGAAGTCCGTGGCTTGCATGTACAATTGTGCTTATATATTGCAATATGTAAAGGGCGGATACAATTTTCAGTGATGCTCCTTGAACCAGCTCAACAATGAATCAGGGGGTGCCACGTGGTGGCAGACATACATGCAAGTTAACATACAAATGTTGGGGCCCACATATACAAAAGGAAATTGTATGCATATACAATTTTCAAATTCAAAGGGCATATTCAAGTCTAATATACAAGGCACCATGCATATACAAAGGAGTTGTAGAGAAGTTTTTGGATGCCAATTCAGGCGGCAAATGCAAGCAATATATATAGGTGGTTGACCAAAACTTTGACCACCTATATCTCCTCTGTCCTGGCAAATTTTGACATGCTGTAAAAGGCAAAGTTGCATATTTTGGTCCCCTCTTTCATTTGGCAGGGTTTTCAGGAGTTTTTATCACCTTTCTATTTTCATATCTGGCTTTGCATATTTTTGAGCGACTAGACATTTTAGGAACCACTTTTTAGCAAATAGAGATATTTCTTGCATGCATTGCTGAGGATCAATGATGAAGCAGCCATATTAAAGATTAAAGAATATCTTCTAGCTACCTAGTGCTAGATATTTGATGCCATAACTTCTGCAGTTGGGCAGTCATTCATGTAGATATTTTTCTGTTCTAGCTCTTAAAGCAAATTTTGTAACTGACTGAGAATGTAAAAATGATATATATACATGTAAAATAGATGTATTAGTTGTTGGTTATTCTTCTGGGCTATTCTTTGTAATGGTTACTTGGCCTCTATAATGAAAAGCTGGTATTTTTGCCACTATTATTATTTGTTTGTATTGTGTCTGCTCTTCTGGACCTCTCTAATATTAATATGAGTCTGTGTAAGCCTTTCTAGCTATGAGATTATTACTGTGTCTATTTTGTTGCAGCTAAACACATTTAAATCTGGTATATCACTTAGTTTATTTTAGCATTTCTTTTCAGCATTCCTTCTTCCCCTTTTCCCAGCAAGCATTAGCACTAGGTTTAGATAAATTTCTCTGAGCACTATGCTTAGAGAGAGGAAGCCGGCCTTCTCTAGAGGCTTGATCTCATTTTGCAAGGTCCCACACTTCGAGATCATTCCCATGTCACTTTAGATTGCTGAAGTTTCACAACCGCAGCAAAGGGTGCAAATCTAGGTGATAACAACTTTGGCATGCCCGGTGGGACAAGTTTGATGAACTTCTCATCAAGATACTAAGAGATTTGATGTTTCTCCTAGTATTACCAGCCTTTGGAGGTGATACAAACAACACCATGGCGACTCTACTAAATGAATCAGCTGGATTCAGTAGCCCAAGTACCTAAACAATTTTTAAATATCAAGATTTTGGTGGTTTTCCTGGGCTATTCAGCATCAAGAAGCATTGCAATCACCTGGTGACTCCCTTTTTGGTATGTATCCAGTCTTTTCTGTGTTGCACACCTTTTTTTCTCTAATTCTGACATATTTATGAATATCCAGCATTTAGATGCTATAAGATGTCAGAATTTTTTGGGAAATATGGCTATTTCCCTACCTCTAATCCAAATACAGGCTATTGGCCCCCATATCAGCAATACTAGGCCCCAAATGCCTCTGATTTATGCCATACAGCCCTACCACTATAGAATATCAGCATCCTCATGATGCTTACCTTCCTCCTACCCCTAATGTTGCCCTTGAGAATATTAATGCTTTCAATGAGGCCAGAGGAGCAACAGGGTACAGTTGGCCTCAGCGGTTTTATGACCTCAGCATCATAAGCATGTATTGTCTCAAGAAGTTGTCTCTAGATCTAAATAGGGAGGTTGATGAATTTATAGAAATGTTAACATGTGACTAGCAATGAGAAGCACAAGAAGAGGCTTTTCAAGAAAACCTTGCTATAAGGATGACACCTGCTCAACCTGCTGCTGAAGAAGTCCCAAATTTTAAAATTCCAAGTTTTAGGCAACCCTTTCAAATTCCCTTATTAGATGGACCCAGCATGGACGGTTATGATGAGACTGCTAAGTTAAAGGAGCATGTGTTTACAATTCCAAATTTCAACCAGTCGCTTTCTTCTGCACATGTTCAGCCTATAGAGCAACCTAGACTCCACAAGTTTCCAGGCTTCAATACCTATATCCCTTCACAAGTCCCTGTTCCTATGCAAACTCAAATTATCACTCCATAGGAACAAATTTATCCAAAACCTTGTCCCCTCCAAGAAATTTAAGAAGTTATTTAGGCTTTTTTCCCTGATACTACTTCAGTCAAAATGCGTGGGCAAGTTGTCTACCAAGATATTTGGAAAGATGAGCCAAAAGAGGAGGTGGAAGACGATAAAACTAATGAGGAGTAGTTTGTTCCTACACTCACAAAGATAAAATTATTTGAATCTATCACACCTGTGAGTAATGTTAACCCAAATAAGGGATTGAGTCCTCTAAACTTTAATTCTTTTGAAGCCTTTTCTCATGCATCTGATCAAGCAAACAAGGTTGAAATGCAAAGAGTGCATGGGGAAAGCCTTTAGCTATAGAGACAAACTAACCAAAATTCAAAGAGCTGTAGTCAATGGATGGAGGTAGACAAATTAACCAAAATTCAAAAGAGCCTCCAGCTGCACAAATTAACCAAAATTCAGAGATGGATGATGCTGCCCTACTTCATGAGCTACCTGATTATGTTGAAGATGAAGAATATGTGCAGCTGGTTGTGAATAGGCAGCAACAAGAGCACAATGAAAGTAGTGACCACTTGTTATGCATAAAGGCCTAGCACGGTAGTGAGTTTCTAGCTCTTGACGACTTGGAGGAAGCTCTTTTCTGGGATGAGTGCACTATGTTGGAGGCTATTGCTGAATTTGGTCAGAAAGCAGATGATGCTGCCTTGTTGGATGAATTCCCCAACCAATTTGAAAGGGATGAGGGAGGTAGTGAGCATGATTGTGAGTCGCTAGCATGTGAAAAAGGATAGGGATATCAGCTTCTTGATGGGGAGGTCTTCTCTTTTGAGCATGTGCATGGCTCATTTTCTGAGCCTAAGTTAGAATATCATGAGCATTTTGTTCATAAGGTGGAGGTAGCCATATTTGTAGTAAAATCTCAAGAGCTAAGGTATTCAGACCAGCAAGAAGAGGAAGAATGCAGCCATGATGACATTATATCGGCCTTCTTGGTTTCTTTGAAGGAAGAAGGAGAAAACCATGAGGTCTCAAGTCAGTTGTTTCACACACAAGAGCAACATGAGAGAAAGGTGGAGGTCACCATCATACCAAATGAAGAGCAAGAAGAGAAAGAATCAGAGCAGAGACATGAAATCAGTCATCACGATTTGCATGTCATTTCAAGGGGATGTCCAATCAGGCATCTAGCCCAGCTAGAGATACATCAAGAGGAGTCACCACTTGTCATGCTTACCTCTAAGCAAGAAGTTGAGCATCAAAATGAGTGGGATCAGCCTATTTATTCACCACAAGTTAGCAACATCAGCAATCAGTCTAGGTGGATATGTGAGTTTATCTCCACTTTGAAGGGGGTGTTTTATCAATTTGTCATATGTACATTGGCGGGCTTGCAAAATCTCTATTGGCCTTAGAAAATGATGAAAAAAGTAGGTTTTATGCATTCCTCAATGTATATTGGGCTTAGGAGGGTACATGTACAAGGAGGAATCTTTCGCAGATTCTCAAGATATTCCTGGTTTATATATCTGGTTGCAAGGAGAAACATATAGGGAAAAATATACAAAGCAGGAGATACATTATAGGAATATTCCCTCAATGTATATCAGGTTTCAAATGCATATTATATTGTATGTTTGCACATGCAACGAAATGATACAAGGTTTGACATACAAGGGCAACCACTACAGTGGAATGTACATTCGGCCTTGTATGTTTCTTTGTATATTTCGCTTATATGTTTTACACAAACAAGCAAAACATACAGAGAAACTTACAAGGTCGAATGTACAAGAGGTGGGTCCCGCACACATACAAGGCCAATTGTATGTGAGAAGATATAGTGATCATGAATAGTAGAATGTATATTTCACTTGTATGTTTGCACATACAAGCGAATATACAAAGAAAAGATACAAGCAACCTTCGCCTGAGGTACAAGTCAGAGATACATTTGCTATAGTGGCTTGTATTTTTTGCTTTGTATGTCTTCACATACAAAGCTGATATACAAAGGTTTACATGCAAGCCAGACCCAATTGCATTTTTAACTTGTTTTATAAAGTCTTGGGGTCCTCCTTGTATATGGGCGATTGTATATTGTGATATACAAGTCAGAGGTACAAGGGTTGCATGCAAGGCGGACTTGAATCGAAGATAAAATTTAGTGTTTTAGGTCTCGAGTCCGCCTTATATATGTATAAGTGTTTTGTATATTTGAACATGTAGGGAAATATACAAAGAAAGTGATACAAGCTGGATCCGACCTAGGAGTCAAAGCAGTTGATAAATTTTTGGGGTCCATGGCTTGTATACCATGAGATATACAAGTAAACATACAAAGGAGGTATACAAGCCATATTTCAATGTCTTTTCAGGCTATTTCATAAAATTTGAAGTCCGCGGCTTGTATGTACAATTGTGCTTGTATATTGCTATATGCAAAGGGCAGATACAGTTTTCAGCGATGCTCCTTGAACCAACTTAGCAATGAATCAGGCGGTGCCACATGGTGGCAGACATACATGCAAGTTAACATACAAATGTTGGGGCCTGCATATACAAAAGGAAATTGTATGCATATACAATTTTGAAATTCAAAGGGCATATTCAAGTTTGATATAAAAGGTGCCATGCATATACAAAGGAGTTGTAGAGAAGTTTTTGGATACCGATTCAGGCGGCAAATGCAAGTGATATATACATAGATGCAAAGTGATATATACATGCAGTTGACCAAAACTGTGACCACCTGTATCTCCTCCGTCCTGGCAAATTTTGACATGTTGTAAAAGGTAAAGTTGCATATTTTGGTCCCCTCTTTCATTTGGCAGGGTTTTTAGGAGTTTTTGTCACCTTTCCATTTTTAGATCTGGCTTTGCATATTTTTGAGTGACTGGATGTTTCAGTGACCATTTTTGAGTAGATAGAGATATTTCTTGCATGCATTGCTAAGGATCGACAATGAAGCAACCGTATTAAAGATTAAAGAATATCTCCTAGCTGCCCAGTGCCAGATATTTAATGCCATAATTTTTGCAACTGGGCAATCATTCATGTAGATATTTTTCTATTCCAACTCTTAAAGCAAATTTTGTAACCGACTGAGAATGAAAAAATGATATACATGCATCTAAAACAGATGTACTACTTGTTGGTTGTTCTTCTAGGCTATTCTTTGTAATGGTTACTTGGGCTCTATAATGAAAAGCTGGTATTTTTTCCTTTCTTATTATTTATTTGTACTGTGTCTACTCTTCTGGACCTCTCTAATATTAATATGAGTCTATGTAAGCCTTTCCAGCTACGAGATTATTACTGTGTCTATTTAGTTGCAGCCAGACACATTTAAATCTGGTGTATCACTTAGTTTACTTCAACATTTCTTTTCAGCATTCCTTCTTCCCCTTTTCCTAGCAAGCATTAGCACTAGGTTTAGATGAATTTCTTTGAGCACTAGGCTTAGAGAGAGGAAGCCGGCCTTCTCTGGAGGTTTGATCTCATATCACAAGGTCCCACACTTCGAGATCATTCCCATGTTACTCCAGATTGCTGAAGTTTCACAACCGCAACAAAGGGTGCAAATCTAGGTGATAACAACTTTGGCATGCTCGGTGGGACAAGTTCGATGACCTTCTCATCAAGATACTAAGAGATTTGGTGTTTCTCCTAGTATTACCAGCCTTTGGAGGTGATACAAACAACACCATGGTGACTCTACTAAATGAATCAGCTAGATTCAGCAGCCCAAGTACCTAAACAATTTTTAAATATCAAGATTTTGGTGGTTTTCCTAGCCTATTCAGCTTCAAGAAGCATTGCAATCACCTGGTGACTCCCTTTTTGGTATGTATCCAATCTTTTCTAGGTTGCACACCTTTTTTGTTCTAATTCTGACATATTTATGAATATCTAGCATTTAGATGCTATAAGATGTCAAAATTGTATGGGAAATATGGCTATTTCCCTACCCCTAATCTAAATACAGGCTATTGGCCCCCATATTAGCAATACCAAGCCCCAAATGCCTCTGATTTTATGCCATACAGCCCTGCCACTACAGAATATCAACATCCTCATGATGCTTACCTTCCTCCTACCTCTAATGTTGCCCCTGAGAATATTGATGCTTTCAATGAACTCATGGAAGGTTTTCTAAAGCTTGACAGAAATTTAGATAAGGCCAAAGGAGCAGTAGGGTACAGTCGGCCTCAACGGTTTTATGACCTCAACATCATAAGCATGTATGGTCTCAAGAACCTGTCTCTAGATCTAAATAGGGAGGCTAATGAATTTATAGAAATCTTAACATGTGACTAGCAACAAGAAGCACAAGAAGAGGTTTTTCAAGAAAACCTTACTATAAGGACGACACCTACTCAACCTGCTGCTGAAGAAGTCCCAAATTTTAAAATTCCAACTTTCAGGTAGCCCTTTCAAATTCCCTTATCAGATGGACACAACATGGATGGTTATGATGAGACTGCTAAGTTAAAGGAGCATGTGTTTACAATTCCAAATTTCAACTAGTCACTTTCTTCTACACATGTTCGGCCTACAGAACAACCTAGACTCCACAAGTTTCTAGGCTTCAACACCTATATCCCTTCACAAGTCCTTGTTCTTGTGCAAACTCAAATTATCACTCCCCAGGAACAAATTTGTCCAGAACCCTCTCCCCTCCAAGAAATTTAAGAAGTTATTCAGGCTTTTTTCCCTGATACTACTTCAGTCAAAATGGGTGGGCAAGTTGTCTACCAAGATATTTGGAAAGATGAGCCAAAAGAGCAGGTGGAAGACAATAAAACTAATGAGGAGCAGTTTATTCCTACACTCACAAAGATAAAATTATTTGAATCTATCACACCTGTGAGTAATGTTAACCCAAATAAGGGATTGAGTCCTCTAAACTTTAATTCTTTCAAAGCCTTTTCTCATGCTTCTAATCAAGAAAACAAGGTTGAAATGCAAAGAGTGCACGGGGAAAGCCTTCAGCTGCAGAGACAAATTAGCCAAAATTCAGAAGAGCTACAGTCAAAGGATGGAGGCATAGGGAAACAAGTTGTTAAGGTCACTTCAGAGATGGATGATGCTGCCCTACTTCATGAGCTACCTGATTATGTTGAAGATGAAGAATATGTGCAGCTGGTTGTGAATAGGTAGCAACAAGAGAACAATGAAAGTAGTGACCACTTGTTATGCATAAAGGCCCAGCACGACAATGAGTTTCCAGCTCTTGATGACTTGGAGGAAGCTCTTTTGTGGGATGAGTGCGATATGGTGGAGGCTATTGCTGAATTTGCTCAGAAAGCAGATGATGCTGCCTTGTTGGATGAATTCCCCAACCACTTTGAAAGGGATGAGGGAGGTAGTGAGCATGATTGTGAGTCACTGGCATGTGAAAAAGGATAGGGATATCAGCTTCTTGATGGGGAGGTCTTCTCTTTTGAGCATGTGCATGGCTCATTTTCTAAGCCTAAGTTAGAATATCATGAGCATTTTTTTCATAAGGTGCAGGCAGCCATATTTGTAGTAAAATCTCAAGAGCTAAGGTATTCAGACCAGTAAGAAGAGGAAGAATGCAGCCATGATGACATTATATTGGCCTTCTTGGTTTCTTTGAAGGAAGAAGGAGAAAACCATGAGGTCTCAAGTCAGCTATTTCACACACAAGAGCAACATGAGAGAAAGGTGGACGTCACCATCATACCAAATGAAGAGCAAGAAGAGAAAGAATCAGAGTAGAGACATGAAATCAGTCATCATGATTTGCATGTCAATTCAAGGGGATGCCCAATCAGGCATCTAGCCCAGCTGAAGATACATCAAGAGGAGTCACCACTTGTCATGCTTACCTCTAAGCATGAAGTTGAGCATCAAAATGAGTGGGATCAACCTATTTATTCACCACAAGTTAGCAATATCAGCAATCAGTCTAGGTGGATAGGTGAGTTTATCTCCACTTTGAAGGGGGTGTTTTATCAATTTTTCATATGTACATTTCCCCCTTACCTCTTTTTAACTGCCCACATGAATGGGAAACATTGTAAAATGTTAAGAAAGGGCAATTACTTCCAAGAAATAGTTAATGGCTTTGTTTAAGGTCACATCTGACTGGTTAGTTTAGGATTAGAGTAGGTTTCATTTCTATTTTAGTTTTCCCTTTCCATAAGTGCTTCTGCACAGGCTGCATTGTCATTAGGAGAATGTAGGCCCTTTCCCCTTTTTGTACTTTGGAGGTAATTTCTAGTTTTCCAGTAGGTTTTAGACTTGACCCCATGCCCAATGGATGCATAAGGCCACTGATCTTATGTTTAGTAGGCAAACATCCCACAGAAGTCTCCAAATTGTTGACCATTTTCCTCTATCTAGAGCTAAACAGTTCACCTGGTACTTTTCCTTGAAAATCCTTTGGAAAATGTTCCTATAAAGCTTAAAGTGCAAATTTCCCAAAAAGCCTTGCCTGAAAAACCTTACCATTAGAAAGAGCTTGAAAAAATAGGCAGGTTTGCTTTTTACATCACCCTTAAATTTGGCCAAATAAAGAAGTTATTTATGGTTAAATTTTTGGTCAACATATAGTTCAATGTACATTGGCGGGCTTGCAAAATCTCTATCGGCCTTAGAAAATGATGAAAAAAGTAGGTTTTATGCATTCCTCAATGTATATCAGGCTTAGGAGGGTGCATGTACAAGGAGGAATCTTTCACAGATTCTCGGGATATTCCCGGTTTGTATATCTGGTTGCAAGGAGAAACATAAAAGGAAAATTATACAAAGCAGGAGATACATTACAGGAATATTCCCTCAATGTATATCAGGTTTCAAATGCATATTATGTTGTATGTTTGCACATGCAACGAAATGATACAAGGTTTGACATACAAGTACATTCGCTACAGTGGAATGTACATTCGGCCTTATATGTTTCTTTGTATATTTTGCTTGTATGTTTTGCACATACAAGTGAAACATACAGAGAAACATACAAGGCTGAATGTACAAGAGGTGGGGCCCGCGCACATACAAGGCTGATTGTATGTTAGAAGATACAATGAGCATGAACAGTAGAATGTATATTTCACTTGTATGTTTGCACATACAAGCCAATATACAAAGAAAAGATACAAGGGACCTTCACCTGAGGTACAAGTCAGAGATACATTTGCTATAGTAGCTTGTATTTTTTGCTTTGTATGTCTTCACATACAAAGCTGATATACAAAGGTTTACATGCAAGCTGGACCCGATTGTATTTTTAACTTGTTTTATAAAGTCTTGGGGTCCGCCTTGTATATGGGCGATTGTATATTGCGATATACAAGTTAGAGATACAAGGGTTGCATGCAAGGCGGACTTAAATCGAAGATCAAATTCATTGTTTCAGGTCTCGGGTCCGCCTTATAAATGAATAAGTGTTTTGTATATTTGAACATGCAGGGAAATATACAAAGAAAGTGATACAAGCCGGACTCGACCCAGTAGTCAAAGCGGTTGATAAATTTTTGGGGTCCGTGGCTTCTATATTTGGCGCTTGTATATCATGTGATATGCAAGCAAACATACAAAGGAGGTATACAAGCTAGATTTCAACGTCTTTCAAGCTATTTCATAAAATTTGAAGTCCACAGCTTGCATGTAGAATTGTGCTTGTATATTGCAATATGCAAAGGGCAAATATAGTTTTCAGTGATGCTCCTTGAACTAGCTCAGCAACGAATAAGGCGGTGCCATGTGGCGGTAGACATACATGCAAGTTAACATACAAATGTTGGGGCCCGCATATACAAAAGGAAATTGTATGCATATACAATTTTGAAATTCAAAGGGCATATTCAATTCTGATATACAAGGCACCATGCATATACAAAGGAATTGCAGAGAATTTTTTGGATGCTGATTCAGGCGGCAAATGCAAGCGATATATACACATATGCAAAGCAATATATATAGGCAGTTGACCAAAACTTTGACCACCTGTATCTCCTCCATCCTGGCGAATTTTGACATGCTGTAAAAGGTAAAGTTGCATATTTTGGTCCCATCTTTCATTTGGCAGGGTTTTCAGGAGTTTTTGTCACCTTTCCATTTTCAGATCTGGCTTTGCATATTTTTGAGCGAATGGACATTTCAGTGACCATTTTTTAGCAGATAGAGATATTTCTTGCATGCATTGCTGAGGATCAATGACGAAGCAGCCGTATTAAAGATGAAAGAATATCTTCTAGCTGCCCAGTGCCAGATATTCGATGCCATAACTTCTACAGCTAGGCAGTCATTCATGTAGATATTTTTCTGTTCCAGCTCTTAAAGCAAATTTTGTAACTGACTGAGAATGTAAAAATGATATATATACATGTAAAACAGATGTATTAGTTGTTGGTTGTTTTTCTGGGCTATTCTTTGTAATGGTTACTTGACCTCTATAATGAAAAGTTGGTATTTTTGCCTCTCTTATTATTTGTTTGTACTATGTCTGCTCTTCTGGACCTCTCTAATATTAATATGAGTCTGTGTAAGCCTTTCCAGCTATGAGATTATTACTGTGTCTATTCAGTTGCAGCCAAACACATTTAAATCTAGTGTATCACTTAGTTTATTTCAGCATTCCTTCTTCCCCTTTTCCCAGCAAGCATTAGCACTAGGTTTAGATGAATTTCTCTGAGCACTAGGCTTAGAGAGAAGAAGCCGCCATTCTCTGGAGGTTTGATCTCATTTTGCAAGGTCCCACACTTCGAGATCATTCCCATGTTACTCCAGATTGCTGAAGTTTCACAACCGCAGCAAAGGGTGCAAATCTGGGTGATAACACATATATTTGGGTGCCTTCAATAGAAAGGATAGTTATAGAATGAGAGAGAAAAACCCTACTACTATGAGGCAAGCATATTCCTTTGCCATAAGTATAGAATATAATTGAAAAAATACAAAGATAAAGGGTTGTGAGTCTGTGAAAGATGGGTATAAAAGGAATAATGAATCCATTTATCTTCCCATCTATCAAAGCAAAAATTAAATGGAGTATTCTTATAAACCCATGCCAAAAAAATCAAATTACAGAGCTTAGTATAATGAAGGGGATAGGGACTGTGTTCAAACAAGAGGAATCCTAAATTCTTGTACTCCTGCTACTCTTTTCTCCCCTCAGTATCAAGATACAAGGAAATTCCCTGAACCTTGCAAATTAGCTTATGAAATAATGGACACCATGATACATAAGGATGTATCAGTCAAGGAAGTCCCTATGTCTTATGAACAAATTGAAGACATTTTCCCTGACTATGAGGAAATATACTTTACATCAAAATATCCTAGGGAACTAGCCTACTTCGAATCTGAGCCTTAGGAGGGATTGATCCTTGTCAATCATATAGAAAACAATGAGCAATTATCAGAATGCTCATATCAAAATGATAGGAGTCCTGAAATAGATGATGATACTTGCTATATGGATAGTAATAATGAAGATTGTGCCAATGAAATGCATATTAGAGATAATCCATTATATGATGAGCCTATAGATTTGTCAATAGGAGATGATATGGAGGTTTATGAATGCATAGAAAATCCACTCTTTGAAGAGACTCCTAAGGGAACTAATGAGGCAATATTAGTTCTATATCCAGAGGTATATGGGGAAATAAATAGTGTATTAAATAATTAGGGCCTAAATCTCTAGCCTAATAGTGTTTCCCAATCCTACATTCAACATCAAAATGAAGAGCCAATTTAGAAAGAAGAAAGTAAGAATAGAATGCCAAATTTCAAAAGGGAAATAGAATATGATTGTTTCAAGTTTGACATTGATGTGGGAGAATGTAAAAGCTCCTCTGCTACCAATTAAAATGTAGATTATGATTGCTTTTATTTTTTAGATATATGTGAAGGGAAAAATCTGGAGGTAATGATATTTTTACATGGTCAGAAACACTTGAATTGAATGTTGAATCTCCTTCTAATGGTAGTATGTCTCAAATATTTATGATTCAGAATGATGGAAGAAGCCATGATAAAGATGAAAATAATTGTCCAAAAGGTTATCTAAATATATATGTAAGGAACAAATTGAATTTCAATGAGGTAAATAAAATGTTTGATAGAGGCAAGTTGGATTTTTATTTTTTCTACATAATGGTCTGAGGTCATTATGTGTTTGGTTTGCTCCTCTAGAGTTCTTCTATGATCTCACTCTATTCATAATAGAACAGGCATCCCCAACTAGAGCCACTGATGGAACCATGAAAAAATTTCCTTGTTTTTGGTTGTTTTGTTCCCTGCTTTATGTCACCTGGTTACAAGATTTCCATGATTAGGGTTCTTCTGCTAAAAAAATGTTCCAAGTAACCCAACTCTATCAAAAACCCTAAACCCTTATAGAATGAGGTCGATAGCTACACTCGATATAATTCTTTGGTGACTGCCTATTCTTGTCACTATCCCTTTAAGCTCACTTTTCATGTCGCTCCTTAACATTGTTTATTGGCCCCTTGCCAAGCAAATACCGTCTATACCCCACACTAAAAAGAAACCTAATATTAAAGAGAAAATCTACCCGATTGGTCACCCTTCATCTAGATGGCAAAAGATTGTATACATGTTAGAGACCAATCCTACTAACTAGTTTTGTGTAGGTGGCGCATGTGGATTCATTTCTGCCATTCCATCCACAATGGATTGAAAAGGAAATTAGCCTCGGTGGAAACGCAAAAAAGGTGACAGCGAGCTGCAGACAATCTCAGGTGGTAAGAAGGTGGGTCTCAGGCCCTATATATCAGTTTTGTCCCAACTCTGACATTTTTCCATACTCCATTAAAAGGTTTTCTAAGTGATCGTGGAATCATAGAATTGAGACATGGCTTTCTTAAAGTGATGGAACTCTTATATTAAATGCATATCGTAGACGTAGCATCAAACGTGACCATTTCAAGAGATGCTCTACTCAAAGTACAATGATTTGATGGTTATTTTCCATTCCACCGAGATCATATCTCTGACCACATCCTTCATACGCAGAATGGTTGGTGCCATCTTAACTGCACTACAAAGGGAATTTTTTCTCAAGATCGTGGTTGGAAAGGGATGTCCAAGTGGCATGTTACTATTGAATCAAGTAGGAAGTAAGGTTTGACCTAGAAAAGGGGTCAAATCAAGACCATCAAAATACACCAGCTGGGATCTAGATCAACGACCTAAATTCAAAATCATGTTAGAAGGATTTGTTGGCGTTAAACCTAGCTAAGTTCCATATCAAAGCATTAATTGCTCAGGTGTGTGCAGGGTCTTCATCACTGTCGCTTCTAAAGAATTTAGTAATAGAATGATTTGGCTTATACAAGCTTGACACTTGGAAATATGTGCCTTTACCAAGAATAAAATTTCATCTGTTGTGTGATGAAATCAGATATAGTGATAGTGCTTAAGTGGGAAAACCAAGACACCTGATCTGGGCAAATTCAATACAAGAAGTGATGTTTTCAAGTTAAGCGAAATTATGAAGTCTTATCTTTTTGTTCAATTATGGAAATCTTTGATAGATTTCCATTTATGGTAGAAATGTACTGAAGTGACTAAAAATTAGTACACCACAGATGGACGGATGTATGCTTACATCCCTGAATTTCTATAAAAGGGCAAGTCCTAATGTTGCAATTCATACTATCTAAAGATATTATGACAATATGGCTTTCCCCTGCTCTTATGTGTTTTGTCTTCTCCTCTGTTCTTTAGGATTTTCTTCCTTGTTCTCATGGCTCTCGATCTATCCCTACAGAATTAGAAAGACTTGGAATTATCTCTTCTGGAATAGGTGGTGCAAGGAAAATTAGAGATTAGCAGTAGCCTCAATTGTAATGTTGTGATTTCTTCTCCCTTTTCTTATCTCATCTGACGGTGGGTTGTGAGGGGTATTCTTCCTTCTCCAATAGTTGCTTATTTTTGTGAGTTGGCATATTCCCTTCTGAAGTAGAGAAGCTTCTTAGCTTCCTTTACCCCTCCCTTACATCTAATTTTCCTAATAGAGCATTAACTCTAGGTGTAAGGAGATTGTCCCCCGAGAAGAAACAAATAAGGGATTGGAGGAGACTTGTTGTTGTTTCTTCTATTCTCTTGGCTTGGCTTCCAATACTTTTGAGGCAAGCTTGGTGTAGATTCCCCAAGTTTCTGCTCAATTGAAGTTACATGAAACTTTGAGACTTGGAGGGTGAAACTCACCTGTGCGATGGAACCTAGAAATAGTGAAGGAGATTCTGTCATCCTGGGTCTCCTTTCAATGTTGTTCCTTACATGTTTTCTCATCTTTTGGTGTGTGGTTTGGAAGGGAAGAACAATAAGTGCTCTTATTAAAAACATTGGTGGTATTTGAGGAGGCTTGGCTCTAACAGCCTCCAGTAATACATCCATCATGAAAATCCTTACACCCTTCTCCACCAAAAGTGGCAAAACACACATTTGTGGAGCGGTTGCACTGGCTTCTTCAGTTGCATCTGTTAGTTAGAAATTATTGTAACTTATTTTATCATAAGCCTAAAGCTTGTTGCTCCCTTGCATCTATAAAAGGGAATTCAGGGCTTATGAGAAGATATTGGTTCGAGGACATATTTTCTAGACTTAGTCTAAGATAGGGATCAATGTAGTCAAGAAGGAGTTGTAAATAAGTTTGTTTTTTGCTATAGAATTAGTAGTCTATTTTTTAGGTTTCCAATTTGAGTCTCTTTTGGTTTCTTGATTGAATATTTCAAAGCTATGATGCAAGTTGCTGAATAGGTTATTTTATAGATTTTGTTGATTTTTGAAATACACTGTTTCCTACTTCATGTATATAGTTTCATATTATGAATATATATTTGGTTTAAGAATCATCTTTATTCATCAACATAGTCTTTCCTCTGCTGACATATTTCTCTTATGGCCTTTACTTAAGGAGTAATGTAAAAATTGCTATTAGAAAATATCAGATATGATTCGGGTATACAGGGATAAAAAGGTAGGGTTGATTTCAAAGCTAGTAAAAGTATTTCTAATGTATGGCATTATTGTACCTTTACAATAAACTAAAGTTTCTTACATCATTCTCTATTTAAGTTTCATCATTTTGACCTTTTTGACTCCTTGGCCTTTAGATAGGCACTGATCTATTTCATGGATACTATACTAAACTTATGCCCCTCTAGTTATCCTCAACGTATTTTCAATCCAAATATTTTCCTTTCTAGCAATAGGCTTTTTAGGATATTTATATTGATTAAGTTATGTCTTGCATGTTCCTCTGCAAAGAATAAGATAGTTTAAAGAATCTAGCCAATCCTCACTTTATCATACATTCTTTTAAATAGCCTATAAGGAACATATCTATGATATAAACAAACCTGACAATCTAATATCTCTGAAAAACCCCATCCCTTTTGAGTAGAATGTTGTTATCCTCGAGATAGGAAGACATCAGTTAAAAGAAAAAGCCAGAGAACTGGAGATAAGTCCATATTAAAATAGGAACACCCTCCTTGGTTTCAAAGAGCCTAAAGTGTAGAGGAAGAACAAGGGGATTGAGAAAAGGCCTCCTCCCCTTAAATCTCCTATTTGTTGACCAATCCCTCAAGGCAGATCAATCATTAATAAGTGGCTGATTTTATAGGTTTGTTGTGAGAATCAAGTTGGGAATTTAAAACAACCAACACCTGGAACCCTCCCAGAGGAACTCATACCATTTACAACTTTGATGGTTTTTTTAGTTATCATATATGGTTCATCAAGACATAGAAACTCAACATGAATCCTTCTTAGAATAAACTTAACCCACGTATCATTCGGGATCGCGGGAAAATCCAACCAAGTGTCTAATTTCTTTTCTCCTAGAACTTTATATTCATTTTTCAACACAATATCAACAGTAGTCAGTTCATCCAAGTACAATTTTCCTAGATTCATGTGATCATATTCCTCTAGATTGGTATGAATATATGCCCTAACATCTTCCATATGCATAACTCCATGTGGATTAATTGAGAATGCCCCTATAGAATCATTTTCCAGTGATTTGAAAAAATGTTTCTTGAACATGAGGCGGGGCTTTTCAATTATCTTGATTACTTGAGGAGTAAACATTTTCCCAGAATAATTCAAACTTCATAGTAGGATTTTCAAGCTGTAAATACCTCTTTTGCCTAATTAGGGTTTCCTTCTTGTCAAATCACTTTGAGTTGTTTTGAATCTCTGGAAATCTTTGATGTCACTTAGGATTCTTTTTCAACTTGATAGCTTGAATGTAAAGTGAATTGTCTATCGAATGAGCTCCTTTTTAACCCTTTATTTTCCTTGATCTAATTGCCATAAATGTAATCTTTCAAAAAGTTGTCAAACCCTTTTCTGTTGAGCATAGCCAATCTAGATTGCTCTATAATGTTTTGCATCTGATTCTTTTCTTCTAGAATTACTTTCAAAATATTTGTCATATGAAGCTTTTCATCATATCTTCATGCCAAATGCCAACACTTATTATCTGGCTAGGGGATTTGGATTTTCAATATAGCTCCCCCTGAGCCAAAGCTCCCAATTTACTTCTCGGAGGAAGTATCTACACTAGAGGTTGGTGCGGATCCATCCCTAACCTCACTAACATCCTTCTTAATCTAGACCTTGCTCATTTCCTTCTTGATTTCCACTGGATCAATCTTGTTCTTACCTTTATCTTCTCTCTTCTCTATTTTCATCTTCTCTGCAGAATAGTCTCTTTTCTCATTCTTGTATCTACAGAATCTTGCAACATGTCTGAGCTTATTACAATTGTAGCATACCACATTCCTATATCACTGACTCCTTCTGTTGATTGGATTCATTTGTGTTCTGCATTGGTTAGCCATATGCCCAATTCTATTTATTGCAAAACATTTTCCATGGAAGAGTTGAGTATTCCTTGCATTGTTAAAACCATTCCTTACCAGACTTCTGCATTCATTTGATTTATGACCAATTTTCTTGCAATTGAAACATTGACCAGAGAATGATGGAACATTATGATTCATTCTACTCCTACACTAAGTAGCCTTATGGCCAAACTTATTGCAATTAAAATAATGGCCATTGAAAGATGGGTATCTTTAAGCATTTGGCTACCTGACCAGAGATCTTCTAGGTCTTCTTCTTTGATTTCAAAATTGGTTGTCTTTGTTTTTCTTCATCTCAATGTTTTCTTGACTTGATTTAGAACTTTCTCCTTTTTCAAATCCCAAGCCCTTCTTGTCATCTAAACTTTTCTAACATTCAATCAACTCCTCAACCTTTGCAGAGCTTATTTTGATTTTTTCTTTATAGCTATTTTCTACTTATAGGTCATATTTCAGAAGTAGAACATCTTAAGCTAATTTTTCACATTCCTTGGGCTTAACTTTTACAATTTGATTCAAATTCTTTTCAATTTCCTCTTTCTCTTCAATTTCCAATGTTAAGTTGTTTAGGTTTTATTTGCTCCATTCAATTATTCACTTAATTCCTTGCTCTTTTATTTGAACTTTTTGACTTGCTTCTTTAGCTTCAGAATGCATTCATCAGCTTCTTTGACATTCGTGTTCAATTCCTTGACTTCTGCTTTAGACTTTTCAAGATCTTCAAGAGCAGCTTCTAGTTCTTGATCAATTGTAACATTGCCTAGAGTAGGGTACCTTCTCGCTACCATGAGTATTCTTTCCCAGATCTTCCTCAAGCTGTTAGACTTCTTCCAAGGAACCTTTCTCTGATACCAATTGTTGAATACAAAGAATATTGAGAGGGGGGTGAATTAGTATTCTAAAAAACTTTTCATTCACACATTTATTAGTCCATTTACCAAATTCAATAACATGAAAGCAAAGTAAACACAAGAAGAGAAACCACAAATTCATAATACATAGACACCAAGATTTTATGTGGAAAACCCACAAAGGAAAAAACCATGGTGAGTGTTAGCTCACAATATATTATGATTGCAATACCAAATTACATAAATGCTCACTACCCAAGGACTCACTTTTTAGAGAAGTGCTCATGACAATATGCTCACTACCAAATAGAAGAGAAGATAGAAGAAGGATTGGCTCACTGTTAAGAGATGACTGCTATAGGTGCATCTACAAAATGCTATGGTGCAGTACCAAATTGCTCAATATACATATTCAAAGGACTTCATATTGTCTGTCTCACTTTTCTACTCTACTTCACATATACTTCTATCCTTCTACCTTTATTGTCCTTTTGCTAATCATAGAACTACCTTAGGTTGAACAATCATGGATTTCACATTCTATCCACACAATTTCACACCTCCAACACCGAAATCCATCAAGTATATATATCCGCAACAAGATTCATCTCACAATCAGGTCGGCAAGCCAGACAAGATATGTGTATACAAGTGTTATACCTTGTCAGCTTGATCTTGTGTACAAATTGGAATGCAAACCCAAATAAACATACAATAGTCTTCAAATGAGTCAACATCAATCATTGAACCACTTGGATTAATTCTTCAAACAATATATCCTCACCACATATAGATCTAACTCACCTGTCAGCTTATTCCTTAAGTGCACACTGGACCAATTCAATTGTCATACCAAAGCTTCCAATGCGGACCATATGAGACTCTAAAAATCATAGACAACATTCATTATGGATATCTTAGCATACCTTCAGAACCAAAAATCAATATGCTCAACAAAAAAGTAATGCAGACCCTTTTACTTTGGTACTATGCACTATTTTTGTCTTGACTCTATTCATCTGGATTTAGATATTTCACCATATGACTTTCGAAGGAAGTCAAAACTTGAATACTAGAACATATGATCACCAAATAGCTATGAACAACATACCTGAACCACATATAATGATCTTCAAATACGGAGCCATACTGACCCAATCTCTATCACTTACTTTGTATACTGCCCATACTTAGTCATTTTAGGCTTCCAAACAAGAATCCTTTTAAGCCTTGTTGTCAAACCAAATTGATCTTCCAGAGCAAAGTCTCTTTGCCTTGTTGGTGGAATCTCCTTGTCTTGTTTCCATCAATAACAACATTCAATCATTCATCAGAGTAGTGTCTCTTTCCAACAAAATGAACGTTGATAATACTTCAACCATGTCTTCATGCCACTAACACTCTACTAATTTAGGATGTTTTATGTAGTTGACTGAATATTTGTTCCAGTTTTGAATTACCAACCTTCACACACATTACCATCCTTCAAAGATTGCACCAACTCATGTTAGGATTGTGGCAACAGGTCCAATGGAGATCATTTTATGTCAAGTTTGTCCATTCACTAAATGACATGTGAGAGGAAAGAGTGTAGGCTTGGGTTTTATTTTCTCTCTTTTCCCTTCTCTTCTCCCCTTTCCCTTTTTCATTTTTTTAAATCAATAATATAATATGATTTTGAAATGAATTTCAATCTTATAAGGTATAAATTTGTCATTTTTTTTTGCTTCTTTGTGGTAAAATGTTTTATATTTTAATTGCATCCTTCACTATCCTAAAAATAAAAAATTGATATTTTACAAAAGGATCAATTTTTTTATGCATGACTTTTCAAAATCCATTTTTCAAAATTTAGATTTTAATGCATAAATTGTTGTTTAGAGTTTTTAGTCATTTCTAAAGCTATATTTAGTGTTTTTTATTAGATCAACTAGAAAAGAGGGTCTAGAACCCTATACAGAGCAGCCCCTAGAGCAAAACAAGGCAAAACAAGCCAGAAACAACACATTGATGACACAGACAAAATACCTGTAGCAAGGCAGTGAGGAACAACTAAACAAAAGAAGAACCTAATCTAATTGGACAAACACCCTTGGTCTAAGAATGGGTCAAGGAAACATGCTTAAGAAGGCTACGCTTCCTTCTATGAACAACAATCAATCACACATCATCCTCTCCGACAACAGAAGTGGGAGAAGAAGGTGGTGAAACATTCACACAAACCTTCAAAGGGGAAGGAGCAAGTAGAGAGGAAGAACCATTCCCCACAGTAGTAGCCCTAGTAGAAGAAGGCACCCCAGTAGCAGCAGTAGAGGACTTCTCGGTAGCAGAAATTGAAGCCAAAGAAGGCAAGACCGAAGAGGAAGAAGCGGGAACAGAGCAAGAAGGAATCTTTCCCAAGGCTGGAGGAGCTGACAAGTGAGAAGAAGAATGATCAAAAGAGTCCAGAGAATGTGAGCGAAATGAAACAACAATCACCCCCTCAGGAACAGTCCCAATAGGAAGCTCATCCTCATCAGAGGATACATCCTCCCGAGAGGAACAATCCTCCCAGGAAACACAAACAGTCAAGTGCATTAGAAGAGCATCTTTCCACCAAGTAGTAGCACCCTTGTGGTGCATGAGGGGTCAACCAGAGGCCAAATGTCCTATAGAAGAACATCTTCTACATCTGAAAGGGATGCCCTCATAATCTAACAGTTGTTTCCACAGCCTATCACCTACCATCAAAACCACATCTCCATGAATAGTTTTAGAGATGTCAATATCCACAAGGATGCGGGCTACCATGGAATGTCCCATGAAAGACGTAGTATAATCAACCTTGAGGAAATGACCAATAGCATTGCCAATGCCCTCATAGAAAAAATCCTCCCAAAACTAGAGAGGGAGATTTGGGAGACAGACCCAAATAGGTTTGGTGTTAAGTGGCTCTATAAGGAGGTTAAAGGATAGAGTCTAGGGTTTGATAGATAGGGAATGTTCTCCCCATTACCAAACCCTGCCACTAAGAACTAAGTCTCTCTACTCTGAGGAATCAAAAACCACAATGAAAAACCCTCTTGCACAAGGAAACAACTCAATCTTACCTTCAACAAGTAGCTTCCATGACTCCATGACCCAAGAGTGGAGGTTGGGCAGAGAGGGCCAGAGTCCATTAAATCTACATATCACACCATTATTGAGATAGTAGTCCTCATTTTCTAAGACCTCTAGACCACACAACACAACAGGAGACTCTCAAACACAAGGGATAGGCTGAGAGCCAAGCTAAGGTGACTGAGACCGAGCCCCAGAGCTAGATACAGCAGCAAAAAAGGATTTCTTTGGGCCCATAGGAACCCTAAGACCCGCATCAGGTGTCCCACTACCATCCTTCCCAACAACAATGCCGCCAGTCACAATCTCTTCTTTGTCCATTACAGTAGAAGACAAGCCTTGTAGCCCAGAACCCAAACCCTGAAAGCCCAGAGGACCCTTATGGCTAGCGTATAGAGCTAACACATTATTGCCCTCAGCAGGCTTATCCTTGACCGTTGCAAGCATAGACCTGCACTCAGGTGAACTCCCACGCATAGGCTCATTTGAAATCTCTACTCTCGTCATTTTTTTATCAATAGAAGCATAAAATCATTCACAATAAAAAAGTTGTTAATTCAATTTACAATAAAATAGAGTGTTTTACATGGCTATAATTAGAAAATCAAAATCAGAAAGTTGTTAATTCAATTCACAACAAAATAGAGTGTCTTACATGGCTAATTAGTGATGAATTTCACTAAGTTCATCTCTATTTCAATTAAGCAATCCTAATTCCTCCATGGAGACCCTTGAATAGACTAGTGAAAGCACTCTCTAGCTAAGAGTTTTCAACAAACCTCATAATTCGTTTCACAAAGACTCTTCAGGCTAGCCATCTGTCAATTAGGGGAACCTTTGTCATTCCACCCTGCATGCTTCATGGTGTGTAGGTAGTTGGTGTGTCAAAAACTATGCCCGCATAATTGGTACTAGAAGGAAGGCTAAAAAAATGAGTCTAAAGGATATGAAACTCATTCCAAGTTAGGTCAATCAATGCTAGAGTGGCACAAATTACTTGACACCAAATGGACAAGACAAGAGAAGGTGAAATTAGTGGTAACTTCAACAAAGGCAAGTCCTTCAACCTTGAATATCTATTCAAATGACTTGAAAGATATTATATCACCTTCAACTCCACTTAATAGTCCTATTCTACAAGCCAACATTGGCCCATCAAGTCTAACAAGTTCATCTTCCACTTTTTATACAATATTTTCATCTACCCTTGCAACTTTTGCATCTTCTTGGTTGTGCTTGCAATATCTTCAACTCTTACAACTTATTCAACTACTATACCCGATATACCTATTGGTACGTGCCTCAAATAGTTTTAAAAAGGTCCCAAGTTTACGCCTTTGTGTTGTCTACAAAATCTTTCACTCATTATTGATAATTGATATGAGAAATCTTCATTGGGTTTGCCTTGGTATGTTTTATGTTGTGGTGACTATTTACCTTCCTCGTGCCTTTACCATGTCTCATTGTTTCTAAAAAATCCCATAGAATTCCTTTGTTGTGTGCTTTCCATGTCTTTCCTAGTATTTTGGGATCTTTTCAATTTACTCATGATCCTTCCCTTGTTTCTTATGCTCATTTGGAGGGTCAAATCATGGTTTTTTATTATGATCTCAGAGATGGTAGCTATGTGTGTCACCCAAAATCAACTGGACCTTTTTTTTTCAGGTGTTTTGACCAATCTCAAGATTTCAAGTTTTCCAGGGATGTTGAAACTTTCCCTTGGTTCCATCATCCTCCAATTTTCCCATTTCCCCTCACTCAATTTAGAGGGTCAAAACATGGTATTTTCAAATGATCTTAGAGATGGTGTCTCAGTATGTCACCCAACATCAAACTAACTCTTTTGTTCTAGAATTTTAGCACTTTGGAAATTTTAGGTTTTCAAGGCATTTCAAGATTTTTAGTTTTCCAAGGATGTCAGGAGTTTCCCTTGGTTTCATCTTCCTATGATTTTCCCATTTCCCCTCATTCAATTTGGAGGGTCAAAACATGGTATTTTAAAATGATCTTGAAGATGGTGGTTCAGTATGTCACCCAACATCAAACTGGCTCTTCCATTATGGAATTCTAGCACTTTGGGAATTTCAAGTTTTCAAGGCATTTCAAGATTTCAGTTTTTCTAGGGATGTTGGAACTTTCCCTTAGTTCTACCATTGTCTGGATTTCCCATTTCCGCTGATTCAATTTGGAGGGTCAAAACATGGAATTTTTCAAATGATCTTGGAGATGGTAGCTTAGTAAGTGACACAACATAAAACTGGCTCTTCTTTTTTGAAATTTTAGCACTTTGGAAATTTCAGGTTTTCAAGGTATTTTAGGATTTTGGGTTTTCTAAGGATGTCAAAACTTTCCTTTAGTTTTGTTGGGACTGAAATTCCCAAGATACTTTTTGGCAAATATTAAGTTTTAATCATCCAAATATTTTAGTGTGAGAGCATATAGAGAAAGATCCACAATTGTTTTCAAGAAGAAATTAACAATTGAGCTGATAGAAATATTTGGATTTGATCTATCCTGATTCCCAAAGACTTAGTATAACATGGTTGAAGTGTTCATTAAAAATAAACCATAAACAAGGAAGTGAAAAGTTACAAACCATGTTGAAAGTAAAGGAAAAACAACATTAAGTACCAGAATTGAATACAGGTGAATTCCTTGTCAAAAATAAATAAGCATTGTTTTTTGAACCATCTTAAAATTCCCTGTATTTTGTAAGTTATGTATGTTTCTGATAAAATACATTATGGTATGGGCTTGTATGTTTGTATATACAAAGTCATTCGTAAATACAAAGCCTCTCATATACAAAGTGGTTTGTATGTTCTGTCATTGTATGATGCATGTGCAAAGTCCCTCGTATATCGGGTCATGGTATGATCGCATAAAGGAGTCATCGGGTTGATGCATCGTTTAATTATATGCGTTTGGCTGACGTTTTATTACTACATACAAAGTGGACCTGACAAAGTTAAAATTTGAAGTATATATTCTGTCGGGTCCATTGCTTGTATGTTATGTTTGCATGTTTGGCAGTGTGCAACATACAACACGATACATACAACACAATATACATTGCTCAGAACTGAAATATTATCAAATATGGTGAAACTATTGTATGTTTCGTGTATTGTATGTTTTGAGTTATACAAAGCTAATATATATCTTGGATTTGAAAAAGTATGAAACAAAGTTAACTTGTTGTATGTATCACGCCTTGTATATGTATGCTTTTGGAGACATACATTTTAAATATACATACATTGCCGAGATACAATGCCCACATACAAGTCGGAACCGAAATAATTGTGAAATAATGATAAGTCTTTGTATATTTCGCATTTGTATGTATCGGTACATACATTGCGGGACATACAACGCGGATTTTGGGGAACATTAAAAAATGGTATAAACGATGCATCACTACTCAATGTATATCGGAAATATATAATTGAAATGTTTATAAAATAAAGAATAATTGTTGTATGTATTACGCCTTGTATGTATGTTTCAGATTGTACATCGCGGCACATATGCAAGGCAGAACTTAGGAGAGAACTAAATTGGGTCAAAGGGATGCATCGGGACTTTATGGAGGATGCATATACAAGTCAGAGTCAAAAATAAATGAACCATGGTTTATAAAAGTAGGGAGTCTGGAAAAGACATACAATTGAATTTGTATGTATTGGGCATTGTATATGAAGGATATAAGTAGTGGGTCCCGCTGCATGCACATTTGGGCTTGTATAATATCAATGTATATCTTTGATATACAAGCCCATATACAAGCAAAGATACATTCTAAAAAAGCAAGCTCGATGTCAAGAAGAAATTAAATATGGAAAAATCTCTGCATGTCTAGGTGCTTGTATATACATACCTGATATACAAAGAATACATACACACAAAACTTGACTAAAGACTCAAACATTGTATACATCTGGTGGGGACCATGTATGTATGTATATGCATACATTTGGTGGATCTGAAGAAAATTCCAATTCATTTCATAAATTCAATAAAGTCCATGATTGTATAAAAAGTGTATGTATATAAAAGGCGATATGCATAACACGGACCACAAAAGTTTATTAATGATGAAACATCCATTGTATGTTTGTGATTTGTATCTATCCAACATACATTTCTGATATACAAATGTATAACATACAAGTGGCCGAACCGAAAGGGTTATTCAAAAGAGTTAAATGCTTGTATATTCAATGTTTTGTATTTAGCGAACATACATTCTTTAGGATACAAGCTATAGATACAAAATGATGTACAAGAATCGGAAGCAAAGGAAAAGTTAAATGTTAAAAACTCTTTGTATGTTATAGCGATTATATATTGCAATGAACATATCGAATATACAAAGAAACGAAAAGCGAAAAGGCGGGAAGTTTTTTCAACCCGACTGCGAGATCACGCCAACGAAGGAAACCCTAAAAAACAACATTAAAATCTAAAATATCAAAATATTTTTCTGACAAATAAAATATTTGTTTTTGCAGGATATACACAGTGGCGATTAAGTTGTGTAAACACTCACAAGAGGATCTTAAGCAACTGATAAATTGTCGATGAGGGAAGTAATCAATTGAGTAAATATATATGAATAAATTTGTTTTAATTAATTGATATGAGACTAATGGATGTTTTATCTGGTCTTTGTAGGAATAATGAAGAAACCCTCGACGGATATTGGGCAGAACTACAGTTAAAGACTTTTTGACCCTGAATGGTTATCCATTTGATGATTAGTGGCCAGTTTTAAATTTAATAAATCTGTTTTATTAGAACTAATATTGTTGTTCGGTTATCAATCGTCACAACCATTGTAACTGGTCTGAAGCTTGTATGCCTCTCTTTATAAGAGATGACCAAGACCAGAGAAAAAAAATATCATAGGGGGAGACTACAGAATAGAAGAGGAGATACTATAGATTAGATTTGAATAGCAATGCTAGTTCATTTTTATTATATTTTATTTCTGGTAGATCATGTGCAAGCATTCTCTGATGAAGTCAAGTCTGTAAGCATGAAGCAGTGAATGCAAAATTTTGGTATCAATTATCTATTAAATTTATTCAATTATATGACTGTCTCCTTTCAAAGTTTTCTTTGTTATTCAATTTGAGTTATCAAGTATATCTTCAAATTGTCTATGCACATTTGCTATTATAGTGTGATAAGATTAATTGGTTTATGCTTTCAGAATTAAATCCTTTAAATCTATCACAGTAACTCAGAAGACCTTGTCATGGATCTGTAAGAAGAGCCATATAGTTAGGGTTTGTATTCTGTCTCCAGTTTTTTGATAAATCTGTTACAGTTGCAGTATCATTCTGATAGGTTCCTTCAAGCAAGGATTAAATCCTTTTAGATGAATGCATGTAATATTTTGTCAATCGAATATATGTAAGTATGGAATACTAACTATTTCCTTGTAGGGTTTTACAAGTTACATACCTATTCTTTCATGCCAGATAATTTGAGTTTTTACCAAACAAACAATCATTTATTTCATAACCATACTAACTCTATATTAAATAAGGCACTAGTCTAGTATTTTCATTATCACTTATTCAACTTCATTTTGGTTTTACTTAGTTAGATTGCATTATTGTTTTAGCATTACAATTTCGATTATTTAAAATTAACTTGCTGTCTTTTTATCTGTTGTATAATTTATGCCATTATCAATAGTTAGATTAATTCAGATTAAAGTAGTGATCACCTTTTTATCTGCTTTATTAATTAGAGGTTTACCCACCTAGGTCCGGTAGAGCCTGAAGTGAAGGGGGTTTAGCCATATCTACCCCGTGTTCATTAGCCAAGAACGTCAAGAGAGCTTGGTACCCTCTTAGGGTTAACGACCTGCATTTTTGAGACCTAACAGAATTGGCAACTCTGCTGAGGACTTTAATCCTGAATTTTGGTTAAAGATCATGTTATCAGAGTCAGAGAATTAAAAGGCATAACTCTGCTAGTGGAAGGAAAAACCCAAAAGATTGATTAGTCCTCTAAACAGAGGTGGCGACTCTACACTAAGCCTAAATTGCTTTTATGATAAAAGTGTCATAATGGATGGTAGGAGATCTAAAGCTGATGGTAAAAACTGCAATCATCCCCACCTTTAAGGGCTCCTACTAAGAAGACTGGGATATCAGGTCAATCTCATAGTAATAATAACCAAATCCCTCTAGAGAATACAAGTCCTCTTGGCCAAAATTATACAATATATACTTCCCCATTCCATGCTGAAGGTGATAATCCCAAGACACCAATAGAAAGTCATAATGATGTTTTCAATCGGGAAGCATAGCCACAAAGGATAGATGAGATAGAAAATCAGGGTGAGGAAAATCATGAACATACAGGTGATCAAGCTATCATAGATTATGACTATATGACTGATCAGGAACTTGCTATACATTTAGAATATCAAGAGCAAAGACTCAAAAATAGACAACAAATGATACAAAGAGCTGAAGAAATCAATAGACAAATGGCCCATTTAGATCTTCAGGCACGAAATTCAACTAAGTATGTGCCCCCACACAGAAGCAATAACAATATTAATCAGCATGGAATGCCTCAGAATGCTATAGCTATTGGAAACACTAGGGTACCCCATAATACATGCAATAATCTACCTCGGCAAAATAGGCAAATACATAGACCTCCACCTATAAATACTGGGAATATTCACCAACAACATCCACCACCAGGGCACAGACTCAACAATCAGCAGCTGCAACCCCCTCCACCTCAAAATATGTATCCACAACCTCCATTTGGATACCAGTATTATCTGCCATACCCAAATATACCACCTCCTAATCCTACAAGTATGGCCAGACAATTTGATTTGACTGGATATCAGCTATATCCTTATCCCATGGATAAAAGTTGGAGGAACAATGTACCTAAGTTTATAGGAAGCAGTGAACTGACTGCTAAAGAGCATATCAAATGATTCAATGCTTTTATATAGGACATTGGTAATGAATATGAAGATATAAAAATGAAACTATTTATGATATCTCTTATTAATGAAGTAAGAGACTAGGTAAATAGCTTACCAGATGCTTCAATATATTCCCTAAGAGACTTCCACAATCAATTTTTAGAACAATTCGGAAATCAATGTGCTCTAGAATATGCTCTTCATGAATTAATCACTAATTAAAAGTATCAGAGTGAACAGGTGTATGATTTTAATTTGAGATTCACTAAACTGTATAACAAGGTTCCACAAGAATCCAAATTGAACAACCAAATAGCCCTTAGCATATACTTGAAAGCATTTGACCCCAAAACAGGTTATGAACTCAAGGGCAAAAGTCCTAGAACCTTAGCAGAAGCACAAAAAATAGCTCTCACTATTGAAAACAATAAAAAGGCTGCTGGGATGATCAGAAAAAAAAGACAATATAAGAGTTCCTCAAAATCCTGATCCTCCTACAAACAAGAAAGAACACTCACATAACAATGAAAGACCGAGACTCCATGTTATGCCATATCATACCAACTGGAAGGATGGAAAGCCTGTGGATACTAACAGGAGACATAACTATGGAAAAGACACTCCCAACCCTTTAAAAAAGGGTGGAGTCCATATGACAGAAAATAGTCCATGGTGTATGCCTTGTAATTTGCCACACTCTCCTGATTATTGGATAGTAGCACAATCAATACAAAAGGATCAAGTATCTTATAACCCTAAGATGGATCATCATACTGTAAATATGTTGGGTAACACACCTTTCACTGTTGAAGAAGATTACTTGTCCGGTGAGGAATCTGGGTATGAATATGATGTAGGAGCGCAAAAACATAATGTAAACTTAGGAGGACAAGAGGTATTTTCTGACCATGAAGAAGACTTAGGAAATTGTGGATACGACCTCAGTACAACACAAAGCTACAATCGACGAAAACCTTCTGAGGAAGAGAGAAAAGCTTTGACAATGGATGCGGTAGCACAGGCCAAGAGTAGTTACAACCTGAGAAATAGAATAGTAAATGCTGAACAAGGAACTCCCAGAAGTATGTTTATCAAAAATCAAGTCTCCAGTAAAAATGATAAAGGTAAAAATGATAAAAGTAAAGCTAAGAAAACACCTCATGATACACCTCTTGTTGACACACCAAACAAAAAGAAGGATGGCACAAAAACTAAAGAAAAAGGGCAAACAAAAGTTGAGAGGTCGGAACTAAACATAAATCCCTCATTTGATATTGCTCAAGCTATTTCTCAAATGAAAGTATCTATGCCACTTCTAGAAATGATGAAGATGGAAAAATATAAAAATATAGTGGTGAAGATGATATCAAATATATCAGACAAAAGACCCAAACAACATAGTTCTAAAATAAACATGCAACAGGAATCTATCAAAATACCTGAGGTATATCTAGGTGAAACATTAATGAAAAATCCATGTCAAGTAGATCCATTCTATATTACCTTGCTGATAAATAACAAATTAGTCAGGAATTGTATGCTTGATTCAGGAGCAGCAGTAAACATAATGCCCATGGCTATTATGAAAGAGTTAGGAATGTGGGTGGATACTACATTCGGTAAATGTTATGCAATGGATAATAGATCTGTCCTTGTTGTTGGAATCATGAAAGATGTTGAGATAAATTTAGCATCTCATCCTGAAGCCTCTTATAAAATTGACATCACTGTGGTAGATATCCCACCTAACTATGGAATGTTGTTATCTAGACAATGGACTGCCATGGTAGGGGGAAGTGTACAATTAGATTTATCTTATTCTACTATCCCATTGGGAACATAGGCAATTAAACTATATAGGGAGCCAAGGTATGAAGACATTATAGAGAAAATTAATCCAAATCAAATGACTTGTTTCTGTGACACAGACTTCAGTACATTCAGGGTGGAAGAACACTCTAAAATGCATAATATAGACCCAATTTACTACGAAACCAAAATGGATGAAAATGAAGTATGGACCGTGTATTTCGATGGTGCGTGTAGTAAGGTAGGAAATGGAGCCGGGGTGTTGTTTATATCACCATCAGGAAAAACATTCAAATATTCTTTTTCTCTAAATTTTGAATGCACAAATAACATAGCTGAATATGAAGCACTTTTAATTGGGCTAAACATTGCTAGAAAACACAAAATCAAATTGTTATCAGTGTATGGAGATTCTAAATTGATTATTTCACAAGTCAAAGGCAAAAATTCCTCAAAAAATAAAAGACTGAAACAATACAGAAATGCAGTCCTGGATGATATAGAATTGTTTGATGCTTTTTCAATAAGTTGGATAGATAGGTCAAAAAATATGATGGCTGACTTCCTTGCAAACATAGCTTTGAAAAGGGACAACGTTACCTTGACATGTATTTCAGAAGTTGAGCTCAAAACAAGACCAACTATCCTAGACAACATATATAACTGGCAGGTTTTTGATAATGATGCTAATTTGCTCAAATTTTTGCACTGCATAGATCAGTATGAGAATCAAGAGATTGATCTTAATGCTTTTGTTGAAAAGAATGATGGTAAAGAGACTTTATTTGGCAAAGAAATTGTCCAACTTAAAACCAATAAAATTCCAAAGGGTTTAGTAGCATTAGAAAGAGTTTTTGATGCAAATGATTGATCCATTTCCAAAGAAGTAACAGTAAAGGAGGATGATGTGGAAGAAATAAATTTGGGAACTGAATTGTCACCTAAAAAGGTCTACATTGGAAAGAAAATAACCCTTGTAATCAGAAGCATGTTAATTACATTATTAAGAAAATATAAACATGTGTTTTCCTAGTCTTATGATGATCTTAAAGCATATAGGGAAGATTTGTTCCAACACGAAATTCCACTTAAATCTTATGCTAAGCCCTATAGACAAAAACAAAGACCCATCAACCCTGTGTTAGAACCTAAGATGTATGAGGAACTTATAAAACTCAGGGAAGCTGGCATAATTAAACCTATTAGGCATTCATCATGGGTCTCAAATTTAGTTCATGTTAGGAAGAAGAATGGGGATATTAGACTTTGTGTTGACTTTAGAAACTTAAACATATCCTCCCTCAAAGATAATTATCCATTGCCTAACATGGAAAATTTGTTGCAGAGAGTTACTGGCTATGAGTTATTATCCATGATGGATGGGTTCTCTAGATACAATCAAGTAAAGGTTAAAGAATCTGAACAATACAAAACAACCTTTACAACCCCATGTGGAACTTATGTATACGTAAGAATGCCATTTGGCCTTAAAAATGCTGGAGCCACATTCCAGAGGGCAATGGACGTTGCTTTTGCAGGTCTAATAAATGATATCATGGATGTATACTAGGATGACCTTACTGCATACTCAAAAAAAGTTGAGGATCATGTGAATCACCTTGAGAAGATATTTATTAGAGCATTAGAATGTGGTGTTTCCTTAAACCCCAAAAAATGCAAATTTGCAGTCACAGAAGGGAAATTACTTGGACACATAGTATCCAAAGATGGAGTTAGGATTGATCCCGAGAGAATAGAGGCAATAGACAAAGTTCCTATTCCAAAAACAGTCAAGGCTATTCAATCATTCTTTGGACAAATAAACTTTGTGAGAAGGTTTATACCAAACTTTGCAAAAATAATTAACCCTATATCTAGAATGTTGAAGAAAAATGCGAAGGTTAATTGGATAGATGAATGCATAGAATCTTTTGCATCCATAAAAAGCACAATTAAAGAAGCTCCAGTGCTAAAGTCTCCCAATTTTAATAAACCTTTCCAGATCTTTTCCTTTGCATCTTTTCATACAGTAGAAGTAGTTATGTTACAAAAGAATAATGAGGGTTATGAGCAGCCTGTTTCCTTTTTCAGTAAATCACCCCAACATGCAGAACTTAATTATGATATCATAGAAAAACAAGCTTATGCATTAGTGAAAGCTGTCAAGGCATTTAGACCTTACCTAGTTGGGGCCAAAGTGATAGGTTATGTACCAAATGTAGCAGTCAAAGATGTGTTCATGCAGAGTGAAGTAACTGGGAAGAGATGTAGGTGGATAAATCAACATTAGGAATTTGATATAGAAATTCAAATCACAAAGCTAGTAAGGGGACAAGGGCTAGCAAAATTAATGACTGAAACAAATCTTGAGGTTACCCAAGTATGTAATATTGAAAACAAAGAGGAAATGATAACAAGTATTGAAAAAAATCCTTGGTATACTGACATAGTATATTACCTCAAGCACATGAAATGCCCTAACGGATTTGATGATAACAAGAAAATGACTCTAAAATTACATGCCTCTAAATATGTGCTTATAAAAGGAGATCTTTTTTGGAAAAATAATGATGGTGTCTTATTGTTTTGTCTAGATGAAGAACAAGCAAAATTTGCCTTACAAGAGATGCATCAGGGAGTCTGTGGTGGGCATTTCTCAGCTAAAACCACAACACATAAGATATTAAGGGCTGGATAATATTGGCCCAAGGTTTTCAATGATGCATACAGTTTTACTAGGAAGTGTGAGGCCTGTCAGAGATTCTCAGGAAAACTAAAGTACCAAGGGGCATTACCCTTGAGACCTATGCAAGTTGATGCCCCATTTCACCAATGGGGGATTGACTTTGTAGGAGAGATTATGGAGAAATCAAGTGGTGGTCATAAATGGATATTAGTAGCCACTGACTATTTCATGAAATGGGTAGAAGCAGTGCCCACTAAACAAGCAACCAGCAGGGTTGTGATCAACTTCCTATTGGAAAACATTTTAACTAGATTTGGGGTACCTTTGAGGATCATAAGTGATAAGGGAATGTGTTTTAGATCAGATGAGTTTAAATTTTTTTGTAAATCTTATGGCATTATGATCTGATATTCTTCTCCCTACCATCCACAAGGTAATGGGCAAGCTAAGTCCAACAATAAAAGTATCTTAAAGATTATAAAAAGAATGCTGGATAATAACAAAAAAGCCTGGGACTCTAAGTTGAGACTGGCATTATGGGCTGATAGGATCACAGTAAAGAAAGCAACTAGCAAATCACCATTTGAATTAGTATATGGAGCTCATGCTAGACTCCCAATACACAACCTGCTGCTAGTGAGTAAGTTTATCCTCCAAGAGGATTGGGATGTCCTAGAACCAATGGAGGAAAGACTAGAATAGCTAATGGAATAAACGAAATGAGGGAACAAGCAATTCAACAAAATAAAAAAATGCAACTGTAGATGAAATACCTATATGACAAAAAAGCAACATTCAAAAAATTTGAGATAGGTGACATAGTGCTTATTTGGAATGCCAAAAATCAAGAAAAGGGGAAGCATGGAAAATTTGATGCCCTGTGGATTGGACCTTTTGTCATAAATGGTAAGGTAGGGGAGGATTCATATTATGTATAGAACATGTCTAGTGAGGAGCAAGAACTGCCAGTACATGGGCAGTTCTTGAAACACTTCTTCTCTTAAAAAGAAACCAAGAGAAAAAAGAATTGCCAGTGCATGGACAATTCTGATTAAACTCTCCAAATGGTCTTTTCCATGCATAGTAGTTTAGAAGAATCAAATGAATTGCTTAAAGATATCTCTTATAAAGGCTTTTTATAAAGAAATAATCTAGGATCTCCACTCGTCATCAAACGAAGAAGACATTGGTCTGCTCCTCTAGAAATCTGGGATCTTGCTATGCCCACAAGGAACATACATCCCCAAAAAGAGCCACTGTTGGGACTAAAATTCCCAAGATACTTTTTGGCAAATATTAAGTTTTAATCATCCAAATATTTTAGTGTGAGAGCATATAGAGAAAGATCCACAATTGCTTTCAAGCAGAAATTAACAATTGAGCTGATAGAAATATTTGGATTTGTTTTGTCCTGATTCCTAAAGACTTAGTATAACATGGTTGAACTGTTCATTAAAAATAAACCGTAAACAAGGAAGTGAAAAGTTACAAACCATGTTGAAAGTAAAGGAAAAATAGCAGTAAGTACCAGAACTGAATACGGGTGAATTCCTTGTCGAAAATGAATAAGGGTTGTTTTTTGAACCATCTTAAAACTCCCTATATTTTCCAAGTTATGTATGTTTCTAATAAAATACATTATGGTATGGGCTTGTATGTTTGTATATACAAAGTCATTTGTATATACAAAGCCTCTCATATACAAAGTGGTTTGTATGTTCTGTAATTGTATGATGCATGTGCAAAGTCCCAGGTATATTGGGTCACGGTATGGTCGCATAAAGGAGTCATCGGGTTGATGCATCGTTTAATTATATGCTTTTGGCTGACGTTTTATTACTACATACAAAGTGGACCTGACGAGGTTAAAAGTTGTAGTATATATTCTGTCAGGTCCATTGCTTGTATGTTATGTTTGCATGTTTGGCAGCGCGCAACATACAACGCAATACATACAACACAATATACATTGCCCAGAACTGAAATATTATCAAATATGGTGAAACTGTTGTATGTTTCGCAAATTGTATGTTTCGAGTAATACAAAGCTAATGTATATATCTTGGATTTGAAAAAGTATGAAACAAAGTTAACTTGTTGTATGTATCATGCCTTGTATATGTATGCTTTCAGAGACATACATTTTAAATATACATACATTGCCAAGATACAATGCCCACATACAAGCTAGAATTGAAATAATTGTGAAATAATGATAAGTCTTTGTATATTTCGCATTTGTATGTATTAGTACATACATTGCGAGACATACAATGCGGATTTTGGGGAACATTAAAAAATGGTATAAATGATGCATCACTACTCAATGTATATCAGAAATATACATTGCACTTTATGCAAGCTCGAACCGAAATGTTTATAAAATAAAGAATAATTGTTGTATGTATTACACCTTGTATGTATGTTTCAGATTATACATCGTGGCACATATGCAAGGCGAAACTCAGGAGAGAATTAAATCGGGTTAAAGGGATGCATCGGGACTTTATGGAGGATGCATATACAAGTCAGAGTCAAAAATAAATGAACCATGGTTTATAAAAGCAGGGAGTCCTGAAAAGACATACAATCAAATTTATATGTATTGGGCACTGCATATGAAGGATACAAGTAGTGGGTCCCATTGCATGCACATTTGGGCTTGTATAATATCAATGTATATCTTCGATATACAAGCCCATATACAAGCAAAGATACATTCTAAAAAAGCAAGCCGGATGTCAAGAAGAAATTAAATATGGAAAAATCTCTACATGTCTGGGTGCTTGTATATACATACCTGATATACAAAGAATACATACATACAAAACTTGACTAAAGACTCAAACATTGTATACATCTGGTGGGGACCACGTATGTATGTCAGAGATGTATGTATATGCATACATTTGGTGGATCTGAAGAAAATTCCAATTCATTTCATAAATTCAATAAAGTCCATGATTGTATAAAAAGTGTATGTATATAAAAGGCGATATGCATAACACAGACCCCAAAAGTTTATTAAGGATGAAACATCCGTTGTATGTTTGTGATTTGTATCTATTTGACATACATTTCTGATATACAAATGTATAACATACGAGTGGCAGAACTGAAAGGGTTATTCAAAAGAGTTAAGCACTTGTATATTCAATGTTTTGTATGTAGCGAACATACATTCTTCAGGATACAAGCTATAGATACAAAAGGATGCACAAGAACCAGATGTGAAGGAAAAGTTAAATGTTAAAAACTCTTTGTATGTTATAGTGATTGTATATTGCAATGAACATATCGAATATACAAAGAAACGAAAAGCAAAAAGGCTGGAAGTTTTTTCAACCCAACTGAGAGGTCACGCCAACGAAGGAAACCCTAAAAAACAAAATTAAAATCCAAAATATCAAAATATTTTTTTGACAGATAAAATATTTGTTTTTGCAGGATATACACAGCAGTGATTAAGTTGTGTAAACACCCATGGGAGGATCTTAAGCAACTGATAAATTGTCGATGAGGGAACTAATCAATTGAGTAAATATATACGAATAAGTTTGTTTTAATCAATTGATCTGAGACTAATGGATGTTTTATCTAATCTTTTTAGGAATAATGAAGAAACCCTCAACAGATATTGGGCAGAACTGCAGTTAAGGACTTTTCGACCCTGAAATGGTTATCCATTTGATGATTAGTGGCTAGTTTTAAATTTCATAAATCTATTTTATTAGAAATAATATTGTTGTTCGGTTATCAACCATCACAACCATTGTAATTGGTCTGAATCTTGTATGCCTCTCTTTATAAGAGATGACCAAGACCAGAGAGAAAAAATATCATAGGGGGAGACTACAGAATAGAAGAGGAGATACTATAGATTAGATTTGAACAGCAATGCTAGTTTATTTTTAATATATTTTATTTCTGGTAGATCATGTGCAAGCATTCTCTGATGAAGTCAAGTCTGTAAGAATGAAGCAGTGACTGCAAAATTTCAGTATCAATTATCTATTAAATTTATTCAATTATATGACTATCTCCTTTCAAAGTTTTCTCTGTTATTCAATTTGAGTTATCAAGTATATCTTCAAATTGTCTATGTACATTTGCTGTTATAGTGTGATAAGATTAATTGGTTTATTCTTTCAGAATTAAATCCTTTAAATCTATCACAGTAGCTCAAAAGACCTTGCCATGGATCTGTAAGAAGAGTCATATAGTTAGGGTTTGTATGTTGTCTCCAGTTTTTTGATAAATCTATTACAATTGCAGTATCATTCTGATAGGTTCCTTCAAGCAAGGATTAAATCCTTTTAGATGAATGCAAGTAATATTTTGTCAATCGAATATATGTAAGTATGGAATACTAACTATTTCCTTGCAGGGTTGTACAAGTTACATACCTATTCTTTCATGCCAGATAATTCAAGTTTTTACCAAACAAACAGTCATTTATTTCATAACCATACTGACTCTATATTAAATAAGGCACTGGTTTAGTATTTTCATTATCACTTATTCAACTTCATTTTGGATTTACTTAGTTAGATTGCATTATTGTTTTAGCATTACAATTTAGATTATTTAAAATTAACTTGTCTTTTTATCTGTTGTATAATTTATGCCATTATCAATAGTTAGATTAATTCTGATTAAAGTAGTGATCATCTTTTTATCTACTTTATTAATTAGAGGTTTACCCGCCTAGGTCTGGCAGAGCCTGAAGTGAAGGTGGTTTAGCCATATCTACCCCGTGTCAGTTAGACAAGAACGTCAAGAGAGCTTGGCACCCTCTTAGGGTTAACGACCTGCATTTTTGAGACCTAACAGGTTCTACCATTCTCTAGTTTTCCCATTTCCCCTCATTCAATTTGGAGGGTCAAAACCTGCTATTTTCATATGATCTTAGAGATGGTGGCTCAATATCTCACCCAACATCAAATTGGCTCTTCCATTCCAAAATTCTAGCACTTTGGGATGTTCTAGGCTTCTTGGTTCTTCTGGGATGTTTTAGAGTTTTTGATTATTTCAGGATTTCAACTTCCAACCCAAAAACTCAAATTTTTTGTGTTTCTTCAACACACAACAAGGCAGTCAAGTGACTCTCAAGGCTATCATTAATGATCATTTTGAAGCTTGATGATGTGTTAGATGAGCTCCATACACTCTAGGACTATTGTGGACCCTTCCATGATGAGTTATTTGCACTAGGTCATGGGCAAACACTCCAAATCTATAGAGTTTTTTAGTACAACCCATAAGGTCATGATGTGACCAATATGGTCGTCCAGTTTTGTTTTTAGAGGTCAAATCCCTCCTTCCATGGCTCTTGGGGGATTGAACAAGCTATTTAAGATATTTTTCATTCAATTGCATAGAATGGTAAAAATTTAGTTGTAGAGTAAAACTAAAAAATAGAAAGAAAGTTTGTAAAAATAAGGGTTTTCTTCTAGTGATAGGTTATTGAACATTTTCATTGTAATTATTTTTAGGTTTTTATCAAGTGTTGTGATAGGGAATTGTAATAGTCAAAGAATGAATTCAAGGTGTAGATTATTCATCTTTTTAACTATCTCCATAAGTACTATGTGAGTTTTTGTTTCATAGAAAGTTCCCTAATCACATTTGTTGATTTGAATGTTGTTCATTATTAGTTAATTGAAGTATATTGTAAAATGCCTCTGCAATACTTTGCAAGGTATCTTTTCATTAACAATGCATGAAACTTATGCCTCTTTATGGATGGCTAAAGAATGCTTGAATTGATGTTCTACAAGTTTTCTAGTTGCTAATTTGTCTGTGTAGATCCTAGCTTATGTAGTAAACTAGTTAGTTATAGTCTTACAAACAAATCAATAGTCGAATGTGTTGGGATAAGTTGCCATTAACTTACAATCCTAACCAATTCATGTGTCTCCAAAGTTATTGGAATGTGTTCCCCAACACATTAGGGCTTTGAGAGATTAATTGTTTATTAATTATATCACTTTGACTTTTGCAATCAATTTCTAATTGGATAAGGTCAAACTAGGGTGTTCACTTTGAGATGGAAGCCATGAAGACTTTGTTGACTTCTCCTAAGTCTATTTTGAGAGTTTGATAACTCCTAGTGAATGGGAGTTAAACTTGGGCATCCCCTTTTCATGGGGACTTATATTTAGACTTGGAGTTGTGCTTTCTTATGTACATGAGTGGATAATGTTGAGATACCTTGCATGGATATAATGTTGGAGTTAACTGTAGTGTTAGAGATGCATGAATTGGATATTGCTTGCATGTGGTTAGAATAACTTGCATGGACTTGCATGTTTTTGCATGTCACTTCATGTTGTTGCATGTTGTTTGCATGTACTTGCATGTTGTTGCATGTTACTTGCACGTGCTTGCATGTTGTTGCATGTTGCTCCTATAGACTTGAATGTGCTTTCATGTGGTTAGATGTCACTTGTTTGTGTTTACATGTTGTTGCATGTTGCTTGCATGTGCTTGCATGTCACTCCTATGGACTTGTATGACCTTGCATGTTATTTCATGTCAATTATATGACTTTACATGTTGTTGCATGTCAGTTTTGTGAGATTGCTTGAAGAACACTCCAACTCTAGAAACTTGCAGGATGATACATATCAATGTTTCAGGTAATGAGTATCAGTTGCATGTTGTTGCATGTGCTTGCATGTTAGTTGCATGTCATTTTTAAGATATTACTTGTAAAAATATCCAACTCCAGAAACATGTAGGATCATACATATCATTGTTTCAGGTAATGGGTATTAGTTTCATGTTGAATCTAGTGTTTGCATGTCACTTGCATGTACAAAACAAGATAATTCAAAATAACCTTGGGGACACCAATCTTGCATGTTTTCTGCATGAAATTGATGTGTGTTGATCACTTCAGTCAATAGAAAGTGATTGGGTAAATATGGATGCCCAATTCGAGGACTTTCTATTATTTCTTTTATTTGGAAATATGTTTGATGTTGGCAAAGTTAACTTGGGAAAACTTGGGCACCCACATCAAGGACAAATAGTTAAATGAAGGCTTGAACTTTGTTTAACTTCAACCTTGTCTATTTGGAGTGGTTAGTTTTTGCATGAGCATTGGTTGCTATATTATCAATTACAATTTATTATATTTTGAGTTTCAACCTTTCAAATTAAGAAGCTTTTGAATTAAAGAAGCTTCAATTAATTAATTAAGAGCCCCATACATTTTCTAGAGAGTTGAATTGTGAAAAAGACTTAGAAGGAAAAAGCAAGAAGTTTTTTGTAAAAGACTTAGAAGAAAAAAAGCAAGAAGCATTTTTTTAAAAGTTTTTACAAGTTTGAAGATTGAAGAAGCTTTCGAAGTGCATCAAGGAATCAAAGGATTTCAATATTGAATGTAATCTTTCACAAGAGATTTAATACATGTTGTAATGTCAAAAAATGTCCCCTTGGGGGCTTTTCCCTCTTAAGGTTTAGCTCTCGGGTCTTTTGCATGAATTTAGGACATCTTAGTTCATAATTTGGCATCCTAATGAAATGAGCCCTAGGTAACATGACAAATGAGACCTAGGCGGACCCCTTGAGCTGTACCCTACCCAAAATAGGGGGGAGGACTTGGGCACCCACACCCTAGTCCTGCCCTATTTTGGAGCAGCCCCAATTTCTAGGTGTCAGTTTATGACCGTTATTTGGGTCCTTTGCCAACACGGTAAGTTTGAATTATGAAAATCTTGGCGGGAGTGCTTGCAGTTGCATATAAAAGCATGTTTAGGCATTCATTTGTAAACTAGATTTCAAATAGATGATTACTAGCAAGCTATTGTGTTCTTAAGGTGATTCAAGGCTTTCATTGTGTTGTAAGCGCAAATTTGTCTGGTTTATGTGTTTGTGTTTGCAAATTTAACCATCAATTTCCTCATGGAATGAAGAGCATCTTCCTCCCATGAGAGCTTCACTACAAGGTGACATCATATTGTGTTTTCATCATCATTTCCTATAGTTTTTGCCTCTACCTCACAAGGGTACGCACTCTCTATCTGACAATGGTGTTCAGAGACTTAAGTGTCCTCTAGGGTTTGACTGAGGCAAGCCTCTAAACACCACAACCCCCTCCCAAAGTATTGTTATTGTAGGTTACCAATGTCACATTTAGGAAAAGTGAAGTTGCAGGAAGGATTAGCAGGCATCAAAGATTCTAGATCTAAAGAGAAGCAGGACACCAGAGCATTTCCAAGACTTGGACATCTGCACCAATGTCCTCTGTAGTTGAATTTCTAGAAATAGAAGTTACAGTGTAGATCAGTATTGGAAGAAGGTCAGGATCCCACAAAGAAACTGGCACCTTAGAATTGGGCACCCACACCTTAGTCCCTAACATTTCCATTTCTAAACCTCAAAAATGGGTACTCTATGATTTGCTATTTTACTTCCCTCTGTAAGAGTTTTTTCGGTTATTCGTCAGTTTATTACTGTAGTTGCATAATTAGGGTTTTAATCATCAATTAAGCATAAGAGAAGAGACATTGATAATTAAACTCCCTAATCCAAGCTTCCCTACATCTCATAGTGATCTAGGGTATGATAGTGAATTTCCACTCGACCCTAGATCCTTGAATGTATAGGGTGAAAGGAGGATTCAAGTGTCTAAGACACTAAATATTAAACGAATCAAATTTTACCCTAAACATTTTGGTGAACCCATGTTTTGGACTGAAATTGCAACTTTTGAGTGTGTGTATTTAGATTTGGATTGATTTCATTAATTCATATAGTCATTCATTTTATTACATTTTGAAAAATTCAAAAAAATTGCATTGTTTAGCTTACTAAATTGCATCAATTATTTTTAAATTTTCCTAATTCATGATTTTTTCATCAGATCTAATATAAAATACACAAAAACACAAAAATTCAATAATTTGCATTGCATTTTCATCATTAATTTGCTAGGCTTTTGTAGAAATTTTGACAATTTTCATTAAACCTAGTAATTCTAAAATCTAGGGTTAGTAGGAAATATCTTCTTTCAGATTTTTCTACTGATTTTAGAGGCTCATTAAAACTTACATTTGTTTGTATTTTTGCATTCTAGTGTAAATTTGCATTTAGATTTAAAATATTTACATTTTTGCATAGAAAATTTCAACAAAAAACTAGCAATTTTGATGCATTTTCATTAGATTTGCATTGTTTGCATATTAGAGATTGAAAATCATTTTCAGATCTGAGATTAATTCATTTCTATTATAAATCATACTTCAAAACATTCACATAGCATTTTGTCCCAAGATTTCAAACCTAGGGCTTAAAAAACAACGATTTTCATTAAATTTGGCCTTATCGACTCTATAAACATGCACCATATGCATGTTGTGAGAATTATTTTGAATTAATTGGATTTTATTAGGGTAATAATTTGTGTCCCCTCATAAAAATATTCACAACACCCTTTTAATAGGCTCTTGTATTGAAAATTCAGTGAAAAACTACATATTTTGGTTATTTTTGCCCTAGGGTTTGACCTAGTCTGCACTCCAAGCATGTTGTGACAAATTTTATGGATTGTGTTGACTGATATAATTAGTATTAATTTATTCATATCTTAAAATTTATTGAAACACTCCCTTTTCTAAGTCTGGGAATTGAAAAACCATGAAAAATTGCATATTTTGCTATATTTTCACTAGGGTTTGACCTTAAGTAGCACTAAAAGCATGTTGTGTTGGGTATTTTGGCACTAAGTGGCTGTTATTAATGATATTATTTTCTTTCCATAATAATTTTACTCACAACACCCTTTGTTATGCTCTTTTGCATTGAGTTTTGGTGAAAAAACTACCTATTTTGACATATTTTCACTATAATTTAACTTGGCATTATCTTGGATTTGCATCAAGAGTGTGTTGAGAAGTATCATATTGCTGTTTTGGACTGATATCCGTATATAATTTGTTTCCATTGATCAAAATATTTAAAACATTATTTATTTCATTCATTTGTATTGAAAAGGTACAAAAAACCAAGCATTTTGGTCGGTAATCATATCCTTCTCCTAGGATTTGTTCTCTTAGTTTGTGCATTGTGTGTTGTATGCTTTTGTATAATCTTTATGACACACTTTCCTAAAAACAATATCCCTTTGAGAAGAAGTAAAAGGTTAATGAGATCTAGTGCTCTTGAAAATGACATTCCTACCTCTAACAATCCTTTGAACGCCTTCTTTACAAAATGAGAAACTCAAATTGTGCAAGATATTATACATCCTCCAACCACAATGGAAGAACAAACTTTTCATGATGTTGATAATACTATTGAGCAAGATGATATGTATCTGATGAGCAAATAGAAAAATTAGATAAAGAGCTAGCTGAATTTCAATCATTTAAGGAAAATGAGAGAATAGTTGAAAAAGTTGTCCCTACAATTCATAATATAAGAGAATTGATAAAAGAGGAACAAGATCGTATAAATGTAATTCATGGTCTAGCACTTATTATACAAACCAATATCATGTCGGTGACTAAATGTGCACAAGTGATAAATAACACTTTATCACCATCTCATATTCAAGTATCCATACCTATACCAACTACGGGAATATTAACTTTTACATCAATGATCTTAACAACTGATACAAATGCATGTAGTAATGCTACCATTGGTATTAGAGTATCTAATGGCACTAATTAAAAATTTGTGGGATTTAATTATCAAAATTTGGTTCCTAAAGGGACCTCCTCTATGCATAATTGTTCTCAACCACCTATCTATTCCACTCATTTCCAACCACCTATTACCTACTCACAACCATCTTCCACCTATCACTATGTCCAACCACCATTGACATATTCTCAGCCTCCACCTATCATATCTCAAGATCATTCACCTCCTCAATTTGGTTCTAATTCCTCACAACAAACCACATCTCCCAATGATGCCATCCTAAACCAACTTTTACAGGGCATGACTGCTTTACAACAAAAGGTAACAAACTTGACAAATTTGTCACAACCTAGTCTACCAACATATCATGCACGTAATCCCCTTTCCTATGCAATCTTGAGAACTCCTATGCCTAAGAGGTTTGAGACTCCCTGCTTTGAAAAATATGGTGGAAAAGGTGATCCTAATATTCATGTGGCAGCATTAATATTCATGTGGCAGCATTTATAGCTATGTGTAGTGATTTTTATTTTGAAGAAGATTTGTTGGCAAAAGGTTTCCTACGATCTCTCAAAGATACTACTTTAGAATAGTTTTTCTCTTTGCCTCCAAATTCAATACACTCCTGTTTGCAGTTGATTGACTAATTTTTACAATATTTTCAAGTAAATATCAGACCCCAATTCACTCTTATTGACTTGATTCAATGTAAACAAGGTCCTACAGAAAAGTTTACCGAATTCATTAGTCAGTATCAAGGATTTTATGCACAGTTTTAGTATCAGATGAAAGATGAAGATGTTCAAAAGATATTCATTACAAATTTACAACGTAATATTCATGATAAAATCCTCTTGATGAAGTATAACTCCTTTCAACATTTATGCATTGCCCTTCGCGATTATCAACTTTCATCTAGTTAGTATGAAAACCAAAACTCATCGGCTCAACTTGGTCAATCCATGGGTGGATCATCACAAAACAATTTTAAGAGAAACAATAATAGGAGTTTCATTAATATCAATGGACCAAATATGAATGTGTCTACTATAAATAATCCAAAGAAACCATCATATCAACCAAGAAAGTTTACTCTGATATCTGAGTCCTATCATTCTATCATGAACCAAGCTGTGAGTAAAAAGATTCTAAAGCTTGCCTCGATCAAGCCTGTTGATCCTAGTAAACAAGGACCTTACTTCGATGCTAATTCCTTTTGTCATTATCATCAGACACAAGGACATGATACTGAACAATGTATGCATCTTAAACATGAGATACAGGACCTTATTGATTTAAATGTCATCCAGGTATCGAGTGTGAATAATAATTGAAACAAGTTGGTTGCTCCACTGAATCAAAACTTTAAAATCTTCACTAATCCTTTCCCTAAACATACTGAAAATAATATGGTGGAATAGGGTTTAATGGAAGTAGATGAGGATGATAACTTGGACTATGATAGTATTGTGGGAATGATTGAATTGGATAAGAAACAAGTGGATAATCCACCTCATCCATGAAGAAATGGAATTTATGCTGAGGTTCCTCCTCTGTTATCCTTATATGGATCAGGAGATAATAAAAATGCATCAGAAAAGAATGAACAATAACTGATACAGATGAGTAAGATGGTACAGGATGATTCCCGTTCCCATTCTAGAAAGATTCAACAACAAAAAACTTGCTAAAAATAGGAAAAGAGCAAGACAAAAATCAACAGTCAGAAATAATAGTCATTCTCCCCCTCACAAGCAATAAAAAGTCTCATTTAAACAAGGATTTAAGGAACAAGCATCATATGATAACAAACAAAAATTTCATAAGAACCACTCAAATTTTGCATTAAATATGATCGAATACTTCTCCAAGAGATTTGCAAGCTCCAAGATATAATATGAAGACCTTATAGGTAAGTATCTCTAACCCTTTGTCTCTCTCATGATGAGCTTCCCCCATGATGTGTTATGAGTTGTTTAGGCCTCTTGGGATGACTCTTGACTCTCTTGTAAGGTCCGGGATACCAGTTGACTGCCTCTGTTGTGACCTTCTTCTATATGTATCATCATTCTTCTAAATTGCCTCTCTCTGATTTCGTTGTTGAGTATTGTGTCTTATGGACATAGCATTGCATTTCGTGACTTGGGGGCACCCTCCCACATGACTATCCCTAAGACACTTGTTTCTCCTCTCTTATTTATTGTTTCCCTTCCTCTAGTGTTTCCATCTAGCGGGCGGATGACGACAAATATTTACACTGATGCGGACCTGTAAGCACAAAAATCATGCACTGCCTCCATGAGGACCCCTATGATGAGTTAGATCCTTGTCACATACATGTAAGCATGAAAATAAGTCCTTTGGGGTAGCAGGCCTCTTGATACGTGTCTTCTCTTCTTGTTTTGTGTCGTTTCTGCTTTGTCGATTCTCCTTCTCCTTCTTCCCCATTTGTGACACTTTTTTAAACTTGTTGCGACACTTGTCAACTTGCATTTCTAGCTTGCAACCTTAATCCTAGGCCTTGTGAGTGTCTTGTAGGTGATTTTTAACCTCATCCCTTTGTGTTTTGTCTAGTGCATCTCTTAAAAGCCTTCTAGAGGTTCCCTGATCCCTCTCCCGCTTTCCATTTTTAGTTTCAACCTTACTATCCAAATGTCCCCCTATCATTTCCAGATCTCCCTAGGAGATCTTACAGATGCAAGTGGAGATTTGGATTCTTCCTCATGATTGACCTGTTTCTTGATGCATAAATCATCTTTTTCCTTCCTTTTTCCTTCTACCACCTTGATTTCTGCATTCTTCCCTGTTTCACCCCTGATCTCCCCAGGTGACCCATGGTCGCCCCTGGGGGGACCCATGATCTCCATGGGTGACCCTATCTGACAAAAGTGGTGACCCTACCATCTTTTGTCCCACAGAAAAACTGAAGCTTCTCTCACATTTTTGCTCCATTTTCACCTATTTTTCTTTATGTTTGCATGATTTTTGATCCTTGATATAGAGTTAACTATTTTGTGCACCCACACATGCATAATTAGCTCTATTTGATCTCAAATTAACTCTCCAATCAATCTTAGGCATTTCTCGTATCCCCTTTTCTTCTTCAGTGATAAGCTATCATTGCTTCATCACTTTCCTTCTTACTAAGTTCACTGGGTAATCAACCTTGTTAACTCCCTAATCTATTATTGTTAACTCATCAATCAATAGAGTTAACTTTTCAATCCAATCCCTTCTTCAAACCTATAAATACCCCCCTCCCTCAAGCACAAAGGGAGGCAAATTAATTGTGCACCAGCTCTTTGCAAGTTTACTTTCCAACCTAGCATCCATATGCTCAATACAAGATGTAAGTGCCTTTTATTTTCTTTGTTTCAATCAAACAACACCACACTACTCAATTTTCAACTGTTGTGCTCAATTCAAAGCTCACATCAAGCTCATACATGCTTCACAAAAGCTTCTCTTTGCTGCTTCGAGTCATTTTGTCATGGAGAGAATCAACTACTGTCACAAAAGGATTCGAGGTTGCCTACATAAGGATCACTGAGGGATAGTGGAGTCTTCAAATCTTCATCTATTCAGGTTCTTTTATTTCTTTCATAGTAATTAGACAATCATCTTTCTCTTGGGAATAGTAACATACTTGCTTTTTTCCTTGATAGATTAGATCTTGCATGCTAGATTAGTCATTTTTGCATTTTTAGATCTACTTTGTTAGAAAAAACATCTTTCCTTTTTATTAGATTAAGTTGCATCAAAAAGACCAAAAACCCACAAAAACATAGACTACACATTGCATTTGAAAAAAACATAAAGGATTGCATACATATTTCTTTCATAGATTAGAAGCATTTTCCTTTCCAAAAATACTCTAAAAAATACCAAAAAGACATATTGCATGTCATTTAGTTTGCATTCATATAAAGTGGACAACCTCAAAAATCCTCGATTCCATCACAAGGTAAATATGGTTCAAGAGACCTTAAAAAAACCCTTGATTTCATCACAAGGTACAAACAAAGTCAAAACACAAGTCAAACCCTAGGTTAGAAAACTCTAGGTCAAAACACTAGATCTGGTTAGAATTAGCAATCACACAATTTCCTCTATCCTGATTCACGCATGTGTTTAGGAGTGAGGGGAGAGTGGGTAACAACTATCCAAGATGAGATCAAGGAGATCCATCCACGACCAAAGCAACAGACACACATTCCAGCACAAGAGGATCCATTTGTTCTCTTGTTGATTGAGGAAATTAGGCAATTACGATTACATAGAGCATTTCTCAAAGACATAGAAACAAGAGAAACTATCAATGAAAACAACCATTTGCCCACACAAAGGTGGAATTCAAGGAATCCAAAGAGAAGAAGAGAGACTCGTGACCCTTCGGGTCATAGGGTTATCTCAACCACCACAACAATTGAATGAAACATACAACAAAACACACAACAACAAAGGCCATAGAACTTGCTAACCCCCCTTCATGAAGTCCAGCTCTCCAATGAGCTAGACCCCCACTATGTCTCACCTCCTCTTGACTAGCTAATTCCACATGAGTGAGAGTGATGTGGCAGATCACCCCATGAAAGGAGGGAAAGGGTCCATGTGCATGCCGAGATCTAACCTGACAGCCTCCAGACAATCAGAGACACGATCTCAAGAGTATAGTACCTAGTGTCCCTTCGAGAGAAATAAAAAATTGGACTTAGTTCCTAATATGATGATGGGGTTGTCTATCTTCTTTGATGCTTGGCTAGTGGAAGCACTCATGCTTTCCACGTAGTCAATTTAATGATTTTTCTATCACATTTACAAACCTTAACAATATTGTTCCTCTGTGCACCTTTGTTTGTCTTTGAATCCAGCCTTGGTGCTACTCGATTCGGAGAGCTTCGTGATATAGCCCTATAGTTATCCTCAAACTCTGGATTCATTATATAACCTTGGCTTTTTGTGTGGTTAATCATATGTATTGATGTTGTTTATCATGATTTTGTAGACACTAACATGTTTCTTGCAGGGATGTGTTTGTGGAAACATTTGGTGATTGTGAAGTACATGTCACCTCCGGAGGGCATGGGCTTTGCAAAAGTTGATGTTCCCTTGTGTGTTTGCTTCCTACCTTAACATGCTTGATATCGATACCTGATATCAACCACCTTAAGGTGGGGGAATATATAAGGTAAGTTGTCTGTTATAGATGTTAGCAATGTGTTTGACCTCAGGTGCAAAGACCTGTGTGATGAGTGCATCATGCATCCTGATTTTGTTTGTAATCAATCAATCAATCATGTAAGCCCTATGCAGAGGCAGGATATCAAGCATATCCTTTTTATTAATCCCTTTGCGGAGGTGGGGATAGTGTATTTCTTAGAGTAGATTGTGCATCCTATCATTTTCAAAAGTCCTCTATGGAGGCGGTGAGTGGTTCTGTGACTAACTCAACCCTTAAGCATGTTTTCGGTGATTGTTGTGGCAAAGCCCAATCATCAGTGTGTGCCTGTAATGTGCCTAAGATGGTGTTGGACATATAAATAGGTACACCCTATCGATTCTCTACCGTGTTTTCTCTATGTCTTCAAGTGTGTGTTCTTTAGCATGCTTGTTTTGTGTGGTGTGTTCGTTACCCCATATGCAGAATAAAGACCAGCACCTTAGGGTTGTGCTTCTTATATTTTGGGAGGTTTTGCATGTCTTGCATGTGTGTTGCCCCATATATACAAAGACCTGTGTGATGAGTGCATCATGTATTATGGGAGTTTTATTTACTTTCCAATACTTGCATCTGCATTTCATATATATAAAATAAAAAGAAAAGAAAAAATCATGCATGTCTTCCATACATTAATGTGTCTTCTATGCATTGACTATCTTCTCAGTGTTCTGCGTGACTGTAACTATCTTCTTCATGTTTTGCATGCCTATTACTATTTTCTATGTGATTGGCATGTCTTCTCCATGCTTGATGTGTTTGATGTGTTTGTGACCTTACTTTAATGCATGTATTGGCCTCGCATTTATACATACATTAAAGTGGGGCTAAATATAATGTCAGAAAATGTCCCCTTGGGGGCTTTTCCCTCTTAAGGTTTAGCTCTCAAGTCTTTTGCATACATTTAGGACATCTTAGTTCATAATTTGGCATCCCGATGGAATGAGCCCTAGGTAACATGACAAATGGGACCTAGGAGGACCTCTTGAGATGTACCCTAGCCAAAATAGGGGGAAGAATTGGGCGCCCGCACCCTAGTCCTGCCCTATTTTGGGGTAGCCCTAATTTTTGGGTGTCGGTTTATGACTATTATTTGGGTCCTTTGCTGACACAGTAAGTTTGAATTACAAAAATCTTGGTGGGAGTGCTTGTAGTTGCATATAAAAGCATGTTTAGGCATTCATTTGTAAACTAGATTTCAACTAGATTATTACTAGAAAGCTATTGTGTTCTCAAGGTGATTCAAGGCTTTCATTGTGTTGCAAGAGCAGATTTGTGTGGTTTATGTGTTTGTGTTTGTATATTTGAGCATCAATTTCCTCATGGAATGAAGAGAATCTTCCTCCCATGAGAGCTTCACTACAAGGTGACATCATATTGTGTTTTCATCATCATTTCCTTTAGTTTTTGCCTCTGCCTGATAAGGGCATGCACTCTCTATCTGATAACAGTGTTCGAAGACTTAAGTTTCCTTTGGGGTTTGATTGAGGCAAGCCTCTAATTACCACAACCCCATCCCAAAGTCTTGTGATTGTAGGTTATAAGTATCGTATTTGGGAAAAGTGAAGTTATAGGAAGGATTAGCAAGCATGAAAGATTCTGGATCCGAAGAGAAGCAGGACACTGGAGCATTTCTAGGACTTGGGCACATGCACCAGTGTCCTCTACAGCTAAATTTCTAGAAACATAAGTTACAGTGTCGATCAGTGTCAGAAGGAGCTTAGGATCCTACAAAGAAACTAGCACCTTGGACTTGGGCGCCCACACCTTAGTCCCTGACATTTCCGTTTCTAAACGCCGAAAATAGGTACTCTACAATTTGCTATTTTACTTGCTTCTATAAGAGATTTTTTTATTTGTCAGTTTACTACCATATTTGCATAATTAAGGTTTTAATGGTCAATTGAGCATAACAGAAGAGGCTTCTATCCACTCATTCAGATAACTGATTGGAGAATTTATCATGGCATTTGACATGAACAAACTCATAAAGACAAGGATTAGAGAGTTCCTCATAATGAAACAAGAAATGAATGAATCCGTAGCATATTTCGTCACCCGATAGAGACAAGTTCTCTACTCTTCAACCAGTGCTCCTAACATGGACCACCAAAAACTATGCAACCTCTTCTTGCATGCCCTTAACAAAGACATGAGAGAAGATGTCCAAAAACTATCATACAAATCCTATGAGGAAGCATTGGAAAGTGCCTTAAGAATTGACCAACCCACCATCGATAGTGGTAGGAAGGTCTATGGTTCAAATGGAAAAAAAACAAAAGAAGACATGGGAAATAATACCTCTGCTATCAAAATTCTTAAAAACAATGGGAATGCAACCATAGATGGGGTAACAGACCAACCCTAAGTCAAAAGGATGAGAGATGATTACAATGGGTGAGATTATTATCCTCCTAACGTAAATGCCATAAATCAGCCTAGGAACAATGGGTTGTACCCTTGAGATAACTATCAAAGCTAGAACCATGATAGAAATGGGAATCAAAATGATGGGAGGTATGAAAGACCCACTTATGAATACAACCAGTATTGTGCTTTTCATAGAACAAAAGGACATAGCACAGAATCTTACAAGGAATATAATAGATTCATAGAAAAGCTTCTAGAGGATCAGCAATGCTTATTCATAGAAATGTTCTTGAACCCACAACGGATCACCCCTTACATTAAAAATACAAGGCAAAATCAGGCTCCCATAGAACCTCAAAACGCAAACAAGAGGATTTATCAGGACCCATTCCCTGCACACAAGAACACTGAGACAACAAATACAAATAAAGCAACTCAAAGTAGTAACCCTGAAGTCCCACCTCAACTAGGACAAAAAGGAGAAACTAAATTGACGGGGTTGGTTGAGATCATGCATGATGAAGAAAAAGAGAGCCATGAGGAAGACGATGAGCAAACAGAAACATGTGAAGGCACCATTTTGGTAGTTGAACCAACACCAACTCCTATCGGGCCTTGTGAACTCATAGAAGACCTAAAGAAAACATATGCCCACATCTCATTCATTGACTTTCTCAAAAACTCCCCCTCACATCGCTCATCTTTGTTAAAAGCCATAGGCTTGAGATATCTTAACCAAATCACACCGCCACCTAGTGAAAAAATCATTCATGTTGACTATGATCTTACCCCACCAAACTCAAAACTTAAAGATCCAGGGTTATTCTTTGATTTACAATAGATGCCCTCCAAGGTAGAATTAACAAAAAAGGAGACATCACACTACATCTTCAAGTTTGGGTCTATGACACATGTATCAAACGAATGTTGATCGATGATGGAGCTGCAATGAACATAGTTCCTTTTCCCTTTTGGAGAGAATGGGCTATGGACACACCAACATCACCACTTCAAGGGACACTTTAAGCGGAAATGATAATATGAAGGCAACCACCATAGGAAAAATCACTCTCCTAGTGACCTTGGGCCAAAACCATTCCGACTACCTTTCATGTCATAGACAAAGACACAGGAAATAACTTAATTCTTGGAAGGCCATGGATACATAGGATGAAAGCTGTGCCATCCACACTATTTCAAGAAGTTTGGTTCCTACACCTAGGGAAGGTATATGTTGCGCAGGGAGATCTGGAACCTTTCAGCATGATAAAATCTAACACCCCAAACAAATGCATAGGAATTCTGATAGACTACAAACTCCCTACCAACAAGTTAATCATCCCAAGTCCAACACCATAGTCAATATGTGTCAAAAGGGTGGGAACCTTAGAAAAAAATGTAAATACGACAGACATAAAAAATCTAGAAGAGGGGCTATCATTAAAGTAGAAAGAAGTGGTCCTCAAGGACAAAACAATCGAGATCATGAAGTTGATCGAAAGGGATGGACCACTCCAATTCCCCCTAGAGATACTCACTATTGGCTTGCAAGAAGTCTATAAAATCTTCCCATGCATAGGGAAAAAGTCTCATAGAACCAAAGACCGAATATTTCAAACCACAACACTAGATATAAGTAATGCACCCCCACATTGCTTTTTCAGATTTCAAGGAAGACATGATAGAAGGGTACACCCCACTATCACCACTAAGTAAGTCACATCTCCCTAATACACCTAAAGAAACAAAATTGTATGAGCCCCTCACCCCAACAGAGGACTCGCATCAACCAATGTTATAGGGGTGTTACCTAAGATGTGTGTGGTATCCAAACCACAAGAGAAACCAACCACTTCTGCCTCGGTTCAATCAAATGAACTTGGTGAATGGGAAGCACCTCAGGTAGAAATAGAAATGATGGAGAGATTGCCTGATGAAGATGAATAAAGTGAAGGAATCTTTCACAAAGAGTGGAAAATGAGAGTGACAATTGGTATCGACGACCCTGTCATCTTTGAGCTGCCAAAAGGCTATATTGGGTATGCCATGGATTTGAGACCAGAACCCAATGGGAGGACAAGTATAAGCTTTGTTCCTCTTGATGAACAAAGGGAGCCACAAACTCCCCTTGAGTTATTCCAATTCTTGCAAAGAATTTAAGAGACGCCAGAAATAAAAATCTATATGCAAGGACAGTTTGATTTGTTGATGGAATTACTCAATTGCGAAGGAGTCCTATATTGGACCCCCTCCCACCAACATGCTTTTCAAGATGTATTATGGCTCACAATGCCCAGAGAAACCATTGAATTGGAAACAATAAGCTTGACTGATAAACCATACCAAATAGGACAACTTGTCCTAAGAAGAGGTTGCAAAAAAAACAAGAAAAAGAGATGAAAGATAGCCTTTTTGGAAGACTGGAAAGGCCCCTACATGGTTAAAAAAGATATTAGAAACAGTACTTATCTTTTGTGTACAATGGAGGGAGAGAAATTTGGTGAAACAGTCAATGCCTTTCACCTCAAGAAATATTATGTCTAAAAGACCAAAAAAGTCATGAAACATAAAAATACAATTTTTTTTAATAAAACTCAAAAATGTCAAAACCAATTTGTTTCTTGCATTTCTGCATCATTCTGTTCATCTTGCATTACTTTTTGTGACTTGCTCTTATGCTATTTTCCTTTTAGTAAGGAGTCTAATGTTGCCTAGATATATGTCATCCTTTCAGGACCTAGAGATCCCTCACTTTTTCCTTCACAATTTGCCATAATCCTTCTTCACTCCCAGTGAATGTGAAATCAAAGCCTAGCTCTTAGCTTTACACTGATCCCAATATTAATGAGTTAAGATGTTAGGTCTAAACAAAGTCAATATTCAAACCTACAGTATTCAAAGGAAGCTTGCAAGTAGACCTTCCCCATTCTTCCCTAGTAGAAGAGAAGTCCGACTAGATTACGAAAGCTTTAGGTGGCACTCAGCCCCTTATCTCTCTTGGCCAAAAATGTTAGGAACATCAAAACTTTGAAGGAAGCAATCTAAGATACGAGTGACTAAAAAAAAGCAGTGAATAAAATAAGAGTGTAGAAAAGTGAGAATTAAGAGATTAAATCATTGCATAGCAAAAAATTCAAAAGCATTCATTTCTAGAAAAGTCAGAAAATCCAAAAAAAAATGAGAAAAGATAAGTGAGGGAAAATACAAAAAAAAAGGAGAGAGATATAAAAAAGAGTGAAAGAGAGAAGATTGCTGAATTTTCATACTCTTGGGTGGAGATCAGTCTAAGCTTGAAGCCTCAAGAGTGACATTCTAATAGAGAAAGTAAGGTACAAAGTACACACATGTACTAGGCTGAGCAAAGCTGAAGAGTTTAGTTGTCTCTAGGGTCATCTTCTATCTAGGGACCCTTGTCCTTTGTCATTGTTATCCTTTACCCTGGGTCTATCTTGCTTGCCATCTCTGATCTAAGTCTAGCAAACACCTATAAAACTTGATGATCATCTAAGTTGAAAGCTTGTTGAATTATCTTATCTAGATAAGGATTGGTGTTTAGCCGTTAGCAAAGCCTAGAAGTTAGAAGCACTCCATAATTCATTTTTAACTCCCCATTTGAGTTTTTCTAAAATCCCATCTCACAGCCCTGAATAGATTCCTTATATCAGAACAACCCGCAATCCCCTAAACTAAAAATGGTGTTTAAGAGTAGTCATTCTATTTGTCCCATATTGCATTCATATCAAAATTAGAAAAAGAGTCACAAAGCAATAAAGTCAAGTGTCATATCTCATGACATTCAGTAAAGTATTGTAGTTTTATTTACTGCATTTCTTGTGTGACTATATTATCATATCATAAACTACATACCATACATGTGTCCTTCAAAATTACAAAAACATGTCATCATTGTCATAATTACATTTGGTAAAAGAGTTGAAAAGGTCAAAACATAATCAAAAACTTCCTCAAAACTTACAAATATGCACAAGAGAAGAGTATAGAGTTCCACAAGGGAAAAAACATAGAAAAAGATAAGTTTTCATAGATATATCTCAAGTTTTCACATACAAATGGTGTCACAGAGCTAAGATAAAATGCTCTCAAGAGAAGGAGAGGCTCCCCATGCAAGGAGGCATGAGTTTGAGAAAAAAAAGTCTAAGTTGGTTCTCTCCAACAAAACCCTTGAGGCTTCATCTCCTCCATCTATGAGTACCTCTTGTCTCTCCATGGGACCTATGAGAGTGATGTGCCCTAATGTTGGCATGTGATTGTGAAGGCCCCACCATGCTAGTCACAATGCCCAACATTAAGGTGATCCATCTCCCAAAGCACTTTGTTCTCACCCTAAAGCATGCTAACCTGGGTCTTCAAACTTGTGATCATCTCACACCCATGGTAGACAGGAGAAAAAAATGTCTGTGTGTCACCCTGCTACAGGAGGCACACCAAGATCATCCAAGAGACGATCACGGGTCATCATAGTAAAAGGGAAGGTTAATCCAACATTAACCTCGTGAAACATGTCTCTCCACTCTTTGACATTGCCTAAAAGGCCAAAACCAAAGTCAGGATCAAGTCAGTGCCAAAAAGAGAGAGAAGAGACAAAAAAAGCCAAAGTAAAGTGCTTGTAGAGTAGAATTCACGTGGATCTCCAGGCTGCCAGTTAGGGTCAAATTGACACATCACCTCATCTGAGTGAGGAGGTCAAGGAACAACAGGAGGAATCTCAGGTATATTAAGAGCCTCATGCGAGACATCAATTTCCTCAAAATCCTCATCCTTTAGAGGAGCCTCATCTAAAAAATCATCACTATTAGGAACATAGTCCTCGTCAGTAGACTCTGAATCAATAGCCACCATCACAAATCAAGAAGGAGTCCCTCTCCCTCCCCTCCATCCTCCTCTAGAAGCTCTAGTAATGAAAACACCTAGAGTCAAGGGTGTCCAGACAACACTCCTCTATCCAATCTCCCCCATCTCCTAAACGATCCTATAGTAGGTGGACATTGAGGGCAAGTCCTCTAGGACATCCTAGCCGAACTACTGCAAGACTTGATCTACCTGATGAGTCTCAACCTGACCATTGTGATCTATGATCTCTAGAACCTCGCGATAGTATGCTCTCACCTCACCATCTCAGGGCCAAGCCCCCTCCATGTCGCGGTAAGGATAAAAAATCACATCATCATCTATGAGGGTAACAACAGTGGGAAGAGTAGCATCATAATGACCAATATATGCCCACCTCACTACTCTCGGTAGTCGCCTATCTAGAAGATGAATAAGCTTTTAATAAGGCCTCATGTGCTCAAAGATCCATGTCACAATCAAAGAAGAGTGGCTGAAAGCTAGAGCTCCTCATTAAGAGATCCGATAAAAATCTCTATAGACCATGGCTAGGATGTCAGGTCCCCATGTGTAAACTGCGCCTTCCTCTAGATCATGAATGATGGGTGCCCAACACCATCTCAAACGAGCTGAGGCCTGGTCTCCTGATAGCCTCGAAGTGATCAAACCAATCAAAACCCTCTTCAGAAGTGGGATACGGAGCCAAGGCACTGAAGAAAGTAGAACTCATGTCTAGTCTTCGGGATGATTAATCCCCATGAAAGTAGTCCAAGAAGCCTTGTTCTTAGAAGACTCACTGGTAGGAAGAAATAGAGTTTATCCCCTCACAAGGACCCCAAGAATATGATATACATCATATAGAGTGATAGTCCACTCTCCTGAAATCTGCAAAAACCTAAATGTGTTCTTATCTAGATCCCAGTAAGTCAGTATATCACAACATATCCAAGAAACAAGATGGATCACAGGAACATGACAAACCCTGCCAAGGCCTGTCCTCTTTAGTATGGCATGATCCTCTGCACTTATGGAAGCAAACATCCCTTAATTCCACCGTTGGTCTCGGCTAGCATTCCATCAAATGCTTGTCTCCTACAAAATCAAAAGAGAAGTTTAGATTAGATCTTGCAAACTTGTAAAAACACAAAAAAAACATATAAACCATGGAAAATTGTAATAAACAGGTAGATTAAGTGACCAAGTTCATGTCAGTTCAGAGTGAAAGAAGTGTTAAACAACATCAAATATAGCCAAAAATCAGTCCTACAAGGTCGCCCCTCAGGTGGCTTAGGTATCAGTCAAGATCCCCCTGGGCAACCCTGTTGCAAAGCAAGATCCCCCAAGGCGACCCTGTTGTTAGACAGGACCCCCTTGGGTGACCCTGCCTGTCAGAAGGGGTGACCTTATGAGTGCCCCCCTCAAGAAAAAATCAGTCTGAAAAATATGTTTCTCGACTAATTTTGGAAAATAAAAGACTAGTCCTACTCTAAACGACAAGGCAAACACAATGCAACAAGAAAAATCACCAAAAATAGATGATTTCAAGAGATTTTCACAAAATTTAACCTAGGGTTTAGAGCAAAGTTTTTCATTGATTACAGCCTCGGTTCTCCGAGGCTGAGAAAGAGGCGGCCATCTTAATGATCCCTTGGATGATACTTCTCTATTGACTACTCACATGAATGACTCCATCACTGTTTCACTTCAATCTCACAATTTGGATCTCTTTGTTTGCCCTTAGCTTAGTTTCATTTTGTGCATTTAGTCTAGTTTGTTTTGCTTTTATGCATTTGTTTCGTACTTTGTTTTGCGTGCTCTCATACCTACATTATCAAACTGACAAAGGTAGGTGACTAGTTGAACTCAAATTATCCATGGTAAGTTCATCATTTTAGTTTTCATTATTCATTTTGATATATTTAGATGTCAGACTAATACTAGTTATTGTAGGTACAAATTGTAGAAAATCGACAACAAGTAAAGCCTAGTTCAGGAACGGTGTCTACCTTTCATGTAGACTATCATCCCCAAAGGTGGCAAATATGTAAGCACAAAAATCATGCACTACCTCCATGATGAACCCTATGATGAGTCAGATCCTTGTCACATATATGTAAGTGTGAAAATAAATCCTTTGGGGCAACAGGCCTCTTGACGACGTGTTTTCTCTTCTTGTTTTGTGTCATTTCTACTTTGTCAATTCTCCTTCTACTTCTTCCCCATTTGCAATGCTTTTCAACACTTGTGACACTTGTCAACTTGCATTTTCTAGCTTGTGACCTTAATCCTAGGCCTTGTGAGTGTCTTGTAGGTGATTTTTCACCTCGTCCCTTTGTGTTTCTTCTAGTGCACCTCTTATAAGCCTTCTAGAGGTCCCCTGATCCCTCTCCTGCTTTTTGTTTTCAATTTCAACCTTCCTATCCAAATGTCCCCCTATTATTTCTAGATCTCCCTAGGAGATCCTACAGACGCAAGTGGAGATTTTGATTCTTCCTCACGATTGACCTATTTCTTGATGCATAAATTATCTTTTTCCTCCCTTTTTCCTTCTGCCACCCTTATTTCTGCATTCTATCTTGTTTCACCCTGGATCTCCCTGGGTGACCCATGGTTGCCCCTAGGTGACCTTGTCTGACAAAAGTGGTGACCCTACTATATTTTGTCCCGTGGAAAAACTAAAGTTTCTCTCGCATTTTTGCTTTATTTTTGCCCTTTTTTTTGTTTGTATGATTTTTGATCCTTTATATAGAGTTAAGTATTTAATACACCCACACATGCATAATTAGCTCTATTTGATTTCAAATTAACTCTCTAATCAATCTCATGCATTTCTCCTATCCCCTTTTCTTCTTCAGTGATAAACTATCATTGCTTCATCACTCTCCTTGCTGAGTTCACTAGGTAATCAACCTTGTTAACTCCCAAATCTATTCTTGTTAACTCGTCAATCAAATGAGTTAGCTCTTCAATCCAATCCCTTCTTCAAACCTATAAATACCCCCCTCCCTCAAGCAAAAAGGGAGGCAAATTCATTGTGCACCAGCTCTTGCCAAGTTTGCTCTCCAACCTAGCATCCATATGCTAAATACAAGATGTAAGTGCCTTTTATTTTCTTTGTTTCAATCAAGAAGCACCATGCTGCTCAATTTTCAGCCATTGTGCTCAATTCAAAGCTCACATTGAGCTCATACAAGCTTCACAAAAGCTTCTCTTTGCTTTTTCGGGTCATTTTGTCATCGAGAGAACTAACTGCTGTCAGAAAAGAATTTGAGGTTGCCTACACAAGGATCACTAAGGGATAGTGGAGTCTTCAAATCTTCATCTATTCAGGTTCTTTTATTGCTTTCATAGTAATTAGACAATCATCTTTCTCTTGGGAATAGTAACATACTTGCTTTTTTCCTTGATAGATTAGATCTTGCATGCTAGATTAGTCATTTTTGCATTTTTAGATCTACTTTGTTAGAAAAAACATCTTTCCTTTTTATTAGATTAAGTTGCATCGAAAACAACAAAAACCCACAAAAACATAGACTACACATTGCATTTGAAAAAGAAATATAGGATTGCATACATATTTCTTTCATAGATTAGAAGCATTTTCCTTTCCAAAAATACTCTAAAAAATACCAAAAAGATGCATTACATGCCATTTAGTTTGCATTCATATAAAGTAGACAACCTCAAAAACCCTCAATTCTATCATGAGGTAAATACAGTTCAAGAGACCTTAAACAAACCCTTGATTTCATCACAAGGTACAAACAAAGTCAAAACACAAGTCAAACCCTAGGTCAAAACCCTAGATCTAGTTAGAGTTATCAATCACATGATTTCCTCTATCCTGATTCATGCATGTGTTTAGAAGTGAGGGGAGAGTGGGTGAGAGCTATCCAAGATGAGATTGAGGAGATCCATCCATAACCACAACAATAGACACACATTCCACCACAAGAGGATCCATTTGTTCTCTTGTTGATTGAGGAAATTAGGCAATTATGATAACACAAAGCATTTCTCAGAGACATAGAAACAAGAGAAACTATCAATGAGAACAACTGTATTCCCACACAAAGGCAAAGTTTAAGGAATCCAAATAGAAGAAGAGAGACTAGTGACCCTTCGGGTCATAGGGTTATCTCAACCACCACAATAATTGAATGAAACATACAACAAAATGCACAACAACAAAGGCCACAGAACTTACTGACCCCCTTCACGAAGTCTAGCTCTCCAACGAGCTAGACCCCTGCCATATCTTGCCTCCTTTCGATTGGCTAATTCCACATGAGCGAGAGTGATGTGGTATATCACCCCCTGGCAAGGAGGGAAAGGGTCTATATGCATGCTGAGATTTGACCCGATAGCCTCCAGGTAACCGGACTCATGATTTCAAGCATACAGGACCTAGTGTCCCTTTCAAGAGCAATCAAAAATTGGACTTAGTTCCTAATATAACAATGGGGTTGTATATCTTATCCAATTCTTGGCTAGTGGAAGCACTCGTGCTTTCCACGTAGTGAATTTAATAATGTTTCTATCACATTTACAAACCTTAACAATACTATTGCTCTGTGTACCTTTGTTTGTCTTTGAATCTAGCCTTGGCGCTACTCGATTCGGAGAGCTTCATGATATAGCCCTACAATTATCCTCGAACTTTGGATTCATTGTATAACCTTGGCTCTTTGTGTGGTTAATCATATGCATTGATGTTGTTTATCATGATTTTGTAGACACTACCATGTTTCTTGTAGGGATGTGTTTGTGGAAACATTTGGTGATCATGAAGTACATGTCAACTCTGGGGGGCATGGGCTTTGTGAAAGTTGATGTTCCCTTGTGTGTTTCCTTCCTACCTTAACGTGCTTCATATCGACACCTGATATCAACCACCTTAAGGTGGGGGCATATATAAGGTAAGCTTTCTATTATAGATGTTAGAAATGTGTTTGAGCTCAGGTGCAAAGAACTGCGCGATGAGTACATCATACATCCTGAGTTTGTTTGCAATCAATCAATCAATCATATAAGCCCTCTACGGAGGCGGGATATCTAGCATATCCTTTTACTTAAGCCCTCTATGTAGGTGGGGATGGTGTATTTCTTGGAGAAGATTATGCATCCTGTCATTTTCAAAAGTCCTTTGTGGAGGCGGGAAGCAGTTCTATGGCTAACTCAACCCTTAAACATGTCTTTGGCGATTGTTGTGGCAAAGCGCAATCATTGGTGTGTGCTTATAATGTGCCTGTGATGGTGTTGGACCTAGAAATAGGTACACTTCATCGCTTTTCTGTCATGTTTTCTTTGTGTCTTCAAGTGTGTGTGCTTTGGTGTGCTTGTTTTGTGTGGCGTGTTTGTTGCCCCATATGCAGAATAAAGGCCAGTGCCTTAGGGTTGTGCTTCCTGCATTTTGGGAGGTTTTGCGTGTCTTGCATGTGTGTTACTCCATATATACAAATATCTACGTGATGAGTTCATCATGTATTATGGGAGGTTTGTTTACTTTTCAGTACTTGCATCTGCATTTCATATATAGAAGAGAAAAAGAAAAGAAAAGAATCATTCCTGTCTTCCATGCATTAATGTGTCTTCTCCATTTTTTGCATGACTATAACTATCTTCTTTGTGTTTTGCGTGCCTGTTACTATTTTCTATGTGATTGGCATGTCTTCTCCATGCTTGATGTGTTTTTTGTGTTTGTGTCCTTACTTTAATGCATGTATTGGCCTCGCGTTTATACATACATTAAAGTGGGGGCTAAATCTAATGTCAAAAAATATCCCCTTGGGGGCTTTTCCCTCTTAAGGTTTAGTTCTTGAGTCTTTTGCATGCATTTAGGACATCTTAGTTCATAATTTGGCATCCTGATGGAATGAGCCCTATGTAACATGACAAATGGGACCTAGGAGGACCCCTTGAGTTATACCCTGCCCAAAATAGGGGGGAGGACTTGGGTACTCGCGCCCTAGTGCTTCCCTATTTTGAGGCAGCCCCAATTTTTAGGTGTCAATTTATGACCATTATTTGGGTCCTTTGCTAACATGGTAAGTTTGAATTATGAAAATCTTCATGGGAGTACTTGTAGTTGCATATAAAAGCATGTTTAGGCATTCATTTGTAAACTAGATTTTAGATAGATGATTACTAGCAAGCTATTATGTTCTTAAGGTGATTCAAGGATTTCATTATGTTCCAAGACCAGATTTGTGTAGTTTATGTGTTTGTGTATGCAGATTTGAGCATCAATTTCCTCATGGAATTAAGAGCATCTTCCTCCCATGAGAGCTTCACTACAAGGTAACATCATATTATGTTCTCATCATCATTTCCTTTGGTTTTTGCCTTTGCCTCATAAGGGCATGCACTCTTTATCTGACAATGGTGTTTGGAGACTTAAGTGTCCTACAGGGTTTGACTGAGGCAAGCCTCTAAATACCACAACCCCCTCCCAAAGTCTTGTGATTATAGGTTACAAGTGTCGCATTTGGGAAAAGTGAAGTTGAAGGAAGGATTAGTAGGCATCAAAGATTCTGGATCTGAAGAGAAGCAGGATACTGGAGCATTTCCAGGACTTGGGTGCCTACATTAGTGTCTTCTACAGCTAAATTTCTGGAAATAGAAGTTATAGTGCAGATCCATGTCAAAAGGAGGTCAGGATCCCACAAAGAAACTGGCACCTTGGACTTGGGCACTCGTACCTTAGTCCCCAACATTTCCATTTCCAAACCCCGAAAATAGGTACTCTGTGATTTGCTATTTTACTTCCCTCTGCAAGAGCTTTTTTTGTTATTTGTTAGTTTATTACCGTATTTACATAATTAGGGTTTTAATGGTCAATTGAGCATAAGAGAAGAGACATTGATAATTAAACTCCCTAATCCAAGCTTCCCTACATCTCACTATAATCTAGGGTATGATACTAAATTGCCACTCGACCCTAAATCCTTGAATGTATAGGGTGAAAGGAGGATTCAAACATCTAAGACACTAAACATTAAACAAATCAAATTTTACCGTAAACACAAGCATAAACATCTTTGGTGTGGAATTTTTGCCTTAGGAGTTTCTCCACGTAAATACTTGTCTTCTTCTTGAAAGCTATTTTCTTCTACTACATTGTTTAAATTAGAGAAATACTATAACATCTAAATTTAACATAATTTTTAGATTTACATGCTATTAATTTCAGATTTGAAAAGCCACATAGGTGTAATTTTACCTTGTTCTCTCTCCCTTTTTCCAACATGTGGTATCAAATCCATTGGTTGTAGTGAGAGAGATATTTTTTTCTGAAGTATTGAAGGAATTTTGGTTGCAGGGGAAGTTTTATGTGTTAAAATAGTTTTGTAGATCTATGAGTTTGGAAGCCATGGTATTTACCTCACAGATGGATATTGTCAAAAGAATATTTGTTGGGCTCTTGAGGCTCAAGGTTATGGATCTTTATGGAGTTGATCTTGTGGTAGTGATTTGGATCACCATTTTGACAATATGTGTATATTCTCTTGTTTGGTGGTTTTATTCCTTTACCTTGTGGTCATGTGTAGTGAAAGGGTGTTTATGTTGGATGGTTACTTCTGATTTCTTAATCACATGGAATAACACTCATTTCTTAGACTACAGTTTGGAATGCTTATGTTGGGTTCAGGGTTTCAGTCCATGGTTACATGAAAGCACTATATTCATGATTTATCATTGGTTGTATGGAGGTTGAGAAATTGGTATTTTTATGATATTGACACTCCTAAACAACCTGGTTTCTCCTTTCTCATATTCATGCTATTTTGAATATGTAAGTTTTCACAATTTTCCCATTTCAAAAGATTGTGGGTTTGTAGATCTATGATATTCCATTATTTCATATGACATATTTGATGGTGTTCATTAGTGTGAATTTTTGGATGTTTAAGTGGTTTCAGATTTATAGAGATATGGTTTTGCAGGTTTTACATGTTAACCAAAATTTGTGGTTTGTAGATCTATGGAAAATAGTGTTCAAACACTTTTTGGATGCAAACAATTTTAGATTTTCAAGGCTACTTGTTGGGTTCTTATGATATATGGTTACTCGTATGTGGATTTATTTGGCAAATTAGATCTAGAGTTGATTCTAGTGTTTCAAGAATCTTGGAAATCTAAATGTTATACCTAGTTGCATTTGTTCTACATGTTACTGATGTGGGGTTGAATTTATTTTTTCAGTTATTAAAGGTTGAAGCACTAATCATGTTTTTTCTCCTATGAGACATTGCATGTGTGCAGATCTTGCGAATAAGCTAATGTGGGTTCTATTTGGTAGGCCTCTTCTTGGTCACCTTGATTACATTGGTATATTTTGTATTGAGACAAAAGGGTAGTTTGGAGTACCTGATTTAGTTATTTGTTGGAATCTATAGCAGTAAAGTTATGTTGCATGAGAAGCTTCTTTCACTTTCAGTGGAGTTATGGTAATGATGTTGATCATGATGCCATGCATAACTTGGTATCACTTTCAATGGGAATTTTGTGTAGTTAAACATAATGTATTCTCTCTTCTTTGTTTCAAGATATTGATTCTAAACTGTTATTGTTTTGGTGTTGTGACCCATGAATAATATTTTTAGAAGATGGATGATATTTTGCAATGGTTGTTGGTGTCATAAGAAACTCTTGGATTATGCCTTTAGTTTGTAGTAAGGGTTCATTAAAAATTTTGGTGCTATTGATAGAGGATTCTAGATCTTCACGTTATTTGAAGAGGTGTTGACATCTTAGTTTTCCATGGAGGACTCTTAGAGTTTTTGGTGAGGTGTTGAGTTTATGTCTTATTAGTTTTTGATATATGATCCTTGGTTTAGAGGATGTATAGTATTATGTCATGATACACTCTTGATCATGAGTTAGAGTTTTAGGCATGAAACAGGTGCTCTTGGGAGTAGAATATATTCATTGGAGCATATGATCTTATTTTTGAGAAGATGTTAGATCATGTCATGATATATTCCTGATTCCAGAGTTGGAATTTTGACAATGGTTTGGTTAGTTCTCTTTGGTTTTCAAGTATTAATCATTTTCTTGGATCTTCATGATTGTGTAGATTACATTTGAACTTGGCATGGATTGATTGCTAAAAACTCATGGATACTAGGGAGACTTGGGTGAGGCTTGATATCTCTTGAACTTAGAGATATGTGTTGGAAAGATTTCTTATTATGAGATGTCAACAAAAGGAATGAGAAGCCTACACATGGAAATGGATGTAAGTCCATTATAGACCTTATGAGAAGGTTGTCTTTATCATAAGATTTTATTGCTTGGTGTTATATGCAAGGACAATCTTGTGTCCCACTCTTGGTCTACTCAGCATATAAATGATCTAAAAGGTGTTGCCCACCTAATTATTAGATGCATTCTTTATATGTATTACACTAGTCTTGAAAAGGATTATTGAAAAGTAGATGCATGGGTTTATGGACTTTTGTTGTTCTCATTATTAATTGATCTTGAGCTATGGAACTAGTTCTGAGGATTTGTTTTGGAGAGGTACATAAATGGTTTGTAGTTTTTGGGCTTATTCCCTTTGTTGTGGAATGTTTGGATAGTTTGATCTACTTGCAATGAGAGGTTAACATCTATTGTTGTTATGTTTTCATCATAATTTGGATTTTAGATATTAATACCCTTTCAGTTTAGGAGTCTTGAAAGAGATCTTACTTTACACAGTTTGGCACATGTTAGTGTGTATAAAGACATGGTATGATTTTGTAGCTTCTCTCTTTCCTGGTATATTGTCTTCTTCTTCTTAAAGGTTCTTATGTTTATGGAGTTGAAGTTTGCATTGGAGTCAAGTGTTATTGTTGTCAATAATAATTTGGTAGCTCCTTGATCTTTTTCTTCATTTGTTAAGAGGACTTGGGAGAGTTGTTTAGAGATTGATAATGAAAGATGTTTTATGCATATCATTATATGTTTTGACACTATATGGTAGAGGAGTTAGCCACATTGTCTAGGAGAAGTGCTATAGGAGGATTTGTTAATGCCTTAATCTTATTTTCAAATTCAACATTACCCATGCAGTGGGAGTTCCTGGATATGTATGCTCTTTATTGTCATGATATCTTCTTGGTTGTCTCAATTTGCAGGTTATTTATGTGAAGATGAATTTGCATGTTTCACTATTGGGATCTACGAGTTGTGGAGGTTTAGTGGGCTATCTTTACCCATTGATTGCATTGAACACTTGGATGTGGACTATCAATATCCACAAATCTATTCAGTATTATTGCAGATTTTGTTTGTTGGCCTTGCATTTGGTCATTTGTACATTGGTATGTTGCTTTGAGATGGGAGGATGGATGATTAGGAGGTTTTTTTATAGGGACTTGATTGTAGTTTTGGGTTGGTATGTTGATGGCATGGAGTTATACCTATGATGGTTTGTTTACCCTGATTTTGAGGTATGATATTTTGGATGAGCTAGCAACTTTTTGTGGTTGCTTTTCCATTTGGTATGAGTGTAGTAGACACTTAGAGTCTTATGTTATCATATGATTTGATGCTTGCGTTCATGTTGAGATTGGTGTAGGTTTCAGTGACATTTGAAATGTTTCATCTTGGCTTGTGCCTTATTTATCATGGGTGACATGATGTGAGGAGATCTTGTTTGAGATGATGGTTATCATGGTTTCTTTTACAGGTATCTTGTTGGAGCACAAAAGCATGTTGAAGAATCAATTGTACAATGATGGCTAGGGATGTTTTTCCCTGTGATTTAAAGTTTGAATTGCAATGTATAATGTCAAGTGGGAGAATGTTGCAATAAGTTGCCACTAACTTTCAATCCTAACCAATTCATTTGTCTCTAAAGTTCTTAAAATGTAATCAATTATATCACTTTGAATTTTGCAATCAATTTATAATTGGATAAGGTCAAACTTGGGTGCCTACTTTGAGATGGGAGCCATGAAGACTTTGTTGACTTCTCCTAAGTCTATTTTGAGAGTTTGATAACTTCTAGTGAGTGGGAGTTAAACTTGGGCATCCCCTTTCATGGGGACTTATATTTAGACTTGGAGTTGTGCTTTTTTATGTACATGAGTGGATAATGTTGAGACACCTTGCATGGATATAATGTTGGAGTTAACTATAGTGTTAGAGATGCATGAATTGGACTTTGCTTGCATGTTTTTGCATGTCACTTGCATGTACTTGCATGTTGTTGAATGATGTTGCATGTTGTCTACATGTACTTTCATGTTGTTGTATGTCACTCCTATGGACTTGTATTACCTTCAATGTTGTTGCATGTCAATTATATGACCTTGCATGTTGTTGCACATCAGTTTTGTGAGATTGATTGCAGACGACTCCAACTCCAAAAACTTACAGGATGGTAAATCTTAGTGTTTCAGGTAATGGGTATCAATTGCATGTTGTTGCAAGGTGATCCCACAATAGTGGGTTACACTTTTTGGCTAAACTTGACATTGAAATGAACATTTTGAAAAAAATCTTCACTTTCAGATAGCTATAGTTGCTAAACTATGAGGAATTTGAAGATGATGCAAACTAGTGATTTGTGACATTTTGTCTATATATATATATATATATATATATATATTGGAATCAAATTGCATTTCTTTTTCCATCTCCTTCAATAACTAGTTTTTAATTGTAAACACCATTTTTAAAGAGTGATGTGTACTATAAAGCACATAACTTTTTTCTATGAAGGATAAAATTCTAATTTTTTTGAATTTAGATTTGTAACTACCATATATAGAGGATGCATTTGTCTTCATAATGTTTTATTGAATAGTTTTCTTTTAATCAACTTTTGAAGTCAAACTAATTACAATTTAGACATAGGTGTACTGTGTAGAGCATAACTTTTTTTGTATGTATCGCAGTTTTTTTTTGTTTGATCAAGGACATGAATACCAAGAGGATAGATATTTTTCATAAATTTTTTGGTAATTTACTATTTTCCACATGTGCAGAACAAAGAACTTGATTTTTGATGAAAAACCTATGTTTAATTAAACTAAAAAAATGTATAATAAAACCAAAATATATTAAAATTATACTTGATAGAAAGCTTGTTTCGAGGACTATAATCCTATAGCTAGGTTTGTCAAGTTGATTCCATTTTGATCATCAACCTGAGCCTCAAAACCCAAAAATCTGCATAAAATTGTAGCTAGAGGGGGGCTATGGCAAAATAAGGGGGTTCAAATGAAAGGGGGTTTAAATGAACCCCTAGAGACCCATTCAAATGAAAGGGGGTTCGAATGAACCCCTATTGAATTGAACCTTATAAAATTAACATTAAAAAATGAAATAACATTAAGGGGGGTTCGCTCAAACACATTATTTTTATTAAAAAAAATTGGCCGATGGAAAGTGGGTTCACTTGAACGGGGGGTTGGAACGAACCCATTTTTTGGTTCTAGTGAACACCCCCATTCGAGTGAACCCATCCAAACCTTTTTTTTCCATGCACAAACAATTTTTCTTCCTCAATACAATTGTAACCCAGTTATGTGGGATCACCCTGCATGTGCTTGCATGTCAGTTTTAAGATATTACTTGCAGAACACCCCAACTCCAAAAACTTGTAGGATGGTACATCTCAGTGTTTTAGGTAATGGGTATCAATTGCATGTTGAATCTAGTGTTTGCATGTCACTTGCATGTACAAAATACAATAATTTAGAATAACTTTGGGGACATCAATCTTTCATGTTGTTTGCATGAAATTGATGTGTGTTGATCACTTCAATCAACATAAAGTGATTGGACAAATATGGACACCCAATTGGAGGACTTTCTATTATTGCTTTTATTTGGGAATATGTTTGATGTTGGTAAAGTTAACTTGTGCAAACTTGGGTGCCCACATCAAGGATAGATAGTTAAGTGAAGGATTGAACTTTGTTTGACTTTAGTCTTGTCTATTTGGAGCACTTGGTTTTTGCATGAACATTGGTTGCTATGTCATCAATTACAATTTATTGTATTTTGAGTTTCAAGCTTTCAAATTAAGAAGCTCTTTAATTAAAGAAGCTTCAATTAATTAATTAAAAGCCCCATACATTTTCCAGAGAGTTGAATTGTGAAAAATACTTAAAATAAAAAAGAAAGAAGTTTTTTTGTAAAAGACTTAGAAGAAAAAAGCAAGAAGCTCTTTTTTGAAGTTTTTATAGGTTTGAATATTGAAGAAGCTTTTGAAGTGCATCAAGGAATCAAAGGGTTTCAGTATTGAATGTAATATTTCAAAAGAGATTTAATACAAGCATAAACACCTTTGGTGTGGAGTTTTTTCCCTTAGGGGTTTCTCCATTTAAATACTTGTCTTCTTCTTGAAAGCTATTTTCTTCTACTACACTATTTAAATTGGAGAAATACTATAACATCTAAATTGAAAGTAATTTTTAGATTTACACATGCTATTAATTTTAGATTTGAAAACATTTTAAAAGCCACATAGCTACAACTTTACCTTGTTTTCTCTCCCTTTTTCCAACACAATGTATATCATAGCCAAAGCAACTCAAGTTTCACACACATGATGTCACACAAGTTCATATATTTCAATTAGGTCAATTCCATAAGACATGGTATAATTCACTATATTTTCAAATCAATAGTCTTGATCATGCAAAACGCAATTCAATATACTAATTCATTTACTCAAAATAATTCATTCTTTAAACTCCATTGTATCATGTGATTTCAATATATTCATTATCATAAAAAAGAAGAATATAACCTAAGCATGTATAGGTATATCATCAATAATATAAAAACACATCTAGCTACTCCAATCACAAAATAATACCATCAAAAGTCTAATGGATGGGATAAAAAATCCCCAATAATATCCAGTGTCAAAATGTAATTCCATAAGTACCAAGTCTAATAAGTTGAATTAAGAGGTGTAACAAAGGTGGCCTCATAGCGATTCACTAATGGTCATTTCCAAGCACAATTGACTGATATTTAGTCAATCTGAATCAAGGCATACATCTCCTACAAAAACTCAAATCATACATAGTTACCTTATAATTAGATCCACAACAATGCCATATCGTCTAAAGAACTAGGTCACAATACCATATACCATATCCTAAGTCTAGGTGTAGCAATACAATTATGTATAATAGTGCAACTAAACTTCTCGTACAAGGGTGGGCCTCATAAAGAGATAGAAAATAATAGTGTGTGCTCCTATCCTATGTGCATCTAAGAATTAAGAGGAGTTAGAAAAAAATAGATCTATAAGTATCAACCTTGGTCTATGGGGAAGAATACCCTAGCGTACGTATGAAGATAAACAAGATGGCGGTCTACACCAAAATATCTACCAAATGAAATTAAATGTGATAAAGAAAAGAAATACTACTAATTATGCATTCAAACAAGAAGGAAACTCATTTAAATAAGATTGTCAGCATGATGTAGAAGATATAATGATCACTTGGGATTGTTGAAGAAGATTTTAATAGCATGCAACTTCAATAATGAGGTCTTTAGCCAAGCATAACCAAGAAAGAGCTTTACGAGAGATTTTTTCCAACAATTTAGGAATAGGAATGAGATAGATTTTTTAAAAAATTTCTCATAGGTGTTATGTGGAAGTTGAAGGGTCAGATTTGAGTGATGAAGGAATTTTTCGAATAGATGAACATTACAATAGGAAACAATAGACAACTGAGTGAGAAACCAATGTTTAATTTTTTTTAAACTCATGGGACACTAGCGCATCACCTAGATGTATGTACGTCATGATAGTTTCCTAGAGAAATCGCTCAAAAATTAGCACATGTTCCTAGAATAATGATAATAATTAGAATATAATAAATAATTTTAGCAATCTAATGAAGGAAAAGGCTAAGGCTAGGCTAAAATGATCCCTAAAAAATGCTAATGGAATGGACACTAAAGCAAGCCCAAAATATAGTTTGAAGTCGCAAGGGTACACAATTTTTAATGTTATATTTAGCCCCCACTTTAGTTAGTGAGTTGATGACACTAGGTGATAAGCTATCCTAAAGTACATAAAAAAAAACATCACAAATTTTACTAAAAAATGGATAATGTAGAGAACACAAAGGGTTCTTCAAGCAGAGGAATCAACCCCCTATGTTCATAACCTACAAAACAAGTACATTAGACAACAAAAACTTGCAAGAAAAAAATGTTAGATAGAAAAATCTACAAAACCACTACATTAGAGAATCACATACACATATATGGAAGCATGAAAAACATAAAAATTGTAACACAAATGTGTTAGAAACACATAAATCTACATTACATATATCAAAATGAAAACAAATAATACATGAACAACACATGGGAAGAAAGCAAATAACAAACAAACAAGGCAAAATTTTGAGTCTGGTGGTACCCATTACAGTTTAGGGTTTTAGGTTCGTAAAGTTATAAGTCTTTGCCCTTTAAAATCCATTAAAATTAAGTCCCCACGCTCATGCACTTTATTTCTAATTCATTGTTGACCACTTTTGGTAGGTTTCCGGTTCTTTAAGTTATGACTTTAAGCCTTTGTGCCCATTAGGTGACTGACCCCAAGTCCTAGGTCTTACCTCCTATGGCCCGTAAAAAAATTAAACCCAGGTCCTAAGTCTTCCTATAGGTTATAAGGCTTAATAAAATAAATATCATAGTGTTGTAGCACATAATCAATGACATCACCACCCTGCTATACGGTCGTGACATGGTGACACCTATCAAAACATCTATGCTTATGTCCCATTACATTAGGAATCTTGCACTAGCCAACTGTATGTTGCCAAATGTTAGTATAAAAGTGGTTCAAGGGAAAGTTTTAATCTAACAGTTGTGCATCATTGCAAGGGTATCTTGCTAGGAAGGAATCTTCCCTACGAAGTCCTGATATGATGATAGGTGGCCTTATCTTATCAAAGAAATGAAAAACAAATGAAGGGTGGACATGTGGAGGCTTTATCGCACCTGCACAAGGTAGGTAAAGTGGTGGCCCGCTATGGGTTATGATGCTGTGAGGTGATGCCATGTGTCCAGACCAGATAAAAGGTGATGCAGTCAGTAAAGGAAGTACATCTGATGTGGCTCATCCTAATTGGTTGAGGAATTTTCAACTATGATGATAGAGATTTTCATATCTCTTGGGCAAATGATGGTTGTGGATCTTGTAGGAATGAACTCAAATCAATGGTGTAGGTTTAAACTTTTGTGATAAATTTTGATGGCGCCCTATGACATGAACGAAAGATTAAAGCTAAGGCTACCTCCATTAATGCATCAAAGGCTATGCTACAAAGCTTAAAAGGAAGTGAAAGTTTTGATGGATGCACGATACACAGGACACAACAACAAGATTGTGAAGTTGATTACATTCTAGTGGCTATTTGAAAGGTCATATGCTGAGTGGGTGGTGAGATACAAATAGATGTACCTAAAGCAAAAAAGAAACTACTCTTCATCTACATTTATGTGGCCGAACTCCTTAAGGCATTCGAGTCCCATGTGATATGTTGTTTTTTATTTTCTTTAGGCTCAATGTAATAAATGCATTTGCGCCCTTGAGTGGCACTCTGTAATGAATTTCTCACCTAACCAACTAATGTATTCAATGCCAAGTGCCAGGCTTTGTGTCTATAAAGAGTTCGTTGCTTTTCTTTGTAAGGTTGTTGAATGATTCTAGAATTTTGAGGAGTAAATAAAATACAAGTTTCTCTCAATTGCTTCATCTCTTATTCTATAAGTCTATGAGTTGTGTGTTGAATGTATTTTTGCATAAATTTTATTCAATTTCATGTTGATGTAAATGAAAAATGTTGTATGCATGTGTGTTGTTAATTGTCTCCATGGTTGTATGTGTTTTTCTTCTGAATCTAATAAGGGTTATCTCAGATTCTAGAATATAGGGTTACTCTATTGCATACTTAATCTCCTACTTCTATTCAAGGAATAGATTAAATGTTTAAGGTTAAGTGTTGGGAAGAACACACTACAACAGGGATATATGTAAGCAGAGTTAGCAGGATACTCTATCGTGGGTGGTGTTTGTAAGACAAATGCTAATTAAACCCCTTGAAACTTGAGTCTTGGTTTAGTTTATGAGAATCATTCACACATATACATCTATTTGACTCCATGCCCTGGGATAAGCACCGGTTGAAGTTTGTATTGAGTTTGTGAGTCAAAACCCTAGAATCTTCCAGCCAAGGACAAAACAAAACCATAACATTATCTACAAACCTTTAGGATTTTAGAGTAGTTTTAGGGTTTGAAAATCCTTTGGTGCACAACTGAAGTAGGGTCCAAACCTAGCCCCTTTGCATTCATCTTATAGTTTTTCCCTACATAAGAAATGATTCATCTGCTTTGTGTCGATACCTAGTCATAGTCAAAGATTCATCCAATAGGTATTGAGTAGGGAATATCTCCCTAGGTTTTGCAAATCTTGAAGAAGCAGAGGAGACTTAGAGTCAATCTCCTATACTGTTGGCCACTAACTTGAGAATCATGTTACAAAGAGATAGCTACCTTACAGGGAAACTTAGGAATAATTAATTGGAAAAACACCAACAAATCTGGTGACTGAGCTGGGGATTTGAAAAGGAACCTGGAACTTAAGTTAAATCCTAGTAATGGGTGGCGACTCCAAGAAAAATCTCCTAGTTGGTGAAACATAAGTTGTATGTAGGGGAGAAGATCCCTTCACAACCCTTTGTTCCAAGAATTACCAAGAAAGATGTATAGAAGAAAGGGAACTGCTTAACCCAGTCATGAAGGCTCACCAAGCCCTGCAAATAATGATGATCCCTAAGGTAATCCTAGGTCTTCTGGATAGCAACCATAATATTTTTCAAACACAAAAGCTGAGATTCAGGAGATGTATGAAAGACAACAAGGTGATGGGTTGAGGTTGAGATTAGAAGTGTTTCAAGAATGTCCTTTTTTAGATCCCCTTGATAGATTTGAAGACATAGAATCCCCAAGGTATTGTGATAATCCCAATGGAAAGGGACCATCCTCTTCTATGCCAAAAGATGATGAGTTGGCAGAAGAAATTAGGAATCTCAGGGCATAACTTGATTATTTATAGGCCCTAAAAATAAGCGATGATATGGATCAAAAGGTGCAAGATCTAGAAATGGCCCAATAGGATTCAATTCCCACCCTTAAAAATGCAAATGTACTAAAAAACCAATAGGCAAATGAGGATTAGAACCAACAAAATGATTGAAACATCCTTGGAGATAATCAAGGGCTCAACTAGCATGTAAACCATGTTGGCAAGAGACACTGCTCCAGTATGGACTTGTATGTTGTCATTGATGGCAACAAGGCTCAGAGATCTTATCATCATGATAGGAAGAGATAACTTCAGAAGGTCACATTGGAATTCAAATCTGGTTGACAAGTCCAGTTGGTAAAAGTGGCTAAGTATAGGTATTTACAGAGTAAAGGACATTCAACAGGTCAGTATGCTTCCGCAGATGATGATCTGGTAATGTGGTTTAGGTATGATGTTAGTAATTATTTTGTGGTGTCATGCTCCATAATTTAAGTCTTGAGTTTCTCCAGAAGTCATTTGGAAGAATTATCTAAGTCTAGGTGAATAGAGGTATAGCAGAGATAGTGAATAGGGCACATTGTAATGGTCCGCATTCCTTTGCAGGTGAGTATTTTGTTATGTGGTTTTAAGGTGTTGTAAACACTTGTATGAGGTGTCTAATTCTAGAGTTGTGAGATCTAAATTCCACTAGAAAGATAGTTACAAGATGCTAAGTATCGGTACAGTGTTTGACAGAGACAAAGTCTGAGTTCTGATGGTTTGCAAATCTTCGCAAGATGATATCTTGCCTTGCGGTTCTTAGGGTAAGATTGGGAATGTGAAAAGAATCCTTGATATGATTTTGGAAGTGTTTCATGATCCGCAGTAAAAATTATATGTCTACTAATGAACTTGTTAAGCATGCTCTTAAGGAACATGCCGACTAGTATGGTAAATCATTGTGGGAAGAAGAGATAGTATGTAAAGGATCTATTTAAGTGATTGAATGATTAGAGCTGACCTATTTGAACATGTTTGGGAAAAGATTTAGGTCCGCATAATATATAGTGCACTGGATTGAGCTGACAAGCTACATCTTTCTATGTACACGTTTTACTTCTTGGATGCTAACCTAATTATGGATCAAATCGTGATGCAGATATATAAGAGAGATGCATTTTAATTGAGAGGTTGAGTGGATGTGTGTGGATGGATGCAAATATATGAATAGCAAAGTACTGACACAGATCAGTGATAATGAAGACTTGGGATTTAGAATTCAGTTGCTAAATGACTACACCCTGGCATAGTGATAGATGCTTATGCAATATTCAATTTTCATGTGCAATTTTCTTTGTATTTGGTAGTGAACCTTCTTCATCAAGGTAGTGAGCCTAGTAGTTAGCCTCCAATAGGGATTAATAGCCCTCAGGGTTTAACAACCCTTATTGTAATCTTCCTAGGTTTAGGGTTGAGGTAGTGAGCCTAATAGACCTAGTTGTACTTCATGGCAGTGAGTTAGCATGTTCCAGGCCCGTGGAGTGACCAAGCTTGAACGTCATTATTTGTAAAGATTGTAATATATATTTGAGAACTAATCCTCTTTGTGGTTTTTCCCATTTTGGGTTTTCCATGTAAAAATCTTGGTGTCCATGTGTCATGTTTTTATGGTTACTATTCATATGCATGTTGTGCCTTTGTTTAATTAATTTTGGAAAATGGTTGATAGTTAAAGTGCATCAAAAGATTTTTAGAACACTGATTCACCCCCCCTCTTAGTGTTCCTGACATTCAACAAACCAAAGTCCACAAAATAATAAGAGATAAAATGCAAATAACAATAGGGTACTACAAGAATAATGTTAGATAGGTTCAGACAGTTAGATTTCAATGGTATTCCTGGATACCCTAACCCTATTGACAAACACATAAGAGGTGAATTACCAAAGTTTTAAGGAAACAATGTTGTGTTAAGAGAAGATCAACTGAAGGCTTTCCAAAATGTCATGGATAATTTTGAGGTAGAGCACAAGGATGTTTTCATGAAATTATTTATGTAATCATTAATTGATGAATCCATAGAATGGTATAGAAATCTTTCTGATCAGAGTATCACATCATGGGATGATTTTAAGAGAATCTTTGAAGAACAATATGGAGATAAGACTGACCCTAGTTTCATTATCAATGAGTTCACAAGTATTGCTAAAGGGTCAAATGAGCTAGTATCTGATTTTAATGCTAGATTTACTAGAGTGTTGAATAAATTACCACCTCATATGACACCAAATGAACCAACATGTATGGTTTTGTACACAAATGCCTTTGATTCTAAGAGAACATATGAGTTGAGGGACAAAGGTCTACCTAGCCTTAGAGATGCTTTTAGAATTGCAACTAACATAGAGAACAATAGGAAGGCATTAGGCAAAGCAAATAGAAGGGATGATTTGAGAATCTTACAAAACTCCAACAATAGAATTTAGAGTGTCTAGAGCACTGCTTCAACTTTTGAGGACAAGTTATATAAGTTAACATCTGCTATCAAGAACTTAAGATACAAGCTTTCTAAGAATGAAAAAGGGCTTGGTCCTGAGAAGTAGGTTTATCAAAGGAAAGAAAAGAGACCTTAGTTGTATGATATGCCATATAATACAAATTGGTACAATGGTAAACCCATTCCCAACAACACGTCTAATCAAAGGTCTCAAAATGTTAAAGAGACTCTTGATCCCCTAAAGAAAACTGTTAATGTTGTGGAAGATGCCCCATGGTGTATAATGTTGGCAAGAGACACTGCTTTGCATTGATAAGTGTTGTCATTGATGGCAACTAAGATCATCCTAATCATCTGCATAACATAATTTCTTCACACCAAAAGTTAGAATCAAAATTTGTCTAAGTCTGGGTAGTTAGGAATAGAGCAAGTGACAAGGTCCAGTATTTTGGTCCGGATCTCTCTAGTGGAAAGGCATGGTTGCTGTAAATCTAAAGTAGTTGTAATCATTGTCAAGACACTCTAAATCTAGAGTTTTTCTCTCTGGTGATGAAGAACTCAAAAGATATTAGCTTTTGAGTATCGGGTTTTAGTTTGACAGAACAGAGAGAAGAAGAACAAGCTGACCCTATGAGTGATCTCAATACTAGATGTATAGAAGTTGTTTATTGGGCAATTGGTGATTATCAGTGATGATAGTGACATGATCGATGATTTGTGTGTGAAAGTTTTGGTCCATATTTCATATTATGTATAGATCTAGCTGACAGAGCAGAGTACTCAACAAACATGTAAATGTTTTTGAAGCCAACTGATAAAAAAATTCTAGATCATGTTGCGGATATATATAGCTGATGAAATTGGATGATTTAGTGTGTGTGGTGTGTGAATAAGGTGTATGTGAGAAAAGCTGAAATCTAAGGTGCAAATGAAGCAAAGTAGTAAAAAGAAGTGGAGCAAAGATGAAATGTGTAAGATCAATTTTTTCAGTTAACCGAAACTGAAACTCTTGCATGGGTAGATGCTATTCATCACTTCAAAATCTCTGTTATTCTCTTGTAATATTTCTATAGGAAGTGAGCCTCCATTTGAACAGTGAGCCTGAATGCATGTGCATCCCCCATTGTAATACTTTTAATAGAGTATAATTTTTGTGGGTTAACCCCCACTGTGGTTTTTCCCTTAACTGGGTTTCCATGTCAAAAATCCTAGTGTCAAATGTGCTATTTATGTTTTTTCTCGTGTTATTTGATTGATGTTGAAAAGATTATATTATTGATTTGATTATAAGTTATAATAGAAGTTTGAAGGTAGAAGATATTAAATTGTGGAACAACTGATTCACCCCCCTCTCAATTGGTCAGACCTAATCCAACAATTGGTATCAGAGCAATGTTCCTTTGAAAAAGTTTAACAACCTAAGGAAGATCTGGGAAGGCAGTAAAAATGGATGAATATAACCTTCAAGGGCAACTTAATCTCACCCTAGATGATCTTGAGTAGTCCAAGGCAGAAGTCCAAGAGCTGTAAGATAATCTTAAAAAGGCTGAAGACCTCATTGAGATCTTAAAAGAAAAATTGATTAAATCCAATGCAAAAGGAAAGAAGAAAGCTGAAGAAGAAATGAATCAAATCTAAAAGAGAGAACTGAAGAATGTTGTAGATTGGATGGAAGAGATGGTCTCCTAGAATCTAATCTACAAGAAAACAGAAATAATGAGAGAGAACTTGAGAGACAGATTATCAATCTTAGACATGACCTAGAAATTGAAAATGAGTATAAGGAGAAGTTCAAGATAAGCTCAGCTAAAATTGAAGCACTAATTAAAGGTCAGAAAAAGGATGTTGACAAGTATGATCTAGAATATGAGAAAGGTGAAAGCTCTGTATCTGGACAAAGAAATTTTCAACCAAGGAATAGGAGAAACAGTACTAGAAAACCTCCAGTAAGATAGCCTAATGCTAAAAGATATCCATCATTCAATGGAAATTTTTTCAATTGCAATAAATTTGGTCATAGAGCTACTCAGTGTAGAAGTAGAGTAAATCAAAATGATCCATCCTCGCTAGTCAATGTTTCAATTGTAAGAGGTATGGTCATAGATCAAATGAATGCAAAAATATGATAATGAATAATGCTAACAATAGAGGAATTAGCAATTCTTTCAATGGTTACTATTTTGTTTGCAATGGGTTTGGACATATGGCTAGTCAGTGCAGATCAAGAGAAAATTAGGTTTATAAGAAAAGAAATGTTGTGTGCTTTAACTATAATAAATTTGGTCATATTACAAGATTCTGTAAAAGTAGGAACAATGGAAGAAGAGGTCCAGTAAATAGAAAATCAGATGAGAAGAAACAAGATAGGGTAAAAGGAAAATTGATGTGAATGAGATACGAAGTGAAATGAACAAGATTTGGATAAAGAAAGATACAATAAACAATAGTGATGGGTCCGCACCGGAATTTGGTGCTGACAATTCCTCTAGGAATTAAGTCAAAAGCTTTGGCTCATGGGAGCTACATTAAATATCAAATTCCCCGGTTAGTAAGTGGGTACCTAAATCTGGCACAATAAAAGAGGATATTTTGAATTGGTTTAGAACCTTTGGAAGGATCTCCAGAAGAAAAGATGTTGATATGAAAACTTGTTGAGTGATTCATGAAGAACTGTCAAAAGTAGAGTAACCGGATAAAGTTAGGGCAGAGCATTTATTACAATGCCAAATTAGGTTTTACAAAAGATAAAAGGTCACTTGGTCACACATTTTAATCACTTTGTATTTGGAAGAAATAAAAAGAAGAGCATTCAAGCTGTAATCTAGAGACTGATGCACCAAGAGCGAATTCAACCGACATTTGATCAACCCTAACTCTGCAGAAGAAAAAGGTACTTTTCCATGAAGCTTTGAATCTGAAATCTGTTGAAATGGCTACTCCTCATGTTGTTGACATTATTGAAATACCTCGACCCAAATTTAAGAAGCATCCTCACAAATCAATAGAAGTTGATCCGTTAGGTGCTTTTTCAAGTGTTTCGTATGGTGTTCTGCATGTTGAAGACATTAGGGTTTATATTCATGTAACCCTAGATGAATTTGGAGATTCAAGGTATGTAGGCTTGTTTGAGAAACAACTCAGGGATGAAAATCACAAAATTAAACCCGAGTATAAGGCACTACAGGATAAACACTTTATTCAGATCATGGGGTTTCCAACATTTGATGAGGATGAATGGGTCTAATATGTTCTGAGTCAGGTGCATGATGAATTTATTTGGTTGTTAAAACCATTCAAGATTATCAAGGATGCTATTAGAATTTTTACTAGGTTAAACTCAATCAGTGAGTTGCCCATGCTAAAATCTATGAAAAAACAGACAGTGATTGATGCTACCAGTGCCAAGTTTGACAGAAGGGCAATGACCATTAATGATATTATAGAATTAGATGTCAAATTCACCTCCATGGTGATTGGGTACAAGATTTACCACTCGAACAGAGAAAATTCTATTTTCAGAACAGCCATATGTGTTGCATACAAGATGCTAATAGAAAATATTGATTATGACTTGTGTGAATTACTACATAATCAACTGATTAAAAATTTAAACAAAATCAAGAAAGATAAGAAAAACACTTTCAAGTATGGTACATTGATTCTATGTCTATTCTTTTACTTTATGAATGAAGTACCTGGGATAAAAGGTGTGCACTAGACTAAGGATGAGCTGATTGCCATTTAGATTAGAAATTATCTTCACAACATTGTTGATTTCAAAGCTCAACAAACTGCAATATGGGGTTACTTCAAGAATTTTTAGAGTATGATGCACTCAAGGGAAAGAATCCCTAATTCAATTATTGAGAAGTACAAAAATGAAATATGCTTCATGGTTGATACTGATCAGTGTCTAATGGAAGCAGTGGAACCTAGAACTGTTTGGATCATGCCCATGGGGTATGAAGTAGATGAAAGAATCTTGAATATGAATGCTCAACATCTTCTAAGCAAGCCTAAAGATACAATGGTTGAAAGATTTGGAACTTATAAGGAGCCAAATTTAACACTGCATACTAAGCTCAGAGAACCTGAAACCAATAGGAAAGTAAAAAAAGAAGTTGAGCAGTTAGCTAAGAATCTGGGCCTAACTAAGGAAGCTGTGAAAAATTTTAGAGAAAGAACATAGAAGGCTGAGAAAGAGAAACAAGATAAGAAACAAATAGGTGCTCCAATGGAACTCTCTTCCACTTCAAGAACTACTAGGAGCTCTGCTACTACCCCTGTTCCTTCCAAGACTACAAAACTAGAAGCAAAATCATCTGGAAAATGGGAGAAAAGGAAGAAAACAAAAGCATCCCAGACCTACAAAAGCATAAGAGAAGAAGAAGAAGATATAGATTTTGACATTGAAATCAAGGATCTAAAGGGCACTGGAACAAAAGCTGTAAAAGTAACCAAAGAAAAGTCATCCGGAAGAAAAAGGGCTAGTACATAGAAAAATACAAAAGCATATGAGGAATATGTTGAGAAGCCCACACTATAGATGGTAATCTAAAACCTATGATTGAATTCTATAATGAATACAGTGATGTGGATAAAAGGGTGTTGGAGGAAGCAACTGTCAGATATCTCAATATCTACAACAAGGCATTGATTGAGATAGCTTCTGAGTTGCCACAAAGTCTGGCAAATATTTTGGAGTTGAGAAAAGAAAATGCCAAAAGCAAGGACATGGAGATCAGGGAACATGAGCTAATAAAATTGTGTCCTCAGATTTCACCTAATCAAATAGATATGATATTCAAGGAAGTCAAAGTTGACTTTAGAAGCAAAAATAGATTGAACAAACTTATGCTTGGAGAAATAAGTGAAATCATTGAAGAAACTCAAGAAATTCTTTGAAAGCATTGAAAAAGTACAATTTTCCTATAGTCACAGAAGAGGTTCTAGATGGTGAAGAAGAGAACATCTTTGAGCAACAATCTGAGTTGGGTGAAGCCTCTATTTTGGAAGTAGAACAAGAAAATCAAGAGGATACAAAAATATTCGATAAAATAGTTGATGCAAGAGATACTCCTAATCAACCTGATACATCAGGAAAAGAAGATAATATTACTACTTCACAGGGCCCTCCAGATCAGGTATTAAGTGATGAATAAACAGGAAAGAGTCCCTCTGCAGAGAACATAGAGAAAAATAAAACAGAGATAGAGGAAGAAAGAGAAAAGAAAGATAAAGTAGAAGAAGATGGTGCAAATGTTGAAGCACATAAAGTAGATACTGAGAAGATTGATGAACAAAAGGATGGTTCAGAAAATTTTGCAAGAGACACTGCATATGCAGTGAAAAGTATTCTTGAAAAAGAGATGGTTGAGCTTGATGAACCTAAACTACTCCAAGGTCTAGCCAATCCAGATGCTCTCTCTCTAGTTCAACTAAGGAAAATAGCATCATTCACCCAAGTAAAGGCTAGAGAAAAGATGTTAAAATTCCACGTGGAAGACAATGAGCTACTGGGGCTTGCATTCAGGATTTTAGAAAAGTTAATGCCAACCTACCAGAAGACTCCATCTGATTCCCCCTCTGAACATCTAAAAAATCTTGTAAGTTCTATAAATACTCATTTTGAATTCTTTGAGAAGTCTACAGAGGTAAAAGTTTAGAAAGAATTCTTGAATAAGAAATTTTTTGAAATAAGGAACCTAATAGGAAATGATAGAAGAATACTTGGTATTAGCATAAAGAGTATTCAAAATGCTCTAAATGATGGAATTGATATGTATAAAGTTTGTCTATCATGGCCCAAAGTTAGTAAGGATATTGAAAAAAAGATAAAGGAGCAAGAACAAAAACTGTCAAATTTTTCTCAAAATTTTGATTCTCTAACAGTCTCACCTATAAGTCAAGAATGTCAAGCAATTAGCTTGACATATGTCCCCAAGTTAGAAGCCATGTTTAATACCCTATCAGAAGCTCATAATGCACTTCATACAAGTAATCCTCTGTATCTAACAAAGGTAGAAGCATATGCATTTTTGTTGAGTGGACATATCTCAATTTTGGATGGAATGAAGGGAACTTGGGCCTTTGAACTTATGCAATTAAAAAACAATTTTGTAGACATTCTCAAGTTCATGTGAATAGAAATTAATGATTACTTGTCATGTCCACATTTCCCATGGGGTCATGACACGCAATACACATGTCATGTCCACATTTGTCATGTGGTAATGACACGAAATACTAAAAAAATTCTATGCATCCCTAGAGACCCCCTCGCACACGTCAGTGTGCTCAGTGGCAATATGCATAAGGTGTAAACATGTCAGTCATGTGCAGAATAATGTGATCACATGCACATTCCCCTACGTGATGAAAGTCGACTAAGGGGGTCATTGCGACGCGAGAAGCATCGCTATTAAGGTTAGGATCGAAAGATCAAAACCCTAAGTTTACCTAAGTGGGTGAAGAGAATTTGACAAAAGTCAAAATCAAAAGACTAATCAAAAGCATAAGAATAAGATAATGGCTTAATTTAATATCAACAAGTTTGTGGAATTGATAATTTAACACTACGCAAGGTTTAAAGAAGCTAAATTATCCTAACCCTAGATTCTAGAAAAATCCAACAGCATAACACCTCACGGGCATGCATAGGGTTTATCCTAATTAAATTTTTTTTGGTCAAATGTTTACTAGGTTTACTAAGTTGTACAACATGAATAATTTATTTAACTAATTAATTCACACTAGATTCAATAAATTAAATCAACAAATCTAATAAAAAACTAAATTAATATTAACCTCATTGATTAAAGTTTGCAAGCAATAAATTAATCCCATTGATTTAAAATTTAAATACACTTTGTTAGTTAAGTGAGAGGGAAATAATTTAAATAAATTAATTAAAACCCCAAAACCAATTAGTTAAATTAGCCTAATTTAATTTCCCCTAGCACATTTAAAATAATCCCAAAGGAGCTAAATACAACATTTAAAGAATAATAATTTCCATTACTAGATACATCAAATACCCACTAAAGAAAATATCCCTACTAGAGAAACATTAACTAAACTAATTTAATTAAAACACCCATTACTAATTTTCCTAAATCCCCATTTAGAAATAAAATAATCTTAATGTCATAGTAAAAAGGAGAGGGAAAAACAAATAAGAAAACCAATTTAAAATCACAAACCTTAAAAAGTCCTCCCAAATAAAAAAACAATTTCCTTATGGAGAAAAGAAAATAAACCCTAGCCTCCAACTCATTTCTCTATTCTTCCATTCTCTTCTTCTTCTCATTTTCTCCTCTTATGATTTTTTTTTGTTGCAGGTTTGATGGAGTGGGGCAGCGATGTATGGAGCTCAAAGAGGTATATACATCTTGTATATACATGTTTGTTTTGTTGGTGTATATATATATATATATCTAGGTCTTTAAACCAAAGAGTTATTTTATTTTATTTTTATTGGTAACCAGTTGGAATATACTCCCGGTATATATATATATCCTGGTCTTTAAACCAAAGAGTTATTTTATTTTATTTTTATTGGCAACCAGTTGGAATATACACCCAGTATATATATAGGAGTTGAATAGAAGAAACAAATCTGAGTTCTTTTTAGGGTTGAACGGCCAAAAAAGGGCGACAACTGTGTTTTTGGTGCCGTCGTGCACAACAAACAGGTCAGATGTTTGTTGTTTTATTTAAATAAAAAAGAAGAAGAAGAAGAAGAAGTGTTGACACCTCTTATGGGAGGCACCAACGGAGCAAGGGGGAGGGGATGTGGGGAGGGGGCCAAACCCCCACCCACACCACACTATGGTGGGGTGTGGGTGGGGGTTGGACCCCCTCCCCACACCCCATACACAAAAACAGAAAGGCTACAGTGGGGGGGGGGGATACCCCCACCCACAATCCACCTCACATAATAAAGAAAAACAACCATGCCAACATTGCATTCGGCCATAGTTAGATCTAAATATTATTCTATTCTCTTTATTATTTTTCTTCTATACATAGTTTACAATATTATATATATATATATATATATATATATATATATATAAGTATATACTCACAAAAAAATAACCAGTTTCTCAAAAACAATCTTTTTCTGAGTATGTAACAAAAAATCTATTTAAAAAAAAAGAAAACAAATATATATATATATATATATATATATATATATATATATATATATATATATATATATATATATATATATATATATATATATATATATATATATTAATGTACTCAGTTTTCATAGTCCAAAACCAATTTGCCTAGTAAGCTTTAATAAGGGGAAATTTATTTAAAAGTGTGTGTGTGTGTATACATATATGTATAAACTTATATGTATAATTTTATTTTAAAACATGTTTACCAATCAAACCTCTCACAATAACATATATTTTCTTTCATAAAGATAATGGTGATCTAAGTAGGTATTTTTTTTGTTAAAAAAAGCAATACACTTAAACTGTATAATTTATTTTTTCTGTGAAAAGAACAACAATAACTACTTTTCCTCTTCTTAAAAAAAATAACATTTACACAACTCTCTCTAAATAAACAAAATAGCAAACTCTTTTTTTGTAATTCTTGAAGTAAAACATATAAATCTACCAATAAATTTGCACATACATTTTATCTTGCAATATACATTTCTCTCATTCACATAGCCACGAAGAAAATCAGCAAGTTTATTTTTATTTCCAAATGTAATCTAGTTTAAATTCAACTCATAAGGAAACATTTATTTTACAACTTAAGAGAGAACATTTACTCTCTCCCTCTTCAACAACACATATACAAAATAGGCCACTTTGGCCATGGCTTTCAATAGCCAAAATGAACATGACAACATCCACCCAAAATGAAATTTATTTTCTCTCCATCACTCCAAAGCTCCTAATATAACCTACAAAAAACACATAGAAGGGAAAATAAGTCACTCAAACTACTCTCCTCGCTACCATAGACTCACTCATGAGTCACCACCTAGCTTGGAGGTCATCCTCACACAAGGAACACACACCACTTTACAACAAATTCACTCAAACACAAAAACAAGAAACACTCCCTTGGCGTGCACAAAACAAAACTCACCAAAGTGAGTTTAATGGGGTAGGTGAGTAGACATCACTCAACTCAAGAGTGCCACTCCAAACAACTTCCAAAATCAAATTTCTCAAGGCCTCAAGCCATCACAAAAATACTATTTTGCCACATAGTTTTCCCATGGCTCTCAAGCCATTCAAATACACATTTTCTCATTTTGCCCTCCAGGCTAAAATACCACAAAAGAAACAAGGATGTGACCCCGAGGAGGTTTACTCTTCCCCCACCCCACACATGTTGAGCATTTTCTCCAAATGGAGAGGCTCTCACAACACCCATACAATTTTTCCCACAACAACAAATGTAAAAACACAATATGGTAGCACACACATAGCATCATACAAGAAAAGAAAAATACATAAAGAAAGACATTAGCCTTGAATCCTACCTTTAATAGCCCAAATGGAAGATAGTTGAGAAGAGCTCCTCTAACTCCACCTCCAATTCCTCCAAATTGAGCCTCCAAAATCCCCTCCAACTCTCTCCCAAAATCATTTAAAATTCAAAAATTGAAAAATGATTCAACAACCCTCTCCCTCTCTACAAGAGGGATTAAAATAGCCTCTCCTCATGAGGCTTGAGGAATGGGGTGGTGACACGTGTCACCTCCTCACTCCTCCACAAAACCACTTGCAAGACTCATGGAATGGGGTGGCGACACATGTCATCCACTCATTCCACCAAGTCTTTCCCCCTTCGCTTGCTCTCTCTTACATATGTGGGAGAGAAAAGTGGAGCCAAAGAAGGAGTGGGTACCACATGTGTCCCAATCATCTTCTCCTAGGAAAACCCACACAACCCCAAGGTACCCTCACCAATTGTAGGAGAGGCTTCGAGTTGAGTACTCCACAATTTAGGGGTCTTGAAGGCTCTCACAAACCTTGGAAAGAGGAATGGAAGAGGTTGAGTGTTTGACCCAACCTTCCACTCCTTCCCACACTTTAATTTTCGTCACTTTACTTCAGGGTGAAGTTTAAGTGATCAAATGGGAGTTTATCTAAGGTTATACAAGCTCAAATGGTCCCTAGACCCTAGGGGTACAACCCAGGGTCACTTTTAACCCATTTTGAGCACCAAAAGTTGTGTAAAAACACATAAACATTATAAACTCAAAATAAGATTCAAATGAACATTACATCTTAACAACACCAATTAAAAGTCAAATAGAAAAGGGGTAGACCTAACCCAAACAACATCACACAACAACATTATGAAAATTTCATCATGCATACATAATTGATCTTGGTTCCTCTTGGAACTAGATTAGCTTTACACAGGAAATCACAAAGTGTGTGGGATAATCTCTGATTATCTGTGGCTTGGTTAGAAATACCTGCACACTTAAACAAAATATTAATCCAATATGTATATCATAGCTGAAGTAAAGTAAAACATACACTCACATCATCTCATGATCATATAAACATCATAAAATCACATCATAATTAAATTCATCATTTGTATTTCAATAATCCATCTCAAGTTAACATTGCATAATAATTCCATCACATATTCACATAACTAGTATCTAAATAACATCATAATGTAACTCATATGTCAACTCATCGTTAGTAATCGAATCAACATCTAGTCTCATCATAATCATGCTAAACATAATAAATCAAAATAAAACATATAGTCTAATAGTCCTACAAATTGAGATCAACAGTCCCCCAAAAGTCTAAGATATGTCTTGAACAGTACTATAAAATGATCAATATAAGGGATTGAAAAGGTAGGCCTCACATCCTCCCCCCCTAAGACTGTACTTCCTCTTGGAAGTCATCAAAGAGGTGAGGATAAAGGGCCCTCAATCTAGCTTCATCCTCCCATGTTGTCATGACCTCATCGTACATGTCCCACTGGACGCTAGCCTGGTCTAGCTCTCGACCTTGAAGGCCCAACATCCAATGAGCCAATATGCAAATTGGCTCCAAAGCCAACTAACCATCCGTGGCTACCTATAGAGCACTCCAATCCAATACATGAGATGAATCAGATATGTAACACCACAAAATAGATACATGAAAAACATCATGGATACGCGACAGGCTAGGTGGGAAGGCTAGATGATAGGCTACGAGTCCTATCCATTCCAAGATCTCAAAAGGTCCAACAAAACATGGTCTGAGCTTAGAGCCCCTTCCATAACAGATTGGACTCTTGTGCGTTCGTACTCTCAAGAATACTCTGTCCCCAACTAAGAAGCTCTGATCTACCCTCTTAGAATTGGCATACTTCTTCTATCGATCGTGTGCCTCCTGAAGTCTCTATCTAATCAAGGTCACCTGCTGCTCCATATCTTGAACCAATTCTGGCCCTATCACAACCCTATCCTCAATACGGTCCCAACTCAAAGGTGTCCTACAATGTCTGCCATACAAGGCCTGAAAAGGAGGCATACCTAATGAACTTTGATGCCCATTGTTGTAGGCAAACTCAACTAGATACAGATACTCCTCCCATATAGACTAGTGATCCATGACGTACAAATGGAGCATATCCTCCAGAACCTGATTAACTCTCTTTGTTTGCCCATCTATCTTGGGATGATAAGTAGAACTGAAGTTGAGCTGAGTGCCCAACACCTGTTGTAATGCCCTCCAAAAGGCTGATGTGAACATTGAATCCCTGTCAGAAATGATACGGTGAGGTAGTCCATGTATTCTAAGAATACTCTCGCCACTAATTGTGCATTATATGTCATGCATACAAGTGAGAAATGCACCACCTTGGTCAACTTGTCAACCGTCACCATGATGGCATGATGGCAGCGAGATGACATAGGAAGACCAACAATGAAATCCATGGAAATGGTGTCCCATTTCTAGTAAAGTACTACATGAGGGTATAAAAGATCCGCTGGATGCTGATGCTCAACCTTGACCCTCTGGCACTTAAGGCAATAAGAAACATATTCTACAATATCTGGTCTCATACCTACCCAATGGTATAACTGTCACAAGTCAGCATACATCTTCTTCACCCCTAGGTGTGCTACATAAGGTGCTCTGTGAACCTCTGAAAGAACTACTACACGTAGGTCACCTGCACGAGGTACATAGATGCATTGTTTATGTCTAAGAAGCCCATCTGCCTTAAGAGAATATCCTACAAATTTGCCCACAAGGGCCCTCTGTGACCGGATCTCCTGTTGCACCTCAAGAAACCACTCATCCTCAGGCATATGCTAAATGATGCACTCTCTCAGGTCCACACTCAAGGTCAAGGTCAAGATCTCATTTTACCTCCGACTCAATGCATCAGCAACCATGTTCTCCTTCCCTTTGATGTAGTGGACATCAAAGTCATACTCACAAAGAAACTCCATCCAATGTCACTGATAGGTGTTCAAATTTGGTTGTGTGAATATATACTGCAAACTGTGATGATCCGAATGAAGGTCAAAGCTATGACCCAAAATAAAATGTCTCCAACAAACAAGAACATGTACCACTACGGCAAGCTCTAAATCATGAGTAGGGTAGTTTAGCTCATGTGTCTTGAGCTTACGCAACTCATATGCAATCGCTCTACCACCCTACATAAGCACAGCTCCCAAAACCTCAAGTGATACATCTGGAAAAATCACAAAATCCTCTGTAGGATTAGGAACTGCTAAGATGGGAGAGCTGATAAGACACTCCTTGAGGACCCCAAAGGCCCTCTCACATTGTTCAGTCCAAGAGAAACTCTTCCCTTTCCGCTAAAGGGAAGTGATGGGGTGCTCTATCCTGGAAAATCCCTCTACGAATCTGCAGTAGTAACTGGCCAATCCCATGAAAATCCTAACCTCTGTCACACTGGTGGGTGCTAGCCAATCCCTAATAGCCCTAATCTTCAATGGATCTATGGAGATACCATTGCCAGAAAGGATGTGTCCTAAATACTACACCTCAGTCCTGAAAAAAGCACACTTCACCAAGTTGCCATATAGTTGCTGCTCTCTCAAGTACTGTAAAACCTGATGCAAGTGATCCACATGCTCCTCCTCAGTCCACTAATAGATCAAAATATCATCAAGGAAAATAATCATGAACTGATCTAAATAAGTATGGAACACCTCATTCATGAGACTATGAACATTGCATGGGCATTCGTCAAGCTGAAGGGTACCATAGCAAACTCATAGTGGCCATATCAAGTTTGAAAAGTGGTCTTATGGATATCCACTTCTATGATGTGCAATTGGTGGTAACTGGACTTTAGGTCTATCTTAGAGAACACTCTCACTCCCTGCATCTAATCAAAAAGGTCATCAATCCTAGGTAAAGGATAATGGTTCTTCACCATCACCTTATTAAGCTACCTATAGTCCATGCATAAGCAAAAAGACCCATCCTTCTTCTTCACGAAGATAACCAATGCACCCCATGGTGAAACACTAGGTTGGATGTGCCCCTTCTCAAGCAACTCCTCTAACTACAACTTAAGCTCCGTGTCCTCATGTGTGGTCATCCTGTAGGGTGCATGAGATATTGGCTCTACACCTGGCATTAGTTCGATGTGGAAGTCTACCTCTCTGCATGGAGGCATACCTGGTAACTTTGGTGGAAAGACATCAGTGAACTCCCTCAAGATAGGATGGTCATCTAATGATGCCTCTGGCTCATCCTCTGATCTGTCCCTAGCAGTGATGGCAAATAACTGACATCTCTTCCACATGTAACGCTTAAGCTACTGAGCAAAAATCATACGAATTATCGTGGGCTTCTGAATGCCCATTACCTCGACTGATGTGCCATGATCATCTAAACAACTAATCACCTTTAAGTGAAAATCTATCTTGGCTCTATGAGCTGCAAGACAATCCATGCCTAAAACTACACCATATGATCCTAACGACATAACTCTAAGGTCACATAATGTAGTGAAGGCCCCCAAGGAGATCTCACAATCTTGAATCAAAGCATCTACTAACATCCTACCCCAGTGGCCAACTCAACCTGCCACCTAATGTCCTGTCTAGAGGCCACTAGCCTGCAATGCTTCACTAACAATGTAGATATAAATGAATTAGTAGTGCTAGAGTCAAATAAAATAGAGATGGGAACATCCCCAATCATACCTACTATCTCAATAACTAAGGCCTAGAAGTCAGCCTGGCAGTTATCAACCACTGCAAACATACGGTGGGACTTGCCCACATCTCCTACAGTCTACTCTGATCCTCTTGAATGGGGCTGTCCCCCTGCCATAAAGGCCTGTGGGTACTCTTTGGCCAAATATCCTGCCCCACCACATACATAGCATGGGCCCCTAGCCTGTATCTATCCAGTCTGAGTCCTACTACTCTGCTGTTATCCAGTCTGTCCTGTGGATCCTTGAGAACCCCTGTAAGATTGTTGTGATCTCACAAGTCTCATAGGTGGTCCCTGCTATCTCTGATTCCTACGCGGCCCTTACTGCTACCAACCTCAATTTTTTCCTCCCTATGCCCTCTGTTGGGGTCTAGACCTCTGCTGATACTACTGTTGCTGCTGCTATGGAGGCCTAGGAGGTAAAGATGGAGAACTAAATCCTCATCTCTATGGTGGTGGTGGTGGTCTATAGAAATTCTATTGCTACTGGCTATGATCCTGAAACTGAGGGCGTGAACTCTGTCCTCGTCCCTGGATCTCCTATACTATATATGCCTTCTTGGTAGCTTCACTCAAGGTCTAGGGGTCTACCATGTGAACAGGCCCTGATATCCCCTGATTCAAACCTCTGATAAACTTGTGGACTAGAATCTTTTCATCATGGAGATACTCTGCATAACATGACAGCTCTATGAACCTACCCTCATACTGTGCAATTATAAGTCTTCTCTGCTTCAGGTCATGGAACTCCTTGATCTGATGCTACCTATAGTGGTCTAAGAAATAACACGCATTAAAATGCTCTATGAATGTGTCCCATGAAAGTGTATCCAACGATAAGTGGTGCTTGCACTCCTCAATGCGCCACCTAGTCACTGTTGCGTCTCTCAATAGGTGAACTGCTATGTGTGCCTTCATGTTGCCCTCGTAAGGACGCAATGCAAAGCACCTATCCAAACTGATAAGCCAAGCCTCTACCTTGGCTCCCTCTATGGTCCCAGCGAATATAGGTGGATTCAGCCTCAACAAATCCTTGATGGGGTCCCCATGGTCTATGTGCCCTTGGATAGGCTCATCTACACCATAACCATAAGCCCTGTGAAAACCTTGCTCTACTCTTATCACCTCCTCTCACCTAGCATGATACGGTGGGCTCCTATTATGAGCTCTATAAGCCGAACCAACCTCCTCAACTATCATATCAGGTATCTCAACATAAGGCTCCATGCGTGGTGCCACTCACGGCTCGACGTGGGACTCTACATGTGGATCCACACATGACTCAATGCATGGCTCCTCTCATGGATCAACATGGTGCTTGACCTGCGGCTTGATGCATGGCTCAACTGGGGCCGGTGGTAACCTATCTAGCACTGCCTATAAAGCCTGTAGAATCTAAGGTCCTATATTAGGTGTGGGTGGTGGCTATGGTGCCAGTGGTCCCTGACCCTCAGCTGATGAGTCACAATGCATCTCTGCAGATGCAGTGTGGCGTGAGTTTCCTTGCCTCGTTCTAGGTGGCATCCTACAAGACAAGGTAGTCACTAATTAATCAAAATTGCAGAATAAGTAATGTGCCCAAACAAGCCTAGTGTTTAAACCTGGCTCTAATACCAAATGTCATGCCCACATTTCCCATGCAGTCACGACATGCAACACATGTGTCAAGTCCACATTTGTCATGTGGTCATGACACAAAATACCTAGAGACCCCCTCGCACGCGTTAGCATGCTCGGTGGAAATATACATAAGGTGTAAACATGTCACTCAAGTACGGGATAATACGATCACATGTGCATTCCCTTATGTGATGAAAGCTGACTAAGGGGGTCATGCGATGTGAGAAGCATCGCTATTAGGGTTAGGGTCGAAAGATCAAAACCCTAAGTTTACCTAAGTGGGTGAAGAGAATTCAACAAAATTTGAAATCAAAAGAATAAGAATAAGATAATGGCTTAATTTAATATTAAAAAGTTTGTGGAATTGATAATTTAACACTATGCAAGGTTTAAAGAAGCTAAATTATCCTAACCCTAGATTCCAGAAAAATCCAGCAGCATAATGCCTCATGGGCGTGCATAGGGTTTATCCTAATTAAATCATCTTTGGTCAAATGTTTGCTAGGTTTACTAAGTTGGACAACATGACTAATTTATTTAACTAATTAATTCGCACTAGATTCAATAAATTACATCAACAAATCTAATAAAAAACTAAATTAATATTAACCTCGTTGATTGAAGTTCGCAAGCAATAAATTAATCCTATTGATTTAAAATTTAAATACACTTTGTTAGTTAAGTCAGAGGGAAATAGTTTAAATAGATTAATTAAAACCCCAAAACCAATTAGTTAAATTAGCCTAATATAATTTCCCCTAGCACATTTAAAATAATCCCAAATGATCTAAATACAACATTTAAAGAATAATAATTTCCATTACTAGATACATCAAATGCCCACTAAAGAAAATATCCCTACTAGAGAAACATTAACTAAACTAATTTAATTAAAACACCCATTACTAATTTTCCTAAATGCCCATTTAGAAATAAAATAATCTTAATGTCATAATAAAAAGGACAGGGAAAAACAAATAAAAAAACCAATTTAAAATCACAAACCGTAAAAAGTCCTCCCAAATAAAAAAAATCCTTATGGAGAAAAGAAAATAAACCCTAGCCTCCAACTCATTTCTCTATTCTTCCACTCTCTTCTTCTTCTCATTTTCTCCTCTTATGATTTTTCTTTTGCAGGTTTGATGGAATGGGGCAGCCATGTATGGAGCTCAAAGAGTTATATACATCTTGTATATACACATTTGTTTTGTCGATATATATATTTCCTAGTCTTTAAATCAAAGAGTTTAATTATTTTTTGATTAGAAACCAGTTGGAATATACACCTGGGATATATATATATATATAGGAGTTGAATAGAAGAAACATATCTAAGTTTTTTTTTGTTAAGGGCCGAACGCCCAAAAAAGGGTGATGGGTGTGTTTCTAGCGCTGTCGCACATAGCATGCGGGTCAGATGTTTGTTTTTTCATTTAAATTAAAAAAGTGTTGACACCTCTTATGGGAGGTGCCAGCGGAGCAAGGGAGATGGGGTGTGGGGGTTTGACCCTCTCCGCACACCCCATACACAGAAACAGAAAGGCTACCGTGGGGGGGTTCGATACCACCACCCACAGTCTGCCTCACATAACAAAAAAAAAACAACGGCACCAACATTACATTCAGCCATAGTTAGATCTGAACATTATTCTATTCTCTTTATTATTTTTCTTCTCTACATAGTTTACAATAATATCTATATATATATATATACTTATATATATATAAGTATATACTAAGAAAAAAAATTAGTTTCTTAAAAATAATCTTTTTCCCAGTATGTAACAAAAAATCTATTTAAAAAAAAAACAAGTACATATATATATATATAAGTATAAGTACTCAGTTTTCATAGTCCAAAACCAATTTTCCCAAGAAGCTTTAATAAGGGGAAATTTATTTAAAAGTGTATATATATATATATATATATCAATGTATATATATTTTTTTATATATGTATAAACTTTTATGTATATTTTTATTTTAAAACATGTTTACCAATGCAATCTCTCACAACAACATATATTTTCTTTCATAAAGGTAATGGTGATCTAAGTAGGTTTTTTTTTTTTTTTGTTAAAAAAAAGCAATACACTTAAATTATATAATTTATATTTTTCTTTGAAAAGAACAACAACAACTATTTTTCCTCTTCTTAAAAAAATAACATTTTCACAACTCTCTCTAAATAAACAAAACAACAAACTCTTTTTTTGTAATTCTTGAAGTAAAATATATAAATCTACCAGTAAATTTGCACATACATTTTATCTTGCAATATACATTTTTCTCATTCACATAGCTACAAAGAAAATCAGCAAGTTTACTTTTATTTCCAAATGTAATCTAGTTTAAATTCAACTCATAAGGAAACATTTATTTTACAACTTAAGAGAGAAAATTTACTCTCTCCCTCTTCAACAACACATATACAAAATAGGCCACTTTGGCCATGGCTTTCAATAGCCAAAATGAACATGACAACATCCACCAAAAATGAAATTTCTTTTCTCTCCCACATTCCAAAGCTCCTAATATAACCTGCAATAAACACATAGAAGGGAAAAGAAGCCACTCAAACTACTCTCCTCCCTACCATAGACTCACTCATGAGTCACCCCCGAGCTTGGAGGTCATCCTCACACAAGGAACACACACCACTTTACAACAAATTCTTTCAAACACAAAAACAAGAAACACTCCCTTGGCTTGCACAAAACAAAACTCACCAAAGTGAGTTTAATTGGGTAGGGGAGTGGATATCACTCAACTCAAGAGTGCCACTCCAAACAACTTCCAAAACCAAATTTCTCAAGGCCTCAAGCCATCACAAAAATACCATTTTTCTACATACTCTTTGCATGGCTCTCAAGACATTCAAATACACATTTTCTCATTTTACCCTCCAGGCTAAAATACCACAAATGAAACAAGGATGTGACCTCAAGGAGGTTCACTCCTCCCCCACCCCACACATGTTGAGCATTTTCTCCAAATAGAGAGGCTGTCACAACACCCATACAATTTTTCCCACAATAACAAATGTAGAAACACAATATGGTAGCACACACATAGCATCATACAAGAAAAGAAAAATACATAAGGAAAGGCATTAGCCTTCAATCCTACCTTTAATAGCCCAAATGAAAGATAGTTGAGAAGAGCTCCTCTAACTCTACCTCAAACTCCTTCTCTAAATTGAGCCTCCAAAATCCCCTCCAACTCTCTCCCAAAATCAATTAAAATTCAAAAATTGAAAAATGATTCAACAACCCTCTCCCTCTCTACAAGAGGGATTAAAATAGGCTCTCCTCATGAGGCTTGAGGAATGGGGTAGTGACACATGTCACCTCCTCACTCCTTCCCATAGCCACTTGCAAGACTCATGAAATGAGGTGGTGACACATGTCATCCACCCATTCCACCATGTCTTTCCCCCTCCACTTGCTCTCTCTTACACGTGGGAGAGAAAAGTGGAGCCGAAGAAGGAGTGGGTACCACATGTGTCCTAATCATCTCCTCCTAGGGAAACCCACACAACCCCAAGGTACCCTCACCAATTGTGGGAGAGGCTTGGAATTGAGTCCTCCACAATTTAGGGGTCTTGAAGACTCCCCATACCTTGGAAAGAGGAATGGAAGAGGTTGAGTGTTTGATCCAACCTTCCACTCCTTCCCACACTTTCATTTTCGTCACTTTACTTTAGGGTGAAGTTTAAGTGACCAAATGGGAGTTTATCTAAGGTTATACAAGCTCAAATGGTCCCTAGACCCTAGGGGTCAACCCAAAGTCACTTTTAACCCATTTTGAGCACCAAAGGTTGAGTAAAAACATATAAAAAGGGGTCTCAAAATTATAAACTCAAAATAAGATTCAAATGAACATTACATCTTAACAACACCAATTAAAAGTCAAATAGAAAAGGGGTAGACCTAACCCAAACAACATACTCAACAACATTCCAAAAATTTCAGCATGCATACATAGTTGATCTTGGTTCCTCTTGGAACTAGATTGGATTTACACGGGAAATCACAAAGTGTGGGATAATCTTTGATTATCTATGGCTTGGTTAGAAACACCTGCGCACTTAAACAAGATATTAATCCAACATGTATATCATAGCCGAAGCAAAGTAAAACATACACTCACATCATCTCATGAACATATAAACATCATAAAATCACATCATAATTAAATTCATCATTTGCATTTCAATAATCCATCTTAAGTTAACATTGCATTATAATTCCATCACATACTCACATAAATAGTATCTAAATAACATCATAATGCAAATCATATGTCAACTCATCGTCAATAATTGAATCAACATCTAGTCTCATCATAATCATGCTAAACATAATAAATCAAAATAAAACATATAGTCTAATAGTCCTGCAAATCAGGATCAACAGTCCTCTAAAAGTCTAAGATATGTCTCCAATAGTAATATAAAATGGTCAATATAAGGGAGTGAAAAGGTAGGCCTCACATTACTTGTACATATACGGCATTATACACAGAATTTTTAGAGAATTTTTGTCTTGCAGACCCCACCCTTTGCCATTGAGGTCAAAGGGGGAGTGAAGAGAAGTGAAAATGAAGAGTCTAGCAAAGAGAGAGCTTTGAAACTAATAGAGAAGCACAAGTGTATAGAGTAAGGGGGGGCTACATTAGCACTTAGTCATTTTTCACTAAGTGTTGTCATCAATGCCAAAGGGGGAGATTGTTGGAAAGAGACACTACTTCGTATTGATAAGTGTTGTCATTGATGCCAACTAAGATCATCCCAATCATCTGGAAAACATAATTTGTTCACACTGGAAGTCAGAATTAGAATTTGTCTAAGTCTGGGAAGTCAAGAATAGAGTAGGTGAGAGGGTCTGGTATTTTGGTCCAAATCTCTCCAGTGGAAAGGCATGGTTTGCTGCGGATCTAAAGTAGTTGTAAGCATTGTCAAGACACTCTAAATATAGAGTTTTTCTCTCTAGTGATGAAGGACTCAAAAGATATTAGCTTCTAAGTATCGGGTTTTAGTTTGACAGAACAGACAAAAGAAGAACAGGCCGACCCTATGAGTGGTCTCAATTCTAGATGTATAGAAGTTGTTTATTGGGCAATTGGTGATGATCAGTGATGATAGCATACATGATTGATGATTTGTGAGTGAAATTTTTGGTCTGCATCTCATATTATGTATAGATCTAGCTAACAGAGCAGAGTACTCAACAAAGTTCTAAATGTTTTTGAAGCTGATTGATAAAATAATTGTAGATCATGTTGCAGATATATATAGCCAATGGAATTGGATGATTTAGTGTGTGTGGTGTGCAAATAAGGTGTATGTGAGAAAAGTAGAAATCTAAGGTGCAAATGAAGGAAGAGCAGTAAAAAGAAGCAGAGCAAATATGAAATGTGTAAGATTAGTTTTTGCACTTAACCAGAACTAAAACTCTTGCATGGGTAGATGCTATTCATCAGTTCAAAATCTTTGTTATTCTCTTTTAATATTTCTATAGGAAATGAGCCTCCATTTGAGCAGTGAACGCTGGGTAGTGAGCCCAAATGTATGTGCATTCCCCATTATAATACTTTTAAAAGAGTAATTTTTGTGGGTTAACCCCCACTATGGTTTTTCCCTTAACCAGGTTTCCACGTCAAAAATTCTAGTGTCAAATGTGCTATTTATGTTTCTGCTCATGTGTTATTTGATTGATGTTGAAAAGTTTATATTATTGATTTGATTATAAGTTATAAAGGAAGTTTGAAGGTAGAAAAGATTAAATTGTGGAACAACTGATTCACCCCCCTCTCAATTGTTCAAACCTAATCCAACATATAATTTGTCAGATGCCTCATTCAAAGTCACAATGTATGATTTCTCAATCTTTTTATAATGATGTTGTTGCCTATGATGAGTGTAATGAACCTCACTATGTAGAAAATGATATTGTTAATATGCTCTCTACAAGTGGGGATTATTCCTCCTCTAATGAGGTTGATATGGAAATAAATCTTAATGAGGTTAAGTGCTATAAAGGTGAAATCTATCTGTAGGATTTTTTTGATGATGAAAATGAGGATCATCAGGTTTGTGCCCATGATTCACATGCCCCTTTGGTTAATTTGAGGAGGCCTTCTAATGAATAAATTAGAGCTCTTACAACTACTGTAGTAGCCAAGGTTAATCTTGTGTAATTATAACCTTAGGAGTAAAGCTCAGGCAAGAGATTCAAGCCAGCCAGGAAGCATCTTTGCAGAACAACCTCAGTATAAATACAAAGACCTTGAACCACAAAAGAAACAAGGTAATAACAGTAGGAAAGATTCAACTGATAAGTTGGGTCAAAATACTAAGAGTCCAGAAAATAGGGTTTCTTAGAATATAGAAAGGACTGAAAGTTTACATGCCATAGATGACAGTCAGAAAACCACAAAAGTTAAGGTGGGACAAACTCTTGAGAAGAATGAAAGTCAAACTCAAGCTACAACTACTATACAAAATTATGCCCCCTTTGACATAACTCAAGCTGTATCTCAGATGAAAGTCTCCGTCCCATTAATGGAAATGATGAAAATTGAAGAATATAGAAATAAGGCATTATCTTTAATTTCATGGGTAGCTCATCAGGTAAAACAAAGTGTTGAAGATCACAACAAGAACCAAGAGATGTGTACTGATGAGGAAGAAGTTCCAAGGGTTTATTTGGGGATGATAATGACAAAATGTCCTTCTTAGGTAGAACCATTTTATGTATCACTTATTGTTAATGGGAAGATAATCAAGAATTGTATGCTTGATTCAGCTGCGTCAACAAAAATCATGCCTCTAGTTGTTATGAAACAAGTTGGATTAAATATAGACAAGGCATGTGGGAAGTGTTATGCAATGGATGCTATAGAAGTGTCATTCATTGGAATCATGAAGGATGTAAACTTCATGCTTACAACTTATCCAAAAAAACTTATACAATGAATGTTATATTGGTTGATATCAAGCCACAATATGGTATGTTATTGTCTAGAAGGTGTGGAACATTGATTGGAGGAAGGATGCAATTGGATCTATCATATGCCATGATTCCCATGAATGGTAGGGATGTCAAGCTGGTTAGAGAAGAAAGAGCATCAGACACAGTTAAAAATCAAGAACCAGAAGATCAGGTCTACTTTGTGGATACTGACTGTGAGAATTTCAAGGTTGTGTCCTGTGATCAAGATGAAAACAAGAAGGAACCTATTGATAAAAAGCTTAAAAAGTAGGAAGATCAAAACAACTTGTGGACCATGTACTTCAATGGTGCTTGCTTAAAGGAGGGCTCTGGTGCATGAGTGGTGTTTCTATCTCCCATTGGTAAGATCCATAAATTCTCTTTTCTACTAGAATTTGCTTGCACAAATAATATTGTGGAATATGAAGCCTTGTTGCTAGGATTGAATGTTGCTCTTAAGCATGGCATTAAGATGTTAAAAGTATTTGGAGATTCAAAGTTAATAGTTTCCCAAGTAAGTGATAAATATGCTTGAAAGAATAAGAAGTTAAAACAATATAAACATGATGTTTGGGATACTATTGAATTGTTTGATGCATTTTCAATAAATTGGGTAGAAAGATCAACAAATGTTATGGTAGATTTTTTGGCTATTGTAGCCATCAGGCCAGATGATCTTACCTTGTCTGACATCACCAATGTTGAGATTAAAATTAGACCAGCAGTGCCATACAACATATGTAGTTGGCAAGTCTTTGAGGATGATAAAGATTTGTTAAGATTTCTGCATTGTGTTGATGAGTATGAAAATCAGGGAATTGATTTCTAGAAATTTGTAGTAGTAGATGGGAAAGAAACCCTTTTCGGGAAAGAAGTAATACAAATTAAAACAAATAAGATTCCAAGAGTGTTAGTAGCCTTAGAAAGAGCATTTGATAATAGAGATCAGTTGGCTTCCAAGACTTCTTCTTCCCACATGGAAGACTTGGAGATAAGCGTAGGTACACAAAATGCTCCAAAGAAGTTTTACATAGGCAAACATTTGAAACCACATATAAGAGAAATGTTGATAGCCCTATTTAGGAAATACAAACATGTCTTTGCATGGTCATACAAAGACCTAAAAGCATATAGAGAAGACTTATTCCAACATGAAATTCCCCTTAAACCTGGAGCTAAGCCATTCAAACAGAGGCAATGACCTATTAATCCCACTTTAGCTCCAAAAATGAAGCTTAGGGATGCTAGAATAATTGAGCCTATAAGGCATTCTACTTGGGTGTCAGGGATATAATATTGTGTGTGGATTTTAGAAATCTGAATGTGTCTTCTTTGAAGGATAACTATCCATTGCCTAATATGGAAACCATGTTGCAAAGAGTGACAGGATGAGAACTCTTGTCTATGATCGATGGGTTCTTAGGATATAATCAAGTGAAGGTGAGAGAATTAGAACAATATAAGATTTCCTTCACAACTCCATGGGAGACTTATGTGTATGTAAGGATTCCATTTGGATTGACAAATGTAGGTGCTACTTTTTAGAGAGCAATGGATGTCACTTTTGAAGGACTAAATGATTCTATCATGGTTGTATACAGGATGATTTAACTACTTATTCAAAAAAGGAAGAGCAACACTGTATGCATCTAGAGCAAATTTGTATTAGTGTCACAACCTAATAATCCTCTAATAATATTTAATTTGAATTCAAATGAATTTTTATTTGAAATAATTTAAACTTTTAAATGAATAAATAAATAAATTTAAGAGAGTACATTCTAGAAAACCACATTTATGAAGGCTCACATGGGAGAATTCTTTTCCACAAGAATTACTTACAAATTGGAAAAATTGGAAAGGGACATTAATTGAAAAGACTTGACCCAATCTTCCACCATGTGCCTAGACTTGACTTCAAAGTCTTTCAGATTTTTCAACATGTGTTTGGAAAATGAGGTTCTAGACAAGGGTTGAGTTTTCTATAAATATGATGGAGAAATCAAAGGGAAGACACACACTTGGTCTTTAGATGCATGGCTAGAGCATTCTATAAGAGAAGCCCTTCCCTCCATAATTTTGTTTCTTGTATTTATGAAATTTTGTTAATAGTTTTAATTTTTCTTCTCCAATTTGGTATTGGGCTCATTTTGATGAAATGTCTTGATATGTTTAACTAGTTCAGATTTATGTTAAAGAGAAAATTTGTGCACAAGTTTTTGTTTTAGAAAATTATTAAAATTATTCAAGAGAGAATTTGTGTATAAGTTTACATGTGAGGCATTCCGTAGCCAGTGTTTCCCGCATCTTATAAACTTCTCTATCCTTCATGTTGTGATGAATGTTTTTACCCTATTCCTAAAGTCTCATTAGGCACGGGCAGGGAAAATACTCGCAACAGTTGAGGAATTTGACATTATCTCTGCCAATAGCTTTTGCTTAAAAATTTTTAAATCCCATTAAATAGTTCATGTGCCAACTTTTTGCTATGTGGAAAAGGAATAATTATTTTTCCTCCTCTTACACAACATTAAGTAAATGTCATGAATCTAGAAAATACCATGCCACCTTCATCTTCCAAGCCAATATTCTCCAACCTTGCATGAATCTCCAGTGTCTATGGTTATGACCTATCTCCTACCCAGAAAAGTGTGTATCATTTTATGGCCTTAAATCCAACTACATCCAAGGATCCTTTTAATTCCTCTATATTTCATCAATCTCTTTATCGGTAGACCTCACCGTACCTACCCACTTTTGCACAGACGTTTGTAAGACATGCATTTTTTTAGGGATCTGAATAAAAGAACAAGGTCACCATAACTACTTAGCCTACATTCATGATGATTTACAGGCACCAAGAAATTACAACCACCATAGGTGCAATTGGCATTGAAATGATAAAGTTTAGGGTGTCCTCAAGATAACTAGCACTGTGAAGAAGGTTAACCATGCCACAGATAACAATCAACTATAGTAGTAATGCAATAAGGGTTACTCATATGATTGAAGTATGTACAACTCTCATCCACTACACTTGCATGGTTGCACGTACCTAGATCACAAGCAAAGCTTACAATGTTATGATGTGTTCTGGAGTGCTTCAAGTATTATAATATTTTTTAGAAGCATTCCCATTTTTGTGTATATCCTGGAATCATTGTATTCTATAAGATGACATCTCTTTGAGGCATTATGTCAAATAGTTCATATGCCTTGTTTGCATGCTCCCACACTTTGCATACATGCCTACTAGGGTACTTGACAAAATTCCTCCCTCCATTATGTTTTGATGGATGTCCATACCTTGTCCCAAAGCTCCCATTCTCACATAGGGTAGGAAGATGTTGGCAAAGGTTGCGGTCTGGTTTTACACTTGCCAATTGTTTTTGCTCAAAAATTCCTTGTGCCTTTCCAATAAATCCTACAATCATTGCATTCCTGAGGACATTTCATTGAGGCATTTTGTCAAACACCTGACATTCCCTAACTGTGCTTCTTCAGCTTGTATACATGTCTACCAAGACTCATTGCAGCTACAACATCTCACGAAAATCCCCCTTCTATTCTTCCCTGCTCGAAAGCTCCCATTTTGACATACGCAGGGAGGGTACTGGCAAGGGTTACAGAGTCTGGTTTTACACTTACCTATTGCCTTGCTTGAAGGTTTTAAATCCTTTTCAACATGTGATTTTCTATGTATCTTGTAATCATTACATTTCATGATACCTCATTTCTTTGAGGCATTTTGTCAAATAGTTCATGTGCTTTCTACATGCTTCTACATTTTATATACATGTGTGCTAAGGAATTTGAAATGACATTTAATGAAATTTGTCCTTCCTTCATGCTTTGATGTATGCGCAAGCCCTATTTCAAAGGCCCCATTTTGGCACTGGCATAGAATGAGCTGACAAATGTGAACTGAAGAGGTTGGAGACTTATTTATTGTGTTCAGTGAAGTGCTTCACTTTATGCACTTTTACATAGGAATAAAGCCCTCTCCTTCATTGCTCATGGGCGATTTGCATTTGTTGCACACACAACTTTTAGAATAAGTGTATTAACATGTATGTCTACACAAAAGAATGAGACAATTATCTAGCACTATAATACTCTCATATAAAAGCCTATCAACTAATTAATACCCATAAATTTTACAATTTAAAAATATAAATAATAATTATAAGATTCACATATTGATAATGATAAATCTAATAAATTTAACTATTTAATAACAATAATTCCAATCAAAGGTATAGTGATATGGTTGCATTGTGAAGTTGGAGTTTGTTACTTAATGTACATATTTATTCGAAAAGCTAGTTGTTGAAGGGATGCCGTTAATTTAAGTAAGATGGAGAGGAAAATAAAGAATGATAAAAAAATGAATCAAAAGTTATGATTTAATTACAAAAAAAGGTAAAAGTGATGAGTGAAATGTATATTATGAATAAAGTAATTGAATTAAAAGGAAAATAAAGTTTAAGAAAATAAGAAATGAAAAGATAATAAGAAAGTTGATGTTGAGTAGTAATGTTGATATAATATATGTATATGATGTAGAGTGAATTGATGAATAAGGAAATACGAATGGTATAAAATGTGATGGGATGTGATGTTATAAAGAAATAAATGAGAGAATTGGTAAAAGAGAATATGATAAAAGGTAAAATGAATAATAATGATAATAAGATAGATTAATATGGATTATGCCATTAATAGTGTAAAAGTAAGTGTGTGTGATGTATACATATATATATATAGAGAGAGAGAGGGTAAGTGCAAGAAGATGGGGGGCCCAAAAGTGGCCAAAAAATTTTCAAAAAAATTTAAGTCATAACGCAAGCGCGTTATAACGTGCTCGCATTATAATGCACTCTCGTTATAATGTGCTCGCGTTATGGCTTGGTAATGACAAGCCTCAGGCTCGTCATTACCGAGCCATAACGCGAGCGTGTTATAATGTGCTCGCGTTATGACTTATTATAAATAAAAAAAAAAGCAATGCCATTTCATTTCATTTCATTCTGATTTTCTCCTCTGCCCGCGGCTTCAAAACCCTCAAAAATGCGCTCGTGTTCTACAAAACGCCAATCAACACAAAAAGCTTGTTGATTCATCGCCAAAATGCTGCCGCGACGTCGAGCACGCCAAAGGGGTGAGTTATCTTTGTTTTTTTGTTTGAATTTCTTCCTAAATAGGTAGGTTTTTGTTGATTTTTGATGTATATTTCGTTAATTGTAGGAAATGTTAATGCACCTCCTCCTCCTCCTCCTCAAAATCCACAAAATCCTGAGGAGGAAATACCTGCAGAACAACAACCTCCTCCATTCATTCCTTGACATGCCCCTGGAACACAAGATAATATAATGGGGGAAATTGAAAACAACAAAAAATAAATTGAAGATATAATTGCAAGGTTGAAAGATCCTTCCACTTCAACCTTGCATAGGTCCACGCTTGCCGAATCTCTTGAGTCTATGTTATCAAATGTAAATTCAATTAGCAAGCAAATAACTAGTTGGACCAATAAAAAGAGAGAGTTTAGAGATTACTATGCAGATAAATTGACATACCAAGATGTCAAAAAATTACAAATTATAAAATTAGACTTGTGTTCAATTTTCAGAAATCCACAAACAAATCAACCTCCACCCATTACATGCAAGAGGTTCCCTATCCATTGGTGCAACAACCAAGCGATAAGGGACAATTTTGGGCAGAGGTGGTGGATGGTTTTTGACCATCCTCCATGCAATAATAATGAGGTCCCGCAATACTTTTTGAGGAAACTCTACTGCGAGTTTGTCCTCAATAAAGTGCCAAACTATTTTGATATGCGGGACTTCCAGGGTAGAGGTGGGGGCTCAGCACAGGATAGACCAGGGGCACGTCTTGACCCACAGTGGGTAGTGAGATGAGTAATCAGCAGACCAGCCCACGAGCATGTTTCTATCCCTTCCATTGTGAAGGAGAGTGTTGAGGTCGATACACTAAGCTTGATGAGTGCCTTGACCTAGAGCATCATAGAGCATGCTGATCCTGCAACACAGAGTGGGTTGGGAGATAGTGCGAGGAGTAGGGTCCCACCACATACTTGCTAGGCTTGCGGGTCAACCTATGGTTATGACCCCATGGACAGTCAGGACGCAGGTGCACAGGCTACATCTGCAGCTGAGCAGATGGCGATGACAGATACCCTCCTAAGTGAGACTTTCAGCCTTGATACTCAGGTAAATATTAGCAAGTTTATTGAATTTAATTTATTAAATTTCATTTTTGAAATACAAGATTAACTAATTTAAATTGATTTTTTTTAATGAAATTTCAGGGTCATAGTGTCGATGCAGTTTTCAGTGGTTCTCCACCTACATTTTTCACTAGATCATCTACTGTCGAGGTATGTAACTAGTAAACAATTATAAATATTACATGTGAATAGCATCGTTATATGAATGGTATTCTAATTTCTGATTTTGGATGTTGAATAGGTTAACACTGTAGATTTCGTGGCAACACCTGCTAGCGGTGGTGGACTTCAAAGCTTTATGGAGGTAATAAAATAAATAGTTTAATGAATGAATTGTACTAACTAAATTTTTGTATGTGATTTGTGTGTTTTATTGTGTGTACTTCCATGTTTAGATGAATGTGTGTGTATGTTAGGAGCCATGATTTGCATCACTATTATAGTTTTCGTAATTGAATAATGTTGTTTTATTTCTAGATGATGCAAGCTGCGGATACACCTCCCCATGTTCATAGGGCAATGGAGCAGGCTGTGGCCTCTGTGATTCATAGCTCTATGGCATTGACAGGGGTATGAGGCAAATTAGTAAATTTCAATTTACATTCATTGTTATAGTTGTCTATTTTTGAAAAATCAAAAGATTATTGATTTGAAGTTTAATTTCTATCTGGATGGTTTCTATAGGACATGACATCACCAGGGCCTATTCCTGCTACTGAGGCAAGGGAGGAGACAGATTATATGTTAGCGGTAAGTGATTATTTTGTTAAATGTTTCATTTTTTTATAACATGTAATTTCTATATATTAATGTCTATACTTTTTTTTGTAATAGGTAAAGGTGCAGGAAGAACTAAATAGGAGGAGTAGCCCTCGAGTTTGTAGTAGACCACCCACATGCATGTCTCCATCCCCTAGAAGATCAAAGGCTTCTCGTGATTTATTCTCTTCACCAGCCAGAGGGGAATGACTTTTTATTGTGTTCCTCTGTTGTATGCCTATATGGCATTTGTGGACATATATTTTGTATTGTACATAGTTGACATTGTATGCCTATATGGCATTCTTGTAAGCCTATATGGGTATTTTGTATATATGTTATACTTATATCGATAGATATTGATGTATGCCTATATGGATATTTGGTTAATACAAATCTTTTTTATTGATGGCATCCATACTTGCATTATAAATCCACTTTTGAATGGATATTTGTAGATGGCTACTTCAAATATTTAAAGTCCAATTGTATTACATAGGATGTTTGCATTTTCTTTGATAGATGGATTACATGATGGTGTTTGATGGAAAAGTATGGTACTAGAAGACTCTAGTTCATTCTTAATAGGCTTGTGATTGATAATATCTTTGCATGATTGCACTTGATCTTGGATCATGGGCATGTTGTTAGGATTTTGATTGCATTGTGATGTTTGATGGATAGGCATGGTGTAAGTGTAAGATACCCAACTAGTTCTATGAAAATTTTTCCTTACTTAAACACTTTTACTTGCTAACAATTCATCAACTACTTCAATAACATAAAGATATACATCAAGATAACTATTTGAATGAAACAACATTAGAGTTGGGTACTTGTCTTGTTACTTGATTCAATCAACTTGAAATGTCTTATTACATGGAAAATGCTTTCAATAGCATGAAGTACAACTCATTCAATGGAAATACAAGGACAGGCCTTGAAGCCTTGATGTTACAATGTCTTCCTTACTTGAGCAACTCAATTGAACTCAATGATGTCAACTGAATGTCAACACCTCATAGTATCACAAGGGAGCATCACCTTGCTTGTTGAGGGAGCATCACCCCAACACTTGAAACTCGCAGGCCTCAAGATTACAAGCTCAATAGCTTTGCAGAGAGAATTTTGTCAAATAAACAGATACCAAATGAATGAGAGAGCTCCTCCTTTTATAGGCCTTCCAAAGGAAATGAAGGCACATTTTTCAATGCATAAAGAGGAACCAAGGCACATTTCCCAAGAAGCATATCCAAGGGAATATCCCATCTTGATGACTCATTCTAAGTTGGCAAGCTTATCCAGAGACCTCGACACGGATCTTGAAGACATTTTGAGGACCAATGGGCATTCAGACAGTTGTAACAACCTTAACCACTTCTTGAAACACTTTAGGCACAGTTTTAGGGTTCTTCTAACTGTGGTGCCAGCTATGGAGGATCTCACCAGGAAGTGTGCCTAAATTCTCATCCTTGGAAGATATTGTCTTTGGAAGTGAACTCCTCTGGATCCATACTTAAACATTTGAAGATTTGGAATGTTCAACTCATCACCTCACAAGGTAGGCGCATATTTGAAGGATTTACAGGTTTTTCTGACTTGGGTGCCAAGTTGAGGTGACCTCCTCCTGAAGTTGCACCTTGTCAAAATTAGGTGCCAATTAGAGTTTATGGATGCTCTAGATTGTTTCTAAGAGTAGGCACCAAAACATCATTATTAAGAAAGTGTTTTAAATACTAGGCACCCAAATGAGCCCTCTGGAGTTTAGGCACTCCTTTCATGCATTCTGTGTTCTAGGTGCCAATTGAAAGGAGTGGAGAACAGGGCAAGTGCCTTCCAAACTAGGTGTTTCCTTGAGGTGACAAGGACTTAGAAAGTGCGCCTAAGGTGAGCGCCTTGAGTGAAAAGGTCTAACAAACATCTTTGAACCCCCTTTCAAGGTTAGGCACATTCTGGAGGTGGAAACAAGTAGAAGGTGCGCCTTGGCTTCCTTTTGTCAATTCTTTCAAGTCCTTGTTGATTAGGAAGGTGGAATGCTTCATTGTAGAATGAGCTCCTATCTTCTAATGTCCAAACTACTTCTTCTAGCTCACTCTGTGGCTAGGCGCCAGAGCTAAACTGTTCACACAAGGGAGTGCGCCTAGAGTCACTTGATGTTTTCTTACTACTTCAACCCCTGGAAGATGTTCCAAGGTGTTCCCTTTAACAAGCACCTGACCTCCCAAGTTCCTTCATGTGCTATTCCGTGAAGGTGCCAAAACTGAGCTCCAATGCCATGGGATTGTGCCTAACATCTTTGAAGAGTTTCTAAGCCTTTTGCAAGTTGATATCCCAAACTCATGCTTCTAGGCGCAACAGGAGCTTTCCAAAGGAGTTTCCAAGTTTTAGACTCCAAGCGAGGTCATGGGTGAATGGAACTGCGCCTTAGGAGATGACTGGATCCTAAGCGTCAGTCTGGAGTTACAGTGGAATTGATATGCACCTCAACTAGCTTAGGCACCTATTTGAAGTGATTCCTTTAACACTTCTCTGTCAATCTCAACTGCAAGGATGATCTCCTAATCCAATTTTGATCCTCTGGAGATGCAAATAGCTTTTCATTTCACTAGGTGCCATTAATGATGATCATCAACCAAAGTGCATTTCAAAGGTGAGATAGGCAAGTGAGGTGCCAAACTAGTCCTTAAGACTTATCTCCTTCTATCAACTCAATTTCAACTATGTGAGAGAGTTCTATTCTAGGCACAAAATGGAAATGTTTCATCAATTGGTGCATCTTACAAAGCTCCCAATTCTAGGCACCAGAGCCAAAGAGTTTTTCCCAACACATGCACCTGGGCTAGGAATTCACCTAAGAGACATCACTTAGCTTTAAAACTTTCAATCTATAGCCATCTGGGCTAGGTGCTCCAATGGAGGATCCTTGAACACATGCATTGGCACCTTCTAGTTCTAGGCACCCATTTTGGATGATTCATCCTGATACTAGTGCCCAAAATGACTAGACTCTCTTCATCATCCAATTCACTTAGAAGACTCAAGTTGGAGACTTAGTTGTCTATCCATGTTCTCCAGAAGATTCATTGTACCTCTATGCACTTAGGCACCCTAGTTGATGTGATTAAAGTGCTTCAAAGCTCCATGATTCTTGGTTAGGCACACATTTGACATTGAGCAAGCAAGAAAGTGCGCCCTGACTCTAGGAGTCCTGCCTTAGTCAAGTTTAGCATCCAGACTTAACTAATTTCAAGTTTCTGACTTTGTTCCAGCAAAAAACAAAAGTTAAGTTAGTCAAAAACCAATTCATTCCCTCATTATTTTGAATTAGCCTCTGGGAATGAGGAATAGGCTAACTCGTTCTTCATTTGATGATCAGGCCAGAAATGGGGACATGACAGTAAGATACCCAACTAGTTCTACGAAAATTTTTCCTTAAACAATTTTACTCGCTATCAATTCATCAACTACTTCAACAACACAAAGATATACATCAAAGATAACTACTTGAATGAATCAACCTTAGAGTTGGGTACTTGTCTAGTTATTTGACTCAATCAACTTGCAATGTCTTATTACATGGATAATGCTTTCAATAGCATGAAGTTACAACTTATTCAATGGAGATACAAAAGAAAGGCCTTGAAGCCTTGATGTTTACAATGGCGTCTACACTTGATTAACTCAATCAAACTCAATGATGTCAACTGAATGTCAACACCTCACAATATCACAAGGGAGCATTACCTTGCTTGTTGCATGGATGAACGTCATAGTTGCAAGACTCTTAGGGTTAGGCACCAACTAAAGGTAGTAGAGACCAGACTAGGCACCATCCTAAGTTGGGTGCTTCCTTGAGGTGGTAGAGACATGGATGAACATCTGGTGGGGTTTGATGACTCTATATTGACACTCAAATTCACTTAGATGCAATATTAGTGTTCTTCTAACTAGGCGCCAGATAGGAGGATTCTCAGGGGTTTTGGTGCCTAGGTTACAACTTGTCAATTTCTCAAAGAATCTTTGAAACACTTGACTTCCAAGGATTATCATCTTACCCTCTGATGGAGCGCCTTGTTCCAAAATTGGTTTTGGGGACTTGCATCTCTCTTAGGCGCATGTTTGGAGTAATGTCAACTGGTATCAGCACCTATTATCTCAATTCACACTTGACATCAAACTTTTGAAGCTCTTTTACCCTAGCGCCTTTATCTTCTATCAAGTGCCTAACATTCTGGAGGTGAATTCCATCTTAATCCAAGTCTTCAAGGTACTTCCAAGTTTAGGTGCCAAAACAGGGTTATGGAGGAGCAGAACCATGCCTTAGGAGGATGACTGAACCCTAGGTGCCAATTTGAGGTTGCAAGAGCATAGGTATGTGCCAAGTAGAGTTTGATGCTCAAAACATTAACATTATTCAGTGAAATCCTTTTTTGACTCTAGGCGCCATTTGGAGGCTAGAAAGAGGGAAGTTGACACCAACTGCATTAGGCGCATTTCTGAGGTGATGGAGACCAATAAGTGTACCTTGTTCTCTGGCTCTATTCCTTGTTAACTTTACAACTTAGATTATCTGAACAACACTGAGAATGCTTCCGTTCTTCCTGATACAAGTTGAAAGATCCACTGGGCACCATTTTCAAGTGTCTGGAGAGATCATCAACCAAGGGCGCTAATAGAACCTTTGGCAAATGAAAAGAGTGCCTTACTTAGATTTGATTTCTAGATGCTAGAATTGAAGAATTTTGTGCCTTGGCTAGGAGTTTCTCATTTCAATCTTGATTATTCATCTAAGTGACTTTCCTTAGCTCCCAAGCCTTCAATCTATCCATTACCCCCTGCTAGGCACTCAAAATAGAGTGTTAACACCTTATGAAGGTTAGGTGCATTCTGAGGGTGGGGTAGGCAAGTGAGGGTGCCAGACCAGGCCTTGAGACTTCTCTCCTCATCAAAGGCTTTCAATCCTAGGCACCAGATCCAAGGAGTTCCAACCAACACATGCGCCTAGTGCTGTGAGTTCACCCAAAGAACATCTTTAACTTGAAAACTTTCAATCTTCATCCATCTATGCTAGGTGCTCAATTGGAGGATCCCTAGAAACATGTATAGGCACCTTGAGGTTCTTAGGCACTTAATTTGGATGATCCTTGTGCTAGGTGCTTAGTAAGGAAAACTGGAGTGAAATGGGCGCCTAGGCTCCCAAGCTTCCATACTTAGTCAAATTTTAGGGTTCTGACCTTGTTCCTGCAAAACAAACAGATAGAGTTAATCCAAAACCAATTCATTCCCTCATCATTTGGAATTAGCCTCCGAGAATGAGGAATAGGCTAATCCATTATACACTTAATGATCAAGCTAGGAACAGGGACATGACATATGGTACTAGGCTAATCATTTTGGGTTTTGCATGAGCCTCGGACAAGTTCTCTTGAGACTAGGATGTCTGTATTGGTGCATGTGATCTTCTAGGAGGAGATGTTAGATTATGATGTCATGTTTGGATACCTAATTTTGTAGTTAGATTTTTGACAGTGGTCTTGTTGGTTCTCTTGGTATTGAGTACATTGGTCATGTGCTTGGGAGCTTCATGATAATGTGGTGTTGCATTTGGAGCTTAACATGGATTGATTGGTTGTAGGTTCTCATACATACTTCAAGACTTGGGTGAGGCTAGAGTTCTCTTGGGATTAGAGACACTTGTTGAGATGGTTACCCTTTAGAGGTTTTAGCAGGAAGACCAAGGAGACTTTCACTTGGATATGGGCGTGAGTTAATTATGGACCTAGAGAAGATTCTTATTGGTTCTAGAGGGTTCATTCAAGGGGTGTCTCTAAACATGTTTTTTCTCAGGTGCTAAACTGGAGTTGTCTAGATGCACAAGTGCGCCTCCCTCAATGAAGTTCCTTTTGTTAACTTAGTTCATCCTAGTGACTGAAGGGGTTGTTATATTCTTTAGGTGCAATCTTTCATAGACTAAAACATTCACTCCATGTTAAGGCGCTTAAAGGAGGCTCTGGAGATGGAAAATGGCGCCTTAACTCACTTATGTAAATTTTGGACTTTTACGCAATTGCAAGATGTCTTGGAGGGCTCAATTCTTCAAGGCGCCCATTTTGTTCACCACTTGTAGCATCACTTGTTCAAGGCACATGTGTGATTTGGTCAAAAATAGGCACCTAGAGTGAATAGGCTTTCATCCTAACTTAATACACTACCTCCTTCTGACGATTTTTGAGGCAGCAGAAAACCTTTCACCACGGTCAAATGCCTTAGAGCTATAAAAAATTGAGAGAATTTATTGTAGAGGCACTCTACATGATCACATTGCCTCAGACGGAATGTTTCTAAAAGACACGGTGTTCGAGTAACATCTCGTCAAAGATTGCTGCCTTTTTGCACTTTGGACTCTTCAGGGATATCGTTGGTACAATGTAGCTCTGACTGTTTCGACATATTTAGGTAAAAAATAGGACCATGTCTAGCGTAAATGTACCCATTCAGACGCGTTGGAACAGTCAGTTTGGTCGCATTAGGAGCAGGACAAAAGTTACACCCCTTTGCAACTTTACACTGCCTCCTTCTAACAATTTTTGGGGTAGTAGAAAACCTTTCACCATGGGCAAATGCCTCAGAGTTATAAAAATTTGAGAGAGGTTATTGTAGAGGCACTTTACATGATCACATTGCCTTAGACGAAATGTTTCTAAGTGACACATTTTTTGAGTAACATCTCGTCAAAGATTGCTACCTTTTTGCACTTTGGACTCTTCAGGGATATCGTCGGTACAATCTAGCTCTGACTGTTTTGACATGTTTGGGTGAAAAATAGGACCATACTTAGCGTAAATGTACCCATTCAGATGCATTAGAATAGTCATTTTGGTCGCATCAGGAGCAGGACGAAAGTTACACCCCTTTGCAACTTTACACTGCCTCCTTCTGACAATTTTTGGGGCAACAGAAAACCTTTCACCACAGGCAAATGCCTTAGAGCTATAAAAACTGACAGAAGTTATTGAAGAGGCACTCTATGTGATCGCGTTGCCTTAGACAGAATGTTTCTAAGTGACACATTTTTTGAGTAACATCTCGTCAAAGATTGCTACCTTTTTGCACTTTGGACTCTTCAGGGATATCATCGGTACAATGTAGCTCCGACTGTTTCGACATGTTTGGGTGAAAAATAGGACCATGCCTAGTGTAAATGTACCCATTTGGACGCGTTGGAATAGTCATTTTAGTCGTATCAGGAGCAAGACGAAAGTTACACCCCTTTGCAACTTTACACTGCCTCCTTCTGACAATTTTTGGGGCAGCAGAAAACCTTTCACCACGGGCAAATGCCTCAGAGCTATAAAAAATTGAGAGAGGTCATTGTAGAGGCACTCTACATGATTGCATTGCCTTAGACGGAATGTTTCTAAGTGACATGGTTTTTGAGTAACATCTCGTCAAAGATTGCTGCCTTTTTACACTTTAGACTCTTCAGGGATATCATCGGTACAATGTAGCTCCAACTGTTTTCACATGTTTGGGTGAAAAATAGGACCATGCCTAGTGTAAATGTACCCATTCAGATGTGTTGGAATAGTCAGTTTGGTCGCATCAGGAGCAAGATGAAAGTTACACCCCTTTGCAACTTTACACTACCTCCTTCTAACGATTTTTGGGATAGCAGAAAACCTTTCACCACGGGCAAATGCCTCAGAGCTATAAAAACTGAGAGAGATTATTGTAGAGGCACTCTACGTGATCACATTGCCTTAGATAGAATGTTTCTAAGTGACACAATTTTCGAGCAACATCTCGTCAAAGATTGCTACCTTTTTGCACTTTGGACTCTTCAGGGATATCGTCGGTACAATGTAGCTTCGATTGTTTCAACATGTTTGGGTGAAAAATAGGACCATGCCGAGTGTAAATGTACCCATTCAGACATGTTGGAACAGTCAGTTTGGTCACATCAGGAGCAGGACGAAAGTTACACCCCTTTACAACTTTACACTGCCTCCTTCTGACGATTTTTGGGGTAGCAGAAAACCTTTCACCACAGGCAAATGCCTCAGAGCTATAAAAAACTGAGAGAGATTATTGTAAAGGCACTCTACATGATAGCGTTGCCTTAGATGGAATGTTTCTAAGTGACACGGTTTTTGAGCAACATCTTGTCAAAGATTGCAGCCTTTTTGCACTTTGGACTCTTCAGGGATATCGTTGGTACAATGTAGCTCCGACTATTTTGACATGTTTGGGTGAAAAATAGGACCATGCCTAGTGTAAATGTACCCATTCGGATGCATTGGAATAGTCAGTTTGGTAGCATCAGGAGCAGGATGAAAGTTACACCCCTTTGCAACTTTACACTGCCTCCTTCTGACAGTTTTTAGGGCAGCAGAAAACCTTTCACCACGGGCAAATGCCTCAGAGCTATAAAAAATTGAGAGAGGTTATTGTAGAGATACTCTACATGATAGTGTTACCTTAGACAGAATGTTTCTAAGTGACATAGTTTTTGAGCAACATCTCGTCAAAGATTATAGCCTTTTTGCACTTTGGACTCTTCAAGGATATCGTCGGTACAATGTAGCTCCAACTGTTTCGACATGTTTGGGTGAAAAATAGGACCATGCCTAGTGTAAATGTACCCATTCAGACTCATTAGAATAGTCAGTTTGGTTGCATCAGGAGCAGGACGAAAGTTACACCCCTTTGCAACTTTACACTGCCTCCTTCTAACGATTTTTGGGGCAGCAGAAAACCTTTCACCACGGGCAAATGCCTCAGAGCTATAAAAAACTGAGAGAGGTTATTGTAGAGGCACTCTACATGATCGCATTGCCTCAGACAGAATGTTCCTAAGTGAAACAGTTTTTGAGTAACATCTCGTCAAAGATTGCTGCCTTTTTGCTCTTTGGACTCTTCAGGGATATCGTCGGTACAATGTAGCTCCGACTGTTTCGACATGTTTGGGTGAAAAATAGAACCATACCTAGTGTAAATGTACCCCTTCAAATGCGTTGGAACAGTCAGTTTGGTCGCATCAGGAGAAAGAAGATCTAAAGGCATGAAAGTAGATTTTTCAACTTGATTTGGTGCCCTATATGTGAAGGAAGATCTAAAGGCATGAAAGTGGATGTCATATTGCAAGAGTTTGGATCATCAAAATTGAAATAAATAAGTCTATTAATCTTGGGCACCCTTGGTTTTCTTTTCATTCATTATGAGCGCCTTGGGAGAATGGTATATAGGTCATCATCATGATTGGGCGCCCTGGATCCAGAGTGTTGGAGAGATCATCAAATGGTGTCTAGTAGGGTGAGTTATGAGTTTGGTCGCATCAGGAGCAGGACACCAAAAATGCATAACATGATGATGCAAAAATGTGTACATATGTGTAAAAATACAGGAGGAAATAAAAAAAGATAAACCTTACAAATTAATGTGCATACTTAGAACTCAATGTAACATAACTTTACAAAATCAATGTGAATACTTACAAATTAATCCAATGAACCATCCGGGTCTGCTCTACTCTTTATTGTGTCAAGTATTGCTTCATGGTCAGACTCACGCACCTTCCACAATATTTTGTTCAAAGGTCTACCCCGATACTTTATCAAATGAACATTGGATGCCACGACAAGGTTCGAGTAATGAAGAATCTTCTGATGCATGTCAAAGTCCTGAAATAGCCAAATATTAACACTCTTATGTGGGTACCTTCTAAGCCATGTTCTAGTAATAACCACTGATCCTGTAGGGTATTCGATGTTTTCTCCATCTATAATAAGGGCCTCCAATTTCTTTTTGGCCTCAACACAACAACATAAGTAATAATCTATTCCCTCTTCATTATCTTCATCTACAATAACTGCATATACGTGCCCTACATTGATATGTGTAGAAAATTAGATGAAATTAGTCAACATTACAAAAACACTACAAAGTAAGATGACATTACCTGGTTGAACTAGATGAAATTAGATGCATATACGTGCCCTATATTACCTGGTTGAACTAAATCTGATATGTGGTCAAAGTCAACTGACGATTCCATCTATGTTAGTTCCAGTGCCGTCGGGGTCGATACATGTCAAGTGGGCTAAGATAACTTAACTGCCATTCGTCATCCCACTCCTTTGACTCGCACTCATCCCAGACTTGAATTGTACAGGAAGAACAAAAGCATGACATCTTTCATGTATGGATACTCCATGAACCTGCAATTGAGCTTTTGAAAGAGTGCATCTCATTTGATCCTGTCAGTGTACAACAATCCTCATATGGTGCAATGTTAGTATCATCTATCAACCAAAAAAATCTACGAACTAAAGACTTACCTTCATTACCTGGACCCATGGAAGCATTACACCACTCAACAATCGATTTTGCATCTGTCAACTTTGCATTGTCTTTATACTTTAACTCTTCTCGTGCTATGGCTCTTTTGATACATGCTTCTGCACCATCATGCTCCCCCTTTCCATGCCCGGCCTCACAAAAGTTCCACATATGTTGAATACCTGTAAAATTATGCCTCCTACTCAGCCAATAGAAATTTCGCGAGTTCTTGAATTGTGACGCACAATTATCCGACCATATGATATGCTGACTGAATGATATGCCCCTTCTAACCAAATCATTGTAGAACACCTAAAAGCAACCTTGCACGAACTCTGTAGAATGCGTGTGATCATCACTAATATAGAAATTATACTCCCTTATGATCTTTTTGTCATCCTCTATACTATCATTCACATGAATGAATGCGATGTGCACAAATATAGAAACCTGTGTGGAGTTGTAATATTGTGATTGCACCTCATGCTGTGGCTGTAGACTGTAGTTCTATGCAAAGTCGATGACTGAAACAATGCTACCAACCGGAAATGTGTCCTTGCATAACTTGAATTGCAAGTCCAACCATCGAGCTCTATGGGCATGTCTTGCATACTCATACACTATGCTATCATGAAATATAGGCGTAAACTGATACACTGGAATCTTTTCAATAACTAATTCACACCTCTTTGCTTCTTTACCATCTTTTGTATTGTATGCCACTATTTTATACTTGCCAAACTCTACTAGTTTGTTTCCAACTGCATGTGTTATTTTCATATGTTCACATCTTGGCAAATGTTGCAAGCCACCGCAACGATGACATGTGCCATCCAAGCATAATTTCTTGTAGAATATTTGACTTTCCTCTCTTTCACATAAAATTCTTGATATGAAGTCTCTTGAAGATGTTGGTGGGGCACATATGGCACAACCCTGCAAATCATTGTTAGTATGCATATCTAAACATATAGACCTATAAGCATCAAAATGGTTAGAAAATTTAATATGTAATCTACAACAACAAGTAATGCGTGTGTGATTTATCTTAACATAGAAAGGTTTTAGCATTTCAAAATATCTTTGACAGATTTTAATTTGAGGATACTTCTCTAGAAATTTACCATAAAACTGTGTTTGAGTCTCATCCAAAAAATGCTTTGGATGTGGCTCGCGGTTCTGACTACCAATTCTCCTTCTTACCACATCCCTTTGATTCAGATATACCCTTGTGTAATTCTTCCAAAAGTCTTCAATTAGTGATCTCAATGCTTCAACAATTGGTTTATCTTTTCGTGGTAGTCTCCCTGAGAATGCCCATAATTCATTAGCATTAGTGTCCTCAATTCTTTGGCATCTTCCAACGGCTCTTGATAAAGTTTTCCTATTACTTCTCAATTCTTGACTTGTCTTTCTAATGAGACAAGCTTTCCTCGTTTGACTACTTACTATAGTCGATGTAATCACATGCTGTGTTGCATTACTATCTTTTGTGCATGAGGTGTTACCCACACTCTCATACGCACTCATTAGATTCTTGACAATAGATTTTTCACTTGAAGCCTCTGATGTTCTCAACCCAAGAATCTTCATGATAGACCTATACTTTATACTTCGCATCATTTCAACGAATAGTTGACATCTTGCAGTCTCATTTAACTTTTCAAAGAATAATCTCTAAATCTTATTAGCATATCTTCTACAAGTGCATTTTGGAATCTTACCTTTCATTGGCTGAAAAATATTCTCATCAATATCAATCAAATACTTTGGCTTTCTATGCAAAATTCTAGGTGGTGTCAAGTTAGGTAAATTCATCTCAACATTAGGAATTTCATCAATATTTAAATGAGATGGGTTAGATGGCATACCTTCGATCAAAGATGGAATAGATGACATACCTTGAGGTTGAGGTGGGAACAATGGTGTACCTCCTTCATCACATGTGAGTGATGATGTACTCTCAACTTGAGATGTGGTAGATGGTGTCCCTACATGTTGACTTGTGGTAAAGGACGTGTCTCCAACTATGGTATTCAAATCTCTCGTACCATGAAGTTTTTGCATTCGTTCTCTTTGTGCCGCCAATACCATATCTCTTTGTGATGGTTGTGGTTCCTCTTCAATTGGTATGTCTTCATTTATCATGTCCAATTTCCTCTTCTCACGAAGTTCCCTCATAGCCATTGCTTTCTTTGCATTCTTAGCTTCTATCTCTTCCTGTGTTGGTTTAATTCTTGATCATTTCCTCAGCATGACAGAGAATTTGTCTATAGCATGATAAAGAGACCAATATTAGTTCCTAAGAAATGAATACATGATAATAGTGGGATTGTATTTTTTTTATGTTGTAAGGATTTATTCTTGTATAGTTTGACATCATGGTATGAACTAAGGTTTGTTTATTACACATAATTATTAAAGAGCCCAAGTGTAGAAAATATACATGGCATCATGTGAGATTGTAGGTTGCTTTCTTGATTGGGAATGTCTCTATTTTAAACATGTATGATAAAGCGTGATAAAGTAATTCAATCCGAAATAAGGAAAATGTAAAGAACATGCATGTAAAGAATTGACATACCTAAAAAATGAAGATTTGAATGGAGAGAGTACCCAATTATGTAGTGTTTTTATCTTCTTGCATCAAACTCCTCAACAATTTGAGTTTTTCACCACTTGCTTCCTTTTCAATCTTAAATTCTTAAAATTAAATCACAATTAACATTGCAACACTACAAAAATTGAAACTTGAATAGATATATATCAAACTTGGTGTGAAAACTATGTTATTTCCTCCTTCTCAAGTTGGCAAAGTAGAAAAGGTGGTGGAAAGATCATGCAAAGGTGGTATAATGTGTCAAATGTGCATGTGAACTTCCCAATAGCATGAAAGCACTTCTTTTTTGTCGAAGCACGCGTAGAATCAGTAAGAAAATAGAGCATGTGGGCCTAGATCATGGGGGTAACCACTTTTTTACTGTTTCAATAGAAATACAAAATGCGAGCGTGTTATAACGTGCTCGTGCTATAATGCGCTCGCATTTTATCCTGCTATAGATTCATCACATCCTTTGCATTGATCACATCTTTTTCTTGCAAGGGCTTGCCAGATGCTCTGCCATATGATAGGCATAACAATGAAGGGGCAAGCCCTCATAATCAAGTTCATGATAGAAAATGCCCTCAACCCTCAATGTCAAACCCTAATCCCTAAATCCTCAACTCTGATCCCTCGACCCTCAACCCTCAATGTCAAATCCTAATCCCTCAACCCTATCCCTAAACCCTCAACCCTCAACGTCAAATTCTAATCCCTCAACCCTCAACCCTATCCCTAAACCCTCAACCCTCAACATCAAATCCTAATCCCTCAACGTCAAATCCTAATCCCTCAACCCTAATCCATCATCCCTCAACTCTAATCCCTCATCCCTAAACCCTAAATGCTATCCCTAATCCTACACCCTCAACAGACTCGATACTATACCTTAAACTCTAATCCCTTATCCCTAAACCCTCCAACCCTATCCCTAATCCTTACAACCCTCAACCCTAATCCCTCAACCCTTAACTCTAATCCATCAACCCTCAACACTATACCTTAAACCCTAATCCCTTAAACCTCAACCCTATCCCTAAACCCTTGACCCTCAAACCTCAACCCTCAACCCTTTACGTCAAACCCTAATCCCTCAACCCTTAACTCTGATCCCTCATCTCTCAACCCTAACCCTAAACCCTCAACCCTCAACATCAAATCCTAATCCCTTAACCCTTCACTCTAATCCCTCAACCCTAAACCCTATCCCTAAACCCTCAACACTATACCTTAAACCCTAATCCCTCAAACCTAACCCTAAACCTTGTCCCTAAACCCTAATGCCTCAACCCTCAACCCTAAACCTTATCCCTAAACCCTAATCCCTCAACCCTCAACCCTAATCCATCATCCCTCAACTCTAATCCCTCATCCCTAAACCCTAAATGCTATCCCTATTCCTAAACCCTCAATAGACTCGATACTATACCTTAAACTCTAATCCCTTATCCCTAAACCCTCCAACCCTATCCCTAATTCTTATACCCTCCACACTCAACTTTAACCCTAATTCCTTGACCCTCAACCCTATCCCTAAACCCTTGACCCTCGAACCTCAACCCTCAACCCTCAACATCAAACCCTAATCCCTCAACCCTTAACTCTGATCCCTCGACCTTCAACCCTAACCCTAAACCCTAAACCCTCAATGTCAAATTCTAATCCCTCAACCCTTCACTCTAATCCCTCAACCCTAAACCCTATCCCTAAACCTTCAACACTATACCTTAAACCCTAATCCCTCAATCTTAACCCTAAACCTTGTCCCTAAACCCTAATGCCTCAACCCTCAACCCTAATCTATCATCCGTCATCCCTCAACTCTAATCCCTCATTCCTAAATCCTAAATGCTATCCCTATTCCTAGACCCTCAACAAGCTCGATACTATACCTTAAACCCTAATCCCTCTACCCTCAACACTCTTATTTAACCCTAATCCCTTGACCATTAACCCTATCCCTCAACCTCAACCCTCAACCCTCAACCCTCAACCCTCAACTCTCAACATTAAACCCTAATTCATCAACCCTAAACCCTAATCCCTCAAACCTAAACCCTATCCCTAAACCATCAACCCTCAACACTATACCTTAAACCCTAATCCCTCAACCCTCAACCCTAAACCTTATCCCTAAACCCTAATCCCTCAACCCTCAACCCTAATCCATCATCCCTCAACTCTAATCCCTTATCCCTAAACCCTAAATGCTATCCCTATTCCTAAACCCTCAACAGACTCGATACTATACCTTAAACTCTAATCCCTTATCCCTAAACCCTCCAACCCTATCCCTAATCCTTATACCCTCCACACTCAACTTTAACCCTAATTTCTCAACCCTCAACCCTATCCCTAAACCCTTGACCCTCGAACCTCAACCCTCAAGCCTCAACATCAAACCCTAATCCTTCAACCCTTAACTCTGATCCCTCGACCTTCAACCCTAACCCTAAACCCTAAAACCTCAACGTCAAATTCTAATCCCTCAACCCTTCACTCTAATCCCTCAACCCTAAACCCTATCCCTAAAGCCTCAACACTATACCTTAAACCCTAATCCCTCAACCCTAACCCTAAACCTTGTCCCTAAACCCTAATGCCTCAATCGTCAACCCTAATCTTTCATCCGTCATCCCTCAACTCTAATCCCTCATTCCTAAATCCTAAATAGTATCCCTATTCCTAGACCCTCAACAGGCTCAATACTATACCTCAAACCCTAATCCCTCTACCCTCAACACTCTTATTTAACCCTAATCCCTTGACCATTAACCCTATCCCTCAACCTCAACCCTCAACCCTTAACCCTCAACTCTCAACATTAAACCCTTATTCATCAACCCTAAACCCTAATCCCTCAAACCTAAACCCTATCCCTAAAACATCAACCCTCAACACTATACCTTAAACCCTAATCCCTCAACCCTCAACCCTAAACTTTATCCCTAAACCCTAATCCCTCAACCCTCAACCCTAATCCCTCATCCCTCAACTCTAATCCCTCATCCCTAAACCCTAAATGCTATCCCTATTCCTAAACCCTCAACAAACTCGATACTATACCTTAAACTCTAATCCCTTATCCCTAAACCCTCCAACCCTATCCCTAATCCTTACACCCTTCAACTTCAACCCTATCCCTAAACCCTTGACCCTTGAACCTCAACCCTCAACCCTCGACATCAAACCCTATTCCCTCAACCCTTAACTCTGATCCCTCATCTCTCAACCCTAACCCTAAACCCTAAACCCTAAACCCTCAACCCTCAACCCTCAACATTAAATCCTAATCCCTCAACCCTAAACCCTATCCCTAAACCCTCAACACTATACCTTAAACCCTAATCCCTCAACCCTCAACCCTAAACCTTATCCCTAAACCTTAATCCCTTAACCCTCAACCCTAATCCGTCATCCCTCAACTCTAATCCCTCATCCCTAAACCCTAAATGCTATCCCTATTCCTACACCCTCAACAGAATTGATACTATACCTTAAACCCTAATCCCTTATCCCTAAACCCTCAAACCCTATCCCTAATCCTTATACCCTCCACACTCTACTTTAACCCTAATTCCTCGACCCTCAACCCTATCCGTAAACCCTTGACCCTCGAACCTCAACCCTCAACCCTCAACGTCAAACCCTAATCCCTCAACCCTTAACTCTGATCCCTCGACCCTCAACACTATACCTTAAACCCTAATCCCTATCCCTCAACCCTTAACCCTTAAAACTTAAACCCTATCCCTACACCCTCAACACTTGACACTATATCTTAAGCCTTAAACCCTCATCCCTAAAGCCTCAACCCTCAATCCTTAATCCTTCAACCCTAAACCCTATCCCTAATCCCTCTACCCTCGACACTCTAACCCTAACCTCGACATTAAATGCTAATCTGTCAACCCTAAACCCTAATCCTAAACCCTCAACCCTCAACCCTCAACACTATACCTTAAACCCTAATCTCTCAATCCTCAACCCTAAACCCTAATCCCTAAACCCTAATCCCTCAACCCTCAACCCTAATCCATCATCCCTCAACTATAATCCCTCATCCCTAATCCCTAAATGTTATCCTATTCCTAAACCCTCAATAGACTCGATACTATACCTTAAACCCTAATCCCTTATCCCTAAACCCTCCAACCCTATCCCTAATCCTTACACCCTCCACACTCTACTTTAACCCTAATCCCTCGATCCTAAACCCTATCCCTAAACCCTTGACCCTTGAACCTCAACCCTCAACCCTCAATGTCAAACCCTAATCCCTCAACCCTTAACTTTGATCCCTCGACCCTCAACCCTATCCCTAAACCCTAAACCGTAATCTGTCATCCCTCATCCCTAAACCTTAAATGCTATCCCTATTCCTAGACCCTCAACGGGCTTGATACTATACCTTAAATGCTAATCCCTTATCCCTAAACCCTCCAACTCTATCCCTCATCCCTTAACCCTCATGATTAATAGCCTTGAATGTAAAAAAATTTGAGTGGGACATAACGTGAGCACGTTATAACATGCTTGCGTTATGTCAAACATGACAAAAGACAGACATGCGGGAAAGAAAAATGCAAGGCAAAACATAACACGAGCGCGTTATTTCTTGCTTTGGGAATCCCAAGCCTTGGGCTTGGGATTTGCTTTGGATTTCCAACCCAAAGGCTTGGAGTGCCTTATGAACAGTCACAGACGTGTTTTTCTATATTCTTCAAAATTTCACATAATTTCGTTCGTGCTAACCCTCAGATTTGCATGTGTTTCAAGGTTAAAAAAATTGAACACATGGGTAATGTTAGGTTTTCTGTTAGCTATTTGACGATGTGATTTTTTTCACATTTTAACAATGTTAAGCCTTTCATCTTTAATTTCTTTTGTTTGTGTGTCTGTTTTTAGGCAAAAACCACTGTTTGGTCTTTTTTTCATTGTAAAATAACTATTCATTCAAATTTGAAAAAAATTACATATTTAGAAACTAGACTCCATTCTACAAATATTAAAAAAATAAAAAAATGATTTTCAATTAGTTTTCAAAATTTATAGGGGTAGCACGGCCAAAATTCTATTTTTTAGGATGTGTCCACTTTAAAAATTAGTAAAAAATCAAATATTCATTAAAAATTATTAGAAAAATCGGGCATAAACTACATGCTATTAGCTAATTTCTCACTGAAGCAATTTTAAAAATACCAAAAAAAAGTTGACCTTTTGAGGGAGCCACAAAACATGCTATGTTATGTTTTTTTGACAGAAACAACACCAATTTCTATGGCTCCCTCTTTTGAACCCCTTAATCTATGCCATTTTTAAAACAAAATAGTAGTTTAGAAAGTAGACTCGGAGCACTACAAACATTGTTTTGGTTGCATCTCCAAATTTTGAGTGTAACTATGCTCAATTTCTCATCCAAGGCCAGTATTTCCTGATTTCAGAAAAAAAGTGGCCACTTAAGACCCCTTTTTGGGCCCCCATCTTCTTGCACTTACCCTATATATATATATATATATATATATATATATATATATATATATATATATATATATATATATATATATATATATATATATATACATCACACACACTTACTTTTACACTATTAATGGCATAATCCATATATATATATAGTAGTTGATAAGTTAATGAAGAAGAAAGAGGTAGTGAAAGTAAGGAGATTGGAATTAACAATTGAAAAAAAATGGTAATGATGATAAAAAAATTAAAATGTAACAATATACTATTAAAAGATAAAGAACAAATGAAATATGTGATGTGTAAAACAAGTATAAAGGTATAGTATAGGTAAAAGTGTAAAATGGATAATTATGTTAAATAGATAATTAATATTAAAAATGGTGTATAAACGAAATGGTGTGAATGGTGAATTATTAAATAATATGAAGGAAATGAAGGGAAAAGAATTGAGATAGATGTGATGATGAAAAATAAATGAAAAATGTGGGAGAGCGTATAATAAATGAGGATTATGAGATGAGTATATATATGTAATAAGAATTAGTAGAAGATGTAAGTGAAGGTGTGTAGGAGTGATATAAATTATGAAGAATGTCAATAAAAGAGATAGTGATATAATGTAAAATGAGATGTTATATGTGTGAAGTAAGAAAGTGGAGAATGTAGAAAGAAGAAAATTGATGAATAAATTAATATGGAAGGTGTGTGAAAGAGAAAGATAAAAGTGTAGAGATAAGTAATATAGTGATGGGGAAATATAATAATTTATGTTGTATAACAAATGAGAGAGTAAAGATAAAGCCAAAGAAATAAATTATAATGTAGAAATAAATTTAGAATAAGTGAAGTAAAGAAATGCATATGCAAAGAAGATAATGAAGCAAATATAACAGTATACATAAGGGTGTTATAGTATATGATTAGGAAGGAATAAGAAGATGAAATATAAGTAGAATTGAATAAAGAGAATTGTTAAAAATATGGAATATATATGTAAGAGAATAAGTGGATAGGATGATGTGGAAAATATGTAAATGAGGAAATCCTTCAATGGTATTAGAATAGATCGTTATGTATTTGATTGATCAAGTATCCTTCAAAGCCTCATTCTTTTTGAATTGTTTAAAGAAAAATATTATTATGAATGCATAGATCATAGATATATTCAAGGTGGATCATTCAAGTAGTATAGTTGTCTTGTGAGTTATAAGTAGTTCAATTGTAAAATGATATTTCCAATAATGATGTTAGAATATAAATTACTTAATGATTGGTGAAAGTTTATTAACAATGAAGGTTAGTTAGTTTTGTTAAAGTATAAACCCATTTAGGGAGTTTCAAGTAAACCTTTGTTGGGATAACTGTCTTAATTTACAAATTTTATTAAGTCCTCCTTGGTTCCAATTAAAAGTAAGTAATGATCATGCAAGAAGTTGTATCAATTATTTACTTGTATGATAGAATGAGATTTCCTAGTTTCTCTTAAGACCAAACTTTTATATACATTATATCTTTTCTAGTTTATGTTATGTACAATTATGAATTGATGACATCAACTTAGTATCATTCTAGTCCTATTCATTTTTGTATTAGTGAAATAATCAAGCATCTTTATTGTACCTTACTTGCATTATGTTTTGGGGAAATATCTTTCCTTTTTACCAATTTATTTATTATTGTTTATGCAAGATATTTCTTTTCAAATTGGTTAGGTAAACTCTTAATCAACATCCCAAAAACTCAAACAAATTGCAGTGTTCAGTTTTTACGATACCTCTGTGTCATGTTTGCAGGTAATGTCATTGCGTTGAACCAAGTACCTCGTGCCTAACATAGCTACAATAACGATGTCTAGGCATCGTCCCTCTAAATTGACGAGGAGTAATAAGGATCATGTCAAAGTTAAATCCGCAAGAAAGGGAAAATTTCCTCAGATATCTTATTAAGAAGATTAACTAAAAAGGAAGGATGAGTCTATTGAAATAGTTGTATAGTAATTACTATGCAAATTTTGGCTAGAATGCTCATTTAGAAAACCTTTCAAAACTATCAATAGAAAATAGGCTTATTAACACGTGAGTCTAAAATCAGAGATAACTTGTAAAATATTAGATAATGCAACTAGTCTAAATTAGAAAACCCTATCTACCGTGTGCTCTCACCTTGTCTTTGTGAATCTTGGTGATCAGGAGGCACTAAGGAATCAGGAACAGACTTAGTCATGAAATTATCTAATTTGGCTTGAGGAAGTAAACTAGTTTTCACGGGAAGACACCTGATAGGGATTCCTCCACACTAGGACTAACTGACAAACACCCTTTTTTTGGTGTTTGTGCTAGTGAACTAATTTTTGTCCCTATTTCACCGAGTGGGTGGCAGCTAGCGAAGAACTATCTGGGGTAGAGAATAACCCTAGAAAGGGTTGGATACCCGCTCACAATTACATCAGACATATTGCAAAATAGAACTACATATTCGTAATCCCCACGTTAGTCACATCTAAAGGAGGGGGCCTTGATCCCATGGATATAGAGTATGTAGACAGTCTGGATGGTGAAGGATGCCTCTAGTACTCAGGTCCCCTAGATGTAGGGTATTCTTATATAGTTTATGTGTAGTGATTTCTAAGTCATGTTAACAAAAGATTGTGTAGTTAGTTTTGTGTAGATGATAAGGATATAGTCTCTAGGGAGAAGGCAAGTTGTCAGAAGTGAATGTAGGACGTAACAAAGAACTTAAGGTATGTGTGATCCATTGTTCTTATAGGTTATCTTGCATAATGTACCTTCTCTCATAATGTGCTCTCCCTTCACTAGATTTAAAATTGGTGATCTTTTAGAACTTGATGATTCTAGGAAACTAAATTCAAGTTTCATCGCATTTCTATATCATGCATTAAGCACTTCTTAGAAAAATTTCACATTTCCTACATCTTTCAGATCAAAAATTTTATTCATCGGTATTTTTGAATTTAGAGTTTAGTATTATTTGGTTAAGGATGAGTCAGATCCTTACAATTAGGGCACTATAATCTGGCATTTCACTTAACCCTAAGAAGTGTGCATTTGGTGTGACCAAGGGGAAGCTCTTAGGGCACATAGTGTCTAAGGATGGGGTTAGGATTGATTGAGAAAGGGTTATAGCAATTGATAAAATTTAGGTACCTAAGATAGTCAAATGCATTCAGTCATTCTTTGGAGAGATTAACTTTGTAGAAGGTTTACTCCTAACTTTGTAGAGATTACTAAGGCTATATCTAAGATGTTGAAGAAGGGTGGGTCTATAACTTTGGGAAGTGAAGCAATCCAATCATTCCAAAATATCAAAGAAGCTATCAAGACTGCCCCTATTTTAAAATCTCCTAATTTATTTAAACCTTTCCAATTGTTTTCATTTTCTTCATTCCATACAATTGCTATATGCTTATTATAGAAAAAACAATGATGGATGTGAACAACCAATTGCCTTCTTTAGTAAAGCTTTGCAGGTAGTAGAATTGAAATATGATACCATGGAGAAGCAATCTTATGCTTTGGTCAGGGAAGTTAAAAATTTTAGACCTAATTTGGTTGGAGATCAGATTGTAGCATATGTGCCACATACAACAGTTAAAGATATATTCACTCAGCAAGAGGCGACTAGAAGGAGACGCCGATGGATAAATAAAATTCAGGAGTTTAATATTGAGATTCAGATTACCAAGTTAGTAAGGGGGACAAGGTTTGGGAAAATTAATGGCACAATCAAATTTGGAGGCATGCCAAATCAATATGGCTTAGGATGGGACTGTAAACATGTCAGAGTCAAAATGGTATAGGGATATTGTGTACTGTTTACAAAATTTGAATTTTCCAGCTCATTTGAATGATAGCCAAAAGAGAACCTTGAAGTTGCATGCTATTAAATATGTTCTTGTCCAAGGAGAATTGTATTAGAAGAATCTTGATGGTGTTCTACTCAAATTTGTAGATGAATGTCAAGTTGGGAATATTCTAAATGAAATGCATAAGGGAGACTGTGCGGGACACTATACTGCAAGACAACAGCTCAAAAAATCTTTAGAGCAGGATATTGGTGGCCAACAGTCTTCTCTAATGCACATAATATGGTAAGAAAGTGTGACCCCTATCAGAGATTTTTAGAAAAGCTCAGATATGAAGGTGCATTACCCCTTAAAACTATAACAGTGGAGGCTCCATTTTAGCAATGGGGAATTGACTTTATAGGGGAAATTATAGAGAAATCAAGTGGAGGACATAGTTGGATCTTAGTTGCTACTAATTATTTTACTAAATGGATTGAATCCATCCCAACTAAGAAGGCTATGAGAAAAGTAGTACTTGATTTCATTTTAGAGCACATTATTATTAGATTTGGAGTGCCATCAAAATTGGTGACAGACAATACCATGTGCTTCAAGTCTGGCGAGTTCATTGATTTCTGCAACAAGTATGGAATTAATCTATCCCATGCATCACTGTATCATCCACAAGGGAATGGTCAAGTAGAATCAAGTAATAAGAGTCTCATGAAAATCATCAAAAGGATAATTGACAAAAATAAAAGGGCATGGGATTCAAAGTTAAAATTAGCATTATGGGCTAATAGGGTGATAGTAAAAAAGGCAATTGGGAGGTCACCTTTTGAACTAGTGTATGGCACAGAGGCCAAGTTGTCAGTGAATAATCTCCTACCAGTGTACAAATTTATATAGGAAAATAATGAAGAAATAGAAGACCCAATGAGTGAAAGAATAAATCAATTGGTTGCACTGGACAAGACTAGGAGAGAAGCATAGGAGACTAATCTGAAAAAGCAACAAAAAGTAAAATATTTGTTTGACAAAAAGGCTACAGAGAGAAAGTTTCAAGTGAATGACTTAGTCCTTGTATGGAATACAAGAGGTCAAGACAAGGGCAAACATGGAAAGCTTAAGCCCTTATGGATGGTCCCATATCTAATAAGTAACACTCATGGAGAGGATTCCTATTTTCTATGGGCCCTTAATGGTGAATTGCAGGAATTACTAGTGCACGGTCAATTCCTTAAGCCTTATTTTTCATGAATTAAGTATCTTTGTGCACAATGTAAAGTAGGATGTCTATATTTTATAAGTATTGTATATTCTTGTATAGTTGGTTTTTATGTGTTTAGGTCTAGTCTGCTCCTAGAGGTCCAATGGTTCTCGCTATGACCTGGTAGCTCGCACGTCCCTAAATGGAGCCAATGGTGGTACTCATTAGGGTTTGTTGTTATATGGAGCCTAATTAGACTCGGAGGTTAAATTTACCCCACTTTTATCAGCGTGGTTCCCCCCCAAATTATTTAACGGGGTCAATGGGTAGCACTCCTTGTAGGGGTTTGGGGGTACTGCCCCTAAGATGGGGTCAAGGGATAGCACCCCTTGCAGGGTCTAGGGACAGTGCCCCTGGCGTGCTCCCTATCATGATACAGGGTCGGGTCAAGGGGCAGTGCCCCCATAAGGGCTTGGGGGTGTTGCCCTTAAAACCTCTAATGATTTTTATTATTTTATTAAGGCATTGAGAGTCATTTTTCTATTGGCTGACATTAAAAAAACCATATTTTTGTAACTGACATAAGGCTTGATAAAAGCGGCTAAGGGTTAGGGTTTATGTTGATGTATTGTAGCATTTTGTAGCAGTATTGAGTTGCAAGGATTGCTGGTTGTAATCGGTTTGATTTACTGGATAATAATACTAGACTCTCTGTTGGTGGATGTAGCTTGAGTTTGGGTGAACCACGTTAAGACTTGTCTCTCATTATTATTATTTCTGTGTATTTTCATTCCTCTGTTTAATCTTTATTTGCATTTAATTGATATCTTCTACATTAAATCCCTAACAGGGTTTAGAGTTTTAGGTTCATAAAGTTAGAAGTCTTTTCCCTTTAAAATCCATTAAAAGTAAGTCCCTAGGCTCATGTGCTTTATTTCTAATTCCTTGTTGATAGCTTGTGGTAGGTTTTTGTTCCCTTATGTTATGAATTTAAGCCTTTATACCCATTAGGTAACCAACCCCATGTCCTAGGTCTTACCTCCTATGGCCCATAAAAAAAATTAAACCTAGGTCCTAAGTCTTCCTGTAGGTTGTTAGGCTTAATAAAATGAATATCGTAGTGTCATAGTGCATCATCAATGATGTCACCACCCAGCTATATGACGTGACATGGTGAGACTTCTCAAAGTATCTATGTTTTCCTCCCATTACATTAGGTATCTTGCACTAGCCAACCGTATATTGCCAAACATTAGTATAAAAGTGGTTCAATGGAATGTTTTAATCTAATGGTTGCACATCATTGCAAGGGTACCTTGCCAGGGAGGAATCTTCACCGCGAGGTCACGAGATGGCAACACATGGCCTTATCTTATTGAATAAATGAAAAAAAATGAAGGGTGGATTTGTGCAAGCTTTATCGCACCAGCGTAGGGTAGGTAAAGTGGTGGCCCACTATCAGCTATGACACCGTGAGGTGATGCCACATTTCTAGATCGGACAAAAGGTGATGTAGTCAGTGAAGGAAGTACATCTGATGTGGCTCATTTTGATTGGTTGATGACTTTTCAACTATGATGACTGAGATTTTTAAATCTCGCAGGTAAATGATGACCATGGATCTTGTAGGAATGAACTCAAATCAATGGTGAAGGTTTAAAATTTTGTGATGAATGTTAAAGGTGCCCTGTGACATGAATGAAAGATTAAATTTGAGGCTACCTCCATGAATGCATCAGAGGCTATGCTATGAAGCTTAAAAGGAAGTGAAAGTTTTGATGGATGCATAATACACAAGGCACAACAATAAGATTGTGAAGCTGATTACATTCCAGTGGCCATCAGAAAGGTCATATACTGAGTGGGTGGAGAGATACAAATAGATGTACCTGAAGCAGACAAGCAACTACTCTTCCTCTACATTTATTTGGCCGAACTCCTCAAGGCATTCAGGTCCCATGTGATATGTTGTTTTCTATTTTCTTTGGGCTCAATGTAATAAATGCCTATGCACCCTTGAGCAACACTCTGTAATGAATTTCTCACCTAACCAACCAATGTATTTAATGCCGAGCACCAAGCTCTGTGTCTATAAAGAACTGGTTGTTTTTCTTTGTAAGGTTGTTGAATGATTATAGAATTTTGAGGAGTAAATAAAATACAATTTTCTTAGTTACTTCATCTCTTGTTCTATAAGTCTATGAGTTGTGTGTTGAATGTATTTCTACATAAATTTTATTCAGTTTCATGTTGATGTAAATGAAAAATGTTGTATGCATGTGTGTTGTTAATTGTCTCCATGGTTGTATGTGGTTTTCTTCTTAATCTAATAACTAAGGGCTGTCTCAGATTCTAGAATATAGGTTTATGCTATTGCATACTTAATCTCCTACTTCTATTTAAGAAATAGATTAAATGTTTAAGGTTAAGTGTGGGGAAGAAGACACTGCATTAGGTCTATATGTAAGAAGAGTTAGCAGGATACTTTATCTTGGGTGGTGTTTGTAAGACAAATGCTAATTAAACCCCTTGAAACTTGAGTCTTGGTTTAGTTTATGAGAATCATTCTCACATATACGTCTATTTGACTCCATGCCCTGGGATAAGCACCAGTTAGAGTTTTTATTGAGTTTGTGAGTCAAAACCCTAATCTTCCAGCTAAGTACAAAACAAACCATAATGTTATCTACAAACCTTTAGGATTTTGGGAGTAGTTTTAGGGTTTGAAAATCCTTTAGTGTACAACTAAAGTAGGATCCAAAGCTAGCCCCTTTGTATTAATCTTACAGTTTTGGCCTATATAAGAAAGGATTCATTTTCTTTGTGTCGATACCTAGTCATAGTCAAAGATTCATCCAATAGGTATTAAGTAGGGAATACCCCTTAGGTTTTGCAGAGCCTGAGGAAGCAGAGGACAGTTAGAGTCAGTCTCTTGTACTATTGGCCACTAACTTGAGAATCCTTTTGATAAGAGATGGCTACCTTGTAGGGAAACTTAGGAATAATCAATTGGAAAATCACCAATAGAGTCGACATGAGAAACCTAGACATCAAAATTGTCTCAATTCTTTGTATCATCTTGAAAATGCAATGAAAATAAAAGAGATGATAAATAGAGGAATTTTTATATGGTGAGAAGAATGTAATGATCTAATTAATTTCTTTAGAGGGAGAATACACAAGTGCATACAAAGAGAAAGGAAAGTAATCAATACAAACAAGAAGATATGACACAGACTAGAGCTTGCTCTATGGCTATAGGTCATGAGGAGATAAAATGCATGATTCAAGGACTAGCTTACTTTGTCACTAGGAATCATGACAAGGAAATGAAGAGAAAGTGGCATTTTCCAACATTATGTTGCTAGAAATGATGTCAGGCATGGTTCAAGATCTAGCACATTATGTGCTAGGAACCATACAATACTATAATGAATCACAAGAATTAGAAATATAAGTTACTAGGTGATCCACAAAAAGTATGAAAAATAGCCTAAAAATAGAGCACACAGTCGAGAAACATGTCACTACGAGATCACATGTAAAAAAATACTAGGGATTACATGGACTAGTACATTGTGTTGACTAGGTAATCCTGATAAGGGTGGTCAATCTAAGAAAGTGTATCGACTTAGGACCACAATCTACTAACACCTTAGGGAGCATGCTAATAATATGAGAATGGTATATGAATTACTTAGGGAGTATGATAAAAATGTAAAAATGGTAGATGAATTCCTTAAGGAGCATGCCAAAAATGTGAAAATGGTAAATGTATGCCCCCACTTAAAATAATTGCATAGAAGAATTTTATGCAATTGGTTTTAAGGTACATGAAAGGGGATAGAGGAAGAAGAGTGTTACTAGGAAGGACATATGTAAGGAATCTACTTCTAGATCAAGTTGTCACTACCCCCCAGAATAGGGTGAGCATAACAAAGATGAAGGAGGTTGTGTTGTTACTGTTATCACCCATATTTACACCCTTTGCTACAGCTATAAAACTTCAGCAATCTGGAATAACATGGGAATGATCTCAAAGTGTGGGACCTTGCAAATTCAGATCAGACCTCTAAAGAAGGTCGGCTTCCTCTTTCTAAGCCTACTACTTAGAGATATGCATCTAAACCTAGTGGTAATGCTCGTTGGGGAAAGGGTTAGAAGGAATGTTGAAATGAAATAAAAACAAAGTGATACACCAGATTTAAATGTGTTTAGCTGCAACTAAATTGACACAGTAATAATCTCACAGCTAGAAAGACTTACACAAACTCATATTAATTCTAGAGAGGTCCAGATAGAATAATGGAGGAATGAAAGGGACCTTTGTCCACAATACACAACCTACAGTAATCCAAAGACCAGACACGGTGCTAAAAATAATAGAAAAAAGGCAAAAAATACCAGTTTCTATTGATTATAGAGGCCAAGTAGCCATTACAAAAATAGCCCAAAAGAACAACTAACCCCTGGCACATCTGTTTTACATGTATATATAGCATTTCACATTTTGACCTCAGTCGGTTACAAAACAAATCGTCCCATGGACACAGTCAGGAAAATATCTCCGCTAAAGGGACGTCCACCTGTAGAAGTTATGGCATGAAAATATCTAGAACATGGCAGATGGAAGATATTTCTAGTCTTCAATGCAAGCTGCTGCATCATCAATCTGCACTCATAAATGTCACAAATATTTGTATTTGCATCTACAAAAATAGCCACTGAAACGTCCAATTGCGAAAATATGCAAATCTAGATCCAAAATTTGAAAATCAGAATATTCCCCCAAGAAGCCCACCAGATGAAAGAGGAGGCAAAAATAAGCAATCTTTCCTTTTGCAGCATGTCAAAATTTGCCAGAATGGAGGAGATATGGACAGTCAAAGTTTTGGTCAACTACTTGTATATATTGTTTTGCATCTGTGTATATATCTCTTTGCATCTATGTATATATCACTTTGCATCTGTGCCATTAGGTTCACCTTATGCATTCATGCAATCTCCCTCCCTTTCGCCTTTTGCATATTCAAATGTACTTTGTATATGCCAACATACAAATGTGGGCTTTACCTTTTGAAATGGCCTTTTGAATCATCCCCTAACACGTGGCACCACCTAGTTCATCATTGAAATGAGCTTGGGACCATCGCTGAATAACTGTATCTTCTTCCTTGTATCTTTCTTTGCATATCACATTGTATATACGAACATACAATCGCAAATATACAAACTGCGGACTTAATGCTGAATATGCCAAATTTGATTTCTGGGTCGGGTCCGGCTTGCATATTCCCTTTGTATATTTGCCTTGTATATCACATATACAAGCCAAACATACATACAATTAAGTCTCATATACAACTGTTGCTTTTGAGCTTAGATTATGACCTTTGTATGTATGACTTGTATATTACTAACATACAAAGCAGACATACAAACAAGGGTGCATACAAGGTATCTGCCTTTATAGACCAGATTGCATATTTTATCGGGTCCAAGCCTTGTATCTCTGAAATGAATATCGCATATACAAGGACTTCTACATACAACTCATGGACCCCAAAATGACTATCGGCTGTATTTGATTCCCAATCGGGTCCGCCTTGTATGTTTTCTTTGCACCTTCACCTTGTATATGCTAACATACAATCACAAATATATAATTGGCAGACCCCACCCTTTGTATCTTTTCTTGTGACTTTAGCTTGTATGTGCCCAATATACATTTGCCTTTGTATGTCGCCGATATGCAAATGCCTTTGTATGTGACCCTTGTATGTTGGCCTTGCATCTCGCCGATGTACATTTCCACTATATGCTGCTCCTTTGTATGTCGCACTTGCATCTTTTCTTTGCATCTTCACATTGTATATGTGAACATACAATGCAAAATATACATTCTCTTTTGTACATTGTACGGACCCCACATTCCTTTGTATATTCGGCCTTGTATGTCGATTTTGCATGTGTGCCGATATACATTCTCTTTTGTATGTAGCTCCTTATACATTGGCCTTTGTATGTTGCCTTATGTACATTCCACCCTTTGCACATTGACCCTTGCATGTGCTCCAATGTACATTGCGAAAATGTACATTCACCCTTGTATGTATGACTTGCATCTTTTGATTGTATATCGACGATATACATTTGCCTTATGCATCTTTTGGTTGTATGTTTCCTTTGTATGTAGGCTTTGTATCTTTGCCTTGCATCTCGCCGATATACATTTGACTTTATATCTTTGCCGATGCATACTCAGATATACAATATGCCTTGTATCTTGGCGATGCACATTTCCTTTGTATATGAAAACATACAATGGTGAATGTACATGCGAACAGACAATGGCGAATGTACATACAAATGCTAAGTATAAAAACTAAGAAATCCCTACGATAGAAAATACTTGAAGATAAAAGATTTCTGGGTTTTTCTGGGTTTTCTGTAAAGATTTTTAAGGTGAGATTTCTAGGATTTTTTGCAAGGCACAGCATGAATAATTTGAAGGATTCAAGCCTTTTGGGGTGATTTCCTAAAGGATTTTCAAGGAAAATACAAGGTGGACTATTTAACTCTAGACAAAGGAAAATAGGTCAACAATTTGGCAACCTCTATGGGATGGTTTCTTGCTAAACAATTAGATCAGTGGCCTTATGCATCCATTGGGCATGGGGTCAAGTCTAAAACATGTTGGGAAACTAGAAACTGCCTCCAAAACACAAAAAGGGGAAAGAGCCTGCATTCTCCTAATGACAATGCAGCCTGTACAGAAGCACTGAGGAAAAGGGAAAACTAAAGCAGAAATGAAACCTACTCTAATCCTAAACTAACCATTCACACATGACCTTAAACAAAGCCATTAACTAGTTCTTGGAAGTAACTACCCTTTCTTAACAATTTATAATGTTTCTCATGCATGTGGGCAGTTAAAAAGAAGTGAAGGGGGAATGGGCATTTGACAAATTGATAAAACACCCCCCATAAAATGGAGATAAACTCACCTATCCACCTGGACTGATTGCTGATGTTGCTAACTTGTGGTGAATAAATGGGCCGATCCCACTCATTCTGATGCTCAACTTCATGCTTAGAGGTAAGCATGACAAGTGGTGACTCCTCTTTATGTATCTCCAGCTGGGCTAAATGCCTGATTGGGCATCCCCTTGTAGGTTTTGGATTGGTTGCCTCTTGTTCTTCATTTGGTATGATGGTGACCTCTACCTTGCTCTCGTGTTGCTCTTGTGTGTGAAAAGGTTGACTTGAGACCTCATGGCTTTCTCCTTCTTCCTTCAAAGAAACCAAGAAGGTTGATATAATATTATCATGGCTGCATTCTTCCTCTTCTTGCTGGTCTAAAAACTCTAGCTCTTGTATCTTTGTCTTTTGTATGGCTGTCTCCACCTCATGAACCAGATGCTCATGATTTTCTGACTTAGGTTCAGAAAATGAGCCATGCACATGCTCAAAAGAGAAAACTTCTCCACTAAGAAGCTGATATCCCTGCTGGATAATAAAGAACAAATCTTCAATTTGCTCTTGTCCATGCTCAGTCTTCTCATTATTTTCAGTAAAGCATGGAAGCTCTCCAAGTATATTAGCATAATCAGCCTTTAGATAATCTAGCATAGAGAAACATGCTTGGCCTTCTTTATGGTTTAGAAACTCACTGTCACGCTCAGCCTCAACCTGCAGTAATTTGTCATTACTTTCATTATTCTGTTAGTGTTGAATATCCACAACTAGCTGCTCATACTCTTCATCTTCAACATAATCAAGTAGCTCATGAAGTAGGGCAGCATCATCTACTTCTAAAGTGACCTTAGCAACTTGTTTCCCTGTGCCTCCATCCTTTGACTATAGCTCTTCTAGATTTTGGTTAAGTTGTCTCTACAGCTGAAGGCTTTCTCCATGCACTCTTTGCATTTCAACCTTATTTGCTTGATTGGATGCATGAGAAAAGGCTTTAAAAGAACTAAAGTCTAGAGGACTCAATCCCTTATTTGGGTTAACAGTACTCACAAGTGCAATAGGTTCAAACAATTCTATCTCTATGAGTGTAGGAACAAACTAATCCTCATTAGTTTTATCCTCTTCCACCTCCTCTTTTGGCTCATCTTTCCAACTATCTTGGTATACAACAGGTCCACCCTTGAGGATTGAAATAGCATCAGGGAAAGAGGCCTGAATATCCTCCTAAATTTCTGGAAGGGGAGAGGGTTCTGAACACCTTTGTTCCTGGGGAGTGATAATCTAAGTTTGCACAGGAATAGGGACTTGTGGAGGGACAAAGGCGTTGAAGCCCAAAAATTTGTGGAGTCTAGGTTGCTCTTTTGTAGGCTGAACATGTGTAGAAGAAAGTGACTGGTTGAAATTTGGAATTGTAAACACATGCTCTTTTAACTTACCAATCTCATCATAACTATCCATGCTAGGCCCATTTGATAAGGGGATTTGAAAGGGTTGTAAACAGGAGATAGGGGGTTGAATTTGTGCTGGAACAGGCTCTTGTGAAGGCTAAAGGCCTCTAAAACTTGGGTTTTGAAAACTAGGAAGCAGTTTTGGAGGCGCAGATGGATTATCCTGCTTGAAACCTAAGATTTTAAAATTTGGGGCTTCTTCAGCAGCAAGCTGAGCAAGTGTCATCCTTATAGTAAGGTTTTCCTTAAAAACCTCCTCTTGTGCTTCTCACTGCTAGTCACATGTTAACATTTCTATAAATTCATCAGCCTCCCTATTCAGATCTAGAGATAGCTTCTTGAGACCATACATGCTTATGATGCTGAGATCATAAAACCGCTAAGGTCGACTATACCCTACTGCTCTTTTGGCCTTATCTAAATTTCTGTCAAGCTTTAGAAAACCGCTCATGAGCTCATTGAAAGCATCAATATTCTCAGGGGCAACATTAGGGGTAGGAGGAAGGTAAGCATCATGAGGATGCTAATATTCTATAGTGGTAGGGCTGTATGGCATAAAATTAGAGGCATTTGGGGCTTGGTATCGCTGATATGGGGGCCAATAGCCTATATTTGGATTAGGAGTAGGGGAATAGCCATGATTCCCATAAAATTCTAACATTTTATAGCATCTAAATGTTGGATAATCATAAAAATATCAGAATACGAGCAAAAAAAGGTCTACAAACAAAGAAAAACTAGATACATACTAGAGGAGTCGCCAGGTGATTTAAATGCTTCTAGAAGATGAATAGACCAGGAAAATCACCAAAATCCTGACCTTTGATAAAATTTTAGGTACTTGGGCTGCTGAAACCAGCTGATTCATTCAGTGGAGTCACCAGGTGTTGTTTGTATTGCCTCCAAAGGCTAGTAATACTAGGAGAAACACCAAATCTCTTAATATCTTGATGAAAAGTTCATCGAACTTGTCCCACCGGGCGTGCCAAAGTTGTTATCACCTAGATTTGCACCCTTTGCTGCAACTGTAAAACTTCAGCAATCTAGAATAACATGGGAATGATCTTGAAGTGTGGGACCTTGCGAATTGAGATCAGACCTCTGAAGAAGGCCAGCTTCTTCTTTCTAAGCCTACTACTTAGAGATATGCATCTAAACCTAGTGCTAATGCTTGCTGGGGAAAGGGTTAGAAGGAATGCTAAAATGAAATAAAAAGAAAGTGATACACCAGATCTAAATGTGTTTGGCTGCAACTGAATCGACAGAGTAATAATCTCACAGTTAGAAAGACTTACACAGACTCATATTAATTCTAGAGAGGTCCAGATAGAATAATGGAGGAATGAGAGGGACCTTTGTCCACAATACATAGCCTACAGTAATCTAAAGAGTAGACACAGTGCTAAAAATAATAGAAAAGAGGCAAAAAATACCAGTTTCTATTGATTATAGAGGCCAAGTAGCCATTACAAAAATAGCCTAGAAGAACAACCAACCCCTGGCACATCTGTTTTACATGTATATATATCATTTCACATTTTGACCTCAATCGATTACAAAACAAATCGTCCCATGGACGCAGTTAGGAAAATATCTCCACTGAAGGGATGTCCACCTACAGAAGTTATGGCATGAAAATAACTGGAACAGGGCAGATGGAAGATATTTTTTGTCTTCAATGCAAGCTGCTGCATCATCAATCTGCACTCATAAATGTCACAAATATTTGTATTTGCATCTGCAAAAATAGCTGTTGAAACGTCCAGTCGCCAAAATATGCAAATCTAGATCCAAAATTTGAAAGTGAGAATATTCCCCCAAATAGCCCACCAGATGAAAGAGGAGGCAAAAATAAGCAATCTTGCCTTTTGCAACATGTCAAAATTCACCAGAATGGAGGAGATATGGAGAGCCAAAGTTTTGGTCAACTGCCTATATATATCACTTTGCATCTATGTATATATCACTTTGCATCTATGTATATATCACTTTGCATCTATGCCTTTAGGTTCACCTTATGCATTCATGCAATCTCCCTCCCTTTCTCCTTTTGCATATTCAAATGTGCTTTGTATATGCCAACATGCAAATGCAGACTTTACCTTTTGAAACGGCCTTTTGAATCATCCCCTAACATGTGGCACCACCTAGTTCATCACTAAAATGAGCCTGGGACCATCGCTGAATAACTGCATCTTCTTCCTTGTATTTTTCTTTACATATCACATTGTATATATGAACATACAATCGCAAATATACAAACTGCGAACTTAACACTGAATGTGCCAAATTTGATTTCTGGTCAGGTCCGGCTTGCATATTTCCTTTATATATGACTTGTATATTACTAACATACAAAGCATACATACAAACAAGGGTGCATACAAGGTATCTGCCTTTATAGACCAGATTGCATATTTTATTGGGTCCAAGCCTTATATCTCTAGAATGCATATCGCATATACAAGGACTTCTACATACAACTCGTGGACCCAAAAAATGACTATCAGCTATATTTGATTCCCAGTCGGCTCCGCCTTGTATGTTTTCTTTGCACCTTCACCTTGTATATCGCTAACATACAATTGCAAATATACAATTGGTGGATCCCACCCTTTGTATCTTTTCTTGTGACTTTTCCTTGTATGTGCCCGATATACATTTGCTTTTGTATGTCGCCGATATGCAAACACCTTTGTATGTGACCCTTGTATGTTGGCCTTGCATCTCACCGATGTACATTTCCACTGTATGCTACTCCGCATTGTATATGCGAACATACAATGCAAAATATACATTCTCTTTGTACATTGTGCGGACCCCACATTCCTTTGTATATTCGGCCTTGTATGTCGATTTTGCATGTGTGCCAATATACATTCTCTTTTGTATGTAGCTCCTTATACATTGGCCTTTGTATGTTGCCTTATGTACATTCCACCCTTTGCACATTGACCCTTGCATGTCCTCCGATGTACATTGCAAAAATGTACATTCACCCTTGTATGTATTACTTGCATCTTTTGGTTGTATATCGGTGATATACATTTTCCTTATGCATCTTTTGGTTGTATGTTTCCTTTGTATGTAGGATTTGTATCTTTGCCTTGCATCTCGCCGATATACATTTGACTTTGTATCTTTGTCGATGCATACTCAGATATATAATCTACCTTGTATCTTGGCGATGCACATTTCCTTTGTATATGCGAACATACAATGGTGAATGTACATGCGAACATACAATGGCGAATGTACATACAAATGCTAAGTATAAAAACTGAGAAATCCCTATGATAGAAAATAATTGAAGCTAAAAGATTTCTGAGTTTTCTACAAAGATTCTCAAGGTGGGATTTCTAGGATTTTTTGCAAGGCACAACATGAATAATTTGAAGGATTCAATCCTTTTGGGGTGATTTCCTAAAGGATTTTCAAGGAAAATACAAGGTGAACTATTTAACTTTGGACAAAGGAAAATAGGTCAACAATTACCCAAGAAAATAGGTGGTTGCAACTAAAATTATATATCCATGAATGACAACAAGCAAAGAATGAAAGGTACATGTGCAACATATTATGTACCAACATAATAGAATGATAGTAGAATCAATCAATGATGAAGGTGAAGTGATTAGATGACTCAAGAAAATTGTGAATATAGATGTTATAGAAGGAAGACTAGTAATGGATTGAAATGACTTCTCATAACAGGAAGGGAGAAGTGTGTCATCACATTTGAGGTGAGGGTGCTCTAGAAAGGTTTTATCAACATCAAGAGCATGAAGGACTAAGTCATAAAGAACAAAATTTATTAAAAAGCATAGCCTATTGGATATGTGGTAGTAAGTTCTCATGGAAGAGAGGTAGAAGAAAGCTATCAAGGTAACAACAACCACATCAAATAAGTAAGGAAAAGAAACAAGTGAATCCTTGTACACTCTCATCAACAACTTGTTTACATTGTGTCAAGTGTGTAAGAGAGATCCTATATGCCATGTTATATTGAAAGTGAGATATAAATGCATGGGAAACATCAAAAAAGGAATGTAAGGAAATAGTAGGTAAGGTGAAGAACCACTCTAAGGGCAATATCTCTCAATGTGCTAGGAAATAATTTTGCCTAGATATAGTCATCACATGTATGAGTCAAGCATATGGTGGAGAAGTGTTTTGCATGGAAAATGGATCACCATAGTCATTGTATTTGTCAAAAGAAAGATTTCTCATACCAACTAGAGAGGGGTATGCAAGAATCTTGAAAGATAAAGGATAACATAGAAATTTACAGATGTAGAAGGAACAATAGAAGTTAACCCACAAGAAGTCAATGGTGATGCCTTTAGAAAATAAAATGTAGTAGAAGTGGTAGTAGGCAAATAAGGTGGAGAAATATAATGGCAAGGATCAAGGTCTAGAAGAGATGACTTTGATGTATAAGAGAAAATAATAGATAAAGGATAATGTGAATGATGCTCAATATCTATCAAAATATTAGATAAAGGATCATGCAAATGATGCTCAATATCTATGGAAGGAAGACTTTTGACCAATGTGGCTTTAAGAAAGTGATGAATGATACTAGCATGCTTAATATTATCCACTAGAGGGAGTTCATCTTCTAAAGAAAGAGGATGGATTGAACAAGGAAAGATTCTATCTCACCAAGAGGAGGGATCAATAAATGCATGAGCTTCATCATCACTTGAAGAAGAGGCATCAAAGGTACTAACAGAAAGGTTATCAATAGAACTTTGTGAACCATGTGGTGAAGTATCATCAACCATAAGGATAGGATCCTTATAGGTGATAAGAGAAGAGAAAGAAGTCTCCACATTCTTTTGTGATCTCCAAGGAGTTTGAACATGCATCCAAAATAGGGAGAGAAGTGGGAATAAACATTATACCATCTCGAACTACATCAGTCAATGCTTCATCAATGTGGGGGAGACCATTGGCATGAAGAGAAGACAAGGTAATGTTAAAAAGTAATATATGATCTTATTATCTCCTAAATTATGTATAAATAGTAGGACTCTTAGGAGCGAGATCAAGAGCATAGAGTGAAATAGGAAGAGCTAAGTCGCTAGCATATGCATGAAACACAGTGTTGTGATTGATAATTTGGAAACAATAGTAAAAACCTAATAAGCTACCACAATACTCTAGATTTATACTTAAACCAAAATCACCAATTAAACTAAGAAAAATACAAAATTTGACATAAGCATGATTTTATACCTTCAAACTCCAATTTCTCCTTCATGTCCCATTGTGTCCTTTCTTCTTAAGATCTTGATTTTGCTGATTGTGATGGTGCTCTTAGAATTGTACTTCTTTGTTCAAGATGACTCTAAGATGAATGAACTTGTGGTGGATTTTATGCAATGTAAATGACCCTACAATGCAAGACTATGATAATGATCTTGATGAAGCTAATGCAATGCTAATGATAATGATGAGATGAGGATAATGACACTATGAAGCTAAATACTATGAAGTTAAATGGTAATGCAACAATAGAGATTGATTAAGTATTATCATATGCAAATGGGGGCCAAAGGCACTCTTGGATACTTGATATGATTTCTGCAACATGTAAGTATGATTGCTCTTGTCATACAAAATGAGGGTGAGGAACTTGCTTTTATAGGCAAAGAATGGCTTAAATCGAAGTGGCAAGAGATCCATGGTTGAGGATTTCGTCTTGTGACATGTAGGGTCAAGATTGAATTGGTTGGATGAGGGGAGATATAGAAGAAAGATGTTCCTACTATGTTGACAAGGTGGAGAGATATGTGGGATAAGGAACCACATGGAGAGATTATTACAAAGACAATGAGAAAAAGGTGGAAGAACATGAGAGAAATATGTAAGGAGTCTATGTTTATTGGGATGTTGGAGGGAATATAGGATTTATGAGAGAAGTATCTCATAGTCAACTTTGACCATGGTGATGTGGAAAAACCAACTTCTACAAAGTAGGGATGGTTGAGAGGAAATAGGACATGTGTTGAGGATAAATACTTAATTAAATATTATTAATATTTAATTTATGGTACAACATGAAGGTGAGGTGCCAAATGATGTGTAGGGTGATATGGAGGAATGATGCAGATTTTAGAAATATGACTTTGTCTTAGAAGAATAATTAAATAATTAGGATTATTTAATTAGGGATTACTTTAGAAGAATTAAGATATTTAATGGAATAAATTAATTATTGGAAGAATAGGATGAATGTGAATCAAATAAATAAATTAGTATATTTATTTATTGATAGAGGAATAAGAATAAAATAAATATTAAAATATTTATTTAATTTATCTCGATCCATTTTAGGTGTATACATTTTGCCCCTCTTTGAGACAATGTGTTTTATCGTGTTGTTTCAAAGAATAAAAAATTTATGAGTGTGATACATGCCCCAGTTTTCCCCTAGTACAAGTTTAGTATTGCTAGTATGCCCCCTCAAGAGAATAGGCAAGTTGGAAGAACACGAGTATGCTTTCGAAATGAATATTAGCTGGAGAGAGATGGATTTGATACAAATTCAAGATAAAATGATAACACACACACACACACAAGCAAGCAAGAACTTACAAATGATACCAAAACAAAAAAGATATTGCCTCTATCAAGCTGTAAGCCAATGATTAATTGATAGTGATTGATGATGATAGTGTTGTTATTGTGGGGAACGATATATCCCTAGATCAACACAAAAATGTGAGAAAGACATATCCCATTGATGACGATGATTGATTGACTAATTGATTTAGTTTACGACAAGATTAGGATCAAGACCAAGGATGTGATTGGATAATTTGACAAGATTGATTAACTTGATTGATTTGGATTAAGGATGACTTGCATTTGGATCATTTCTTGATTTGATTGAATTGAATTGATGATTAGATTGATTTGATGGATTGATTTGATGATTGGATTGATGATTGTGTAGGGTGTTGATCTAGCCATTTCTCCCAAAAGGCACACCTATCAAGAAACTACTACCATCCTAGATAAGGACCAGCGGGAGGTAGTTAATCCATGTCACGAATCCCAAAGGGGGATGCTGAATTTTTTGCCAGCAATCCCCTCCTCAACGTTACCTGAGGGGATTCGAACCCATGACCCAGCTCTAATACCACTTGTAGGGTGTTGAGCTGGCCATTTCTCCCAAAATGTGCACCTATCAGGAAATTGCTAGCATCCCAAATAAGGACCAACAGGAGGTGGTTAAGCCATGTCATGAATCCCAAAGGGGGACACTAACTTTTTTGCCAATAGATTGGTGATGCTCCAGTCACTCTAGAGCGAGGGTGACAAGGAAAGATAATGGTAAGTTAATGAATAAGATGAATAATGATGATGATGCCCCTCGAGAGGATAGTTGGTGTGCTCTCCAAATGAAAGGAGAGAAAAGGGTGAGTAGATACAGAGATGTAGATAAAGAAAGGACTTAGATCTTAAGCCACTTGGAAAATGATAAGTATGAAATGCTTATAAATAAAATGAAATGTAAACTTAAAATGTACAAATGAGACCTAGTCATCTTGTATACAAATATTTGAAGTGCATTTTTCATCATTGATCTTTTTAAAAATGTTGTAAGGGAATACAAGCATCTAGGTATAATTAAACTGAGATGCCTGAGTATCACGTACATGTGTATATGCCTAAAAATGACACGACTCTGCCCAAATAAATATTCTGAATATTTATTTAAGTCAAATTCCTCTATTAATAAATAAATAAACCAATTTATTTATTTGATTCATATTCTTCCAACAATTAAATAAAATCAATTTATTTAATTAAATTCCTAAATTCTTCTAATTCCTCCAACAAATTAAATAATATCAATTATTTAATTAGTTCTCCCAAATTCATTCTAAATTAAATAATACCAATTATTTAATTGTTTCTTCCAATAATATCTTCTCTAAATTTAAATAAATTAATTATTTATTTAAGTTGTCCATTTCTTCTAAATTGAGTTATCTCTAAATATAATTCAATCCTTGTGCACATGCAATTGAATATTCTAAATATTTAATTGAGCTAAAATATCTTCTCATCCTCATGCAATTTCCATCCTCTAGTTCTATTCTCTTAACTAATTAATCTATTCTTTTAATTGATTAATCTCTTCAGTTAACTCATTCTTCTATTTTATTAATTCCTCTCATGGAAAATAGAGTAAGACACTTGTCTTCTTTCTATTCGCACACATTCCTCAACTGTTCTTAACCATTGATCTTCTCATTCTTTCTATACCATTGATCTTCTCTTTCTCAAGTCTATAAATTGAACCCTATTCTTCCATTTCAATCATCTAGGCTTTTAGTAAACTTACTCTGCAAGAATTACAGCGTGCCTTTGGCACCAATTCCTTCATTGCTTGTGATCAAACTTGTTACTACACACAACTATCATTGTTGTGAAGTTCATCTTCATGGCGAAACTATCATAGTTGTTCCCATTTGAACATCTTGGAATCATAGCAAGGAAGTGCACCTTCCAAGGGCCATATTCATAGACAAGATCATTTGTGATAGATGATCAATGGAAGCTAAGAATTAAAGGAGGTTTTGCTTTTGTATTGTTCATTGTTTAAATTGACCTTCTTTGTTCATTATTTCATTGAGTTTTGGGTAGCATTAATATTGATGTATTGATTATTCATTTAGATCTAATTTTACCTTGACATTTTTGGCACCCAACATGGGGCCCTACCTCGATTTAACCAAAAAACTAAGTTTTTGTGCATTAGGAAACTGTACATAGGAGGAATCTGCACATCTGACCCATTCTAACATGCATCTGCTATTTGTTTCAGTGCATCTGATCTTTTGGTGCATATAGTCTTTGTTTTGATGCATCTGACCTCTGATACGGTGTATTTACTGATTCTACACATTTGTTCCATCCTGCAATGCATCTGTTCCATCCCGCTGCACATTTGTTCCATCCTGTTGTGCATCTATTTTGCAATGAATTTTTAGAATGTTGTTTCAACGTATTTGATCATTCTTTCTATGCATATGTCCTCTAATTTAATGCATCTGTCAATCTACGCATATGACCTCTATTTCTGTGCATATGATCTATGATTCTATGCATTTGTAAAACTGCATATATGACCTTTGTTTCTGCGCATATGAGTTCTATACCTGCGCATCTGATTTTGACATTGACTTTTTTAGTTTTCTTGTGGTTTTGCTAATGCTAACACTTTTTCACAGGAATATTCTTTGATCTATTTTGCAGGCTAGGTATTGGTTTAGAATCATATAGCTACAATTGTTAACTCACACTTCAATTTATAAAAGGAAAGTAAATGGATGCTCATGCATATCTCACATGGTTTTAACTAGGAAGGTGGTAACTAAATCATTGCTATCTTGCATATCCTTGAATCATTGCTATATTGCTATCTTTTGTAGTTAGACACATTGCTATCTGGGTAAAACTAAACCATTGCTTGTCGTTATCACTTCAAAGTTAACAAATCTATGCTATCTGGGTAAAACTAAACCATTTCTATCTTGTTATCACTTTAAAGTTAACAAATCCATACTATATGGGTAAAATTGAACACATCATTACTATCTGGGTAAAACTTAACCATTGCTATCTTGTTATCACTTCAAAGTTAACAAACTTTGGTGCTTGCCCAAGTAGATAGCTCATTTAGTCTTTTCTTTTTAACTTGGGGAAAAAGAACCACTGTCTTCTGTGTTTTGGGAATGATACCAGTCCTATGCTCTCCCCTATCTTGGGTGACCAAAATGCCAGACATATCATTCTCACATGTGTTTTTCCTTTAGAGGGGCCTACTCTTGGATATCGTTCATCCAAGTAGGAATGACCCTAAGTGGTAACAGGCTAAACACCAAGCCCTACCAATCCACTATAAATAAATTGTGTTTGAAGTGAAAGCTTCAAACAATGAGTGTAGTTATGTTATACCGACAGCCAACCTCCCCCAAAACCCTCCAAGGCATAACCCTTGTAGGCTAGGAGACTCCATAATGGAGAGTAGTGCTGCCGCATGTATAACCACTCAAATGGTTGCCTTCATTAAACACCTTTGTTCTAGCGGACAAAAACCCCTGTAATCCATTTGAAGCCTAGGATTGTACTTGATTTTTAGTCCAAAAAGAGTCAAAAAATCACAAAAAAAATAAAAAAACCATGAAAACATTCTTTGTGTTTGATGTGTCTTCTTTCCATAATTAAAGAAAATCAAATCAAAGAGACCATCTTGTAACCAAGAAACTAAAAAACACACACTAAAAAGTGTGTCAAACTTTGTAAAAACATTCAAAAAGACCAGAGCTGCGCATTTATCTTATGAAGCTGTAATTTTGTTTCAACCTACTGCACATTTGCTGTGACTTCCTGCGCATATGTCACCTATTGTTGCATGTTTTCTTTTTACCAGTACTACTCATTCATAATGACTTGCTACACTTATACCCTCTGCTTTTGCACTTCTATTTCTATGCATGCGTAACAGTGAGTACTTCCACATCTTTTGCAAGAAAATTTTCCACCTTTCTAAGTACCCATCTCAGTCTTGTGTCAATTTCTGTGGAGATGACAATTGAATTAAAAGAGCTTGCTCAAGAACTCAAATACCTAAAATTGTAATTAACCTTAGACACCTCACCCCAAGGTCGTATAGCAATTGCTCAAGAACTCCAAGTCTATAATAGCACTTTGCAATCTTACAAGTTGAGCAGGCCAGTACTAGCTACACCTCACCCCAAAAACATACATTATTTTCTCATCTTAATGATACTCTTGAAAAGGAAAACACCACCTCAAGTGGGAAATCGTATACCACTCCATCTACTAGTCCTCCATCTCCGTCTTCTAAGACACATATCCCAAAGCATACCAGTCTTACACCAACATTGTCATCGAGTTCCCCAAGCTCTAAATGGGTAACCAAAGAAGCCTCCGATAAGTTTTGGAAAAAATGTTTTCTAGATTTACACAGCAAAAGAAAAGATAGGGAGAACTACAAATCCACTCATCCATTACCTCATTCATCTACCCAAATGCCTACAAAGGATGTGATCTAAGGGCTACTAGCAAAGAGTCAACTATGTCCCCAAATTCTGGTCCTTGACCTTATCAAAGAATCTTCAAGTGTGTCCCTTGCACCAACCTCATTGTGTAATTGTCAACCCCTTGACCTTATTGAAGAACCTCCTACCATGAACTGAAGTCAAGGTCTATCGCACCTTCATGTTGTTGACCAAGATCCTATCCAAGAGTCTTCTACCTCCACTCTAATTCAAGCACCTCAAGTGTTATGTCAAGAGCACACCTTAGAGCATGTGGAAACATCAACCCCTTGTCTAAATCAAGATTTGGTGCAAGGGCACCTAGTTACTTTAACTAATTTCATGTTCTTTTTGATATTTTGGTGTTGTATAAGGTCCAAGTGACCAACTGTAAGGCCTAGTGTTATGTGTGAGTCTGAGTGGAATAGAACAAGTCATAGAGTCTGGTAGTGGAAGAGCAAACGCATTGTAACTGAATGGGTTGATAGTTGCAAAACAGTTGGCATTCCCACCGATGCAAACTATCATGAACAAGAACATGTATAAATAGTTCAGTGAATAGAAGGAAGAGAGTAGAGAAGAAGAGTGGTATAGTAATTGTGTGGTTTTTTTTGGTAGAACAACAGTGAGAAAATAGAAGAGTTGTTTTCAGTGTAGAAGTTCCCAAAATAAATAAAAGATCTTGTTTTGTTTTGTGTTCTTTCACTATGTCACTATAATTAGTTTCCATTTTGTCATTCAGATGGATTACCAAGCCATTCCACTGACAAGATTTCTTCAAAATCGGTGGAATGGGTCTGTCTGTACAGTTTGTGTTTTTTTGGTTTTTGTTTATGTTTAGTGTTGGGATCAGGCGTGGGATGTGTTAGTCGAGCCTAGAATTTCTATGTGCTAGGGCTTAGTCAAAAATTAGGCGAAGTGAAGTTTTGCCTAAGTGTTGGAGTATCATCGGTGAGACTGGGGGTTATCGATAGAAGTAGTAGTCTACCCGAAGAATAGTTGGGTTGACCAAGTGCATCGGCATAAGATTTATGTTCCTGCACTGAATATACATTTCATGTGTATCTTGCAAAAGTATGTTGAGTGTGCATATTGCAGAGACATATTTAGAATGTATGCTGCGAATGTACATTGAGAAGATACATTGGATCGGATACAAGGGGTGACCGGCCATATCGGTGAAACCAGGTTGGAGATACATTAGATTACTGGTGATAGTAGGTCAACTAATGCAGAACCTCACCGATCATTAATGTCTCACCGAAGCATCAGGACGAAATAGGGTGTTGGCAGACCTTAGTCAAGCTTCGCCGATAGTGACTTGTCTGGCTGAAGACAAAGCTTAGTGTTAAGCATATCAAGAAGAGGTGTGGATCGGCAGAAGAGTTTTAAGTTACACTGACAAAGTAGGTCTTGGCGAAGGGTTGCTAAAGCCAACTAAACAATAATTTGAAATTGAAGCCCAGTGTTGTGAAGGAGGTTTCAATTGCTTGACTTCCTCTATGCTCTCTGTATCATTTTGGTATCAGAGCTTTGGATGTTCTGTGAATGTTTATGTTAGATAGAGAGAGCGAAGGAGAGGCCAGTGCCATGCCTCCAAAGGGGATGACAGTAGAAGTACTTAAGAATTTCCAAGAGATGGAAGAAATGATCAAGGTTGGAGTTAAGGAAACACTCTAGGCTGAGTTGAAGGCATTGAAGATAGGAAAGAAATCAGATGGTGAATCTGATGAAGAAGAAGATGGGGAAGAGGAAACAACCCCAGAATAGGTAGATATATCTACAGACTAGAAACAATTTCTAGAGGCCATAAAATCACTTGGTAAGGAGTCGTCTGAGGTAAAAATGGAGATTCTGATGTTTAGTGGAAAGATGGACATAGAAGAAGTCATCGAATCGGTCGAGGCTTTGAACAATTACTTTAAGTACAAGGAGGTACCGGAGAATAAAAGAGTCAAGTTTACAAAGACAAAATTGAAAGGTGCTGCACTCACATGGTGGAACTACACCCAAGGAGAAAGGGTGAAGAGTGGAAAGAGCATGATCTCATCCTAGAGTCGAATGATAGAGAGGATCAAAGCTCAATTCCTACTAGCGGATTATGAAGTGCAAATATACATGAAAATGCAAAATCTCAAGTAGAAAGATATGGATGTATCCACCTATACAAAGGAATTTCACAAATTGTCTCTAAGGTGTGGACTTGCTGAGGACGAGAAAGAAAGAGTTGCTAGATATATTAATGGCCTGAAATATAGTATACAAGATGAGATTACCATCTTGACACCAGAAACTGTGGACAAGTGTTTCCAAGTAGCACTAAGAGTAGAAGAGAAATTGAAAAGAAAAGGAGAACAACAAAATAAAGGCAGAGGTGGAAGGAACTTCAGAGGTAGAAATAGCTTTGGTGGCAGAAATCAGTTCCAGAAAAATCAAGGGGACTCCAGTCAGTAAGAACATAGTGGAGAATCTGGTTTCAGAGGAAGGAGACCTAATGGAAGAGGCAAATTTGGTGGACCAGGCAGAGGTCCTAATGTCTTCATGGGAAGATGTTATAATTGTAACCAAATTGGGCACATAGTAGGCAAGTGTCTGGAGAAAACCTCAATCTCTCATGGAGGAGAGAGAAGGAGCTAGCTGATTCAGGAAGAAGATTGTCAGAGTGTGACTTCACCTATGGGAAGCGCAGCTCTAGCACAAGATGGAGAGACTCTCATGATGAGAAGGACAATGCTAAAAGTGCCACAGAACAAGGAACCACCCCAAAGGAAGACACTATTCAAAACTCTGTGTAAAGTTTCTCACAAAAGGTGTAAGGTAATTGTTGATTCTAGCTCAACTGAGAATTTAGTTTCAGTAGAAATGGTAGAGAAATTGAATTTGAAAAGATTGGCACATGTTAGTCTATACAAAGTGTCATGGCTAAACAAAGGGCAACAAGTTTTGGTTGATGAACAAGCTTGGGTAGAATTTTAGATTGGGGAATATGGGGATAAACTTTTGTGTGATATAGTTCCCATGGATGCATGCCATTTACTATTAGGAAGACCTTGGTAGTATGATGTACAAGCCCAACATGATGGTAAATCCAATTCCTTTGTTATCACCAAGAATGGTAGACAGTATAAGATGGATCCTTTACCAGAAGAGGGTGTAGACAAGAATGTAGGATCAAGTGTCATGTCAGTAAGTGGGAAAGAGTTTCTCCATACTCTAAAATAAGAGGGAACTCAGGGGTATGCTCTGATTTTGAAACCTAAAGACAATTCTGATTTGTCTAAAAACAGCAAGGAAAAAGTCCCTAAGGAAGTGCAGGAATTGTTAGACAAGTATAAGAGTATCATGGTGGAGGATATGCCCAATACCGTACCCCCTGTGAGAGACGTAAGTCATCAGATTGACTTCATCCCAGGATCCACATTTCCAAATAAACCAACCTATAAAATGACACCTATTCAGAATGAGGAAATTGCTAAACAAGTGCAAGAACTATTGGATACGGGCTTGGTGAAGAAAAGTCATAGTCCATGTGTTGTACCCATAGTTTTAGCTCCCAAGAAGGATGGCAAATGGAGGTTGTGTATTGATTCAAGAGCCATAAATAAGATCACCATCAGATATAGGTTTCCTATGCCCAAAATAGAGGACCTCATGGATTGTTTGGGAGGAGCTCGGTACTTTTCTAAAATTGATCTCAAAAGTGGATACCATAAGATCAGGATTAGACAAGGGGATGAATGGAAGACAACCTTTAATACTAATGAGGGTCTTTATGAGTGGGTGGTGATGCCATTTGGATTGTCCAATGCTCCAAGCACTTTCATGTGTCTAATGAATGAGGTATTGAAAGATTTTATTGGCAAATTTGTTGTTGTCTATCTTGATGATATTCTGATTTTCAGCAGGACAAAGGAAGAACATTTACAGCATTTGGAATAGGTGTTGAAGAAGCTGGATGAGGGGAAATTGATGATCAATATGGAGAAGAGTGTCTTCATGAAGGAAGAACTCACATACCTTGGATTTGTGATATCCCAAGGTAATTTGAAAATGGATCTGGAAAAGGTAAATGCTATTCTGTCTTGGCCAGCACCTAGAATAGTAAGTGATGTGAGAAGTTTTCATGGGTTGGCAACTTTTTATAGGAAATTCATAAGAGGATTCAGTCATGTTTGTGCACCCATTCTGGATACCATAAAAGGAGGACATAAATGTAAGTTTGTTTGGAATAGAGCAACTGATGAGTCTTTTGAGATTCTCAAACAAAAAATAGTAGAGAAACCTATTTTGGTTTTGCCTAATTTTAATAAGTTGTTTACTATGGAATGTGATGCCAGAAACCTTGCCATTAGTGTTGTCCTGAGTCAGGAAGGCAGACCTGTTGCTTTCTTTAGTGAAAAGATGAATGATGCTAAAAGAAAGTATTCCACATATGATCTAGAATTGTATGCAATGGTGCAAGCATTGAAAAAATGGAGACATTATCTCTTGCCCAAGGAATTCATTGTTTATACTGACAATCATGCTTTGAGTTTTCTGAATTCATAGGAGAAGCTAAACCACAGGCATATGAAGTGGGTTGAACATCTCTAGACATATACTTTTTCCATCAAACATAAGAAGGGACAAGCTAACAAGGTGGTAGATGCTCTGAGCAGAAGAGTGTGCACTATACAGGAAATCTAGTTGTAAAGTGCGAGAGTGGATTCTCTCAAGAATATGTACCACGATGATGAGGACTTCAAGGAGATATATGCAGTTTGTTCACAATTTTTAGATTCCTATCATTCTAATTTTTCTAATTTTTTACTACAGCAGGGGTTACTGTTTAATGGCAACCAGCTGTGTGTGCCTAGGTGTTTCATCAGGGAGAACATCATAAAAGAGAAACATTGTGGTAGTCTTGGAGGTCATTTTGGACTAGACAAGACATTTGAGCAAGTGAGAAGGCTTTACTTTTGGCTTAAGATGCAAACAGATGTCAGAAAATTTGTAGACTGTTGTCACATTTGCCAGAGAGCCAAAGGGACTTCATCAAATGCAGGTCTCTATCAACCACTTCCAATTCCGCAAAGGCCATGGGAGTGCATCAGTATGGATTTTGTTTTGGGTCTTCCCCTGACTCAAAGAGGATTTGATAGTGTGTTTGTGGTTGTTGACAGGTTTAGTAAAATGGCTCATTTTGTGCCATGTAAATGTACTAATGATGCTTCACACATTGCTGGTCTGTTCTTTAAAGAAATAGGTTGAATTCATGGTTTGCCATTGAATATTGTCACTAACAGAGATCCCAAGTTTGTGGGACATTTTTGGTGCACTTTGTGGAAGAAATTGGGCACCCAATTGTCTTTCACATCTGCATATCACCCTCAGACGGATGGACAAACTGAGGTGATGAATAGATCACTGGGTAATCTTTTAAGGTGTTTGACTAAACAACATGGAGAAGCATGGGATATGGTCATCCCACAAGCAGAATTTGCATATAATGACTCTGTCAATCAGAGCACAGGAAAGAGTCCTTTCAAAGTTGTATATGGGATTCACCCAAAGGGAATTTTGGAGTTGAGAGATCTCCAAAACATGGAGAAAAGGAGTGCACAAGGAGAAGATTTTGTAGTCAGCATGAAGGATATCCATGACGCTGTAAGGGAAACCATCTAGAAGAACACAAGGAAATACAAGGAGAGAGCTGATCAGAAGAAAAGGGATGTCCAATACAAAGTTAGGGATCTGGTAATGGCATATCTGAAGAAAGAGAGACTTCCAAAGGGGCAACCCACGAAGCTTCTTATAAAGAAAATAGGTCCATTGAAGATTGTACACAAGTTTGGGCCTAATGAATTCAAAATTGAACTTCCTCCAGGTTTATCAATATCACCCATTTTCAATGTGTCTGACCTGTTTCCATTTAGAGGAGAAAATGTTACTGGTTCAGATGTGATAGAAGTAGGGGATGCAGAATGGATTTCTGATCTTGTACCGAGTCAGCCAGTACAACTAGAATGTATTTTGGACACAAAGGTTCAGAAGAAGACCCACCATAAGACCTACAAGTAGTATCTGGTCAAATGGTGTGGTTTACCTGATGAGGATGCAATCTAGATGAGCGAGGAGGACATCATCAAACATGGGGTTACTATTTCAAACTTGGTCCCTCAAGGGACTTGAGTTCTTTTGAGCCCCGAGAGTATGGTGCAGGGGCACCTAGTTACTTTAACTAATTTCATGTTCTTTTTGATATTTTGGTGTTGTATAAGGTCCAAGCAACCAATTGTAAGGCCTAGAGCCATGTGTGAGTCCGAGTGGAATAGGAGAAGTCGTAGAGTCTAGTAGTGGAAGAGCAAACACATTGTAACTGAATGGGTTGACAGTTGCAGAATGGTTGGCATTCCCACTGATGCAAACTGTCACAAACAAGAACATGTATAAATAGTTCAGTGAGCAGAAGGAAGAAAGTAGAGAAGAAGACTAGTACAGTAATTGTGTTTTTTTTCGGTAGAACAACAGTGAGAAAATAGAAGAGTTGTTTTTAGTGCAGAAGTTCCCAAAATAAATAAAAGATCCTATTTTGTTTTGTGTTCTTTCACCGTGTCACTATAATTAGTTTCCATTTTGTCATTCAGATGGATTACTGAGCCATTCCATCGACAAGATTTCTTTGAAATCAGTGGAATGGGTCTATCTGTACAGTTTGTGTTTTTTTTGGTTTTTGTTTATGTTCAGTGTTGGGATTAGGCGTGGGATGTGTTAGTCGAGCCTAGCATTTCTATGTGCTAGGGCTTAGTCAAAACTTAGGCGAAGTGAAGTTTTGCCTAAGTGTTGGAGTATCATTGGTGAGACTGGGGGTTATCGACAGAAGTAGTAGTCTACCCAAAGAATAGTTGGGTTAACCAAGTGCATCAGCATAAGATTTGTGTTGCTGCACTGAATATACATTTCGTGTGTATCTCACAAAAGTATGTTGAGTGTGCATATTGTAGAGACATATTGAGAATGTATGTTACGAATGTACATTGAGAAGATACATTGGATCGGATACAAGGGGTGACCAGTCATATTGGTGAAACTGGGTTGGAGATACATTAGATTACTGGTGATAGCAAGTTAACTAATGCAAGAGCTCACCGATGATTAATTTCTCACCGAAGCATCGAGAGGAAATAGGGTGTCAGCAGACCTTAGTCAGGCTTCATCGATAGTGAATTGTCTAGCCGAAGACAAAGCTTGATGTTAATCATATTGGGAAGAGGTGTGGATCAGCCGAAGAGTTTTAAGTTATGCTAATGGAGTAGGTCTTGGTGAAGGGTTGCTAAAGCCAACTAAGCAATAATTTGAAATTGAAGCCCAGTGTTGTGAAGGAGGTTTCAATTGCTTGACTTCCACTGTGCTCTCTACATCAAGATCAAAGCACTCCCATCTGACCCTTACATAACCTTTATCTTTCCAATGATCCTATACCTATACATGAGCAAGAAATCTAATTTCAAACCATTCATAACCTATATCTCTTTTATGATCAAGATACTACCTTTGATGAAGAAGCTATTCATGAGCAACTTGATCTGATACATGAGCAAGTGATCTAATTCCAACCTCTCCATAGCCTATATCCTTTTTGTGATCAGGATATTATCATTGATGAAGAACATATTCAAGAGCACTTTAATCCCATCATGCCAAATCCTATCTATGATCAAGATCCCACCTACGATCAAGAGTCTATCTATGATCAAGCAGACCATGATGATCCTCTTAGCCCACTTTATGCATTCCATGGTCCTGCATTTATCCATGATCCAACAACTTCCACTTCCCTTGATGAAACAATTGCCTCCCAAGAAAGTATAGAAGATCAAACCAAAAATACTCCTCCACCATCCATTATTGACCATGCTAAAAATTGCCCACTGCATATCCTTGGTCTTACCACTTTCATTCATGAGTGTTCCTCCTTAAAACACCATCAACCATTATCCTCTATCTCATCTTCTCCATCCAATAAGGAACTTGTGTCTAGTGTTGTACCTACACATAATCCCATTGTCCACTGCATACTCCAACATATGAACTAACAACGTAAAGGCTTAGGCCTTCACAAACAAGGTATTTTGGAGCCCATCCATGTCAATTTTCCTCCTCCTTCATATGAAATTAGATACACACCCCAAGGTGAAAAATCTCAAGATGTTGGTACTTCTTCCACTCCTCCTATATCCCCCACTTTTCATCGCAAACCCTATCATATCCCCAAAACATATGTCACCATTCCACCTCCATCATCTTATAATTGTCAAAAGCATGTGACCATACACCTTCCACCATCCAATCTACCTCCACTACTTCCAACTCCTAATATCCCTCCATGCATTCTACCACCACTTCTTCCAACACCTTATCCATCCATCTATGAATCTTCTAACAAACCCAATCATGACCAACAGATGCATGTGTTGTCTAAACAAATAAATTCCTCAAACTCCACTTCCACCATCTCAAGAGAATTCAACCATAAAAATCTAGATGCCTCTACCTATCAAGTCAAAAATCCTAAGAGTCCTCATGACCTAGGATACAAAAGCCAAGAATCAAAGAAGTGTCCTTCCCAAGAGCTGCATACACCCACACACCTATATGCCAAATTGAAAAAGGTGTGGATCCGTATCCAACAAATGATTACTCTGAAGATGTACAAAAACTGCATACACCCAATCCCATACCTTCATAGGTACTATCTAAAAGTGAAATGGCTTTGGTACCTAAGAAAAAAGCTATCAAGTCAAATGAGGCATCCACCTCTCGAGAATCTCAACCATCCACTTTCTCCCATTCCATCCAAAAGTCTCAAATTCTTCCATCCTATTAGTGCCCGAATCAGCAGAGGGTTTGCTAGTTCCAATGCACAGGTAGATTTGTCCAACAAATATGGGAGGTTGTGTGAACTGCCTCCCCTTGACTTCTGGTTCTGCCGGACCAAGGAGGGTATCCCTATAGATAAAGATTTTACTTTGACTCACCCAATGACAAAAAGATTTAGCTTTACAACAACAAGAAGAATACTCTCATGTTTGGAACAAGATATGCATGATAGATCACAAGGCTAGCAACATTCTTGGACATATCTAACTGGTTGAGGAATGAGAGTATGTAGGGGTCCTATTCCTACTCCTACAACTAACAGGTTGGAAATTATGAAATGATTTATTTTTAAGTTTTGGATACAAGACAGGTTTTTTTGGATCATAACTACTACACAAGTGCAGACCGGTACCTATCTCAGGGTAGGGAGTCAACTAGACGTATACAAGAGAATGGCTTGCAACTGGTATTCAATTTTCAAGGGGTTAGGACTGGTATTTGCCTTGCAAACACCACCCAAGGATAAGTATTTAATTGTCTCTACTTACATACATCCCAGCTGACATACAATCTTCTCCATATTAAACCTAAAATAATTTAATCCACTCCTTGAATGGAAGTTAAAGATCAAGCATGCAATACAGAAAGTTTGTATCCTAGAATCTTAGAAACCCTTAGCAACCAGATTCAGAAGAAGCTATGCCTATAGAAAATGGAGACAAGCAACTAAATACATGCAAGAGTGCATTTTTCATATAAAATGACAAGAAACTGAACATATGTGCAAGGTGCACTTAAATGCAACTCATAAACTCCAATAGAGATAAAATAGCTAAGAAAATGCTCTATATTTCATTAGTTTTCCCCCAAAAATGCCCATGTCTTCAACAACCTCAAATGAGTAACACAGTTCGCTTATAAAGCATGAACCTGTACTCAGCAATTAATTACAAGGCATTTCAAAAATATGCCAGATACAGTGCACCAAGGAATGGCACCCCTAACATTGAATGCTCTAGAGAGGAGGAGGGAGAGAAGGTGAAATTAGGATCTACACCACCGCATGGAGATCTTCTTCCTAAATCAGGTGGTTGACCTATCTACTTGACCCATACTTCTCTGCAAATCTACCATTAATAGAAAGCAACCCGTAGCTGGAAGTGTACCGGTTCGCGTGCATTGCAAGTTTTCTCCCGCCTGAACGCCACTGTAGATACATGGAAAACCCTCCATTTGAATAGAGCAGTCGATCTTCCATCCTTCCTGCCAAGATCTGCGGCCTGAATTATGCTAAAATCCATCAGCTAGTAGAAATGTGCCACGCAAGTAGCTTTGCCCTGTCGCTGACTTTTCCTGCTTATGTTTTACCTTTATCGCCTATTTTGCCTTTTTTTCGCCTTGTATATGCAAATGCATATACATACAACAGCCACATACAAGGTAGACCCCAAAATATTATAAATCAAATTGAAATCGGGTCCGGGTCCGGCTTGTATCTCCCCCTTTTGCATATCGCATTGTATAATGCACATACAAGTGCAATATACATTCAACACCTAGGATACAAGACACGGACTTTAACCATTTATTAATCGGACTTGAAAACCTTTTAAATTCGGCTTGTATCCTCTCATTGCATATTAACCCTTTGTATATCGCACATATACAAACATACATACATGCAAGCCGCAGACTCGACGCTGCATCAACCAGAATGTATATCTCTTCAGGTTTGGGCTTTGTATATTAGGAATACACATCACACATATACAAATGCGATATACAATCATGCGAGCCCACCATGCTTGAGGAACTTTGACTTTATCTGTAATTTGCTTGCATATTGACTTTGTATCTTTTGCTTGCACATTCAATTGTATATTTGGAATATACAATCCCAAACATACAATGGTGGATTTCAAAATATTTCACAAATACTGTTAACTCTTTGGCCATGTCCACCTTGTATATTTCGCTTGTATATCAATCCTTGTATATACAAACACCTCTGCATCTTTCCTCTTGTATGTGGTGAATTCATGTCACATTTACAATGTGACTTGTATATGAAGCAGGTCCCACCAAATGCATCTCAGCCTTGCATATCTTTTCTTTGTATGTGCTCATTGCATATTTCTTCTTGTACATTGCTGCCGATGTACCTTTCACTGTAGCGAATGCATGTTGACTTCTTGTATACTTGCAATGTACATTCCCAATGTATGCCGGACATACATTCTCCTTTGCATATGTCTCGATGTATATTGTCCCTTGCATATTTTGCATGTATGCCGCCAATGCATCTAGCCATTGTATATCCACTTGCATCTTTTCTATTGTATGTAGCCATTGTATGTTTAAACATACAAACCTGATACGCATACAAGGAGGCATATAACTAATTTTTTCCATTTTTTGAAGGCCGATTGAGCATTCTGCAAGCCCGCCAATGTACATTTGCATTTGCACATACAAACCCCTTTGTATATACAAAGATACATGCATTTAAAACTATTTTTTAAACTTTTAAATTAGAAATGCCAAAAGACTTAGAATTCATTGTATTTTTATGAAAGGGGCCTGCAGATTTAAATGCCTGAAACCTGAATATTTATGCAGGCACCAATACTAGCTCTGTCTGGGGATGCATGCCTCTTGCAGGCATGGCAAGAACCATAGATCTCTGGGATGTAGACCAATCCATTATCCATTGGGCTACAGAGTCAAACACTGCACCAGTCTGCATCACGAATCACACTTTTTAAATTTTACTAGGTGGCCCAGGGCCACCAAAAAGGAAAAACTAGAATTTCCCTTTATCAAATACCCTGTTTTCATCTAATATCACTGGATCAAGCCTGAAGATACTGCCATTATCTGACCACAAACAAACCTTGTCATTTGCATATTCAAACATCTCATTGAGCTTGCTTTTGTCAACCTTATGCAAACAACCATCAGCATCAGGTAGCATGTGAATGTCATATTCATCAAACAATGTATTCTCATATGAAATATAACACATATTATCATCTACATCAGCAATATGCATTGTAAAATGATCTCCCAACTAGACTGAAAACAGAAAACACTCATAGTCCACCATACAGCTAGGATCATCAGATATCATTCTATCATAAGCTGGCATATCAAGGAAGAAGCTTTCAAATTCACAATTGTGCACATCATGCACACAATCATCAGCTGCACCAAATTGGAAAGGATCAGACTCAAGCATATCTTTGCAGCAATCTTCATGATATATGTTGGTCTCTCTTTCATCAGGATGAAAAACAAAATCCTCCTCAATAATAGTGCCTTGATTTTCACCATACTCAAATAGATCCTCCTCAGCATATGTATCAAAAAAGGTTGAACCAAGTGTTACAATTTCATTACAGTATGCCACTAGTTCATGGGCAGCCAAACATGCATTTTCATTACTAATGAATTCCTTGTGTGGAGGAGTATAAACATGTGTGTCATAAACAAAACTATAATCAAATAAAGAACAATCATAATCAACACTACTACTTGTTTAAATCTCTAATTGCTCTTCATCATCTCCATGTGTCTGAATAAAAGGCAATGGTTCAAACATGGAATTGCTCCCCTATTTGCTTATTTCTTCTCTATCTTGAGCACAATACTCACAATCATCTCCACAAACCCATTCAAACAAGCACTCATTGTTGTCCATAACCTCATCATTATTTTCAGAACCAGATACCTCAACCTTGAAATGGGAGTCATCATTGATCCTCTCTTTAGTATCCTCAACTGGTGAGCAATCCAGTTGGGCATTATTATCAGTATTATGTTCAAACATAGCATCATTCTCAACTTCAATCTTTTCATTTTCACATTTATCTTCAAATGATGCCATGATCACTTGGTCATTTGCAGCCACACAACTGTTATTCATACCAAAGCCTGTGGACAGGGAATTCTGTATGTGCATACTCCTAATTTTTCTGTATTTTCTAGAAACTTGTATGCCATCTGCATACTTGTTATCTAGAATTCCCTCAACATTACACTAGAGCCCTCCTCAAAAGCTTCAAAATATATGCCAATGTAGGCTGGAGTATCAGGTCTGAAGTCTTCAGGGATTTGTGAAAGGGCAACTACAAATCTATGACTGAAATCAATAATGGGCTCTTCATCTTGTCTTCTAATTTCCATTAATCTTACAACAAGATCAATAGTTTCTCTTACAAATTCCTTTCTAAAATAGTCAACAAGATCATCCCAACAGGCAAAGGATCTCTTTGGAAAGCTCAAATACCAATCTCTAGCTCTTTCACCAAAGGATCTAACAAAAAACCTCATCCACATATCCTCATCTCTAAATGAGTGTTTCTCCATAAAGCTATGAAAGTTTTGGATATGTGCACCCCCATCACACACACCATGACCACTAAATCTAGGCATCTTATTGTAAATTTGAGTAGGCATACTTTCAACTTTATAGTCAACCCATGACAAATCTAATTGGTCATATAAAGGATCAAAAGGGCTGACAAGAAGTTTAGCCTTCTGACTGGTAGACACAATAGGGTTACTATTACTATTTAACTGAGCCCGCCAAGCCTCTAAGGATATCAACCTATTCTTTATCTCTTCAATTTTTTTGCACAACATTTCATCCCTCTCTTGGCTAAGTATGGGTGAATACATACTTGGATTCATAAAAATTTCAATCTTAGACATCCTATGTTTGCCTAAGACCTAAGGCTTCCCCTTGGCATTTAACTTACACAATAAAACAACAATCACAAGTGGGAAGAAACTGTGTACCTTTTCTCATCCGGATGCTGAACTCTTGAACAGAGTATTTTTTATCACAACAACATCATCAACCTTTCATATGCACCGAAAAATTATTTGTAGAGTCACCACCTCTCCAAAGAGGATAAAATTTTCAAACAATTAAAAGCTTATCATAGAACAAATATTTTTCTGAGTTCATACCACCAGCAGAGCACCATTACTCACATGAAAATCCAAATATCAAATCCCCAGCAGAGTCAACATTTTTTTTAGTGCCCAAATTGGCAGAGGGTTTGCTAGTTCTAATGCACAGGTAGATTTGGCCAACAGATATAGGAGGTTGTGTGAGCTACCTCCCCTTCACTTCTACTTCTGTTGCACCAAGGGGGGTATCCCTATAGCTAAATATTTTACTTTGACTCGCCCAATGACAGAAAGATTTAGTTTTACAACAACAGGCAGAATACTCTCATGTTTGGACCAAGATATGCATGATAGATCACAAGGCTGGAAACATTCTTGGACATATCTAATTCATTGAGGAATGAGAGTATGCAGGGGTCCTATTCCTACTCCTACAACTAACAGGTTCGAAATTATGAAATGATTTTTTTTTAAGTTTTAGATACAAGACAGGGAGTTTTTGGATCATAACTACTACACAAGTGCAGACTAGTGCCTATCTCAGGGCAGGGAGTCAACTAGATGTATACAAGAGAATGGCTTGCAACTGGCATTCAAGTTTCTAGGGGTTAGGACTAGTATTTGCCTTGCAAACACCACCCAAGGATAAGTATTTAACTGTCTCTACTTACATACATCCTAGCTGACATACAATCTTCTCCATATTCAACCTAAAACAATTTAATCCAATCCTTGAATGGAAGTTAAAGATCAAGCATGGAATATAAAAAGTCTGTATCCTAGAATCTTAGAAACCCTTAGCAACCAGATTCAAAAGAAGCTATGCATACAACAAATGGAGACAAGTAGCTAAATACATGCAAGAGTGCATTTTTCATATAAAATGACAAGAAACTAAACATCTGTGCAAGGTGCACTCAAATGCAACTCATAAACTTCAACAGAGATAAAATAACCAAGAAAATGCTCTGTCTTTCATTATTTTTCCCCCAAAAATGCCCAAGTCTTCAACAACCTCAAATGAGTAACACAATTCACTTATAAAGCATGAACCTGTACTCAGCAATTAATTACAAGGTATTTCAAAAATCTGCCAGATACAGCACACCAAGGAATGGCACCCCTAACATTGAATGCTCGAGAGAGGAGGAGGGAGAGTAGGTGAAATCAAGATCTACACTGTCATATGGAGATCTTCTTCCTAAATTAGGTGGTTGACCTGACTACTCAACCTATACTTCTCTACAAATCTACCATTAATAGCAACCAACCTGCAGCTAGAAGTGTAGTGGTTCACATGCATCGTAAGTTTTCTCCTGCCTAAATGCCACTGCAGATACATGGAAAACCCTCCATTTGAATAGAGTCGTCGATCTTCCATCCTTCCCACTGAGATCTGCAGCCTGAATCATGCTATATTCCATCAGCCAGTAGAAATGTGCCATGTAGGTGGCTTTGCCCTATCGCTGACTTTTCCTGCTTCTGTTTTACCTTTATCACCTATTTTGCCTTTTTTTTGCCTTGTATATGCAAATGCATATACATACAATAGCCACATACAAGGCAGACCCTAAAATATTATAAATCAAATTGAAATCGGGTCCGGGTCCGGCTTGTATCTCCCCCTTTTGCATATCACATTGTATAATGCACATACAAGTGCAATATACATTCAACACCTAGGATACAAGCCACAGACTCCAACCATTTATTAATTAGACTTGAAAACCTTTGAAATCTAGCTTGTATCCTCTCATTGCATATTAACCCTTTGTATATTGCACATATACAAACATGCATACATGCAAGCCACGGACTTGATGCTGCATCAACTAGAATGTATAGCTCTTCGGGTCTGGGCTTTGTAAATTAGGAATGCACATCACACATATACAAATGCAATATACAATCACACGGGCCCACCATGCTTGAGGAACTTTGACTTTATCCATAATTTGGTTGTATATTAACTTTGTGTCTTTTGCTTGCACATTTGATTGTATATTTGGAATATACAATCCCAAACATACAATGGCGGATTTCAAAATATTTCACAAATACTGTTAACTCTTTGGCCTTGTCCACCTTGTATATTCTTCTTGTATGTCAATCCTTGTATATGCAAACACCTCTACATCTTTCCTCTTGTATGTGGCGAATGCATGTCACATATACAATGTGACTTGTATATGAAGCAGGTCCCACCAAATGCATCTTGGCCTTGCATATCTTTTCTTTGTATGCGCTCAATGCATATTTCTTCTTGTACATTACTGCCGATGTACCTTCACTGTAGCGAATGCATGTCGGCTTCTTGTATACTTGCAATGTACATTCCCAATGTATGTCGGACATACATTCTCCTTTACATATGTCTCGATGTATATTGTCCCTTGCATATTTCGCTTGTATGCCGCTAATGCATCTAGCCATTGTATATCTGCTTGCATCTTTTCCATTGTATGTAGTCGTTGTATGTCTAAACATACAAACCCGATATACAAGCAAACTCAACATACAACTGCAAAATATTCCAGGAATCTGTGAAAGATTCTTCAATGTATATGCACCTATTCCAAAACTGATATGCATACAAGGAGGCATATAACTAATTTTTTCCATTTTTTGAAGGCCAATTGAGCATTCTGCAAGCCCGCCAATGTACATTTGCATTTGCACATACAAACCCCTTTGTATATACAAAGATACATGGATTTAAAACTATTTTTTGCACTTTTAAACTGCAAAGGCCAAACGACTTAGAATTCTTTGGATTTTTGTGAAAGGGGCTTGCAGATTTAAATGCCTGAAACCTGAATGTTTATGCAGGCACCAACACATCCCACATGGCAAGAAAAAATTAGAAAAATACTCAGTCTATGTGGATCCCTCCATGCCTAAGTCATTCATCCACAAGCAAAAGTCTCCATTGCTTCCTACACTACTTTCCCACCACTAGCTTCAATGTTTATCATGGTATGTGCAACCATTGGTCATGATTCCCTTCCATCCCACAAACATTTTCATATACCTCCATCTCCCCTTCCTTCCACTATTATCCTACATATCTTCTCCATCCTACTCCCATGGTCCATGATTTTGCATAAGCCTTCCCTCCATATGTTGTATCATCATCCACTATTGCACCTTCCACAATCTGCTATCTACCTTCTCCATCTCACTATCATGTAGTCTCCTACCAACATCTATGAGAACACCTGACATGGTCCATGCAGCAACATCTTTCTAGTGGGACTATCAAACCTAGAAATTGAGGCCCTCTCTTCCATATCCACATTCTCCCATTCAACTGTTTAAAAAAAATAAAAAAAAAAGAAAAATCCCTTTGTCCAATGGTGAAAATTTGCCAAATAGGCACCTTGGATAAGTACCATGATGAAAACCTAGAAAACAGGCGTCGTGTACCCCCATTATCCTATCACTCTTCTCCTAATAATTTCTTTCTATTCCATTTCTTATCCTATCGTTCTATCCATTGCATACCTATATTGTCCAATCTATCTATCCTAATCTTCCATTCCTCTATTTTTTGATCTTGATAAAGATTGGGGGCACAATGTTGACAAATGTTTTAGATGTCTCTTGACATACCTTATCCCTCCAAACCAAGCAAATCCTTCATTGTCCTCTCATCCTCCTATCATCATAAGCGTTTACATGAAAAATCCTAAGTATTCTGCCTACAATGGGGCACGTTATTCTTACGTGACTTAGTCCTTGGATATCACATCCTTGTTTCCTTCTTCCTACCTACTTGTTCCATTCTTTATCACCCATACATCTATCTATCCGTGGTGTTTCCTTGTCGTGAGTATTATCTGATTCATATATGTTCCATATCATTTCATATCCATTCCATATCTGACCCATATCTGTTCCATATTGTGTCATATCCGATCCATATCCATTCCATATCTGATCCATGTCCATTCCATATCTTATCCATATTTGTTCCATATCTTGTCTTATCTAATCCATTTATGTTCCATATCATGTCTCATCTAATCCATATCTGTTCCATATCTGATCCATATCTATTCCATATTATGTCTCATTCAATCCATATCTTTGGTCCATCAGGGTTCTCCCTAAACTACGTTGCCTCTATGTTGTCACGTAGGCAAGGCCATTTTCAATGTGCCCCCAAGGCTCCACCTTTCCATCCATCCCATTTATTGTCATCTATCCTCTAGTTCATCCATGGTCCATTAGGGTTTACCCTGAACTACGTTGCCTCTGTGTCATCACGTAGGCAAGGCCATTTAGCAATGAGCCCCCGAGGCACTAGGTCAGTCCCTTAGTGTCTATCTCACCAATAAGGATTGTGGAAACCTCTCACAAGGAAAGCAACTGCAAAGCAAAGCCCACTCCCAAAGCAGAAATCTTGATGCAAGACATCAACCTATCCAACACAAAGCAAACATGAACCTAAAGCTCTCTAAATGATTCTATCTAACTTATGGCAAGAAAAACACATCTAATGCAAGAATGTTTTGTATTGATTAGGTTAACTTACAAAGTCCTGATTTTTATTATGTCTTCCTACGCTACTCGAGGATGTCAAAAACTAGAGATGCTATGATGGGGGCATAATCATTTTCTTTGTTTGATGTTTGTGGATTAATCTTTAGTAATGTGAAGCCTTGTCTAATGACATGATCAAAAAAAGATCATTGAGGACATCAAAGGTCTAACATGAATGGGGGCAATCCTTGTCTGTTGATACGCAAGGAGTACTCGAGTCATCTTGGTTCAATTATACCTAGATGCTTGTATTAACATGCTAAATCAAAATCCATGTAAGCGATGCTCAGGTCATCTTGGTTTAATTATACCTCGATGCTTGTATTTTCTTACAACATTTCAAAAAGACAAAAAAAACAAAAAGCCCAATGATGAAATAGGCACTTCAAAATACGTGCACTATCAAGATGTCAAAAAAACCATTCACATCCACTCATATCCACAAAGCATCCATACCATTCACATCCACAAAAGCATCCATACCGTATCCCATGCAAATAAGGATCCAAACCATAGAGTATCAATGTTTACAAGTAAAAGCTTGTGATTCCTTCTATCGAGTCATTCTTCTGTCAAATCAACTTTTTGTCTATCATTGTAGCTCTCATCAACAGTTCTAGCTGTCAATCTCAGCAATGATCCAAATGCAAGTTCATCCTTAATCCATACCAATCAAGTTAATCAATCTTGTCAAATGATCCAATCACAAACAGTGGTCTTGATCCTTGTTTGGTTGTAAACCAACTTGATCAATTAATCAATCAATTGTCTTATACAGGATGTAACATTTTCAAAATTAGACCAATACATGCATCTTACATGACATGTTTCATTTCCTAAAACTAGACACTGACCTATCGTGTTGCTCTAGGGATCTATTGCTCCCCACCATGACAACACTATCATCAATGAATATTAGTATATCATTGGTTTACTTCTTGACAAGGGTGATACCTTGTTTATTCTTGTATCATTTGTGCATACTTGCTTGCTTGCTTGTGTGTGTTATCATTCTATCTTGCATTGCATATCATTCAGCTCTTTCTTCAACAAATTTGTTCAATCCTAACCAAGTTTTCCCTTCGTCTTTGTGAGATTGTCCGTCTCATGTCCTTTTGCCTTCTTCTCGTCCAATCTCCTGAGGGTGCATCCTATCATCATAACCTGTACCAGGGGCAAACTGGGGCATGTATCATTATCAAAATATTTACTCTTTGAAGCAATGCCATAAATTACATTGCATCAAAGAGGGACAAAATGTATACACCTAAAAATGACACAACTTTACCCAAATAAATATTCTTAATATTTATTTAAGTCAAATTCCTCTATCAATAAATAAATAAACCAATTTATTTATTTGATTCATATTCTTCCAACAATTAAATAAAATCAATTTATTTAATTAAATTCCTAAATTCTTCTAATTCCTCCAACAAATTAAATAATATCAATTATTTAATTAGTTCTCCCAAATTCATTCAAAAATAAATAATACCAATTATTTAATTGTTTCCTCCAATAATATCTTCTCTAAATTTAAATAAATCAATTATTTATTTAACTTGTCCATTTCTTCTAAATTGAGTTATCTCTAAATATAATTCAATCCTTATGCACATGCAATTGAATATTCTAAATATTTAATTGAGCTAAAATATCTTCTCATCCTCATGCAATTTCCATCCTCTAGTTCTATTCTCTTAATTCATTAATCTATTCTTTTAATTGATTAATCTCTTCAGTTAACTCATTCTTCTATTTTATTAATTCCTCTCATGCAAAATAGAGCAAGACACTTGTCTTCTTTCTATTCACACACGTTCCTCAACCATTCTTAACCGTTGATCTTCTCATTCTTTCTATACCATTGATCTTCTCTTTCTCAAGTCTATAAATTGAACCCTATTCTTCCATTTCAATCATCCAAGCTTTAAGTAAACTTACTCTGCAAGAATTACAGTGCGCCTTTGGCACCAATTCCTTCATTCCTTGTGATCAAACTTGTTACTACACACTACTATCATTGTTGTGAAGTTCATCTTCATGGCGAAACTATCATAGCTATTCCCATTTGAACATCTTGGAATCATAGCAAGTGTACCTTCTAAGGGCCATATTCATAGACAAGATCATTTGTGATAGGTGATCAATGGAAGCTGAGAATTAAATGAGGTTTTGCTTTTGTATTGTTCATTGTTTAAATTGACCTTCTTTGTTCATCATTTCATTGAGTTTTGGGTATCACTGATATTGATATATTGATTATTCAATTAGATCCAATTTTTCCTTAACAACATGGATTTTGATTTAGCAAGTTAATACAAGCATCTCAGTATAATTGAACTGAGATGCCTAAGTATTGCTTGCATGTATCAATGGACAAGGATCGTACTATTTCATGCTAAGACCCATAACATCCTTGATGATCTTTTGTTGATCATGTTGTTAGACAAGCCTTCACATTACTAAATATTAATCCACAAATAACAAACAAATGAAATAATCATGCCCCATCATAGCTCCTCTACTCTTGGAAATCCTTGAGTAGCATAGGAAACATGATAACAACAAATCAAGACATAAGACTTACACTTACAACAGCCATTAAATCTCCTTGCCATAGATATGATTTCTTGTCATAACAAAGATAATCATCCTAATAGTTTAGACAAATTATTTTTTGTCTGCTATAATTTAATGTCTTCTTGTCAGGATTCTATTTAAAAGCTTATTGTTATGTTGTTTGTTGTCTAAAGTTAATATCGCGACCCAGATTGTTATCCTCAAAATTGTGGTACTTAAGAATCTAATTCTATAACTAGGTTGAGAATTTTGTCCCCAGTTAAGTAAAGGACCTACTTATTATGGATGAACTAATGAGATACTCGATGTGATGGGTCATAAGGGACTAACCTAGTGCTTTGGGGGCTCATTGATGATGGCCTTGCCTATGTGAAAGTGTAGAGGCAATGTAGTTCGACCATGTAGACTTTGTGTGACCTAAGACCTAGGGGGTGGGAAGCCTCAAGGGCTCATCAATGATGGCCTTACCTATGTGAAAGCTTAGAGGTGACGTAGTTTGACTGTGTAGACTAACACTGATGATGTAGTGGTCATAGATGACAAGATGGATGAAGGATTGGATGGATAACCTTATTTGATAAGGAGGTAAAGGTGAGTGAGAAAAAAACCATGATAAATATCTTTATGTGTATTATAGATGTGGGAGAAAAGATCGTTATGGCTGAAAATATAGGTATTAGAAAGGAACAAAAGATAAACCAAAAAGAAATCGACTGAATGATAAAAAAACACAACCAACTTATTCTCTTTCCAAAGAGGTTTCTCAAGGTAAATGGAGCCTCTTATTGTAGGAGCAATATATTCGTTAAAGGTTATTGATCTAGGATAGATGGATTGTTGGAGTAGATATGGCAATCAGTATGTGGACAAATGTGTTTCTTTACGAGTAGTCTTTTGCTTCTAGTATGATGTTGATGATTGTTTCTTTGGATTTTTGGAATTTTTTTGGGATTTTCTAGATTTTGCTAATGTTTTGATGTTTTTGGGATTTTATGGATAACAATTTTGATAGCCTAAATGCTAGATACCAATGACAAGGGAACATCATGGATAGGTAGATGGATGGGTGATAGTCGATAATGGATGGGTAAGTAGAAGGATGGGCAATAGGAGATAATGGATTAGAAATGCATGAAGGAGAGATGGACAAGAGAATTTAGGATATGATCTCCAAGGACTATGTCACATAGGAATAACATATTGTATTCAAGATATTGGACTCAGTATATAGCATGACAATGGTTGCAATAATATGATGGTAGGATATGTTTGGAAGTATTAGATACATCAAGAGTTGTCCAAAGATTGTTTCAACATTTTACCCCTATCTTTATCAAGATCAGTAGGATGAATGGAGGACAAAGTGGATCGATGGGATAAGTATGCCGATATAAAGGATAAGTAAGATATGAGAGGAAGGGTACATAGAATATGGTGGTACCCTTAGGGGTTTAGAGTTTTAGGTTTGTGAAGTTACAAGTCTTTGCCTTTTAAGAAAATCCATTAAACCTATATCCCTAGGCTCATGCACTTTAGTTCTAATTCTCTGTTGACCACTTGCAATTAGTTTCTGGTCCCTAAAGTTATGACTTTAAGCCTTTATACCCATTACATGACCGGCCCCATGTCCTAAGTTATGCCTCTTATGGCCCATGAAAAATTAAAACCATATCCTAAGTCTTCCCGTAGGTTATAAAGTTTAATAAAGTGAAAATCATAGCGTCGCAATGCATCATCAATGACGTCACTACCCCACTGCATGATCATGACATGGTGACACCTGTCACAATAATCTATGCTTATGTCCCATTACATTCAGAATTCTGCACTTGCCAACCATATGTTTCCATATGTTAGTATAAAAGTGGTCTAAGGAAAAGTCTTGATCCAACAGTTGTGCATCGTCACAAGGGTATCTTTCAGGAAGGAATCTTTTCCATGTGGTCGTGAGATGGCGACATGTGGCCCTATTTTATGGAGTCTAGAAGAAAATAAAAGAAGGATACGTGGGGGCTTTATCATGCCCACACAGAGTAGGTAAAGTGGTGGCCCACTGATGGCTATGATGCCATGAGGTGATCCCACGTGTCCAGGATGGACAAAGGTCATGTGGTCAGCAATGGATGTACATCCTATGTGGCTCATCCTGATTGGTCGAAGACTTTTCAAACATGATGACCGATATTTTCAAATCTCATGGGTGCATGGTGGTCATAGATCTTGTAGGAGTGAATTCAAATCAATGGTACAGGTGTAAACTTTTATGGTGAATGTTGAAGGCACCCTATAACATGAACGAAAGGTAATGGCCGAGGCTACCTCCATTAATGTAGTAGAAGCTAGGCTACAAAGCTTAAAAGGAAGAAGAGTTAGGGCTTTGTGTATCATTTATTCAAGCACATACAATTTTTAGGCCCACAGAGAATTCTTGAGCAGGTGAAGAGCAAAAATTTAGGACTCTGCAAGTTCAAACCATTAAGTTCATTATGTCCTCCTGTGCCTGGCATAGTTTTAAGTTGACTTCTTGATTAAGGAGGTAGATAATTTCCTATAAAAGAAAGCCTAGCTTGCTATGATAAGTCTAAAAAAAATGAGTTAGTCTAGCTAGCCTTCCACTTCTAAGCGTAGCTTAGATGAGGATCTTATGATCCAACTTCTAGGTTCTATTAGAAGGGCTTTGAATCTGCATGGTCTAGGTGGGCCCGATGATAAATTTCTTGATTAATTCTATAACTATAGAGATGCTATACTACCTATTCCTGGTTGGATCTTGTTTGAGCACTGGCACAAAAAAATGGATTATAAGGCCCCCGTCTATCTTGTCTGCCAATTTGATTTGGCCAATCTTATTTCCTCCAATATTTTCCCTAACCCTAACCTAGTTAGGGTGATAGCAATCAGATATGATCCTACTACAAGGATGGTCATAGAAGGAAATGGTTCAAAAATAATCAAACTCACCAAGGGATACATTGCCATTGTATTCATCTTGGACCCTATGGCTTAAAAGCCAATTGACCTAGCTACTTTGAAGAAGAAATATCAAAGTATTAAACATGTTTATAGGGATTACAACCTGGCCAAGCATAGGCCAAAAGGTGTAGATGACAAACTGGTGAAGATTTCATCTAGTGACTAGGAGCCTTTTCACTGCAGCATGTTTATGGATTACTTTGTCAGGACTTATCACTATTTGTGCCAGGTATTAGGCAGGGATGCCTCGGATAATTTGCCCATTGCTCTAATGATAATGGTAGCTAACATTCAAAGTCAGGATCCCAAGGAGCCATATGATTATGCCACTTACATTGCTGACAAGATGCACAAACAGATGACAGAAATCAACAATAATATATCTAAGTTGGATGTCCATGTTGAATTCACATAGTACTCCATGCTATGTTGCATGCTTCTATTTGTTTTCTCTAGGATGTTACACCATAACTTGCATGTCAAAATGATAGATGCTCAGAGAAATATGTTGTGAATGTAGGTGTGGACTTGCATGCTAGATATGCATTGCACTACTGCATATTATATAATTTTTGAATAGTATTTTGTGAGAAGCATATTTGGTTTCCTAGAGCCAGAGGGTGAGAGACTGCACCCAAATGTATTGGATTTCCTAAGGCCTTTAGACAAGACCCCTCATTTGGGGATTGACCACAATTGGGGTGATTGGTTCTTTCATGAGCACACTACTTACATTAGGATCTATGGATGTGAGACCCCACCCCATATCTTGCCTAAATATGCACCTAAATGAGTGGCTTTCTTAGTAATCATTAGGTAATTGAATGATTTAGACAAGGAGCACCTGAGGCAACACAAGAAGGGCCCTTTCTTTCCTTCATCCCTCAGATTTAGTGATTTTTTAATAGCTAACAAGAATGGCCTTGATCAGATTACTTTAGTAATGCAGTGTTTTGGGATGTATTTTGAGCATCCAATAATTTTTGACCCTGAGGGCTTCATCAACAGGAAAAGGGTCAACAAGGGAAGGCCAAGGAATACTCATCAAGTTGACCTAAAAGAGGATCCTATCAGAAACTACTTCACAATGGATGGGGTCCATCACTTGAGAATCAAGTGGGACACCATAATGGTAGGTGATAGAATAAGAAAAAGTATAAATGCAGCATATCAAGGTACCTTCTCAGAAGTACAAGACCCTATTTAAAGAATTGAAAAGATGATGGAAAATATAGAGCAATTAATTGCCACTGCTCCTGTAGGAGAAGAGAGACCAACATATTGGCCTAGCAGCTCAAGAAGAGGATATGCTACCAAGAGGGAGTCAATTGACCCCTCCCCTGCCAAGAAAGCAAAAATTAATGATTTGGAAAATCTCAAAGAGATTGAAGTAGTAGATTCAGCAGGGGAGGTAGAGGAACAAGTGCAAGAAGCTACCGATCAGGTGAATTCACTAGATAAAGTAAGACCATATTCTTCCCCTGAAAACAGGGTAGTCAGAACAATGAGAAGCCATGTTGTGGACATTGAAGATGTCAGAATAATGGCTTGTAACAAATTTTTAGAAGATGATGAATTTATAACTAAATTCAGGAGTTATGTGCTAAAAGTTAGGAGTTAAGAGTTTCAGAAAAGGATTGAAGATGCTAAAAGTGGAGCATACCCTAATGAATATGAGGTGATAACTCAAAGAGTCTTAAAAGAAGTTAATTAATCCATTAGTGTAATGACTCCAAAGGAGGGGAGAGCTTTGGTTGCAAAGAGTAACATCTTACTCCTTCCTCACTAGACCTGTTAGATGGAATTGCATTTGAAACAATTACCAAAGAAGACTTTGATGTGATAGGTGAACAAATTGATAAGGCTCTCTCTGGTGTAGCCTTCAATCCTAGGTTTGAAACAATGGCTTTATGGGCTCTAGCCCCAAATAATAATAATCCTAGGGTTGAATTGGGGGAATTGGTAGGAGATGTGAAAATAAAGAGGGTAGCTAACACCCCTACCCCCAGGTTGCAAGCTTGAATGTCCAAACTGCACAATTTGTAGAAGCAGTCACAAACAAATTGTAGAAGGATCATAATGAGCTACAGCTTAATTATGCCTAGGTAGTTGTAGAGATAAACATGTTGAAGTAGAAATTATCATTAGGGGCTAGCACTTTAGTTCCCCCAATAGTGATTCCAATAGCAGAGACCTTCCTAGTTGATATAGAGCCTCTATTGACTAAAATCAAGGAGCTGAAAGAAGAGGTGAAGAAATTGGAGGAGGACAAAAAGAATATAGTAAAGGATATGGTCACCAATTTGATAAATAACAAGGTGACCAAGCTCTTGGCAAGGGTAGATGAGACCTAGAGGTCTTATTCACAATTGAAGATTACCTATGAGAAGAATGAATCAGACAAAGAAAGACTCTCAGCTATGAAAACAAGATGGTTTCTAAGAAGAGGAGATGTTAGGGATCTCCTTAGATGTTCTAGGTTTGATGTGAATGCACCTCTTGAGCTAAAATTGGTAATAGATATGTTGACACATTTTGAGGGAGTTGCCAATTTCTAGTCGAGATTGGATAAAGTTTTAGTAGAGAAGAAGCAGGCTATAGAAAAAATGGACACAAAGTGGCTACCAAATATTTTGGAGGGTGATGGGCAAACTAAAGACTTAGACAAGTGGAAAATAGAATTAAAAGAAAATGCCTACCAGCTAATTCCTACTTGTTGTACTGATGGCGATCCAACTATGAAGATGTTGATTTTAGCACTTGACAAGTTGCATATAGTTGAGATAAATTTTGAAATATTTAGTAAGGAAGTGAAGATTTTGTTAGATGCCCAGTACATCAGTCATAATAGTAGAATTATAGAGATAATCTCATTCCAGTGGCCATCTGAAAAGACATATAGCAAGTGGACAGAAAAGTATGAGCCTATAAATTGAAAGAAAAGGCCAACAACCACCTCCCCTACATTGATGAGGCAAATCTCCTCCAAGTGGCTGCACATCTTCCAAGTCTATCTACTTTCTCTTTTCTTCTCTACAGTGTAGTAAATATTCTCAACACCAAAATGGGTGATGCATTGTATCAAAGATTTTCTGAGGTGACATTGTAATTAATGCTTAGTATACATTCTTGGTCTATAAAATAACTATATTACTCATTTTTGTTGTGGTGGAAGATTTTGGAAACTTTTGAAGAGTAAATAAAATACAAGTTTTTGTGAGTTGTCTCATCTCTTGTCTTGTAAGTCAACGAGTTATGTGTTGAATGTATTTTTGCATAAGTATTATCAGTTTCATGTTGATTATAAATGAGAAATGTTGCATGCATGTGTTCTGTTGATTGTCTCCATGGTTTCATGTGTTCTTCTTTTGAATCTAATAGCTAAGGGTTATCTAAGATTCTATAATATAGGTTTTCTATGTTGCATGCTTAATCTTTTACTTGTATTTAGGGGATAGTGTGATAAGTGAGATTAAAATGAAGATAAAACTAATCTAATGCATAAACAAAATGATTATACCTTCATTGAAACCTCACGAATCCATGCGGGAAGGAGATGCACCCAAGAGCTCCTCAAGATTGTTCCCATGATTAGTGTGACTAATGTGGATTGCTCAAATGCTCAACACAATGTAAGATGAGAGACAAGGTGGATGGTTAGATTAGATGGGATTGAGGCAAGATTTTGACATTATGATAGTGGGTTGAAGGAGATTGTGGAGGGATTTTGGCAGAGGTTTGGTGCATGAAGGAGTCTCTCCCAAATGGCTTGGAGAAGGTTTCATTTATAGAGTTCTTGAAAGGAGGATGGAGGGTGAGGATTGAAAAATAAGATCAAGGGCTAGGAATCAATGAGAGTTAGGGTTAGGATTGAAGCCATAGCCTTGTGACAAGTGTCACAAGGAGAGTGGATGAGGGAGATCAAGGGTTGAAACTTGGTCAATGGGATTGGAGGGCTCTCATTAAAAGTGAATTTTAAATTCACATGGGGAAAGGTGTGGAGGATTAAAATGAATAAAAGATTCATTTTGGGAAGAGGGGACATGACAAGTGAATTTTTAATTCACTTTTATGTGGAGATGTGAAGATGGTACTCGTACATGTGTAAGAGAGTGATAAATGAGGGTTAAGGGGGATTTGACCCTTTGAATAAAAGATTGATTTTTATTCAAAGGTGCATGGAAGAAGGGGATAAGCAAGGTTAATTGAGTGTTTAGCTTAATTAACCTAGGTCTAGGGGATAGGTAGGCTAGGGTAGCTTAGGATAGGTCAATTAGTAGGCTAGATCAATTAGATAACCATGATTTATCTAATTAATGAGGATTAGGAAAAAGGACAATTTAACTAAATAAATATTGTGAATATTTATTCAATCAAATGAGGATAATGTTGTAAGGTAAAAGTGATAAATTAAATGAATTAATTTATCACAGGGAATGTGTAAATGGTCAAGGTAGATAATGAGGGATAAATTAATTAAATAAAAATAAATTTATTTAATTAATAGGAGGAATAATGAGGGTGTAGAGATATCAAAAATTAGTTTGCAAAGCAAGCCAATTTTAGGTGTCTACAGATAGATTAAATGTTCTGGGTTAAGTATGGGGAAGAATGTATTGTAGCAGGGATATATGTAAGTAGAGTTAATGAGATACTCTATTTGGGTTAGCATTTGTAAGACAGATACTAATTACCCCTTAAACCTTTATTATTAGTGTTAGTTTATGCAAATATTTCACACATATATGTCAATGTGACTCCATGCCCTAAGATAAGCATCAATCAGATTTGGTATTGAGTTTATGATTCAAAGCCCAAGTCTTGCAGCCAAGCACAAAAGAAAAACTGAACAACATTTATAAACATTTAGGATTTTAGGAGTAGTTTAGGTTAAACTCCTTTGGTGCACAACTGGAGTAGGGTTCAAAGCTAGCCCCCTTGCATTTATCTTATAGTTTTAGCCTTCATAAGAAAGGATTCATCTGATTTATGTCAATGCCTGGTCACAGTAAAAAAATTTATCCTATAGGTATTGAGTAGGGAATACCCCCTAGGTTTTATAGAGCCTGAAGAAGGAGAGGAGACATTTAGAGTCTGTCTCCTATAATGTTGGCCTCTGACCTAAGGATCCTATTGATAAGTGATGGCTACCTTGTAGGGAAACTTAGGAACTATCAGATGGAAAAACCCAACAGATTTGGTGACTCCACTAGGGATTGAAAAGGAATCTAGAACTTAAGTTAAATCCCAGTAGTAGGTGTCAAATCCGAAACAATTTCCTAGCCAGTAAAATAGAAGTTGTATGCAAGGGAGAAGATCCTTACACAACCCTTTGTTCCAAGAACTACCAAGAAAGATGTATAGAAGAAAGGGAACTGCTCAACATAGTCATGAAGGCTCTCCAAGCCCTAGGAACAATAATGACTCCCAAGACAATATTAGGTCTTCCGAACAACAATCACCATATTTCTCAAACACAGAAGCTGAGATTCAAGAGATGTATGAAAGATAGCAGGGTGATGGGTTCAGGATGAGATCATAAGTTTTCCAAGAGCATCCTTTCTTAGATCCCCTTGATAGATTTGAAGACACAGAATCCCCAAAGGATACTGATAATCCCAATAGAAAAGGACCATCCTCTTCTATGCCAAGAGATGATGAGTTGGTAGAAGAAAGTAGGAATCCCAGGGCATAACTTGATTATTTGCAGGCCCTAAGAATTAAAGATGATATAAAACAAAAGGTGCGAGCTTTGAAAATGGCTCAAAAAGATTTAATTCCCACCCTTAACAATGCAAATGTACTCAAAAACCAGTAGACAAATGAGGTTCAGAACCATCAAAATGATCAAAATGTCCTTTGAAATGATCAAGGACATAACTAGCATGTGAATTAAAATGCACAAAATAATCAGAGACAAAATGTGAATAACAATAGGGTACCATAGAATAACATGAGAAATCAGAATAATAATGTTAATGCCAATAGGAATGTAAATGCCAACCAGTTTGGTAGAAGACCTATGCAGTTAGACAGGTTTAGACAATTGGATTTCACTGGTATTCCTGGATATCGAAATCCTATTGATAATCATGTTAGGACTAAAATACCCAAATTCTCTAGAAACAATGTTGTGTCAGGTGAAGATCATTTAAAGGCTTTCTTTAATATAATGGATAACTTTGAGCTAGAGCATGAAGATGTTTTCATGAAATTATTTATGCAATCTCTGAGTGATGAAGCTAGAGAATGGTATAAAAATCTATCTGATCAAAGTTTTAGATATTGGTATGACTTTAGAAGGATCTTTCGAGAACAATATGGAGATAAGACTAACCCTAGTTTCATTATCAATGAGTTCATTGGTATTGCTAAGAGGTCAAATGAGCCTATAGCTAACTTTCATACTAGGTTTACCAGAGTATTGAATAAGTTGCCACCTCATATGAGACCAAATGAACCAATGTGTATGGTGTTATACATAAATGCCTTTGATGCCAAAATAACATACAAATTAAGGGATAAAATCCCAACTAGTATTAGGGATGCTTTCAAAATTGCAACAAGTATTGAGAATAATAAGAAAGCATCTGGAAAGACAAATAGAAGAGATGATGTAAGGATTCTGTAGAACCGAAATAATAGGCCTCAAAATACTTAGGGTAATGCTTCCACTTCTAAAGACAAATTGGATGATGTAAGGATTCTATAGAACCCAAATAAGAGGCCTCAAAATACTCAGGATAATGCTTCCACTTCTGAAGACAAATTCGATAAGTTGACATCTATTGTTAAGGATTTAAGTTATAAGCTTGCTAGGAATGAGAAAGGGCTTGGTCTTGAAAAATAGGTTTATCAGAGACAAGAAAAGAGACCTCAGTTTCATGATATGCCTTATAATACAAATTGGTACAATGGAAATCCTATTCCCAACAACAAACCTGAACAAAGGTCTCAAAATGTTAAAGAAACTCTTCCCTTGAAGAAAATTGTCAATATTGTGGAAGATAATCCTTGGTGTATAATTTGTCAGAAGCCTCATTCACAATCACAATGTATGATTGCCCAATCCTTTTACAATGATGTTGTTGCCTGTGATGAATGTAATGAACCTCACTATGTAGAAAATGGCAATGTTAATATGCTCTCTGTAAGTGGAGATTACTCCTCCTCTGATGAGGTTGATATGGAGACAAATGTGAATGAAGGTAAGTGTTGTAATGGTGAAATCCATCAACATGATTGTTTTGATGATGAAGATCAGGATTATTAGGTTTATGCTTAGGATTCACATGCCCCTTTAGTTAATTTAAGGAGGCCTTTTGATGAAGAAATTAGAATGCTTATAGTTGCTGCAGTGGCCCAAGTTAAGAATCATTATAATCTCAGAAGTAAGGTTCAGGTAGAAGATTCAAGCCAACCAGAAGGAATCTTTGCAAAATAACCTCAATATAAACATAAAGACCCTGAAACACAAAACAAACAAGGTAATAACAGTAAGAAAGACTCAAGGGATAAGATTGGTCAAAATACTAAGAGTCCAAAAAATAGTGTTTCTTAGAATATAGAAAGGGCCGAAAGTTCACAGGTCATAGATGACAGTCAGAAAACCACAAAGTCTAGGGTGGGACAAACTCAAGATAAGAGTAAAAGCTAGGCTCAAGCTACAACTGTTATTCAAAATAATGTCCCCTTTGACATAACTTAGGCTTTATCTCAGATGAAAGTCTCTATCCCATTAATGGAGATGATGAAAATTGAAGAATATAGAAATAAGGCATTGTCTTTAATTTCAAGGGTAGCTCATCAGGTAGAACAAAGTGTTGAAGATCACAATTAAAGAAAGAGTTGTGTGCTGATGAGGAGGAGGTTCCAAAGGTTTATCTAGGAATGACAATGACAAAATTTCCTTCACAAGTGGAACCATTCTACATATCCCTTGTCATTAATGGAAATATAATCAAGAATTGTATGCTTGATTTAGGTGCATTAATAAATATTATGCCCTTAACTATTATGAAACAAATTGGGTTAAAAATAGATAAAGCTTCTAGAAAATGTTATGCAATGGATTCTAGAGAAGTACATGTTATAGGAATTATGAAGGATGTCAATTTTATGCTTGCAGCCTATCCAAGAAAGACATACAAAATGAATGTGACAGTAGTTGATATAAAACCACAATATGTCATGTTATTGTCTAAAAGGTGGGCAACATTAATTGGAGGTAGTATGCAACTAGATCTATCATATGCCATGATTCCCATGAATGGTAAAGATGTCAAGTTGATTAGAGAAGAAAGATCACCAGAAATAGTTGAAGATCAGGAACCAGAAGATCAGGTTTGTATTGTGGATATTGATTGTCAAAATTTTAGAATTATTTCAGGTGATCAAGAAAATAAGGAGGAATATCTTGGCATTAAGGAGCCTGACCAGCATGGTCTTTGGACCAGAAGATCTTGGCATTAAAGGAGGGCTTTGGTGCAAGAGTGGTGTTTCTATCCCCCACTGGTAAAATTCTCAAATTCTCTTTTCTTCTAAAGTTTGCTTGCAGAAATAATATTGCAAAATATGAAGCTCTATTGTTAGGATTGAATGTTTCCCTCAAACATGGAATTAAAATGTTAAGAATATTTGGAGATTCAAAGTTTATAGTTTACCATGTAAGAGATAGATATGATTCAAATAATAAAAGGTTAAAACAACATAAGCATGTTGTTTGGGATACTATTGAGTTGTTTGATGCCTTCTCAATAAATTGGATAGAAAGATCAAAAAATGTTATGGTAGATTTCTTGGCTAATGTAGCAATCAGGCTAGATGATGTCACATTATCTGATGTTACAAATGTTGAGGTTAAAGTTAGACCTACAATGCCAAACAACATATGTAGTTGGTAGGTGTTTGATAATGATTAAGACTTGTTGATATTCCTGAATTGCATAGATGAATATGAGAACCATGAGATTGATTTCCAAAATTTTGTAGAAGTTATAGATGAAAAAGAGACCCTTTTTGGGAAGGAAGTAATACAACTCAAAACAAATAAAATCCCCAGAGGGTTAGTAGCTTTAGGAAGAGCATTTGACAGTAGAGATCAACTTGTTACAAAAGCATCTCCTACAAATAAGGATGATTTGGAGGAGGTGAATTTGGGGACCCAATGCCCCAAAAAAGGTATACATTGGTATGTAGCTTAAGCCACATATCAGGACAATGTTGATAGAATTATTAAGGAAATACAAACATGTCTTTGCTTGGTCATATGAAGATCTAAAGGCATATAGAGAAGATTTATTTCAGCATGAGATCCCTTTGAAGCCTAGAGCTAAGCCATTTAGATAGAAGCAAAGGCCCATCAATCCTACTTTGGCTCCAAAAATGCTGGAAGAACTTATGAAGCTTAGAGATGCTAGAATAATTGAGCCCATAAGGTAGTCAACTTGGGTGTCAAATCTTGTCCCAGTTAGAAAAAAGAATGGAGAGATAAGACTCTATGTAGATTTCAAGAATTTGAATGTGTCTTCTTTGAACAATAATTACCCACTCCCTAACATGGAAGCTATGTTGTAGAAAGTAATAGAGTGTGAGCTCTTGTCCATGATGGATGGATTTTCAATACAATCAGGTAAAGCTAAAATAATTAGAGAAATACAAAACTACCTTCACAACTCCATGGGCAACCTATGTAAATGTAAGAATGCCATTTAGGCTGACAAATGTAGGTGCTACATTCCAAAGAGCAATGGCTACATTGCAAAGAGCAATGGATGTTGCTTTTGTAGGATTTATTGACTCAATCTTGGTTGTGTATTAGGATGATTTAACTCCTTATTCAAAGAAGGAAGAGCAACATTGTTTGCATCTAGAACATATTTTTATTAGAGCATTAGAATATGGCATTTCACTTAATACTAAGAAGTGTACTTTTGGGATAATTAAAGGAAAATTATTAGGGCACATTGTTTCTAAGGATGGAGTCAGGATTGATATTAAAAGGTTTGCAACAATTGAAAAAATCCAAGTACCCAAGACAGTGAAAGGTATTCAGTCATTCTTTGGATAGATTAACTTTGTTAGGAGATTTATTCCCAACCTTGCAGAAATCACTAAGGACATTTCTAAAATGTTAAAGAAGGGGGAATCTATAAGATGGGGAAGTGAAGCAACCCAATCATTTTAGAACATCAGAGAATCTACTAAGATGGTTCATGTGTTGAAGTCTTCTAATTTTTCTAAGCCATTCCAGTTGTTCTCATTTGCATCCTTTCACACTATTGTTGCATGCCTATTATAGAAAAATGAGGATGGTTTTGAGAAGCCTATTGATTTCTTTAGCAAATCATTGCAAGTAGAAAAACTAAAATATGACATCATGGAGAAACATGCTTATGCATTGGTCAGAGCAGTTAAAAGTTTTAGACCCTATTTGGTAGGATCTCAGATTATTTCATATGTGCCTCATGCAGTAGTCAAAGATATATTCACTCAGCATGAGGTGGCTAAAAGAAGATGCAGATGGATAAATAAGGTACAAGAGTTCAATATTGAGATACAAATTACCAAATTGGTAAGGGGAGAAGGTCTAGCTAAGTTAATGGCACAGTAAAATTTGGAGGCATGTCAATTCAATATGACCTAGGACGGGACTATAAACATGTCAGTTTCATAATGGTATAAGGATATTGTGTATTTTTTGTAAAATTTAAATTGTCCAACCCATCTATGTGATAGCCAAAAGAGAACTTTGAAGCTGCATGCTATCAAATATGTTATTGTCCAAGGAGAGTTATATTGGAAGAATTCAAATGGTGTGCTACTCAAATGTGTGGATGAACATCATGCTAAGAATATTTTGAATGACATGCATAAGGGAGTGTGTGGTGGACACTATACTGCCAAAACAATAGCCCACAAAATACCTAGAGGAGGATATTGGTGGCCAACCCTCTTCTTAGATGCACATAAGATGGTAAGAAAGTGTGATCCCTATCAGAAATTTTTAGGAAAACTCAAATATGAAGGTGCATTACCCCTTAAAATTGTAGCAGTTGAGGCTCCATTTCAGCAATGGGTATTGACTTTATAGGGGAAATCATAGAGAAATCAAGTGGAGGACATAGTTGGATCTTAGTTGCTACTGACTATTTTACTAAATGGATTGAAGCCATCCCAACTAGGAAAGCTACAAGAAAAGTGGTGCTTGATTTCATTTTAGAGCACATTATTATTAGATTTGGAGTACCAACAAAATTAGTCATAGATAATGCCATGTACTTCAGGTCTGGTGAGTTTGTTGACTTCTGCAAAAATTATGGAATTAGTCTATCCCGTGCATCACCATATCATCCACAGGGAAATGGTCAAGCAGAATCAAGTAATAAAAGTCTCATGAAAATTATTAAAAGGATAATTGACAAGAATAAGAGGGCATGGGATTTAAAGTTGAAATTAGCACTATGGACTAGTAGGGTGATAGTAAATAAGGCAATTGGAAAGTCACCTTTTGAATTAGTGTATGGTACAAAGGCCAAGTTGCCGGTGAATAATATCCTACCAATGTATAAATTCATACAGGAAAATGATGAAGAAATAGAAGATCCAATGAGTCAAAGAATAAATCAATTGGTTGTGTTGGATGAAACAAGGAGAGAAGCACAGAAGACTAATATCAGGAAACAACAAAAGGTAAAATATTTGTTTCACAAAAGGACTACAAAGAGAAAGTTTTAGATAAATGACTTAGTCCTTGTATGGAACGCAAGAGGTTAGGACAAGGGTAAACATGTCAAGTTTGAAGCTTTATGGATGGGCCCATATCTAATAAGTAATACTCATGGAGAGGACTCTTATTTTCTCTAGGCCCTGAATGGTAAATCACAGGAATTATTAGTGCATAGTCAATTCCTTAAGTCCTATTTCTCATTAATTATTTGTCTATCTTTGTGCATAGTGTAAAATAAGTGTATATATTTTTTGTAAATACTGTATATTCCTGTATAGTCAGTTTTGTTTGTGTTTTGGTCTAGTTTGCCCTAGAGCCAAGTGGTTATTGCTGCAATCTCATGCTTGCACATCCCCAGTCAGATCCAATGGTGGTCCCCTTAGGGGTTTAGGGTTTTAGGTTCATGAAGTTACAAGTCTTTGCCTTTTAAGAAAATCCATTAAACCTATCTCCCTAGGCTCATGCACTTTATTTCTAATTCTTTGTTGACCACTTGTGGTTGGTTTCTGGTCCCTTAAGTTATGACTTTAAGCCTTTATACCCGTTAGGTGATTGGCCACATGTCCTAAGTTTTACCTCCTATGGCCCATGAAAAATTAAAACCATATCCTAAGTCTTCCTGTAGGTTATAAAGTTGAATAAAGTGAAAATTGCATTGTTGCAGAGCATCATCAATGACGTCACCACCCCGCTATGCAGCCGTAGCATGGTGACACCTATCACAAGAATCTATGCTTACATCCCATTACATTAGGAATCATGTGCTTGCCTACCATATGTTACCAGATGTCAGTATAAAAGTGGTCTGAGGGAAATTCTTGATCCCATGGCTGTGCATCGTCGCAAGGGTATCTTGCAAGAAGGAATCTTCACCACATGGTCATGAAATGGTGACATGTTGCTCTGTTTTACAAAGGAGCTTAGAAGTGAATAAAATAAGAATGTGTGGGGGCTTTATCATACCCGTACAGGGTAGGTAAAGTGGTGGCCCATTGATGGCTGTGACGCCATAAGGTGATGCCATGTGTCTAGGATGGACAAAGGTCATGTGGTCAGCAATGGATGTACATCCTATGTGGCTTGTCCTGATTGATCGAAGACTTTTCAAACATGATGACTGAGATTTTCAAATCTCATGGGTGAATGGTGGTCATGGATCTTGCAGGAGTGAATTCAAATCAACGGCGTAGGTTTAAACTTTTATGGTGAATGTTGAAGGTGCCCTGTAACATGAACAAAAGGAAATGGCTAGGGTTACCTCCATTAATGTAGTAGAAGCTAGGCTATGAAGCTTAAAAGTAAGAAGAGTTAGGGCTTTGTGCATCATTTCATCGGGCACATACAATTTTTAGGTGCGCAAAGAATTCTCAAGTAGGTGAAGAGTTAAAATTCAGGACTCTACAAGTCCAAACTAGTAAGTTCATTTTGTCTTCATGTGCCTGACATATTTTTAAGTTGACTTCTTGATTAAGGAGGTAGATAATTTCCTATAAAAGAAACCCTACCTTACTATGATAAGTCTAAAAAAAATGAGTCAAGCTAGACAGTCTTCCACTTCTAAGCACGTCTTAGATGAGGATCTTATGATCCAGCTTCCAAGTTCTGCTAGAAGGGATTTGAATCCACATGGTCTAGGGGGGCCCAATGATAAATTTCTTGATTATTGCTATAACTGTAGAGATTCTATATTGCCTGTTCCTGGTTGGATCTTGTTTGAGCACTGGCATAGAAGAATGGACTGTAAGGCCCCCATCTATCGTGCTTGGCAATTTTATTTGGCCAAGTTTATTTGCTCCAATTTTTTCCCTAGCCCTAACATAGTTAGGGTGATAGCAATGAGATATGATCCTGCTACAAGGATGGTCATAACAGGAAATGGTTCAAAAATTATCAAACTCACCAAGGGATACATTGCCACTATATTCAACTTGGACCATGCAGCTAAAATACCAATTGACCTAGCTACATTGAAGAAGAAATATTAGACTAGTAAACATGTTTATAGGGATTACAACTTGGCCAAGCACAAGCCGAAAGGTGTAGATGGCAAACTGTTGAAGATTTTGGCTAGTGAATTCGAGCCTTTTCACTATAGAATGTTTATGGATTACTTTGTCTAGACTTATCATAGTTTGTGCTAGGTATAGGGTAGGGATGCCTCAGATAATATGCACATTGCTCTAATGATGATGGTAGTTGACATTCAAAGTTAGGATCCCAAGGAGCCATATGATTATGCCACTTACATTGCTGACAAGATGCACAAATAGATGACAGAAATCAAGAACAATCTATCTAAGCTAGATGTCCATGTTGAATTCACATGGTACTCCATGCTATGCCACATGCTTATGTTTGCTTTATCTAGGATGTGGCACCATAATTTGCATGTCAAAATAATATATGCTTAGGGAAATATGTTTCCAGTGTAGGTGTGGACTTGTATGCTTGATATACATTGCACTACTACAGATTATATAATTTTTGAAGAGTATTTTGTGAGAATGATACTTGGTTTCCTGGAGCCAGAGGGTGAGAGGCTGCACCTAGATGTATTAGATCTCCTAAGGCCTTTGAAGAGGACCCCTCATTTGGGGATTGACCACAATTGGGGTGATTGGTTCTTTCATGAGCACACTACTTGCATTAGGGTCTATGGATGTGATACCCCACCCCATATCTTGCCTAAATATGTGCCTAAAATAGTGGCATGCTTAGAAATCATTAGGCAATTGAATGATTCAGACAAGGAACACCTGAGGTGACACAAGAAGGGCTCATTCTTTCATTCTTCCCTTAGATTTAGTGATTTTTTAATAGCTAACAAGAATGGCCTTGATTAGATTACTTCAGTAATGTAGTGTTTTGGGATGTATTTTGAGCATCCAAGAATTTTTTACCCTAAGGGAATCATCATCAGGATAAGGGTCAACAAGGGAAGGCTAAGGTATACTCATCAAGTTGACCTGAAAGAGGATCTTGTCAAAAACTGCTTCATAATGGGTGAGGTCCATCACTTGAGAATCAAGTGGGACACCATAATCATAGGTGAGAGAATGAGAAAAAGTATAATTGCAACATATCAGGGTGCCTTCTTAGAACTGCAAGACCCTATTCAGAGAATTGAAAAGATGCTGGAAAATGCAGAGCAATTAATTGCCACTAGTCCTGTAGGAGAAGAGAGACCAACATATCAGCCTGGTAGCTCAAGCAGAGGATATGCTGCCAAGAGGGAGTCAGTTGACCCCTCCCCTACCAAGAAAGCAAGAATTATTGATTTGGACAATTCTGAAGAGATTGAAGTATTAGATTTAGAAGGGGAGGCAGAGGAACATGTAAAAGAAGTTGCCCATCAGGTGAATTCTCCTGATAGAGTAAGACCCTATTCTTCCCCTAAAAATAGGGCAGTCAAAACAATGAGAAGCCAAGCTGTGGTCATTGAAGATGTCAGAATAATGGCTTGTAACAAGTTTTTAGAAGATGATGAATTTATAAATACTCTTGAATTTAGGAGTTATGTACTAAAATTTAGGAGTGAAGAGTTTTAGAAAAGGATTGAAGATGCTAAAAGTGGAGTAGACCCTAATGAATATCAGGTCATAACTCAAAGCTCTCAAAAAGAAGTTAATCAATCCATTAGTGCAATGACTCCAGAGGAGGGGTGAGCTTTGGTTGCAAAGAGTAACATGTTACTCCTTCCTCAATGGACCCTATCAGATGCAATTGCATCTAACATAATGACCAAAGAAGACTCTGATGTGACAAGTGAACAAATAGATAAGGCTCTCTCTCGTGCAGCCTTCAATCCTAGGATTGAAACATTGGCTATATGGGCTCTAGCCCCAAATAATAATAAGTGTAGACACCTGAAAATGTCTTCATTGTCAAACCGACTCCTGACATCCCCAAACATACCAAAACCCTTCTAATCAATTAATTAAATTTTTATTTAATTAATTATCCATTCATCACCTAATTTTTCATCATTTTATTCCCTACAATTGGATTAATTTAATTAATTCAATAGTCCAACCTTACCCAATTAATTAAATAAATATGCAATATTTATTTGGTTAATTTTCCTTTTTCACTAAATCCAATTAATTAGTTAAATCATGTTTATCTAATTAATTTATCTTATTAATCAACATATCCCTACCCTAGTTAATTAAATATCTATTATTTAATTACCTAGCCTAACCTATATGACCCTAGACCTAAGATTAATTAAATAAAACCTTATTTAATTAATCTAAACACCTCATTAACCCATTCCCTAATTTTTTCCAGCCATATTAATTAGGCTAATCACCCTAATTAAGATGGTCAAACCTTGATTAACACTCCTCCCCACATCCCACAAATAAAAAATTGAAATATATCCCATATAAATCAATTTTTTATACACGTGTCATAATCCTCATTCAATATCTCTTACACCCCTTACAAATGTCATAACTCATTAATATCCACTCTTCCCCAAAAAATTTTCTAATTCATTTTACTCTTCCCCATGTGAATTTTTAATTCACAAATAATCCATCTCACCTAACCTCATTTAATTCACCCCTTTCCCAAGATGAATTAAAAATTCATCTTTATTCCTAACCCTCCATTTTCCAAGATGAAATCTAGGCCCTCCACATCACTTCATCCTCCACCCTTGATCTTCCAAATCAATCTCAACCATTGGATCAAAATCCCTCCAAAATGCCTATAAATATAACATCCTCCAAGCCATTTTATCATCTAATTTCTAAGTAGTGTTACCATGCTAAAGTATCTCTTGAGCTAGTTAGTTTGTGAGTTGCACTTGTGAGAGCATTTCACATAGAATCCATCATCTTGGGTATAACTAGGAGCTTTTGGGTGCAAGCTTCTCCACCCTATCTTGGATTTGTGAGTCATAGTGAGGTATAATACTTGTTTATGCACTTGTTTTATGATTTTGGCTTTCATTTTGATTTCACTAATCACATTGGCACACCTGGTGGAACCCACAAGGTCCAATCTAACATTTTGTGTGAGTTTTGTTGCTTTTAGACGTGTTTTGTAGGCATTGGCACTATCTTCCTGCGCAGTGGCGCTATTTATCTCTGTAGTGGTGCTATTTGCAGCTGTAGTGGTGCCTTCTGGACACGGCAGTGCTTGTTGAATACTAACTCACATATTGTGTTTTTTTAATTTTTTTAGCATCCTTGTTGTCTTTTTCTCTCAGTTTTGTAAGATTTTATGTAGCAACAAGGGGAGACTATGTCAATTTTTTCTTAAAATCAAACTTACACATTGTTATTTCAATCTTAGTTTGGTTTCATTTAATAGGCTATTTTGTGGCTCTACCTCATGTTGTGGACATTAAGGGAAACTATAAAAACACCCTTGATATAATATAATCAACATTTTGGTTAAGAAACTTGTATTTTTGCATCCTTGACCACCTCTGCCCTGTTTCAATGCCATCAATACCTAGAACAACGTCTTCATCCATAGCTGCTAAATGGACCAAATAGGAAGACACAACGACATTATCTATTCATTTTTTTACTCCTTTAGTTTTACCGCTATATTTGTCTCTATTAGTGCTATCTTGTATATCAGTGCCATTTGTAATTGTTGTAATGCTATCCTTAATTTTGGGGCCATATTGAAATATTGTAGTGCAATACTTGTAATCGGCATAATCTATAAACATTTTAGCGCTATATCTAGGATAGTTAGGTTCTATCTTGCACTCTATTAGTAGTGCCATTTTTGGTTTGTGTGGCGCGATTTCAAGTTTTGGCAATGCTATTTTTCTCTGTTTTATCACTATTGTTTGTGCTAACATTGGGTTCTATGCAGGGTTTCCTCTCTATTCTATAGGTTGTGCTCGTTTTTCCAAGACCATCATCTCAAGACCACTAACAATTTTTGGAGGGTTGTTATTAGATTAGACAAACATTTCAATTCATTCTCATAAAAAGAATCCTTCATGTTAGTGTAGAAAATATTTCAATTGGTGCACTAAAATCAATCATTGGCTTGTTAAACAAACAACAAACAAACATTTCATTTGGTGTACCTAAAAATAATCCTTTGTGTGCCTAGCATAGATAACATTTGATTTTTGTGCAATAAAATTAACAAGTGTTTGCACACAACTTTAGGCACATTTTGATTTGGGTTTAAAAAGAACATTAGTGAGTGTTTTCTGTGCTTGGTGTGCTTGCACATTTTTTCACCCAAGAGCTAGAATCAAAGTATCCTCTCCCCTCACCTTCAGAAGGATCTTAGATGAAGAGAAATGGTTATATCCTTTTTTTTCTAGAAAGTGGGACTACCCTTGAGACACATCCATATAGAGAACTCATTGGCAACCCCAAGTGGTACTTTCATCTGGTCCGCTATATGTAAAATAGGATATGGTAAAAGCCAAGTCCAAATCGGTATGAGCACTTACCATACAATGCTATCTCGAAAGGAAGCAGTACCTTTGTGTATCTGAAACTCCTAGTAGAGCTACTCAAAAACTTAAGTGGTTTATCGGATGCTCATAAGGTGCTGATCCCCTAGATGTACCCCCACTACAAACCATTGTGTTAGAAGCCCAAAACCCTCTACTTGTTGATACAAGAGGTCAGAAGATCAAACTATGATAGCCGTCCCACATTTTTGCGGCTTGTGGCAGAGATAGAAAAGTATCTCAAGGTTTTCTAGCCTTGGGGACTTGGAACTTGGTGTGCCTGAGAAGTGTGTGCATTGTAAGGGGGAGCTCGTGCCCCAAGTTCCTAGAGCTATACACCACAAGTAGGTGCGGCTAGGTAACCAAGTGGGAACTCAACAAGTATTGTCCTATCCTCGCCTTAGGTTGTGCAAAGTGCTTGTTAAAATCTTCACATCATTGTTTTACAAACAAATCTTTAGCTATTGTGTTTTATTGTGCTTGAAGTGTTTTCAAAAAACTTGCCAAGAAACAACAACATTTGAGACATTAAATCAACCTTCACATCCATAAAATCCAAATTTGCCATCAAAATCAACCTTTTTCCAAAGCATCAACCAACATTAACATGTTTTAGCGCTATTTCTGTCTATTGTGGTGCCATTTACCTAAGTTTTGGTGCTATTTACAGACTAATTTACCTAAAGCTTTAGGAAATTATTTTGGGATCTTTAGGGCCTACCTATCCATAATCCACAACCACCTTTCCAAAATCTGTCAAAAACCCACATCCATTTTCATCCAAAAATTTCCAATCATACCCCCATTTTGACCTTAGAGAATTAATCATTATTACCATTGGACCCTTTATCATACCTTTGAGCCAAACCATAATCCATTCATTTCCATCACTCCTCATCCCCCTTGATTTTTGCATACTTTTGGACCAAATAACATCCTTCTACAAATCCATCCCCAAAATCCATTTTCTTCTTCCACCAAAAGAACACATCCAAAATCTCACAATCCAAACATCAATCAAAAAACATCAATCAACATCCAAAAATCATATCCAAAAAATCAATCTTTGAGCTAAAGTTGAATCTAAGTTTCATCTTGCACACCCTATTTTGCTTGATTGGTCATTAGTCTACCTTCAAGTAGAATAATCATCCCTCTTTGTGTAAGGTCATAAGTCTACCCCAAGAAAAGAAGAAAAACATCCATTGTGCAACACCTAAAATCTAGATCTTATTTGAGCTCATTTGTTGACTTCAGAATCCCTCTTCAAAAAACATCATCCAAATCGATCATATCAAACATCTAGGTCACCTAAGGTTTTCCTTAGTTAAAGCATCCTTCAAAATCAATATCAAATCTCTCCCATCAAATCATCCTCAAACAATCCTATCTATCCTCCATCTTTTTAGTCCAAATTTTTTGTGAAGTCAACCTTCTTGACACCTATCACCCTTAGGTTTCCACCCTTTTGAGATTTATCTCCCAAAAGTCAAGACCTGTAATCACACCATAATTTATTTTCATCTTTAGATTTAGATTGTAGGGAGTACACTCTCTTGTACCTAAATCTTATCACATTTCACCACCATATCCTCTTTAGGTCCAATAAATCAAACCAAATTCTCTAAGGTCTCCACCTTCATCCACCTCCACAATAAAAAATCCATACACTTGCATGCCCATAACTAGATTTCAACACAAGAAGAATCGAGAGATGGCAAACTTGGGGCACAACATGGGCATAGGGATGCCTCAAACCAATGAAAACAATATACCAATTGGCCAACAAGTGTTCAACATACCCTCGGTCTTCCAAATGCCACCATATGGTCCCAATGAAAACCCCTTCGCATTCTTAAAACTGCAACCACCACAACTGCAACCACCACAACCACAACCACCCATCCAAAACACCCCCACCATTAGCCAAATAGATCAAGATGTCTCAAACTTTACACAAGATCCTGACAACATGGATATGCTTGACAAATTTATAAGGGCGAATCCAAATAGATATCTTGATTACCTCCTCAAAATTAGTGCCCAACCACCCAACAACACAACATCATCCCAACCATCCATGTCCAATACCAATCCTACAACATCCTCCCAACCATCTACATCAAATATCAACCCTACTATCTCACAAACCTCAAACCTCACCATATCTACCACTCCCACAAATTCTAATGTTGCCACATCTACAACCCCCACTAACATATCAACCACATCTAATGTCTCCAATCCTACTATCTCCAATCTCGTTGTTACATCCACCACCATAACAAATGTAACCACATCCACTCCTTAAATCACCTAATGCATCCATAGTAACCCCACACACATGAGCACCTCTGCAAGTGTGCCTCCACTCAACCCCCACACAATAGCTTACATGAGCTGATTATTTTCACAACCACTTCACAACATGATCAACCCATCCAATTTCACATATACAAAAAATCCCATAGTATAATCTACACAAAAAAATCCCAATCCCCAACTACCACCTCACATTCTCCAACAAATCCATGCTTACCAATAGTATCTTGTGCATCTTAACCAAAACCAAAACACCATCACACAATATCAAAACACAATCCCACAAAACCAAAACTTTACCTACCAAAATCCAAACCAAACAAACTAATACCAAATCCTACCCAACCTACAACATCTCATCAACCAACAAACCTACATCCCACAACCTCCACCCAGTTCAGACCTAACAACTATTGTACAAACCTTGATCCAAAAGGTAGATGATATGCAAACTGGGGGCAAGCACAAATAATATTCTTTCGAGGATATTTGTCCCTACCCATTTGATCAGACACTATACATGCCTCCCTTTCCTAAAAACATTAAAACACCTAAATTCAACAAATATAAAGGAAAGGGAGACCCTAGGGACCACCTTAGGGAGTTTTACCTTGCTTGCCTTGAAGTCTCAAACAATGACACATGCCTAATAATACTTTTTCCTAGAAGCCTCAGCGGTCAAGCCGCTGAATCATTCACACACCTTCTTCTAGGCATTAGGTCTTTCCCTGAGCTCAAGGAGAAGTTTGCCAACTACTTCTCTTACAATTTCAAACACGGAATATTTATGATAGACCTTTGCAACACCAAACAAAAAAGTGGAGAATCCTTCACTTCATTCTTACAAAGGTGGAGAGGCTTAGCAAGAAAACTCCCTTGGTCAATCCCGGAGAAATAATTAGTCACCATGTTTATGGATAATCTTAACCAAGAAATGGGCTTCCATTCACAAATCCTATGTACATCCACTTTTAAGGAAATCATCGACAAGGGCACCACCATTGAGAGAGCCCTTATTGCCAAGGGTTCGATTAAACTATATGACAACAAGCCCTACAATAATAGCAATAGCAACAACAACAATAAAATCAACATCAACACCCTAAATACAAGAAATAATAACATGCAATCAAATCAAAAACCACACTTTTGGGGTAAGAACAAGAACACCGTCAATGACAGCATCACCGATGTGAAGGACATCCAAAATATACAAAACCAGGCACCCCTGAGTGTATACATCACCACTATAAATATTCCCAAAGGTCAACCTAAGCAAAATAAACCTTAGAGACAATTTACACCCTTAGGAGAACCACTTGAAGATATCCTTGATAGATGTCTAAAAGATGGTTTAATAACTCTCCCACCTATTAAACCCCACTGAGAAAATCAACTCAAAGCTACATGGTATAATGAAAATGACTATTGTGACTACCACCGCATTGTGGGCCATAAGACATCCAATTGCATGAAATTAAAACATTGTATACAAGATCTCATAGATCAAAACAAAGTCTAACTCGAGCAAGTCCCGCAACCATCACCCAATGCCAACCTAGGAGCTTACAAGGATCCTTTGCCTAATCACAACAAAGGAAAAGCCTCATCCTCTAATCAAGCCTACAACATCACTCCACCTCCTGCCTCTTATGATTCTATCATAGGTCAGATAGAACCATCATCCAACTATATCAACACAATCACCATTCAAGCTCAAGCACCTGATTGTGTTGTCACTACCTGTCAAGGCCATGTGTCCATTCATGCAACCCCTACCACCGACCAAACACCTACATCCACATCAAATAATCAACCAAGTCATCCATCCGTGCACCCATCATCAACCAATAAATACAACCTCCTAGAACATCTAGGAAAGACCCTTGCATAGATCTCCATCCTTAAGCTACTCCGTACTTCACCTCTCCATAAAGAAGTCCTCGACAAGGCTCTAATGGAAACCCAAGTTCCCACCAACTTGAATTTGGATCAATTCTAAGCCATGGTGGGCCATATCACCTCACCCCATCATCTCACTTTCTCAGAAAAGGATCTCCCTGCCTCCAACAACTTGCATAATGATGCCTTACATATTGAAGTCTGTATCCACAAGCATATCATCAAAAGAGTCTTAATAGATGGTGGCTCTGGCCTAAACCTGTGCACTCTAAAATTTCTAAAACATTTGGGATACTCGGATGTGGTTGTGGACACAAGTGAATGCATAACCATCAAGGGGTATGATGACACTGAAAGACTATTTGAGGGTACTATCAAACTCCTTGTCCAAGTAGGACAAAAGATATTGGAAAAAAAATGTCAGGTTCTTGATCTCCACCTCCCCTACAATATTCTTCTCGGCTGACCATGGATCCATGCCATGCAAGCCATCCCCTCCACATTCCACCAATATCTAAAGTTCCATCATAATGGCACAGAGGTAACTATCTATGCCGATCCCCGCACCTTCCAATACTATAGTTTCTTAGAAGGACACGACCATACTTTCTGTCCATACAATAAGGCTATCATGAAAACCACCTCCCAAGATAACCCTACAACATCCACCTCATATGTTGACCCCGCTGACATTGATACCACTTCATCCTAAGCAACTCCACCACCCGAGGTCAAGATCAAGATTAGTGACATGGGATGTGAGGAGTATGACCTACACGATACCTTTTGTGTAGGGACATTACCCAATCCTAAGATGTTCAGTGCCCTGAAGGAGGGAGAAGTCTCCATAGTGGTTATCAAATCCAAGCTGTCCCTGACCTTTGAAAAGAGACACCTTGATCAGGACGTGCTTGAAGATGCATCATCATGGCTGTACAAAGATGAAGAAACAGAGTAAGAAACCCCTACCATACCATCTGAAATCTATGGCAAAGGGTAAGAAATCATCAAGAACATGGGCTATAAGGGACAAGGTGGTATTGACCTTCATTAACAAGGGATCATAGAACCAATTCAAGCAAAGAGGAATCCCTACACTCAAGGACTAATGTATGGGCAATAATAGCATATTCTCACTAGTGGCTAGTGTGTCTTAGCCGAGGTCGCTACGGTCTCCCCTATGGTCGACAGCATTAACAAAATGGATCATCAAGACTCCTTTAGTGACTTTGCTGAATTCTTAGAGTCATCCATATGTACCATCTACACCATGACCATGTTAGCCTTCACATCCAACAACTTACCCCTTGTATACCCTGACCTTATCGATTGGGACCAACAAGGACCTCTGATCTTTGATGTAGCACAAAATGATGAAGCCATAGCAGAAATGATGGGGGTCAGAGATCACTTATCCCTGGGAGAACATAGAGCTAGATACATCATGGAACTTGACATGTCTACTTATTTCAATGAGACTGCCCATGCTTCCAGTTGCAAAAACATAAAAATAAAAATAATGCCCCTAGTGAAAACCACTCTGTGGCACTTTTGGGTGATAAAACAGTAAAAATAAAGGATATATCTTCTGGTGAAAACCTCCATGAGGTGCTAGAAGATGGAAGCATGGGCCTTCCCTAAATAGAGAAGGTATATCCTAATAGATCACCAATCCTCATGGATCCATCACAAGAAACAAACCTTGGAACAAAAGAAGCGCCAAAGATCACTTTTAGGGCATAGTCTCTCACCACAGTAGAACAGGAAAATTTCATAGCCTTCTTCAAACAAAGAAGCCATAAATTTGCATGGAGCTATGCAGATATGCCTAGCTGAGATCCTACCTTGGTTGTTCATCATCTCATTATGTGGCCTGATGCAAAACTGGTTAAACAAAAGCTAAGAAAGATGAATCCTTAGGTGGCGCTCCTTGTTAAGATAGAGCTAAAGAAACTCCTAGATGTGGCATTAATCCGACCGATAGATTATCTAGAATGGGTCTCTAACCTAGTGCCAGTGGCGAAGCCTGATGGTCGAATCCAATGTTAGATAGATTTTAGGGACCTCAACAAAGCCTATCCAAAAGATGACTTCCCACTACAAAACATTGACCTTATAGTAGACCTCATGGTAGGGCATGAGATGTTATCCTTGATGGACAGTTTCTCAAGATATAATTAGATCAAAATTGTAGAAGAAGATTAGCATATGACTTCCTTCATATGCCCATGGGGTACATACTATTGGGTGGTGATGCCTTTCAGCCTGAAAAATGCAGGAGCTACTTATCAATGTGTCATGACTGTTATCTTCCATGACCTCTTCCATCACATCATGGAAGACTATGCGGATGACCTATTAGGGAAATCAAAGACATGAGAAGAACACTTGGATGTGCTGGCAAAGATCTTTGACATACTAGAGAAATACAATGTGTGGCTAAACCTAATGAAATGTGTTTTTGGGGTCACTTCAGGGAAACTTTTGGGGTACATAGTCTCAAGAAGAGGAATAGAAGTGGATCTTGCTAAAGTCAAAGCCATCATAGAGATGCCCCCACCAAAGACATTGAAGCAATTATGAAGCCTATAGGGGAAGCTCTAGTCTATCCATTGGTTCATCACCCAACTCATTGATAAATGTCAGCCATTCCAACATTTTCTCAGAAAGAACACAACCTTTGTCTGAGATAATCAATGTCAAGCCACCTTTGATCAGTTGAAAAACTACTTGGCTAATCCCCCTATTCTCACTCCACCAAGGCAAGGAGAACCCCTCATCTTATACATTTCAACAATGGAAATGGCTATAGGGGCCTTGCTAGCACAACACAAGGAACAAGGAAAGGGAAGAACAATATACTATATTTGCCACACCTTGGTGACCTATGAGCTAAACTACACACCCATTGAGTGAGAATGCTTAGCTATCATCTTTACTTCATAGAAGTTGAGACACTACATGCTCAATCATAAGACTAAGCTCATTGCCAAGATTGATCCATTGAAGTATCTACTAAATAGAGCCACCCTCACAGGAAGAATGGCCAAATGAGTAATGATCTTAAGTGATTTTGACATTGAGTACATTGAAAGAAACACTATCAAAGGACAAGTCATTGCTGATCAATTGGCTGAGGCACCTATCCCCATGGAGCATCCTACACTTGCATAGTTTCCTGATGAGTCTCTAATGACAGTAGCACCAGCAACAAAACCATGGAAAATTTACTTCAATGGTTCGTATACACACCAAGGCTCAGGGACAGGGATCTTGTTTGTTACCCCTCAAGGCGACACCATCCCTAAGTCATTCAAAATTGCATTTCCATGTACCAACAATGTGGCAGAGTACAAGGCTCTCATCATAGGACTCTGCATGGAAATCAAGTGGAAAATCAAGAAGATGACAGTATATGGTGACTCCCAACTAGTCATCCGACAAGTGAACAATGAGTATAAAACTAAGGATGATAAACTCTTGGCTTACAAAAATATGGTGGATGACTTCAAAGATTATTTTGATGATATCCACCTTGAACAAATCCCAAGGCTAAACAACAAAGATGCAGATGCCATGGCAATAATAGGATCCCTGGTAGATATGAAGAAGGACAGTAAGAGGTGAATTTGTGATAGCAGAGATGCCTATACCAGCCTATGACATTCTCCATTTAGAACAGGTGTGTGAAATTGTTGGTCCTGTATCCCCTTGGTATCAAGAAACATACATGTACCTCCATGATAACATTATTCCCCCTAACCTATCCACTTCACAACAAAAGAGCTTCATTCATTGAGCCTCCCACTTCACCCTCATAGGAGACACCCTATACAAAAGGAGTCTTGATGGTACACTTCTACGATGTTTAGACTCTAGGGAAGCTAAAGTGGCTCTACAAGAGGTACATGAAGGCATTTGTGGGGTACACTTGAGTGGACCTACCTTAGCTAAAAAGATCTTGAGAATAGTGTACTATTGGCCAACCATGGAGAAAGATGCCTACCAGTTCGTAAAAAAGTGCTTGCTATGTCAACAACATGGGGACCTCATCCATGCGCCATCACAAGAACTGCAGCCAATCACAACTCCATGGCCCTTTCCAGAGTGGGGGCTCGACCTCGTAGGAAAGTTCCACCCACCATCCTCTAATGGTCATAAATTCACCATCACTGCTACTGAATACTTCACCAAGTGGGTGGAAGCAACGCCACTCACTTTCACCACCAGAACCTAAATATCCAAATTCATCCTTCATTACATCATATGTCATTATGGCATCCCCCATTCATTTATCACAGATAATGGGAAACCATTCAAAAACTAAGAAGTTCGCACCCTATGTGAAAATTTCAAAATCCAACATCATTTTTCCACTCCATACTACCCCCAAGGTAATGGTCAGGCTGAATCTTCAAACAAAACCATCCTACATATTCTAAAGAAAACAATTAATGAGGCAAGCCGTGACTGGCACCTTCAACTCAATCCTACCCTATGGGCCTATCACACAAGTATCCAAACACCCATAGGAGCCACTCCATATTCCCTTGTATTTGGATCCAAAGCCATCCTACCTATTGAGGTTGAGCTCCCATCCCTAAGGGTATTCCTACAAAATATAATCCTTGATGAGGAATACCAAGTTGCAAGCTAGAATTACTAGATGACAAATGCCTAGATGCACTTAACCATTTGTAGGCCTACCAAAATTGCCTAAGGAGAAGCTGCAACAAGAAAATTAGGAACTACAAGTTTGAAGTGGGTGGCCTTGTCCTCATGGAAAACTAGAAGAATCGGCAAGAACGCCCTAAGAAAGGAAAATTTGAACCCAATTGGTTAGGGCCCTATGCCATTATTGTCAGCTATGGATCAGGAGCATATCAGCTTGCAACACTTGAGGAGCAACCTCTAGATAAGCCTATGAATATTCTACATTTGAAAAGGTTCTATGCATAACCCATCAAGTATCCCAAACAAAAATACAAAAAAATCAAAAAATCAAAAAATTAAAAAAATCAAAAAATCAAGAAAAACCTGAGTGCAATAAAGATGTCCAACAGTGAAAATCACTTCGGTGATGCCTTGGATTGGTACCATGGTGAAAACCTATCTTAGGTACCATGTGTAGTGGCTGGTTCTACCATCTGATAAGCTCTATTCTCCATCATGACACTCCATACCAAAACACTTGCCATGGCTTGGAATTTAGAAACATCAATCACCCACCCTGCATCATCCCACCCAAGGCTAATCCGTGGTACAAAGATCCTTGTAAGATCCCTTCTGTATAGCTAAAATTAGAAAATCCTAAAACGTTAGAAAATCAAAAAATCTAAAACCATTAGAAAAATAAAAAATTTAAAAAATTAGAAAATTAAAAAATTAAAAAATAATAGAAAATAAAAAAAAATCCAAAACCTACTCCCATGACATCATCACGATTTCCAACATCCCCACAACCACCCAAAATCATCATCACCTCATCTTCAACATGCATCCTAAACCATTCCCACATCATCAAGTCTTGCCATAACTACATATTCATCACACCCTAATCTTGAAAGTACCTTGTTCCTGTGGACACAAGGTATGTAGGCAGTCTAGAATACAAAGGAAGTACAGAGTACTCAATTACATAAGATGCACCCATCCAACCTATTTGGATGGTACCTATTTACTAAGGTTGCTAGATCCAACAAGTGATACACACGCTAAGCATAAGCCTGCAACATCGTACCTCACACAAAAATCATCAATCAACATACCAACTATAATCCAACACATGGCCTGACTATCCTTTTTCCCACCTTTCAAAAATTATCCAACAAAATCCAACCGATTCATGTCCTAGGATATATCATTCCTACAATGGACAAGAATCTGTCATCTTATCAACACTTATCTTGGCAAGAGCACACAATGGCTATTTGTATCTTTTTGTTGGTCCTTTTGATTATTGATTTTTATCTTCTTGTCACACTCTAGGTCATTTCCAAAGCTACCTTGATCCTATTATATCATGGTAAGTGGCAAACAACACCTGGAGTAGACATGGTCATTGTTTCTGTATGCTGTGCTTGTGGGTTGGTTTCATTACTCCAAGAATAGTATTCATATCTTGAAGCCTGGGTCGGGTCTAGCATGATGTGCCTCATTTGCATATATAGGCATTAATACCTTATATGTACTATGAACACTCATGACTATGAGTCCCCTTTCTTAGCTAGGCAAGGTTATACTACCTTGGGCATGCATGAAACCAATCTATTATTTGTGGGTCTAGTCCATGCAATTGAGGGATATATATCATCACCTAGGTCATCTCATACCTTTGTGAAGTGTATCCTACATTGCTACAATAAATTAAGAAATGCTCTCACTTAATCTTATGCAACTACTATTGCTAGCTCAAATCATCTTTCTATCACCCATCCAATCATACTATCTGGGCCTAGATCTTTAATCCCCCCATCTATTCGTTGCAAGTATGGGCCTAACCGGTGTTGTCATTGATGTCAACATACTCCTGTTGCATTAATTATAAGGTTTGGATGAGCCGTGAGCTGAGGATATTGAGAAAATTAGTCTCAATCAGGAACAGTGAAGAACAGTGATGACTATAAGGTAAAAGTCCTAGATAGGATGATGATCAAAGGATGCGGATTAAAGGGTTTGTATATTTGAGTCTTGAGATGATCTAGTCAAGTTTTCAGAGGTCCGCATGAAGATTTGAAGAAGTTATGGCCGCTCAAGTAGAACCGGCTCTGGCAGATGTTCAAAGGTGACAAAGTGACACAGATAGGTCCGGTGAGATCCAGAAATGCATTTTCCCATTCTATGGATTTGAGGAAGTGTTGAGGATGTCCTTTTGAAGTGTCAAGTAGATTGGTTCGTGGTTTGAAGGTCCAGAAGAACCTATTCCTTTGTGATAGTGATGACAGACTGTGTTTTTGAGGTTCCGAATGAAGGAGAGAAGGATTCTAGTAAGTAGATGAATTGCGGATGTTCTTGGTGATTCAGGAAAGCTTGTGGTGATCTATGGATCATGTCCAGTTCATGTTGGTGGTCCGCATTGAAGTTAGAGTGCACATTTGAAGAATAACCACTGGATGATGGTGTTCTTCTTGAGACTGGCCGACCAGATGTATTACACGTCTTGCGGATGTTCTTGTAGATGTTTGTTGACTTAGATTATCATTCCTAAGTTGATGCCTTGTATAAATAAGGGATTGAGAAGTCAGTTTGAACTCACCTTTTTGTGTGGATATGAGTGAGTGGTAGCGAAGAAGAGAGCGAAAGGCAGAGCAAAAGTATTGAGCTTAATAAAACTGATTCAAGCATGGTGAAGATGCTATTCTCCAGTTCATGTATGTGATACTTATTTCTTTGTAGACAGTGTGTCTCTTGTAGGCAGTGAGCCTCTTGTGAGTAGTGTGCTCAGGTGGTAAGCCCTAATTGGCATGTGCCATTTTGTTCTTTCTTTTCTTCGAACAGAGAATACATTCTTGGGTTAATCACCCTATGGTTTTTCCCTTAATCGGGTTTTCCACGTCAAAATTTTGGTGTCTCATGCGTTGATGAGTTTCTTCTTTTGATTTAAATACATTATGTCTCATGTTTAATATACTGCTAATCACTAAGAGGATTTACGTGTGTAAATTGGAGAAAGTTTTGCACAACTGATTCACCCCCCCTCTCAATTGTGTGCCCTAAGTCTAACAATTGGTATCAGAGCCAAGTTCCTCTAAAAAGAGCTTAACCGCTTGAGGAGATCCAGGATGTCGTCATAGAAGAATGATAGTCTGAAGTTTGATGGAACCAACTTTGCTCTTTGGCAAGGTCACATGAAATGTCACTTGTAGTGTATGGGAATGGCATACTGGTCCATGGTTACAAAAGCGTATGTACCTCCACAGGGTGGTCCGACAACCCTAAATGAAATCACAGATGCTGAAAACAATCTACAGACCAAAGAGGCTCTTCTAAGTGCATTATCTGACTCAGAGCTCTCAAATGTTATTGACCTACCAACTGCCTTTGAGATTTGGAATAAACTGGAACTTTTGCATGAACGAGATCAGTATGTTAAATGTGCAAGGTTACAGAGTCTAAAAGGGAAATTTGAAAAACTAAAGATGAGAGATGATGAAAATATTACCACTTTTATGCCAAGAGTGAATGAGCTGGTTTGTGGAATTAGAAATGTTGGTGGAGTCTTGGATGAAAATGAGATTGTTGGTAAAATTCTCAGATCCCTTCCTGCTTCTTACAAAATCAAGGCTGCTACCATTGAAGAATTCAGAGCCCATACAACTATTACAAGAGATCAATTGGCTGCATTTGAAATGATAGAGTTTCGAGACGACCCCCCCAAGACTAAATCTACATTCAAAGCCAGTGCCTTTGTTAAAGGTAAACAAAGGTTTGATCTAGGAGAGAATTCTTCGAAGAAATTGTGATGGTATGAAAAAGCAAGAAAAGATCTGGAAGAAGAAGAAGTAGAAACTGCTCAACTTGAAGCCCTTATTGCGAAGAGGCTGCCAAGAGGATCCAGTAAGTATGAAGGAAAATTACCTTTTAAGTGTTTTAATTGCAATAAGATTGGTCATTTTGACTCAAAGTGTCCGGAAAGATTTTCAAGACAAAATCCTAACAAGCCAAGGTTCCAAAAGAATTGTTACTATGTTCATGAAGAAGATGATAATGAAGGAGTAACAGATGATGAATCAGAGACTAGAAACAAATCAGGAAATGAATGGGTGTTTATTACCATCAAGGAAGAAGAACCAATATCCTCTGTATCTATCAATCATAAGGTTGTAGAAAGAGCCCTAGCTACCCAAGTTGAAGAAAAGAATGATTGAGTCATTGACAGTGGTTGCTCTCACCATATGACAGGTGACAAAAATAAGTTCATAGATTTGGAAAGATATGAAGGAGGAGTGGTGAAGTTTGGAGATAATTCTGCTGGTAGAATCAAAGGAAGAGGAACTATTTCTTTTGATGGAAGGAACAAAACTAGTAATGTTCTATATGTTGAAGGCTTGAAGCACAATCTTCTCAGTGTTAGATAGTTGGTGGATAGAGGCTATGATCTCCGGTTCAAAAATGGAAAATGCAAGATTTTTGAAAGCTCTGGAATAGAGATTGCATCTGGTACCCAAACTAAAGGTAATATCTTCCACTTGGTTGGCAATGGTAAAAGTTGCTTATTTGTTCAAGTTGATCAGAGTTGGTTATGGCATAGGAGCATGTGTCATGTAAATTTTGATAATATCATCAAGATAAGCAATAATCAGGCTGTAAGAGATCTTCCAAAATTGGTGAAACCTACTAACAGCTTGTGCAAGGAATGTCAGTTGGGTAAGCTAAGTAGAGTCACATTCAAAAGCAAGGAACTGTCCTCTACCAGATTATTGGACTTAGTTCACACTAATCTTTGTGGTCCAGCAAGAACTAGGAGTATTCAAGGTGATAGATACTTCATGCTGTTAATTGATGACTATTCCCGGATGATGTGGGTAACCTTTCTAAAGGAGAAATTAGAAGCTCTTGAGAAATTCAAAATATTCAAGGCTATGGTAGAGAATGAAATAGGATTAAAGTTGAAATGTCTAAGGTCTGATAGAGGTGGAGAATTCACATCCGGTGAGTTCATAGAGTTCTATGAGAAACATGGAATTAAGAAATAGTTGTCTACTCCTAGGACTCCACAGTAGAATGGAGTAGTGGAGAGAAAGATCCAGACCATCCAGGAAGCATCTAGAACCATGATGATGGAAGCAAATGTTCCCTAGATCTATTGGAGAGAAGTTGTTAGCACTGCAGTCTATACTCTCAATTGAGTTCAAATCAGAAGCAATACCGGTAAGACCCCTTATGAACTCTGGTTTGGAATTACTCCTACTGTAAGATATTTCAGAGTCTTTGGTAGCAAAAGTTACATCAAAAGAGATGAAGATCTAGGCAAGTTTGATGCTAGAAGTGATGAAGGAATATTCTTGGGTTACTCTACTCAAAGCCAAGCATACTGGTGTTATAACAAGAGACTAAGAAAGATGATAGAAAGTACAAATGTGAAGGTTGATGAGGGAATAGAGAAACCCTCAAGGTTTTATGAATATGATGAAGATGATCAGAATGGTGTTCTGGTTCAAGGAGTTCAATCCTTTTCTGAAAGTCAGATTCAAACTGATCTGGTAAGTTAGGAAGAAGAGATAGGTCTGAATGAGCCTGATCAAGAAGTAGAAGTGCAAGAAACTCCCAAAATTCCAAGGTATGTAAGACTAAACCACTCTGAAGATCAGATCATAGGTGACAAAAGCAAAGGTGTGCAAACTAGAAGGAAAATTGCTCAAAATTTAGATGAATATTGTCTGATTTCAAAGATTGAACCTAAGACAATAAATGAAGCCTGCAAGGATGAAAACTGGACCAAAGCAATGGAGGAAGAGTTGATGCAAATTGAGAAAAATCACACTTGGGTTCTTGTTCCCAGACCTAGAAACAAGAATGTGATTGGAACCAAATGGGTTTTCTGGAACAAACTAAATGAAGTTGGTGAAGTAATTAGAAATAAAGCCAGATTGGTCTGCAAGGGCTACTCTCAAATAGAAGGAATTGATTTTGAAGAAACTTTTGCTTCGGTGGCAAGAATTGAAGCAGTCAGATTATTTCTTGCATTTGTTGCCTTCAAGGATTTCAAGGTGTATTAGATGGATGTCAAGTCTGCTTTCTTGAATGGTGACTTAGAAGAAGAAGTGTACATTGAACAACCGGATGGATTTCAATTATCTGAGCATGGTGATATGGTTTGCAAGTTGAAGAAGGCATTGTATGGACTAAAGCAAGCCCCAAGAGCCTAGTATGAAAGATTGGACAAACATCTTTTGAAGATTGGTTTCAACAAAGGTACTGCTGACAGTAACTTATATTTCAAAATTGATCATGAAAACATCTAGATTGTTGAAGTATTTGTTGATGAGATCATCTTTGGAGGAAGAGACAGTATGTGTAAAACTTTTTCAAATCAAATGAAAAGTGAGTTTGAGATGTCTATGCTTGGAGAAATGAATTTCTTCTTGGGTCTGCAAATTACTCAAACAAAGAAAGGAATCTTTATTTCTCAGACCAAATATGTGAAAGAATTCTTGAGGAAATTTGGAATGGAAGATTCCAAGCCAATGAATACTCCCATGGCAACTGGATGTAAGTTGAGCAAAGATGATGACTCTCCTAAGGCAGACCAGACAAAGTACAGATCAATGATTGGAGGATTGTTGTATCTCACTCAAACTAGACCAGATATAATGCAAGCTATTGGTCTTGTTACGAGATTCCAGGCTGATCCCAAAGAATCTCATGTCATGGAAATCAAGAGGATCTTTAGATATCTAAAAGGGACAGTTGAGTACAGTCTGTGGTATCTTAGAGATCATGATTTCTCTCTTCATGCATATACATATGCTGATTGGGCAGGAGATGTGGATTACCAGAAGAGTACCACTGATGGAGCTTTCTTTTTGGCAAAGAGATTGGTTTCTTGGATAAGCAAGAAACAAGAGGCAATATCCCTATCTATAATTGAAGTAGAATACATAGCAGAAACAAGTTGTTGCACTCAAGTTTTATGGATGAAGCAGATGCTAAGAGCTATTAAAGTAGAGTATGAGGAGCCTATCATAATCCTCTGTGATAATTCAAGTGCTATAAGTATATCTAAGAATCCGGTGTTGCATTCAAAGACAAAGCATATATCTATGAAGTTTCACTTTCTGAGAGAGCAAGTGAATAAGAATGAAGTCAAATTGGAGTTTGTGTCATCCAAGGATCAGATTGCAGATATCTTTACTAAACCTCTACCTAAGGACTCTTTTGAGTATCTCAGGGAGAAGTTAGGGGTTATTGCCCCTCTGGTGATGAACTAAGGTGCACTGATGTGCATCAGTCCGGTGGGTATCATAGTCACATCTGTGATCTGGATTGATGCTGGGGAGCTGCTACTCAGGGGGAGTAGCAGGTATGAGTCTGAAGTGGTGAAATTACAAGTATGTGCCCTTTGCCATTGATGTCAAAGGGGGAGAGAAGACATGTGAAAAACAAGTGGTTGCTGATCAAAGGGGGAGCAGTAAAGGGAGAGAAGACATGTGAATGGTTGCTATTGATAGGGGGAGTTGTGACAATAAGGAGAAGTTCTTGTCTTGATGGTTTTTCACATCATATGTTGCCATCAATGCCAAAGGGGGAGATTGTTGTAAGTATGGGCCTAACCGGTGTTGTCATTGATGTCAACATATTCCTGCTACATTAATGATAAGGTTTGGAAGAGCCGTGAGCTGAGGATATTGAGAAAATTAGTCTCAATCAGGAACAGTGAAGAACAGTGATGACTGTAAGGCAAAAGTCCTAGATAGGATGATGATCAAAGGATGTGGATTGAAGGGTTTGTAGATATGAGTCTTGAGATGATCCAGTCAAGTTTTTAGAGGTCTGCATGAAGATTTGAAGAAGTTATGGCCGCTCAAGTAGAACCGGCTCCGACAGATGTTTAGAGGTGACAAAGTGACACAGATAGGTCCGGTGAGATCCAGAAATGCATTTTCCCATTCTGCAGATTTGAGGAAGTGTTGAGGATGTCCTTTTGAAGTGTCAAGTAGATTGGTTCATGGTTTAAAGGTCCAGAAGAAACTATTCCTTTGTGACAGTGATGACAGACTGTGTTCTTGAGGTTCCCGATGAAGGAGAGAAGGATTCTAGTAAGTAGATGAAGTGCGAATGTTCCTGGTGATTCAGGAAAGCTTGTGGTGATCTGTGGATCATGTCCAGTTCATGTTGGTGGTCCACATTGAAGTTAGAGTGTGCATTTGAAGAATAACCACTGGATGATGGTGTTCTTATTGAGACTGGCCGACCGGATGTATTACACGTCTTGCAGATGTTCTTGTAGATGTTTGCCGACTTAGATGATCATTCCTAAGTTGATGCCTTGTATAAATAAGGGATTAAGAAGTTAGTTTGAACTTGCCTTTTTGTGTGGAGATGAGCGAGTGGTAGCGAAGAGGAGAGCGAAAGGCAAAGTAGAAGTATTGAGCTCAATGTAACTGATTCAAGCATGGTGAAGATGCTATTCTCTAGTTCATGTAAGTGATACTTATTTCTTTGTAGATAGTGTGTCTCTTGTAGGCAGTGAACCTCTTGTGAGCAGTGTGCTCGAGTAGTAAGCCCTAATTGGCATGTTCCATTTTGTTCTTTCTATTCTTCTAACAGAGAATACATTCTTGGGTTAATCACCCCATGGTTTTTCTCTTAACCAGGTTTTCCACCTCATGTGTTGATGATTTTCTGCTTTTGATTTAAATGCATTATGTCTCATGTTTAATATACTGCTAATCACTAAGAGGATTTAAGTGTGTAAATTGGAGAAAGTTTTGCACAATTGATTCACCCCCCCTCTCATTTGTGTGCCCTAAGTCTAACACTATTCACCCCCCCACCCTCTCCCCCATTCTTCTAACTAACCTCCCTTCTCATTAATTCCTAACCCATCCCAAACCAAAACAAATCCCCCCTCAATGATGTGGTGTATCATGACCTAGCAACTCCCTCATTCCCCATCCCATTCACTTCCCCAATCTAACCATACCTAGTCTAACCTTACATATCCCATAAACCATTCCCCCCTCCCCACCTATCCCATACCACAAAGACCCATCATCCAGGGTTGTACAAAAACATCATGTGTATCATGACTTGATCACTACATACATCATTTAGACCATTAGTTGCATAATCATAATCATCTAAACCATTTCAATTTCATTTTTCCATTTGCATATATAATATATGTTTATTAACATAAGAATATATTTCCATTCCATTACATTTTGCATCCATAATAAATGTTTATTAATCTGAACATTTATTTGCATTCCACATTCACATCATAATCCCTAATCAAAACATACATACATCACATAGATAAAACATAATATCATCATATAACATCCATGATCTATCATTATCATAAATCCTATTGTTATTACATGCATGAGGAAATATATATGTCTTGATTTAGTACGTGATATGATATGATTGATCACACAAACTGTATAGCTTTAATTCACATTCTACATCCATCCAATTTGACTGAACATCCATCATTACATCACCATAGGAAAATCATCATACATATATCCATCACATACATCATTAGCACATCCATAGCATCTCATAAAATCATTACATCATCATAATATACATAAGCTATAAACATAAACATCCATAAATATAAGCATCACTAGGAAACATAAATGCATACATCCATAATGCATCATAAATGCATAAATTAGCATCATCATCAAGTCTCATAATACATAATATACATCACTCAAAACAATACAAGTCATGATACAAAAGGCCTCAAAGGGCTCAAAAAATATATACAACACTATACATCAGCCCTGGATTGATGAACCTCTGCCTGACTCAGTAGGGGATTTTGGCCGTGGCAATACCTATTGCTGCTGTGGTACCTGTGGTGGGAGGCCCATCGATTGCTACACCAATTGAATAGACCTAGATCTACGATACCTAGACCTCTGTGAGCTGCTTTGCTGACTATATCTCATTATCCTCTGACCCTCTATAATAGCTAAATAGTAGGCCGTGTGATAGTACTCAGCTTGGGCTCTCTGTTCTCCCACCTGTCCCTGCAACTCCTCAATATCTCCCTGCAACCCCCCAATCTATACTTGTAACTAAGTAATCTATGTCTACATCAATGTCAATATAGGGCCCATGCTTGTCCCTACCACAACCCCCTATAGACTAGCCACTAACCCCTCTACCTACTGAGCTCTCCCCTCTGCTTGCTGGACCCTCATCTCCACCTATTGGGCCCTAGCCTCCACCTACTGAGCTTTAACATCTGCTACCTATCACTGAGCCCTCTCTCCTATTAGGGTAACTATCTCACCCTGTGCATGTTCTAACTGCACTTGTAGCGCATTCATCTACCCATCTAAGCCATCTAGTAATGCAGTCATGCCCCACAACTGCACTAACTCAACATCTCAGCTTTGTAAGGTCTCCTGTAGGCTGGTGACCTATCCTTACAGGGTCTTTATCTCCTCCTCATCCTCACTCTAAGGACACCAATGGGATGAACACTCTCTCGACCTCAAATCTTAGCCTGCCCCCAAACCACCTTCCTTTTCCCGCCCTGATCTTGTAAAACCCATAACAGTCTCAAGAATATGCTGTTGCATATTCCTATGACTCACCTCTGGCCCGAGTACCTGCTGTGCTACAATAGCTACATGTCTCTGTTGTAGTGGTAACTGTGGTGGGGACATAAGCTCCCTATATGTCCTTTGCCTCTACTACCTGGAGCCCCACTATCAGGGTACCCTTTGTCTCGATCCCTCTCCCACTTGAGCCTACTGTTGAGTCCCCCCCACCTGTCCCTATCTCGGTACCTATACTATTGGTACCTCTACCTATCCCCCTCCTCTAGCCCCTACCTGCCCAACTGTTGTTGCTACTAAAACACCAATTGGATCATCATCATCCCCAACCTCCACCTCCTCCATCATAATATAATCCCCAATAACCTCATCCCCTCAATAACCTCTCCCCATCTGACCAAAAATCCCTTGCCTCGTTGATCTGGCATCACCACACTGCCAATCAATGCACATAGGAATAATGAGAAATGATCTACACCTACCACCAGTGGCCCCTCATAACTCATCTCTCAACTCTCTGATACCAACACTATCCGACCACGGGTAAAAACACTAAGGCCCTCCATCCCCTCCTTGTATCATATATCACTCGATGTCTATGAATGGGTATCTTGAGGATGCAATAAACATCCTCAAGTGTAATCATGATCTAGCCCATAGGAAGTAGAAAGGAACATGTCTTAGGTGATAACACTCTAGGAGAGTCATCATCAGAGCTCTATGAGCTCGTAGCACTCTCATTTGGGCGGGTGTCAAAAGCCCTAGCTGTGCTAGTCAACCTCACATAGCATCATCAAAAGTATCAAATAGTTCCATCACTGAAGGCACATGTCACTCTTGAGAGTACACAATAAAAGATCTCATCACCTGTATCCACAAATGCTTGTCAGAAACCTACCTATTCTTCCAAAACCAAACTTTTCATCTCACATTTCTACTGTTGGAAGCCAAATCAATTTTTGCACCACAATACATCCCTTTTGCGCCAACTTTATGGATGGCGCTACCCAATTCCCATATGGTGCTAGAATAGAGTATAGCACCATTGCGTAGAGTTTCTGTGTGATTTCATAACATTGTGCCACTTTGCCTTTTGGTACCAATACACCAATACAAGGGATGGCACCACTTTTCCTTGTAGTGTTGATCCATAGGAAGGTGCTACTTTCCAAGATGACACTAATCTACATGATAATGCCACTCTAGAGCATTGCACTGATCTAGAGGATCGTGCAACCTAGCCCCATTTGGCACTAATTCACCAAACCCTAGCCCCTGTGCAGTATTGTACTAAAACAAAGGATGGCACCAAAATGTGATGTTTTGGTGCCAATTCTGGTGCAAGAGCACTAAGGAGACCAAAGGACTTATGTCTTGTTCTATTGCTCATTTTGTTTTGTTGATTCCATAAGGTCTTGAAGACCATTTTCTCATGTTGTAATAAGGACCATGTCCATCTCTTGTTGATGTCATGTTATCAGGTGTAATAGATAGTCCTATTTGTAAGCCTTTTAAGGCATGTAAGAGATAGTCCTAAGAACATGGGGGCAGTCATATATTTCACATTGTAAGCCTTTTTGGCATAGGTAAAGGGTGGTAGACTTTGTCAAAAATTTAATGACATTGTCAAAGGTGTTGACAAGTCATAAATCTATCAATGGCCATTAGGATAAACTATAATTAGTTTCTATTGTAAAATAAGATAGTTACAGTCCTAAAAATAGGGTAGTTGCGAATAGTCTGATTGTTATCATGTATTCCATCAAACCAACTATCCTCCAACCTATGCAAACTAATTGGAAGGCTTCTTAAGGCCCTACCCTGTCCATTGTAGCTAAGGGAGAAGTCTTGGAGAAGACATTTGGTGGAAGAAAGAAATAAGAAACTCAAGTTTTCTATTATTTTTCTATATATTCGTTGCTACAGTCCATGGTACTCCTCTGTATGGACAGGTTGTGGAAGATCATTATGGTGGCATGAAAGTAGAGTGAGTTGGCTCTCATTTGCATTTAATTTGGTGTCTTGAAACTATTCTATGTGATTTATCTATATTTCTCTGAATTCTATCCGCGATAACCTAGACTAGGGTTTTGATAGGAAAACATGCATTTAATTGCCATTCCACTGATTTGATTCACCCTTGATCAGTGGGATGGGTTTCTGTAGGTCTATATTAGTAGATTATGACAAGTTTTGTGTAGGAAACTTAAAAAGGAGTTTTCTTTGAGGAAACTTAACATCCTCATGTGTTAGGTGATGTTTAGAAGCATAGTAAAGAATAAAAGAGGACCAATCAGTTGCAGTCCATGTTGGGGCCCCAAAACCCACTTAATCCTTAGTTTCAACATGTATTCTAAGTGCTTAGATCATTGGTTGAGTTCTATGCATGCATTTTATAGTGGTCTCTTAAAAGAGGACCAATCAGTTGCAGTCCATGTTGGGGCCCCAAAACCCACTAAATCCTTAGTTTCAACATGTATTCTAAGTGCTTAGATCATTGGTTGAGTTCTGTGCATGCATTGTATTTTTGGCCTAATTGGGGCTTTAAGTCATTGAGAGGAGTTATAGGTTGAGTCATACCATCCAAAACAACCTATACCCAGTTTTGGATATGTGATAGGGAGTCCAAATGGGTATCTCTTGATTGTCCAAGATCTATATTTGAAGGTCTACAACAAAAGTTATTGATGAATGTTCTCTTTTCTAGGGCTACAAGTAATTTCTTGGGTTTGTGAAGGAGGTACTAGTTCTGAGTTTGACCTACCTTTACCAATGATTGGAATGGATCCCAATGCATGTCTAATCAACCTTTCCATGAAGAATTCAGAGTCCCTAATTGTTGTTCCCATTTTTGCAAACTGAAAACCTTGTCAACTTGTTCTATCCTCCCTCTATCCAAGTGCCTCTACATCATCATGGTATTAGAGCCATAAAAGGTTCTGTTGTTGGCATGGTATATGTCAGTAGAGGAGAGTGAAGGAGAGGCTAGCAATATGCCTCCAAAGGGGATGGCCATTGAAGTGGTTAAGAAGTTCAAGGAGATGGAAGAAAAGATCAAAAGTGGAGTCAAGGAAGCACTCCAAGCAGAGTTGAAGGCATTCAGGATAGGGAAGAGGATAGATGAAGGTTCTGATGAAGAAGAAGAAAAAGAGGAGGAAGAAGAAGAGCAAGAAGAGGTAGAGGTGCCTGTAGATCAAAAGCATTTCCTTGAAGCCATCAAGGCAATTGGCAAGGATTCTTCAGAGGCTCGGATGAAGATTCCCATGTTTAGTGGCAAGATGAATGTCGATAAAGTCATGGAGTGGATTGAGGCCCTAAACAACTTCTTTGAATACAAAAAAGTTCTTGAAAACAAGAGGGTGAAGTTTGTAAAAACTAAACTCAAAGGTGTTGCCCTTACATGGTGGAATTACACCCAAGGTGAGAGGGTAAAGAATGGGAAGAGATGATCTCTTCATGGAGTAGAATGTTGGAGATGATCAAGTCCCAATTCCTTCCATCAGACTATGAGGTGTAGATCTACAAGAAGATGCAAAATCTCAAGCAAAGAGATTTGGATGTGGCCACCTACACCGAGGAGCTTCACAAGTTCTCTCTTCATTGTGGGTACATGGAGGATGAAAAAGGTAAAGTGGCAAGGTATCTAAATGGTTTGAGGTTTAATATCCAAGATGAAATCAGTTTGTTAACCCCTAAAACCATGGAAAAATGTTTTCAAGTGGCATTAAGGGCTGAAGAGAAGTTGAAGAGGAAAGGTGAGCAGCAAAATAGAGGAAGAGGTGGCAGAAATTTTAGAGGTAGGGGCAGTTTTGGAGGTAGAAATTAGTCCAAAAGAAGTCAAGGGGAATCTAGTTCCCAAGAGCAAAGTGGAGAATCAGGTTCTAGAGGAGACTTTAGAGGAAGGAGGCCCAATGGAAGAGGTAGATTTGGTGGACCAGGTAGAGGTCCTAATGTCTTCACAGGAAGGTGCTACAATTGCAACCAAGTGGGACATCCAGCCTTCACATGTCCTGAAAAGAAAGCCTCAAGCTCTCATGGAGGAGAGAGAAGGAACCAATTGATCCAAGAGGAAGATTGCCAAAGTGTTAACTCACCAATTGGAAGTGCAGCCCTAGTCAATGAAGGAGAAAGTTTGATGATGAGAAAAACCATGTTGAAGGTGCCTCAAACACAAGAACCCCCTCAAAGGAAGACATTGTTCAGGACAACATGCAAGGCCTATGGTAAGATTTGCAAAGTAATTGTTGATTCAGGCTCAACTAAAAATTTGGTTTCCATTGAAATGGTAGACAAGTGGAAATTGAAAAGACTTCCTCATGTTAGTCCTTATAAAGTATCATGGTTGAATAAAGGGAAATAAGTTTTGGTAGATGAACAATCATGGGTAGAATTTGAGATAGGAGAATATAAGGACAAGATTTTGTGTGATATAATTCCCATGGATGCTTATCATTTTCTATTAGGACATCCATGGGAATATGATGTTCAATCACAACATGATTGTAAAACTAATTCTTTCATTATAACCAAGAATGGTAGGAAGTATAGAATGGATCCATTGTCTGATGAGAATGTCGAGAAGAGTGTTGGGTCAAGTGTCATGATTGTGAGTGGTAAAGAGTTTTTAGACACCCTTAAGGATGAAGGAGCCCATAGGTATGCTTTGATTTTGAAGCCTAAAAACAATCCTAGTTTGCATGATCCTAGTAAGGAAGAAGTCCCTAAGGAGGTACAACAATTGGTAGAGAGTTATAAGGGGATTATGGTAGAAGAAATGCCTAATAAGTTGCCACCTATTAGGGACATAAGCCATCAAATTGACTTCATATCGAGATCTACTTTGCCAAACAAAGCAGCCTACAAGATGACACCTTCTCAAAATGAAGAGATTGCCAAGCAAGTGCAAGAATTGTTGGATAAGGGATTGGTAAGAAAGAGTCTTAGCCCATGTGCTGTCCCAATAGTCCTAGCCCCTAAAAAGGATGGTAAATGGAGGTTGTGCATGGATTCTAGATCCATTAACAAGATTACCATAAGATATAGGTTCCCTATGCCAATGATTGAGGACCTAATGGACTGTTTGGGAGGGGCTAAATACTTTTCTAAGATTGACCTTAAGAGTGGGTATCATCAAATTAGGATAAAGCAAGGGATGAATGGAAGACAACATTCAAAACAAATGAGGATCTTTATGAGTGGTTGGTGATGTCTTTTGGTCTATTTAATGCCCCAAGTACTTTTATGCATTTCATGAATGAAGTGTTGAAGGATTTCATTGGGAAATTTGTTGTGGTATACTTGGATGACATTGTTGTTTTCAGCAGGACTAAGGAAGAGCATTTGCAACATTTGGATCACGTTTTGAAGAAGTTACATGATGAACAATTGATGATCAACATGGAAATGAGTGTCTTCATGAAGGAAGAACTCACCTATCTTGGTTTTGTCATTTCCCAAGGTAGTTTGAAGATGGATCCAACAAAGGTAGAGGCCATTTTGTCATGGCCAACTCCAAAAATAGCAGGTGATGTGAAAAGTTTTCATGGTTTGGCAACATTTTATAGGAAATTTATAAGGGGTTTTAGTCATATTTGTGCACCAATTTTGGATACCATCAAAGGGGGGTAGAAATGTAAGTTTTTTTGGACAAAGGCAGCCAATGATTCTTTTGAAATTCTGAAACAAAAAGTAGCACAACAGCCCATTCTTGTTTTGCCCAACTTTAACAAGTTGTTTGTGGTGGAATGTGATGCTAGTAATCTTGCTATAGGGGCTGTCCTAAGTCAAGAAGGTAGGCATGTTGCTTTCTTTAGTGAAAAATTAAATGATGCTAAGAGAAAGTACTCTACTTATGACTTGGAATTGTATGCAATGGTACAAGCTTTGAAAAAATGGAGGCACTATCTTTTGCCTAAAGAATTTATTATTTATACTGACAACCATGCACTTAGTTTTCTGAATTCATAGGAGAAACTCAACCATAGGCATATGAAATGGGTTGAACAACTCCAAGCATATACTTTTTCAATCAAACACAAGAAGGGGCAGGCCAACAAAGTGGGAGATGCATTGAGTAGAAGGGTGTGTATGGTTCAATAAATTTAGTTGCAAAGTGTAGGGGTTGATGCTCTCAAACATATGTATCAGGATGATGAAGATTTCAAGGAGCTATATAAAGTTTTTTCACAGTTTTCAGACTCTTATCATTCTAATTTTTCTAAGTTTTTGTTGTAGCAGGGGTTGTTGTTCAAAAGCATCCAACTATGTGTTCCTAGGTGTTCCATGAGGGAGAACATCATAAAGGAAAAACATTGTGGTGGACTAGGAGGTCACTTTGGGTTGGATAAAACATTGGATTTGGTGAAGAGGTTTTATTTTTGGCCTAAAATGCAATCAGATGTCAGAAAATTTGTTTAATTTTGTAGTATTTGTCAAAGGGTAAAGGGTACTTCATCTAATGCTGGTCTATATCAGCCACTTCCTATTCCTAATAGGCCATGGGAAAGTATTAGCATGGATTTTGTCTTGGGTCTTCCTAGGACTCAAAGAGGCTTTGATAGTATATTTGTTGTACTGGATAGATTTAATAAGATGGCTCATTTCTTGCCATGTAAATGCACTAATGATGCTTCACACATTGTTGGCTTGTTCTTCAAAGAAATTGTTAGAATCCATGGTTTGCCTCTTAACATTGTGACTGACAGGGATCCAAAGTTTGTAGGCCACTTTTGGTGCACTTTGTGGAAGAAGTTGGGTACTCAATTGTCATTCACTTCAGCCTATCACCCTCAGACTGATGGCCAAATTGAGGTGGTGAATAGGTCCTTGGGAAATCTTCTCAGGTGTCTTACCAAACAACATGGAGAGGCATGGGATATGATCATTTCTCAAGTTGAGTTTGCTTACAATGATTCCACCAATAGGAGCACAGGAAGGAGTCCATTTGAGATTGTTTATGGTATTCATCCAAGAGGTATTCTTGAATTGAGAGATCTCCATCGATTGGAGAGGAAAAGTGCTCAAGGTGAGGACTTTGCATTGGCCATGAAGGACATCCATGATAATGTAAGAGAAACTCTTCAAAGGAGCAATGGCAAGTACAAGGAGAAAGCCAATGAGAGAAGGAGAGATGTACAATACAAGGTTGGGGATTTGGTCATGGCACATTTGAAGAAGGAGAGACTTCCAAAAGGGAAGCCAACCAAACTCCTCATGAAGAAGATAGGACCATGTTGGATTGTGCACAAGTTTGGGACCAATGCCTATGAGATTGAACTTCCTCAAGGCTTGGCCATATCTCCTATCTTTAATGTTTCAGACTTGTTCCCTTTTAAAGGTGATCATAATGCAGATTCAAAGGCAGATATGACAATAGTAGGAGATGAAGAATGGGTTAGGGGTCTTCCACCCAATCAACCATTGAAGTTGGAATGCATTCTTGACACCAAGGTCTTAACGAAGACTAGAAAGAAGACATACAAACAGTTCCTTGTCAAATGGAGTGGCTTACCCATTGAAGATGCCACTTGGATGTTCTCAAGAGACTTGAGTTTTGTTTCCACCCGGGGAGTATGGTGCAGGAGCACCAAGGAGACCAAAGGACTTATGTCTTGTTTTGTTGCTCATTTTGTTTTGTTGATTCCATAAGGTCTTAAAGGCCATTTTCTCATGTTGTAATAAGGACCATGTCCATCTCTTGTTGATGTCATGTTATCAAGTGTAATAGACAGTCCTATTTGTAAGCCTTTTAAGGCATGTAAGAGGTAGTCCTAAGAACATGGGGGCAGTCATATATTTCACATTGTAAGCCTTTTTGACATAGGTAAAGGGTGGTAGACTTTGTCAAATATTTAATGACATTGTCAAAGGTTTTGACAAGTCATAAATCCATCAATGGCCATCAGGATAAACTGTAATTAGTTTCTATTGTAAAATAGGACAATTATAGTCCTAAAAATAGGGTAGTTGCAAACAGTCTGATGGTTATCATGTATTCCATCGAACCAACTATCCTCCAACATCTGTAAACTAATTGGTAGGCTTCTTCAGGCCCTATCCTATCCATTGTAACCAAGGGAGAAGTCTTGGAGAAGACATTTGGTGGAAGAAAGCAATAAGAAACTCAAGTTTTCTGTTATTTTTCTGTATATTCACTGCTATAGTTCGTGGTAATCCTTTGTACGGACAGCTTGTGGAAGATCATTATGGTGGAATGAAAGTAGAGTGAGTTGGCTCTCATTTGCATTCAATTTGGTGTCTTGAAACTATTCTCTGTGTAAGTTATATGTATTTCTCTTAATTCTATCTTCCATAACCTAGACTAGGGTTTTGATAGGAAAAAATGCATTTTCTTGCCATTCCACTGATTTGATTCACCCTTGATTAGTGGGATGGATTATTGTAGGTCTATATTAGTAGATTATGACAAGTTTTGTGTAGGAAACTTGAGAAGGAAGAGTTTTCTTTGAGGAAACCTAACATCCTCATGTGTTAGGTGATGTTTAGAGGCATAGTAAAGAACAAATGAGGACCAATCAGTTGCAGTCCATGTTGGGGCCCCAAAACCCACTAAATCCTTAGTTTCAACATGCATTCTAAGTGCTCAGATCATTGGTTGAGTTCTGTGCATGCATTTTATAGTGGTCTCTTTGTATTTTTGGCGTAATTAGGGCTTTAGGTCATTGAGAGGAGTTATAGGTTGAGTCATACGGTCCAAAACAACTTGTATCTAGTTTTGGATATGTGATAGGGAGTCCAAATGGGTATCTCCTAATTGTCCAAGATCTATATTTGAATGTCTACAACAAAAGTTATTGATGATTGTTCTCTTTTCTAGGGCTATAAGCAATTTTTTGGGTTTGTGAAGGAAGTACTAGTTCTGAGTTTGACCTACCTTTACCAATGATTGGAATGTGTCCCAATGCATGTCTAATCAACCTTTCCATGAATAATTTAGAGTTCCTAATTGTTGTTCCCACTTTTGTAAACTGATCTTTGAAATTGGGTATTTGGGTGTAGCAAAAACCTTGTCAACTTGTTCTATCCTCCCTCTATCTAAGTGCCTCTACATTAGATTCACCCCTTTCCTATCCCAAATAGATAGTGCCAATCTAGATGATGGTGCTAATTTGAGCCCCTTTTTACGCTAGGAAATTGCTAATAGCATCAAAACTCAAAATCCCATTTCCTAGCATAAAAAATTACGACAAAAACAAAAAATGACAAAGCTAGGGTTAGGGCCTCCCTACAGTACAGCCTCCCGTGACCTCCCGTATGGTTGGAAGTGCTCAGAAATGTGGGTGTATCGTAGGAACATGGGATTACCATCCACCATCTCCTCTTTTCTCCTTCTTCTAAGTACCTTGATGTGTGCAAATGTGGCACTCTTAGGGCCCACTCTTCTAATTATAGTAAGGCATGTCATCCCTCCACGTAGTTTTTCTTCCCCAAGGTGCAGATCATAACTATTTTTGCATGTTTTTCTTCCTATCAACCTAATTTTCTCTCCCCTATCCAAATTTCATTCCCATCTCATCCTTTCGAGAGCTCACTTGGATTTTTTTTTATTTTTCACCGACCTCTCGAGGGGGCATCCCTCACTCATTCCATTCCTTCTTGGCAGCTGGGGCATATTTTTCTTTGACCTGACACAACTTCCTTGCTAGGTCTTGATGCCATGTCAAAGAGGGGAAAATGTAGACATCTAAAAATGTCTTCATCATCAAACTAACTTTCGACATCCCTAAACATACCAATTTCCCATCTAATCAATTAATTAAATTTTTTATTTAATTAATTACCCATTCATCACCTAATTTTTCATCATTTTATCCCCTACAATTGGATTAATTTAATTAATAAAATAGTCCAACCTTACCCAATTAATTAAATAAATATGCAATATTTATTTGGTTAATTCTTCCTTTTCACTTAATCCAATTAATTAATTAAATCATGTTTATCTAATTAATCTAGCCTATTAATCGACCTATCCCTACCCTAGTTAATTAAATATCTATTATTTAATTACCTAGCCTAACCTATATGACCCTAGACCTAAGATTAATTAAATAAAACCTTATTTAATTAATCTAAACACCTCATTAACCCATTCCCTAATTTTTTCCAGCCATATTAATTAGGCTAATCACCCTATTTAAGATGGTCAAACCTTGATTAACACACCTCCCCACATCCCACAAATAAAAAATTGAAATATATCCCATATAAATCAATTTTTTTATACACATGTCATAATCCTCATTTAATACATCTTACACCCCTTACACATGTCATAACTCATTAATATCTAGTCTTCCCCTAATGAATTTTTAATTCATTTTACTCTTCCCCATGTGAATTTTTAATTCACAAATAATCTATCTCACCCAACCTCATTTAATTCACCCCTTTCCCAAGATGAATTAAAAATTCATCTTTATTCCTAGCCCTCCATTTTCTAAGATGAAATCTAGGCCCTCCACATCACTTTCATCCTCCACCATTGATCTTCCAAATCAATTCTCAACCATTGGATCAAAATCCCTCCAAAATGCCTATAAATACAACATCCTCCAAGCCATTTTATCATCCAATTTCTAAGTAGTGTTACCATGCTAAAATATCTCTTGAGCTAGTTAGTTTATGAGTTGCACATGTGAGAGCATTTCACATAGAATCCATCATTTTGGGTATAGCTAGTAGCTTTTGGGTGCAAGCTTCTCCACCCTATCTTGGATTTGTGAGTCATAGTGAGGTATAATACTTGTTTATGCACTTGTTTTATGTTTTTGGCTAGGGTTGAATTGGGGGAATTGGTATAAGATGTGATAATAAAGAGGGCAACTGACATTTTGATCTCACTAATCACAATAAGCCTAGGGTTGAATTGGGGGAATTGGTATGAGATGTGATAATAAAGAGGGTAGCTGACACCCCTGCCCCTAGGCTACAAGCTTGAATGTCCAGACTACACAATTTGCAGAAGCAATCACCAACAAATTACAGAAGGATCATAATGAGCTATAGCTCAATTATCCCGAGATAGTTACATAGATAAATAGGTTAAAGTAGCAATTGTCAATAGGGGCTAGCACTTCAGCTCCCCCACCAATGATTCCAATAGTAGAGTCCTTTCTAGTTGATACAAAGCTTCTATTGACTAAAATCAGGGAGCTAAAGGAAGAGGTAAAGAAATTGGAGGAGAAAAAGAATAAAGTAAAGGATATGCTCACCAATTTGATAAATAACAGGGTGACCAATCTCTTGGAAAGGGTAGATGAGACCTGGAAGTCTTATTCACAATTGAGGATTGCATGTGAGAAGCATGAATTAGACAAAGAAAGGCTCTCAGCTATGAAAACAAGATGGTTGCCAAGAACATGAGAAGTCAGGGATCTCCTTAGGTGTTCTAGGTTTGATGCAAATGTACCTCCTGAGCTAAAATTGGTAATGGATATGTTGACACATTTGGAGGGAGTTGCAAATTTCCTGTCGAAATTGGATAAAGTTTTGGTAGAGAAGAAGCAGTCTTTAGAAAAAATGGATGCAAAGTAGCTGCCAAATATTTTGGAGGGTGATGGGAAAACTAAAGACTTAGACAAGTGGAAAACATAAATAAAAGAAAATGCCTACTAGTTAATTCCTACTTGTTGTACTGATGGCGATCCAATTATGAAGATGTTGAGTTTAGCACTTGAAAAGCTACATATAGTTGAAATAAATTTTGAAATATTTAGTAAGGAAGTGAAGATTTTGTTGGATGCCTGATATGTCAGTCATAATAGTAGAATTGCAGAGATAATCTCATTCTAGTGGCCATCTAAAAAGACATATAGTGAGTGGACAGAAAAGTATGGGCCTATAAATTGAAAGGAAAGGCAGACCACCACCTCCCCTACATCGATGAGGTAGATCTCCTCTAAGTGGCTGCACATCTTCCAATTCTATCTACTTTCTGTCTTCTTCTCTCCATTGTAGTAAATATTCTCAATGCAAAAATGGGTGATGCTTTGTATCAAACATTCTCTGAGGTGACATTGTAATTAATGTTGAGTACATGTTCTTGGTCTATAAAAGAACTATGTTACTCATTTTTGTTGTGGTGGAAGATTTTGGAAACTTTTGAAGAGTAAATAAAATACAAGTTCTGCTGGGTTGTCTCATCTCATCTTGTAAGTCAATGAGTTATGTGTTGAATATATTTTTGCACAAGTATTATCAATTTCATGTTGATTATAAGCTAGAAATGCTACATACATGTGTTCTGTTGATTGTCTCCATGGTTGTATGTGTTCTTCTTTTGAATCTAATAGCTAAGGGTTATATGATATTCTAGAATATAGGTTTTCTATGTTGCATGCTTAATCTTTTACTTCTATTCAATGGATAGATTAAATCTTATGGGTTAAGTATGAGGAAGAATGTTTACATCAAGGATATACATAAGTAGAGTTAATGGGATACTCTATTTTGGGTGGTGTATGTAAGGCGGATACTGATTACCCCCTTGAAACTTGACTGTTAGTGTTAGTTTATGCAAATCTTTCACACATATATGTCAATGTGACTCCATGCCCTGAGATAAGCACTGGTCAGTTCTGGTATTGAGTTTATGATTCAAAACCCAAGTCTTGCAGCCAAGCACAAAAGAAAAATTGAACAAAATTTATAAACATTTAGGATTTTAGGAGTAGTTTAGGTTAAAATCCTTTGGTGCACAACTGGAGTAGGGTCCAAAGCTAGCCCCTTTGCATTTATCTTATAGTTTTGGCCTTCATAAGAAAGGATTCATCTACTTTATGTCAATACCTAGTCACAGTCAAAAATTTATCCTATAGGTATTGAGTAGGGAATACCCCCTAGGTTTTATAGAGCCTGAAGAAGGAGAGGGAACATTTAGAGTCTATCTCCTATATTGTTTGCCTCTGACCTAAGGAAACTATTGATAAGTGATGGTTACCTTGTAGGGAAACTTAGGAACTATCAGTTGGAAAAACCCAACAAAATAAATGATAAGATGGGTAGATGAGACAGCATGCCCCCAAGTGTAAGGTATATAGGCAATCAATCTACACATGACACTTGTTTGCTACGTTTTAATCATGGTACTTATCCAAGGCACCTGTTTTCCAAGTTTTCACCATTGGATGAAGGATTTCTCTTTACTTTAAAAAAAAAAATGGATAGAAGGGGAATATGAATAGGAGGTACTCAAGTGTCTAGTTCCATGAAAGGTGATATTGTCCCATTAGAGATGAATGTCGCATAGACCATGTCAAATTTCATTATGCTAATAGATGTTGATTAAGGGATTGCTTGAGAAGAAGATGGAATAGGTAGATAGTGGATTATGAAAGGTTTGTGTATGGAAATATAATGGATTATAATGTGGGTTATGGATGGATTCATGCACAAGGATGGATGAAAGGTTTATGCAAAAGGATGGACCATAGGGAATTGATGGGGAAGATATGTATGATAATGGGTGAAAGATGGGGAGATGGAAGTATGTGGGATGGAATGAAACCAAGACCAATGGTTGCACACACCATGATAAACATTGAAGCTTTTAATTTGGAGGTGGTGTAGGAAGCAATGGACATGTTTGCTTAGGGGATGGTCGATTTAGTGATTTAGGTGTTATTGTGTGGTTACACAACATGCCCCATTTTGACTTGGCAAAACGGGGACCCAACTTTTGGCTTGGCTTGTTTGTTCTCTGGCGGTCTAGTAAAAGTAAGTCGGGTGCATCATCATGTAGAGTCAGGATGAGGTAAGTCACCATTATGAGGTCAGTTTGTCAAATTTCATTTTTCATTTCTGTGACCTCATAGTTTGAAAGAGTACTAAAATTCACGCAGGTTTGTCTTTTACATCATCCTGATATTCCTCAGGATGTGAGAGTTATGAACGGTCAAAGTTTTGGTCAAACCTAATATTTGCAAGAGAGGAAGATCATTTTTTTTATAACTTGTCATCTTTTTGAAAATCATCATCATATTTCAAAATATCCCCTAACAATATCCTGCGGCTAAAATATCCGGACGTCAACTTTAAGTGGTAGTAAGCCTTCCCCGTCAAGCAGTCTTTTGTATCACGAGCGTCATGTTTTTGAATGTAACCCGATATTTCTTAATATCCTCCTGACGTGAAATATCACCCTTAGCAAATATCCTGATGATGTCATCCAAACCGGATAAACGAAGAAGCAGATATAATGATGACATCATCATCACATTCATATTTCGACAGGATATTTTTTTCCAAACATGATCATGTTCGTCTAATATGACGATGACGTCATGATATATTTTCGATACAAAGAATGACTATTAGGATGACGTCATCCTGATATTTTGAAAAAGGACATGTAAGTTTGTCTCGTCATCATCATATTTTGAAACATCACCCGATACACCGAAATATCCTCCTGATGTACTAAATATAAACAAAGGTGCTTTTGTTACCCGAATCTTGTCGCGATAACAATTTCAATATGAGGGAGGAGGATGATATTGAAACTCAACCCGATATTTGTGAATATCATCCTTCCCTCATGATATCCTGTCATATGGATATCCCCCCACTCCCATTGCCACCATTATAATTTAATGCGCGCAGATATGGTAGGTAGTTCCCACCGACCCCAGAACCCAATGAAACACCTGGCGAGATCCTGCATTTTCGCATGAATAATCAAGGAATGTAATCTAACTTGTCAGAGTTGCCCTAAGTGTACCCTAACTGTGAGGTTAAAAGGTAATTCAGCCACCATTTTCACATTTACCTTGCGATAAAATTGTTTTACAGAGCACCAGCTTCCATATCCGCATACCAGCTACCGTTGCACGATTTGAGCTCACGGACAGAGAGAAAGGGGTGATCATCAGCTGAATTAGGAACGTTGTTGGCAATCCACTAGTATAAAAGAGAAATCTGCATAACCAGGTAAGTAAATGAAACCCTCATCATGTCATTATTGTTCAGGTATGATGATGGAAGTTTTGGCTTATGCATGTAATGGTGAAGAAATACAGTAGGCATAGTGATTTAGTTGCAATATGTGTGCATGTGTGTATATCCGTTGTGAGATAAGATTTTTGTTAATTACAGGTAATCATGGCTGACAAGCGGTACGTTAAGTGTCAAGAAGAATTCAGTAGGCCTATGTTCTCTTCTCAGAGGGGAGCCCTGTTCAAATATGGAGCAATTACAGATACCCATTAGGGGAGCACTAATCTAGAGGCCTGGTCAGCTAAACTGAATGATGGGCAGGACAAGAGTCCTGTGTTGGACACAGTATTTGTGTCAGGAATGTGGAACGCTACTGGTTTCCCATATTCCATGGAATCTCCAGAGCTGGTCATAGAATGTGCCCAGAATTATAATCCTCAGACGAGGCAAGTGGTAAAACACGGGAGAATTTATGCAGACCTCTCCATCAAGTGTCTCTCCCAGACATTTGGACTGCCATTGGGCAGTAAAGTAAAAAGTGTAGACCTAAAAAAGGTAGAGAAAGAGTATGAGGCCAACAAGAAATCAGCCAGAAAGAACATGTATCAATGGCGAGCAGAGAACAGCACATATCCTGCAGTGGCCAAACTCCTAGTGCACCTGTTTAAATATGATTTTAGTGAGGAGTACCAGTATATGATTGCACTCCTAAGTCGAGTAACAGGCCAACCTGATACTGGTAGTTTCAGGGATTGGATGTATGGAGTTATAATGATGTGTTTGTATTCAAACACCAAGCCACTATGGGGCCAAATCATAAGTGATGCTCTGCATGAGCAGCTGATGAACCTGGGAGGTTCAAATTGTGCATTTTACATGACATCCTATATTGTTTATTCTTGTGCTTATAGAGGCACTTTTGATGCCTTAGTTACAGATGGGAAGCTCACAGGCACAAATGCTGCATACATCTGGGATCATCATCCCCAGCTACAGAGAACCAACTACTTCAGGGACTACAAACTGGTCAATGATGCATTCTCTATGCATCTGGTAAGGACCATGGAAGAGGATAGAACAAAAAGATTGAGCATGGAGGCTCAAGAAGTAGTTTACAGGCATGGAGCCTAGTATATCTAGTTTGCAACCTTTTCTTATATAAGGGTTGAAGGTTTTGAGGAACATCCCCTCATGCTGCCGAGGTATCCCATAGATGCAGTGATATTAATGGAATTTATCAGGTAGGGCTCCGTGATGATAAAGATGTACAAGGATGCCAAGAAGCTGCCACCAATTTTGTTCCCAGTCAGCATTGGCAACTATATGTGCCTAGATTCTGACAATATAAAGAAGGTGATGGTCACCCTAAATAAAATGAATCTACAGCCTTTCCTAATAACAAGAACATATGATCCTTACGGCAGGATACAGAAGATACTAGGAAAGCCTATTCACCAGAGGCACCTAGAGGATTTTTGGGCTGACTGCGAAGATGAGGTAGAAGCCAGGAGAAGAAGGTATCAGAGGTTGACTCTGAACCAAATTAGGACTTTTGATTGCATCTCCCTTCCCCAGCAATTGAAGAAGGATGATGGCAAGATAATGGCAGATGAATATGAACAGAAAAAGATATACAATGACACTATCTCTGTACCTGACCTCACCATGTAGGAAGATATATCTTTGGACCCATTCATTGCCAGGACCATACAACTGACTCAAGCTTGGGTCGATGATCAGGTGGAGGCATTGAAAAAGAAAGGTGTTGCCATTACGGTGGACAACAAAAAGAAGGGCCAGGATATTCCTGGGGAGATATATGATGACTTCCTGCTTGAGAAGAGGAAGACTAAGGGAGACAAGTTACCTCCACCACAACAACAGAGCAAAAGATCCCCAAGGGGCAAGAAAGTGGATACACAACCCAAAGGGGTTATAATTGACAAGGCAGTGTTTACAGCTGAGGAGGCGGTAGGATCAGGATCAGGATCAGGATCAGGATCAGAGTCAGAATCCCCTCCAAAGAAAGAGAAGCCCAAGAAGAGTAAGACAGCTAAGGCTAGAATAACTGGGACCCTGGAAGTGGGTCAATCCTGAAAGAAACCTAGAGAAGAGGATATCCTCATGGAGGAGGAGCCTGAAGAAGAAGAGGCTCCGTTAATAATAAAAAGGAAGAGGAGAGCTCCACAGGTGCTGGTCTCTACCACACCTAAGAAACAAAGAACCTCCATGAGAGGTGGAATAAGTGAACCCCCTACACTATTACAAGGTGTAGGTAGTGAAGTGCCGAGGGAACTTCAACATAATGTTCCACTTCCTACCATAGTCAAGTTCAAAACTGAACTTGCGGAAGAAAAACTGAAAGAAACCTCTCAGATGCAAGCAGAAGGACATGTCTCACTTGATGAGACAATAAATTTGTCTGATGATGAGGTAGTGCAGGATGTGGCTACACAGAAGATGGAAACACTTGCTACGGATGTAAGTATGACTCCTCACAAGCCTCCACCAGTTCAAACTATGCTTGAGGAGATGAAACAAGCAGAAGAAGAGCAAGAAAAGAGCCCAGAGCAGGTGGCTCAAGAGATAGGGCTAGAAGCATTGATCACAGAGGTGACAAGTCCTATAGTGGTGGATCTGATAGAGAAACAAGATGCAAGTCCTGAACAGCTAGCAGGATCACCTGATAAAGGCCACCCAACAGAAGAGATAGAAATGGCAGAGTCAGAGGGCCATGCTCTTGAGTTAGGGCAACAAAATCCACCTGACACATCAAAAGAACCTACTCTAGTAGAGGTTCAGGAAGCAAGGGCTGATGAGAAGAAGGAAGCACTAGAGGATCCAGCTGCCAAAGTACAAGAAGTTGATGGTGTAGGCTTGAAAAAGGTAATAGCTGCAGAACAATCACCAGCACCTCAGGTAGGATCCCCAGTATCTGGTGAAGTAGATAAGCAATAAGGGGAAGAATTGGGAACAGATGAAGGAATGATAGAAGAAGGTTATGATCATCATGATCAGCAAATAGACATGCCATAGGGTTCCCCACACCAAGAAGATGCTCCCCCAGAGAAGGAAATTCCTCAACAGGAGGAGGCGCCACAAGATCAATAGCAAAGAGAGCATTAAGAAGAAGAAAAGGAAAAGTCACCATCTCCACATCATCTATTGATAGAAATAGGAGATATGGGTGAACATCATCATGATGTTGAGAGACATGATCAGGTGCCTCCGTGGTTAGCTAAAGAAGTGAATATTGAGGAGGAGTTTGAAATTTAAGAGTTCGACGTCTCCACCTTGTTCTCCGTTGATCTAATGAAACCCAGGAGGAAGGCTAGAATGACTTCGGCCATCAAAAGAGATCTGGCAATAGGGAGAAGGACTGCACAAATTTCCATACCTACGGTGGAGAAAGAAAAAGGTAAAATCACTGTAGATGAATTTCAAGTTAGCACAGTTGATTTGGGCTTTGCCAATGAGGACCAAGAAGGTCAGGAGGGAAAAGACATCATTGACTCTCTAATTCAAAAGGTGAAAAGAGAGAAGGAGAAGAATAAGCGACATAAAGAGCACATTGCTCAGTTGCATGCCTATATCAAAGGGCTGACCGATCCTGATGATACCACAACTGAACATGCAGTCCCATTGACTACCATTTCTCAGGAGGAGGTAAATAAATTGGACCTCATGAAGCATGAGGTGTCCGTAATAAGGAAATGGATGTCATCCGCATTGGATGATGCTATGGAAATAATGAAAGCCTCTCTGAAGAGGTGGAGCATTCTAAGTGACTCCAAGACCAAAGTGGATAAATTGCAGATGCAGACTAGGAAGAGGTCTTACAAATTAGAGAGAGTCCTGAGCCTTTTAGGGGAAATAAAGGGGATAAATCCTCAGCTGCTTATCAGTAAGCAGGTGCTAAATAGTAATACCACATTATTGATAGATATCTAGTATAAAGACATTTAGTTTGAGTGTGGAATCCTAAAGAGGTGTAATAATAAGCTGAGAGATATCAGCATGAGGCTACGGGATTTAATGGTTGAAGAAGCGGTGATATTGGAAGCATTAGAAGGCAAGGTGGAAGGTAAAATAGAAAATCAAGATGAAGAGTCCGCCATTAAAGCTATACACATCAACTTCCAATTAGAAGTAGATGGTCCACCAGTCCCTTTGACAAAAGAACTGATAGATAAAATAATGACAATCAAGGTCCAGATGGAGAAATATAAAGAAACACTACAGGACAGGAAAAATAAGCTTGATAACAGCAGAGACAAATATGACGCACATAGGCACGCCATTATCAAAGCAAAAACTCAAGATGGTGGAGGGATAGATCAAATTGTGCATTCCTATGAGTAGGTCCGCAGTAGTATGCAGCCCCATATGCAGCAACATCATCATCAGGATAGTGAAAGCTCAGGAAGCGATGCACATGATGATGACCCGCATCAATCAACTCAGGAGCATGATGAAGATACATCATGAAGGGGATAGTAGCATAAGTAGTATAGATAGTTGCCAACTAGCAACTTGTGCCATTTTGTAAAGGTTGACAAAGTCAAATGAATCGTGACCATAGATCTGTATTGATAAATCAGGGTCATAGATCTTTTTGTAACGGATTCCTCACCTTATTCTATAAAAGGTGGTGGAATGCCTTATTGAAAACATTTGAAACTTAATTAAAATTTGTTTGCTGAAGTATTCAGGGCTCATTTCAAAGCTATTGCATATGACATGTCTTTTGCATACTTAATGAAAGAGAAGAGTATTTTGATTACAAATCTTCGTAAATCTTGAGTAATCTATGTCTGAATTCTAGATATGTGCTTTGATTTGCTGCGTCCCTTGGAGTGCTCATCATGTTGCATATATTGTTTTCATTCCTCATCCTCTGAAGTTTGCATCAACTGTATCTAGCTGTGGAATATCTTGGTGAACATATGGTTTGATTTCTTCTCCTCATGACAGTATCGAGTGTGTATGTGGATCAATAGCTAAAGGGTCAACATTAAATAGAAGCATTTCTTCAATTTATTTTAAATTTTAGAGCATTTCATCTCCATAATTGCAAATAATTGATAATCTTAAGAAAATAACATAAATATGCAGACATCTCGTAGATAATCATAAATATTTAGCATATTTGAATACACAGCATGTAGAATTGAAAATATCATGCAAAGATTGAGGTATTTCCACATCTTCTCATCAAATAAATGCATAATATAACTTCTCTGTAAAGAATTTCTGCAGGAATGTCACGATGATGATAAAATTCCACGTAAGGCCCCAAAATGGAAACAGCAACTCACATTAACCTCTGAGTGACTTCAGATGATTAAGACCTAATCACCGGAGACTTGGGATCCTAAATTCTTTGAATTCATAGTATCTTTCAAGATGAATAAAGGTTAATGTGTACTTTTATTCTATGTTTGTTTGTGACTAACATCATGACCAACAAGTACCCACATAGACTTAGGATTTTTGTAATTTTTGTGATTTTTGCATTGCTTGTGGGATGAAGGAATTTGGGATTTTGGAATGGAATGAGATTTTTGGATGGATTTTTGGGATTTTTGAGATGTGGATGCCTCATTTGACTTGCTTGCTTTTTCCTTAGGGACCCAAACCATTTTAGTTTTTGACTTTTGTTTTGGAGGTATGGGCTTGGGTATCTTTTTGAATGAATTTTGATTTGATTCTTTGCATTTGTGTCCTAAGGCATTTGGTTCTTTATGATTTTTGGATTTATGAGTAGAGGCATCCAAATGTTTGTGTTTTAATCCCATGGGGTTGGTAGAAGCTTCATGATTAGATGATGTGTGCATTGATTGGTCATGATTAGGATTTTTAGAGGACTTATGAATTGAGGATTTATGGATAAATGGATAAGGGGATTGGATGATAGGGACATTAGATGTTGGGAGAAGTGGTGGTAAAGATGATGGTGGGATATTAGGAGTTGGAGGTAGCAGAGGTAAAATGGACAGCAGAAGGTGTATGGTCACATGTTTTTGGGATTTGTATGATAATGGAGGTGGAATGGAAACATATGTTTTGGGGGTATGATGTGATTTATGATAGAAGGAGGTGGATTTATGAGGCATGGAGGAAGTATCAACATCTTGAGATTGTTTACCTTGGGGTGTATATCCAAGGCCATATGAGCGTGGAGGGACTTTGACATCGATAAGATCCAAAATACCTTGTTCATAAAGTCCTAAGCCTTTACCTTGATAGTTCATTTTTTTGGAGTATGCAGTGGACAATGGGACTATGTATATTTTAGACACTAGACTTGAGATCATTATTTGATGGAGAAGGTGAGGTGATGGATAGTGGTTGTTGTTCTCCTAACGAAGAACATTCATGGATGAAGGTAGTAAGACCAAGGGGACAGAATAATAGATTTGGAGTGGGGTCAATGGGAGATGGTGGAGGATCAACATGAGATAATGGAGGATCCACAAGAGACAATGTGTGATCATGCAATTGATAACTTCAGATGACTGGATTTTGACTAAAATTATGCTCAGTAGGAGATGAAGTGATAGGATCCCAGTTACTTGTTTGGTTATCTATGCTTCCTTGGGGATCAAGTGTCTCATCTTGGGAAGAGGGTGCTGTGTATGGATGGATAGGAGTAATTTGTATATCTTGCTCATGGATGGTTGTGGGACTATGGATGGTGAAGTGACAATCTCTAGCACATGTAATGCATAAAGTGTGCTAAGAGGATCATAATCTATCTCATGATTATAGATAGGGTCTTGATCATAGAGGGGAGCTTGATCATGGATGGGAGTTGGAGGAGTTTGAATAGTTTGATCTTGACTTGGTAAGGAGTAATGTGGATCATGCTTTGGATTTGACTCTTGATATATCTCTTGAGTGGGGATAAGGTTGGAGGTGGCATGGATGGACATGAGACACTTTGAATATTCAACAACATGGCTATATGCTAGGTCTTGTTGTGCATGTATTGTAGGGGACTCTTCAATAGGATGGATATGCATAGGAGTGGATGTTGGTGTTGGAGTGGTAGACATGGTATTATGATTTTCTTTGTTAAGCTCAAGGATAGACATTTGAGTGTATAATAGTTTTTTCTTCCTCGCTAGGAGTCCTTGGGTCAAATCCTTCATGAATTCTAGAGTAAGAATGGGAGATATTGTGGGGTTAGGATTAGGATTAGGTAGTGGATTAGGATTTTATGGTGGATTAGGTAGATTGGGTGATGGATGATAGGACTAAATTTAAGTGTTAATGGTAAGATTTCCAAAGTGTAGTTTTGATCTTGTTTTAAACAGTAATCTTGAGCTATGATAAATAGCTACCAAAGGGTGATCCAAAGCAAGTCAAATAGGGATTATGGATATCACTAATGGAGACTAACTTTGTAAAGATTTTAGTATATCTCCTAGATAAAGGATGATGGATCTTGATAGGGAAACTATCTAAATTGTTGTTGGATGATGAGATCTCAAAGGCACTTCGTGAAAACCTTGTTTTGTTTATTTTTGGAAGGCTAAGTGTGAGTGGTATGTGGAATGTTTGAAATGGATGCAAGATGTCCTTGTAGGGTTTGAACAACTTCTAAAATGAATTCTTACAAGGAAAAGGGTATCTAGATGTGTTATGTTTGTTGGCTCAAGACTTATGAAAGTGCTCTCTGTTACAGATGCATAGAGCAAAATGCATAAAAACAATTACTACATGTGTAGAAACAAGAAGTATATGTAGAGATGCATATGTATAGTAATAGAGATCAAATGTGAAGGAAGATGGATCAAATGCACATAAAGATCATATGTGTAGGAAGATTGATGATATACATATGAAGATTAATTATATCCATAGAAAGATTGATCATATGTGCAGCTCTGTGTTAGTGACTATTTCTGATCAATTTTTCTTTGTTTTTGCCTCATTTTTCTAGGTAACCTATTATTTTTGGGCTGATTTTTCTTTTTTTTAGACAAGAAAACACAATATACAATAAAATACAATAGTTTTTTGTAACAATTAGTGTGTGTTCAAGGCTCATAAAAATCCCAAGTTTTCATAGGTATAACACAAATTGAAAACAAATCAAGCACTTTCTATTCCTAAGGACATGGCTTCATTGTGATACATCAACCCACACTTGGAATATCCATTGACTTAAGTAGCATCACACCTAATATGGATGTGTATGTTTTTTCATCTTTGTGATAGAGGATAGATAGGGACCTCCAGGACTTGAAGGATGAACTAATCACCCTTTCCCTAGAAAGATACAAGTAGCTTATGCTAAGCTGGGGATTTTTATCTCATCTCAAGGGAGCCATATGGTGAGTAATTATGGGGGCATCAAACCCTTACACTAAAAATTACCGCAACGTTCGGAGGTGAATCGGGTGGTCACTAACTACAAGGTTGCTAGTTACTTCAGGGGACCAATGCCTTGCGAGCATCTAGAAAGCTACTAAAATCTTTAACCAATTCTACTAAGAGTCTCATATACCTCACACAATACAAAATTGATTTCACAACTTGTGTCAGTATGCCTCTTTTTGATTTGGCATTATAAGGCAAGGCTAATGCTGGTTAAGTTTTAGCTTTTGTCTCAACTAGTTTATATAGTGGTCTAAAGGAAAGATCTACTTAGAGTTGTCCCTTGGGGTGAGTACCTATTTTCCCACCAAGGTAGGCTCTTCTAAAGGATAAACAAGAAATGAAAAAGAGAGGGATCTAGTTTTTATATCACCCAAGTTTGCACAAGGGGAGAGCATATACCTATCACCTCACAAACATAGAAGACACTTGTTTATTTAACTATCTAGGTTAAGCTAAGTGTGACTAATCTAACAACACAAGATTCCATATTTGTATGATAAAAGAAAAGAAAAGATAGTCAAATTAAACCCCTAAATTAAACTATGTTTTGATTATATGCAAAAAATGGATAAAATTACTTCCCCCTACTTGAGCTATGTTTTGATTGTATGCAAGATGTCTAATTAACCCTCCTAAATTAGACTATGCAAGATGTCTAATTAACCCTCCTAAATTAGACTATGTTGTGATTGTATGCAAGATTGTCAAATTAACCCTCCTAAATTAGACTATGTTTTGATTGTATGCAAGATTGAATGTGTAAAATTACTCCCCCTACAAAAAACTAGATGCTACTAAATTATCAATGTAAAATGTAAATGTAACAATGATGTCTTAATAAAAGCAATAATCCTGCAAAATAACTGTTAGTAGTTTTTAACATACAGTTTTCAACATTCGACAACAACTGCACCATAGATTAGTAAGCAAGTTAATCCAAAAACATGAAATCAAAATGTTATATGTAAATACACTGGAACAAAGATCAAATGTATAGTAACAGAGTTCAAATGCACAGGGAAATCATATGTGTAGGTAGGCTAGTCATATGTGTAGAAAGATGGGTCATATGCATAGAAAGATGGCTACTATGCACAGGAAGATCAAATCAGAAGAAATATTGCTCATATATGCAAGACTAGAACTCAAATACACAAGAATAACTTGTTACGACTATAAGCACACAAAATCTCAAAATTTTGATGTTAAATTCAGGGCTAGGCCCCATGGTGGGCACCAAAATGTGATTGATAACTTGGAAACTATAGTTAAACCTAATAAGCTACCACAATACTCTAGATTTATAGTTAAACCAAAATCACCAATGAAACTAAGAAAAATAGAATTTGACATTAACATGATTTTATACCTTCAAAGTCCAATTTCTCCTTCATGTCCCATTATGTCCTATCTTCTTAAGATCTTGATTTTGCTGATTGTGATGGTGCTCTCAGAATTGCACTTCTTTATTCAAGATGACTCTAAGATGAATGGACTTGTGATGTATTTTATGCAATGTAAATGACCCTACAATCCAAGACTATGATAATGATCTTGATGAAGCTAATGCAATGCTAATGATAATGTTGAGTTGAGGATAATGACACTATGAAGCTAAATTCTATGAAACTAAATGGTAATGCAACAATGGAGATTGATTAAGGATAATGATATGCAAATGGGGGCCAAAGGCACGCTTGGATACTTGATATGATTTATGCAACATGTAAGTATGATTGCTCTTGTGATGCAAAATGAGGGTGGGGAACTTCCTTTTATAGGCCAAGAATGACTTAAATCCAAGTGGCAAGAGATCCATGGTTGAGGAATTGGTCTTGTGACATGTAGGGTCAAGATTGAATTCTTTGAATGAAGGGAGATATAGGAGGATGTTCCTACTACATTGACAAGGTGGAGAGATATGTGGGACAAGGAGCCACATGGTGAGATGCTCACAAAGACCATGAGAGAAAGGTGGAAGAACATGAAAGAAATATGTAAGAAGGAGTCTATGTTTGTTGGGATGTTGGAGGGAATATAGTATTTATGAGACAACTGTGTCATAGTCAACATTGACCATGGTGATGTGGAAAAACCAACTTTTACAAAGTAGGGATGGTTTAGAGGAAATAGGACGTGTTGAGGATAAATGCTTAATTAATTATTATTAATATTTAATTTATGGTTCAACATGAAGGTGAGGTGTCAAATGATGTGTAGGCTGATGTGGAGGAATGATGTGGATTTTAGAAATATGACTTTGTCTTGGAGGAATAATTAAATAATTAGGATTATTTAATTAGGGATGACTTTAGAAGAATTAAAATATTTAATGGAATAAATTAATTATTAGAAGAATAGGATGAATGTGAATCAAATAAATAAATTAGTTATATTTATTTATTGATAGAGGAATAAGAATAAAATAAATATTAAAATATTTATTTAATTTATCTCAAGCCATTTTTAGGTGTATACAAGTATCATTATCACAAAAGTTTTGAGCAAAGCTAGAAAGTGATGTAAGAAAAGAAGAGAACATGTCCATTATGAAAAATAGGAGGAGAAGATTAAGAAAGGAATAGACAAATTTTTTGATTTTGTTTTTGGAAGAAAATCTAATGAAAAAGAAGTTATTTTAAGTGTTAAAGTAGTAGTTTCACCAAAATGTAATGGTGAACCAAGAAAGAATGGTGGGTTCACCAAAATGTAGGGAGAAACTAATCAACTCTTAACTTCTAAAGTACATTAAACATGAGCTAGGTTGGAAGATGCTAACTTATGGGAAACTAAAATATAGAATCAAAAATTGGATTCAAAATTGTAAATAGCAAAAATAAAGGAACCTAACACCGAAAGATGAAGTTCACTATCATGAAAACTATTGCAGTGTGTGGATGTCTACATGATGCACTATAGTCCAAATCACACACCATCACCCTAATCTCATATTACTGTCTAAAAAAGTTATAAAATATAAATTTTCCACTAGATTTCAAAGTCACCTACACAACAAGAAATAGGGACAACAAAAATAGAAAACCAAGAGATATCAAATAATATAAAAATAATAAAATGAAGTTAAACTAGAACAAACAAAACAATGAAATGATAATGGAAAGCAAGATATAATAAAACCTCTATGTGGTTGAGTATCTCCTAAAATATGTCAAGCTGAAACAAGAGAAAATGTTGGGGCTATTTGGGAGCTTTCCTTCAAGTCAAGTTCCTGTCTTGGTCATTCAACCTCCATAGATAGCCAATCATAAAGAGATAGAAAATAATAGTGTGTGCTCCTATCTTACATGCATCTAGAAACAATGACAATAAAATAGATCTATAATTATCAACTTGGATCTTTAGGGAAGAATATTGTAGTATGCATACAAAGATAAACAATGTGGTCATCTATATAAAAGGATTTACGAAACAATATTGAATATGATAAAGAAAAGAAATATTGCTAATGCTTTATTTAAAAAGGAAGGAAACTCATGTAAACAAGATTATTAGCACATGATGTATAAGATAGGATGAGCATTGGTGATTGTCCAAGAAGATTTTAACAACATGTAGCTTCAATAATGGAGTCCTCAACCAAGCATAGCCAAGAGAGAGCTTGAGAGATTTTTTCCAAGAATTTAGGAATAGGAATGATATAGATTGTTTTTGCATAAGGTTTATGTGGAATCTAAAGGGTTGGATTTGAGTGTTGAAGGCATTTTTTGACAAATGGACATTACAATAGGTGACGACAAGAAGCTGAGTAGAAAACCAACATTTAAATTTTTGGAAACTCATGGGACGCTAGCATGTCACTTAGATGTCCATGTGTCATGCAAGTTTCCTAGATAAATTGCTCAAAATTTAGCATGTGTTCCCAAGACAACGAGAAAAATTAGAATCTGATAAAGAAATTTGGCAATCTGGTGAAGGAAAAGGCTAAGGCTAGGCTAAAGTGATCTCTAAATCATTTTAAGGTAATGGACACTAAAGTAAGCCCATTTAATATAGTGTGAAATTTCAAGGGTATGCAATTTTCGACATTACAAAAATGAACTTAATCAAAATTTTCTTGTGTCCCAACATTGGGGCATACTATTTTGCAAAATTTTTAAATCAACCTATTATGCACAAGTAAGACACACCTTTATGCTTCCAACCATTTCTATTGCTTCCACCCTTGAAGAGGAGTAGTTTTTTCCAAAACCCCTTTTAAGTCTACATGATTTAAAGTTGTTCTCACATATTTGCCAAAACTAAAAATAAAACTATATTGTTAAAGCAACTTTCTTACTTGTAAAATCCACATTTTCTTAAAAGTTGTTTACTTTCTTTAAATTCACATCAAAAGTAATTTTTAGCTAGAACTACTTATTCGATTAAATAGAAATTTTTATTATCATTTTTAGATTTTTTTAAATCATAACATATCTTGTTAAAACCACTTCATGTATCTTCCTAGCCCTTTAATAATTTTGCAACATTTTGGTAAACTTGAACAACTTTTTATATCTTTTATGAAAATGATTTTTCTTTTCATTATTATATATATATTTTTTAGTTTTGTTGTCTAAATATCTTGACAAAACCCACACAAACATTCTAAATCATGTAAGTTAATGATACTCAATTTAGATAGGATCTGATCATTTGCATATTTACTTGTTTGTTTGTGTATTTTTACTATAAATTCCATTGCAAAGTTAAATAATTAGATTTTTTTATCATGCATACTAAGTTGAATTATTCATCCACTAGATCAAACAAGTTAATTTCAAGGAATTCATGAAGCTAATGTTCTTTCCTAGCTTGAATTTTTCATTTCCCTACAACTTGTTCTATAATAACCTCAACAAGTCAAGTGTGTCATTTTATAGTCATATAAGACCTAACTATAGGTGCAATTTTGTACCTTCAATATGACTATGCTAACTTCCTATTCCTCCCAAATAAATATTAGTTTTTCACTTTCCAAAGATGACCATTTTAGAGAATATAAACATTACCTATTAAATTGCAAGCCAAAACACATTGAATTGAGCTCCAAAGATCTTTTATTTAAGGAAAATCCTAGGTTCATTAGTTCATTTCAAATTATTATATATCCCATTCACATTAGATCATATAGAGGCTCACAACTTACATCTAGGTCCATCTTGTATTTCTTTTTCGTATGCATTTAAACTTATTTATTAGTAATGGGGATTCACTAGTTTTCAAGAAATTTTCCACATATTCCCATTGTACACTAGTGGTCTCCCCAACTTCCTTCTCAATAGTGTTGTGTTGTTACACAACATGCCCCATTTTTCCCAAGAAAAATAGGGACCCAAATTTTTACTTGGCTTGCTTGTCCTTTGCTTTCAAGTGATATGGTAAAAATAATCAATATCAAATGCATGACAAGATGTCATCGTATGCATATCTAGACCTCAGGTTATAGGTCATATTTTCAAACCTTAAATTTTGTATTAAAGATCCTACTAAGTGAAATAGCATGAATATCTAAGCAAGTTTGCTTTTTGAAGCACCCTAAAATTTGTTAAAATAAGGAAATTACAGTCGGTAAAAGTTCGGTGACCAATAGGTTGCCTAGATATTCACATTACAAGTCATCTGGATATTAGCATAATATCCTGACATCCAATAATATCATTTAAAAGACTTAATGAGTTAGACATCATGCACAGGATATTAATTAACATCCGATCTTAACTTAATATCCTCACCAAAGGTGTCCATGTCCTGATGACATCATGTCATTTTAATTTTACAAAGAGCCTCAAGCATGCTGACATCATCTTGATATTAGGATGCCTAGATATTAACCTCACTAATATCTTGATCTTATTTTAATATCTCGATCTAGATGATGTCACATCATCTCAGCCTTATGAAGAATGCTAAACTTGCTTACATCATTTGGATGTTACATAACATCTGGATCTTAACTTAACATCCAAACCTTATTCAAAGATCCTTATCCTAATGAACTCATCCTACCCAAACGTAATATAAAGGATACCCTATGATAACGTCATCAAGACACTAAACCATTGGGATATTTTGCATTCCTATTATACGGATCTTATTCTAATATCCTCATCCTGATGACGTCATTCTATTGCTCATCCATGAAGGACTTTTTTCTTGATGATGTCATCTAGATATTTCAACTAGATGGATATTTCATGAACATAATGTCCTAATCTTATAAATGTCTAGGCCTTAGACCAAACCAATAACACAATACCATGTGTCCACATCACATCTAGATGTATTAATGGAGAATTTGTGACTCGATGATAATTCTATAGTCAAATAAGGGTTGACTCGACCTATTATGATGTCATTGGGATATTCACATCTAGATATCCACATGGATATTCCTCAGCAGGATATCCATTCTCATATACTCATGCTTTTTGCATTTAATGTGGTGCAATAGGCCATTGGAATTTAAATTTGAATGCATGCCAACAGACACCTATGATGATCTTGTGTAATCTTGCTAAAAGAAGCTGTCAAATCACCTTGACGCTTAAGGTAAAAGGGGATTTTTATCCTCATAATCAAACACAATTACATTTGAGAGGTCTAGTTTTCACTGTTTAAAGATTATTGTGAACCATAGCTAAACCAAAGAATGAAATTGTAGAGGAGCACTTCATTCAAAGTGTTAATTCAGTCATCATCACTTCAATTACAAGTTAAGGAAGCACACACAGGTATGTATAAAACTGTAACCCCCTAGTTATTTCCATAATAGTGTCATAATCATGATTTAAAATGGGTAAACAATGGTTTCTAATAGCAATTAGGCATTGTTTAGACTCAATTCAAAGGTTTAAGCATTTTTTTTCAGAACATGATGAAGTTACCATTATGCTAACCCTAGATAAAATATATGCTATTGTTGAGACCTGTATGTTTAATTTACAGGATAAAATGTTTCAACCACACATGGATAAACAAGATATGAAATTCAAACCCCTCATGTTTCTTAAAGCTCATAGTGTGTACAAAAAATTGGGTAATTAAGAGGATACACATTGTGGTAGCATAGATATCAAGGCGTTCATAGATCAGATTGATACTGGGGAGGATGATCCTATTCTAAACAATATAGTAGCGTCTGGGTTGTATCTTGTAGCCAGTTTCCCTTATGTCATACAAGATTTTGAGCTTATGGCAGAATGTACACAGAACTATGACATCACCACAAGGAAGGTGGAGAAACAAGAAAGACTATATGTCGATCTCTCTATGGATGGCATTTCTGAGGTGTTCAAATTGCTAGTATCCCAACCTATGTATGTGCTAGATCTAGATGCATTAGCCAAAGAATTTGACGATATGATGATGACAATAAGCTCCACAGAAAAGTAATATATCAGGGATGGATAAGTCCTAATAACACAGCCAAAGCTATAGCCAAAATGGCACAACATCTATATAAGTTTGATTTCAATGAGGAAGTATAGTACATAATTTTCATGCTTAGAAGGATGAGGGGATTGGCAAATTGTGAAACCTTTGATCCATGGATTTTTGTGTTAATGAGGATGGTTATTGAATATAAGCAGGAGAATGCAAAGGTCCAATGGGCCAAAATCATCAGTGATACAATACATGACCAAATGGTCAAATGGAAGGAAAGTAAGATCATAGTTTTTAGAATGATCTCTTACCTAGTGTACACTTATGTAACAAAAGGTACATTTGATGGACTACAAATAGTGGGAAAGATGGGACACTTACCCAATGAGAAGACTCCCTAGGAACACTATCCACAACTGGAGAGGAGGTTTTCAATTTAAAATTACAATCTTGTCAATGATTACTTCTCAATGGATATAGTAAGGTTGATGGAGGTAGATCGAACCAAAATATTTTTAGTAGGAGCCACCCAAGCAATCAACACATATGGCTCTTGGTTCATCCAAGACAAAACATACGCTTACATCTAGATGGAGGGTTTTAGTGGAAAACCCTATATGTTGCCTAGGTACCCTTCTGACAAGGTAGGACTGATGGACATGATAAGGCAATAGTTGAGAACATTTGAATCATCCAAAGTTAAAGAAGGAAGGCCATACAAGAAGTTCCCCATTGATATCAACTGGTTCCTTGTAGGATCAATGGATAATGAAAAGAAGGCAAAGGTAGATCTGAAAATCTTAAATTTGAAGTTATTTCCTATGGCTAGGGATTATGATTCTTAACATAGGATCGACCAAAGGCTTAACAAGAAGTTTAAACATAGTGTCCAGCTCAAGGACTATTGGGCAGATTGTGATGATGAACACTAGGTGAGAAGGAGAGAATACCAAAGGTTAACACTAGGCCAAATGAGGACCATAGGCTAACCTGAGGTGCCGCCCCAAATCAGGAGGGATGATAATGACCTCATGGATCCTGAGTATGACAAAGAATTGGGTTGATAAGAAAGTCAATGAGATGAAAGGAAAGGGCATTGCTATCACTTATGACAAAAAGAAGAAGATGAAAGAAAGAGAAGAGCTTGGTTTTGATGGCTTTCTGATAAAGAAAAGGCAGGTCCTTGGGACCAAGGTAATAGAACCAAGTTCATTTGAGGTTGTAGAGTAGCCTACTACTAAGGGGATTTCATTGGTTTACGGACCACCCTCACCTCCTAAAGGTGCCCCACTAGCATCCATTCCTTTATATGTTCCCCAAGTACCAACCATACAAAAGGAAGTGCTAGAAGATATAGAGCAAAGTCTAGTTAGGACTACTACAAGGGAGGAGGATAGTGATGATGAAGAAGATAAGATGCCTCTTGGGACATTGAAGAGGAAGAGAAGTGGTGTACTAGAGGGGGTGAAACTACCCAGATATTCTAGATAATAGAGACCAAGTATGAGAGGGGCTATTTCACCACCACCACCAATAGCAACATCAAGATTTGTTGATCCAGCATTGAGTGTAGTTAAGGAAATACAACATGACATGCCAGTGGAAACTATAGTCAAAGTAAAAATTGAGATGGCATAGGAGGCCAAGAGAAAATATGAAGAAGAAGAAGAAGAAGAAGCTACAAAGGCCCTTCCACTGAGTGACACAATTGATCTCATGTAGGATGATGTAGTCAAAGACATCATAAATCATGCTATTGAAACTATGCTGCAACATATAGAGGCCATAGGTGTTGAGGCTACTAAGGCACATGATGAGGAAATAGAAAGAGTAGAATCTTCAGAAGTAGAGGTACAAATGGAACCTCTCAATAAGTTTTAATTAAGAATGTGACTAGCCCAGCAATGGTCAATTTGACCTATCTTTCTGAGAAAGGAAGTACTGATAAAGAAGAGGCTGTTAAAGATAGCCAAACTCAAGAAGGATCTCATCTAAATATCTAGCTAGATAAAAGTAAAAAAGAACATCTAGATATCCCGATGAAGGAATCTAAAGAAGAGCATGTATCAAGATCAATCTTGGATATAGAGGGTAGAGTTGATGAGGGTGATAATGAGCAACAACAACAAAACCCCCATCAAGGTGATCAAGCACAGAAGCCTAAAAATGTGCAAAGAGAAGAACAAATGCATGAAGAGTAGATTGGAGATATACTTAAGGGTGGTGTTGATTAGGATAAACAAGAAGGTAGGGCATAGGTAGATCAGCCCTTACCAGAACAAGAGAAGGATCAAGATAAGGGGATACATGATACTCAAATTGAGCGATTGGATCAAGGAGGATCCTAATTAGCTAGATTATCATTGGTTTCGTCAAAAGTGGGCCATGCACAAGAACAATAGGTGCCTTTTGATTTCAAATCTTTATTTACTCTTGATCTAGCTAAGGCTAAGAGGAGAGCTAGAGCAATCTCCACTATTAAAAGAGATCTAAAGACAAGAAAGAGAACAAATCAAGCCATTGTTCCCATGGTGGACAAGGCCAAGGGAGAAATAAGTCTAGAGGAGTTCCAAGTGACACAGATTGACTTAGGTCATGTCACTATGGAACAAGAGATACAAGAACACATTAAGAGCACTAAGACAGTAGTGGAAAAAATAAAGAAACTTAAGACTAGGAAGAAAGAGTTGAAAGAGTAAAATGCTCAATTGCAACAATTCATACAGGGATTGGTGAAGCTACATTCTATGGCTTCCACCTTACAAACCACAGAGAGGCATGTTGCCTTAACACTAATAAGTCAAGATGAAATAGCTATGGTTATCCAAAAGCACCAGGCTCATATCATTAACAAAGGGTTCATGAAATTCATGACATTAGGAGAAAATTTAATAAGGACCTCCAAGTCTAATTGGGACACATTGTCCACCCTCTGGGAGAGCATTGATTCTTTGAAGAGTGAATTCACTTAGAGAATAAAACAATGCAACTATGCATTGAACAAGATAAAAGAAGCTAAAGGGATGACTGATAATCAATTGATTTCTAGTAAAATAATTACCAACATGACCCTTCCCCTCTTAAATATATGGATAATAGAGTTACAGTTTGAGTTGGATATATTGAAGGCAAGCATGAATAGAGTAAGAGATACTCATACTAAGGTGCATGACCTACTAGCTGAGGAAATGAATATGCTATAAGAAATGTTGGATGATGTTGTAGCAGAATATGCCATGCCAGAGGGAGATGAAGTCACCAAAATATTCAAGGATAAGTTTAAGGAAGTAGCAGAGGATCCTGTGAAGTCATTTACAAAGGATGTCATGGATAAAATGGCAAACTTAAATGTTAAAGTGAAAGCATATGCTAAGGAGATAGAAACTAGAGCACCTATGATGAAGGCTTTGGAGGATCAAATAGGAGCATTAAAGTATGCCAAAGACAGACCTCAAGCCATTAGTAAATAGTAGAAAGATCAGATGCTGCAAGCATATGATTACCACAAGAAGCTAGACATCGGAGTGCTTGTGCATGAAGAGATAGAGATGTCTGAGTAAAGTTCACTTAAAGATACTCTGATTAAAATAGACAAAGAGGTCAAATTGATCAAATCCAAAGTTAGGGGATATTCACTCATGCCTTATAGAAGGTTGACAATTGGCAACTTGTGCCACGTATTTTATATTTTGACTTAGTTAAGATAATGTGAACCATTGATTGTAATAGATAAATCATGATCATAGGATCTTTTGTAACTGATCCCATCCTTGCTCTTTAAAAGGATGGAGAATATCTATTGTAGAATTATTCAGATGCTTAATTGAGATTGGATTGTTGAATGTCATGACCAATTCTCAAAGTCAATTGTAAATATATATTCCTTTTGTATACTGAATGAAGATGAAGACTTGTGATTACAAATAATCATAAACATTGAGTATTATGTGGATGAATTCTAGATGTCACTTTGATTTTCTGCATCCCTTGGAATGCAGTTTAGTCTATGCATGTTGTATTTATTCCTTTCCTTTGAAGTTAGCATCAATCATATCTAGTTGTGGAATGACTTGGTGAAAATATGGCTTGATTTTCTTCTCTTTCATGAAAGTATCAAAGGTATATGTAGATCAATGACTGAAGATTCATTCATTTCAATAAATTTTGAAAGATTTAGTGCAATTTTCTTTAAATTTCATTAAATTATCACCATAACTACAAATATACAGATAAATGAAAAGCAGAACATGAAATATGTAGACATCCATAAATATATGAAGAATATCCTACCATATTTAGACAAATTGCATACAGAATAGAAAATATCATGCAAATGAATACAAATAATGATAAGAATCATAGATCAATACATGCTTGGAGGCACATTATCTGAATAAATTTATAGTGCAGAAGTGAAATTAAGGAAGGATTAGTCCAATGCAAGTAAATTGAAGAGAGTTTCAGAAAAAATAATCAAAATAACCATGAATTCTCTTAAACAGAGTGATAGACAAAACAATTGATCAAACTTACATAAATATTTGCATGAATTAGTTCAATATTGTAAGATTTGATATAGTTCTTTAAGAATTTATAGAGAGTAGGTGAAACAGAGTAATATCTGAATATCTGGATATAGATACTTGAAAATCCAATGTAAGGCCCCTAATGGAAAATAGCAACACACATCAACCTCTGAGTAATGTCAGATCATTATGAACTAATGCACGGATACATGGGATCATAAATTCATTATGAATTTATCGTATCTTTCAAGATAAATAAAGGTTGGTTGTATAAATTTTATTTCATGTTGTTTTGACTAACAATCAACATCAACAGAATTGGTGCTAGAAGGAGGGCCGTAAACTAATTTGAAGGGATTTGTCACCTGGATATCATTTCCCATGCTCAATAAGGTGATATTTTCAAATTTCTTAAAAATGAATTAAATATTGACTGTTTGCACAAAGATTCTATATATCTTTGATAATTTAGGGAATCTGACTACAAATCCTTTGTCCTTGTGGTTACACATCTCGATCTTTACAGATAGTTCTCTAGAATTCACAAATTTGAGCCAATATTTGCATTTTTTGTCAAGATTCTACAAATATCTTGTCAGTGTGGATATCTGTTTATAAATATCCACTCCTTAGAAGTAAATACCCATGCCTTTGCAAAGATTGTACCAAAATAGACACAGTTCATCTTGAATTGTGAAGCACTAGCTCACAGACCTAATACCAGGTCGAGATCAACTAGACAATTAGAAGAATTGCCTCTTCAGGTTTAGACCTCGTACAACAAATATTTATCACAATCCTAGTCCTAGTTCACCAACATCTCCAGTAATACCTATTGTAACACCTCCAATATCTCTAGTAATACCTATTGTGATACCTCTAGCACCTTTGGCAAATTTGTTCTTTGCCATGGAATCATTGCTTACCTTTATTTCTTACCATCCTTTAATAAAAAATCTAGATAAGGTTTGTCCAAAGTATCATCCTTATCAAGATGCGAATGACCACATCCAAACTTATAAGGAAGCATGTTTTAAGGCTAGGATAGAACATCAGGATGTCGTGTGTAGGTTATTCCCATACTCACTAGGTGAAGAGGCATATAGCTAGTATATTAGCATTCCTTAATCTTCTATAGCTACTTGGGATGCTTTGGAGAAAGATTTCAAAGGGAGATTCAAAACACCTATAGATCCAACTATGATGTATCACATTTTTGCTACAATCAAGAGAGTGGAGGGAGAGTTGATTTCTAGTTTAAACACTAGGTTCCAAAAGATGTACTCCATGTTAACTACTTCTTACAATGTAGGTGATGAAGCAGCTAGGTCAATTTACTACTCATCTTTAGATCCTTTAACATCTATGTTCATTAGGAGGATGTGATATCCTGATGATGACCAGCTAGAGCAAAGATCAAAAATAATTTAAATTAAAGATTTGATAAATTACAAACTATATTAATATAATAATATTACATTATTAATGACATTGTGATGACAATAATAAATTATTATTATAAACAATATATATTATATATTATAATAATGATATTATTTAATGTCAATAATAATAATATTTACTATATATAATAAACATAATAAATAATAATAATATTTATTTATAATAATAAATAGTAGTAATATTAAATATTGCATTGAATATATATATGATATAAAAAAGAAAGTATACCATATATACTAATCGGCCAAGTGCTTATAAGCATTGGCGATCCTTAAAGAAATCAAATGACACCTTGATTGGGTAAGAATAAGGGATGTGTCCCTCATTATAGCAAAGGCATGTGTATATATATGCCTTCCATTCTCTCCAAAAGGCATGGAAGGGACGATAAAGGAATAGAAGACCTACAATTTATGTAGTAATAAAAAGAAAGGGAAGATATAAAGTGAAAACTGATCACAACTTGGAAATCAAGGACCTGCAAAAGGTAAGGTGGCAGTTATAAAATAAGGTATGTATACTTACTCCACAATTATATATGCATGTTTATATATATATATATATAATGTAAGAAAATGTCCCCTTGGGGGCTTTTCCATCATAAGGTTTAGCTCTTGGGTCTTTTATCTGCATTTAGGACATCTTGCATCATATTTTGACATCCTAATGAAATGAGCCCTAAGTTTCATGACAAATGGGACTTAGGAGGATCCCTTGAACCTAACCCTGACCAAAATAGGGAGGAAGAACTTGGGCACCCGCACCCTAGTCCTACCCTATTTTGGGTCAGTCCCAAATTGAGTGTCAGCTTGTGACTGTTATTTAGGTCCTATGTCGACATGGTAAGTTTGAATTATGAAATTCTTGGCGAGAATGTTTGTAGTTGCATATATAAGCATGCTTAGGCATTCATTTGTAAACTAGATGATTACTAGCAAGCAATTGTGATCTTTAGGCATTCTAAAAGTGATTCAAGGCATTCATTATGTGGCAAGACTAGATTTGTGAACTATCTATGTGTTTGTATTTGTAGATTTGAGAAATCATCTCCTTATGGCATGAAGAGCTTCTTCCTTCCATGAGATCTTCATGACAAGGTGACATCATTTGTGTTTTTGAGCATTTATGATTTGGTTTTTGGCTCTGCCTCACAAGGGTATGAACTCTCTATCTGACAGGGGTGTTCAGAGGACTTGAATGTCTCTTTGGTGCTTGACTGAGGCAAGCCTCTAAACACCACAACCCCCTCCCCATTTTCCCATGATTGCAGGTTACAGGTTGAAGAAGCAGGAAAGTGGAGTTATAGGAGGCTGTTACAGAGTGTCAGATTCACAAATCAGAGTTGAAAATAGGACCCTGGACTTGGGCGCCCACACATTAGTCCTTTGGATTTTGCAACAGAGAAATCTTTGTGATAGCAAGAACAGGTTGAAGACTGAGTTCCCATATCCTAACAAAAACCATGGAACTAGACTAGGGTGCCCACTCATTAGTCCCTGACTATTCTACTTTCAAATCCCAAAAATAGATGCACATTTATCTATCATTTTACATCTTTCTGTAGCAGCATTTTATGATATTCATCTGTTTGCTTTCATATTTGCATAATTAGGGTTTTCGTGTATAATTAAGCATAAGTGAGCATAATTGGTAATAAAATCATACAAATCCAAGTTTCCCTACATTCTTAAGTGACCAAGGGTGTGACAGTGCATTGCCACTCGACCCAAAGTCCTTGAATGTATTAGGGTGAAAGGAGGATATACACTAAACTACCAAAAACCAATTATCCCAATTTTACCCTTCACATTTTGGTGAACCCGTGTTGTTGGACTTGTTTGCACCTTGCTAAGTGTTTTTTTTAAGATTTTCATTGATTTTATTCAATCATATCATCATTCATCTTATTGCATTAGAAAAATTACAAAAAAATTGTAAAATTTGAAAATTTTGAAAAATATTGCATTCTAGGATTTCTATTTTGCATCAATTAATTTGAATTTCATCAAATTTCTGATTTATGCATTAGATCTGATCTAAATTTTAGAAAATTACAAAAATTCAATAGCTTTCATTGCATTTTCATCATAAAATTGCTAGGGTTTTGTTGGAAATTTTGAATTTTGCATATAATTTAGTAATTTCAAAAACTAGGGTTTGTAGGTAAAATCTTGTTTCAGATTTTTCTACTGATATTAGACACTCATTCAAATTTTCATTTGGCTATAGTGTTGCATTTTAGTGTAAATTTGCTTTTAGATCTCAAAATTTTGCATTTTTACATAGAAAATTTCAACAAAAACTAGCATTTTCATTGATTTGTCCTTAGGTTTGCACTTGCATTTTGCATGGTAGGGTTTGAAAATCATTTTCAAATATAAGGATAACTAATTTTCATCATAAATCTGCTGATTGTTAGGAACACTGAGAGGGTGGGTGAATCAGTATTCTATAAATATTTTCTTCAACTTTTACTTTTAACCATTTCAAAAGAGTAATTAAACAGAAGCAAAATATACAACTGAACAACATCCACAAAAGCATGACACATAACACCAAAATTTTATGTGGAAAACCCCAAAAGGGAAAAACCATGGAGAGGATTAGCTCTCAAATATATATTGCAATCTTTACAAAAATGATGTTCAGGCTTGGTCACTCCACTGGCCTAGAACATGTTGGCTCACATCCATGATGTACAACTAAGTTTAGCATGCTCACTACCTCAACCCTAAACCTAGCAAGATTACAATAAGGATTGTTAAACCCTACTAGAGGCTCACTGTCAGCTTACTTCCTTGATGACAAAACATGCTTCCACTCATATCACACATGATAACTGAATACTACTTAAGCATCTACCATTATGCTAGGGTGCAGTCATTTAACAATTGTATTATGAATCCCAAGTCTTCATCACTGCTGATCCTCTAACTCTGTTCCACTATTTGCATCTTCGCATCACACATATATACTTCCACATACACACCTCAACTGAAGATCATCACCTTTATATATCTGTATCATGATTTACTCCATAATCAGGTCAGCATCCAAGCAGTGAAACGTGTATATAGAAAGATGTACCTTGTCGCTCAATCCAATGCACTAATTGTTGCATAGACCCAAATCTTCTCCCAAACATGCTCGTATATGTTGGCTTTAATCATTCAATTACTTACTTAAATCATCCAAACATTAACTCTTCTCTGTACAATGATTTATCTCACCAGTCAGCCTGTTCCTCAAGAACATGCTTAACAACTTCATCTACTAACTTACAACTTCTACTGATGATCTCAAAACACTTCCAAAACCATATCAAGGACTCTTTACACATTCCTAATCTTATCCTTAGAATTGCAAGGCTTCATATCATCTTGCGAAGAAATGCAGACCATCAGAACTCAGACTCTGTCTCTATCAAACTCTGTCAAACATTATGCGTGTACTTACAAGCTTGTAGCTATCCTTCTGATGAACTTTAGATCTCCTAACTTCATATAATTGTTTACAATTCCTTTAAAACCACATAATGAAATACTTGTCTACGAAGGAATGCGGACCACTATACTAGAAACTATTCATTGTTCCTTCTATACCTTTGCTTGCCTGGACTTCGACATTAAGATGACTTCTAGAGAGGATTAGGACTTAATCTCTAAGGCATAACACTATTAAACACCAACTAACATCATACCTGAACTGTATTACTAGATCATCATCTATGGAGGCATATTGTCCAGCTTACTGTCCTCTACTATGTATACTTTCCATACTTAGCCATTTTCTGTCAACCAGACCTAGAATCTAGTACGTTCTTTTAGAGATATCTCTTCCTATCATGGTGATAGGATCTGTGAGCCTTGTTTCCATCAATGACAACATACAGATCCATACCAAAGTAGTGTCTCTTGCCAACAATCTCCCCATTTGGCATTGATGGCAACACTTAGTGAAAAATGCCTGACTGCTCCCCCTTACTATATACACTGTACTTTCTTACTCCCCCTGAGATGATTATCCATTTTTCACTGATCTACTTCTCCCCCTTTGACATTAATGGCAAATGGTGTGATTCCAAAATTTTAAAATTTTTATATACTCTAACACATATTTACAAGCACAATCTTCAACTTAATTTGTGTTTGAAGGCAAAATGTCACTATAGATAGTCTTTATTAGCACTATCTCTCTATTCCATCCATTTCTTGCACTTCCTAGAATTTGGATGTGGCCTTTCATAAAAAATACTAGCTTTCCTGCCTTCTAGAGATCTAATGGTATGTCAATTAGTGCTTGAGATTTCACGGCCTCATCTGCCAAATTGGTCGTGGAATCAATCTTTAGACTTATCAGTCCTTTCAGCTAGCACAACCTATCTTTGATTTCTCCCTTTTTCTTCATAAGAGTATTTAGATCATTATGGATATTTACAACTTGTGTTTCTTTGGCATTTATTGACTCAGCTGCTGGATTATATGTCTCAGAGAGATTCAGCAGTTTGAGTTCCAAGTCTTTGATTTTATCTTCTAGTTCCTTTGTGATCTTTAGCTAGGATAAACAAAATTTGTATATTTTTCTAGCTTCTTCAATGGCACTTTGTATGTTCTTAATTCTATTATCTAACAAAAATTTGTCCTGATCAATCATGCTCTTCAACTCAACCAATCTTCTATCATCAATTTCTTTCCCTACTTTTACTTCTGTAGATTTTTAAAAAGATTCAAAATGTACACTTACAAAATTTAATAGCTTCTTGAGATGGTTAGCAGGAGATAATGAGATATACCTTTGAAATGATGGCAGTAGCTTTTTCAGGATAGTGGATGCTTCGTTGATCAGTTTGTTATCTTGACCATGTGATTGTAACAGCTCTTCCTGTGCCTTGGCCTAAACCACAAATACTAGCTTGAACTTTTGGAAAGGTGACAATGAGGCCAAGTTGATTGGACCTTGAGGGAGTTCAAATTCTTCTACAATTTTTTGCCTATCAGAGACATCCGCAGTGTCTCTTGCCCTTTCTGATATTTCTCCTTGACTTTGATCTAGAGGGTTTATGTCCATAATTTCTTGTTGATCTATGTTTTTCTCCGGAGTATGGCTCTTCCTCTCTTCCTTAAATTCTTCTCCTTTAGCCTGATGTTCAGAAAGAAGATCAGTTTCAATTTCACCTTGATCTATCATATCCACTATATTAGTGTTGGAGACTTGATCACTCTATATAGGTCCTTGATTTTGGCTTATCTCCGATGGAGATATGTCTTCAACTTTTGTTTCCTTACTTTCGTAGATGGTGGAAATATTATGTTTCTTTAGTATGTCCAAAATAATTTCCTCTATTTCCTTGACAACCTTGTCAACTTCTCCTATCATCAATGCATTCATTCTTTTCTTTGCCCTGAATTCATTGTTAAGTGCCTTGGAGATTTTTATTTTCTCTGCTGGAGTGATATCTGGACATAAGGTTATCAGCATGTGTTCTTTGAGCTCAACATCTTTAGCAATAGCAGTTTCCTTCCTGATTAATAGAATACTGCCCAAGGTATCTAGGAGATCACCAATGATCTCAATGAGGGCTCTATTGTATATGTTCAGATACTCTACAATAACTTCTTCCAAAATCCTCTTGTTAGCATCATTGTAATTATCATAAAACTCAGTCACAGGTTTCAAGTTACCATCAATAGTAATAGACTTTAATACATCTTCAATCTTTAGTGTTGCATGAGACTCATCTTTTTCCTATCTTTTGCTGGGTGTCTTCCTTTCTGATGACTTCTCCTTGCTACCTTTGGATGCTTTAGTAGCATCAAATTTCATTATCTTTACCTCCTTATCTGATTCTATCTCTTCTTCATCAATAGTTATGCTTGCATGTATTCTCTTAGATTTAGTATTCATTCTTTTGGAGCTAGTGGTAGGAGTTTCCACATTTGTGGATGGTGTGGAACCAGAGAGAGTAGATGAGGCTTCAACAGAAGTGGAAGCTCTAGTTTTTCTTTTTTCCTTCTCTAGCTTTTCTAACTTATCTTTGTGTTCTTTCGAAGCCCCAGTCGATTCACCTTTTCTCCTTTCTTCTGCTTCCTTGATGGCTTGTGCCTTTTCCCTTGCCTTTGCCACTTCTTTTATAAAGCCAACTTTTATGGTGATTTATTCTACTACTTTATTCATTTTACTAGAGATTTTAGGTTTTCTAACTTCAACATGAATTTTGCCATGCAATTAATCATAAGTCCCAAATCTTTTTTCCTTGGGATCTCTGGGTTTGCTCAGGATATATTCAGCATAGTTTTCTAGTATAGCTTTATCTACCTCATATCCAACAGGAATAACCCAGACCATTCTGGGCTCAACAGCCTCCATCAAACACTGATCTTTTGTCACAATGAAGAAAATTGTATCCTTGTATTTTTCAACAACTGTTTTGGGTATTCTTTCTCTAGCTTGCATTGATCTTTGGAAATTCTTAAAATAGCCCCATAGAGCTGCATTCTATGCATCAATGGTGCCTATGCTACTCAACAAATTTCTAATTTGAACTGTGACATGTTTATCACTGGTCTAGAATAGGTTCTTCATACCAGGCAACTCTTGCATAAAATAGAAAAATAAACACATGATCAGTGTGCCAAATTTAAAGGGGTATTTACCTTCTTTTGTCTTCTTCAAATTTTCCAGTACTTGCTATCAGAGTAATTCACAGATGTCATAATCAACATTTTCCTTAATCATTTGATAGGCTGTGTAAATGGACGTGCCTGAAATAGAGTTCTCCTGATTGGTGAAATAAACTTTGTATCCCAATACTATTGAGGCAAATCTCATGGCATGATCCTCAATGTCATTTATCATCAAGGCTCTCTTATCAAACTTCACTCCGATAGTCATAATTAATGTATCATTCTTCACAGCTTTAAATAGAGATACTGATCTGGTAGAGCACAACTAGTGACTTCCCTAATAGCATCTTTTGTAATCTTGAAAGGTCTCTCAAGTCATATGAACTCATAATGAACCCTACTTAACACATACCAGACCCATTCATCTTCCATAAATGTTGGGAAATTCAAATACTGAATAAATTTCTTTTCTTCCGAAGCTAAATATTCATTCTTTAGTTCAAGATTCTCATTGCTCATTTTTTTGTGTAGAGATCAGTAAACCTTCTATCACCAAATTCTTCTAGGGTAACATGAATATATGCCTTAACATCTTCTGCATGCATGACTCTGTGGGGAACATTTGAGAATGCACCCAGCTAATCAACCTCGGTTGATTTGAATGGGTGTTTTTTAAACTTTGGTCACGCTCGCTCATTAATATCAAGAACTTGTGGTGATGCCATTTTAGAATTTTTAATGGATTCACAAGAAGGTTTTGAACAAGATTACCTTGAACTGCCAAATTAGGGTTTCCTTTTTTTAAAATTCTCCAAACTCTTCAAATTTTGGTTGTTGTGACCCAAAATCTATTTTGATCTCTCTAAGTACTTGATAGATTCAAGTGTAAAGTGATTTGAGATTAAACAAGTTTCCTTTTATCCTCTGCATGATGTGACCTAGATGTCATTAAATGATTATTTCCAAAAAGCTTTTAAAACCCTTTGTTGTAGAACACAGTCGATTAGGATTGCTCTGTAATATACCATATTGACTACTTTTCTTTTGGTTCTTCTTCTAATAGTTGTGTCACATCAAATTCCATGATACATCTTCATGTTAGATCCTGGCAACCAATTTCTGGCTGGGGGATTTGAATTTTCTACACTGCTCCCCCTAAGCCAGAGTTCTTAATTTACTTCCTGGAGGAGGTATCTGTACCAGATACTAGTGTAGATCAATCTCTAACTTCAATTACTCCTTTCTTGATCCATACCTTGTTCATTTCTTTCTTGGTTTCAACCGGATCAACTTTTTCTTTTCCCTTGTCATTTCTCTGCTCTGTTTTCCTTTCTTCAAAATAGTGATTTCTCTTCTCATTCCTACTTCTGCAAAACCTTGGAACATGTCCAAATTTGTTGCAATTATAGCACACCACATTCTTTTGAGCTTGATTCCTTTCATTTATTGAATTTAATCTGCATTGATTAGCCATATGTCCAAATCTATTTTATGCAAGACGCTTTCCATTGAATGATTGACTATTCCTTGTATTTTGAAAGTTAGTTCTCACTAAGCTCCTACATTCATTTGATCTGTGTCCAAATTTATAGCATGCATTGTACCTAATAGAATTTTGACTTACTTTATGTTGATGATTGTTAGTCATAACAACATGCATAAAACTTTACACACCAAACCTTTATTATCTTGAAAAGTATGATCAATTTGGAATGAATTGATGACTCCAAGTCTTCGTTGATTAGGTTATGATCATCTGACGTTACTTAGAGGTTGATGTGATATGATTTTTTCCATTCAAGGGGCTTTACATTGTTTTTATATCATGAACTAATGTTTGCACATTTGATTCTATGCTTGTTTCCTGTAAATCTCTTCACAAACAAGGTTAATCCTACTATATTCTACAAATGATGATGATGATCTTTGATAAGTTTGATCAATTCTTTTGATCATCAACTGTAATTGATTATTTTCACTTCTCCACTATGAATTTGTTCAAATAATGTGCCTATAAGTTGATATTTGCATGATTTATTTTATCATTTATATGCATTTGCATGATATTTTTAATTATGCATGCAGATTAGTCCATATATGCTATTGATGTTCAGTTTCCTTCAGGATGTCAGGATATTTATGTATTTTTTTGCTTAAGATTGTCTACGTTTTTGCAATTATGGAGATGATTGTAATGAAATTTAAGAAAATAAACTCAAACATTCTAAATTTACTGAAATTAAATGAGTCTTTGATAGTTGATCCATATGTAGCATTTAATATTTCACAAAACAGAGATGAAATCAAACCATGTGTTGCCAGGCCATTTCACAACTTCACACAGCTGATGCTAATCTTCTAGGGTTAAGAATGACAACAATATCCACAAATTGACATGTACTCCAAGGGACATAGCACATCACAGTGAAATATCCAGATGACATTCCCAAGATTACTTAGAATTTACTATTGTATGTAATCTGATCTCTATACTAGTATTCAAAAGCATGCACATTTACAATCTATCTTGAGAAAGTGTCATGACATTCAACAATCCTATCTCAATTAAGTCTCTAATAACGATATAAGGCACACTCCATCTCCTTTTATAGGATAAAGAGAGGAGGTGGTTACAATTGATCCAATGATTAGGATTTGTCTATCTAAATCAATGGTTCATATCCCCTTTTGACTGGGTCAACATATGTTAACGTGGCATAGGTTGCCAGCTGGCAACCATTTGGTGCAACTCAATCACTTTTTGTCTCACTATGCATGTGACCCTTGTCATCATGCATCCTTACTCACTCTTCTTCTTCATCATCATCTTCATATTCATCTTCATCTTCATCATCTTCCTAATCTTTTTCTTCTATATGAGGGTCATCTCCTACATGTATGATGATACTCTTCTTGATGGTTTCATATGTCCGCATTATTCTTTCAATCTCTTCCCCATCTTCGACTCTAGCTTTTATTGTAGCATGCTCCTGGGAATGGAATTGTGTTTGCAGTGTAGACCATTTACTTTTTTGGCTATTTAACATCTCATTATATGCCTCTACCTTGGCTTTCATCCTCATTGCCTTATTGATTACATCTTCTGTCAAATGATGGAGGGGGTCATCTATCGCCTGTTTGAAATTATTTTGGAAGGATTGAATTGTAAAATCAACATCCTAATGTTCTATCTTTCATTCTACATTGCCTTCTAGAGCCTCCCAGGTATTTACCTTCTCAACCATGAGATGATGCAAATTAACACTGATATCCCTGAGCTTGGCATTACATCTTTTAAAGATATCACTCTCAAACCTAATATCTTCATACCATGTGCCTAACAACTGCATAGTATTGTTGTCAAATATCTGATTATATATGATAATATGCATGTCTATGTGCCTCATCTCAATTAGGACATCAAGATGCTTATCTACTTGGATGGATCTGTTAGATTTAGGGCAAACAACTGAGGGGCGGTGAATTAGTTGTCCAAAACTTTCTTGCAATTAATCACTTAAATCATTTTCTTAATTCAGTAACATAATAATAAATCAATCATGGAAACAATTCAAGAGCAAACACATAATAACACATAAGACACCAAGATTTTTGACATGGAAAACCTGATTAAGGGAAAAACCATGGGGTGACTAACCCAAGATTGTATTCTCTATTAGAAGAATAGAAAGAACAAAATGGCACATGCTAATTAGGGCTCACTGCTCAAGCACACTGCTCACAAGAGGCCCACTGACTACAGGAGACACACTGTCTACAGACTAATAAGTATTACATACTTAAACTAAAGAATAGCATCTTCACCATGCTTGAGTCAGTTCCATTTAAGCTCAATACTTCTGCTCTACCTTTTCGCTTTGCTCCTCTCTACCACACTCTCATCTCCTTAAGATACATTTGAAATGACTTTACAACTCCTTATTTATACAAGACATCTACTTAGGAATAATCATCCAAGTCGGCATACATTACAAAGAAAATATATAAATACAACATAACTAATTACAAAAAGACTTCATGCGAATCAACACACTATTGGCCACACAGATCTGAGACTTCAATATTTCTTCAGGAACATGCCATTCACCACAAAACATCTCCAAGATCATCTGCAGGATGTGTAACTCATCCGGTCAACCAGACTTGGGAAGAACATCATCATCTGGAAGTAATTCTTCAATTACAAGCTCAATCTTCAATGCGGACCATTAACACGAACTGGACACAATCCAAAGACCTCCACAAGCTTGCCTAAAACACCACGAACATCCACACTACTTCTGCCTACTAAAATCATTCTTTCCTTCATCCAGAACCTCAAGAACACAGTTTGTCATCACTGTCATATTGGAATAGATGCTTGCGGACCTCCAAATCACGAACCAATTGAGTTGTCACTTCACATTGACTTCCTAAAAACTCTACCAAATCTGTAGAACATGATATTGCATTTTTGGATCTCACCGGACCTATTTGTATCACTCTATCACCTCTGAACATCTGCCAAAACTAGTTTTACTTAAGTGGCCATAACTTCTTCAGATCATCATGCAGATCTCTGAAATCTTTATTGGATCATCTTAAGACACATATCTACAAACCCTTTGAAGTGGATCCTCTAATCTTCATCTTAGCTAAGATCTTTACCTCACTGTCTTCACTAATCTTCTCTACTCCTGATTAGGACTAATTTTCTCAATATCCTCAGCACACATCTCATCCAATCCTTATCATTAATGCAATAGAAGTATGTTGACATCAATGACAATACTGGTTAGGCCCATACTTGCAACAATCTCCCCCTTTGTCATTGATGGCAACATATGATGTGAAAAACTATTTTAACCATCAAGACAAGAACTTCTCCTCACTGTCACAACTCTCCCTATCAACAACAACCATTCACATGTTTTATCTTCCTTTCTTGCTCCCCCTTTAGTAATTACTTATTTTTCACATGTCTTCTCTCCCCCTTTGACATCAATGGCAAAGGACACATACTTGCATCAGTTCAAAATCATACCAGCTATTCCCCCTAAGTAACAGCTTCCCAACCATCAATCCAGACCACAAGATATGATTGTGAGATCCACTAGACTGATGCACATCAGTGCACCTTAATTCAGAACCGGATGGGTAATAACCCCTAACTTCTTCCTGAGATACTCAAAAGAGTCCTGAGGTAGAGGTTTAGTAAAAATATCTGCTATCTGATCCTTAGAAGGCAAAAATTCCAATTTGACTTCATTCTTGTTCACTTGCTCTCTCAAAAAATGAAACTTGATGGATATATGTTTAGTCTTTGAGTGCAACACCAGAATTTTTGATATGTTAATTGCACTTGAATTATCACAGAAGATTGTGATAGGTTCTTCATACTCCACTCTGATATCTCTTAGCATTTGCTTCATCCATAATACTTGAGTGCAACTACCTGCTGCTGTAATATATTATGCTTCTACAGTAGATAGAGATATTGCCTCTTGTTTCTTTCTTAGCCAAGAAACCAATCTCTTTCCCAAAAAGAATACTCCACCACTGGTACTCTTCTAGTCATCCACATCTCCTGCCCAATCCACATCTGTGTATGCATGAAGAGAAAAATCATGATCTCTGGGATACCACAATCCATACTCACCTATCACTTTTAGATGTCTAAAAATCCTCTTGATTGCCATGACATGAGATTCTCTAGGATCAGCTTGGAATCTAGCAATAAGACCAATAGAATTCATAATGTCAGGTCTAGTTTGAGTGAGATACAATAGTCCTCCAATCATTAACCTATACTTTTTCTAATTAGCCTTAGGAGAGTCATCATCTTTGCTCAATTTACATCTGGTTGCCATGGGAGTATTCATTAGTTTTGAGTCTTCCATCCTAAATTTCTTCAACAATTCCTTCACATATTTGGTCTGAGAAATGAAGATTCCTTTTTTTGTTTGAGTGATTTGCAAACCCAAGAAGAAATTCATTTCCCCAAACATGGACATCTCAAATTCACTTTTCATTTGATTTGCAAAGGTTTTCCACATACTATCTCTTCCTCCAAAAATGATATCATCAGCAAACACTTCAACAATCAAGATATTTCATGATAAATTTTGAAATACAAATTACTGTCAGTAATACCTTTGTTGAAACCAATCTTCAAAAGATGCTTATCCAATCTTTCATACTAGGCTCTTGGGGCTTGCTTGAGTCCATACAGTGCTTTATTTAATTTGCAGACCATATCACCATGATCAGACAATTGAAATCCATCCAGTTGCTCAATGTAAACTTCTTCTTCCAAGTCTCCATTTAGGAAGGTAGACTTGACATCCATCTGATATACTTTGAAATCCTTGAAGGCAGCAAAAGCAAGAAATAATCTGACTGCTTCAATTCTTACCACCAGAGAAAAAGTTTCTTCAAAATCAACTCCTTCTACTTGGGAGTAACCCTTGCAAACCAATCTGGCTTTGTTTCTTACTACTTCACCATCTTCATTCAGTTTATTCCAGAAGACCCATTTGGTTCCAATCACATTCTTGTTTTTAGGTCTAGGAACAAGATCCCAAGTGTGATTCTTCTCAATTTGCATCAATTCTTCCTCCATTGCTTTAGTCCAGTTTTCATCATTACAAGCTTCATTCACTGTCTTGGGTTTAATCTTTGAAATCAGACAATACTCTTCTGAATCTTGAGAAATCCTTCTTCTTGTTTGTACACCTTTTCTTTTATCACCTATGATTTGATCTTTAGAGTGATTCAGTCTTAAATACCTAGGAACTTTGGGAGTTTCTTACACTTCTGATTCTTGAATAGGTTCATTCAAACTTATCTCTTCTTCCTGATTTAACGAATCAGTCTGAATCTAAATTTCAGAGGGAGCTTGGACTTTTTGAACAAAAACATTATTTTGATCATCTTCATCATATTCATAAAACCTTGAGGGTTTTTCAATAGCATCATCAACCTTCACATTTGTACTTTCTATAATCTTCCTTAATCTCTTGTTATAACACTGGTATGCTTTGCTTTGAGTAGAATACCCCAAGAATATTCCTTCATCACTTCTAGCATCAAATTTTCCTAGATCTTCATCTCTTTTAATGTAACATTTGCTACCAAAGACTCTGAAATACCTCACAGTGGGAGTGATGCCAAACCAAAGTTCATAAGGAGTCTTACTAGTATTGCTTATGATTTGAACTCGATTGAGAGTATAGACTACAGTGCTTACAGCTTCTCTCCAATAGATCTGAGGAACATTTGCTTTCATCATCATGGTCCTAGATGCTTCCTAGATGGTCCAGTTCTTTCTCTCCACTAGTCCATTCTGTTGTGGAGTCCTAGGAGCAGATAACTATCTTTTTATTCCATGTTTCTCACAAAATTCTATGAACTCACCGGATGTGAATTCTCCACCTCTATCAGACCTCAGACATTTTAATTTTAATCTGGTTTCATTCTCTACCATAGCCTTGAATATTTTGAATTTCTCAAGAGCTTCTGATTTCTCTTTCAAAAATGTCACCCACATCATCTGGGAATGGTCAACAATTAATAACATGAAGTATCTATCACCTTGCACACTCTTGATTCTTGCTGGACCACATAGATTAGTATGAACTAAGTCCAATAATCTGGTAGAAGATTGTTCCTTGCTTTTGAATGAGACTACTTTGTTTACCCAATTGACATTCTTTGCATAAACTATTGGTAGCTTTTACCAATCTTGGAAGATCTCTTACAGTCTGAGTGTTACTTATCTTGATGATATTATCAAAATTCACATGACACATTCTCCTATGCCATAACCAGCTCTAATCAATTTGAACCGATAAACAACTTTTACTAGTACCAACCAAGTGGAAGATATTACCTTTTGTTTGAGTACCAGATGCAATCTTTGTTCTAGAACTTTCAAAGATATTACATTTTCCATTCTTGAATCAGAGATCATAGCCTTTGTCCACCAACTATCCAACACTGAGAAGATTGTGCTTCAAACCTTCAACATACAGTACATTACTGGTTTTGTTCTTTCCATCAAAAGAAATGGTTCCTCTACCTTTGATTCTGCTAGCAGAATTATCACCAAACTTTACCACTCCTCCTTCATACCTTTTCAAATCTATGAACTTATTTTTGTCACCTATCATATGGTGAGAGAATCCACTGTCAATGACCCAATCATCCTTTTCTTCAACTTGGGTAGTTAGAGCTCTTTCTACAATTTTATGATTGGTAGATTTAGAGGGTATTAGATCTTCTTCCTTGATGGCAATAAACACCCAGTCACTTCCGGATTTGTTTCCTATCTCTGATTCATCATCTGTTACTCCTTCATTATCATCATCTTCATGAACATAGTAACAATTCTTTTGGAACCTTGATCTATTAGGATTTGACCTTGAAAATCTTTCCGGACACCTTGAGGCAAAATGACCAATCTTATAGCAGTTAAAACATTTAAAAGGTAATTTCACCTCATACTTACCAAATCCTCTTAGCAGTCTTTTTGCAATAAGGGGTTCAAGTTGAGTAGCTTCTGCTTCATCTTCTTCCAGGTCTTTTCTTTCTTTTTCATACCATGATAGTTTCCTTGAAGATTTCTCTCTCGGATCAAACTTTTATTTTCCTTTTACAGAGGCACTAGCTTTGAATGCAGATTTAGTCTTGGTGGGGGCATCTCCAAACTCAGTCAATTCAAATGCAATCAATTTGCCAACCAATTGATCTCTTATGATACCTAAAAAAGATCTGAATTCTTCAAAAGTAGCAACTTTGTATTTGTAAGAATCAGGAAGGGATCTGAGAACTTTCCCAACAATCTCATCTTCATCCAAGATTCCACCAGCACATCTAATACCACAAACAAGCTCATTTACTCTTGCCATAAATGAAGTGATATTTTCATCTTCTCTCATCTTCAGGTTTTCAAATTTTCCTTTCAGACTCTATAGCTTGGCACATTTAACATACTTGTCTCCTTCATGCAGAAGTTCCAATTTTTGCCAAATTTCATATGCAGTTTTTAGATCAATAACATTTGTCAGCTCTGAATCAGATAAGGCACTTAGAAGAGCTTCTTTGGTCTACAGATTGTTTTCAGCATCTCTAATTTCATCTACGGTATGCAGACCATTCTGTGGAGGATGATATTTCTTTGAAGCCATGATCCAATACTACATTCCCATACATTACAAGTGGCATTCCATGCAACTTTTCCAAAGAGTGAAATTGGTTCCATCAAACCTCAAACTATCCTTCTTGTAGGACGACATCCTAGATCTCCTTAAGTAGTTAAGCCCTTTTTAGAGGAACTTAGCTCTGATACCAATTTTTAGATTTAAGGCAAACAAATGAGAGGGGGGGTGAATCAGTTGTCCAAAACTTTCTTGCAATTAATCACTTAAATCCTTTTCTTAATTCAGCAGCATAATAATAAATCAATCGTGGAAACAATTCAAGAGCAAACACATAATAACACATAAGACACCAAGATTTTTGACATGGAAAACCTAGTTAAGGGAAAAACTATGAGGTGACTAACCCAAGATTGTATTCTCTATTAGAAGAATAGAAAAAACAAAATGGCACATGCCAATTAGGGCTCATGGCCCGAATACACTGCTCACAAGAGGCCCATTGCCTACAAGAGACACACTGTCTACAGAATAATAAGTATTACATACTTAAACTGAAGAATAGCATCTTCACCATGCTTGAGTTAGTTCCATTTAAGCTCAATACTTCTGCTCTACCTTTTCTCTCTGCTTCTCTCTACCACACTCTCATCTCCTCAAGATACATTTACAATGACTTTACAATTCCTTATTTATACAAGACATCGACTTAGGAATAATCATGCAAGTCAGCATACATTATAGAGCAAATACATAAATACAACATAACTAATTACAAAAATACTTCACGCGGATCAACACACTATCGGCCACATAGATTTGAGACTTCAATATTTCTTCAGGAACATGCCATTCACCACAGGACATCTCTAAGATCATCCGCAGGATGTGTAACTCATCCAGTTGACCAGACTTGAGAAGAACGTCATCATCCAGAAGTAATTTTTCAATTACGAGCTTAATCTTCAATGCAGACCATCAACATGAACTGAACACAATCCAAAGACCTCCACAAGCTTTCCTGAAACACCAAAAACATCCACACTACTTCTACCTATTGAAATCATTCTCTCCTTCATCCAGAACCTCAAGAACATAGTTTATCATCACTGTCATATTGGAATAGATGCTTGCGAACCTCTAGATCACGACCAATTGAGTTGTCACTTCACATTAACTTCCTAAACACTCCACCAAATCTGCAGAACAGGATATTACATTTCTAGATCTCATTGGACCTATCTGTATCACTCTATCACCTCTAAACATCTGCCAAAACTAGTTTTACTTAAGTGGCCATAACTTCTTCAGATGTTCATGTAGATCTCTGAAATCTTTACTCGATCATCTTAAGACACATATCTACAAACCCTTTGAAGCGCATCCTCTGATCTTCATCTTAGCTGTGATCTTTACCTCACTGTCTTCACTGATCTTCTTTGTTCCTGATTAGGACTAATTTTCTCAATATCCTCAGCACATAGCTCATCCAATCCTTATCATCAATGCAATAGGAGTATGTTGACATCAATGACAACACTGGTTAGGCCCATACTTGTAACAAGATCTCTTCCAACCCTCTTTTGAAGTTTATCCACCTTGCTCCTCAATGTACTAAGCAAGGTCTAGTTAGACAAGGAGGTTATTATCACCTTCTCTTCTTCAGTCCTAAAAAGAACAAACCAATTATCAACCACATGAGCCTTATGCTTCATGATATCTAGGCCTGTGACCTCCTCTTGAGATATAATGGTCAAAGGAGTGGCTGTGTCAGTTGGCATGTGGTTAGGGTCAATTAACCCCTTTATGAATGTATGCAATTGGCCAATGTGCTCCTTGTGCATCTTATTTTTGTCCTTCTCCTTCTTTACACTCTTCATCAGAGAATCAATTTTGTCTTTGGCCTCTTGGCCTTCCTGTAACTCAGTAGCAAAGCCTAGGTCAACATTAGCTATATTAAATTCATCAATACTTATTTCTCCTTTTGCCTTATCTGCTATTGGCAAAGCTACCTGAGTTGTCCTCCTTCCTGTGGTAGGATCTCTCTTAATGGTAGATGTAGATCTTCCTTTTCTTCTGGGTTTAATCATATCAGCTAAAAACAAAGCAGAAACATCAAACTCAGGCACATCAATGACCTGTGGTGGAACTATTTCCTTTTGTAACCAATATGGTATGTCACTGGCAAGGGGTCCTTCTTTGTCAGTTTGCTCAATATGATTATCATGAGACTATACATTTTGTTCTACCCTTGGTGGAAAACTTTCTTTCCTCGATTCATCCTCCTAGATTTTCTCATGAGGGATCTCCTATCATGCAGGAGGTTCTTGTGATGCATTTACATTTTTCTCTTGTATATTTTGTTGCACTTGATCCTCATGAGTACTTTGGACATTTTTATCTGTTTTATTCAGGTGATCACCCTGATCATCCTTTGTCACATTTTCTGGTTCCTTTTGTTGATCATCGCCCTGTTGGAGACTTTGTTCTTTATCTTTTGATACATCGCCCTCTCCAAGCTCCTAGGTTTTATCTACTTCCTTTTCATTTATTCTTTCTTTTGATGCTAGTGCATCACCCTGATCTTTATCCTTATCAGGCATCTCCTTATCACTCTCCATATACATATTGACTTCCACCTTCTCTTGTTCCAGAGGTTCTTTATCTTTATCTTGACCCTCATCACCCTAGTAGGCTAGGTCTATTGTAACAGGTTTGGTAACTTGATCAACCAAATTTGTTAGTCCAATTTGCTGGGCCACCAGTTCAAGGCTTTCTTCTTCTATTTCTTCCTCCTCCTGATGGGCTCCCTTTTGAACTACTAGAGTGCCATGAGGGGTCATCTTTGTGTTTGTCACCAAAGTCTCCATCTTTTGAGCAGAGACATCATTAACTATATCATCATTCGATAAATCCACTGTATTAACTAGTGGAAAAGGTGGTAACTTCCTTGCACTTTGCCTCTCTTCTCTTTGTTCCTCTGCCTTCTCAGTCTTGAATTGTACAATGTCAAGGATAGGAACTTCATGTTACAAAATCTTCAAAATACCTTGACCACTAGCTCCCCTCAATAGCATAGGACTTATAGCCATAGTTCCTCTCATTGCAGTCTTTTGTTTCTTTTGAGGTGGGGTTGGAACTTTTTTCTTTTTCCTCTTGATCAAGAGGTCATCATCTGAGGGTTCTTCCTCTTGTTCTATAATAACATGGGCAGGATTTTTAGCCGCTTTCTTTTGTATAGAAGGTGTATGAGGTGATGTTATAGCTAAGGTGGAGACCACATATCCCTTTGGTTGGGGTCACCTAATGATGACCACTCTAGATGTTGGGGTCCCTTTCTTATTTTATCCTGGTTCTTTTCTTCACTTGGCTATCTTTCTCCATTTGACTGCCTTTTCTCTTTGAGGAAATCATCATGTTCCTCCTCAGAGAACTTCTATCTCTTTCTTTTATTGTCCACAATAAGGGCTACACCTTTCTTTTTTAGTTTGTTGACTTCAACATCTACCCAACTTTGGGTCAATTGAATGACCTTTAGCATTATTTGGTCTAGTGAAGTAACCTTTGGTTGGCTCAAGTTAGGGGCTAATATTGTTTCATTGTATATCTTCTTGTCCTCATATTCTTGGGACATGATCTTACCATCATCTTTGTATAGCTGAGCAGGCACTGATATGCAATCAAAGGTACATATCTGATTTAGAGTGATCCTCTAATAATTTCTCCTTTTGACTTCTGCTTCATCATCATAATCAGCCCAATAGTCTTCAAGGTGCTTATGATGTATAGGATTCCCAAGTAGTGCATGCATCTGGTCATATGGATCATAGGGCCTATCCAGTGAAAAGGGTTGCAAGCACATCAAGTTCAATCTTCCAATTACATCCTTAACACTTTCTCTCTTTGGACACATATACCAGCCAATGAAGATTGGAAACAAAACATACATAATTTTTTCCTTTACAATATGAGCCTCCACTGAGGGCAATATCTGTCTAGTAAATTCTATCAGGATGACCTGGTTATTTGGATATCTAGGGAACATGAGAGGTTGCCCAGTAAAGCCATCTATTCTCATATATGAAAATATGGGGAATTGGATAAACCAAGCCCCATGCTTATATATAATAGCTTGTGCTTCTATACTTAATCTTTTTGTTTTATCTTCTTCCATGGTCCTAATAAGATGCATGGAGAAGGAGTCATTCACTATCCTATAGTTTTGGAGAGATTTTCTTCTTTTCAACTATGGGTAATGCTCCGAGATGTTCACATCCCCAGGGTTATCTCCAACCATGCCTACTATCTGCAATCCATTGAATGTTCCTCTAAATGCACAGGCATATACAACATAAGAAGTCATATGAAACATGTTCACCTTTCCTCCTAGCCTCCTCATTCCCTCATCTAGGCTATCACTTATGATTTTGGCCCATAGGGGTTTGTCATTTGTATGTTCCACTATCTAGATGATACCATACATCTAATTCTCAAAGGCTCTAGCATTTTCTCTCCCTGTCATCCGGCTGAGCATTGTGTTAATGTATTGATATTCAGGAGCAAAGTCAAACTTAAATAGATACATAGGCAATTTGGTCGAGGCCTTATATGTGTCACTCTTGGATTTCCATTGATACATGATCCTTCTAGCTTCTTTCTGACTGCTATGATATTCCTTTTCCAATCTACCTAGGTTTAATCGAACAATAATGGGTCTTCTAGGCAGATTAAAGGCTGAGGTGGTGCCTGCAACTGAAAAATCTACATAAACTCTCCCATGCTTTTCTACCTTTCTTGTTTCTACATTGTAGTTTTAGGCACATTCTACCACTAGCTCTGTGGCTTCCATTGCATATGGAAACCCACTAGCATTTCACATCCCTGAACTATATATGCTCATGAGTAGATGGTTTCCACTTCCTTTCTCTAATCTTGCAGTCCATTTACCAAGATCAATACTCCCTTGACGTGTATCATTTATTTGTCCATATCAAAACATTGTTCCCTCTGGCTGCACAAACACGAGCTTCAAAAACTTAGTGTCAGATCAATTCTTTCTAATTTCCATTAGATCCTATAATAAAAACATGCATGTCTTACCCTAACATGTCATGTACAACAGGGGTTTAGTAATCATGCAAATTTTGTGGTGATAATCCTATCATTCTAGTTTGTTTTATGCACCATCATGTAAATCAAATCTATAAAAAAATGTTTTTACCTCATGATTTACCACAAATGACAAAAGGAGGGTTTCAAAGTTACATACCTGATAATCACTTTCCTTTTACTGTATGGGTGATATCCGTATGAGTGTGATCGCATTGCAATTACCATCTTCCATTCCATTTGAATGCGGGTCCCATTCCATTTGCAGGATATAGTGATGCTTTGATCTCCAGGAGCTCTGTAATTTTTTCTTAAACATATAGTAATTCAAAATGAACCCCAAAAATTACCTTTAACTGATTGACATGGAAAATTAGGGTGCATTTAGTGTCTTTTCATTCTCATTCATTGATCGATACATAATGTCTACAGATGTTTACAAGTGGCAGGAGTGTATTTGAAATTTTGAAGGCCCCACCTACCTTTGCAATTGTATTTAATGTGAAGGGTGATCTTCGCGGAGCTCATGGATGTTGGGTAACATGACTAATATTTGGAATATGAGGGTGATATCACCCTTCGGGATGGTCAATTGTTGACCAATGACTGAAGTCAGGTCATTATACCTTTGTAAATAATCGTGATAACACACTGAATCAATATGATCAGGTGGAAGTGCCACGTGGCACCATTTGATTGGTCACTAAAAATCACTACATCTCAGGTCATCTAGCATCGACATGAGGGATATAAAGAAATATCTAGATCTTTTAACACTATTAAATATCACCCTATTCGAGAATGGGAGGATGACATCAGCGCTTTATAAGTCTTTGAAATTGTTCGAGAGAATGACATCATCATCATATTAGTTAAGATTAGGGATATTTTGGAATATGACCTTCTTAAGTCTAGATCATGATGATATCATCATCAAATCATGTTCACTTTGTATCAGGTTAGGATGATGTCATCGGCATATTGAAAAAATATGATAGATGTTTGGAAATATGACCATGTGGGTGTCGAGCATACTGATGATGTCATCATCATATCAGGTTCTTTTATAAATTGGAATAAGGTGACGTTATGTTCATATTTGCAAAGTGTGATATTATATAACATGACAAATATTTAGAAATATGACCCTCCAGGAATATACATGAGGACTTGATGGGTAGATATTATTTCACACTTAACCTTGATGTTTGCGTATCAAAGAATATGTAGATATTGGGTGATCTTCATATGTCGGGGTCATCTAACAAATGTGAATGATATTAACAAATATGACCCTATGAGAATATTGGGGTTGACTAAACTTTGACTTGGCATAACTTTTTACCCTTAAGGGATATCAAGGTGATCCAAAAGGCAAACCTTCTTAGAATTTTGCACCCTTCAAGATTATGAGGTTTATGACAACAAATTATGACTTTGACCATTGACCTTTCTTTTATGAGTCACATGCATGTGCAAGGGTGATATACTTAACTAACTTTTGCCAAACCACCCAAAGCAAGAAAGAAAAAATAAGCAGAAGCAAAAGTTGGGTCCCTATTTTGCTAAGGCAAAATAGGGCATGTTGTGCAACCACACAACACTTTACTTCTGCATACAATAGATCTATGACTAATTTTCTTACAATTGAAACACTGACCAGAGAATAATGGAGTCTTTTGATTCATTCTGCTCCTACACTGAGTAGCCCTATGACCAAACTTATTACATAAATTACAATAACCATTGAAAGATGGGTACCCTTGAGCATTCAGTTGTCTGACTGGAGGTCTTCTAGGTCTTCTTCTTTGATTTTTGAATTGGTATCCATTGTTTTGCCTTGATTCATTGCTTATTTGACTAGAGTTTGAACTTTCTCCTTTCTCAAATCCTAAGCCATGTTTGTCATCAACATTCTTCTGGCTAGCAATCATTTCATCAAGATTGGCAGTACTTATCTTAAATTTTTTTCAAAGATTCTAGCCTTTTCTAGATCTATTTTTAAACTTATAATCTCTTTTTAAAGTTTTGCACAATATTCTGATTTATTTTTCACAATCAAGTTTAGATCATCTTCTGCTTTTGTTCTTTCTGTAACTTCTTCCAAATCATTTCGAGATTTATTTGTTGATAGCAGTTGGTCACTGACTTCTTTGTATTTGTCTTTGAATTTCTTGACTTGCTCTTTTAGTTTTAAGATGCATTCATCTGCTTGTTACAAGTTTTCTTTTAGATCCCTAGCTTCTCCTTCAGATTTTTCAAGATCCATAAGAGTTGCTTCTAGTTGATTGTACCTTTCATAATTTCCATACCTTCTTGCTACCATGATCACACTATCATAGGTCTTCCTCAAGTTGTTAAACTTCTTCCAAGGAACCTTGTTCTGATACCAATTGTTGATTGTCAGGAACATTCAGAGGGGTGGAGGGGTGAATCAGTGTTCTATAAATCTTTTCTTCAACTTTTACTTTTAACCATTTCAAAAGAGTAATTAAACCGAAGAAAAATATACAACTGAATAGCATCCACAAAAGCATGACACATAACACCAAGATTTTATGTGGAAAACCCAAAAAGGGAAAAACTACGAAGAGGATTAGCTCTCAAATATATATTGTAATCTTTACAAAAATGATCTTCAGGCTTGGTCACTCCATAGGCCTAGAACATGCTGCCTCATAGCCATGATGTACAACTAAGTTTAGTAGGCTCACTACCTCAACCCTAAACCTAGCAAGATTACAATAACAACCATTAAACCCTGAGGGCTATCAAACCCTACTAGAGGCTCGCTACCGACTTATAGCCTTGATGACAAAAACATGATTCCACTCAAATCACACATGATAACTGAATACTACTTAAGCATCTATGATTATGCCATGGTGTAGTCATTTAACAACTGTATTCTGAATCCCAAGTCTTCATCACTGCTGATCCTCTAACTTTGCTCCACTATTTGCATCTTCGTATCACACATATATACTTCCACACACACACCTCAACTAAAGATCATCGCCCTTATATATCCGCATCATAATTTACTCCATAATCAGGTCATCATCCAAGGAGTGAAACATGTATATAGAAAGATTACCTTGTTTCTCAATCTAATGCACTAAGTGTCATGTTGACCCAAATCTTCTCCCAAATGTGTTCATATAGGTCAGATCTAATCATTCAATTACTTACATAAATCCTCCAAACATTAACTCTTCTCTGTATAATGATTTATCTCACCAGCCAGCCTGTTCCTCAAGAACATGCTTAACAACTTCATCTGCTGACTTACAACTTCTACTAAGGATCTCAAAACACTTCCACAACCATATCAGGGACTCTTTACACATTCCCAATCTTATCCTTAGAATTGCAAGGCATCATATCATCTTGTAGAGAAACGCGGACCATCAGAACTTAGACTCTGTTAAACACTATGCTACCGGTACTTAGCAGCTTGTAGCTATCCTTCTGATGAACTTCAGATCTCCTAACTCTAGAATAAAACACTTCATATAAGTTTTTACAATACCTCAAAACCACATAATGAAATACTTGTTTGTAGAGTAATGCAGACCACTGCACTAGACCTTGTTCACTATTCCTGCTATACCTTTGCTTGCCCGGACTTAGACATTTCTTCAAGATGACTTCCGAAGAGAATCAGGACTTAATCTTTGAGGCATAACACTATTAAACACCAACTGACATCATACCCTAACTGTATTACTAGATCATCATCTACGGAGGTATATTGTCTACCTTACTATCCTCTACTCTATATACTTTCCATACTTAGCCATTTTCTATCAACCAGACTTGGAATCTAGTATGTTCTTCCGAAGACATCTCTTCCTGTCATGGTGATAGGATATCTGAGCCTTGTTGCCATTAATGACAACATATAGATCCATACTAGAGTAGTGTCTCTTTCCAACAAAAGTAGATTGCAAGACATTCATATAGCATTTGGCTTCAAGATCTCAAACATAGGGCTTGAAAAACCTTGATTTTTACTAGATTTGGCCTTATCAACTCTCAAAATTTGCACTATAGGCATGTTGTGAAGAATATTTTGCAATAATTGGCTAATATTATGGTTATTATCTATTGACCCTCCTAAAAATATTCACAACACCTTTTTATTGGGTTCTTGTATCAAAAATTCAGTGAAACATTGTACATTTTTGCTATATTTGCCCTAGTGTTTGACCTAGATTGCATTCCAAGTGTGTTGTAAAAGATTTTATGGTTTTAGGTGACTGATATCATTGCTATTATTTTCTTCACCTCTTAAAATTCTTTACAACACCCCTTTTTCTAGGTCTTGGAATTGAAAAATTGTGAAAAATTGCATATTTTTGCTATATTTTCACTAGGGCTTGAACTTGAGTGGCACTATAAGCATGTTGTGACAGATTTTTTGGCATTAGGTGGCTTTTATTACTGATATAATTTTCTGTTCATCATCATTTTCCTCACAACACCCTTTGTCATGCTCTTTTGCATTGAAATTTGGTAAAAAATCCCATATTTTTGAGTATTTTCACTAGGCTTGGACTAGTCATCATCTTAGATTTGCATCAAAAGTGTGTTTGATGTCAAACAAGGTAGACTGATTACAAACTCCTCAACAAACCACTTTGCAAGTTAGGAGAACTTAGGATTACAGGTTTTCTTGTTTAGCCCTCCTCAAGCCTTGTAACCCTCCTAGAGAGGTTTTTTCAACTTATTTTCCCTTAGGGATCACAAACCTACAAAAGAATTACCTTTTAGAGCACCCATTATACTTTTACACAACATATCAAAGACTTAGGTATGGTTGTTTCACACCAAAAAACCAAACAATCCGTTGTTCCACTGCTATAAAAGAGGCAATTAGCCCTATTTTACAAAGCAAGCAACCTCTAAACTTGATGCCAAGACAAAATTCCTATAGAAAGTCTTAGAAAAACCTCCAAAACCTCTAATTAACTAACTTTTAGGGTTTGGAACACTCATTTAAGCCCCAAACTACTAAACCCTTGTTTTAGGCCTTTCTAGGCTAGTTTCAAGAGGGTTTATTGAAAATCCATGCTCCACTCTTCTTCAAACTTTCCAAATAGTTCAGACATGTCTTATTAGGTCTTCCTATGCTATAAAAACCTTCACAAATCTCTTACCAATGCTATTTTATGAAAACTCACACTCTTAGCCTCACTTTTCAAGCTAAAACATAAGAAAAATCAATCTAGGGCATCATCAAATCTAAACCAAAACTCTAACTTTTGCAAAATAACCACTGAATCTTGAAATACATCTTATGTCCCTCCATTTCACCTATTTTGAGAAAATTTCATCAGTGGAATGAGGCCCAAATCATTATTTTTGTACTCAAACCCTCAACTAGGGTTTCACAGACATGTTTTCACAAAAATGACTATAACTTTTGTTTAACCCAATGAAAATTAATGAAACCAACTGAAAATGAAAGATACTTCAATGATCTTTCCAACAAACTTGGATTCTTTCCATTTTCAGGCCGTATAGAGCTGTACCAAATGTGGGAGCAGCCGAAAATAGTGAAAATTTTAGAAAAAAAAATAGGGTGTTTTCAATATTATTTGCATTCAACTATCTTCCACCACCATTACCAACATGGATCCATGTTTTTAAAGGCCTATTATACCTTCCCAACTGAAAACAACTGATTTTTGAACTTCCCTTTTACAAAATGACCTTTCAACTCCCTAATTTGCAACTTTTACAATTTTGCCATGACAACTTTTGGCAATTTTTTCTATTTTTTACATTATTTGCCAAATGAACTCAAATGACCTCCTAGATGACTTCAATGTTACAAATAGTCTCTAATGACCTTATTTACTTGACAAAAGACTTAATACACCAAAATTTACCAAAAGACCTTATTTACAAAGCTTGACATGGTGCTCCTGCACCAGTGTTGTAAAGGGTTTTATTGTTGTATTGGACTAATACCAGACATATTATTTTCTGCCCCTAATCAAAATATTTACAGCACCTTTTCTTTCATATATTTACATTGAAAAAGTACAAAAAAATCAAGCATTTTAGGTCATTTTTGCACATAGTCTTGCACTTATCTTTTGCATCAAATTTGAAAAGCTTCTAAAATCTGATTTTACATTGAAAACAATGCAATGGCATCTTCATGTTATTCTTCTTTCAAATCTTTGCATGAGTATATCCTAGACTTTGAAAACTTCTCTAATTTCACTAGTGAAAATCCTCATGTTCTAGAGCACATCGCTTATGTAAGTGGTATTGATGTTTCTATATGTTCTACATATGAGTTGCAATTACTTTGTTATACACATGATTTTAGTAGCTTCAATTTACTCATAGGAGCATATCCTTTGATATTAGAAGATTTAACTAAATTCATCTCTAGGAATACTCATGAGAAAGATGCAAGTGAAAATCTTTTTTCCGCTACAAAGTATGATGATGATGATGTACCTTCCTCTCATCCCATTACTCTCCCTATCCAAGATGTAGTATTATTGGATTAGAAAAGGTCTCTCACATTAAATCTGTTAGTGATGGATGTTGGATGCAATCAAGAGGGAAACAATGTTAATTCAATCTTCATTAATATATTTTGTAGCAATATTCCTAAGATTATTGTGCGGGGGGCACCTAGTGCACCTTCTTGCTTCAAGCCAGTGATTACGGTTCAAGGTATTCAAAATGTGTTACAACAACCACACCACAATGTGATTGCTCATACATACAACACCTATAATAAAAAGCAAAGCAAGAAAACACCTCATGTGCCTGTCTCTCTTCCATGTTCTCAACCTATGCTCCCATAGCCACCTCATCTTACTCATAAAAGTGGTCAAGAATATGATCTTGTCAAGCAGCTTCGTGCTACTCTAGCTAAGATCTCTCTCTGGGATTTGATACAAACATCACCTACATACCATGGAATGTTCCAAGAAGCCTTACAAAAGGTGATTGTTCCACTTGTTGTTAAGCCAAATGATGTAGCAGCTCTATTAGATTGTATGCATGTGACAAAAATGGATATTCTCTTTCAACCACATGAATTACCATCAATTGAAGTTCAAAACCAATATGATCCACTTATTATCTTTGTCATAATAAACTAAACATTGGTAAAATGAGTTATGATTGACAATGGATTGGCTCTTAATGTTTGTAGCATTGACCTACTACACAAAATCAAGGCTGACACATCACAAATCAAACCAGATGACATTAGCATTCTTGTCTTTGATAATGTTGGACAACAATCTGTGGGCACTATAACTCTACCTATACAAGTAGGATATGTGATTGTGCCTACCCAGATTCATGTCATGCCTTGTTCTTTATCTTACAACATGATTCTTGGTAGACCCTGGATCCATGCATTGGGGGTAGTTCCTTCTACCCTGCATCGATCAATCAAATTTATATTCAAAGATAAACTTCATACTATTAATGCTGATCCTAAACCAGATAATTGTTTACATATTCAAATGCAAAAACTAGTTTATAATCACATGAGCCTAAACAATTTGTGAGGTGATCTATCAATGCCTCTTCCCACGGATAATGTTGTACAAGACTCTCAACCATTGAATGACTTGTTAGTGATGATTGGGGATCATTAGATTTTAATCCTTGTAGTATAGGGGAATATAAAATTAATAGCCATGACACACCAAAATTTGCATTGATTTCACCTAAACAATCTTTTGAAGCACCTAAGAAACCTAAAGTCCCCTTGATGGAAAATAAAAACAATACTCTCACTTATACCACAAACTACAAGACCTATGAGGCTTCACCATCTTCTAAATAAATGACATCCCTCTATGGTTGAGGATTTAAAATCTTTTATAAAAATTGTGACTATCTAGGTAAGGGATGTGGTGTAAATCAACAAGGAATTCAAGTACCTATAGAATCCACTCCAACACATTACTCAAGTGGCATTGGATATAATCCTTTTAAAGAAAAGAAATCTTCCCATCATCCTAAACTTAATGTTAATTCAACAAGACCAAAACAACATGACAGATATCCTAGATATGTATGCTCCTAACATTGGGAATGAAATAGGCAAGTATTTCTAACCCTTTATATCTCTCATGATGTGCTTCCCCCGTGATGTGTTATGTGTTGTTTAGGCCTCTTGGGATGACCCCTGAGTCTCTTGTAAGGTGTGGGATACCAGGAGACCACCTTTATTGTGACCTTCTTCTATTTGTATCATCATTCTTCTATATTGCCTCTCTCTGATTTCATTGTTGTGTGTTGTGTCTTATGGACATAGCGTTGTGGTTGGTGACTTGGGGGCACCCTCCTATGTGACTGTCCCTAAGAGACTTTTTTCTCCTCTCTTATTTAATGTTTCCCTTCCTCTAGTGTTTATATCTAGCAGGCAGATGACGAAAAACATTTATACTAATGCAAACCTAGCATCCCTTTAGTGAGAAATCAAAACTTGGACTTAGTTCCCAATATGACGATGGAGTTGTAGTATATTATCCAATGCTTGGCTAGTAGAAGCACTTTGTTCTTTCTTCATAGTGATTTTGATGATGTTTTTATCTCACTTACAAAACATAACAATACTGCTGCTCCATGCACTTTGTTTGTCATTGAATCTCGCCTTGGTGACACTTGGTTCTGAGATTTTTGTGATATAGCCCCATGGTTATCCTTGATCTCTAAATTTGTAGTATATGTGATTAATCATATGCATTAATGTTATTGTTTATCATGATTATGGACACTAACATGTTTCTTGTAGGGATGTGTTTGTGGGAATGTTTGGCGATTGTAAAGTACATGTCACCTCTGAGGGGCATGGAATTTTCCAAAGTCCATGTTCTCTTGTGTGTTTTCCTCCTACCTTAACGTGGTTGATATCGATGTATGATATCAACCACCTTAAGGTAGGGGCATATATAAGGTAAGTTGTCTATTATAGATGTTACCAATGTGCTTATCCTCAGGTGCAGTTTAAAGACTGGTGGCGATGAGTCCCTCCTGCACTCTGATTTTGTTTGCAATCAATCAATCAATAAATCAATCATCTTAAGCCCTCTATGGAGGCAGGGGTGGTGTATCTCTTTTAGAGAGTGCCCATCCTATCATTTTCAAAAAGTCCTCATTAGGAGGAAGGGAGTGGTTTTGTGACTAACTCCACCCTTAAGCATGTCTTCGACGATTGTTGTGGTGAAGCCCAATCATCGGTGTGTTCCTGTAATGTGCCTGAGATGGTGATGAATTGATGCAAAGATTCTAAGAGGGCAGATGATACCTCAATAGGTTTATCATACCACTCAACATGAATGGGAATTCACTACTTCATAAAGACAATCTTTCAAGGTTTCCTAGGCCTAAGCCAAGGGCTCATTATGAGATATGGCACAAGATAGATGATTTTCTCAGGGGAAGTCATGTACAATGTTCCAAGACAAATAAAATAACCTTCCCAAACCATTGAATAGGGTCTTGCATCTTTGGAAAGGGTACTTGCTTCATAAGCTCTTGAACTCCTAGTAGCCCTGCTTCAGGGAACAACAGTGTATAACTTTTGACAGAGACCTCTCTCCAAAAATATCAGACTAGTTTTAGATACCCTTTATGGAGACACATAACATATGTTAAAATGACCTTAGGTTGTTTTGGAAAGTATTCCCTAAAAATAGACTAGTAATTCTAGCCTAAGCCCTAATTAGGCCTATTTTCTAAAGGGATTGTACCTAATTGACTTCACAGAACAAAACAAACCATTGGATCATGTTAGTTGGGTGCCAAAAATAGAGATTCAATGGATTTCATGCTTCTACACTTGACTGTATGGTATTAAGAGCCTAGGATCAATTCAAATGGCTTAACACATAGGTTTGTTAAGCCAAACTCATACAAACTCTGCAACAACTTGTTCCTCCATGGTGCAAGAGATCCAAACCAAAAAAAACATGATTATACAAACCCATTCCATTGGTTCTATGATAAGGAGAAATAGCGAAATGGTCAAGTTCTCATCGTTTGAACAAAACCCTAGTTCAGGGTTTAAACGACCTGTTTATAGAGAAGTAGTTCTAACTTCACTCAAATTTAATGTCAAGGACCCAAACCAAATTCAAATCACACCTAACACCATCCTTTATCTATATAATATGATGTGGGCCTATGACAATCCCGTACTAAGATAGGGTATGGCCTGTAATAGTAAAAAGATACTAGAAAATGCAAGAAAAGAACAAAGTTTTGTATTTTTTTCTTAAGAATATTCAACTTCATGCCTTCCTCTATGAGTGGGGGGCATATTTTACACCTTGACATTAGTTGAAGATATTTTAGGGTCAGTAGAAAATAGGCAACTACAACGGCAACCTCCAAACTATCCATTTGTTACCTTAACACTAATGCATATTAGTGTAACTTGGACATTGCCTTCTCAAACCACTTCAAACTCCTCTATGGTAATGACCACATCATAAATGACTCTCAAACATGAATTCTACTCCATCTTCACACTTGTGGAGGAATTGACTACAATTGACCAACTAGGTCTTGACTGTCTACATACAACAATTGGCATCAAGGTCATACAATGTTATTGCAAATGACGTCAACAAGTTTCAAGGTGGTCATAGCAAGTTATTACAATCCAACAAGATAGTCTTAAAGACTTTATTACAACTGAAACCAAAAATATAGCAAGAAACTCAAGATAGGCCTCTTGGACCTATGGGTGCCCTTGTACCATGCTCCCTGGGAGAAAAAAATCTCAAGTCCCTTTTTAAATGAGGTCTTTAAGAGAAACCCCATGTTGTTTGATGTCATTCTCAAACATCCAGGTGGCATCTTCTACAGGGAGATCTTGTCATTTGATTAGGTACTCTTTATATGTCTTCCTCCTAGTCTTCTTCACCTCCTTTGTATCTAAGATTCATTCAAGCTTCATGGGTTGGCTAGGTGGTAACTCCTTCACCCAATCATCATCCTCATCTACTACTACACCTGCATTAGAGTCACCAATCACAGAGCCTTTGTATGGATACAAATTAGAAACATTGAAGATTGGAGAGATTGCTACCCTAGGAGGCAACTCAATTTCATAAGTATTCTGGCCAAATTTATGGACCACCCTGCAAGGTCCTATCTTTTTCATCATTAGTTTGGTATACTTGCCTTTAGGAAGCCTTTGCTTCTTCAAATGTGCCAACACCAAGTCACCAACCTTGAATTGAAGGTCTCTCTTCTTCAAATCTACTTGTACTTGTCTATGTTCTTTTGAAGAGTTTCTTTCACTTGCTAATGTATGTCTCTAATTACAATAGCAAAATCTTCCCCTTGACCACTTCTCCTATCCATTCCTTGTAAATCTCTCCACTCATATACACCCCTAGGATGCATTCCATAAACCACTTCAAAAGGGCTCTTCCCAATACTCATATTCATGGAGTCATTATATGCAAACTCTGCCTGGGGTAAAATCAAATCCCAAGCCTGCCCATGCTCTTTGGTTAGACACCTTAGAAGGTTTCCCAATGACCTATTTACCACTTCAGTTTGTCCATCCATTTGGGGATGGTATGCAGACCTATATGACACCTTTGTACCTAGTTTCTTCCACAAGGTCCTCCAAAAATGACCTATGAACTTAGAATCCCTATTAGAGACAATATTCAAAGGCAAACCATGTATTCTCACTACCTCCTTAAAGGACAAGCCTACAATATGGGATGCATCATTGGTGGTTTTGCAAGGATGAAAGTGTCCCATTTTACTAAACCAGTCAACAACTACAAAAACATTGTCAAAACCTCTTTGTGTTCTAGGCAGCCCCATCATAAAATCCATACTTACACTCTCCCAAGGCCTATTGGGAATGGGAAGTGGCTAATAAAGCCCTGCATTTGATGAAATTCCTTCAGCTCTTTGACATATAGTGCAGCCCTCAACATATTTTCTGACATCCACCTGCATGTTTGGGCAATAGTAGAACCTCCTAACCTGATCCAAAGTCTTATCAAGTCCAAAATGACCTCCAAGACTCCCACTATGCTTCTCCTTTATAATATTATCCCTCATTGAACATCTATGCACACATAATTGTCTCCCTTTGAAAAGCAAACCATTCTAAAGTAAAAAATCACAATATTCACTATGAAATGTATTCAAAAACTAAGTGCAAACCTCATAAACCTCCTTGAAGTCAGCATCATCATGATACATGTCCTTCAGTGCATTTATCCCCATGCTTTGAAATTGCATTTCTTGCACCATAAGTTCCCTCCTACTAAGTGCATCTTTCACCTTATTGGCTTGGCCTTTCTTATGATTTATGGTGAAGATATAGGCTTCTAGATACTCCACCCATTTCATATGTCTATGAATGAGTTTGTCCTGCCCATTCAAGAAACTTAGAGCATGGTTGTCAGTAAAAACAACAAATTCTTTGGGCAATAAGTAGTGCCTCCATTTCTTAAGTACTTGAACCATAGCATGTAACTCTAGATCATATGTTGAATGCTTTTGCTTTGCCTCATTCAACCTTTCACTGAAAAATGCAACTGGTCTACCTTCTTGGCTTAAAACAACCCCTATTGCTTGGTTACTAGCATCACACTCAATGGTAAAAACCTTATCAAAATCAAGAAGCACAAGTATAGGTTGCTGGGCTACTCTTTTCTTCAAATATTCAAACCCTTTATCAGCTTCATTAGTCCAACAAAACTTACCCTTATTACCTCCTTTGATGGTGTCAAGGATTGCTGTACATATGTGGCTGAAGTTTGTTGTTCTCAAAATCAGCTATGCTCATTTTTGGAGACAACCCCCCATGAAACTTGTCTATTTCATGAATCTACACTCTAAGATCACAAATCGAGACAAGATTCTCTTGGTCTCGTGCAAAGTCATTTGACACTCTAAACTGGTCTGCGACATTCCCTTGAATTGATTTCTCGACATTCAGAAAAATCGTTCAAGTCTCAAACTGGTTAAAAGGTTAATTTTAGTCATTTTTCAGGTGTTTGCCAAATTTTTGTTTTATCATGTAAGAGTGGCATATTTAGCCGCTATTACATATGTTGAATTTTGTTTGTTTTGTGTAACGGTAGTCAAAACACCCATTAATGCATACGGTTAAAACTACTTGCCTATCGGAGCAACCGAAACTCCCGCCTGAACAAGATCTTCAGAATCTTGAATGTCGAGTGACATTAATGGCCACTCGTGCCATTCATTAATGGCCACTCGTGCCATTCATTTAATGTTCATGTTTAAGTTTTAAGTACTCATTGGGCATTTTTGTTTATTTGTTATTCTTTATTTATCATTTATGTTTGAGCCAACACCACGGAGGAGAGTCTGAAAGGAAATTACCACAATCTGAATCCATCGTTGACATCTCTTTCTTCTGGTAGGTTTGTTTTTGTTTCGAATTTCTTTCTTTCATTTTACATTTTCAACTGTACTCATACTAGGTTTCTATTCTTGTTGTATGGGATAGGACTTTCTTGTTTTCTCTTGTTGATTATCTCTTGTGATAACCTAGGGTTTGTATCGTTTAGTTTCAAAGGTTAGGCGAGATTTACCACCGCTCATCCATAAACAAAAACCATTGTATCATTGTTATGCAAATGTCAGCGCTGTTCGCCGCTTTACCAATTCCAAGTCATGCCATGTTTAAAACTCTTGCAAACCTTACTGTGTAGGGTTGGCGATATTCGCCGATCATGTCTTCCTTAAGCATTATGTCTGTGTCATCTGCAATGGCGGTAGTTTCCGCCGCCCTTGTACCACTTAAGTCTTCATCATTTGTAGCGGCGGTAGAATCCGCTGCCCGAATACCAAACACTGAATTTGGTTCCACATGCAATGGCGGTAGTTTCTGCCACCCCTACACCAAAACCTGTGCATGAAGTTTAAAACCACTTGCCTGTCGGAGCGATCGAAACACCCGCCTGAGCATCTGCTGGTGACATGACTCCTACGTACAATGGCGGTGAAATCACCCGCCCAAACATTTGAAGTTTCAAACCTCATTACATGCAATAGCAGTCATATTGACCGCTCGTGCATGTTAACCAATAATCTCCCAAACATATGCAACAGTGGAGTTTTCCACCGCCTTTACACCTGGAAACTCTCTCAACCTGCAATGACAGTGAAATCACCTGCTCAAGCATATTTTCCTGAATTTTTCCCAACACTAGGAAAATTTGCCTTTCAAAACTAAAAGCTCGCTTTCGCCTTTGCCTTGATTTACGCACTCAAGCCCTTCAAATGCATGCTTTCATGTTCATGATCATCGAATCGCAGTTGACCCAGTTTATCCAATTTTTCCCCTGACTACGAGATCATGGTTTTTGCAGTTCTCAATCAGCGTTCGTGGTAAAGTTAAAATTCATAGTTTTCTCTAGAGCTCATGTCAGAATCATCTCCATCAAAGGCTAGAACCATGAAGTACAAGTACCAAGGTGTCTTTTTGGTAACGACAGTGCAGTCAAACATTGATGAAATTAGAGACACAGAAATTGGGCATGTGGACTTGGCCAAGTTCATAGATAGGACTAAACAGGCAATCCCTCCAAGCCTATGCAGAAAATCATTGACAGCAATATTCATTTGGTTGCGTCATTTCCAGTTTCTGCACACAATCTTGAATTTGTTCTACAAGTGGCCAGCCATTCAACAGGGACACTAGAGCTGTGATGGACTCACAAGGAAATGTAATCATGAGATTGGATGCAAAATTCCTTGACAAAATCTTCATGTGTCCACCTATTGAAAACATTAGATGGATTGATTTTGCTCAGGGTCAACAAGACTATGATAATGATGTGGAATCTTCTAGGAGGTATATAAACAACAAATGGTTTAAGAATCCTAGGGGTAATTTGACCAGATGGCCAAAGGATCTTCATAGGAGTGACTTTGTAGAGGAAGTGTGTGATTTGATTACTCTCTTAAGTCGCATTAGAGGACTCCCTTCTGCTTCCAAATTCTAGGACTGGATGTACACTTACATCAAGGTGATTCTATGGGGTAATCAGAAGATATTTTGGGGTGAACAGATCATCAATGCATTGCACGAGCAACTAGTAAGGGTTAATACTACCTTCAAATTTTACATGACCTCTTATCTTTTCTATGTTGCTGCAAGCATGAGAAACTTTTCAAGTTTAACCCAAGTGGGAGACAGGAGATTGATCCCAGTGCATGAATACTACCCCCAAATCACTCTGAAGGGGTCAATTCATCATTTCAGAAGAGTCAATGATGCCTTCTTTTTAGTATTCATGATTCTATGGGATAATGAATTAGTTCAAAACAGAGTCTCAGATGAAGCTTGGCAGGTTGTAAATTCTTTTGGCTGCTTATTCTTGCAATTTCCCACCTTCACATATCTTTGGGTAGGATACTATCCTAGTTACCCTTACATGCTGCCATGGTATCTCAGTGATCACATTGTTCTTATGGAGATTTGCAGATAGCTGATTGTGGTGCACAACAAATAGTTGGAGTTGAAGAAGTCAGGGATAAAGTTTCCTGTTGAAATTGGGAGGTCCTCGGTTCAATCCGCCGACAAAGCAAAGATAATTGACTCTGAGTTGCAATTGGTTACCATGAAGACCTACAAGAAAAGAAATCATTTTGACTTCAGAAGGGTTCAAGATAAAATTAAGAGGAAGTCAAATTTTGATGTGCCAATGGTCGAAGATATATGGGCAGATCTCAGGACTCAAAATGAGATCAGAAAACTAGATTTCTACAGACTTCATCTAAGTCAAATTGAAGAACTAGGACTCGCTGATATTCCAGATGGAATGGAGGATGATGGGAATGTCCTAGATCACAAATATGAGGTAGAAAATGTTGAGGCTTCACCTCTCCCAGAGGTGAAATGGTCAGTCAAAGAGGAGACATCTATCAGGAAAAGATTCCAACCAATGCTGGCAAACACCAATTTGTGTTTGGGAAGTAAGGGAATTAAGTTGAAAGAGTTCCTTATAGGGTCTGAAGAAGAAACATAGGATCAAACAGGTAAGAAGGTAGAGAACCGAACTAAAAACAGGAGTGACACCCCTTCCTCCTCCAAGATACACAAACCAAAGATCAAATTTGTATCTAAAGGAGGGAAGAAGAAGGAAACCACAGAGGCTTCTGATGCCACTAAGTCAGATGTTGAAGATACTAATGATGATCAGATGGAAATTAAAGATGTTGAGACTGAAGAACAAAATGTTCAAAAGTCTAAAACAAAGGTATCTGATGAAGCTGAACAAGGTGAAGATGAAGATATAGAAGTAGAACAACTTAATGGTTCCCCTTAGACTCCTATGAAAGATCTTCCCTCTGAGACTCGAATTTCTACACCTCCTCCTCATGTTCCGGTTTTTGATGGTTTGCCAGTGATTTCAAGTGTTCCTCTTTCTCCATTTTTTGTTGTTTCTTCTAACAATACTCCTCCATCCATGAAAGCTAGCTTTGGAACTATTTTTGATTCTTCTGGTTCCATTCCAAGCTTATCTTCCCCATCTTTTGATATTGGGGAACAAACTATTTTAGAGAACCTTCTGGATGCTTCACAAAAGGTTGTTGATACAGGTTTTGTGTTTACCAACACAAGTCCAATTGTCACCATCACCAGTACGAACATGGAGCCAACCAAGCAAGTAGTGGATCCCTCTCCAGCTGTTGGCCCTTCTATACTTCCTCCATGGATATCTACCTATACTCCAAAGAGGAAGAAGCAAGTCATCTCTTTTGATGAGATTGACATTGAAAAGCTATTGCCCGTGAAGGCAAAGAACCAGAAGAAGAAGCCTAAGACTGTTTCTAGGCTGGTCACTGAAAAGGGAATCAAATATGCTAAAATTGACAAACCTCCTGAAGATGCCATGGTTGACACTTTTGTCATGAGTAATTATGTCATCTCAAGGGTTGAGTTGGGTAAAGTGACTCATGAGGGTGTCAAGGCAGATTTCCAGACTATTGCCAGTACCCTACTTGAAAAGTATGACGAAGCCAAGAAGGAGAAGGAGCAGTACAAAGCAAAAGCAAAACAACTGGCTGCTGTCCTTCAGAAAATAGTGAAGTCATCAGAAATAGTAGAACCCATGGTAGTGATAGTGGAGGATCCCCTGATACAGAAGGTTGAAAAAGCGCAAGCCAAAGGTAAGATAGTGGGGGATGTAGTAGAGTGGTTGTTGGCTCAAGGATGAGTTCTTCTAAAAACCACTGTGGAAAGGAAAGAGAAAATGGACAAAGCTAAAGATGAGCTAGACAATCTAGTAGATCTACTTTCACAAGAGCTGCAAGATCAAGAAGAAAGCCTAGAAGAGTGGATAGACATGAAGAAGATCAAGATAAATAATCTGATCACCATTGGGGTCATCACCAATAGGGAATCATATCTTAAGACCAAGGAGACTCTAGCTCATCATATTTTCATAATAAAGAGTCTACTTGAAGATCTGTGCCAAGCTCGAGAAGCTAGTGAAGATAGTGATGTCACACTCCTACACCAACTAGAAGAACTTCCTTGCACCTTGACAAGGGAAGATCATAGTTTCCTCACAGCACAGGAAATGATAACTTCTTTTGAAGAAATGGTACAAAAGAAATTTGAAGAAGAGGCGCCCTCATTGCTTTCAATGGATAGCCTGTATGATCAACATTTGACTCTAGAGAACCTGAAAAATAATCTGGACAAGCATGAAAAGGCGATAAAGGGGGTGAAGGATTCAATTCTCCAAGCCCGCACCATCTCAGGGAATACAGCAAAACCAGATGCATGCGAGATGTTGGTCATTCAAACTATGTACCAGAGCTTTCTGAAGAAGAAAGATGGAGGAAGCTAGTGCCTTAGCTTATTTTCCTTAGATGATATGTAAATTAAATTTTGTTTTGGACATCTACACATGTAATTTTCCAAAATGTAATTACATGTGACACAAGAGAAGTCCTAAGTCAAATAGGACTCTTTTGTTGAATAAGTCAAAGTAGTTGCAGATTTCCTAAATTTTCTCAAGGCCTTTCCCTATAAATAAAGGGGGCCTCTTTTGTAAATATTATCTTTTGTCTATTGCAAGAATACTCTGGCGAATTGAAAAGCAAATCAAGACTTTGTGCTTTTTGTGAAAATCAACTATCAAATATTTATCAATACAAGAAAGCAAGTTCAATTCCAATCTTTGTCTTGGGATTATTTGTGTTGTGATAATATTGTTCTTATGTCTTGCTATCATAATCTTCTTTGGTAATAATTGAATTGTGGAGTTTGTTTCAAGTGATTGAAAAGCGCTCTTAATTTGATTCTGATAGACTTTGTGTTATCAAATCATTTGTGAGGATTATGTTCATGTTTGTGAGAATATAATAGTTTAGAGACTTTGCGCTGCAAGTTGTTATATTTGATTTACTTTTATCATCTTGAAGAGGAGTGAAGACTTTGGGCTGCATTCTACTTCAAATAGTTCTATTTGTAATTAGTAAGTGAGGTAATAGAAAACTTTGTGTTTCTATGATTTTGTGATAATTTATAAGTCCTTTATCAAGAGTTTTGAAGTATAAACATCTATTCTGAAAAAAGAGAATGAGATGAGATGGAACCACCACAAACATAGTTTTTAGTGTACATAAATTTCATAAGTTATTTTTTTTGCAAAAGTCAAGTAACTAGAGGGAACCTCCCCTTGCTGAGAGGAGAGACTTTGTCTCATCATAGCTGTGGCTGATATACCCATTTTGCCGTTAGCGAGTTAACGACAAAATATTCACCCAACAAAGTTCTTTATGAATTTTCTATAAAAGCTTGTAAGTCCATGAAAACTCCTCACATCTCTCTTTGATATTGGAGTTGATAAACTGATAATAGCATCTACCTTGGAAGGATCCATCTTTAAACTTCCTTTTGAAATGACAAAGCCAAGGTACACCAACTCTTCTTTCATCAAATCACACTTATCCAAATTTATCATCAATTTCTCCTCATGTAGCCTCTTTAGTACCATGTCAAGGTGCCTAAAATGTTCTTCTTTGGACCTGCCAAAAATAAGAATGTCATCTAGATAAACCACAACAAACTTTCCAATGAAAGAATTCAATACCTCATTCATAAGGTGCATGAAAGTGCTAGGTGCATTGGATAGCCCAAAGGGCATCACCAACCATTCATAGAGGCCCTCATTGGTCTTAAAAGTTGTCTTCCATTCATCCCCCTCTCTGATCCTTATCTGATGGCAACCACTTTTCAAATCAATCTTTGAGAAATAACAAGCTCCTCCCAAATAGTCCATGACATCTTCTATCCTGGGCATAGGAAATCTATACCAAATTTTTATCCTATTGATGGCTCTAGAATTAGTACAAAGCCTCCATTTCCCATCCTTCTTGGGTGCTAAGACAATAGGCACAACACATGGGCTCAAACTTTTTCTCACTAGGCCTTTGTCTAACAATTCTTACACTTTTTTTGCAATCTCCTTATTTTGGGATGGGGTCATTTTGTAGGTAGCCTTATTAGGTAGTGTGGTTCCTGGAATCAAATCTATGTGGTGACTTATATCTCTGATTGGAGGCAAGGAATTAGGCATATCATCCACTATAATGTCTCTATACTTCTCCAATAAATTTTGAACTTCACTAGAAATAGGTTCTCTCTTATTTGTGGACAAAATAGACTTGCACTTTGGCTTGACAATCAAGGCAAATCCTAGACCCCCTTCTTCTTTCAAGGTCTGCAAAAAAAAAATTTCCCCAACCCTCATGATACTAGAACCCACTTGTTTATCTAGGCCTTCATCTAGAAAAGGGTTCAAGGTAAAAGACTCACCATTCTTTGTGATAGTATAGGTATTCTTTTACCCATCATGTTGTGCATTAAGATCATACTGCCATGGACATCCTAGGAGTAGATGGCAAGCATCCATGGGAATCACATCACATATAACTCTATCCCTATACCCTCCAATTTGAAAATATACCCAATATTGCTCATTTACAAGTACTTGTTGACCCTTATTTAACCAAGACACCTTATAAGAGGTAGAATGAGGAATTCTTTTCAATCCTAACTTCTCAACAATTTCTAATGATACCAAATTGTCTGTAGATCATGAATCAACTATAACTTTACATACCTTTCCACCAGATTTGCAAGAAGTTCTGAAAAGTGACTTCCTCTGTCGTGGCTCCTTGGCACTTGGCATCTTCAAGAGAGTCCTCCTCACCATTAGGCTTTCTCCATACTCTGGATCTATAGGCTTAGGTGGCATATTAACACTTTGACAATCCTCTTCTTGTACCAATTAAGTTCTTCTTTCTCCTCCATGAGAACTAGAGCCTTGCTTCTCTGGACATTTGAAGGTTGGGTGTCCCACTTGATTGCAATTATAGCATCTGCCTGTGAAGGTGTTTGAACCTCTTCCTGGGCCACCAAATCTGCCTCTCCCATTTGGCCTTTTTCCTCTAAAACTTCCTCTACTACTTGAGTCTCCACTTTGCTCATTGGAACTAGACTCCCCTTGTTGCTTTTGGGACTGATTTCTACCCCCAAAAATGCCTCTTCCTCTAAAATTTCTGCCTCTACCTCTTCCTAACTGCTCCTACCTTCTCTTCAACTTCTCTTCTGCCTTACATGCCACTTGGAAGCACTCTTCTACTATCCTAGGTGTCACTAGGCTCATCTCATCTTGGATTGTGAACCTTAGGCCATTCAAATACCTGGCTACTCTCTCCTTCTCATTCTCCACATGGCCACACCTCATACTAAGCTTGTGAAACTCCTCAGTATAGGTGGCTATGTCCATGTCCTTTTACTTCAAGTTCTGTAGCCTTCTAAACACTTGCGCCTCATGATCTGTAGGAAGAAATTGTGTCTTCAACTTGCTTACCATTCTTTCGCATGAAGTCACCATGTTCTTACCCTCTTTCACTCTCTCTCCTTGGTAGTAATTCCACCAAGTCAAAGGAGCCCCATTCAATTTGGTCTTGGAAAACTTAACCTTTTTGTTATCTGCCGTCTCTTGTATTCAAAGTAGTTATTCATGGCATCCATGCACTCTAGTAATGCCTTAGCATTCATTTTTCCTCTATACATTGGTATATCTATCTTCACTTCAATGGCTTCTACTTTCATTGTTTTCAAGGCTCCAAGGAACCTTCTCTCTTCAGGAGGCATCTCCTCTTTAGGATGGTCTTCCTCTCCATCCTTTTCCTCCTCTACTAAGGTAATTTCTTCCTTAGTGGCCATTCTCCTTTTCTCTAAGGCCTCTACCTTATCTCTCAAGGCCTTCAACTCTCTTGCAACTGCAAACCCACCTTTTGGAGGCATTGTCACACACCTCACTCACAAATTCTGTTCACAACTTTCCCAAATTAGACTAGCTCTAATACCACTATGATGTAGAGACTCTAAGAGGGCAGATGATACCTCAATAGGTTTATCAAACTACTCAACATGAATGGGAATTCACTACTTCACAAAGACAATCTTTCAAGGTTTCCTAGGCCTAAGCCAAGGGCTCATTATGAGATATGGCACAAGATAGATGATTTTCTTAGGGGCAGTCATGTACAATGTTCCAAGACAACTAAAACAACCTTCCCAAACCATTGAATAGAGTCTTACATCTTTGGAAAGGGTACTTGCTTCATAACCTCTTGAACTCCTAGTAGCTCTGTTTTAGTGAACAACAGTGTATAACTTTTGACAGAGGTCTCTCTCCAAAAATCCCAGACTAGTTTTAGATACCCTTTATGGAGACACATAACATATGCTAAAATGACCTTTGGTTGTTTTGGAAAGTATTCCCTAAAAATAGACTGGTAATTTTGGCCTAAGACCTAATTAGGCCTATTTTCTAAAGGGACTATACCTAATTGACTTCACATAACAAAACAAACCATTGGAGCATGTTAGTTGGGTGCCAAAAATAGAGATTCAATAGTCATGCTTCTACACTTGACTATATGGTATTAAGAGCCTAAGATCACTTCAAATGGCTTAACACATGGGTTTGTTAAGCCAAACTCATACAAACTCTACAACAACTTGTTCCTCCATCCTGCAAGAGATCCAAACCACAAAAAAATGATTATACACACCCATTCCATTGGTTCTATGGTAAGGAGAAATAGTGGAATGGTCAAGTTCTCATCATTTGAACAAAACCCTAGTTCAAGGTTTAAACGACCTATTTACAAAGAAGTAGTTCTAACTTTACTCAAATTTAATGTCAAGTATCCAAACCAAATTCAAATCACACCTAACACCATTCTCTATCTATACAATATGATGTGGGCCTATGACAATCCTGTACTAAGATAGGGTACGACCTATAACAGTAAAAAGATACTAGAAAATGCAGGAAAAGAATAGAGTTTTGTATTTTTTTTCTTAAGAAGCTTCAACTACATGCCTTCCTCGATGAGTGGGGGGCATCTTGTACACCTTGACATCAGTTGTAGGTAGTTTGGGGTAGGTAGAAAATGGGAAACTACCACTACAACCTCCAAACTATCCATTTGTTACCTTAACACTAATTCATATTAGTGTAACTTGGACATTGTCTTCTCAAACCACTTCAAACTCCTCTAAGGTGATGACCACATGTCATAAATGACTCTCTCAAACATGAATTCTACTCCATCTTGACACTTGTGGAGGAATTTACTACAATTGACCAACTAGGTCTTGACTGTCTACATACAACAATTGGCATCAAGGTCATACCATGTGATTACAAATGACTTCAACAAGTTTCAAGGTGGTCATAGGACCTTATTACAATCCAACAAGATGTTCTTAAGGACCTTATTACAACTCAAACCAAAAATATAGCAAGAAATTCAAGATAGGACTCTTGGACCTATGGGTTCCCCTGCACCATGAACCTAGAAATAGGAACACTCCATCACTTGTCTGCCGTGTTTTCTCCATATCTTCAAAGCGTGTGTTTGGCGTGCTTTGCTTTGTTTGGCATATCTTGTGTGTGTGTTGCCCCATATATGTAGTTTAAATACCAGTACGATGAGTGCTTCCTGCATTATGGGAGGTGTGTTTACTTTCCTTGTAGTTGCATCTACATTTCATATATATGAGAAAAAGAAATGAAAAGAAATCATTCCTTTCTTCCATGCATTAATTGTATTCTATGCATATGTTGTTTTCTCTATGTTCTAAGTGACTGTAATTGTCTTCTACATGTTTTGTGTGCTTGTCATTGTCTTCAATGTGTCTGGCGTGTCTTCTCTGTGCTTGGCATGTTTCCTGTGTTTGTTGACCATACTTTAATGCATGTATTGGCCTTACGTTTATACATACATTAAAGTGGGAGCTAAATCTAACATCAAAAAATGTCCCCTTGGGGGCTTTTCCATCATAAGGTTTAGCTCCTAGGTCTTTTATATGCATTTAGGACATCTTACATGGTGCAGGAGCACCAAGGGCTTAGAGCCCATGTGTATATAGTTTGCATTTTGTTGTGATGTTTTGAATTTTCAAAATAGGGTAAAGTGGGAAGAAGTTTATACATGTGCAAAGTAAACCCATCGGAGTGAGCAAGCTCATCAGTGCAACGTTTTCAAGCTTTATTGATAGTTAAAGTCATACCGACAAAGGTATACCGATAAAGGCATATCGGAGTTCATAGACATATCGGGAGACAGCGAGAATGTCTGACCGATGTAGGGAGTCACACTAATGAAAGCACATTAGCATGACAATAGGCAGTGGAAGAAGAGTGGAAAGTTATACCGATAGTATCAGCTGGCCGATGGTGCTAACCATCGGGGAGAGGTGACATATCGGCGAAGGGAGTTACAAATTGGCCGATGTTGAATGTCAAGCTGATGGGTTAGAATGGTTAGTGAGACATTGGTCTTCGGCGTAGGTATTGTTTGCTTCACTGATGGTTCTGGTCATTCCGATGAAGGCGTTCTGTAGGCGTCAGTGAGACAAGGGCCGTTGGAATAAGTATCGAAGGTTTGTCTGATGCTGAGTAGTTAACCCGATGACATCGGTAGGAGTCTGAGGTTCGGTGTGACTTTTGAGGTCTTGTCCGATATGGGTTGTTACACCGATGGTGCTTTAGGACATCAGTGGGAGGACTTCTGTCAACGTAGCTTAAAGATTTGAGGCCAATGCACAGTGGTCACGCCGACGGAGGATGAAGACTTGGTATCGGTGAGACAAGGTATCGGTGAGACAAGGGACTATCAGAGTTCATGGTTGAATGTTGGCCGATAGTTTTGGTTGTGCCGATGGGGGTAGATAGGGGTCGTTGGCGGCAAAAGTGCCGACAATAGTTTACTAAGCCATCAGATATATAAACTGTAGTGTCCAACTTGAACGGGTGCATGTGGGACTAAAAGTTCTCATGAATGTGAATTGTCAAGTGGTAGTTGGAAAGAGTGTAACCGAATTGCTGGACAGTTGGAATACCAACCGGTATGGAAGTTGAACCGTCCTGTAACGGACATGAGCAAATACATAAGATGTAGCATTCTTTCTATAAGGAGTTCAGAAGGAGAATCAAAGAAGTAAATTTTGATGTGTGAAGCATTTTGATGTAATCAGAATTTTTGAACAGAAATAAAATACAATAGTTCGATCATTAGTATTTTCTGTTTTGTTTTCACTTTATCATTCTGAAGTAGATTAGTCTTTTCTGTTTCTACTATTTTGTTTTCTTTTGCCAGCCATGACTCTGTTTTGATGATTCTTCAAATCCCATTGTATAGTATGGAGGTCATCAAACAGAGCCATGCTCTTTGTTTGTTTTTCTTTTGTGGGGTGGTCGGATCGCTGGTTAGAGGCAATGCATGCTTGTTCTAGGCGAGCTCAGTGAGGAGTCTGGCTAGATAAACAAGTAGGAAAAATAGATTTGCAGGGGTGGAAAAATAGAGGGAAGGAAAGTGAGCACCAAGCAGTCCAAACCCTTGAACAGAGTGAGAAGGGTGGGCAATGGGCTCAGAAAGTTATGTGCCATTTAGGCAGTATCTTGGAAGCAGTGAGGACAAGGTATGTGTCCCACACCAAGCAGAAAAGTAGAGTTTTCCATCTCTGCAAAGAGTGTGTCTTTTAGCACTTTGAATTGGTAGGAAGGTTAGTGTTGTCAAACAGTCTTGTACACCTACAAGATGCAGAGCAGGCAGCCTAGAGTCCTCCCTATCAAATTGGTATCAGAGCGGTAAGATTTGGGTTATTCCTAGACAGGAATAGAAGAGTTGTATGTCATCATCGAGTTCAAGTGAGTCTGTTAGTTCATCCAAGAAAATGGTGACTAATACAGAGTTAGCAAAGAAAGTTGAAAATCAAGAGGAGGAGAATAGACTCCTACAAGAAAGACTAGCAGAAATGGAGAGTAAGCTATGCTTAATGTTGCAAAAGACTGAAGAAGTCAGCCAGAGAGTTAAATATTCTGAGGATAAGGGAAAAGGTGTATCTGTAGAAGATGAAGAGCCCACACCTGATCCTAAGTTGGAAGAAGAACCATTCTTGAAAGCTTTGAAAGCAATGAGTGGTAAAACATTGGAAGGAGTACCACTTTTCAGTGGGAAAATGGACCCAGATTTGGTCATGGAGTGGATAGAAGGACTTGAAAATCACTTTGAATGTGATGGTGTAAGCGAGGCATAGAAAGTAAAGGTGGTCAAATCTAGACTCAGGGGAGCTGCCTTAACTTGGTGGAAATTTGTGCAGACTGAAAGAGCAAAAGAAGATAAGAAGCCCATAGCTACTTGGAAGGGAATGGTAGCTAAAATTAAAGAAGCATATATGCCAAAAGATTATGAAATACAATTGCACAGGAAGAGACAAAATCTGAGACAAAAGGAATTAGATGTTAGTGCATACACTAAAGAATTCCAAAAGCTATGCTTAAGGTCCAAAGTAATGGAGGATGAAAGCATAAAGGTAGCAAGGTACCTTAACGGTCTGAAGTGGAATATACAAGAAGAAATCAGTTTGTTGTGTCCTACAATAGTGCAAAAATGCTATCAGTTGGCACTAAAAGTGCAGGAAAAGAATAAGAGGAAACAAGACTCAAATAGCAGAGGAAGAGGAAGAGGCAAAGATAACAGAGGACATAGAGGAGGTTTTGGTGGAAGGAATGCTAACAATAGATCCCAAGCAGAATCCAAACTCACAGAGTAGAGTGGGGAGTCAAGTGGTAGAGGAAACCACAGAGGAAGAGGATCTAACAGAGGAAGGTCAGGAGGATCAGGCAGAGGATCCTATTTCACCAACATGAAGTGTTACAACTGTGGCAATCTAGGTCATCTGGCATATAGGTGTCCAGAAAAGACCACATCCTCTTCTCAAGGAGGTGATAAGAGGAATCACTATGTCCAAGACAATGCATCTAGCAGCTAGTTACCTAAGGTCAATCTAAACTCAGAAGATGGAGAGAACCTGATGATAAGGAGAACCTTGATGAAGGAACCAGTAAAGTCTGAACCAAGCCAGAGGAGAGCACTATTTAGAATCAAGTGCAAGATTTTGAATAAGGTATGTAAAATTATCATAGACTCAGGATCTACTGATAATATTATTTTTGATGAAGTAGTTAAGAAACTAAATTTGAAAAGAATTACTCATGCAAACCCATATAGAGTCACATGGTTGAATAAGGGTCAACATGTGGTAGTGAATGAACAAAGTTGGGTAGAGTTTAGTATAGGTGGCTATAAGGATAAGGTATTATGTGATATACTACCCATGGATGCATGCCATCTCTTAGTATGACCGAAAAGTAGTACATGATGGTGAGAAGAATGCCTATTCTTTTCAGAAGGATGGTGTCACCTATAAAATTCAGTCATTGGAAGATGAAGATGCAGTTTAGACAAAGAGTCCTAATATCTTGGTTGTGAGTGGAAAAGAGTTTCTGAATACTCTTAAGGAGGATGGTATTGGTTATGCAATCATAGTAAAACCAAAAGAAGGACAGCAGGATAAGAAGACAGAGATTCCCAAAGAAATGTAGCCTATACTGGAGAAGTATAAAGGCATAATTAGTGATGGTACACCAGCTACATTGCCTCCACAGAGAGCAATAAGCCATCAGATAGACCTGATTCCAGGGGCATCTTTGCCAAACAAGGCACCTTGCAAGATGACTCCAGATCAGCACAAAGAGATTTCCAGGCAAGTGCAGGAGTTTCTAGATCAAGGATTGATCACGAAGAGTATTAGTCCTTGTGCTGTGCCCACAATATTGGCACCCAAGAAAGGAGGATCATGGAGATTATGCACAAATGCTAGAGCCATAAACAAGATAACTATAAGGTATAGATTCCCAATTCCCAGAATTGAAGATCTCATGGACTGTATTGGAAAAGCAAAGTATTTCACCAAGATAGACCTGAAGAGTGGTTACCACCAAATAAGAATCAAGGAAGGTGACGAGTGGAAGACAGCCTTCAAGACCACAGAGGGACTGTATGAATGGCTTGTTATGCCATTTGGTCTATCAAATGCATCCAATACCTTTATGAGACTCATGAATGAAGTCCTAAAGGATTACATTGGTAAATTTGTTGTTGTTTTTCTAGATGATATTCTAATTTTTAGTCAGACCAAGGAAGAACATCTAGAACATGTAAATACTATTTTGCAAAAATTACATGATGAACAACTAACCATAAATCTGGAGAAGTGTGAATTCATGAAGCAGGAATTGGTATACCTTGGTTTTGTGGTGTCCCAGGGAGAGTTGAAGATGGACAAGTCCAAAGTAGAAGCCATATTGAGCTGGCCTACTCCCAGAGCAGCCACAGAGGTGAGAAGTTTTTATGGCTTAGCCCAGTTTTACAAAAAGTTTATCAAAAATTTTAGTGGAATATGTGCACCCATGTTGGATACAATTAAGGGTGGAATGAAAGCAAAATTCAGATGGACACCAGCTGCAAATAGAAGTTTTGAAAGGTTGAAGAAAGAGGTAGCAACACAACCTATTTTGTTCTTGCTTAGTTTTGATAAGATATTTACTATTGAATGTGATGTAAGTAATATAGCTGTAGGAGCAGTGCTAAATCAGGAAAATAGACTTGTAGCCTTTTTCAGTGAGAGGCTGAATGAAGCAAAGAGTAAGTACTCTTCATATGACAGAGAGTTGTATGCTCTAGTCCAAGCATTGAGGAAGTGGAGACATTATCTCCTGCCTAAAGAATTTGTTGTCTACATAGATAACCAAGCTCTTAGTTTTCTAAACTCACAGGATAAGTTAAGCAGCAGGCATATCAAATGGATGGAGTACCTGCAATCTTATACCTTTACAATTAAGCATAAGAAGGGACAACTGAACAGAGTTGCAGATGCTTTGAGCAGAAGATTGCTCACAGTGCAGGAAGTGCAGTTGAAGAGCATTGGAATTGAAGATTTCAAGAATCTTTACCAAGATGATGAAGATTTTGCTGAGGCATACAAGGTATGTCAAGATTTTGAGAATCACTTTCACAGTGAGTTTGTAGATTTCACCTTATAGCAGGGATTGCTATTCAAAGGTGGACAATTATGTGTGCCAAGAGGATTTATGAGAGAAAATCTCATACAAGAGAAGCACAATGGTAGTCTGAGTGGCCATTTTGGTCTGAATAAGACACTGGAGCTAGTCCAAAGGTTCTATTATTGGCCAAGGATGTACAAAGACATCAGAAGGTATGTAGAGCAGTGTATCGTATGTCAGAAGGCCAAGGGAACCACTTCAAATGCAGGACTGTACCAGCCCTTACCCATTCCTTCCAGGCCATGGGAATGTGTAAGTATGGATTTTGTAGTTGGTTTGCCTAAGACTAAGACTGGTTATGACAGCATATATGTAGTTGTGGATAGGTTTAGCAAGATGAGTCATTTCATTCCCTGCAAAGGGACTCATGATGCCAGTCATATAGCACACTTGTGTTTTCAGAGAAGTGATCAGAATTCATGGACTTCCAACAAGCATTGTGTCTGATAGAGATGCTAAATTCATGGGACATTTCTAGAAAACATTGTGGCAGAGATTGGGGACAAATTTGTCATTCAGTTCAGCATATCACCCACAGACAGATGGTTAGACAGAGGTGGTAAACAGGACATTGGGCAACCTGTTAAGGTGTATAACCAAAGAATATGGATAGAGTTGGGATCTTGTCATTCATCAGGCAGAATTTGCCTATAATGACAGTGTGAATAGGACTATTGGTAAGAGTCCATTTGAAATAGTCTATGGAATGCATCCCAAAGGTATATGTGAGCTCAGAAATATGGGAAACATGGAGAACAGAAGTGGACATACAGAGGATTTTGCACAATCCATGAAAGAAGTGCATGAGAAGGTGAAGAAAACCTTGACAGAGAACACACAGAAGATCAAAGACAGAGTAGATGCCCACAGAAGGGATATTCAGTTTGAGGTTGGTGATTTGGTTATGGTACACTTGAACAAAGCCAGAATGCAGAAAGGCACGCCAACCAAACTGCAGATGAGGAGAATTGGTCCTTGCAGAATCCTGAACAAGTATGGTAACAATGCATACAGAATTGAATTACCAGAAGATTTGGCAATCTCACCAGTGTTTAATGTCCAAGACCTGGTGCAATACAGGGGTCCTCAGTCAGCAGCAAATGGATCCATTTCAGAGAAGGAACAGACAGTAAAAGATGTGACTTTGCCACTAAAACCCAAACTGCAGGCAGAGAGAATACTGGATTCAAGAGTACAAAAGCAGACCAGACATGGCGTCTACATGGAGCATTTGGTCAAATGGAAACAGTTGCCTAAAGTAGAAGCTACCTGGGTTGCAGAGTCAGAATTCAAAAAGAGGGGCATTGATTTTGCCTCATTGTCACTGGAGGTGACATAGCTTCTTTCTGCACAGGGGAGTATGGTGCAGGAGCACCAAGGGCTTAGAGCCCATGTGTATATAGTTTGCATTTTGTTGTGATGTTTTGAATTTTCAAAATAGGGTAGAGTGGGAAGAAGTTTATACATGTGCAAAGTAAACCCATCGGAGTGAGCAAGCTCATCAGCACAACGTTTTCAAGCTTTATTGATAGTTAAAGTCATACCGACAAAGGTATACCGACAAAGGCATATCGGAGTTCATAGACATATCGGGAGACAGTGAGAATGTCTGACCGATGTAGGGAGCCACACTGACGAAAGCACATCGGCATGACAATAGGCAGCGGAAGAAGAGTGGAAAGTTATACCAATAGTATCGGCTAGCCGATGGTGCTAACCATCAGGGAGAGGTGACATATCGGCGAAGGGAGTTACGAATTGGCTGATGTTGAATGTCAAGCCGATGGGTTAGAATGGTCGGTGAGACATTGGTCTTCGGCATAGGTATTGTTTGCTTCACCGATGGTTGTGGTCATTCTGATGAAGGCATTCTATAGGCGTCGGTGAGACAAGGGCCGTCGGAATAAGTATCGAAGGTTTGTCCGATGCTGAGTAGTCAACCCAATGACATCGGCGGGAGTCTGAGGTTCGGTGTGACTTTTGAGGTCTTGTCCGATATGTGCTATTACACCGATGGTGCTTTAGGACATCGACAGGAGGACTTCTGTCGGCGTAGCTTAAAGATTTGAGGCTGATGCACAGTGGTCATGTTGACGGAGGATGAAGACTTGGTATCAGTGAGACAAGGGACTATTGGAGTTCATGGTTGAATGTTGGCCGATAGTTTGGGTTGTGCCGATGGGGGTAGACAGGGGTCGTCGGTGGCAAAAGTGCTGACAATAGTTTACTAAGCCGTCAGATATATAAACTGCAGTGTCTGACTTGAACAGGTGCATGTGGGACTAAAAGTTCTCATGAATGTGAACTGTCAAGTGGTAGTTGGACAGAGTGTAACCGAATTGCTGGACAGTTGGAATACCAACTGGTATGGAAGTTGAACCGTCCTGTAACGGACATGAGCAAATACATAAGATGTAGCATTCTTTCTATAAGGAGTTCAAAAGGAGAATCGAAGAAGTAAATTTTGATGTGTGAAGTATTTTGATGTAATTAGAATTTTTGAACAGAAATAAAATACAGTAGTTCGATCATTAGTATTTTCTGTTCTGTTTTCACTTTATCATTCTGAAGTAGATTAGTCTTTTCTGTTTCTGCTATTTTGTTTTCTTTTGCCAGCCATGACTCTGTTTTGATGATTCTTCAAATCCCATTGTACAGTATAGAGGTCATCAAACAGAGCCATGCTCTTTGTTTGTTTTTCTTTTGTGGGGTGGTCGGATCGCCGGTTAGAGGCAATGCATGCTTGTTCTAGGCGAGCTCAGTGAGGAGTCCGGCTAGATAAACAAGTAGGAAAAATAGATTTGCAGGGGTGGAAAAATAGAGGGAAGGAAAGTGAGCACCAAGCAGTCCAGACCCTTGAACAGAGTGAGAAGGGTGGGCAATGGGCTCAGAAAGTTATGTGCCATTTAGGCAGTATCTTGGAAGCAGTGAGGACAAGGTATGTGTCCCACACCTAGCAGAAAAGTAGATTTTTCCATCTCTGCAAAGAGTGTGTCTTTTAGCACTTTGAATTGGTAGGAAGGCTAGTATTGTCAAACAGTCTTGTACACCTACAAGATGTAGAGCAGGCAGCCTAGAGTCCTCCCTATCATTACATCATATTTTGACATCCCGATGAAATGAGTCCTAAGTTTCATGACAAATGGGACCTAGGGGGATCCCTCAAACCTAACCCTAACCAAAATAGGGAGGGAGGACTTGGGTGCTTGCACCCTAGTCCTGCCCTATTTTGGGTTAGTCCCAAAATTTGAGTGTTAGCTTGTAACCATTATTTAGGTCTTATGCCGACACGGTAAGTTTGAATTACAAAATTCTTGGCAGGAGTGTTTGTAGTTGCATATATAAGAATGTTTAGGCATTCATTTGTAAGCTAGATGATTACTACCAAGAAATTTTGATCTTTTGGCATTCTAAAGGTGATTCAAGGCATTCAATGTGTAGCAAGAGCAGATTTATGTTGTCTATGTGTTTGTATTTGCAAATTTGAGAAATCATCTCCTTATGGCATGAAGAGCTTCTTTCTTCCATGAGATATTAACTACAAGGTGACATAACAAGGGCACACACTCTCTATCTAACAATAGTGTTTGGAAGACTTGAATGTCTCTCTAGGGCTTGACTGAGGCAAGCCTCTAAATACCACAACCCCCTCCCTATTTTCCTGTGATTGCAGGTTACAGGTTGAAGAAGAAGGAAAAGTGGAGTTGCAGGAGGGTGTTGCATAGTGTTGGATTCATAGATCAGAGTTGAAAGTAGGGCCCTAGACTCGGGCACCTGCTCATTAGTCCTCCAAATTCTACAATAGAGAAATCTCTGTGATAGCAGGAATAGGTTGCAGACTGAGTTCCCAAATCCCGACAAAACACATGGCACTAGACTAGGGCGCCCGCTCATTAGTCTCTGACTATTCTGCTTCCGAACCCTGAAAAGAGGTGTATATTTATCTATCATTTTACATCTTTCTATAGTAGCATTTTCTAATATTCATCCATTTGCTTTCATATTTGCATCTAATTAGGGTTTTGGTGTATAATCGAGCATAAGTGAGCATAATTGATAATCAAATCATACAAATCCAAGTTTCCCTGCATTCCTAAGCGACAAAGGGTGTGATAGTGCATTGCCACTTGAATAAAAGTCCTTGAATGTATTAGGGTGAAAGGAGGATATACACCTAACTACCAAAAACCAATTATCCTAATTTTACCCTTTACAATATATATATATATCTGTGTGTGTGTGTGTGTGTGTTAAGATAATGTCAATATGAATCTATGTGAATCATTATGATTTATAGATAAATACCTTATGAATGTGGATCTAAGATCAAATAATGATGAATAATTGTATGAATAAGAATTGTTACCTAATTTAGCTTCTAGTTCAATTAGGTCGAGCTAAGATAGTGTTTGCAGAAGGTGATAAGGGTACACATTGACTTCTGCTTTAAAAGTTACATTCATATGCTAGAGATATTATCTAATAAACTATAGTTCACTTTTGCAAATGAATATAAAAGAAAGATTATAGAAACTTTGCATAACTACTATCTTTTATTGATAATCATAGATGTAGAGTGTCCCACACAAGCCATGGGAATAACTTTTCCAATGCAATATAAAAGCAAACTATACATTCAAGGGAAAAGAAAAGCATATGAAAAGAAAATACATCAATCATTGTCTGAGGGAGGAGGATTGTTGATCTGCTTCATCTTCAACTCCTTTCACTATTGTTCCAGAAGTGCTTGCAAAAGTTGAGAAGGTTTGATGTTAGAGCTTCGGATATGTTTGCTCATCATATGAAATGTAGTTTCAACAAACATATAGTGTGCTTTCATAAGACATTGAAATAGTTCAAATGCATACCACAGATGTTCAGGAAAATAGAAAGGTTATCACAAACATCAGTCACATGATCTGTTTTATCTAACATGTTTGTTTTACTATGCAGGTATAGGTGTGATCTTGTTACTATTTTATATCATCTGATCATAGCATGTGGAGTGAAATGGGGTCCCACAAGGGTTGAACCTAGAATGCTACCCTTTGTGTTTTAAGAGGGATAAGAGTGTAAATTCACCGCACTTATACAAGGGACAACCGATATTATAGGAACATAGATAATAGTCTTTCTTGAAGATTTAATAATGATATGAGGATAAATAGTCATACTAACTATGGGGATAGTCTATATTGTTCTAATGACTGTTACAAATGATAGAGCAATCAAATTTGAATGACAAAAAAATCAACTATAAAGAGGAACAATCAATAAGATGGTTGTCACAACAATCATTAGAACAATGCAACAGTCTACCCTATAGGTTGTTAAACAATCATCTTATGGATTGTTGAAGTCATCATTATGCACAATGACCCTAAACAAAGCAGTGGTTTTGATGTCAAGAGCTTAGCAAGAGATAGATGTCTTGACAGAAGAAAGCATAAATAGTTAAACAGGGCTGTCATATCCAATCTAGAGGTACAACCTTATAAATGAATGAGAACAATCACAATAAAGCATAAGAGCATTTCAAATGTTAAGAGATACTCTGTGATGTTTTATTGTTCATATATGATTGTCCTATCCATTATATGCAGCCATTGTGACTATTTTTGCACTGTCTAAGATTGTAATTGAATTCATAAGACAGACTTGTGGTTGTTTTATATGATGAAGACTCTTTGTCACACAGTGGTAGCAGTCAAATATGAATGTGAGGACAATAGACAAAAGCAACCTTATCAAAGGGTGAAGGAAGCTGAAAATACAGTGATGGAGAGCTCAAGACAGTAGAACGTAAAGGAAGATTGACAAGCTTTCAATAGTAAGGAAGTTATCCTTGAGCAAAAGAAACCTTAGTTTAGTCCTCATGAATAAGACACCAACATGCATGAGAGATGAACAATAGAGGAGCAATCATCTTTGTTTTGAGGAACAGTCATCTCTATCCTTATATTCTATCAAGGAAATCAAAATAGCACTAACAGCCCATGGCAGAGAGACTAAATAGTGGAGGTCAAATATGATAGTAATAAGGGCTTGACAGTCCACAAGGAGGTGTGACAGTAATACAAGAACACAAGATAAGACATGAAGTGCCAAAGAAGGTGAATAGCCAAAGGCATGTGAACAATAGATAAAGCATAGAGATTGCATGTATTTACAAGAAATGGGACAACACTGTCTCACAGTGAACAATGACCTTTTGATGTTTAGAAAAGTCATTATCTTGGAAGGGTTTGAGTAAAAGTCAGCTTTCAACACCAAAGTAAGACACATAGAGCCATTGCTAAAGACTTAGCATTGTAGCAGAGTATGATACATCATAGAGGGGACTATATGAATGTAGAGTATGCAGAGTGATATGGACCAACAAGAAAGAGGTCTGCAGGGATAGCTATCTAGAAGAGACAACCACAGAGAGCTATCAGAGTATGATGTAAACATGCAGAGGTCTCTAAATAGGTGAGGGGCCATGAAGAGAGATTTGAGAGTCTTTACAGGTTTAAAATGATTATTAAGTGCCTCTTAAAAAGAGGATGGTGAAAAGGAGCCTTGAAAGTTACAGGACAATGTAAAGAGCAGTGATATAGAAGAACAATCATCAAACTACACAAAGAGTAGGTACAACCAACAAACAAGTAAAGACACTCAAAAGCCTAAACATGACTGAGCAATGTAGCATTTGGTTCTATAGAGCAAAAACATTCAGCATAACATTTCATTTCATGTGAAGGATGATACAAGTATATATTTTTCTTCTCAACAAGGCACAATGATGGTTTTCATGAAACCCTATCCAGATCTGGAAGAAACAAAGAGATGAATGCATGTTATCCTACAAAACCAAATGTTCTTAAGAGAGAGATGTTTTAAAAAAATCACGGAGAAACAAAAACATGAACTATATTCTTGTTCATAAATAGATGCACAGTAAGAAATATCAATTGTACTCATCTTTTTTCATCATTTTTGCATATTGAGCTTAGGAAATGGCATGTTATCCATAGATATTATCAAGACAAGAATCTTATATAGACAAGGAGCTTACCTAAGCTCATTGTGTAGAGTATACATAGAGAATATATGCAATTTCTGGTCCAAACCTCCATGAAAGCATAAAAAAAAACTCTCTGTCAGTGGCCAGTAGGTTTCCAAAATGCAAAAATGAAAGTATGGATGAAGTGTTTTCTTTCTTTTTGTGTTAGCATTTTGAAACCCTAAGAAAGGTCGACATTAACAAAAGATGTTTTTTTCCTTTATTTTTCTTCTCCTTCATAAACTAATACCCACAGCCTATATTACCTAGCAATAAGGGTTCCCCTTATTGCTTTTGTTGTATTACTTTCAAGATTGGTCGACTCATGACCTTTTTTTGCATTTTTGTGCTAATTTGTAAAACATTAATGTTGAGTGGTGTGAATATAAACCACTAAAGATAATGTCATTTAAATGCAAAATGAGGAGTGTTTGTGTCATGTAAGGAGATAGAGTTGAGTTTTTATGACAATGCCAAGCATATAGGGAGGGTAGAAGAAGTCATCCAACACATGCATGAAATATAGGAGGAGTTTGACTGAGTTTCTATGGTTTTGGAGAGCATCTAGGGGCAGTTTGAATTACCTTCATGATAGGTAAAGTCATGTTTTGACTTTTTCCTCATTTAGGACTCTTTTTGAGTGGGTTTTAGTTGCTATTTTTTGGGCTTTTGGAGGCATCTGACCCAAATAAGTTTTTAGTTCCTTTTTTGGTTCAACTCCTTAGGAGATGGATATAGTCACCTTTTTGACTTGTTTGTACTCAGTTCTGACTATCTTTTTGCTACATTGTGACTTTGGAGGTCCTTTTAGCTAGAAATAGATATTGTAACTCATTTTACGGACAAATATAACATTTATACCTTTGGAGATCAAAAGAGATAAGCTTTTTGCCTTCTCATTTTTTGTGTTATTGTGTGCATTTTAAGTGATTGATGCAAGTACTTGTGAAATTATTTTGTTTCCTTGTCCTTATATCTCATTTGTAGCACCTTTGTGACAAAGATATATGTATTTTGTAGGTTGTGAGTTGTGTTAAAAATGTAAATAGTCCAAGTTGTGAAAGCAATGTTTTCCTTCTAGGATAGTCATTAAACCTTCTCATGAAATACTGATGCAGAAGTATATACATATTGGGTTGTGCATGTTAAGTTATTTTTGTTGATTAAACTGTGTATGTAAAATAGCTGTGTAGGTTTGAACATAGTTTTGGTGCATCACCTTAGTTGTAGGTTTCATTTTCATGCAAATTTTCCTTTCCCCTTTCCTCAGGAAAGCATTAGAATAATTTTTAGGTGAGTACCATAAGAGCCAGCTTACTCTGGATGTTCTTTCCTGCTTTAGGTGACCTACAGCCTAGGAAAGTTCCCATGTTTCACCAATATGCTAAGTTCTACAACTTAGCAATAGCAGAATATTGAGTGATAATAGTTTATGGCATGCCCGGTGGGACACGAACTGAATTTCAGTTCTTTTGTACATCATTTCACTATTGTTTGGTGTGTATAGTAGTTGATTTCTACCTTTTGAGGAGTTTTAAATACATACCTAGTGACTCCAAAGATTTGGTTTAGTCAAAACCAGTGTAGAATAGTTCATGCATTGTTGATATTGGTGTGTATGTCAGCAAAACCTACCTTGAAAGGCAAGGAAAACACACACCTGGTGACTCTAGAAATAAATATCTACTAGTTTCAAGGAGACAAGTGTTGGATGTACCTTTTTTATTAAAAAATTAGACCTAATTTTTATTACTGTGAAGGATTTCAATGAGTTTCCAGCCCATATAAATGTTGCAATATGTCTTCATTTCAAAGAAATATGTCTTACTTTCCACCATTTCATGAAAATCTTGTTCATACACTATCTTATGAGCCATATTGGTGCAGAAGCACCTAATAGAACATTGTGGAACAAGGAGGCATCAGTGAATAAGAGAGGAGTCCATGGAGTCTATCAAGTCAAATGGAATAGCCTAAAACCAATAATGACATATTGTAATGGTCAAGATGATGTAATGTTTAAATGTCTTGAGGGTCCTGGTAAGGACCCTAGGACCAAAAATGATGTAAGTTGGGCCAATAGTGCCCCTAGAGTCAAATAGAGGTGTCTAAGATCAATAAGAAGGTTTAATGAACCTAAATAAAATCAAACATGATAAATAAATAAGGTAGAAGTTTATTAAATAAGGCAGAAATTCACTAAACCAAAGTTCAGAAATTCAAATTTCTGAATTATGCATTTAGGAGGGAAAGTCAATTTGAGTAGTTTCTTTGTGGTTAAACCAACTCCAACCAATGGGGATTGGTTAAGGAAGTTGGATAGAACTTATGTAAGCATTCCAAGGCATTTGATGTATGAACAAGTACTTTGGAGGCTATTTTTTGGTACGGCAGACTGGGAAATAACAGAAATTTCAGTTTTCTTGCATTTTTTTCTTCTCATTTCCATTGATTCTTTGGTTGCTGAGTGTTGGAAAATGTATTAGGACCTCAGTTAACATTAGTAGACTTCATTCCATGCTCTGAAAAAGTTTTTAGATTAGTTTTATTTCTGTTCTTGTTGACTGTCATAAAAAAACAGCAGACTGTTTTGTGTGTTTTGAGTGGTGACAATGCATCTTTGGGCCTTCCCATGAATGTAAGACCCTGGTTCTCATGGGATAGGTCCTTGATAACATGTATACTATGATTCTTTAACCTTTGCAAGGCAGGAGGAGTTCAAACTAGAAGGTGATCACCATTTGAAGTAAGGGATTGCTTGTGAAAAAGCATTGAAATGGTGGCATGGTTATAGCAGCCAGAGATCTGTCTTAACAAGGTGATACTTTTATGATTGCTGTTGTTTAATATGGTCAAGGAGATGGTGTTAGACCTTTGAATGAGGTCTAGAAGTGATTGGAGGTGGAAGATCTAGCAAGCCCTAGGTTTTGAGGCCTAGAAACGAGTTTTTTGTATTTCAAACCATAAATGTGCAAACCATCTAATAAGACCTGGAAAATCCTTGATTTTGAACCCTTTCCTAAGACTGTTTTTAGGTTTGAAGTGTGTGGGACAAGTTTGTCATAGGGTTCCTTTGTAAAATGGTCAATTTAGGCCTTGTAGGAAGACAGCAGGGTGTTAGGACAGTCATATTTCGTCTGAAACAACAATATCTGAGTTTGGGATATGTTATATAAATTGATAAAGGGTATCCAAATCAGTCATTATATTTTGAAGTGCTTTGGGAAAGTTTGGGAAAAAGTACAAATTAGTTGCTGAACAAGAATACAAGGATTAGGCCTGTTTAAGGGGAATTGTCAAGAATATATCAAATTGGTTTGTGAAACCTTTGGAACCTTGTTGGTTGGGGTAGGTTGAGACCCTAGAAGGTGCTAAAATTCATCTGAGAAGTTGGAATCCAAACTTGAGCCCTTTGGTGGAGTTTAGGACAAGAAAAAGACTAGTGAAGTCTTGCTGATTGAAGCCCACATTTGGTCTAAACCTTTTGTTCTTGTTAAATTATCTCTAAGACCTAACACCTCTGCATCACATATCACAGTGGTCACATAGCTGGTTTTAGTCCAAACAATCCATTAACAGTTGATAACCAACAAGTTTGTCATTCTTGCCACCCTCCCACCCATTTACAAACTCCATGGCATCTAGTGTATGTCCATGACTAGCCTCAAGAATCTCATTTTATGCCAAAGCAGCAATACTACTTTCCCAATCAGCTCCAAAATGATGAGAGATTGGAGATTGCAAATATCAAGAACATATTGCTTGACTGGACCAAGCAACTGAATGACATAAAGAGGCAACAAGAATATGCTTTACAATAGGAGGAGTTGGCTTACAATGCCCATCTTCATGAACAACAATTGGTGGCACAAAAACAAAAATATGAGGAAGAGCTTGCAAGGGAGGTGCTCGCAAAAGAAGAGGAGAAGAAGCTCTTGGTTGCCCAAGCACAAAGAATGGAAGTTCAATTAGTTTCTTGCATTTCAGAACAACTTCAAGAGGAAGTGCTTCCAAGATATGAAGTTCCAAGTTTCAGGCAAGGTGAATTCTCTAAATCTTCAAATCAGATTCCAAATTTTAGAAGTTTACCTATTTTGCAAGATTCTGAGCCTATCATTCCACAAGAGTGGTCATCTCCAATGCTAGAAGAGCATCATAGGTCATACTTTCAGCCTTCTAAGCCTGTCATCATCCACCTTTACAAAGAAGGACCTTTGGTTTATGACAGCAAATGGTTTGCTAAGGAAAATGAGGTATTAGGGGAGTCTAAAGAAGAGCACCTTATAGTTGATAAGTCTTCACTTGTTGAAAAGGAAGAGAAATCAGATCTGTTACAAGAGATAGTTGAGCATGATCAGCCTGGGTAGTAGGTTGTGGAGGAAGAAGAACATGTTGAACATCAGGTTTTCACTTTGATGTTTAATGAGCTTCCCTATTTTGTTGAACAAGATGAAGGGAGATTTCTCATATCATCATTAGCAACATATCTGGAACATCTTGAAGTTGTTCACCAATGTGATGAGTTCCTAGTTCAAGAAGTTATCAATAAGCATGAAGAAGATGTTGGAAACAAGGCAGATAACTGAGAGGGGGGGTGAATCAGTTATCTAAAATATCTTAACTTTCTTTTCCCCTTTAACAATTAGTGCAACATCAAAACAAGTAAACATACATAATCATGAGAGAAGAAATAAAATCAACACACATAACACAAGGATTTTTACATGGAAAACCTTGTTAAGGGAAAAACTACGCAGTGACTAACCCAAGATTGTATTCTTTGTTAAAAGAATAAAAAGTACAAAATGACACTTACCAATTAGGACTCACTGCCTGAGCACACTGCTCACAAGAGGCACGCTGCCTACAAGAGACTCATTGTCTACAAAGTTTATAGAAGGTAACCAAGTGTTTGAACTGATGAGAAGCATCCACAAATGCTGAAGTTTAGTTCCGGTTAGGCTCAATATATTGATCTAATGCACTTCATTCTTCCTCTACTCTAGTGCTGCTGCTCTGTTACATGTCAGACTTGTATAGTTGCTTCCACACTTATCTCTACCTTTCCTTGCACCTTATTTCATCACATCTATATTCACGCACCTTCATATTGGAATCCATCAGATATATATATATATATGTATATATATATCCACACCAAAGATTTCAACAACTTTCTAGTCGGCAACTGGAATACTCAATATATATATATATATATCTGCACCAAAGATTTCAACAACTTTCTAGTCAGCAACTGGAATACTCAAAATATCTACAACTTACTGATCTATTGGCTGAATCCATGCTTGATATGTAATGCGTATCAAAATCATAGATATTGAAGTCATCAATCATGTCGGCCAATAATGTATGATCCCTCAAATAGCTTGATCAACATCAATTACTCATCCAGATTGAAGTCTAATACTCTGCCAGTTAGTTCTTCCTCAGTTTGCTCTGCTTGTTTGGAACCCAACACTCAGATGCTCATATATTTTCCATGTTTTCTCATCAGAGGCTCAATCTATGGAATATAGTAGTCATGATACTCCTCTTGACTTGTCCAAGTCTGTAACTTGCTGAGTTACACCATCTGAAAGATCTAGACCTGATTGTCAGACCTTGCTGCATGCTTTGTTCTTGTTCACTGGACCCAAACACTCTTCAATCTAACTTTTGGTATGGGCATACTATGTACTGTGGATGTGTGGGATAGACTTTGTTGCCATAAATGACAACACTCATGAAGCCACATAGTGTCTCTTGCCAACAATCTCCCCATTTGGCATTGATGGAAAAACTTAGTGAAAAATGACTAAGTGTCGCAGCAAACTCCCCCTTGGCTGATGCTTTGTCTTGTGCACTATTTTACCGGAGCTCCCCCTTAGCTGGATTCCACATTTTTCACTACTCCTCACTCCCCCTTTGACATCAATGGCAAAGGGTAGAATCCCCATACCAAAATTTGCAAAAATTAACCTATACATAGCCGCATAAGTATATATACATGTTAGACTTACATATACTTGAGTATATTCACAAAAGTGGCCTTCAATTGTACATACTCGGTGGCCCAGCTATGCTTAATCCTATCCAAAATGGAGATTTGACCACTCAACAAAAATGTATATGCTTCTGCCCTTCTTAGATCTTCTAGATCATTGGTTCGAGCTGTGGTCTGAGCATCTATTAAGGCCTCATACATTGCCTCTAACTTAGGGATAATTATCCCTCTAAGTTCACTCATCCTGCTTATTATATTCTTCTTCTCTTTATCCAACTTGTTTATTTCATTTATAATGGAAATAGCCTAGCATTCTTGATTCATTATGGATGTAGTGAGGGGATCAAAATTCTAAGATAAACTTGACAGTTTATCTTCTTGTTCTTTCACCTTCTTTTCAATATCCTCTGTCACTTTAGACCAAGATAGACAAAATTTGTACATGTCCCTTAAAAGCATTTTCAAGGCTCTTTATCTCAATATCCAGGGTCCTCCAATCATTAGCTATGAGTCCCTATACTTCAGTGAATTTCTTTCCCAAAAACTCTTTCCAGACTTTCTCTTTTGATGATTTCTCCAAAGAATCAAAATGGGTGATAAGAGAGTTTACCAGAGATTTTAGGTTACCGGATGGAGAGGTTGAAGGATCCTTCTGAAAGGATGGCATGATCTTCTCTAGCATACCGGATGCAATCTCTAACAACTCACAGTCTTCCATGTGAGACTTCAAAAGTTTTTCTTTTGCCTTGGCTTGAGCAAAAGATGCTATCTTCATTGTCTAGACCGAAGAGAGCGAATCAAAATTTAGTGGTCCTTGGAAACGTTTCAGTTCATCTATCTCCATCAGCTCTTTGTTCAAGAAATTCTTCACTACCTTTGCAGTGTCTCTTGCTAGAGGCTGAGTCTTCTTTTCTTTTGGAATCTCTGAACTATCATAAGAGATCTTCTCTGTTTGTTCTTCTTCTCTTCCCTTTACCTCCTCTTCTTAACTCACTTTCTCCTCTTTTCTTCCTTCTCCTTTAGTTCCTGAGTCTGGAATGTCTGTAGTGGGATCCAGAGGAGAGATGTTAACTTCTTCATGAGATTCCTCTTCCAAAACAGAGGAATCCAAGTCCTTAGACTTCTCCTCACTTATCTCTTTTGACCCTTCTACATTTTTCTCAGTAGATTCTTCTTTTGATGCATTTAATCCTTCGACATCCATGGTAGAAGGTTCTTCATCTAATTTCTCTATAATAGGAAGATTGAAGCTTTTGAAGGCATTCCAGAGGATGTCTTCTATTTCTCTTGCTACTTGATTAGTCTCTCCAAGCATAAGTTTGTTCATTCTTGCTTTGCTTCAGAATTCATCCTTGCAGTCCTTAAAGACCATGTTCATTTTCTTTGGAGTAATGGGAAGGATAGAACTGAATTGCAATATGTTCTCAGATCTGTAAGTCCTTTGCCTTGGCATTCTCTTTTCTAAGTTCAAGCACCTTCTCTAGACTCTTGGGAATTAATGAAATGATTTCAATAAATGTTTTATTATAAATATTCAGGTACCTGACTATAGCTTCTTCCAAGATCCTTTTGTCAGTATCACTATAATCATCATAAAATTCTATTACTGGTTGCATATTTCCATCCACAGTGACTGCCTTGATGATATCATCAATAGAAAGAGTGGGCTTTTCAAAAATTCTTCTACCTCTTCTTCTTTGTTTTTGCTAGCAGAGGATTCCCCAAAAGTTTTCTTCTTCTTCTTCATTTTCTTAACTTGCTCATCAGACTTTGTTTCTTCATCATCCTTTTGGCTTATGTAAGACCTTGTGGCCTTTGTTTTCGTTCTCTTTCTCCCTTTCTGGATGTCTTGGATTTCAATTTTGAGGCTCTTGAGCTCTTAGACATGGTAGGTGCCAAGCTCTTGGAGGATCCAATCTAGGAGGAGGCTTGTACCGGAACACTTCCTTTTTTTGCTTCTTGTTTCTCTTTCTCAGCTCTTTCTATTTTCTCTCTGTTTGCATCAACTGCCTCTTTTGATATGCCATATCTTTTGGCAATTTCCTCTACTTCCCTTCTAACTTTCATTTTTATCTCTGGTTGTCTCAGCTCAACATGTATCTTTACACTTAATTCTTGAAAGGTTCCAAACCTTTCTGCCTCAGGGTCCTTTGGCTGGCTCAATAGGTGTTGAATGTGTAGCTCCAAAATTTTCTCATCTACTTCATAACCCATTGGCATTATCCACACTGTTCTGGGCTCCAGTACCTCCATTAGGCATTGATCAGTGTCAACCATGAAGCACATTATATCTTTGTATTTTTCAACTATGGATTGAGGAATTCTTTCTCTGGCCTACATCATATTTTGGAAATTTTTAAAGTACCCCCAAAGTACTGTGCTTTGAGCCTTAGCATCACCAAGTCCATACATATAGTCTCTGATCTGTATGGCAACTGGTCTATCATTTTTCTATACCCAACCACTTGATCTAGGCAGCTCATTCATGTAGTAGAAGAATAGACACAATATTAGACACCCATACTTGAATGAGTTCTTCTTGTCCTTCTTGATCTTCTACAAGTTTTCTAATAGTTGGTTTAAAAGAAGATCACATAGGTCATAATTTGCATTTTCTCTTAACATCTGATATGCAGTATATATTGCAGTCCCAGACACAGAGTTCTCCCTGCTAGAATGATAGACCTTATATCCAATTATCATTGAAGCAAACTTGACATCCAGATCTATGATGTCATCAATTATCATTGCTCTTTTGTCAAACTTAGATCCGATAGCTTCACTTACTATCTGGTTCTTGATAGATTTGAGTGCAGGCAACCCACCGGATGAGTGCAGTCTAGTTACTGCCCTAATGGCATCTTTTGTTATCTTGAAGGGTTCATTAACCACATGAAATTGTCATGTATTCTGCTAAGAACATACCAAACCCATTCATCTTCTGCAAAATAGGGAAAGTGGATGCAATGTCCAAAGTACTTATCCCAGAGGGCCTTGTATTAAGGTTTGATTTCAAAACTTTCATCTATTAATTGTTTATGATAGATGTCCATCAACTTGGATTCTCCAAATTCCTCAATATTGGCGTGGATGTAAACCCTAACATCTTCTACGTGCAGTACTCCATGCGAAATGCTAGAAAAAGTGCCTAAGGGATCAACTTCTAGGGATTTGTAGGGATGTTTCTTGAATTTTGGGTGTGGCCTATCAGTGATCATAACAACCATTGGAGTAGCCATTTTTACAAAAGATTCAGATAGAGATATTCAAAATGGAAGTACCTTTTTACGCTTCAGGGTTCAGGAAAAAGAGATGGATCAAATCGTTGGTTGAATCAGTTGATCTTTGAGAGAGTTGTAGACACTTTGATGTAGAGTTCTTCTTCTCTTCTTCTCGAAAGCAAGTGTGTGAATAATAAGTGAATGAACCCTTTTATCTCTGTGCAAACCCTAATTTCCTTTTGCAATAAATGCACAACTTAAGTCATCCATTTGCCTTGTTCTGAGAGAGATATTTTTGAATCACTGCGATGCACTTAGAATCATTTTTAGTGATAATTGACAATGTATCTTCTTTCCTCCAATCATGCCATGAATCTACATATCAAGATATCTCAACTTTGAATCATACTGGATCTGTCTATGAAAATCCTGCTTTACTGGATGGCTATCAAATTAGATCAGTATTGGATGATTAAACTCTTACAAAACTTCATGCGGATCATTCATATTTTCATCAAGGGTTATTTAGATAATTTTTTGAGAACCCTTTAACCTGCAACATTTCATGTGCCAAATTTAGGCACCAATTGACTGGCTGGGGGAATTTATTTTTCTTTGTGACTCCCCCTGAGACAGAGCTCATCTGTTTAGTTTCTGGAAGGAATATCAGCACCAGATTCTAGTGCAGATCTATCCCCAACATTTTCTATACTCTTCTTCACCCAAATCTTGCTCATCTTCCTTTGAACTTCATCTGCATTTACTTTGCCTTTTACCTTGTCTTGATTTTGATTATGATGTACCGGACCCTTTTTATCTTGATTTTTACTTCTACAAAATTTGGCAACATGACCAGATCTATTGCGATTGTAACAAACCACATTTCTCTGCATATTTGATTGATATCCTCTTGATCTGCATTAATTAGCCATATGTCCCATTCTATTTCATGTAAAGCATCTACCATTGAATGAATTTTTTATTTGCATATTTCTGCATTCATGAGATTTGTGACCATACCTTTTGCAGTTGAAACACTATCCAAAGAAGGATGGATTAGTCTGCTTCATTCTTCTTCTGCACTGAGTTGCTTTATGACTGAAGTTGTTGTAATTGTAGCAATATCCATTGAAGGATGGATATCTTTGAGCATTTGGTTGCCTTACCGGAGGTCTTCTAGGCCTATTTCTTTGATTTCTTGATCCAAAGTTCTTCTAACTAGGTCTAGAGCTTTCACCTTTCTCATATCCCAAGCCACGCTTGTCATCTACCCTCTTTTGGTTTTCAAGAAGAACTTCAAGTTGAGCTGAGCTTATCTTGAATTTCTCTTTGTATGCATTTGTTGTTTGAAGATCTTGTTTAAGAGTGTCTATCTGATTCTTAAGTTGTTCTTCATTATCTCTAGCTTCTTCAATATTAGATTCAAGATGCCTGATTATTCTATCCATTTTGTGGTAGTCCTCTATCTTCTCCTTGAGAGATTGTTTCAGATTATCTTCAATTTTCTTTTTCTCTTCAATTTCTTGAGTGAATCTCATAACCCCTGATTCCATCTCATGCCTTACCATAATGACCTCTTTTGATAGCTTCTCACATAGCTTGTTTTTCTCATTCAAATATTTATTAGTATCATTGGCTTCACTTTGACTTGCTAATTTTTGAAGTAGTTCCTTTCTCTTTTTCACAGAGATACTCAGTTTTTCTTTTAGCTCATTTATGAAATCATCAGCTTGTTTGAGTCTTTCTCTCAAGTTATTAACTTCAGAGTGAGATTGCTCAAGATCATCTAAGGTAGACTAAAGTTGTTCCTTCATACCATACATATCCATTGAGATTCTTAGATCTTCCTTAAGCTGTTAGGCTCTGTTTAGAGGAAGTTAGCTTTGATACCAATTATTGGAAACAAGGCAGATAACTGAGAGGGGGGGGTGAATTAGTTATCTAAAATATCTTAACTTTCTTTTCTCCTTTAACAATTAGTGTAGCATAAAAAAAAACCATACATAATCATGAGACCAGAAATAAAATCAACACACATAACACAAGAATTTTTTACGTGAAAAACCCTATTAAGGGAAAAACCGTAGGGTGACTAACCCAAGATTGTATTCTTTGCTAAAAGAATAAGAAGTACAAAATGGCACTTGCCAATTAGGACTCACTACCCAAGCACACTACTCACATGAGGCACCCTGCCTACAAGAGACTCACTGTCTACAAAGTTTATAGAAGGTAACCAGGTGTTTAAACTGATGAGAGGCATCCACAAATGCTAAAGTTTAGTTTTGGTTAGGCTCAATATATTTATCTAATGCACTTCATTCTTCCTCTGCTCTAGTGTTGTTGTTCTATTACATGTTGGACTTGTATAGTTGCTTCGACACTTATCTCTACCTTTCCTCACACCTTATTTCATCACATCTATATTCATGCACCTTTATACTGGAATCCATCAGATATATATATATCCGCACCAAAGATTTCAACAACTTTCTAATCAGCAACCGAAATACTCAAGATATCTACAACTTACTAATCTGTCGGCTGAATCCATGCTTGATATGTGATGCATATCAAAATCATAGATATTGAAGTCATCAATCATGTCGGCCAATAATGTATGATCCCTCAAATAGCTTGATCAACATCAATTACTCATCCGGATTGAAGTCTGATACTCTGCCGGTCAGTTCTTCCTTGGTCTGCTCTGTTTGTTTGGAACCCAACACTTAGATGCTCATATCTTTTCCATGTTTTCTCACCAGAGGCTCAATATTTAGAATATAGTAGTCATGATACTCCTCTTGACTTGTCCAAGTCCACAACTTGCTGAGTTACACCATCTGAGAGATCCAGACCTGATTGTCAAACCATATTGCATTCTCTGTTCTTGTTCACTGGACCAAAACACTCTTCAATCTGACTTCCGGTATGGGCATACTATGTGTTGCAGATGTGTGGGATAGACTTTGTTGCCATCAATGACAACAGTCATGAAGCTGCACAGTGTCTCTTGCCAACAAAAGAAACTTTGATTTATGAAGATCTCCATAAGGTAAAGATCAGTCCTCTCTTACAGAAAACTAAAGAAGAACTTGAAGAGGACATATTTTGGGATGATTTAGAGATTTATTGTTTAAATTTGGATGTCAAATCAGCTCCTTTTGTGGTATCAACTCATGATCAGCAGGAGAAAAATGTGGAAAAAGTTACACTCCACTTGAACCATTTGAGTTAACTTCCTCCAACCAGCAAGAGGAGATAAATGAACATGAAGAACTTGGTGGAAAAGAGGTTGATACATTTTGGTATGATGGGCTACCTTCATTTGTTGAACAAAAAGAAGAAGATATGACTGTGATAACACAAGACTTGGGACAGCTACAAGATGTTAAATAGTGTAATGAGTTACAGGTTTGTGAAAGTCAATATGATAATGAAGCTTTGGCTCATGAGGTAGTTTCATTTTGGGATCATCTAAAGTCTGTTTTGACTCATGAGGAAGCCTCTTTTTGCCCAACTTTGGATATTGAGCCAGCACCATTTGAAGCAGAAGATCAAAAACAAGATGAGGAATGAAAACATGATTTGTAACAACAAGGAACCAACATGGAGAGTTCTGAATTCACTCTTAGTAGAGGATGACCAATTAGGCATCTAGTTAGAATGGAGACCAATAAGAATATTGATATCTTGCTTGCACCCAAGCATGAAGGTACAGCTAGGGGAGAGCAAATTCAAGTCACTTTTCTACCTCAAGACAAGAAGGCTTATATTCCGTATGAAAAGGTTAGTGAACTTGTGTATGTTCTTCAAGAGGTATTGTAGCTCTTTATTGAATTTCTATTCATGTTTCATCTCTTTCTAGCTATCCTCAAGCATGGCAAACATTGTAAATTATGTAGAAATGACAACTACTTCACCCAACTAGTGAATGGTTTTTTTTGAGTTGGTGTCTTTCTTGGTTAATGTCGAATAAGGTTGCTAGTCTTTTTCCTCCAAGTGCTATTTTGCACAGTTATTCAGTTTTACTTGAGTTCTGGTAGGTAGAGTACATTTTCAGGGTATCATGCACTGTTTTGATGAGTTGCAACAATGTACAAGACTTTTTTTTTCAAGACTTGTCAGTTTTTCTAAGTGACTCTATGCCCAATGGATAAGCTTCAGGCAACTAGTCAGGATGTTTAGCAAGCAAACATATAGTAGATGTTGCCAAAAATGTTACCTAATTTAGCTTCTAGCTCAATTAGGTCTAGCTGAGATAGTGTTTGCTGAAGGTGATAAGAGTAGACATTGACTTCTTCTTTAAAAGTTACATTCATATGCCCAAGGTATTATCTAATAAACTACAGTTCAATTTTGCAAATGAATATAAAAGAAAGATTACATAAACTTTGCATAACTGCTACCCTTTTGTGTTTTAAGAGGGATAAGAGTGTAAATTCATTGCACTTATACAAGGGACAACCAATATTACAAGAACATAGATGGCAGTCTTTCTTGAAGTTTTAACAATGCTATGAGGATAAGTAGTCATACTAACTTTCGACACCCAAAATTGACTCATTATCTTTAGTATTCAAACATCGCATTATTATATTATCTACATTTGTCTAACACACTTGAGCAATATCCCTAACACATTTATTTCTTCTATTAATTAAATAAATTTATATTTATTTAATTAATTCATTAGCTATTTCCTCTAAGCTATAATAAAACAATCTTTAATTATCTTCATTCTATCTATTTTTAATTAAATAAATCTTATTTATTTAGGTAAAGATTCCTTTTCATAAGCTGACTTTCCAATTAATTAAATAAATTTTATTTATTTAATTAACTTATCTTATCATTTAGCTGACATGTGTGTCTCTTTCATTTAAAAAAGATAAATAGTACTACATCTTTTTATTTAATATCTTTTACATGTAGTACTTTTCTATGTACACAAGCACACCTAAGCCTTATCTTTTCGTCATTTGTCATCTTCACATTCATCTATGTTTATCTTTCAATCTTAGCCATTCACATAGCCTCTGAATCTCCACCATTGATTGATTTTGGTTGAGTTCTATATAAATGTCCTCTCATTCCATACTAGATCTATCCAGCATTGATATAGAGTCTACATTATCATCCTGAGCATATTGAGCATTTGAGCGTCCATAACATCCATTGAGCTTATCATTCATCCATCATGGCAGCTTTTATCTACGTAATTGTTCATTATTGAAGACACAATCCACATCATAAACAAGGAATCATACAATCTAGGTGATAGTGTGCTTGAATTGCATACTTTTGGTTTCATTTGGATTAGATTCTTTGATGATGGTAGGGTTAGGTTTTCATGGCTATGCTTGATCTTATTAACCTAATTTTTTACCTATCACATTTTGGCACGCTTGGTGGGACTCACGTCCTTGATTAACTTTGCTATTTGAAGTTTTTTATGAAGATCAAATCTTTCGAGTGCTTACGGCAAGTTCCAGTCACTTCTAAGCAAAAAATCTACCGCTTTCTACATATCCGCATCACTTTTGCACTGAAATCTACCACCTATAGTGTTTTCTAGACCACTTTTATTCCAACAGTAATCACCTTTATTTTGTTTTGAATCACTTTTATTTTAACAGTGCTCACTTTTGCATATAACTGGATCACTTTTATTCTGACAGTGATCGCTTTTGGCTGACTGCATCGCTTTTCCTAGAATTAGGGTCTCTGTTGTGTATTTACTATTTTGCAGATCCAGGTTGCTTATGAGCCTAAACCTACCACTTCATGCTTTACTGCATTGCTTATAAGTTAAAAGAATTCACTTCTGGTATTTTCTAAGTCACTTTTGATCTACAAAGGTTTGCCTGTGATAGAATAGAAGATCATTTTTGACAAACAGTGAATCACCTCTGGTAAACTATATCGCTTTCAGTCTGTATTATTTCCAATTTTCTTTCTTGGGTACTAATCAGGTATTTGTACAACATCTTATCGATTTGTCCAAGAAAAGGAGGTTATCAAACTACTAACATATCTATTGCAGCTTTGATCGGTCCAAGACTTGTGGTTTATCACTAAATTAGGAACATTTGGGCTTGGTGCTTAAAATGAATCATTGCTTGCTCCGTGCTTGATTTATCTTTTTTTTATTGCTTACATGTGATTGATTGTAACCCAAATTTAATAACAAAAGTATCCTCTCCCCTTGCCTATCAAATGGATCTTGGGTGTATGAGAACTTGTTATTATCTTTGGAGGGCCTGCCTTCCTAGTGTGAGAAGGGATACAACCCAAGCGGTAATGGGCTAAAGCCAAGTCCTTCCAAACCACTATATAAGAAAAGTGTTTGTGTCGAAAGCTACAAACAACATGTGTTGTTGTGTTATACCGACAGCCAACCTCCCCCAAAACCCTCTAAGGCGTAACCCTTGAAGGCTGGGAGACTGACTCCACAATGGAGAGTAGCACTGCCGCATGTATAGCCACCCGAACAAATGCCATTATTAGAAACTTTGTGTAGTAGCCAAAAACCTTCTATTTGTTGATGCAAAAGGTGGGACCTTTGAAGCGGCCCTAATTCACGTGGTTCTTAGAAGAGATAGTAGGGACAATCCTAAGGTTTGGTGGGGGGACAAGCCTTACAGGAAACCCAAATCTTGGTATGCGTGAGAACTGAGTACCATGGAGGGGAGCCGGTGCGACCAAGATCCTGAAGCTATCCACTTTGAATAAGCATAGCTAGGGGATTCAATGAATACAGTCCTTTCCTAGCCTAGGTTGTACAAGTTTGTGATTGTTGTGAGTGTGAGTGATTGCAATTACTATTTTCTTGTCAAAATCATAAATTAGACACCTTTCTAAACAGACACAGTCACTTTTAAACCTAAATTACCCGTATACAGATAGCAAAAATCACTATTGGACTGCAATTAGCTGCTTTTTGCCTGAACTGAATCACTTTTGAACAACAGCTAATCACTCTTTGTGTAAACAAGGTCACCTTTAAACAACAGTTAGTCACCTCCTATTTGAATTAGGTCACCTTTAAACAACAATCTGTCACCTTTAGCATAACCTAATTTGCTTTGAATCAACAGAAAATCACTTTTTAGCCAACAATTGTCACTTGTGAACAATCCAATCACCTCTGGTTAATACTATAACTTACTGTCAGAATCTAAACCAGACCACATTTGAGCTATTATTAGTCACCTTTGGCATCCTCTGAGTCACGTATGAGCTATTGCCTATTGCCTGTGGTTAAATACCTGCAAATGTTATTACCTTAGCTAAATTAGCCACAGATCTAGCTTGCTTAAGCTTCAGCATCAGCTTTCAGATCTATCTCTAGTCATTAGCAGATACCTGGACCTTGTCTCCTATTTTGAGCTCACTAATCAAATACAATTCATGAGTTTTTCATCTTTTTGAGACCCCAACCAGCAAATCAAACATCAAACCAATCGTTCATCAAACATCATCTTTTAGCTTTAGTTTCAACAAACATCAGCAACTTAGTAGCTTTTAGCAAACAATCTTTCCCTTGAGTGTGTGAGCTATTCTCTAGGGAAAACCAACAACAACCCAACAACAACAAATCAACCAAAGCAAACCAACCAAGTGAATTAACAAAACCAGCAAACCAAAATAGTAACCAATCAACCAACCAGCAAACTATCATCTTTTGGGTCTAAAAACTTTGACAAGCTAAACTTCATTATCAACATCATGCCTCAAACTAGGAGCCAATATAGAACTAAAATGGAAGCCAAATTGAGAACTGAAATGGAAGCCAAATTGAGAGCTGAAATGGAGGCCAAATTGCAAGCTGAGATGCAACAATTCAAATCAACACCTCTTAAGGATGCAACTCAATTGACAACGGGTATGCCTCCTCATAAGTTTATGCCTCAAGGATACACTATTGGCAAGTCATCTTCACAACAAATGCAACCTCCAACATCCTTGGAAACTTTCGAAGAACAATCTCAAGATGACTCATCAGAATTTTGAGATACCCATGTATGGGACCAAGTTGAGAGACTCATTATATCTGAGCCTAATCATTACTTCTTACAACTTGCTCGCATGGGCACTAAATTACCAAAAGACTTTGACATATCCTCTATCAAAGAACAAGATCCAAACACTTCCACTATTGTTGCGAAGGGACCATCCACTATAGTCGCATCATCAACCATCATACCACAAGCTCCATCTTCCAATACATCATCCTCATTGCCTATTGTTTCCTCATTGGACCTACCACGCTCAGAGCATACTTTAGAACCATTGATAGTGCCAACCAATGTGCTCCCTTTCATGTCACAAAATCTCACCATTCCACATTTCCATGGTCCTCAACATATCCCTCCTCCTACCATGACCGTTTCCATGCCTCAAGTAACACAAGTTGTCCATGTAACTCAAGCGTAAACACTCCAAGCATCACAAGCTATTCCCATGTCTCATAGTGTACAAGCCTCTCAACCTATTCCAACACCTATTGCCCAAGCTTCACACCCATAACAATCTACTATATCTCATACGAATACCATATCCCATATACCAACTACTAATCCCTCCATGCTATCATATAATACCAATGTTAGTCTCATTGACATTAGTGATCCTTCTCTCATTCCTCAAGCCAATCCTAGCAATATGGTCCCTTATTTTGATCAACTTACATCCATGCCATCGTATTCCTCCAATCCTTCACACACCATCAATCCATCTTATGCTACCCAAGGCTTGCCTATTATCACCCAACAAATGGCATATACCAATCCCCATGTTGTCCAAAATACAAATCCAAATGTTCATCCTTCTTTCATATCTACCAATCCGTCCATCACTTACTGTGAGGACCGCCTTTTTTTACTTCTGTTGTTATGACTATTTACATGACTGTTATTGTTACTTTTTATGTTTGTGGGATAGCAGTTCCCGGAATTGTCAAACTATTAAACTTTATTATGATTTCGGAAAAACTAATTGGGTGATGTTTGGATAAGTTTACATTTCAGAAAAACATTAATTAGGTGATGATGGAAAATTGTAATATAATTTCATTTATGTTAATTAGTACTATGTCATGATAATGCATGTTTTCAAGTTGCTTCGGCTATGATGATTTTATGTGGTTACTGATCTTGTAATTTAGTGTGCAGGAATTACTAATCGAACCACAGAATTCGGAGATCATTCCGCACCTTGTTATTTGTTATTCCCTGTTAAGCCGATCTGGTCCCACGAGGAACCAAGATCTCTTTGTGTTTGATGTAATGTTGTAATGTGGTCTTTCGTATGGTCGAGTGGGTTAGGTTACCCTCATGTAACATTATTTTATAATTTGTGTAGTAAAGAGATTTGAATTTGAATTTCCTTATTTAATTTAAATTTATGAGGCCTTTTCTTGTGCTTTACCTTGACCAGGGGTGTCTTGTATGGGTTAAAGTTGACCCTGGGTTATACCCCATGGGTCCAGGGGCCCATTTGGCATGGGTAACCCTTGAGTAACCTCCATCTAGTCATCTTAACTTCCCCCTGAAGTTAAGTGGCGAAAATTGGAGGTAGGAGGGGACATGATGGGTTGTACCAACACCCAACCCATCCCCTCTACTTTTCCCAAGGTAAGAGATGCCATCCATTATTGAAGGAATGACTTAAAGTCACCCCTTCCATAGTGAGATTCCCCCATGTGCTGTGGGGACACCCATGTGAAGAAGGGAAGAAGGGGCATGGGTCACCTGTCTTCTTCCCCCTTTAACTCCTTTTATTTCTCCCATGCATAAGAGGAATCACATGAGGAGAGGAATAAGGAGTACTCTTGGGAAGGGTGAGTGACATAAGCCACCAGGGCAGAATAGTGGTTTTGGGGGAGAGTGAGAAGGTGACAAGTGTCACCTCCCCATTCCTCAAAACTGAAAAGAATTTGGTTATTTGTTTCCAATTTTGGGATGAGAGGGAGTTAGTTGAATTTTGGGAAAACTTTCATTTTGCCTTACCAAAAGTAGAAAAGTTAGCTTGAAGGAGAGAGAAGGGAGAGGGAGTTGGTGGCTAAGGTTGGAAGAGAACTCTGTGAGCTCTGCAACAGCTTCATTCCAGGAAGGCTTTGTAAGGTTGGTTTGAATTCTACCTTTGTTTCGTATAGCTGAATATGTAAAGTGTGTGAATTTGTGTTTAGATTTGTTGTTCTGTGGGGTTTGTTGTCGGGTTGTTTGACAGAGCTTCTCCCACTTGGGAGAAATGCTCATCAATTTTGGGGTAGGGGAGGAGAGATCCTCCTCGGGTGCATACCTGTTCCATCTTTTGGGATGTTGAAAGCCTTGAGGGCATGTATCTGTGTCTGTATCTTTGACTTGAGAGTCATATACAGATTTCTTACAAATTTGTGATCAAACTTGGTTTGAGACCAAGAGAAATTGTATTGGTTAACTTATCTGTCAGGGTGACACTCTGGAGTCGAGTGTGTCCACTCTCCTGCCCCTTATGAAACTCACTGTAGATGAGTTTCCATGTTGTGTAAATTACCCACGGGTGTTTGTGTGCTTTGGGATTGTTGTTGTTACTGTTGTGAAGTGGAGTGTTTGAGTTACCCAGGTGTGAGTATGGTCTCCCTAGCTCGGGGGTGACCCACTTGCGGGTCTACGGAAGGGAGGAGAGCTAGATGAGTGGTGTTTTCTTCTTTGTTTGTCTTTGATACGCAGGTTTTTGCTTGGAGCTTTTGGTTGGATATGTATGAAGAAATTTTCTTTGTCATGAGAATTAGGCCTGGTTCATTTCTTAAGAGTTAAAGAGAGAGCACCTCTCTTGTTATTGCTGTAATTTATTGTTATCCTGGGGGTGAAGGAAATCACCTCTCTGATTTTGTTATTGATGGACTTTTACTTGGTTGTCACAAGCTATCAGTTGTATATTGTTTGGGAGAGGGAAGTTCATAACTGGGAAGTTAGTTGTATAGATCCATGGTTTAAAATCTGTAATATGAATGTGCTTAAAATTTTCAAGTTTGTTTCTTGTAAACCTTGTTAAATAGCATTTTATTTGTGTTTCCAGTATTATTGAAAGGAAGAGTTCATTATTTATTTGCAATCTAATCTGAGTTTGTTTATGTAATTGAAAGTTTGGAATTGCTTAACTAGTTGAAATGTTAGTTTTATGGTTCATTGTTCTAAAGGAAAGACAATTTTAAATGTTTAAGTTTATTCTTCATATATAGTGGTTTCAGTTAATTTGAAAAGATTAGAGGAAATCTAGCATGTATATATTTCTGTTTGTTCATTTGAGAAACTTATATGTTTTATGAAAATGGAATATAGATCAATATATATAAATATATATATATATATATATATATATATATATATATATATATATATATATATATATATATATATCTATACAATAAGTTGTTATATATTTACCATTTCTACCGAATAAGTGAAACTGGAATATATATATATGTATATTTATATATATATATATATATATATTTATAGATAATTGTTAATTAATTATCATTATAACAGGTTGAAATTTGAGAAAATTATGAAATAAATAAATATATATATATATATATATATTTATATTTATATAACAGTTAGTATAAATTATCATTTTTGACAGAATCATAGAAACTGAATAGAATGTGTTATTATGAGACTGAAAGAATAATATTTATATATATATATATATATAAATATATATATATATATAAATATATATATATATATAAATATATATATATATAAATATATTATATATAATTTATTATCATCGAATTGCACGAAATGCATTAAAAAAATGGATTACATTTTTATGACTGTCAAACTTTTGAAAGCGCTGTGTATTCTACACAGTCGAAGTTTTATGTATGTTGGGCGGTGGGGAGTAATCCCCACCGCAGACCCCTTTTTTAAGTTACACCGAGGTGTGGGGAGGGGCGGAGCCCCACCCACACCCCACATCGTGGGATGTGGGTAGGGCTCCGCCCCTCCCCACATCCCCATACTATTGAGACCCCCGCCGAGCCCCTGTCGACGCTGCCTCCGCCCGTGCAGTCCCCTGCGCCCTCCCCTGTGTTCGTCCGCCGCTGGCTGCGGCCACCATCGCCCAGCTCCTCAGCTGCTGTGGAAAACAAAAACAAAAAAAAATAAAATGTTAGGGCTTTGGGCCCTAACATATGAGTTGGTCTATTTTTAAAAGTAAATACATTATTATTGCCATATATATAGACATATATAGATACTATATATGTCTATGTATATAGCAATATGTAATGAAATAATATATATATATATATATATATATAAAAGGGATTCTGTGGAGTTTGTTAAATTAATTTAAAAGATCATTTTTGTAAACCACATATACATTAAAATATATATATATATATATATATGGAAATAGTTTTATGAGCCATTTTATTGGACCCTCGTTTCAAATTTTGAGAAAATGTGACACATGGATATACAAAAATAAAACAAAAAAAAATATATTTTCATAGTAGTTTTTATTAAGTGTTGAACACAACAACCAAAGAAGTTATATTTCCATGAACAGGGTTTTATAAAGAGGAGAGCCTCCTACATCAATTAACAATGTTATACGAGTCACAATCAGAGTATTAATAGTCATTATTAGTAATAATAACAACAGTAATTATAACAAGAGAAAATAAAATTATAATGTAAAGAGAGTGTAAAGGAATATTCCGTAATACTCCAGAAAGAGTTTCTCGGAAGTTTCAACTATCAACGTAATTTCAATCACCCGGAAAATGAAGAGGAAAAATTACACGTCACCTTGCTTAAAAGAACACTGGAAATAAACTTAAGGAGACATCACAGGCATTTCATGTGAGACCATTTTAATCTCAACTATAGTAAACGTCCTCATAAGTAAACCTGTAAGAGAGTCCGAAGAAGAAAAACTAACATTGGAAAACACAGAGGAGAAAATGCGCGACATTTCCCACATGGGATAAGAGAACTAAGTTGACGGACCCTTCTGCTAAATCTGCTTAGGAACAAGTTTAATTAATACAAACGAAGAGGAGATACCGTGATCGGAGAAGACTAGGAGACCGAGTCCAGCGAAGTAGTAAACCAATCTTTGTGACCTAGACCATCCTGAAGTTAGGTTTAATATCAACAATAGCTGCAGTGATAACCCTGATTGACGTAAATCATGAAGAAAGGACCGGATACACATAAAGAAAGCATAGAAAACGAAAGAGAGAGAGAGACCGAAATATAAACACACTAAATTAACAGAGAAATAGTTAAGGTAAGGGCGATAAAAATACAATCAAAATTAAGAACTAGTGAAAAGGGAAGAGAGAGCAATCAAACCGCCATGTTGAGAATGCTAAGTCGTAGGAGGAGTATGTTTCAGGAAACAAGAGAGGAGACAGACAACCGTGCCTGGCTGAAAAATGACTAAATAGGGAGATCACTAGTCTATTTAGTCGGAACAAGGCGTCGTGGGAAGTTGTTAATCTATCAGCGAACCACGTGCGTAAATGAGTGCAGCGTAATTCCCACTAACGCCGTAAGCCGTTATGCTGCCAGAAATTGCCGAGGTTTAGAGTTAGGAACTTTGGTAATCTCACTCTTGCAATGACGTTAGCGGCGTCGTAAAGACCCTCTTGTTGATCTGTTTGCGTCTGGTTGCACGCAATTGTACTTATATCCCGCCAAAAATTGTAGTGTTTCGCCATGAGAGAACACCGCCGAGCATGCTTACGCATGCGAAGGGGTTTTTAGGACAGTGTGAGAAAAGTTTTTCATATCTCGTGTCATAACCACATGACAGATGTGGCTATGACACGTGCGATGTGTGTTGTGACCACATGGAAAATGTGGGCATGACATTTGGTATCAGAGCCAAGTTTTAAACACTAGGCGTATTTGGGCACGTTATTATTTCGCAACTTTGGCTAATTAGTTTCTACCTTGTTTTGTAGGATGCCTCCCCGACGTGTTTGACGAGCGCAATCACGCCACACAGCGTCAGTCGAGGTGCACAGCGATTCCTCAGCCGAGGGACTGGCACCCGTAGTTACAGCAGTACCACCTGCACCACCTGTACCACAAGCACTATTAGTACCACAGGCGACACCAATATTGGCACCCGTAGTTACAGAAGCACCACCTGCACCACCTGTACCACAAGCACCATTAGGACCACAAGCGACACCAATATTGGATATAGGTCCACAGATCTTACAGGCACTACAGACTATGTTAGACAGGTTACCGCTAGTGATTCCTGAGCCACGTATAGAGCCTCGTGTTGATCCGCGAGAGGAGCCACGTGCCGAGTCACGTATTGAGCCACGTATGGAGCCCCGCGTTGATCCACTAGAGGTGCCACGTGTGGAGCCCTTCGTTGAGATTCCCGACACAATAGTAGAGGAGGTAGGGTCAGCCTTCCGAGCACGGAGCAGGAGTCCTCTGAGACTTTTGAGACAAGAACAGGTTCAGCATGGATTATATGAGGATGGTGTGGAAGAGCCACTTGTGAGACTTAGAGACAGAGGGGACCCCATCAGAGATCTACTGAGGCTCAACCCACCCACCTTCGCAGGTGCTACAGAGGGAGCTGTGGCCGAGGCTTGGCTGATTAGCTTAGACAGGTGTTTCGCATTGCGACCATATGGGAGCAACACGAAAGCACGAGTGGCAGTCCATCTTCTTAGGGATGCAGCAGCCACCTGGTGGCGCACAGAGGAGTGCAAGCACTGATTATCTGTGGATACACTCACATGGGACATCTTCATTGAGCGCTTCAATGCGCGATATTTGTCTGAACATTATAGACAGCGCAGGATCGATGAGTTCCATGATTTACAGCAGAGGGGACTCACCATTACTCAGTATGAGAGCCGATTTATAGAGCTTTCTCGTTACGCGGAATACCTCCATGATGAGAAAATCTTAATACACAAATTCATCAGAGGGCTAAATCACGGGATAGCAAGACCAGTTCGTATGGCAAATCCCTAGACCATGAGTGAGGCTGTTGAAAAGGCCCTTATATCAGAGGAAATTCAGGGACGAGGGCAGAATTCACGCCCACAGTACCAGGAACGTAATTCCCAACAACAGCAAAACTTCTGAAGGCCTCAAAATACACAGAGAGGAGGATATAATCCTTCATCATTACCTCCTAGGCCACCACAGCAGCAGCAACATCAGCAAAAATCCAAATTTCAATAGAGGGGACAGGGAGGACAGAACCGTGGATGGCAACAACAGGGTCCACACAGAGATCAGAGACAGCAGGGTTCATCGGCAGGACCCGCGAGGTCCCAGCAGTCTTATAGAGGCTCACAGGGATCCACTGGACGGACTGGGCAACAACAATCGGGCAGAACACAGTCAGGGCAGTTACAGGTTCGAGGACCATGTTATGTGTGTGGTGGGGCAGGGCATCTGGCTAGAGAGTGCCCGCAGGGTTTTTTCGCAGGGGGACAGCCCCGATCAGGAGGATCTGAGCAGACCGTAGGTGATGTGGGCAGAACCCACCACATGTTTGCAGCGGTTGATAACCGCCAGGCTGATTTCCAGGCTTCTGTCATCGAGGCAGTAGGTACGATTGGAGACTTTTCCATTTCGATCCTTTTTGACTCAGGAGCTACTGATTCTTTTTTGTCTACATCGTTAGTGGAGCGTTGCAGGCTGGTGGCTTCTAGGCAAGACATTAGGTGGGAAGTTGAGTTGGCCTCAGGGGCCAGGATGTCAGTAGATTCCTTGGTTAGAGATTGTGAGATCACATTGGGGTCATTCACCACAACATGTGACCTTAGGATTATGCCATTAGGATCCTACGGAGTAGTTCTAGGTATGGATTGGCTTGCGGCACATAGAGCCAAGCTTGATTGTCGCCAGAGGACGATTAGCTGTTTAGACGATCATGGTTCATCGGTTGAGATAGTGGGCATTCAAAAGCCCACGGCTCCTCGTATGATTCCGCTCAGCAACTTAAGCGTTGTATGCGGAAGGGATGTCAAATGTTTGCCATCACGGTCAGTGATAGAGCAGAGGATGACCCTGAGGCTACTTTAGATGATCACCCTGTCCTTAGAGAGTTTGCCGATGTATTTCCGCTGGAATTACTAGGTATGCCTCCACGCAGAGAAGTGGACTTCCACATCGACTTAGTGCCAGGTGCAGAACCGATATCCTGTGCACCCTATAGGATGACTACACATGAACTCACTGAACTTAAACTGCAGTTAGAGGAATTACTTGAGAAGGGACACATCCGACCTAGTGTTTCACCATGGGGCGCACCAATTATCTTCGTGAAGAAGAAGGATGGGTCTCTTCGTCTATGTATGGACTACAGGCAGTTGAACAAGGTGACGGTGAAGAACCGTTATCCTCTGCCTAGGATTGACGACCTTTTTGATCAGATGCAGGGAGCCAGAGTGTTCTCAAAAATTGATCTAAAATCTAGGTATCACCAATTGCGCATCACGGAGTCAGATATTCATAAAACTACTTTTCGAACCAGATATGGCCATTACGAATTCACAGTGGTACCCTTTGGGTTGACAAACGCTCCTGCAGTATTCATGAGTCTCATGAACGGGGTGTTCCGTACGTACCTAGATCGGTTCGTGATAATATTCCTTGATGACATTTTGATTTATTCACGGACTGAGGAGGAGCATGTGGAGCACTTGCGTCAAGTTTTGTAGCAATTACGAGTGCAGCAGCTTTATGGCAACTTGGCGAAGTGTGCCTTCTTCAGGACAGAGGTGCAGTATTTGGGACACATTTTATCAGGCGATGGCATCTCCGTAGATCCATCTAAAATTAGAGCAATCCAAGAGTGGCCGGCACCCACTAACGTGACAGAGGTCAGAAGCTTTATGGGGTTAGCTGGGTATTATCATCGGTTTGTCGAAGGGTTCTCCAGGATAGCACATCCCATTACTTCCCTTCAGCGAAAAGGGAAGGGTTTCACTTGGACCGAGCAGTACGAAAAGGCTTTTGGAGTCCTCAAGGAGCATCTTACTAGTGCTCCTATTTTAGCAGTCCCAGATCCTACAGAGGAGTTTGTAGTTTGCACAGATGCATCATTAGAAGGTTTGGGAGCCGTGCTTATGCAGGATGGTCAAGCGATCGCATACGAATCGTGGAAACTAAAGACACATGAGTTAAACTATCCTACGCACGACTTAGAGCTCACAGCTGTTGTTCATGCCTTGGTTCGCTGGAGACACTTTCTCTTAGGTTGACGCTTTGAACTCCATTCGGATCATCATAGTTTGCAGTATATTTTTACATAGCCTAATTTGAACACCCGCCAACGGCGTTGGATGGAATTCCTATGCGAATACGATTTCGATGTCCACTATATCAAAGGGAAGGAGAACGTGGTCGCTGATGCTTTGAGTCGAAGACGCCACGAGATCCAGACCCTGACCTTGAAGGTGGACTTGAAGGATCGCATCTTACAGCATCTGCCGGAGGACGAATGGTTTCTTGAAGTGCAACAGGCATTACTAAATCAGAAGGCCCTTGAGGGCAAATTTACAGGATATTCCCTTGAGTCTGATGGTATACTTCGACATCGGCAGCGCATCTATATACCCCATGCGGGTAATCTTCGCACAATAATCCTATCAGAGGCTCATAGAGCACCCTATGCAGCACACCCAGGAGTGAAGAAGATGCATGCTGACTTACGACAGCTGTATCATTGGGCTGGGATGAGGCGTGACATTGCTGAATTTGTTGCTCGTTGCCTGGAATGTCAGAGGGTCAAGGCCGAACACCAGCATCCAGCGGGACTGTTGTACCCTCACGAGATACCTAAATGGAAATGGGACACCATTTCTATGGATTTTATCGTTGGTCTACCTATGTCATCACGTCGCCATGATGCTATTATGGTGACAGTTGACAAGCTGACCAAAGTGGCGCATTTCTCACCAATATGCACAACATACAATGCACCATCAGTGGCAAAGGTGTTTCTTGATCAGATTGTTAGACTTCATGGGGTACCTCATCGCATTATATCTGACAGAGACTCTGTATTCACTTCATCGTTCTGGAAAGCCTTACATTAGGCGTTGGGCACACAGCTCAACTTCAGTTCAGCATATCATCCAGAAACCAACGGACAAACAGAGAGAGTTAACCAGGTGTTAGAAGACATGCTTCGCATGTATGTGATGGACCACCAGTCTAGATGGGAGGAGTACCTGTATCTAGTTGAGTTCGCCTACAATAATGGGCATCATAGCTCGTTGGGTATGCCTCCTTTCCAGGTGTTATATGGCAGACCATGCAGAACACCTTTGAGTTGGGATCGGATAGAGGACAGAACAATCATCGGCCTAGAGATAGTTCAGAATATGGAACTGCAAGTCAAACAGATTAGACAGAGGCTCCAGGAAGCACAAGACAGGTAGAAAAAGTATGCTGATGCTAAGAGGACTGACCGAAGCTTCTCTGTGGGGGAAAGGGTATTTTTGAGAGTGCGGCCGCACAAGAGTCCAATCCGTTATGGAAAAGGCTCTAAGCTCGCACCTCAATTTGTAGGACCTTTCAAAATCTTGGAGCGGATAGGACCAGTAGCCTATCGTCTAGCCTTGCCACCTAGCCTGTCACGTATCCACGATGTATTTCATGTATCAGTTTTACGTCAATATATTTCTGACTTATCTCACGTGTTGGATTGGAGTGCTCTTCAGGTAGAGGCAGACGGACAACTGGCGTTGGAGCCAATTCGCATATTGGCTCGTCGGACGCTGGCCCTTCGAGGTCGAGAGCTGGACCAGGTTAGAGTCTAGTGGGACCTATATGACGAAGTCACTGCAACATGGGAAGATGCAGAGAGACTGAAGACCCTTTATCCTCACCTTTTTGACGACTTCCAGGAGGAAGTATCGTCTTAGGGGGAGAGGATGTGAGGACCGCCTTTTTTTACTTCTGTTGTTATGACTATTTACATGACTGTTATTGTTACTTTTTATGTTTGTGGGATAGCAGTTCCCGGAATTGTCAAACTATTAAACTTTATTATGATTTCGGAAAAACTAATTGGGTGATGTTTGGATAAGTTTACATTTCAAAAAAACATTAATTAGGTGATGATGGAAAATTGTAATATAATTTCATTTATGTTAATTAGTACTATGTCATGATAATGCATGTTTTCAAGTTGCTTCGGCTATGATGATTTTATGTGGTTACTAATCTTGTAATTTAGTGTGCAGGAATTACTAATCGAACCACAGAATTTGGAGATCATTCCGCACCTTGTTATTTGTTATTCCCTGTTAAGCCGATCTGGTCCCACGAGGAACCAAGATCTCTTTGTGTTTGATGTAATGTTGTAATGTGGTCTTTCGTATGGTCGAGTGGGTTAGGTTACCCTCATGTAACATTATTTTATAATTTGTGTAGTAAAGAGATTTGAATTTGAATTTCCTTATTTAATTTAAATTTATGAGGCCTTTTCTTGTGCTTTACCTTGACCAGGGGTGTCTTGTATGGGTTAAAGTTGACCCTGGGTTATACCCCATGGGTCCAGGGGCCCATTTGGCATGGGTAACCCTTGAGTAACCTCCATCTAGTCATCTTAACTTCCCCCTGAAGTTAAGTGGCGAAAATTGGAGGTAGGAGGGGACATGATGGGTTGTACCAACACCCAACCCATCCCCTCTACTTTTCCCAAGGTAAGAGATGCCATCCATTATTGAAGGAATTTCTTAAAGTCACCCCTTCCATAGTGAGATTCCCCTATGTGCTGTGGGGACACCCATGTGAAGAAGGGAAGAAGGGGCATGGGTCACCTGTCTTCTTCCCCCTTTAACTCCTTTTATTTCTCCCATGCGTAAGAGGAATCACATGAGGAGAGGAATAAGGAGTACTCTTGGGAAGGGTGAGTGACATAAGCCACCAGGGCAGAATAGTGGTTTTGGGGGAGAGTGAGAAGGTGACAAGTGTCACCTCCCCATTCCTCAAAACTAAAAAGAATTTGGTTATTTGTTTCCAATTTTGGGATGAGAGGGAGTTAGTTGAATTTTGGGAAAACTTTCATTTTGCCTTACCAAAAATAGAAAAGTTAGCTTGAAGGAGAGAGAAGGGAGAGGGAGTTGGTGGCTAAGGTTGGAAGAGAACTCTATGAGCTCTGCAACAGCTTCATTCCAGGAAGGCTTTGTAAGGTTGGTTTGAATTCTACCTTTGTTTCGTATAGCTGAATATGTAAAGTGTGTGAATTTGTGTTTAGATTTGTTGTTCTGTGGGGTTTGTTGTCGGGTTGTTTGATAGAGCTTCTCCCACTTGGGAGAAATGCTCATCAAGTTTGGGGTAGGGGAGGAGAGATCCTCCTCGGGTGCATACCTGTTCCATCTTTTGGGATGTTGAAAGCCTTGAGGGCATGTATCTATGTCTGTATCTTTGACTTGAGAGTCATATACAAATTTCTTACAAATTTGTGATCAAACTTGGTTTGAGACCAAGAGAAATTGTATTGGTTAACTTATCTGTCAGGGTGACACTCTAGAGTCGAGTGTGTCCACTCTCCTGCCCCTTATGAAACTCACTATAGATGAGTTTCCGTGTTGTGTAAATTACCCACGGGTGTTTGTGTGCTTTGGGATTGTTGTTGTTACTGTTGTGAAGTGGAGTGTTTGAGTTACCCAGGTGTGAGTATGGTCTCCCTAGCTCGGGGGTGACCCACTTGTGGGTCTACGGAAGGGAGGAGAGCTAGATGAGTGGTGTTTTCTTCTTTGTTTGTCTTTGATACCCAGGTTTTTGCTTGGAGCTTCTGGTTGGATATGTATGAAGAAATTTTCTTTGTCATGAGAATTAGGCCTGGTTCATTTCTTAAGAGTTAAAGAGAGAGCACCTCTCTTGTTATTGCTGTAATTTATTGTTATCCTGGGGGTGAAGGAAATCACCTCTCTGATTTTGTTATTGATGGACTTTTACTTGGTTGTCACAAGCTATCAGTTGTATATGGTTTGGGAGAGGGAAGTTCATAACTGGGAAGTTAGTTGTATAGATCCATGGTTTAAAATCTGTAATATGAATGTGCTTAAAATTTTCAAGTTTGTTTCTTGTAAACCTTGTTAAATAGCATTTTATTTGTGTTTCCAATATTATTGAAAGGAAGAGTTCATTATTTATTTGCAATCTAATCTGAGTTTGTTTATGTAATTGAAAGTTTGGAATTGCTTAACTAGTTGAAATGTTAGTTTTATGGTTCATTGTTCTAAAGGAAAGACAATTTTAAATGTTTAAGTTTATTCTTCATATATAGTGGTTTCAGTTAATTTGAAAAGATTAGAGGAAATCTAGCATGTATATATTTCTGTTTGTTCATTTGAGAAACTTATATGTTTTATGAAAATGGAATATAGATCAATATATATAAATATATATATATATATATATATATATATATATATATATATATATATATATATCTATACAATAAGTTGTTATATATTTACCATTTCTACCGAATAAGTGAAACTGGAATATATATATATATATATATATATTTATAGATAATTGTTAATTAATTATCATTATAACAGGTTGAAATTTGAGAAAATTATGAAATATATATATATATATATATTTATATTTATATAACAGTTAGTATAAATTATCATTTTTGACAGAATCATAGAAACTGAATAGAATGTGTTATTATGAGACTGAAAGAATAATATTTATAAATATAAATATATATATATATATATATATATATATTATATATATAATTTATTATCATCGAATTGCACGAAATGCATTAAAAAAACGGATTACATTTTTATGACTGTCAAACTTTTGAAAGCGCTGTGTATTCTACACAGTCGAAGTTTTATGTATGTTGGGCGGTGGGGAGTAATCCCCACCGCAGGCCCCTTTTTTAAGTTACACCGAGGTGTGGGGAGGAGCGGAGCCCCACCCACACCCCACATCGTGGGATGTGGGTGGGGCTCCGCCCCTCCCTACATCCCCATACTATTGAGACCCCCGCGGAGCCCCTGTCGACACTGCCTCCGCCCGCGCAGTCCCCTACGCCCTCCCCTGTGTTCGTCCACCGCTGGCTGCGGCCACCGTCGCCCAGCTCCTCAGCTGCTGTGGAAAACAAAAACAAAAAAAAAAAAAATGTTAGGGCTTTGGGCCCTAACATATGAGTTGGTCTATTTTTAAAAGTAAATACATTATTATTGCCATATATATAGACATATATAGATACTATATATGTCTATGTATATAGCAATATGTAATGAAATAATATATATATATATATATATATATATATATATATATATATATATATATATATATATATATATATATATATATATATATATATATATATATATATATATATATAAGGGATTCCGTGGAGTTTGTTAAATTAATTTAAAAGATCATTTTTGTAAACCACATATACATTAAAATATATATATATATGGAAATAGTTTTATGAGGCATTTTATTGGACCCTCGTTTCAAATTTTGAGAAAATGTGACACATGGATATACAAAAATAAAACAAAATATATATATATTTTCATAGTAGTTTTTATTAAGTGTTGAACACAACAACCAAAGAAGTTATATTTCCATGAACAGGGTTTTATAAAGAGGAGAGCCTCCTACATCAATTAACAATGTTATACGAGTCACAATCAGAGTATTAATAGTCATTATTAGTAATAATAACAACAGTAATTATAACAAGAGAAAATAAAATTATAATGTAAAGAGAGTGTAAAGGAATATTCCGTAATACTTCGGAAAGAGTTTCTCGGAAGTTTCAACTATCAACGTAATTTCAATCACCCGAAAAATGAAGAGGAAAAATTACACGTCACCTTGCTTAAAAGAACACTGGAAATAAACTTAAGGAGACATCACAGGCATTTCATGTGAGACCATTTTAATCTCAACTGTAGTAAACGTCCTCATAAGTAAACTTGTAAGAGAGTCCGAAGAAGAAAAACTAACATTGGAAAACACAGAGGAGAAAATGCGTGACATTTCCCACATGGGATAAGAGAACTAAGTTAACGGACCCTTCTGCTAAATCTGCTTAGGAACAAGTTTAATTAATACAAACGAAGAGGAGATACCGTGATCGGAGAAGACTAGGAGACCGAGTCCAGCGAAGTAGTAAACCAATCTTTGTGACCTAGACCATTCTGAAGTTAGGTTTAATATCAACAATAGCTACAGTGATAACCCTGATTGACGTAAATCATGAAGAAAGGACCGGATACACATAAAGAAAGCATAGAAAACGAAAGAGAGAGAGAGACCGAAATATAAACACACTAAATTAACAGAGAAATAGTTAAGGTAAGGGCGATAAAAATACAATCAAAATTAAGAACCAGTGAAAAGGGAAGAGAGAGCAAACAAACTGCCTTGTTAAGAATGCTAAGTCGTAGGAGGAGTATGTTTTAGGAAACAAGAGAGGAGACAGACAACCGTGCCTAGCTGAAAAATGACTAAATAGGGAGATCACTAGTCGATTTAGTCGAAACAAGGTGTCGTGGGAAGTTGTTAATCTATCAGCGAACCATGTGCATAAATGAGTGCAGCGTAATTCCCACTAACGCCGTAAGGCGTTATGCTGCCAGAAATTGCCGAGGTTTAGAGTTAGGAACTTTGGTAATCTCACTCTTGCAATGACGTTAGTGGCGTCGTAAAGACCCTCTTGTTGATCTGTTTGCGTCTGGTTGCACACAATTGTACTTATATCCCGCCGAAAATTGTAGTGTTTCACCATGAGAGAACACCGCCGAGCATGCTTACGCATGCGAAGGGGTTTTTAGGACAGTGTAAGAAAAGTTTTTCATATCTCGTGTCATAACCACATGACAGATGTGGCTATGACACGTGCGATGTGTGTTGTGACCACATGGAAAATGTGGGCATGACACTTACCATGTCACAAATTCAACCCCAACTTCCCAACCATTTACTGCTGTCAATCTGTCATCCACTTCCCATGTGATGCATACCCAACTGCCGCTTGTGTCCCAAGGACAGAAATCCTCCAACACATATGTGTCACATACCAATCCTTTGACATATATTGTGAGTACGCAACCTCAACAAACGGTCATAGCTCCATATATCCCACAACCATAACCACAATATATCTCATAACATACTTCACCCCCTTTGTAACAATAGCAATTATCTTTAGCGGATGTTCAACAAATGATCAATCAAGTGGTAGGACAAGGCAAGAAACCTTTCTCTCTCAAAAACATATGCACTTATCCATTTGACAAGTCTCTTAATATGATACCTTTTCTACCACATTTTGAAATTCCACAATTTGATAAGTACAAAGGAAAAGGAAATCTGGAAGACCATCTTAGAGCATTCTTTGTGGCATGTCTTAATGTCGCTTATAACGATACATATCTTTTGAGATTATTTCCTCAAAGCTTAGCAGGACAAGCTCTTGAATGGTTTTCTCATTTACCTCCAGGAATTAAGTCTTTTTCAAAATTGCAAATAAGTTTTGATCACACTTTGCTTTCAACATTGAACATGAGGTAAACATGAATGACCTTGTCAACAATAAACAGCACAACGACGAAGCCTTTTCTTCATTTACTCAATGATGGCGTAATATGGCTAGCAAACTATCATGGGAAATACCTGAGAAACAACAGCTTGACATCTTTGTTCAAAATCTTCATCCCAAGCTGTCATTCCAATTATAATTGCAAAGTGCTAGCACCTTTGATGAACTTGTTTCCAAAGGAACCATCATTGAATGAGCTCTAATTGCTAAGGGAACTATCAAGATCTTTCACAATAACAAAGAATATCCTCAAAATTCCAACGATAAGTCTCACTTTTGGAACAAGAATAAGAATGTTATCAATGATGGTGTTGTAGATGCAAAGAACATTCAAACTATGAAAGCTCCCATCAACATTCAAGCAGCTTCTACACCAACGCAACCTTTTCAACAAATGCGACAACGACAAACTTCTAATCCATACCGATAATTTACACCATTAGCAGAACCTATGGACGTTGTTTTTTGAAAGCTTCTCCAAGTGAGCGATATTATCTTACCAGATGCACCACCAAATGGTGAACTGCTCTTCAGAGCTCCTTGGTACAAAGAAAATGAGTATTATGATTACCATTGAGTTAAAGGACACAAAACAAATGGTTGTATGTGCTTAAAACATGTTATCCAAGATTGTATTGATCAAGGTTTAATCAAGGTCACACCTTCAATGACACAGCCTGCACAACAATCAACATCAAACTATGATCTAGAGACTTTCAAGAATCCACTTCCATCTCATGATAAGACAAATAATCCTCATGTTGGAAATGCTATTCAGTATAACTATGAATCATCTACCATTGGCCGCATTGACCATGCTTGCATTTCTACCATTACCATCCAAGGCAGAGCACCTGATTGTGTTGTAACCACATTAAGAGGTTGAGTTACCATTCAAGGAGCACCCGTTCATCCTCCTCGATCTCTCTTTAACTATAACCTCTTGGATCACCTTGGCAAAACACCCATGCACATATCCATTCTTGAGTTTCTTCGCATATCCCCTGCTCATAAATCTATCCTTGACAAAGCCTTACAAGAGTCTTTAGTGCCTAATGATATTGATATCACACAATTCCAATCTATGGTCGCTAGTATTGCAGCTCCTTGTCACTTAACCTTCTCTGACAAAGATCTTCAGCCCTCCATATTGAAGTGTTTGTTAAACAACGCCGCATCAAACTAATTTTGGTAGATAGTGGAGCTGGTCTTAATACATGTTCTTTGAAACTTATAAAACAATTGGGATATTTTGAGAAAGATCTTGACACCTCCAAGGTTATTACTATAAGAGCATATGATGATGCTGAAAGAGATACTGAAGGGATTATCTTCTTGCCTATCCAAGTTGGGCTGGTTACTACAGAAACCCGCTGTCAAGTCCTTGATATTGACCTTCCTTATAACATTATCCTTGTTCATCCATGGATACATGCCCTCAAGGCAGTTCCTTATACATACCATCAATGCCTTAAATTTCCACATAACGATGTTGAGGTTACTATTCAAGCTGATCCCAATCCATTTGAGTTTTGTCATGCCTTTCAAGCTAAATATCAAAGTCTGAACTGCATTCCTATCAACATCGAGGCATATCTATCTTCATCCTATGTAGACCCATCCAACCTCCTCAAGACCTCATCTGGCACCACTGCCTCTAACCTCCGTATCAAGTTTACCAAACATGGCCTTGGTGAGTACACATTGCAAGAATCTTGTTGTGTTGGCACCCTTCCATTATCTCCTAAATCCTATGGTAAGCCTTCTACATCCAAGCTAACTTCATCCTCCACTATCATCAAAGCCCCCCCTATAGTATTTATTAAAGGTGGATTCTTGGATGATGAAGACATTGATGATATAGACTCTTGGATATTCTTTGATGAACATGACCAAGTCCAACTTGAAGTAGAGTGATACAACAATGGGTTCCGTATCATAAAGAACATGGGCTATAAAGGACATGGTGGATTAGGATCATAGGAACAAGGACCTATTGAACCCATTATTGTGTCTAAGAAGTTTAATAAGCAAGGCCTTGGTTATCAGCTGGAGGTACCGCAACTCAAAGACATTAAATGTATTTCCGATACTGATGCTGGACCTTCTTCGGTAGGAGAGACTTCTAATTTGGATACTATCAATGACTCCTCCCTTCATATCATAGACCTTTTTCAAGAACACTCCATCTTCATGTTTTCTGCAGCCTCCTCTAGCCGTAACAATTCCTCCATTAATCTTTCACTCGTATATCCTGACCTCGTTGATTGGGACCAACAGGGGGCACCAATATTAGGGTTTATGACAAGGTATTCCATTGGGTGATCATAAAGCAAGTTTCATGATGGATCTACCTAAACTAGTATATTTTGGTGGAAGTATCAAATCCTTTAGTTGCAAAAGTGAAATAAACAAAATCAAACAAAATAGGTCACCAGGTGAAAACCGAAAGGTGCCTCTTGACTAGGAAAAAGTAAAAATAAAGGACGAATCCAAAGGTGAAAACCTCTCTGAGGCACCTGAGGATGGGGGATTTGATCTTCCTGTTGCCACTGATTATCATGAGAAATCAACTATGCTAGTTGAACAATCACAAGCCATGAACTTGGGAACAGCGCAGAATCCAAAGATCACTTTTTTGGCAGCATCACTATCAGAGCAGGAAAGAAGAGACTTCACAACATTTTCTATGAGAAGAGCTATAAATTTTGCATGGACTTATGCCAACATGCCGGGTCTAGATCCATCATCATCTGGCAGTATCTCCTAATGCAAAACCTGTCAAACAAAAATTGCAAAAAATGCACCCACAAGTAGCTTTATTGGTCAAGGTAGAAATTTAGAAACTATTAGAAGCAAAATTCGTAAGGCCTATTGATTATCCAGAATGGGTTTCAAATTTGGTATCTGTAGTAAAACCAAATGGACGAGTTCATTGCTGCACAGACTTTAGAGATCTTAACAAAGCATGTCCTAAGGATGACTTTCCACTACCAAGCATAGACAACATTGTAGATCTTACAGCAGGACATGAAATGCTATCTTTGATGGATGGATTTTCAGGGTATAATCAAATCCAAATAGTAGAGGAAGATCAAGATAAAACATCTTTTATTTGTCCATGGGGCACATATTGCTGGGTTGTAATGCTTTTTGGTCTAAAAAATGCTGGAGCTACCTATAAACGAGCCATGACAGTTATTTTTCATGACCTTTTTCATACTATCATGGAAGACTATGTTGATGACATCCTGGGAAAATCTAAGACAAGAGAAGGACATCTATAGGTATTAGCACAAATCTTTGATCGATTAGAAAAATACCAAGTCAGACTAAATCCAAAGAAATGTGTATTTGGTGTAACATCAGGAAAACTGTTGGGATACATTGTGTCTCAACAAGGGATATAAGTGGACCCAGCTAAGGTAAAAACTATCATGGAGATGCCTCCACCAATGAATCTCAAATAGCTCCGCAGTCTACAAGGTAGGCTACAATCTATCCACAGATTTATCTCATAGCTAGCAGATAAATGTCATCCTTTTCAGCATCTTCTTTGTAAGGGTGAACCTTTTAAGTGGGATGAAAAGTGTCAACAATCTTTTGATAAGATAAAGGAATATTTGGCAACACCTCCTATGTTAGTACCTCATGTGCTTGATCATCCATTATTGCTCTATATATCATCAACAACTGCAGCATCGGGTGCCCTTCTAGCTCAACATGATGATTCAGGAAAAGAACAAGCCATCTACTACATCAGCAGAACTCTTGTGGGATATGAACTCAATTATTCATTTATGGAAAAAACTTTCTTAGCATTAGTGTTTGCTTCCCAAAAGTTGTGACACTATATGTTGAACCAAACAACAAATCTCATCTCTAATGTGGATCCCCTCAAATATCTTCTTTCTAAAGCAATTCTCACAGGGAGATTAGCAAAATGGGTTATGATCTTAAGTGAATTTGATATACAATATGTGGATTGCAAAGCTATCAAAGGACAAGTTATTGCTGATCAATTAGATGTAGCACCTATCACAGATATTCATCCAATGTATCCAGAATTCCCTGATGAAGGATTGTTCAATCTAACTTCTCCAACACGATGGCATCTATATTTTGATGGATCATACACACAACATGGATCTAGAGCAGGCATCTTATTTGTTACCCCTCAAGGAGATTGTATACCTAAATCATACAGAATAGCATTCCCATGTACCAATAACATAGCAGAGTATGAAGCTTTAATCACAGGTTTGTGCATGGTATACAATGGGCTATCAAACAATTACAAGTTTTTGGTGATTCTCAGCTGGTTATCAAACATGTTTTACATGAATATCAAATAAAAGATGAGAATCTTCTTCCATACAAGCTAATGGTTGATGATTTCAAGAAGTATTTTGACAATATTACTTTTGAGCAAATCCCAAGACTACAAAACAAAGCAACAGATGCCATGGCTATGATTGGGTCTCTTCTAGACATGCCATCTAACACCCATAAATGTGAATTTTTGGTCAAACAACTTTTGATTCCAGCATTTAAGGTTCCACAGTATGAGCTTATATGTGAAATTGTTGGTGCCAATTCACCATGGTATGAGGATATATACGAGTATCTCTGTAATCAAACCTTTCCATTTCAACTATCCAACACCCAATGCAAAACCTTTATCCGTCGAGCCTCTCGTTATACTATCTTGGGAGACACCCTTTATCACCGGAGTCTTGATGGTATCCTTCTTAGATGTCTCGATTCTGAGGAAGTGAAAGTCACTTTACGTGAGGTACATGAAGGTGTCTGCGGCTCGCATTCTGCTGGCCCTAGCCTTGTTAAGAAGCTTCTACGAGCAGGATACTATTGGCCAACTATGGAAAAAGATGCATAGTAATTTGCAAAGAGATGTCTATAGTGTCAGAAACATGGAGATCTAATACATGCACCAGCACATGAGCTTTAGCCTATTGTCACTCCATGGCCTTTTTCGTAGTGGGGACTTGATCTCATAGGTAAAATCCATCCTACTTCATCCAACGGTCATAAGTTCATTATTACCACCATTGAATATTTCACAAAGTGGGTAGAAGCCATAGCAATGACCTATATCATAGGTAAATAAATATCTAAGTTCATTCTACATTATATCATTTGCTGCTATGGAGTTCCTCAAGCTATTGTCATAGATAATGGTCGTCCTTTCAAGAACCAAGAGGTTAGAGATCTTTGCAACAAGTTCCATATCCAACATCGATTCTCTACACCTTACTATCCTCAGAGCAATGGCCAAGCTGAAGCTTCTAATAAAACAATCATCAAAATCCTTAAAAAGATGGTTAATGAAGCTGGTCGGGATTGGCATCTACAACTCCATCCTACATTGTGGGCATATAGAACAAGTATCAGAACTCCCACTGGAGCCACACCTTATGCTCTTGTGTATGGCACTGAAGCTATTTTACCTATCGAGGTTGAGATCCCCTCTTGCAAATATCTCTACAGCATACTATCTCAGATGAAGAATATCGAGTGTCCAGACTCCATGATCTTGAGCTTCTAGATGAATGGCATCTTACAACACTGAACCATCTTCAAGTCTATCAAAACTAGCTACGCCACAACTACAACAAGAAGATCAGAGAACACAGATTTCAAGTTGGCGATCTTATTCTTAAAGAAAATCAAAGGAATCAACAACAATGAGAGAAACAAGGTAAGTTTGAACCAAATTGGCTTGATCATTTCATCATCACAACAGTTTATGGATCAGGTGCATACACTCTTTCAACACCTGAAGGCACTCCCTTGGATGAACCAGTTAACAGCGTTCATCTCAAGAAGATTTATCTGTGAATCTCTGCTATCCCCCAAAAAAAAAAAAAAGAATCCATCCAATAGTGAAAACCACTTTGTGGCGCTTTGGATAACAAAAAAAACATAAGATAAATAATCCATCCTCTGGTGAAAACCTGGTAAACAGGCACCTTGGATAAGTACCATAGTGAAAACCTGGCTAATAGGTGCTATGTGTAGTGACCAACTTCCCTTATCTGCTTGGTTCATTTGATCATATTTCACCATCTCATCCTGCATAGTCTATATCATAATCCACATAGCATCGCCTTACATAGCCTTTCCATCTTCATCTCTATCAATGCTAGCTATCATACTTGAGACATTGTTGCGATAACTATATCTTTTGGCACCTTAGCATTTTGACCGCACGCCTTTTGCATTCTTGCTTCTACATAATAAACCTCATCCCGCACTGGGGGCATTTGTTGAGTCTTATTTGGGAGTGGATACTGCTATCTCTAGTTCATAACACATCAAACAACTTAGCTTACAACACAACAAACTTTTTCAACTTCAACCATTGCGTTCATCCAATGACAAACGTGACCTAACAACTTGCAACCAAGATTCATATCTTCACAATCTATTCACATTCATCCGATGATCGAAAAAACATCACTAGCTCAAGCATCCAAGTAATCAGCATCATAAGTAAGAACTACATCCCAGCTCTATCATTAAAGCCTTGATCCCGTGGATACAGGGTATGTAGGCAATCTGAGATGCGAAGGAAGCACTCTGATTCAGGCTAATATGATAGCCCATTCTCTTCATCATCCATCTTTCAGCTTTCTTCTAATCATCCTTCAATCTTTCATTACATATTCTTCTATCTCCTATCACTTACATCATCAATAAAACCCAGAACTACATATTCATCATGTCTCATCTTCATCATAAATGTGCTTTGATCCCGTGGATACAAGGTATGTAGGTAGTTTGGAATATGAAGGAAGTTTCCAGTACTCAAGTACAGATGATCCTCCCCATCTTCTTCATCTTCTTTCCTCATCCATCTTCTTCTCTTTGATTATCTCAAGCAGGAAGCAAACCATGTGTATATTGAAAGCCCAAGCATTCTAACCAATCAAGCGTAAAACTAGAAGCTGTTTGTCCGCATGCCTTAAGCCAACATTTGCTATAGCAGTTTATCAACAACTTTAGCCTTCAACAGGATGCAGCTTTCCTCTCAACAAGGCGCCAGCTTAATCCATCTAAGAGCACCTAAATTTGGCAAGAGAACGTGATGACAGTATCTTTTGTTTTATCTTTGATTTATCTTTTGTCCCTTTTCTATGCCTAATCAAGACTGCCTTGATCTACCATATCTTGGTATGTTGCGATAAAGTAAGGAATGGGGCATGGTCATATTGCTTTCATATGCTGTGTTTGCGGGATGATCTTACTCTCTTTCTATGCATATTGGTATCTTGTACGTGTTGGGATTAGCATCTTACATATCAATATCTCTAGCATCTGAGAAGCTAAACAGTCTCTTATTTATTTGAGACTATTCTATGTTAAGACTAGCTCCATACATATAACCAGCAAGCTATCACTATGTGTAGTGGAGATAAGCTCAAACCATTGCTTGTAGCATCAAAGTCCATCTCAAAACACTAGTTATTATTCATATCTTGTGCATGTTGGCTCCTCATCTTGACCTCATGTGTTCAGACAAGATTGTAGCATGCTAGTTGCGCATTGGTTATCTCGACACCTTGGTCTTCTATACCCTAGTGCATAACATCCATATGCTATATCAAACATAAGGATTGGATTTCTTTTCATTTTGAGCAATTACTTAAAAAGTTGCCCATTATCTTATCTATTCATTTCATCTATTCATCCTATATCGTACTCAGCCAAGATTAGTCATCTCCATCATCTTTTGTCTATATTTCTACTCCTACAAAATAAGTGTGTTAGACATACATAAGTCCATCATATATCCTTTTACTGCCATCTATCTATATGCATAAGCCTATGTCTACAATACAAGCTGATCCCTGAAAGAATGTACGTGCAAATCGGCTCAAGGCCTCATCATACAACATATGCAAGGTAGCCTTAGTGACTACTGGTAGCTCCCTCACCTTGACCATCACCACCACCACTAGGTCCTGCACCTAGTCCTCTATCTCTCGCTGGCCCCATCAGTGAAGCTACTGATGAAGATCCACCTGACCTCAGTGAACCTGAAGCCCCTAACCTGCTCCTAAAGCTAGGATTCCTCTGCTCTGTTGGCATAGCCCCATAGTACAAGCCTCTATAATACTCAGCCTCACCCTGCACGCTCTGAAGCTCTGCCTACACCTGTGTCAACTATGTGGCCAAGTACATCATAGCTCCATCAGTCCCCAATGCAGCCACTACTCTATCTCGCTCACTAGTCATCCCTTGTAGTTGCTGCATAGCCCTATCTCTCTCCGCTTGTATACCATCTCTCTCAGCTTGCAGACCATCCCTCTCTGCCCTCATAGCCTGTATCTGTTGTAATGTAGTACTCACTCTAGTCTCATCATCTTCTCACTTTGTCTCACATTATCTCTCTCTCTAGTCACCCTAGCTAGTGCACCATCATCTTGTCCATCTCCCACCTGTGCTCTCAACTGTAGCTAAGCTTGATAGGTCTATGCCTGTGCTCTCGCATGCCGCAAGATAATCACTGCCTGATGCCTATCTATCTCCACCCTCCTCAACCTCATCTGTGCTTGTTGCCTCCATCTCCTCTCCTCTCTAATCCGTCTCCATAGCTGCTGAATACCAACATCATCACCCGCTAAAATCTGCCCCTGAGGCTATGCTAGTATAGGAGGCTATCTTGGCATCTACCCCTGCATCTGTATCCTTGGCGCTACTGGCATAATAGCCTGTGCTAGTGGAGCCTGTTGTTGTCTCCTCCAAACCGATCTCTCCATCCCAATCTCTCCAATCTCTCCAACCTGTGTCAACCAAGTCGGTCTAGCTGTCACCCAGTATACATCATAATCTAGCAATGTGCCTAGATCTGCAGAACCTTGTCCCCACTGCCATACTACTGGCTGTAATCCATCTCTCTCTGCCAATGTTGTGTCAACCACAACCACTGGACCCTAATAAAAAACCTCCTGTCTCGTCTCCCAAAAATGACATCACCAACTGGTACTGCCTGTGCTACCCCAAACTGTCTCAAAACTCTCTCTGGAAAATAGCACTCTATAATATAATGGTCGCATCCAAAAATGTATCTTGCCTACCTAGCATAGACAAGCTTTGCATCCTCCTCATCCTATCACTCACACCCTAGCCATGGCCTCCATACAAAACTATCCACCTCATCCAATCTCCTCTGCCAGTATACCACCCCTCGACGCTGTCGGTATATCAAAGCTCCTCTGTACATCCGCGCATATGGCTCTCCCGTTGCTCTTGCCACCCATCCCTCTGGTCTAGTAACTAGAATGTACTCATAATCCCATACATGCAACACTGTAACTCTTGTTGACATGCTAGCTCCGAACATATAAGCGCAATCATGTAAGAAATGGTAAAGCTATCCCAACACACACTCTGCCCATGCATACCTCGTACCATAAGAGAACATCCCCTCCATAGCTATCCCCCATCCTACTGGAAACCCTCTTGCTCTCCTATCTCCCACCAGCCATCTGATGATAGCCACTACAACTCACTGTAATCTGTCACATAGCTCCTCCATCCTCGCAATCGGGATCTCTGAGCCCTCTACTCCAATGTCTGGTGTCCCAAATAATCTCTTGAAAGTAGCTAGACCCATATTAGGATCATAATCAACACGGTCCCCATCTATTGGAATCCGCAAAATCTGGAACACATCCTCTAATGTGATCATGGCCTCTCCTGTTGGTAACAAGAATGAACTATGCTCACTCATCCATCACTCCACCATTGCTGTCATCAATCCCCGATGTGCTTGCACTGACTCCAATCATGAAACATGCTCCAATCTGAGGATCTTTAGCACTAGTCTCTCCTCCCCATCCAACAATCTAACTAACCACAAATTCCTAGGATGTGGCTCCCATGATAACAAAGGTGGTAGTATATCTTGCATCATTCCCTTCATCATGGTCAGTTCATTATGCTATTTCATTCTTATCAAAATCTGACCATTTATTTCTATCCTAGCTTCTATCTGTCATAAGCAATTCATTTTACCATATGCATCTATTTTCTAATCAATAGCGACTAGTTTTACCACATGCGCTTCTATCTTGCCTACATGCGACTTCTTTTGCATATGCAACTACTGCTATACTATATGTGAGCTCTACTTCTTTATGCGCTTCTTTTTACCCTATAAGCAAGCTATCTACCATATGCAAGCACTTACCATTTCTATGCGAGTCAAAATCCTATATGCGTATAATGTTTGACCATAAGCGACTCACTCTTATCTATATGGGCATTTCAGCCTATGTTTTGCTAGCCAACTCAAAGTGATCTACTTTTTCCTAAAGTGACCAAGCCACGCTTATAAGCGATTTGAACTCTCACAAGTGATCTGTTTTCCTATGCAAGTGACCTAAAATCCCTATTCTAAGACCTAGTCACTTTTCGTGAAGTGTGTGCATTAATGACGCTTCTAGGTTATTAAATTCATGCTTTTAGGAAAAGTTTCATAATATATCGGTACACCTTATCCCTCTAGTCGCCCATGTGTCCTCACTCTCTCAGCACGATGATCCCTGCGTGGAATAACCATCCTGATAGCTCTCCAACTCTCGTCACAAACTAACTCTCAGGAACTCTAGATTTCTATAGTTTCTGAGCACAAATGAGCCTATTTGCCATTGCAGAACCTACTTATAGCCTTATCCAAGCCCTAATTCTTCTTCTGCAACACCCCATTTTATCCCATCCCCGCCCGTTTTTCTTCGTGTCAGCCTTATTTTTAGCATTTTCTTCTATCACAAGCCAACCCAGCCCTTCCTGGTTAGCCTAGCTTACCCCTCAAGGGGGCATCACCTACCAGTTACACTGGGGCATAACTTATTTATCGAACACATATCGTATCTTCTTTGACACAATGCTCTATCGAACATTGTATCAAAGAGGGGCAAAATGTAGACACCCAAAATTGACTCATTATCATTAGTATTCAAACATCACATTATTATATTATCTACATTTGTCTAACACACTTGAGCAATATCCCTAACACATTTATTTCTTCTATTAATTAAATAAATTTATATTTATTTAATTAATTCATTAGCTATTTCCTCTAAGCTATAATTAAACAATCTTTAATTATCTTCATTCTATCTATTTTTAATTAAATAAATCTTATTTATTTAATTAAAGATTCCTTTTCATAAGCTGACTTTCCAATTAATTAAATAAATTTTATTTATTTAATTAACTTATCTTATCATTTAGCCGACATGTGTGTCTCTTTCATTTAAAAAAGATAAATGGTACTACATCCTTTTATTTAATATCTTTTACATGTAGTACTTTTCTATGTACACGAGCACACCTAAGCCTTATGTTTTCGCCATTTGTCAGCTTCACATTCATCTATGTTTATCTTTCAATCTCAGCCATTCACATAGCCTCCGAATCTCCACTATTGATTGATTTTGGTTGAGTTCTATATAAACATCCTCTCGTTCCATACTACATCTATCTAGCATTCATATAGTGTCTACATTATCATCCTGAGCATATTGAGCATTTGAGCATCCATAGCATCCATTGAGCTTATCATTCATCCATCATGGTAGCTTTTATCTTCATAATTGTTCATTATTGAAGAAACAATCAACATCATAAACAAGGAATCATACAATCTAGGTGATATTGTGTTTAAATTGCATAGTTTTGGTTTCATTTGGATTAGATTCTTTGATTATGGTAGGGTTAGGTTTTCCTGTCTATGCTTGATCTTATTAACCTAATTTTTTACCTATCATACTAACTATGGGGACAGTCTAATTTGGCACAACAAGGAACTAGCATGGAGAGTTTAGAATTCACTTTTTCTAGAGGATGCCCAATTAGGCATCTAGTCAGAATGGAGACCAATAAGAATATTGATATCTTTCTTGCACCCAAGCATGAAGGTACAGCTAGGGGAGAGCAGATTCAAGTCACTTTTCTACCTTAGGACAAGAATGTTTATATTCCATATGAAAAAGTTAGTGAACTTGTGTATGTTCTTGAAGAGGTATTGCATCTCTTTGTTGAATTTCTATTCATGTTTCATCTCTTTCTAGTTGTCCTCAAGCATGGCAAACATTGTAAATTATGTAGAAATTGCAGCTACTTCACCCAACCAGTGAATGGTTTCATTTGAGTTGGTGTCTTTCTTGGTTAATGTAGAGTAGGGTTATTAGTCTTTTTCCTCCAAGTGTTGTTTTGAACAGTTAGTCAGTTTGACCTGAGTTCTGCTAGGTAGAGTATGTTTTCAAGGTATCATGCACTATTCTAATGAGTTGCAATAATGTACAAGACTATTTTTTATTCAACAGTTGTCAGTTTTCAAAGTGGCTCTGTGCCCAATGGATAAGCTTTAGGCAACTGGTCAGGATGTTTAGCAGGCAAACATATAGCAGATGTTGCCAAAAATGTTACCTAATTTATCTTCCAGCTCAGTTAGGTTGAGCTAAGAAGTGTTTGCAGAAGGTGATAAGGGTACACATTGAATTCTGCTTTAAAAGTTACACTCATATGCCAGAGGTATTATCTAATAAACTACAGTTTAGTTTTGTAAATGAATATAAAGAAAGATTACATAAACTTTGCATAACTATTGTCTTTTGACAATCATAGATGTAGAATGTCCCACACAAGCTATGGGAATAACTTTTCCAATGCAATATAAAAGAAAACTATACATTCAAGGGAAAAGAAAAGCATATGAAAAGAAAAGGAATCCATCATTGCCTGAGGGAAGAGGATAGTTGATCTGCTTCATCTTCAGCTCCTTTCATTGTTGTTCTAGAAGTGCTTGCAAGAGTTGAGAAAATTTGAAGTTAGAGCTCTAGATACGTTTTCTCATCATATGAAATTCAATTTCAACAAACCTATAGTGTGCTTTCATAAGACATTGAAACAGTTCGAATGCATACCACAGATGTTCAGGAAAATAGAAAGGTTATCACAAATATTAGTCATATGCTTTGTTTTATCTAACATGTTTGTTTCACTGCGTAGGTATAGGTGTGATCTTGTTACTATTTAATATCATCTGATCACAACATGTGGAGTGAAATGGGCTCCCACAATGGTTGAGCCAAGCATGCTACTCTTTTGTGTTTTAAGAGGGATAAGAGTGTAAATTCATTGCACTTATATAAGGGACAACCAATATTACAGCAACATAGATGGCAGTCTTTCTTGAAGTTTTAACAATGCTATGTAGATAAATAGTCATACTAACTATGGGGATAGTCTATATTGTTCTAATGATTGTTACAAATGACAGTTAGAGCAGTCAAAGTTTAATGAAAAAAAAATCAAGTGTATTGAGGATCAGTCAATAAGATGGCTGTCACAATAGTCATTAGAACAATGTAACAATATGCCCTATAGGTTGTTAAACAATCATCTTATAGATTGTAGAAGTCATCATTATGCACAATGACTCTAAATAAAGTAGTGGTTTTGATGTCAAGAGCTTAGCAAGGGATAGATCTCTTTATAGTCAAAGCATAAATAGTTAAATAGGACTGTCATATCCAATCCAGAGGTACGACTTTATAAATGAACGAGAACAGTCACAATAAAGCATCAAAGCATTTCAAATGTTAAGAGATACTCCATGATGTTTTATTGTTCATATATGATTGTCCTATCCACTATATGTAGCCATTGTGATTGTTTTTCCATTGTCTAAGATTGTAATTGAATTCATAAGACAGACTTGTGATTGTTTTATATGATGAAGACTCTCTATCACACAATGGTAGTAGTCGAATATAAATGTGAGGATAGTAGACAAAAGAAACCTTATCAAAGGGTGAAGGAAGCTGAAAATACAGTGATGGAGAGCTCAAGACAGTAGAAAGTAAAGGAAGATTGACAAGCTTTCAATAGTGAGGCAGTTATCCTTGAGCAAAAGAAACCTCAATTTAGTCCTCATGAATAAGACACCGGCATGCATGAGAGATGAACAACAAAGGAGCAGTTATCTTTGTTTTGAGGAACAATCATCTCTATCCTTAGATTCTATCAAGGAAATCAAAACAATAGTGATAGTCCATGGCAGAGACACTAGATAGTGGAGGTCAAATATGATAGTAAAAAGGGCTTGACAGTCCACAAGGAGGTGTGACTGTAAATGTATTTACAAGAAATGGGACAACAAAACTGTGTCATAGTGAACAGTGACCTTTTGAGGTTTAGAAAAGTCATTATCTTGGAAGGGTTTGAGTAAAAGTTAGCTTTCAACATCAAAGAAAGATACATAGAGTCATTGCTAAAGACCTGGCATTGTAGCTGGGTATGAAACACCACAGAGAGGACTATATGAATGTAGAGTATGTAGAGTAACATGGACCAGAAAGAAAGAGGTTTGTAGGGATAGCTATCTATAAGACAGAACCACAGAGAGCTATCAGAGTATGATGTAAACATGCAGAGGTCTCTAAATAGGTGAGGGATAGTCAAGAGAGATTTGACAGTCTTTAGAGGTTTAAAATGCTTATCAAGTGCCTCTTAAAAAGAGGATGGTGAAAAGGAGTCTTGAAAGTTACAGGATAGTGTAAAGAACATTGATATAGAAGAACAGTTAGCAAGCTACACAAAGAGTAGCTATAGCCAACAAACAATTAAAGACACTTAAACCCTAAGCATGACTAAGCAGTGCAACATTTGGTTCTGTAGAGAAAAAACATTCAGCATGACATTTCATTTCATGTGAAGAATCATACATGGATAGTGTTTTCTTCTCAACAAGGGCACACTGATGGCTTCCATGAAACCCTAACTAGAGCTAGAAGAAACAAAGAGATGAATGTATGTTATCCTACAGAACCAAATGTTCTAAAGAGAGAAATGTTTTTTTTTTTAAATAATGGATAAATGAAAACATGAACTGTATTCTTATTCATAAACAAATGCACAGTAAGAAATATCAATTGTACTCATCTTTTTTCATCATTTTTGCATATTGAGCTCAGGAAAAGGCATGTTATCCACATATATTATCAAGACAAGCATCTTATACAGATAGGGAGCTTACCTAAGCTCATTGTGTCGAGTATACATAAAGAATATATACAATTTCCAGTCCAAACCTCCATGAAAGCATAAGAAAAAACTCTCTGTCAGTGACCATTAGGTTTCTAGAATGCAAAAATGAAAGTATGGCTGAAGTGTTTGCTCTCTTTTTGTGTTAGGGTTTTGAAACCCTAAGGAAGGTCAACATAAACAAAAGGCATTTTTTGCCTTTATTTTTTTTTCTTCTCCTTCATAAACTAATACCCACAACCTGTATTACCTAGCAATAAGGGTTCCCCTTATTTCTTTTGTTGAATTACTTTCAAGATGGGTTGACTCATGACCTTTTTTTGCATTTTTGTGCTAAATTGTAAGACATTAATGTTGAGTGGTGTGAGTATAAACCACTAAAGATAATGTTATTTAAATGCAAAATGAGGAGTGTTTGTGTCATGTAAGGAGATATAGTTGAGTTTTTATGACAATGCCAAGCATATAGGGAGGGTAGAAGAAGTCATCCAACATAGGCATGAAATATAGGAGGAGTTTGAATGAGTTTCTATGGTTTTGGAGAGCATCTAGGGGTAGTTTGAAGTGCCTTCATGATAGGTAAACTCATGTTTTGACTTTTTCCTCATTTAGGACTCTTTTTGAGTGGGTTTTATTTGCTATTTTTTGGGCTTTTTGGAGGCATCCGACCCAAAGCAATTTTTAGTTCCTTTTTTGGTGCAAATACTTAGGAGATGGATATAGTCACCTTTTTGACTCATTTGTACTCAATCCTGATGATCTTTTTTCTACATTGTGACTTTGGAGGTCCTTTCAGCTAGAGAAAGATATTGTAACTCACTTTATAGACAGATATAGCATGTATACCTTTGGAGATCAATAGAGATAACCTTTTTGCCTTCTCATTTTTGATGTTATTGTGTACATTTTAATTGATTGATGCAAGTACTTGTGAAATTATTTTATTTCCTTGTCCTTGTGTCTCATTTGTAGCAACTTTGTGCAGAAGATATATGTATTTTGGAGGTTGTGGGTTGTGTTAAAAATACAAATAGTCCAAGTTGTGAAAGTAGTTTTTTCCTTCAAGGATAGTCATTAAATCTTCTCATTAAATACTAATATAGAAGCATATACATATTGGGTTGTGCATGGTAAGTTGTTTTTGTTGATTAAACTGTGTATGTAAAATAGCTATGTAGGTTTGAACATAGTTTTGGTGCATCACCTTAGTTGGAGGTTTCTCTTTCATGCAATTTTTCCTTTCCCCTTTCATAAGAAAAGAATTAGAATAATTTTTAGGCGAGTACCATAAGAGCCAGCTTACTCTAGAGGTTCTTTCCTACTTTAGGTGACCCACAGCCTAGGAAAGTTCCCATGTTTCACCAATATGCTAAGTTCTGCAACTTAGCAATGATGCAATATTGAGTGATAACAAGAATATTTTACAATGGTATTCCAAATTAAGATAAGAGTGTCTCTATCCATTCTTATGATGATAAATATTTGGGATAATGTCATCTATAATACAAGGGATATTAACGTAAGAGATCATATCACCTTTATGGCTTCATCCTTAAAGGAATTATAGGTAATGTAGGGAAAGGAAGAGTAATTTCATTTGTTGTATAGACCCCAATGGCTGGGATATAGTTCCTAATGTTGGGTCTAGAGATCTCTTATTGATCTTAATGGCTAGGACATAGTTCCCCAGGCTAGATCCGAGACTTCATGTATAGACCCCAAGGGCTATGGACTAAGTTTCTCAAAGCTGGGTCTAGGGATGGTTTCCATGCACCCTAGTCATGTAAAACCTAATTCCTTGATGAAGAATAAGAGTGGAATATATGGATCTTAAAATATGTTTAATATCCACCCTAATGTACTTATGGAATATATTATAGAATGGTCATGAATGACAAGAAGGAAATGAATAATCCTTTGTCAAGAATAAAATATTTATATTATCTTTGATCTTATTCGATATTATCACTAAAATTTATTGATCTCTAATGTTTCTAATGTCTCTTTGAGGATCACTTTGAATACAAAATTAGGTTTAAGTATTTCCATTAGAAAGGGGACATTACAGAGGACACATCCTACCATCACAACTCTAGCAGGTGCCTTTGAAGAAGCTATCAAAGTCAATCAACAAATGACACTCGGCATGGCACCTAATTTAGGATAACCTACATATCCTATCCAACTACAAGCTAATGGAGCTTTGATGCCTCTAGCTATAATGCCTAATCCATTGCAAGTGCCTCCATGTAGCATCATGCCTCCTCCAAGTATTGGCTAGATTGTACCCCGTCCTGGACATACACCCCAAGATGTTGCCCAAAATAACAATGGTAGTTTATTCTTCCAGCCTCAGCAAAATAATTTAGTAGCCAAAGTGCAGGAAGAAAAAGTTGATATTAAGGAAATATTAGCTCAGTTAAGGAAATCAACTACTGAGGTCACTCATATGAGTAGTCAAAACTCTTACTTACAGTCAAATCAAAAGCAAAATAGAGGATATCCTAATAGGGGATATGGGAACAATAATGATATGTCTGGATATCCTGATAGGGGATACAATAATGATAGGAATTTCAACAACAATAGTAATAATGTTGCCCCTAGGCCACCTAGAGTTTGGAACACCTAGCCAAACAATAGCTCATTGCCTTCACCATTAGATAATCAGCCTCCTGTTGAACCTAAGCAAACAACTAGAGTTAAGTTAGGAAAAGTTGCACTCACAAATTGGTGTAGGATGCACAACACAAATGCACACATAGAATCAGACTGTCCACAATTCAATATAGCAACCATCATATTATCAAACACTGTAGGAGACCCACCTTTTCCTAAAGGTAATGAAATGGTTCCCCTAGGATATGATTCAGCCTTAGTACTTGAGAGTTCTAATGATCACTAGCATCATTAGATGACTGCCACACATGAAAATTACACCCTGGCATGTGAGGAATCCGCCCTCACTTTTGAGACAAACTATGTTTTTCCTTTTAAGGATGAAAATGAGCCTGAGCAAGAACCCAAGAGTAATGAAAAGGAATACATAACTATAACCTTAGGAGTAATGCAAATCATCCTATTGGACCTTTGACCACATCCATTCCTCTTAACAACTTCAATACACTGTTAGATCCGAAGGCTAGTAATAACATTAGACCTCCCAAAGTGAATACTTGGTATTTTACACCACATAATATAGTGGCAAAAGCCATGAGTCAATTTCCTGAATTAGACAAATATGTCACCTACCAGGCTAAAGAAATGAAGAAGATAAAAATCAACTTGTCCTTATCACAACTACTAAAAACCCCTGTCATCAAGAAAGCCTTCTTGAAGTCATTAGATGAACCGGTTACCAATGAAGACAATCCTAGTCATAACTCTGGTCATATCCTAACTAGAGATCCTACACCTAGAGATAATAATGCCAAACCAAATATACAAGCAACTGTTCATGCTACTGAAACATCACATATGACATTATATAAGGATAAATCTGAATCACCCCCTTTCTTACTCACAATGAGGATATTTGGTAAAAACTTACACAATTGTCTAGTGGATTTAGAAGCATCCACTAATGTGATGCCCTTATCTATCTGTCAAGCTTTAGGTCTGCATCTAGCTAAATTTCTCAAGAAAGTAACTCAGCTAGACAAAACAAAAGTGAGTGTGGTAGGAGAATTAACTCACATACACATGCAACTTGCATCAAACCCAAGGGTGCAATACTATATAGATATTTAGGTAGTAGACATACATGACAAATATAGAATGCTTCTCAGCAAGGATTGGTCGAATCCACTAAACGGATACATGGCTACCAGCTTTATTCATATGTGGTTTCCCTAAAAATGTGTTCCTAATCAACTCAGGATATAGGCTGAACCACGTATGAAACACATGATCACTAAGTATAACCACCCCAATGAGATATTATATATGGACATTGAGCTAGGGGTGTATGCATTAAGACCTCAAATAGTCAAAATAGAAGAGGTAATGATGTGCAATATACACATACATGAAGGAAATGAGAAGAGTGAAGTGTTGATTGAGACAAGATCCATGACTGAGTCTAATTACAACTCAACTGATGAGGATGAAGTGGATCACTTGAGAGAATTTGAAAGATATTTGACTAGAGAAATTCAAAGATGTCAACTGACAGGGACATCAATAGATGACATCCTGATATCAAGATGGTGTAGATTACATGAGGATACACACTCAGAAAATACATGTGAGGTGTCTTTGGATGTGATCGAGTTAGAAAGAGTAAGCATAGAAGGTGTATCATCATCAACTGAGGTAAGTGAAATATCTAATGCAAATGATTATGATTCTTTTTTATTTTCTTTAGATACAGAAGAACATGGGCAGGAGGGGCATCAGGATGATGTATTGATGCCATCTTTAGAAGAAGTATTGATATGTGATGATATACATCATGATAAGAAGAGTACTATCATTCTTGGGACTGATTGTCTCATTGAGTTTGATTATGAATTATCATATGAGGATAGAGGGAGTCATCTGACTAAATTTGAGGATTTCTTGTCTAAACAAATTTAGAGACAAATTATTGAAGGAATTCCTCCACATCATCAACTATTTGAAGGATGGTATAGGCTTCATGATGCACCACATTCAGAGACAACTTGTTCTTTGTTTCTCCATATACTGAACAAGGAGGAGCAATTGTGCTCAAGGAACAAGTTATCTAAGATTAGGGATATTCCTGAAGATGGAAGGAAAGAAATTGTAATATCTCTTGATAGTAAAGGTGATAAGAGCCAACTGATGAGGAGATCTAAGATGTTTAACACGATGATGTTCAGAAGAAACAAAAAGAGGATATTCCCATCTCATCAAAACATCTAGATGTGGTGAAAGATGAACAACAGAAGACAAAATGGATACCTACAGGTGTAGCTGCAAGAGCTAAGAAGAAAAGAGAAAGTCCTGATAAGGCCTTGGCTAAGGACAAGCCTTGGATCTTAAGATTTGATGGCTCCAAGTTGAAACAAGGAGCTGGTGTAGGTATAGACTTGATTAATCCATTAGGAAAGTCATTCTTGGTAGCATATAGGTTGTAATTCCCTTGCACCAATAATGTGGCTGAATATGAAGCCCTGATACATGGTTTGTTATTTGCTTTGAAGAAGGAAGTTAAGGTTCTGTATGTCTATGGAGATTCAAAACTAGTATTAAAGCAAGTCAGAAACATATATGCCTACAATTACAAGAGGTTGTCAAATTACAGACATAGGGTCTAGGATTTGATAAAAAGTTTTGATGCTTTCAACATTATGCATGTACCTAGAGAACTAAATCATAGAGAAGATGCACTAGCATAGGCTACTAGAACCTTAGAACCTTTATCCATATACCTAGGATGAAGAGATTCTCTATACAAGTGGTGTTGACACCATCCATACCTGAGAATATCACAAATTTTTAGGTGTTTGATGATGACCAACACATTCTAGATTTTATTGCAAATAGAGATATATTTGATGCACATATAGTAGATGTGGAAGATCATGTCGGGGATGAAGAAGACATAGTGGATTTGCCCAACAACAAGATCCCTAAGGGGATGATTGAAATAGAAAGATCTTTTGGTCTGGATAACATGATAAAATAGAAAGATCTTCCTAAAACAGATGGAGGTAAGTATGCACCTATCAACATAGGACAAGGTGAAGATACAAGAAATGTCTGGATCAACAAAGTCTACTTTAAAGAAGAGAAGAAAGAAATATCCTTGGCCCTAAAAGACTATATCCATGTCATTGCATGGATATATGACGAATTGAAAACATATGACACGTTCATTATAACCCGTACAATACCATTGAAGCTTGATGCAAAGCCCTTCAGGCAGAAGTAAAGACCAGTTAATGCTTTGCTGGAACCACTTATTTTTGAGGAAGTCAAGAAGTTTCTTGCTACTTGAATCATATTTCCAGTTAGACATTTAATGTGGGTGGCTAATCTAGTTCCTATCAGGAAGAAGAATGGAGACATACGCTTATGTGGGGACTTCAGGAATCTAAACAAAGCATTAGAGAAGGATAATTATCCTTTGCCTTCTCTAGATGAGGTGCTCCATATGGTAAATAGTGCATAGATGATGTCCTTCCTGGATGGTTTCTTAGGATATAATCAGGTCATGGTGGACAAGATAGATAGATTGAAGATAAACTTCACCACCAAATGGGGAATTTTTGCCTACAGGTGCATGTCATTTAGCCTTATCAATGTTGGGGCTACATTCCAACATGTTATGGATATAGCAATTAGGGGATTAGTAGGCCAATGCATAGTCATATACATGGATGACCTGATGGTCTTCTCAAAGAAGAGGGGTGACCATATAGAGGATCTTAGGAAGGTGCTCAAGAAATGTGAGCAATATGGTGTTTCCCTCAACGCAAAGAAGTGCATATTTGGGGTGACAACTAGTAAGTTGCTTGGTCATGTCATATCTAAAAAATGAGATAACCATTGATCTTATGAGAGTTGATTCTATTATGAAGCTGTAACTTCCAAGAAGTAAAAAGGAATTAAAATCTTACTTTGGTAAGATCAATTTTGTCAGGAAGTTCATTATTGGGTTTGCAGAAATAGTAAGACCTCATAATGCCATGCTTAAGAAAAATGCTAAGATTGTGTCATGCCCACTTTTTCCATGTGGTTATAACATGCATTACACACGTGTCATGTCCACATGTGCCATGTGGTCATGATACGAACTATCAAAAATTTTCCCTTACTAATCTGAAACCCCCTCACACGTATAAGTGTGCTCGGCAGTGCACGCTTAAGGCGAAAGCAATACAGTTGACGGTGGCGTACCAAATACATGTGCGCACACCCTAGACAAGGAATCGCATGGTTCCCTGACTTAGGTTAATCTCATGAATTATATTTGAACAAAGTTGTTTTAGGTGATAGATCATTTTTCAACAAAGCACGATCATCTGTTCATTTGCCCTCTCTTCCTTTTCTTGGAATTTAATTTTGATTGTATTTCTATCTCATTTTCCCTTCTCTTTGTGCAAGGTCTTTTTATGTTATCCTATTGTTTTTTTTTTTTTTTCTTCACGTTCTTTATCTAACAACAATATCACTACATCCTTTACATTATTCCTAATTTCTTGGTAAACCAGATCACTTACACAGGGTTGGTTAACTTACTTAGTTCTCTTAGCCCTGTTCGGAATTGCTACGCATTTTCTCCTCTTTGTTTTTCCAAGGTTAGCTATTCTTTCTCTTTATCTCTTTTCTGTTTTAATTGAATGTTTATTCTCTAAATCTACAGTTGAGTTTAAAATGGCCACTCATGAAATGCCTATGATGGCTTGTTTGCATTTATTTCCAGTGTCCTTTGTAAATGAAGGGATCATACTTTCCTCTTCATTTTCCTGTCATTTAATTTAAAAATAGAGCAATGAGTTAATTTTGTGTTTGCAAATATAAACATTGTATTTCCAAATTGCAAATCTGAGTTTAAGCATCTATTCAATTCGTATTATACATCATGCATAAATAAATCCCACTTTCCTTGATTTAAGATTTCTATTTCAAGTCAAATGTTTTAAACTACATATAGTTTGTCTTCAATGAATAGTGAAAAGTCAATAGTGAAAAGTAAATAGTGAAAAGTGAATAGTAAAAGTGAATAGTGATAGTGAATAGTGAACCGGTCCCCGTTCTAGGATGAGACCCTCAAGGTGGCAGTAATTTCAAAAGCCATACTGCAACCCAAATTTCATTTATTTCATGGTGGGGATATTTTTTTTAACACTTTTACAAACTTAATTAAAATATCGACTAATGTTGCAAGTAGAAGAAGAAGGAACTAGATAATTTTAATATCCTTTTAAAAACAAATTTTCTTTTCCTTTTCTTAATTCTAAATGGTAAAACTTAATGAACAAGAATATTACAACTATCAGCCCAAGAAAAGAAAAGATTTTCTCACAACTCCAGAAATAACAATTTTTACAACAATAGGGAGATAATTTTCTCCTCTTGGAAAAATCGACAAGGAAGAAGCTATTAAAAGATCAAGCTCTCCTTAAGACTTAAGGAAAATAAAATATTTTCTAAGATCCAATAATCTTCTCCAAGCTTCACAATAAGCTCCAAGACTACCTACATAACACACAAAGAAAGAAACACCACACAAGCTGCTCTCCTCCCTACCGTAGACCCGCAAGTGGGTCACCCCCGAGCTAGGGAGACCATCCACATACCCAGGGTATAATAGACTTAAACACATCACAACATTGAACAACATCAACAAATCAAATAATACACACACCCTCAAGGTTTGACCCACAATACAATGAACCAGCTTAGGTGAGTTTAAGAGGGTAGGGAAGTAGACAATCTCTACCTCTAGGTGCCATCCTTTCACAAATTATCACAAGGCCTCAAGCCAATATAATCACAAGGCCTCGAGCCAACAGTATGATCTTCCACAAGGCCTCAAGCCTTCCAATGAATCAAGTAACCAAGGATATCCAAACAAGCTCTCAAAGCCAATAAGCCCTCAAGGCTAAAAATAGTACCAATTTGCCCTCAAGGCATATCATGTAACCAAAACCAGGATGACACCCGAGGAGGGTCACACCTTCCCTCCCTAAACATGATGAGCATTGCCTTCCAACTAGAAGGAGCTCTCTCTACACCCCAAAACAAAACCCAAAAAAATAAATAGAAAAGCTCAACGAAGACATTGCAAGATTCTTTCAACAATCAAGATATACACATGCATATCAAACATTAGATCACACATGAGGATAGAAATTGTTCACCAACCTTCCAAAGCCCAATTATGGAAGAATCTGATGAAGAGCTCCTCTCTACTTCCTTCTCCAGAATCTCCTTTGTTTTCCTCCAAGATCTAACCCCAAAAATAATCTCTCTATGATCACAAGCAAGGGATAATGTATGGAGGATATAGGATGGCTAGAATAATTTCAGCTAGATTAATTTTGGCATTATGGGGCTATGAAGGGAAGAATAGGGAAAGAATTGGGCATTATGAGGAGGCCAGAAGAAGAATTCCTAGAGGAAATTGAGCATGATGAGGATGCAGGAATGAAGTCCCCCCTGCAAGAATGAAGTCCTCTCTTGCAAGAATGAAGTTCACCTGCAAAAAAAATGAAGTCCCCTGCCAAATTCCTGTCTTCCTAATTGCTTAGAGAAGGGTCTCATTTATAGATTTTCGGAGAAGGGAATGGAAGGTGAGGATCAAGAGTTGAGATCAAGGGCTCACATTATTTGTGAATTTTAAATTCATAGTGGATGAATTAAAATTTTATTTTTTTTAAAACATGTAATATTTAAATAACCCCACTATCCCAAGTGGAATTAATAAAATATCCCCACTATCCCAAGAGGAATTAATAAAATATCCCCACTATCCCAAGTGGAATTAATAAAATATCTCCACTATCCCAAGTGGAATTAATAAAATATACCCACTCATGAGGTCCCCCATTAATACCCACTTGAAGAATAAAATACAATGAGAAAACTTAAAATAACATAGAGTGGGTGACACAACACCCACATAAAAGGGAACCCCACCAAAAGAGGCACATGGAGACAAGCCCTCCATAATGAGGGAGATCATGGAGTGCTCCATGACTTGGAAGTGGGCATGAGTGGGGATTCCACTCATCCCATGTCCCCCAAGCTTCCAATTTTCGTCACTTAATCTCACCCCTAAGTTGAGGTGACCCTATGGCAGTTAACCCAAGGTTAACCTAGTCAAAAAGGTCCCTAAACCCAAGGGGTACAACCTAGGGTTGTTTTTACACCTAGTTAAGACTCCCAGAGTCAGATAAACACATGAAAAAGGGTCAAAAATAATTAAAGTTAAAACAAGATTCAAAACATCAACTTATAACACTTATCATAATAAAAGTAATTCAGATAAAAGCCCTTATTCCCTTAACCTCATGCAACATTTACATATGAAAACATTACAACATTTTTTTCTAAAACACGAGGTTGATCTTGTTTCCCCATGGAACTAGATCGGCTCACAAGGGATACAACATAGGTATGGGATGGTCTCCTGTAATAGTGGTTTTGTTAGAAATACCTGCACACTCAAACTCGAAGTCAATATCACATATAGATATCATAGCCGAAGCAAAACTAAATACATGCATCTTAAATATTCAACCATAGAATCATATTGAGTTTCCATTTCCATTCTTCATTTTCTTCAAAACAATATCTAAATTATCATTGCACAATTATTTCCTTAAAATCAAATAGGTTCAATAATCCAGAATGTAGAAAATAACATCTAATATCATTGCACAATTATTTTCTTAAAAATCACATAAGTTCAATAATCTAGAATTCAGAAATCAATAGTCTCTTAACATAATAGTAATAACAAAAGCACTGCAAATAGTCTCATAAATAGTAATGTAAAAAGGTAGGCCTCACAGATTGAATGGACCCTTGAAGCCAGGGTAGTATTCAAAGACATAAAAAAAGCCATTACAGATGACTCAGTCCTTATTAGTCTGGATTATACTAGAGATTTTATATCTATTCATTTTCTTCAGAGCATACATGTGCAACAGTTTTGAAACAAAGAAGTGAAGAAAAGGAAGAAAAGCCGATTGCCTTTATGAGTTCTCCATTCGGAGACGTTGAGCTCAGATACATGGACATTGAGAGGCAACCCCTTGGCTTGGTAAAAGTCATGAAGAAATTTTGACATTATATCCTCAAATGCAAAGTAATTGTTGTAGTACCAGATTCAGCTATCAAGATGCTCCTTATGCAGAATGAACTAGGAGAAAAGAAAGCAAAATGGATAACTATACTTTAGGAGTATGACATCGATATAACTCTAATGAAACTAGTCAAGGGACAATCCCTTAGCCAAATGATTTCTAAAATAGATCCAAATTTGATAAGTCATCAATATGTTGTGGATACAAAAGAGCATGATGATTGGTACTTTGATGTTAGGCATATCCTGATCACTGGGAGGTGTCCACCTAACATGCATGCAGCCCAAAGAAGAGCTCTAAGAATCAAACCATAGAAATATATGATCAAAGGAGGAGTCCTATTCAAAAGAAATTATGAAGGGATATACCTTAGGTGTTTAGTTAAGATAGAAGCTACTAAAGTCCTTACTGAATTAAATGACAAATTTTGTACATCTCATGGATCACACCTGGCCACAACTCATGCCATCCTAAGAGCAAGATATTACTGGCCAACTATTTTGAAAGACATTGCCAATCACATCAAATTCTTCCATACATGCTAGATTGCCTCAAACAAAGAAAGATATGCAGCTCAACCTTTGCAATCTATCATGGAGATGCATCCATTTACACAATGGGGCATGGACTTCATTGGTCCAATCAATCCTCCATCCTCCTCGGGACATAGGTATGTACTGACAATTACAAATTACTGTACCAGATGGACTAAATCCATTAGCAGTAAGACTTGTACTTTAGATGATGTGATCAAATTCCTAGAGAGCAACATCACTACCAGGTATGGAGTTCCTTATGCTCTCATTTGTGATAATGGACTAGCCTTTGCATCTCTCAAACTTTCTAGTTGGGCATTTGACCATGGGATAATATTAAAGTTTTCATCAAATTACTATCCCCAGGGAAATGCATTGGCTGAATCAACAAATAAAAATTTATTGATTATCATTAAAAAACTCATTGAAAAGAATCCCAGAGAATGGAGCACCTTACTTAAATATGCCATATGGGTAGATAAAACTAGAATGAAGATTGCACTAGGAAATTCTCCCTATCAATTAGTTTATGGGGTGGATCCCATCCTCCCTATTAACCTAAAAATCCCTACCCTACAATTTGCACAAGAATTCTTGGGTATTGATAATAAACAAGAAGTCAAGTTACTTCAACTGATGCACTTAGAAGAAAAATGGGATAGAGCAATTGACCAATTTGAAAAACATCAAGCTACTGTCAAATGCTAGTTTGACAAAATGGCCAAATTGAAAGCATTCAGAATCTCAAGATTAGTCTTATCAAGGGATAAAGCCCACGAAAGGAAAGGTGATCATGGGAAATTTGACAAACTCTAGATCGGTTCTTTCCAAATATCTGAAATCTTATGTGGTAGTACCTAAAAGCTCAAAACCTTAAAAGGTGAGGATGTCCCATGGCTAGTTAATGAACAATTCCTCAAACATTACTTTCAGGCCTAGATAGCTCATATTAGAATAATGTATCATATGTACATTTCTGTATAGTTGTTTGTATAGTCTACTTTTGTGTGTTTGCTTTGCTCTATTTGTTGTTGAGTCTTGTCATGTCTCACTTTTATGAACAATATGATTATTCTAGATTAGTGAACAATTATTTTGATTGACTTTACTTTAAGTGATTTTGTATACGTGGAGGTAATTATTTTGAGTTATATTGATGAAAATTCAAAATTGTTTTAAGTATTGAATATTGTAGAGATGATTACAATGATTTGCCTCGGATATGTTTTGGAGACACTAACCTATTGACGTCAAGTTGGGTGCAAATGGATGCAGGTACTCATTGAAGATGAGAGCATGGTTGAGGTAGAGGTGTTCTAGCCACTTGGCAACAACTGATGGATGGATTACCCTGATGCAATCACAAACATCACGTAGTTGCATATGCATTGTTGAATGGATTTTATTGGATTAATGCATGGTTATTAATCATATTCAAATGCATGATGTATTACTTAAATTAAATGTCTTTTGAAATATATTCAAATGATGATTGTATTTTAAATAAACCATAAAATATTGTTTATAGATGTTTGGAAGACAATATGTTCTTTAAAGTTAAAAAAAATATTAAATTATATAGATATGCAATATTGTATTGCATTTCTCTTCTTGATTATTTAAATGGTTTTGTTTTAATTAAAATAGTTAAATAATATTAAGAATAGCATTATTATATTTAGAGTTTTTGATAAATGAATTAAAAGATTGGTTACTGTCATTTATGTGACAACAAGCTAATTAAATTAGCTATTATTTTATTTTAAATGGAATTATGACCCTTTTTTATTGGAGAGTATTTTAAAATATTATTATTTTCTCATGCAAACTGAAAATACAACTTCAGTTCTTAAACCTAATTCTTGATCGCCAAAAATAAGAGTTGGAGAAATTTATTAAAAGAGCAGATTGCTCAACAGAAGACGCCCCATGTTTTGGCAGCCGAGTAAGCTGGTTTTTACCTGAGCGACAGGAAGGAGAATTGTAGTTGTGACAGGAGAAAGATAGAGAGGTAGCGACAATAGCCACATATACATTCTTGACCACGAATTTTCCAGGTTTTTCTTCTTTATTTTGATTGTATGAAAATGGTGTGGCTGTGACTATCTAAAATATGGTTTTATCTACTTGTTGGGTGAGCAACTACCTTTATTTGGTCATTCCTTATTTTGGCTAGCCGTCCCTCTTTCTGGCCGCTCGTTCTATTATTTTTCTAGTCGTGGACTCATTTCCTGAGTCATCCCCTCTTGTTTTTGCCTAGGTGACTTGAATTATTACTTCTGGCCAGTGTTCTAACCTATATCAACCTATATGATGGTCGTCCCTTCTTTTCTGGCTACTTATCTAATGGTTTTTTAACCTAATTCTGGCTAATCCTTGTCATGGTGTGGTATTTTTCTTGATGGTTGATTGACTTACTTTTTGGTTGTCTTTTCTTTTATGGCCGGGATCGACCTTCTTGGATGAATTTAACAAATCGACCCTTTGTTTATACCTATTGATTGTTGTTCCTTGGTTGACTAGATCACCCCTTTCACCTTGTTGTCTCCTATCTCAGGTTGAGCGTGGTGTTTAAATCATGTTTTCACTATTGGTTGCCTGCTTGAAAACAAATCATTAATCTCAGATCTTGCAAGTAGACTAATAGAAAAAAATTAACAGAATCTCCAGACCATTGTTGGTTAATTCCTATCAAACCCATGTATGACTATATTTCTTTATATGTTGGTTGAAATTAAAATAGATGAGTAAATTGACCTCTATGTAATGAAACTCAACCTCTGAAAAATAGCCAAAACTATTATTTCTATAGCTTCGTTTTCAGCCTTATTCTGTTGTAGCAATTACATTAATATCTCTGCACACTAAGAAACTAGCTTCTGTAGCTATCTTTTATGACTGTCCATAACTTCTAATTTCCTATAGCAGATTATACGATGTTCCTGTAGCTCTGTTTAAAACTCGTTGAAACAGTATGTCGATTCAAAACAGAGACAATAGACTGCATTATTACTTTCCTATAAATGATGATGTTGAAAACCTATTACATTATATTCAAAACTAAAACTAGATTAAACTATGTTCTGTGTTCTTTTCTCTTTTTTTTTTAAATTTTTTGTAACAGTTCCTGTCGTAGTTGCAACAGGAAGACTGTTTGGTTGTTTTTGGGACTTCCTGTCGTAGTTTTGATAGTAAGTTATTTTTTATTGAATCATGAACTTTGGTTAGATAATTAGATTGAAGTAGTTCGTGTTACTAATTGTTGAAAGCAATTTGGATGAATATTTATTAGGAAATATGATTGAAATATGGACTTGAGGTTTATGTCAATTAAAAAAACCTATGGACTATTTTTATTGTTTGAGACTTCATGTCACTGTTATGACAGCAAGATGAAATTATAACTTAAAATGACTTTTGTATGAAGATTGTGATCAAACTTTGGATTAGATAAAATATACCTATTGATGTACCTGTGAGTGCAATAGAGTAAGCAAAGATGAATGATTGATTGGAAAAGTGTATTTTTCCTTAATTGATGTTTTGGGAAAGGGATTGGATTGATTTATTGGAAATCTTGAATTTGTGATTCTTTACTTTATTTTCTTGCTTCTTGGGGAAAGAAGTAGTTTTTATATAGGAATGTATTGGGTTACTTTTGGGACTAGGATGCCGAATGTGGATATTTAGAGATGTCTTTTTCTCTTTTCGATAATTGAACCAGATTACTTATAAATGATTATATCTAATCGGAATGACATTGAAATAGTTGTTTATTGTCTAGAAAACTTATTTATTGATATCTCTGCCACATCCTATTGTGAGACAATTTTCTTTTCATTACTTAGAATTGCACATTCAAACATCAGGGTTGCATCGGTTGTCCCCTCCTACAGTTGTTACCAGGTAGCTAGACATTTCATGTAGGGCTAGGTTTCCTTCATTTTAGGAAGGGATCTGGGGAAGTGTAAATACTTCATGGTTGGGTGGAAAAGCACTTGAGCCATGTTCCCATCTATCATCTTACAGGTGGTGGACCACTTGGTTTGTACAGTTGGAGAGTGTATTGATTTATTTATTATTGTTGAACTTGTTTATTGTACCTATATTGGATGTATCATGGCATGTTTAGCAAAGGATTTATGTATATTACTTTATAGTGCTTGTTACCTGGATTAAGCATGTGAATATGTAAGATTTAATGACATTAAGATTCATATTTATGAGATTATCTTTTATTTGAGATATTGTGATTAAGTGGATTAATTAAATCCTTTATCTTTGAAAGTTGTATCTAAGTGGATTATTTACACCTTTTTATTTTTGGTTATTACGATGTTGTATTTAAGCGGATTATTTACTTCATTTACTTTTGTGTTGGTTTAATTACTTTTACATGACTTGTGAGGACTTTACAAGTCCCTATTTTGGTCAAGCAAGATAGTGCATCTTTTCACTTTAGAAAACTAGTGAAATTGTTAGAATTCAAGAAATGAATACAAATTCTTACATAGGTTGTAACTCATGTCAGTCTAAGTACTCCTAATCAGGTCTATGATATCCTATTCATCAGTGATAGATTATCTTATTCAAGGAGATCCTCATAGAATACACCTAACAACCTTGAATTTGTTAAACATGCTAGTGTAGTGTTAAGTGAAAAATCTAAAGGTTTGCCCTTGCTACCATTATAATTCTTAACCTAAACAACAAGTGCCCACACCTTGCAAATGTGTTTACATGATCATATCTTATGAAATCAAGAAGAAGAAAAATATACTGAATAACCAAAGAGGATAATTAGGCCATCCAAGTAACTCTACTGGGGATATAGACACCTGAATGGCAATGGGGCTCTACTTGGGAGAGTTGCAACGATAACCTTGCTAGGGCTATGGACACCTACTAGTAGTAAGGCTATATCTAGGTTGGCTATGAGGGTTAAATCACATTATGCAGCTTAACACCTATCACTAGTGTTTTCAACTCATCTTCAAGATGAAGGATATGAATCACATCCACACACCTGATTCCTTCTCAACATTGTTATATTGATGAACATGATATCATTCAGAAAGGTCAGAATGCTCATATCTGGTAAGAGTTGGAACATTATATCTTGATTTGTATTGACCTCTTGAATTTTTGGAATTTTAGTTATTTTTCTTTGGTGGCAAGTTGTTGTGTGGTTACACAACATGCCCCATTTTTCCCCAACAAAACAAGGACCCAACTTATTTCTTGGCTTCCTTGTCCTTTGTTTTCAGGCAGAATGGTAAAAATAATCAATATCAAATGCATGACAGGATGTCATCCTATGTATATCTAGACCTTAGGTTATAGGTCATATTTTTGAACTTCAAATTTCTTATTAAATATCCTACCAAGTGAAAGATCATGAAAATCTAAGTAGGTTTACTTTTTGAAGCACCCTAAAATTTGTTAAAATAAGGAAGTTACAATCAGTCAAAGTTTCGTCAATAGGTTGCCTGGTTCACATTACAAGTCATCTGGATATTAGCATAATATCCTAACATCCAATAATATCCAAACATCAAATTTAAAAGACTTAAAGAGTTAAACATCATGTGTAGGATATTAATTAATATCCCGATCTTAACTTAATATCCTGACTAAAAGTGTCCATGTCCCGATGACGTAATGTCATTTCAATTTTACAAAGAGCCCTAAGCATGCTGACATCATCCCAATATTAGGATGCCTAGATATTAACTCACTAATATCTTGATCTTATTTTAACATCTTGATCCAGATGATGTCACATCATCTTGGCCTTATGAAGAATGTTAAACTTGCTTATGTCATCCAGAAATGACATAACATCCAGATATTAACTTAACATCTGGACCTTATTCAAAGATCCTCATCCTGATGAAATCATCCTACCCAAATGTAGTATAAAGGATACCCTATGATAACATCATCAGGACACTAAGCCATAGGGATATTTCACATTCCTATTATCCAAAATCTTATTCTAATAGCCTCATCCCGATGACATCATTATATTGCTCATCTATTAAGGACTTTTTTCTTGATGATGTCATCCAGATATTTTAACTAGATGGATATTTCATGAACATAATGTCCTGATCTTATAAATGTCTAGGCCTTAGACTGAACCAATAACATGATGCCATGTGTCCACATCACATCCAGACGTATTAAAGGAGAATTTGTGACCCGATGATAATTCTATACTCAAATAAGTGTTGAGTTGACCTATGATGATGTCATCCAGATATTCACATCTGAATATCCACATGGATATTCCTCAACAGGATATCCACTCCCATATACCCACACTTTTTGCATTTAATGTGGTGTAATAGGACGCTTGCATTTAAATTTGAACACATGCCAACAGACACCTATGATCATCCTGTGCAATCTTTCTAAAAGAAGTTGTCAAATCACCTTGACACCATTAATAAGCCTTAAAATCATGAATTCCTTAAGGTAAAAGGGGATTTTTATCATCATAATCAAACACAATTGCATTTGAGAACCTTAATTTTCACCGTTTAAATCTTATTGCAAACTAGAGATGAACCAGAGAATGAAATTAGAGAGGAGCACTTCATTCAAAGCATTAATTTAGTCATCACTTCAATTACATATTAAGGAAGCACACACATGTATGTATGAAACTATAACCCCCTAGTTACTTCCATTATTGTGTCATAATCGTGATTGAAAAGGGGTAAACAATGGTTTCTAAAAGCAATTAGGCATTGTTTAGACTCAATTCAAAGGTTTAAGCATTTTTTTAGAACATGAAGAAGTTAACATTATGCTAACCCTAGATAAAATATATGTTGTTATTGAGACCCGTATGTTTAATTTGCAGGATAAAATGTCTCAACTATGCATGGATAAATGAGATGTAGAATTCAAACCCCTCATGTTCCCTAGAGCTCACAGTGTGTACAACAAACTGGGTAATAATGAGGATACACATTGTGGTAGTATAGATATCGAGGCATTTAGAGCTTGGATTGATGTTGGGGAGGATGATCCTATTCTAAACAATATAGTAGCATTTGGGCTATATATTGCAACCGGTTTCCCTTATGCCAGAGAAGCTTTTGAGCTAATGGTGGAATGTGTACAAATCTATGACATCACCATAAGGAAGGTGGAGAAAAAGGAAACATTATATGCCGATCTCTTTGTGGATGGCATCGCTGAGGTGTTCAAATTGTCGGTATCCCAACCTATGTATGTCCTAGACCTAGATGCATTAGCCAAAGAATTTGACAACAACAATAAGGTCTGCAAAAAAGTAATATATCAGGGATGGAGAAGTCCTGATAACACAACCAAGGCTACAGCCAAAATGGCACAACATCTATATAAGTTTGACTTCAATGAGGAAGTACAATACATAATTTTCATGCTCAGTAGGATGAGCGGACTGGCAAATTGTGGAACCTTTGACCCATGGATGTTTGGGTTAATGAGGATGGTTATTGAATATAAGTAGGAGAATGCAAAGGTCCAATGGGCCAAAAACATCAGTGATACAATACATGACCAAATGATCAAATGGAAGGAAAGTAAGATCATAGTTTTTAGAATGACCTCTTACCTCGTGTATGCCTATGCAACAAAATGTACATTTGATGGACTCCAAATGGTGGGAAAGATGGGACACTTACCCAATGAGAAGACTACATGGGAACACTATCCCTAGCTGGACAAGAGGTTGTTAGTTCAAAATTACAAGCTTGTCAATGATTGCTTCTCAATGCACATAGTAAGGTTGATGGAGGGAGATTGAACCAAAAGATTTTCAGTAGGAGCCACCCAAGCAATCAGCACATATGGCTCTTGGTTCATCCAAGCCAAAAGATACTCTTACATCCAGATGGAGGGTTTCAGTGGAAAACCCTATATGCCACTTAGGTACCCTTCTGACAAGGTAGTACTGATGGAGATGATGAGGCAACAGTTGCCAACATTTAAATCATCCAAGGTTAAAGAAGGGAGGCCATACAAGAAGTTCCCCATTGATATCAACTAGTTCCTTGTAGGATCCATGGGTAATGCAAAGAAGGCAGAGGCAAATCTAAAAAGCTTAAATTTGAAATTGTTTCCTTTGGTAAAGGATTATGATCCTTACCATAGCATTGAACAAAGGTTTAACAAGAAGTATTAACAAAGTGTCCACCTCAAGGACTACTGGGTAGATTGTGATGATGAACATGAGGTGAGAAGGAGAGAATACCAAAGGTTAACACTAGGCCAAATGAGGACCATAGGCCAACCTGAGGTGCCTCCCCAAATTAGGAATGATGATGATGACCTCATGGATCCTGAGTGAGTAGAAAAGGGTATACAATGACACCATTTCTACTCCTGATTTGAAACAAAGGGAAGAAACATCAATAGATGTCCTCACTGCCAAAGTCATGGGAAGGATAAAGAATTGGGTTGATAAGAAAGTCAATGAGCTAAACGGAAAGGGCATTACTGTCACTTATGACAAAAAGAAGATGAAAGAAAGAGAGGAGCCTAGTTTTGATGACTTTTTGATAAGGAAAAGGTAGGTCCTTGGGACCAAGGCAACAAAACCAAGTTCATCTAGGGCTGCCAAGTAGCCTACCACTGAGGAGATTTTATCAGTGTATGCACCACCCTCACCTTCTAAAGGTGCCCAACTAGGAGCCATTCCTTTATATGTTCCCCAAGTACCAACTACACAAAAGGAAGTGCTAGAAGATATAGAGCAAAGTCCAATTAAGACTATTGTAGGGGAGGAGGATAGTGATGATGAAGAAAATAAGATGCCTCTTGGGACATTGAAGAGGAAGAGAAGTGATGTACTAGAGGGGGTCAAATTATCCAGATATTCTATATATTAGAGCCCAAGTATGAGAGGAGCTATTTCACCACCACCACTAGCAGTAGCATCAGCATCGGTTAATCCAACATTGACTGTAGTTAAGGAACTACAACATGACGTGCCAGTGGAAACAATAGGCAAAGTAAAAACTGAGATGGCATAAGAGGCCAAGAGAAAAGCTCAATAAGAAGAAGCTACAAAGGCCCTCCCACTAAGTGACAAAATTGATCTCATGGAGGATGATGTAGTCAAAGACATCACAATTCATCCTATTGAAACTATGCTACAACATATAGAGGCCACAGGTGCTGAGGCTACTGAGGCACATGATGAGGAAACTGAAAGAGTAGAATTTCTAGAAGTAGAGGTATAGATGGAACCTCTCAATACTTTAATTGAGATGTGACTAGCCTAGCAGTGGTCGATCTGACCTATCTTCCTAAGAAAGGAAACATTGATAAAGAAAAGGCTATTAAAGATAGCCAAAATCAAGAAGGAGCTCATCCGGATATCCAGGGAGATGAAAGTAAACAAGAACATCTAGATATCTCAATGAAGGAATCTGAAGAAGAGCCTGTATCAATATCAATCTTGGATGTAGAGGGTAAAGTTGATGAGGGTGATAATGAGCAACAAAAACAAAACCCCCATCAAGGTGATCAAGCACAGAAACCTGAAAATGTGCAAACAAAAGAACAAATGCATGAAGAGAAGATTGGAGGTATACTTCAGGGTGATGCTAATTAGGATAAACAAGAAGGTAGGGCATAGGTAGATCAACCCTTACCAGAACAAGAGAAGGATAAACATAAGGGGATACAGGATGCTCAAATTGAGCAATCAGATCAAGGAGGATCACAATCAACTAAATTGTCATTAGTTTTGTCAGAAGTGGGCCATGCACAAGAAAAAAGGTACCTTTTGATTTCAAATCTTTATTTACTCTTGATCCAGCTAAGACTAAGAGGAGAGCTAGAGCAGTCTCTGCTATCAAAAGAGATCCTACTTGACAAGAAAGAGAGCAACTCAAGTCGTTGTTCCCATGGTGGACAAGGCCAAGGGAGAAATAAGGCCAGAGGAGTTCCAAGTGACACAAATTGACTTAGGTCATGTCACTATGGAACAAGAGATACAGGAACACATTGAGAGCACTAAGGCAATAGTGGCCAAAATAAAGAAACTTAAGGCTAGGAAGAAAGAGTTGAAAGAGCAAAATGCTCAATTGCAATAATTCATATAGGGATTGGTGAATCCAGATTCTCTAGCTTCCACCTTACAAACCATAGAGAGGCCTACTGCCTTAACACTAATAAGTGAAGATGAAATAGCTCATCTATATATCTAGAAGCACCAGGCTCATATCATGAACAAATGGTTCATGAAATTCATGACATCAAGAGAAAATTTAATAAGGACCTCAAGGTCTAATTGGGACACATTATCCACCCTCAGGGAGAGCATTGATTCTTTGAAGAGTGAATTCAGTCAAAGAATAAAATAATGCAACTATGCATTGTACAGGATAAAAAAAGCTAAAGGGATGACTGATAATGAATTGATTTCTAATAAAATAATCACCAAAATAACCCTTCCCCTCTTGGATACATGGATAACAAAGTTACATTTTGAGTTGGATATATTGAAGGCAAGCATGAACAGAGTAAGAGATACTCAGACTAAGGTGCATGACCTACTAGCTGAGGAAATGAATATGCTGTCAGAAATGTTGGATGATGCTGTAGGGGAAGATACCATTCTAGAGGGAGATGAAGTTGCCAAAATCTTCAAGGATAAGTTTAAGGAAGTAGTAGAGGATCTCGTGAAGTCATTTATAGACGATGTCATAGATGAAATGGCAGACTTAAATGTTAAAGTGAAAGCATATGCCAAGGAGATAGAAAATAGAGCAACTATGATGAAGGATTTGGAGGATCAAATAGGAGCATTAAAGTATGCCAAAGCCAGAGCTCAAGTCATTAGTAAACAATAGATAGATCAGACGGTGCATGCATATGATTACGACAAGAAGCTAGACACTAGAGTGCTTGTGCATCAAGAGACAAAGATTTTTGAGTAAAGTTCACTTGAAGTTACTTTGATTGAAAGAGAGGTGAAGAGGTTGAATTGACTAAATCCAAAGTTAGGGGATATTCACTCATGCCTTCTAGAAGGTTGACAATTGGCAACTTGTGCCACATATTTTGTATTTTGACTTAGTCAAGATAATGTGAACCATTTATTGTAATAGATAAATCATGATCGTAGAATCTTTTGTAATTGATTATCATCCCTACTCTATAAAAGGATGCAGAATCTCAGTTGTAGAATTATTCGGAAGCTTAACTGAGATTAGATTGTTGAATGTCATGACCAATTCTCAAAGTCAATTGTAAATATATACTCCTTTGCATACTTAATGAAGATGAATACCTATGATTACAAATAATCATAAACTTTGAGTAATCTGTGGATGAATTCTAGATATGTCACTTTGATTTGCTACATCCCTTGGAGTGCAATTTAGTCTGCGCATGTTGTATGAATCCTTTGAAGTTAGCATCAATCATATCTAGCTGGGGAATGACCTGGTGAAAATATGGTTTAATTTTCTTCTCTTTCATGAAAGTATCAAGGGTATATGTGGATCAATGACTGAAGATTCATTCATTTCAATAAATTTAGAAAGCTTTAGTGTAATTTTCTTTAAATTTCATTAAATCATCACCATAACTGCAAATATACAAATAAATGAAAAGTAGAACATGAAATATGTAGACATCCATAAATATATGAAGATCCTAGCATATTTAGATAAAGTGCATACAAAATAGCAAATATCATGCAAATGAATACAAATAATGATAAGAATCATAGAAATACATGCTTGTAGGCACATTATCTGAATAAATTTATAGTGCAGAAGTAAAGTTAAGGAAGGATTAGTCCAATGCAAGTAAATTGAAGATAGTTTCAGAAAAATTAATCAAAATAACGATGAATTATCTTAAACAGAGTGATAGACAGAAGAATTGATCAAACTTACATAAATATTTGCATGAATTGGTTAAATATTGTAAGATTTGATATCGTTCTTTCATAATTTATAGAGAGCAGGTGAAACAGAGTAATATATAAATATCCAGATACATATACTTGAAAATCCAATGTAAGGCCCCTAATGGAAAACAATAACACACATCAACCTCTAAGTAAGGGCAAATCATTATGAACTAATGCACAGAGACTTGGGATCATAAATTCATTATGAATTTATTGTATCTTTCAAGATAAATAAAGCTTGGTTGTATAACTTTTATTTCATGTTGTTTTGACTAACAATCAACATCAACAAATAGCTCCTATAATTAAGCAAAAGAATGTAGATTCAAAAGACTTTCATGAATATAGAACATTTGAATGCCACTAGGACTGTACTATGTCAAGACAGGTAGACTACGGGTACAACTACATCTAAGTGGAAAACAGACTTCATAACTAAACATGTAATAATTCAAAAAGTGCTAATTTAATTGCAAAGATCATCTTTCCATCTTTAATTCTATCTTATGAATGACTATCCTTCATAAAACTAAACTACAATAACCATCTTATTTTCTATTTCATTTAGAATCTTGACTCTTTATTTAAATCTAATTGCTATTTATTATTATATTTAAATTTATTAAACCTAAATAATATAGAACCAAGTTTTTAATCTTTTGTAAGGAAAACTTGTTTTGATTTACCTCCCCAAAAGGATTGACATTAGAGATTAGTGGAGGAGCTCAATCAAAGACAGAGAGAGAGAGAGGGAGAGGGAGAGGGAGAGGGAGAGGGCCACAAATATGCAATCACAATTTTTTTTGAGAAATTTTACCATCCTAATGGTGCTACTTTGAATTTATAAAAAATAAATAACATCAACATAAAATAAATGCATACATCTATTCTAAGAATCCAAACTCAAGTCAATTATAAGAATGAGAAACTGTATACAACCAGCTAGAGTGGGCATGGCTAAAATCAAGAAATAACAAGAAAATTGCATAAAACGGATGGAAAAATACCTTCTGTTTCAAATGCAATTTACAACCAAATTGGAGGAGATCATTTTTACACCCACACACATAGCAATGCAAGCTTTCAAGATCCTTCATCTCCGATAGTTTAGCAATCTACCTAACATACACAATACAATTTCAAAACAAGCATCCAGACACAAAGGGGGAGGAAGGTAGAGGGAGAGAAAGAAAATATATTTTTAACACTTAGAGAGAGAGAGAGAATGCTATTCATATATTGAATGAAAGGTAAAAGTCTGATCATTTTGAAAAATTTAAATATATTAAAGAATGTTGGTTTAAGAAATAAACCCTGTCTAAACATATATCTAAATTTCAAATCAATACTTATAAGTCATTATCATTATCAAGAGCAAGAATAAGATAAACTGCAAATCTAGGTACCCTATATAAAGAAGCTTATCAATAAGCCTAGTGATGCCGACATAGAACCCTTCAACAGTGGCTAGCCGTTTGAGAATGGTAGCAGTCGAAAAAACTAGCCATTGAAAAAACTAAACAGAGAAAAAAATCGATTTAGCTATACACTGTTTATATACAAGAATTGCAGGAGAGAAATGAGCTGTTTATTTATTGAGCAAGGCTACGCTTAGCCTAGGATGGCATCATGTCTATAGCAACCTGAGGATGTGATCTTCCACCTGATGTCCCTTCACTCGACTCATTCTGTCCTACCAACAAAATACCACTTGCTTGGTTAGAGCTTCTCTCGCCTCTGGGAAGATGCCCATTAAAAGCCATTCCATTTGTTTCAAAATCAATACTTAAGGAAATGGGTTCTTCCCTCAGTGAGTTATTTGTCCCCATTTCTTCATCATAAGTTCCTGAATTCTCTGCTTTTGGAGAAGTTTCTGGTTGCACTTTGGTTCTACAGACAGGACAGGTAATGGGAGAATAAAACCACATATCAATACACTCTCTATGAAACATATGATCACAGTTTATTAACACACGGACATTCTCACTCTCTTCAAATTCAGACAAACAAACTGCACATTCAAGCTCTTCCTTGGAATTCTGTGATTTGTACACAACCATTGGTAGGGCATCTATGCTTTCTTTACCCAAACCTATGGTGCGTATGGTTGAAGGATTTTCTGTAAGTCCATCGCCTCTAGTGGAGGCAGAACTTCCCCTGTTGCACGTGTAATCAAAGCAAGCTTTTAAAAGGATTACAAAAGCCATCAGCAGGGATAGGACTATCAAGGCTGACAAATGATTTATAACTTCTAAAATATTGGAAGCAGATAAATTGCCCATTACAAATAACACAACCAATGTTGGAATTGAATGTGTGGATGAGCTTAATATGTTTTGTTTTCTCCTCAATTTCAAGGATTATTTTCCATTTGTAGGAAAAGCGTAGCCGAATTCTTGAGCAGAAGAACCTTGGCTTGGCATCAGTCTATAAGCACAATTAGACATTGTGGACCTTATGTTTCCCTTATTCTTTTTATGGACATATTGCCTTAATAAACAATCATTTACTAATTCTAATTGAGTCCCACCATAGTCTGTAAAATGATAATTGCATCAGACATGGAAAAGGGCACGTCTACTGTAGAAAGCTTTCGTGCTTTAAGAATTGATCTCTCTTTGCCAATAGATCAAAATGTCAATTATCTACTGATGGTTTTCTCACCATATTGACCGATTAAGATGTGAAGTTTTCAAATGCTTACAACTAAAAGAATAATGGATATCGTAGCAGACGGTTGCATTCCCACTTGATAAGTGTTAATCCCTTGTTTTTTCTTATATGGAGGGGAATCAGTCACTATTCTATCATTATTTATTGTTAGATATAGGTTGGATTCAAGAGAGCTGCATCTATAAATTTCCTTTTCAATCAAAATACTCTGCGAGGTGGATTGCAGTGGAATTGAATTAAAGGTATTTATTTGTGAACACATAATTACAATTAGTCTACCGTTCCACCAAGGACAAGTATTAATTATATTAGTCTTCACATCTTTTAGATTGAATGCATGGTTTGATTAAAGCATTGCTTGGGACTTATAATGTCAGAGTCGAATTAGTGAGGCCATTCTATTCAGAAAGAAATCACAACAATTCAAATCTTATTAGGTGAGGTTGGGGTCAAATTCAATCACCAAGGAACTCTTCTAGTATGTTTCAATTTATTAACTTGTTTAAATATAATACTTTACTAAGCTGGTTTGAGTTTGTTGAACTCCTTTAAAATATGTGATCACATTACATAACTTTAGATTAATGATTTTATTAATCACAATTCATATTTAATTGTCTTTAAAGTACACTAATGCATATTCTTTACATGTTTAAGTGCCTCTACCTTTCTTTAGATTAGATGGGATGTCATTCTCATTTAATATAATATTAAAAACTTAGTCTTTAAATTATCTTTAATTTTATTTTTATTTTTTTATGAACACTTCCTATTTAACTTTATATTAAAGATATAATAGTACAATATATACTTAAAAAAAATATATATATTAAATTAAATTTTTTATTTTTAAAAAAATTAAAAATAAAACCCACATAAAAATTGTTAAGATAAAAGGGTCTCTTTCTATATATATATATATAGCCATGTAGCAAATGTAGCTCTCTACCAATTTTTTTATATGAATGACCTTCATATATTCTTCCCGTCCATATCGAGCTGTAAACACGAGTGTTATGAAAATAACGTAGAACTGGAGCAATTTTTTTACAATAACTACATTGGACACCTTATGACGGAAAGCAGTTAACGTACACGGTTGAATTATAACTTTCAAGATTGCTAAAATAATGATTAGTATGAAATATTAAATTATAACTTTCAAGTTTATCTACACTCGTTGTTTTCGTTAGTTCATGCTCTCGTGTGTTCCTCCGTGTGAGAAAAAATTATCATTGTTACTACATTTTTGGGCATTGGGCAGAATACTGATTTGTGTGGGAAATGGATGTACGACAAGGATTGAAGGATAACAAAAACTATTGTAAAAGTTTTTTTTAAGGCCTAGAAAATTGTCTTCAATGCATATACGGCATGTGAAGACAAAGCTCCTTCCAATCATATTCTATCCTTCTCATCGGCATTTAACCTAATAGACATTGCTTGTTCCATTAATCTACTAAGTATTGGAGCCGTGAAACTTGATTCCTAGTTTTGGCCTTTTTAATAAACTGTGATCAATAAGCATCTATATTATTTGTAAAAAGATAATATTATACATATAGAAAAGATGGGTGGAAGAAGTCACATCCCTAAGTCTAATGGGACCAACTTCAAACTATCAAAATATAAGACAAAGCTATTTAGTGATGAGAGATATACTATTAAGGGGGTTCATGGTCATTTGGTTTGCCCCAAATATCAGTGAAGTGCAAGTCATCAAGAGCAGGCTCCTAGCTGGTGATCATTCCCTCTTCATTTCCTTTCTCGACAGGCTGAGTATCATGAGCAAGTGAGATGGCCAAAGCAAGGTGAGGAAATTTGCTAGAAATTAGCCAGCCAGGTGCCCCTTCATCATGTGGTTGAGAGGAGGCGAAGTGGTGCAGGTCAAGGTTCAAGGGTCTTGAGACCAGACTACTGAACCAGGGAATAAAATAAACCAACACACAACAATAAAACATAAATGTCTTTATTCATTTGCAACAGGTACTTACAACAGGAGTTCAAGGACATTACAAACTTGTATTTTGTAATGTCCCCATTTATGGATTCTCTTGTAGTTCAGTCAAAGCTGACTTTCTGGGTTGGTGACAGCATAATCAGAGAAGTATTTCTATGTCACCAGGGTGTTCAGGTGATCCAGAGGAGCTAGTTGACACTTTCCGGAGGGTTTTCAGACAATTTGTCTGTACTTAATATTTATAGTAAGTGCTTGCATGCCGTTAATCTTTCTGGGCTTTTCTGGGTTTGTTCTCTTTGGTCCCCGGTGGTCATTGCTATTTTTAGTAAGTGACAGTTTGGTGCTGATTGGGTGACTTGGCAGTCATTTGTTGGCTCTCATAGACATTGCACTGAGCTCGAAGTTATCAAATGGTTCGTGGGTCTAGTTGGCACCCGTTGTGTTGGCTTAGTTTGCTCTTGGTCGTTACTTACTATTTTTAGTAAGTTCAGGATTGGCACTAGAACAAGATTTTGAGAGTGGGGTTGGATTTGTCTTGTCAAGACCTTTCCAACGAGCTATAGATCATTGGTTTCCGACATCATCTTGGCCTCCGTTTTGAAGTCTGTAAATTAAACATTATTATTTAATATTGGACCTTGGTGCCTAGGCTCAACAACTTAATGATGTTTTAAAAGAGGGGACTTTACGGGTGATGTTGAGAAAAGAATTAAAGAGAATTATAATATTTTAAAATATATTTTCCCTCTCATGTTTTATCCCATATGCAAGAAGATTTTAGAGACTCTGAGTTGGAAAAGTATAAAAGGAGGAAAAGTGCTCTCATTTACATATGTTTGATTATTATTTTCTTCTCTCTTTGAGATTACCCCTGCTAGGGTTTTGGAGCTTGGCTCTAGAGTTTGAGGATTCAAACCAAAGGCTCTTGGAGACAAAAACCTCCCTCAGTAGCAGCATTCTACAGGTGTGCAATACCACCCAAAGGTGCTTCTATGGTGGATACATCCAGTATTCATACTTGTGCTTCAATAGAGTTCTGAAAGTTGACATTTTGAGGGATTACATGATATTATATTATTGATTTCAGTATCTCTCTTATGTAGATTTGAAGATTGATTTCTTTAGAGCAGATTTGAAGGTTTTCCAAGGAGTTTGTGACTGTTGTACATTACCATTGCTGGTCGTACATATCAGCAGCAGGTCGCACCTTTATTGGAGGTCATTTGTTGTAGTTTCTTGCATACTTCTTCCTCCATCTTGGTCATTCAAACTTGGAGATCACTGCAAATGAGTTTAAGAGCAGATTTGAAGAGTTTCCAGCAGCATTCAATACACATCAATCTCACAGCTAGCCATACACCTTCATAGAGAGGACGTGGGTTCTCTAGCCATCATTTTCTTGTGCTTACAGCAGATTGTTCTACTCTTTGTGAGGCGTTTAGGGCCCCTTGTTGGCTGATATTATTTATTTACTCATTGCTTGTATTCATTTGGAGTTTGGAGTGATTTGAGTGATACCCATTTGCTAGTCTGGCAACAACACAAAACTAAAGTTGCAAATCTTAACATGGGTATGTGATAGTAATTATTTATTGGCCATTTTACTATCTGGGTATCTATTAGTTTCTTCATATCTATTGTATATTTTCTGGGTTTGTGTTCTATTCTATATATTGTATGCTCCGGCAACACATCTACATGAAAACTGAAAGCCCCTTCTACATTCTTCTCTCTAGTCTGAAAGATCACATAAAAAATAATTAAATAACACACAAAAGATCTTTTAAAAAATACAAACAGGTATGACACATTACAGTGGTATCAGAGCTAAAGATCTTGCCATCCTGGGAGGTTAGATTCAGACATGCAGATGAAAATATAAGACATACAGCTTAGCTTTGCTTGTGGGTGATCAACATTTGCATGAGTATTCAGAGACATGGATAGGGTCAGTACCAGTAGGAAACTTGAACACCTTCCACAATCAATGAAGGTTCTATGTAGCATTTTGGAGGAAATGGATGATGAAGATCGGGAAGGACTCAGAGAGGATCTGAGAATGATACGACATCATTCTAATCAATTGAAACAGATGATGGCACAATAGTCTAATCAATTGAATCAGGTGATAACCAATTTTCACTACAGGAAACCTGATATTGATAGCAACAACAACAATGATTGAAAAAAGAACAATAATGGAGACAGGAACCATGGAGATGAGAACAATAAGGAATGTGAAATAGAAACTCCTACCCCTTGTTTATTGCAGCCAATTCTTGATGAGAGCAAAGAAGACCTGATAGCTGGAAAGAATGAGTCTAAACCTTTGTATGGTGAAAACAAGATCACTAATCAAGAGACATGCAAATAGGAACTTGCTGATTTAGGGGAGACTACAGTACAAATTTGTGAAGATAGGCCTCGCTTTGATAAAGATCTTGAAGTTACTACTTCTGAGAAGGAATTAAAAATGATTGATAGATTGCTAGAAGGTGACTTTGTAAGCGAGCCTCAGGGCATTGATGCTGAAAGTTTTAAGTCCTCAAAGGACATAGGTGAAAGGTATGCGGATAAAGATTTTAAATTAGCCATGGGTGATAAATTTGATGTTGCCATAACCTTTGACCAGAGTAATGAAGAAAATGATTCATTTCCCTTGCAACTAGAAGAACCAAGTGACCTTTTAGAAAGGTTAGTTGATAGCACCCATGAGGATGCTTATCAAATAGGGAATGATGATATAGGTGGTGTTCTTGATTTTGAGAACAAATCTGATTTCACATTGCATGTAGTTGATCCTGAACAGAGACCTTATAGCCTTGTTGATTTAGATTCACAGTTCACTAATAAGGATAATAACGAAGAGGTACAGGTGATTTGGGATAGCATTGGAGTCATTGACGATAGGTATGAAGGTTCTGATTTTAGTATTCGTCATAACAACAATTCATTTCCTTTGCATGATTATGATTGCAAGAATAAATTTGTGGTGATTACTGTTAACCTGTTACTTGAGATGGGTGTTGACATGACAAATGACAATCCACCTTTGGAGTTGGATGATAGAGTTGTTTCCAGTTGTAGCATTGCACTTGGGGAAAATAACTAGGTATGGGATCCGGGAGAAGATTCAGAATTTGAGACAGAATGTGACACTCAATTTGGTTGTAATGCATATTCAAGCTACAGCAAGTCTGATTTTGCAAATCAAACCTTAGAAGAGGAGAACAAATTAGAAGATTTACTTGTTGATGATAGGTCCTAGGTGGTGCAGGGGCACCCCTTCAATAGGACCAACATACACAAGAGGAAGGGGAAGAAGACTAATATAGATTTTGACATTTTGTGTTACCTTATAGCATCTTCAAAAATGTAACATTCTCTATTAGCATTTCATATTGGTAAACCCCAAACATGACAGTTTGGATTAAGGGAAAGGTAATCAAGGTGTCTTAGCACTAAGAGTTTTGCTGTCTTATGCAAAACAGATGTCATTTGTAATAGATTAGGGGTTTCCACCTATAATCTTGAAAAACCCAAATCCTAGAAATAGAGGGGAATGTCAATCCCTCACATTGGGAAAGATAAAAAGGGGAAAACCTTTTGTAGTAGTGACGGTGGTGGTGATTTTTGGTCTGGTCTCTGAATAGTCAAATGTAATTCTAAACATCAAGAAAGAATAGAAGTTCTGCAATTTATTTTCTTTCTAGATTTCTGAATACTGTGTAGATATCCAGTGTAGATACTCTGTGTAGAAATTTATTTTGTGTAGGGTTTGTATATAATTTAGTTTTATGCCTCTGTGGTCGAATTAACTAGATAAAACCATTCCACTGGCAGATTTTTGGGGAAATCAATGGAATGGGCTTGTAGATTAATTCCCCATCTTTTGTTTATTCGTTCTAGGTATGGAAGGTTAGGAATTCCAGAACCACTTCAAGCAATCTTTCAGTGTCTCTCGTTGTTGCAATTTCCATTGGTGTATATGTCTAGTGTATATTGATTGAATTTTTTGCTGTTACATGGTGAGAAAACACCAGTTGTGAATACCCGTCACCTGTATGAAGTAGTCTTTCTGTAGGTATTTTGAATTCGGCCCATCGGCGAGAGTCAAGGCATCAGCCAAGAGGAAGTGTGCTGGTCCGATGGTAGTAAGTCTCACCGACGATGGTATGCACTAAGTCCATCGGGGTGAAGCATAGCATCGGTGAAAGTTCTTCAAGTTAAAACGACAGTAGAAGTCTGGCTGAAAGGGGTTGGTGTAGGTGTTTCGGTGTGACATAAGACATCAGGTTGAGAAATTGTTCGTGGGCCGACAGTAGGAGGTCGCATCGATCGGGGTGACGAACATGGGAATCTCACTGACAGAGTAGCTGGTGATAAGTGTTCGGCGTGACATTCAGTATCGGTCAATGCTGAAGAAAGGTGGGCCGATAGTTATTGTCTTGCTGATAGACAAGAGGAGAACTACTTCGGCGAGACAAAGGAAATGTCTTGCCGACAGTAAGGAAAGAGTGTATTTTCAGTCTCTGTTGAACCTCGGCATTGTACCTCGGCATGGAACCTAGCCGTTGAACCTCACCATTGAACCAATGGTTCAACCTGATAGATAGAAGTCTCGCCGAAGGAGAAAGTTGAACCTTACGGTTGAACCTCATCGTTGAACCTCGCCATTGAACCATTAGATTGAACCGGTTCATCGGTTCAATCAAAGGAAATGTCTTGCCGACAGTAAGGAAAGAGTGTATTTTCAGTCTCTGTTGAACCTCGGCATTGTACCTCGGTGTGGAACCTAGTCGTTGAACCTCGCCATTGAACCAATGGTTCAACCCGATAGATAGAAGTCTCGCCGAAGGAGAAGGTTGAACCTTACGGTTGAACCTCGTCGTTGAACCTCGCCATTGAACCATTAGATTGAACCGGTTCATTGGTTCAATGGGTTCACGGGATCAACAGATTCTTAAAGTTCATTCGATTCATTTGGTTCACCGGTTCAACAAAGAGGCAAACGGTTCATCGGTTCAATGAACTTGTATGTGGCTATGTTGTGGACTTCAAAGGATTCTTCAACCTGTGTTTATGTTCTGCTGGGCTATACTCTACATCAAGTGGTATCAGAGCTAGAGAAAGCTCTGGGAAAGGTTAGTGTGTAAATTTCATTTCTGAAGGTATTTGTTCCATTTAGTAGTAGAAGGAGAAAGCAAAATGTTGGAAGGAGAAGCCTCAGACACTCTTCCAGCAAAGATGACCAATGCTGAATTGATAGCCTTGGTGAAGAAGTAAATAGCAGAGAGTAGAGCTAATAGAGCTCAGAATTAGGCATTGAAGGAAGAATTAGAGAAGCTAAGGGAAAGAGTGGAGAGAGGGGAAGAAAACTCTGGTGAACAAGAAGATGGGGATGAAGAGGAGACCCTAGAGCAGGAAGAGCTAGAGGCTCTTGCAGACTAGAGACCCTTACTCAATGCCCTCAGGTCCATGGAAAGAAGGACCATGGATGTGAAAATAGACCTGCCAGTGTTTGTAGGAAAAATAGAACCTGATTCAGTAATGGAGTGGATAGACTGCTTGAATAATTTCTTTGAGACAGAAGAGATACCAGAACACCAACGAGTGAAGATGGCTCAGTCCAAAATGAAAGGAGTTGCACTGACTTGGTGGAATTTCATCCAAGATGATAGGGTGAAAGAGGGAAAGAACAGAGTTACAACATGGAAGAGAATGATGGCATTGGTGAAGGAGGCCTATGTTCCATTGGATTACAATATCTAATTATAGAAGAGAAAACATAATTTGAAGTAGAAGGAGCTAGATGTCAGCTCATACATAGAAGAATTCATGAAGTTGTGTGTAAAAACAAAGGTAAGGGAAGATGAGGAAGAGAAGGTAGCAAGATACCTCAATGGATTGAGACTTAACATCCAAGAAGACTTAAATCTGCATAATCCAGATATAGTTCAAAAGTGCTATCAGTTAGCACTCAAAGTGGAAGAAAAACTGAAGAGAAGGCATGAGCAGAATCATAGAGGTAGAGGAAGATAGCAGAGAGGAGGAAGAAGTCCTTTTAGAGGTAGAGGATTTGGATACCAGAGTGAATCCAACCAAGAGACCAGCAGAGGAGATAACAGTTAGAACCAAGGAGGAAGCTACAATCCAAGGGGAAACTTTAGGGGTAGAAGACCACCTTTCAAAGGAAGATCTCAGGGCAGAGGACCTATCAGATGTTACAATTGCAACCAAGAAGGCCATATAGCCAGCAGATGTCCAGCAAAGGCAACAAGTTCAATAGGAGAAAAGAGGATTAATCTGATCCAAGAATCTGATTGTCAGAGTGTAGCAAGCTCAAGCACTAATCCAAGTGTGAATGCTCCTAGTAGTTATGGGTATCTTGAGAATGGAGAATCTTTGATGATTAGGAGAGCAATGACCACCATGAAAGTGCCTGGAAAAGAACCTCCACAAAGGAAGTCTCTTTTCAGAACTACTTGCAAGGCAGGAGGAAAGGTATGTAAAGTTCTGATTGACTCTGGATCTACTGAGAATTTTGTATCCATTGAGATGGTAGAAAAACTTAAGCTTAGGAGACTGCCACATCCTTACCCTTATAAAATTTCATGGCTTACCCAAGGTCAGCAAACAGTTGTAGAAGAACAGGCTTGGGTAGAATTTCAAATTGGCCCATACAAGGATAGGTTATTGTTTGACATTGCCAAGATGGATGCTTGCCATCTCCTGTTTGGAAGACCCTGGCAGTATGATTTAAAAGCATACCATGATGGAGTTAGGAACACCTACTCCATCACCAAGAATGGTAAGGTGATAGAATTAATACCATTAATGGAGAATGAGGTGGAGACAAAAGGAAAAGAAGTTAAAGTGATGATGGTAGAAGGTAAACAATTCATGAAAGGGATAGAAGAAGAAGGAGCAGTTACATATGCTCTAATTCCTTACCTGAAGGTAAACAAGGAACAACAGCAAGAAGTCAAGGGAGAAAAGAGACAAAAATTCATAGACCCAACTGTCCAAGAGCTATTGGACAAGTACAAAGGCATTAGTACTTGTGGGATGCCAAGTTCCCTACCACCTATAAGAGACATCAGCCATTGTATAGATCTGATCCCAGGATCTACACTTCCAAACAAAGCAGCATATAAGCTCACTCCAGATCAAAATACAGAGGTAGCAAGACAAATTGAAGAGTTGTTGAAGACATGCCTAATTGGTAAAAGTTTAAGCCCATGTGCAGTACCGGCTGTACTAGCGCCAAAGAAGGAAGGCACTTGGAGACTTTGCACTGATACAAGGGCTATCAACAAGATAACAATCAGATACAGGTTTCCAATCCCTCAGATAGAAGATTTACTTGATTGTTTAGGAGGAGCTAAATACTTCACCAAAATAGATTTAACGAGTGGTTATCATCAGATTAGGATTAGACCTGGTGATGAGTGGAAAACTGCATTCAAGACAAATGAGGGGTTATATGAACGGAAGGTCATGCCTTTTGGTTTGTCCAACGCCCCTAGTACCTTTATGAGATTGATGAATGAGGTCTTGAGAGAGTTCATAGGTAAATTTGTCATAGTATATCTAGATGACATCCTGATTTTCAGCAATCTGAGGGAAGAACACCTCATCCATATAGACTTGGTTCTCAAAAGGTTGCATCAAGAGCAGCTAATGATAAATTTAGCAAAGTGTCTGTTTATGTAGGAAGAAATCATCTACTTAGGATTTGTGATCTCACATAACAAACTGAGAATGGATCCAGAAAAGGTAAGTGCCATATTGTCTTGGCCAACACCCAAAACTATGAATGGTGTTAGAAGTTTCCATGGATTAGCAACCTTTTATAGGAAGTTTATAAAGGGATTTAGTCATATCTGTACACCCATGCTTGACACTATAAAGGGAGGACAGAAGTGCAATTTTACATGGACAAAGGAGGCAGATAATTCTTTTGAAACATTAAAGAAGAAGATGGCAGAACAACCAGTTCTTGCATTTCCTGATTTCAGCAAGATTTTTCAAGTAGAATGTGATGCAAGTCATATTGCCATTGGAGTAGTACTCAGCCAAGAAGGTAGGCCTATTGCATTTTTTAGTGAGAAATTAAATGATGCCAAGAAGCGATACTCATCCTATGATTTGGAGATGTATGCTCTAGTCTAGTCACTTAAGAAATGGAGAAATTACTTGATGCCCAAAGAATTCATAGTGTTCACAGATAATCAGGCCCTCAGTTTCTTAAACAGTCAAGAGAAACTGAACCATAGACACATGAAATGGGTGGAAACTTTGCAAGCTTTCACTTTCACACTCAAGCACAAGAAAGAGGTTAAGAACAAAGTAGCAGATGCTTTGAGTAGGAGAGTTCTGACCATAAATCATATCCAATTGGAGAGTGTTGGGATTGATTCGTTGAAGACAATGTATGCTGAGGATGAAGACTTCGGCAAGATCTATAAGGTCTGTACTTCTTTTGGAGACAAATATCATGTTGAGTTTTCTAAATTTCTGATCCAAGATGGATTACTCTTCAAAGGTGGACAACTATGTATTCCCAGATGTTCTATGAGACTGAATATTATTTAGGAAAAACATTGCGGGGCTTTGTCAGGACATTTTGGTCTTGATAAAACTCTTGATCTTGTAAAAAGGCATTACTATTGGCCTAAGTTACAGTCAGATGTGAGAAAATTTGTGGAAGCATTTGTAATATGTCAGAAAGCCAAAGGAAGATCCACAAATGCAAGTTTGTATCAGCCATTACCCGTTCCTTCTAGGCCATGGGAGAGCATAAGCATGGATTTTGTACTAGGTTTGCCTAGAACAAGGAAAGGATATGATAGTGTTTTTGTGGTAGTAGACAGATTCAGTAAAATGGCACATTTCTTGCCATGTAAAACCACTTGTGATGCTTCATATGTCACTGATTTGTTTTTCAAAGAGATAGTGAGAATACATGGTTTACCATTGAACATAGTATCAGATAGAGATGTGAAGTTTATTGGCCACTTCTGGAGAACTCTTTGGAAAAAGCTGGGAACAAATTTGTCTTTCTCATCAGCCTACCATCCTCAAATAGATGGGCAGACTGAAGTTGTTAACCATTCATTGGGTAACCTACTCAGGTGTTTAACCAGACAGCATGGAGAGAAATGGGATAATATCCTCCCACAAGCAGAATTTTCTTATAATGACACCATCAATAGGAGTACAAGAAAGTCACCTTTTCAGATAGTGTATGGAATTCATCCAAGGGGTATTCTGGAGCTGAGAGATCTACCTGTAGGAGAGCCTATTAGTGCAGATGGTGAAGCCTTTGCTTCAGCTATTAAAGAAGTACATGATCAGGTCAAGCACCAACTCCAACAGGCTACAACGAAGTACAAAACATATGCTGACCAGAAGAAACGAGATTTACATTTTGAAATTGGAGATTTGGTCTAGGTAAATCTAAAGAAGGAAAGGCTCCCCAAAGGTAAGTATACCAAGCTAATGCAGAGGAAGATTGGACCATGTCAAATTTTAAAGAAGTGTGGACAGAATGCATATGAGATCCAACTTCCTCCTGATCTTGGATTGTCTCCAATTTTCAATGTCTTTGATTTGACTCTATACAAGCCAAATGCAGATATATAACCAGAACCATTGCAAGCAGCAGATGATGACATTCTGAAACATGATCCACCAAAGTTGAACCGTATCTTAGACTCACGAGTGATCAAGAAGACCAGAAACAAAGAATACTTGGAGTATTTGGTGGCCTAGCAAGGACAACCAGATTCAGAGGCAGTTTGGATGACTACTAACCAGATTTCAAAGCATGGTGCAGACCTCCAAACTCTGATCTCAAAGGGGCTTGAGATCTCTTCTCCCGGGGAGTATGGTGCAGGGGCACCCCTTCAATAGGACCAACATACACAAGAGGAAGGGGAAGAAGACTAATATAGTTTTTGACATTTTGTGTTACCTTATAGCATCTTCAAAAATGTAACATTCTCTATTAGCATTTCATATTGGTAAACCCCAAACTTGACAGTTTGGATTAAGGGAAAGGTAATCAAGGTGTCTTAGCACTAAGAGTTTTGCTGTCTTAAGCAAAACAGATGTCATTTGTAATAGATTAGGGGTTTCCACCTATAATCTTGAAAAACTCAAATCCCAGAAATAGAGGGGAATGTCAGTCCCTCACATTGGGAAAGATAAAAAGGGGAAAACCTTTTGTAGTAGCGACGGTGGTGGTGATTTTTGGTCTGGTCTCTGAACAGTCGAATGTAATTCTGAACATCAAGAAAGAATAGAAGTTCTGCAATTTATTTTCTTTCCAGATTTCTAAATACTGTGTAGATATCCAGTGTAGATACTCTGTGTAGAAATTCATTTTGTGTAGGGTTTGTATATAATTTAGTTTTATGCCTCCGTGGTCGAATTAACTGGATAAATCCATTCCACTGGCAAATTTTTGGGGAAATCAGTGGAATGGGCTTGTAGATTAATTCCCCATCTTTTGTTTATTTGTTCTAGGTATGGAAGGTTAGGAATTGCAGAACCACTTCAAGCAATCTCTCAGTGTCTCTTGTTGTTGCAATTTCCATTCGTGTATATGTCCAGTGTATATTGATTGAATGTTTTGCTGTTACATGGTGAGAAAACACCAGTTGTGAATACCCGTCACCTGTATGAAGTAATCTTTCTGTAGGTATTCTGTATTCGGCCCATCGGCGAGAGTCAGGGCATCGGCCAAGAGGAAGTGTGCTAGTTCGATGGTAGTAAGTCTCACCGACGATGGTATGCACTAAGTCCATCAGGGTGAAGCATAGCATCGGTGAAAGTTTTTCAAGTTAAAATGATAGTAGAAGTTTGGCCGAAAGGGGTTGGTGTAGGTGTTTCGGTGTGACATAAGACATCAGGCTGAGAAATTGTTCGTGGGCCGACAGTAGGAGGTCGCATCGATTGGGGTGACGAACATGGGAGTCTCGCCGACGGAGTAGTTGGTGATAAGTGTTCGGCGTGACACTCAGTATTGGTGAATGCTGAAGAAAGGTGGGCCGATAGTTATTGTCTTGTCGATAGACAAGAGGAGAACTACTTCGGCGAGACAAAGGAAATGTCTTGCCGACAGTAAGGAAAGAGTGTATTTTCAATCTCTGTTGAACCTCGGCGTTGTACCTTGGCGTGGAACCTAGCCGTTGAACCTCGCCATTGAACCAATGGTTCAACCCGATAGATAGAAGTCTCACCGAAGGAGAAGGTTGAAGCTCGCGGTTGAACCTCACCATTGAACCTCGCCATTGAACAATTGGATTGAACTGATTCATCGGTTCAATGGGTTCATGGGATCAATGGATTCTTAAAGTTCATTCGGTTCATTTGGTTCACCGGTTCAACAAAGAGGCAAACGGTTCATCGGTTCAATGAACTTGTATGTGGCTATGTTGTGGACTTCAAAGGATTCTTCAACCTATGTTTATGTTCCGCTGGGCTATACTCTGCATCACTAGGATAGCTCTTTGGTTGTGCATGCATCTACATTGGAGGCAGCAGTGTGCGATAGTTATGTCCAATCTACAGCTTCTATCATGTCACTGGAGCCATCCCATGAGGTACGTAATAGCAGTACCTTTGTTGAGGAAGTGTGCAGCGCTGATAGCTCACATAAGGATGCTTACCAATCAGTGAGTGATGATGATTCAACCTCTTTCCATAGTGTAGATCGCAAATTGAAAGATTGGTGTGGAGATGGTTCATCACAGGGGCATCATCATTTGACTGGGCAATTGAAGGTTAATGACAATATGATTGCTATAGCTTTGGAACATTTTGATGTTGCCAGACAGATGGTGGCAACCTATGGTTGGAGTACTCCTGAGATGGAGGAACATGATGATAGAGGACTTTCCCTTGTTGAATTTTAGGCACTTAGAGATGCAGTTGGGATCATGAAGAATAATTACCTACAGCTGTTATTAGATAGAGATCATCTTCTCAGGCTTGACGATATTTATCATGATGCTCTAAGGGGAAAGGAAGAGGAGGTCGATGAGCTCACCTATGAGCTTGAGGTTACCACAAACTCTTTGAAGAGCACTCAAACAACCCTTCAAGAGTCAAAGCTACAGATAGATGAGCTTATTGTAGAGTTGAGCTTAGCGCAGTCTTCATCACCTACAGAAACAATTCAGATATCTATGGCAGCGAGTGGTGATGAGCATACATCCATGGATGGTGGTAATGAGTATGTGGAGGATGTGGCTACATCCCTTTCAATTACTAGTGTGGGTGACACATATGGGACGATTGTTTTGGATGAGTGTAGCAGGGAACAATATGTCGCACCAGGTCTTCCTGAGGTTAGTCCCATTTCAGGTGATGTAGAGCAAATGATTGATGGCTCTTGTGATGTAGTAGTGAAATTTCCAATGAGTTGTGTGACAAATCACCACACTACTTCATCATTTTCACAAGAGATATGCAGGGCAACACCCAGTGGTGTGATTGGTTCTCACATTGATTTGTTTCTCTCTCCTGGCAGCAAATCAAAGTTTGCATCCTATGCAGCTGATTGTGATAGACAACTTATTGAGCCGCAAGGATGAGGAGATCAGCTGAGGGGGACAACACAATTGGAGGAGAGGTAGATAGGGGTAGTAGTGGGCACATATACATTTGATTTGCTAACTATCTAGCATACCATGGAGTGGATTAAATCAGAGTACCTCCAATTGCTTTTAGATCAGGACTTTGCTATTGGGTATGCAGAGAGGACTTACAGAGTATCTACCCAATTAGCTATTCAGGATCAGAGACATGAGCCATCTTCTAACTCAAGTGATGAGGAGTGTGTTCCTCATAACTACGATGGTCAACCTTTAACACAGGTAGGTGCTTTTTATCTTGACTACATAGTGAGGAGTGCTCATCATTTCTCCTTTAGTCCACACACAGATGACCTAATGATCTGTAAGTGTGGATTGGCTTGGGATTTATACCATCCCTTGTGGGATGAAGGGTTTCCATCTATAGAAGATGGAACTAGAGATTGTGGGTGGCTGAATTAGACACATTCAGAGGATCACTTGCAGGGTCAGAGATCAGAGTACCATCATGGTGATATGTATCAGACAGAGTTTACAGCTTCTTTGTCTCAAAAATTTCCATTAGAGACATGGCCTCAGAGAGGTTGAAGGGTCAGTAGGCATGATGTCATGTTTAGTTTTTACAGTGGTGATGGAGGAGAATTATATCATTCCCTCGATTTAAGAGGAGTAGTTTCATATCTTCCAGCACCTATGTTGGATAGTCAGCACATCCATAGGAGTTTTGTAGGGGATGATAGGGGATGTTGTAGTTTAGACACTTTGAGTCTTACTTACCTCTTCATGATTGATGGATTTGAGGTTTTGATGTGTTGGGATCTAGGTGGTGACAAGTTTGGCATGTCAGTTTAGTTGGATTCTGTTGAGTTGCTTCACCACCCTCTCCATGGTGAAGATTATATCAGAGTAGCATAGTGGAAGTCATCAGGTGATGTGTATGGCAGACTTCCATATTGGCTTTGGGATGCAGGGGTTCCTATGTCTGGCAAATTGCTCTATACTAGGATAGCTACTTACATTGATGTCGAGCATGGTTTTACCTCTACCCAGTAGATGCAGTGGAGATGTTGTTGGACATTCTTTAGAATGATTTGGGATCCTGGAGTTCAATTTGGGCATGCAGGTGTAGGTTGCTTGAGGACAAGCAATTTTGGGAAGGGCAGACTGTAATGTCCCCATTTACGGATTCTCTTGCAGTTCAGTCAGAGCTGACTTTCTGGGTTGGTGATAGCATAATCAAAGAAGTATTTCTATGTCATCAGGGTGTTTAGGTGATCCAGAGGAGCTGGTTGACACTTTCAGGAGGGTTTTCAGACAACTTGTCCATACTTACTATTTATAGTAAGTGCTTGCATCTCATTAATCTTTTTGGGCTTTTCTGGGTTTGTTGTCTTTGGGCCCCGGTGGTCATTGCTATTTTTAGTAAGTGGCAATTTGATGCTGATTGGGTGACTTGGCAGTCAGCTGTTGGCTCTCATAGACATTGCATTGAGCTTGGAGTTATCAGATGGTTTGTGGGTCCAGTTGGCACCCTCTATGTTGGCTCATTTTGCTCTTGGCCATTACTTACTATTTTTAGTAAGTTCAGGATTGGCACCGGAACGAGATTTTGAGAGTGGGGTTGGATTCATCTTGTCAAGACCTTTCCAACGAGCTATAGATCATTGGTTTCTGACATCATCTTGGCCTCTGTTTTAAAGTCCGTAAATTAAACATTATTATTTAATAATATTGGACCTTGGTGCCTAGGCTCAACAACTTAATGCTGTTTTAAAATAGGGGACTTTAAGGGTGATGTTGAGAAAAGAATTAAAGAGAATTATAATATTTTAAAATGTATTTTCCCTCTCATGTTTTATCCCATATGTAAGAGGATTTTAGAGACTCCCAGTTGGAAAAGTATAAAAGGAGGAAAAGTGCTCTCATTTACATATGCTTGATTGTTATTTTCTTCTCTTTGAGATTACTCCTACTAGGGTTTTGGAACTTGGCTCTAGGGTTTGAGGATTCGAACTAGAGGCTCTTGGAGATTAAAACCTCCCTGAGTAGCAACATTCTATAGGTGTGCAATACCACCCAAAGGTGATTCTATGGTGGATACATCCAGTATTCATATTTGTGCTTCAATGGAGTTCTGAAAGTTGATGTTTTGAGGGATTACATGATATTATCTTATAGATTTCAGTATTTCTCTTATGTAGATTTTGATGGTGACTGGTTGTCATTGATGTCAAAAAGGTTGGTTGATGAGTGGTCTTGCTCAGGGATGCAGAATGCTTTTGATCTTGTGCAAATACTTCATGGATAAATCCTCAAGGATGGTGTAGCTTTTATTTCAGGATGTCTTCAAGTGGCAGTTTAATGCAGAGACAATGTATTGCTTGGTTCTTCTTTGAAATCCTTAATGTCTTGTGATGACCACATCATGTGTGTCTTGCAGATGCAGAGAATGGACTTATACTCTTGGTCTTCACAGGTTTGGCCTTCTTGGTGCTTCAGAAGTTGATATGTTGATCATGATGCAAGGTTGGTTGACAAAGTAAGTTCACAAGGTCTCGTCAGGACTGTCACTTGCACTATTGACACAATGATGGTGATGTAGGATTGTTGTTACAAATCAAAAGATCTTCTTTACACATTACAGATTGATAAGAGCAGTTTGGTTCTTTGGGATGTCATTGTTCTTACAGTAAGTTTGATAATAGCATGGATGGTTTGATGTCAGTAATTGGATGGTTGATGTTGGAGTAGTATGGATGGTTTCACTTGCTCTTCACAGTTTATATGTTCATCATGAGTTCAATGGTTTCACCTTCATAAAAGAGACATTATTTATGTCTTTAGGGGAGCATCAAATATTAATGATTTTTACTCTAAAAATAAAAATAAAAATAAAGAAAAAAAAAGGGCATCAAATTACCTTATTAAATGGGAGCATATTTGAAGGAGAATGAAAATAAAAATGCCATATTTATGGCTTTGGTCTTAAATTTTAAAAAAAGACTTTGTGTATCTCCTTATTTAATGCTTAAAGAATAAGCACCAAAAATCAACGAATATGTGTGGGTACGGATTTTAAAAAGGAGTTCATATTTTAAAAAAAAGTGATTTTTACTTATGGAGTGAGCAAAAGGTGGGCATGAAATAGTAAGTGGATTTTATAAGATTTTAAGGAATTTTTTAAGAGATTTATTTCTTATTTTAAATTCATCTCATGCTTTGAGGAGGAAAAAGAGTTTTTTTTATAAGGAGTTTTTTGATTTTTTAAAAAGCTAAAATTAGATTTGTTTCTTTTCTCCAACAAAGACCAAGAGTCATTGAGATAGAAAGTTTTTTTTATGAAGATAGAAAGCTTTTGAAGATTTATATAATTTTTTTTTAAAGGGAAAAATTTTATTGAAGATGATTTTCACAAATTGAAGAATTTTGAAGAAGATGAAGGTGAATGGATTTTTTGTGAGAAGATTATATTTTTTTGATGACGAGATTGATTTATTAATGAAGATTTTTACGCAGAAGTTTTCATTTTTTTTTTGAAGAAGTTATTATGCATGGGAGGATGAACAGGGCTGTTTGGATTTATTTTTTGGGTGGATTTATATGGACAAAGAATTTTGAAGAAAACATTTTCCAGAAAGATTTTTTTTGAAGATGGAATATAAAAATGCAAACTGATTTAAAGATATTTTTGCACAGAAGATAAACATTTCTTTAAGGAGATTTTGTTTGAAGTTCACAGAAGATGAAGAGTTTTTTGTTTGTAGAGGAGTTGAAGATTTTATTGCAGGTTCTTCATGAAAAAGAAATTGAAAGGTTCCAAATATGGAAGATATTCTTTTATCTGTGACAGGGGCAATATGATTTATTGAAGGTAAATTGATAGTTTTGCATAAGATTCTTTTGCAGGAATATGAAGGATCATGCATGAAGGCTTTTTGATGGAAGATGAAAATAAGGACTAAGATTTTATTACAGGGGCAGATTCAAAATATATTATGGAAGATATTAATTTTGTTTGAGAGAGAAATATGAATTTTCATAACATTGAATAAGATTTTCTTCTTGCAGATGAATTGTTTTTGTAGTTTATAAAGAATACAGAAGGGAGATCTATTTGATGCAATCAGATATTATTTTCTTTCAGAGAAGATGAAAGGTTTTGATAAGAGGATAATGAAAATATGTTTTGAAGGTGAAAGGACATTAAATTTGTATACAATGGTTTTTCAGGTGCATTGATGCATATATATAAATAGGCATTGATGAAACATTGTAGATATGTAGTGTTGTTGAGCATATTCGAATGAAGGATTGATTTTTGAATAGAATGGCCATTTGATAGACACATGAGAGAGAAGAAATGTTCTATATTGAAACAGAGAAACCCTCTGAATTTGTGTTTTCAATTTGTTCTGTAATATGGGTTGGTGCTCCTTGAAGCTGGTGCTTCTAAACATTGTTGCCAGTGAGGCCTAGTATGCCAGTGAGGCTTGTATGTCAGTGAGACCTCTCAATTGTCAGTGAGACATAATATTTAGCCAGTGATGCTTTGTAAGAAGTTTTTAAAGCTAAGCCAGTGAGGCAGTTTTGGAGTGGTTTTTCTACCCCAGGAGGATTTTCCACTCGTGCAAATTTGTGTTATGTCTCATATTGCTTTTATCTATATGTGTGTATGTTAATACTTTGCTTAAGAGGTTTTGTTCTCTTTCTTCATTCTCAGTCATGTGCTTATGTGTTTGACAAATCAACGATATCTTTCTCTTTGTGTGTCTTGAAAGTTAAAGTTTGCAAAAAGGTTTGAAAATTTACACAACACTGATTCACCCCCCCTCTCAGTGTTGTCCTGGACTCCTACAGATTTGAAGATTGATTTCTTTAGAGTAGATTTGAAGGTTTTCCAAGGAGTTTGTGACTGATGTACATTACCATTGTTGGCCGTACATATCAGCAACAGGCCGTACCTTTATTGGAGGTCATTTGTTGTAGTTTTTTGCATACTTCTTCCTCCATCTTGGTCATTCAGCCTTGGAGATCACTATAGACTAGTTTAAGAGCAGATTTGAAGAGTTTCCAGTAGCATTCAATACACATCAATCTCACAGCCAGCCATACACCTTCATGGAGAGGATGTGGGTTCTCTAGCCATCATTTTCTTGTGCTTACAACAGATTGTTCTACTCTTTGTGAGGCATTTCAAGCCCCTTGTTGGATGATATCATTTATTTGCTCATTGCTTGTATTCATTTGGAGTTTGGAGTGATTTGGGTGATACCCATTTGTTGGTCCGGCAACAACACAAAACTAAAGTTGCAAATCTTAACATGGGTATGTGATAGTAATTATGTATTGACCATTTTACTATCTGGGTATCGGTTAGTTTCTTCATATATGTTGTATATTTTCTAGGTTTGTGTTCTATGCTATATATTATATGCTCCAGCAACACATCTACAGGAAAACTAAAAACCCCTTCTGTATTCTTCTCTCTAGTTTGAAAGATCACATAAAAAACAATTAAATAACACACAAAAAATCTTTTAAAAAATACAAACAGATACGGCACATTACATATTCATACATGCCCTTGCATTAATCCTTACAACATTCCAAAAGTGATTTAGATTGCCCATCCCAATCTTCACATGAAAACCCTCATCATAAAATTGAAACTATTGATATGGTAGGAGAAGAAGTTGTAGTAGAAGAAGTCAAGCCCTTTCAACAACAAAATCCTCTATTTAAATGCAGAGAGGCGACCATCACACATCCTCATGGGTGAAGGGACATGTGTCATTTAGCCATTGGCTCTTTTGATCAGCTACACAGGTGGTTATAACTAGTTTCTATTGTTTCTGGGCATGTTCTAGGTAGTTTGTAGAAATCTAAGGGTCATTGACATATGGTAGAAGAATTTGGGTCATCGACACATGTGAGGATAGCTAGGTCATCTGGATATGTGCACTTGATTGAAAAAGTTCCACTGAAGGAAAAATTCTATAGAAAATATGTCAGAAGGAGAAAAGAGAAATTTTAAGAGGTATTGGGATGTGTGGAGGTTCGAAGGTCATCTTGATATGTCCAGTAGGGGCCAAGAACCCCGCAAATCCAAATGAAGCAGGAAGTTCCACAAAAATGGCCTTGGCGGGGATTTTGAATTAGTAGGGATATGAAGGGAAAAGGGATATGGCTGGATGACGCACGAAGTCCCGTAGATCTAGATAGGTACCAAAGTTTGAGAGAAGACATTTGGCAGAAAAAAATGAAGTTCAAAGGACTTAGTGGGGATTCGAGGACATCTGACAGGGTTCAAAGGACCCGTAAATCCTGATGCAAACGAAAAGCTCATAATCTAATTGCAAGTCAAAGACCCACAAATGCAGATAGGTGCCAAAGTTCTACCAAAGCATAACTTGCTCAATTTTTCTTATAATCTTGCCAAACTTGAATTGTAGACATCCATTTGGCTCTTCATCAAGATGAATTCATCACTTGGTCATGAACCAACTAGAATTTCCTTGAAATTTGATCATCAACTCCTACAAGCAAAAACAATAAGGAAAACAAATGAATAAGAAAACAAAGAAATCTTTTTGGTTGATGTAGGATTTCTCTAGTACCTAGATGCTCCTACATCACAAAAGGTGGGCAAGATAACTAAGACTAACCATGAGCAAACCAAGCCCTGGATCTCCTTAGAGGGGCCTAAGAAACACATGCTTAAGAATCATGACCTCCCTAAGAATATTGATTATGTTTGCATTGACATTATGTGGTAAAGAGTCAGCCTTGCTAGAGGCTTGAGGTGGGAGTACTTTAGCAATCATACATGGGGCATTACCATGGTGATTTAAAATGTCCTAAATTTGTGTCACTTCAAGTGCAACTTTGTTAGCTTGCACTTGAATATGTATAAAAACATTGGAGCAAATCATATCTTTAGCATAAAGTGAGGAATGAATATCAATAGAACAACCATTGAAAACAATAGAGTTTATATCTTTCTAAATGCCAACAAGAACTTCCACCCTAAAACCATGCAATATTTGGGTAAGTTTAGTAGGAATTGTAGGCCAAACTCCTAATAAGAGCATATGCCACGAGAAAGGCTTAGGCCAAAAAGGATTGAAAATGTCATGAATCTAATTCGAATCTTTCTAGGCTCTAGGACAAAACTAGAAAGGGTTCTTGAGAGTCTTTTGTTGTCCACAAAATGGGTAGTGAGGATTGACAATTGCTAAATGAGATAATTTGGTACTAATGGGAAGGCCCTAGTGTTGGGAATTAAGGTGTCTCAACCTTGGTAATTCCTTGTATTATTTCATTGTATTTATTTATTTATTGCCTATTGTGTAATTAGGATGCAAATCCTATGTTGTCATCTTGTGGGAGTTGGCACGGTGATGTGTCATCCTACACGGCATGTGATTACATGTAAATTTGTCCTCACATGAGGAGATAGGCATCCCACTTAGTGGTAGGGATATTTTTCCATGTGTCAGCATCTTGGAATGTGTGTAAGGGAATATCGACTGAAACGGTCATGACAAATTCCTATGACAAAGTTATGACATGTAAGAGTCAGAAATAGAAGATCCTATGACAGGTATGGACATGTGTCAAGAAGAATCTTTAAAAAAGGCATCTTTGGGTGCCCCAAGGTGGGTTATGACATGTTGTAAGAGAATATGCTATTTATAGCCTGTGTATGACAGATTCTCTTACAACTATAAGTTATGATAGCTATGACAGATTCTATGATGGTTGTAAGAGTCATAAGAGCATCTATCATTGTCCATTTTGGAAATAGGTAACCTCCCTAGGATGGGGTGACTTGACAAGTGTCAGGAACATCCTACAGTGTTGGACACGTGTCCATAGGTGTCAGTTTTGGGCCATGAGGCCATGTTGGACGCCCATCTCAATGTGGATCTATTTTTGCCTTGTATGTTTTTTATAAACAGGTGCTTTGGAGAGGTGATGCATTATGTGATTGACAGGTATTGTTATGCTACCAGATCATCTCCAAATATGAGTGTCAAAGACTCCTGCAAGAGCATTGGCTCTGTGACTATATTGTAACCTTCATTGTTTACGGAATAAATTTGAGTTGTTTTTTAGAGTGTGGGGTTTTTCACCCATAAGGGTTTTCCCCACGTATATCTTGTGTCTCTCTTCTTTTATCTTACATTCTTGTGTATGTGTTTGCTACAATATCTCTATTAGTGAGTTAACATAATCTATAATTGTAAAGATAAAATTAAATTTACACTCTCCTCCCCTCATTAGATTAGTGTAGGAAGCAATTTCTACACACCTAGGTTCCTTTTAGTTGGTATCAGAGCCTAGCCAATTTTGGTTCTAGCTGCTGGGTAGGAGTTTTTTGAGCTGATCTTAGGTTGAGTGGCAATTTATGTAGAGTATTTTGTATCTTGTTGCAGGAAGGAGATGGCGACCATATCTGAAAGATTAGAGGTGGAGAAGTTTAATGGCACTAATTTCAAGTTGTGGAAACTCAAGATGGAAGGCCTACTTGTTGATCATGACCTATGGGAAACTGTATCCAGTGTAAAACCTACAGCAATGTCACAAGATGATTGGGACCTCAAAGATCAGAAGGCTAAGGGTCTCATAAGACTCTGTCTAACTGACTCTATCCTATTGAATATCCATGAGGAGAAGAGCATGAAAGACTTTGGAAGAAGCTGGGTGATGTTTATCAGGCCAAGTCCTTGGTGAACAAGCTTTTTCTGAAAAAGAAGTTGTTTCCTCTGAAGATGGAAGACAGAGGATCTGTTGTAGACCATATGAATGCTTTTAACATGATTATTGCACAGTTGACATTTGTGGGTGTGAAAATGGAGGAGGAGGATCAGTGTATGACCCTGCTTTGTTCTTTGCTAGATTTGTGGGATCATCTTGTCATGGCCATTGAAAGCACCACTACCACCTTCAAGATGGAAGATGTGGTGTCTTCACTATTATCTAAAGAAATGCAGAGAAAGACATCTGAGTCGGCCAAAGAGGCTATTGTGGTTCATGGAAGACCCAAAGAGAAAGGGAAGAAGAAGGACAAGAAAGGTGAAAAGGGTAGATCCAAATCCCATGAGAGATCTAAATCTCCTGGAAAGTCCAAGGCTCTTTGTTGGAACTATGGCAAATTTGGGCATTTCTGAAAGGAATGCAAAGAAGAAAAGAAAAAGAAAAAGAAAAAGAAGACAACCCCAGATTTAGATTCTGACAAGCCACAAGATGATGGTGATGCCTTCATCATAGCCTTGGTCACCCATGCATCTAATGATGTGTGGTTGATTGATTCTGGTGCATCATTCCACATGACCTCACATCGAAGCTAGTTCATGAAGTATGAAGAGTTTGATGGTCGAAGAGTGTACTTGGGTCACGATTCTCATCTAAAGATTGTTGGTCATGGAAGAGTTTCAATCTAATTCCCTGATGGATGAGTGATGGGGATCATTGGGGTTATGTATATCCTAGGTCTAACACAAAACCTACTTTCTGTAAGTATATTGAATGATGCAGGTGTCCAGGTTGTCTTTTCGAAGGATAGATGCAAGATGACTAGAGGATCTATGGTGCTTGTGAAGGGTAATCGGAGAGGTACTCTATTTCAGATAGAGGCATGCACTTCATAGTGTAATAGTTCTTCTAACTCGAAGAAAAGAGCTACAGTTACTTCATCCCCACCATCTGAATGAGTAGTGAAGAAATCTGTTGTAACTAGTTTTGATCATAGTGCACATACTTTGGAAGTTAAGCTTCCTGCTGAAAAGACTATGTTATGGCATTTGAGATATGGCCATATTGGTGAGAAGGGTCTTAGAAAACTAAAAAATAAAAACCTCATTGAGGGGTTAAATGATTGTAATCTTGAGTTCAAATTTTGTGAACATTGTGTATATCGAAAGCAAGACCGTATTCAGTTTTACTCTAGTTCTCACAAGTCTTTTGGTGTATTGGATCTTATTCATTCTGATGTGTTTGGTCTTGTTAATATTCCTTCGATTTCCAAATCTGTATATTTTGTATCTTTCATAGATGATTACAGTAGAAGGACATGGGTTTATTTTATCAGAAGCAAGACTGAAGTCTTTAGTCGGTTTAAAGAGTTTAAAGCCTTTGCTGAAAATCAGACTAGTAAAAAGATTAAGTGTTTGAGAACCAATAACAGTGGTGAGTTTTGTTCAGTAGAGTTTGATAAGTTCTATAAAGAGCAAGGGATTGAAAGACATGAGACAACTCCATACACCCCACACCAAAATGGAGTTACAAAGAGGATGAACAGGACACTGATGGAGAAGGCTAGGAGTATGCTTAGTGGAGCAAGCCTCGAACAAAAGTTTTGGGCTGAAGCTATTGCCACTATTTGCTACCTAGTAAACAGGTCTCCTACATCAGCTCTTGTTTGTAAGACACCTATGGAGGTGTGGTCTAGTAAGAAGCCTTTAGTTAGACATCTTCATGTTTTTGGTTGTGAGGCATATGCACATGTGCCTCGGGAGAAACAGTCTAAATTAGAGAACAAGGTTGTTAAGTGTATTTTCATTGGTTATAGTGTTGGTGTGAAAGGATACAAGCTTTGGGATCTTGTGGTTGAAAAAGTGGTGTATAGAAAAAGTGTTATCTTCATAGAGCTAACACCTTCTTCCATTGTTCTACAGCCAGAATAGACATAAAAGAAAGAGGATGTAGTTCAGTTTCCTTTACCCCTAAGAAGACTAAACAGACAGACCCTATGAGACCTGATGATGAAGAGAGCTCTAGCAGCTCTGAAAGCTCAGAAGAAGAAGTAGAACCTCAACCTCAGCCATTAAGGAGGTCTACACGAATGAGGAAGCAACCTGATAGGTTTGCTTATTCAATACTTGATTCTAGTTGTGCTTTTGCTTTACTTACTAACACTGATGAGCCTAGAACTATGAAAGAGGCTATGGGCATGAAAGATACAGGTTCCTAGAAGGAGGCCATGGAAGATGAGATGGCTTCTTTGGAGAAGAATAAAACATGGGACTTGGTGCCTTTGCCTGAAGGATGGAAACTCATTGGATGCAAATGGGTGTTCAAGAAGAAATTTGGTGTAGATGGCAGTATTGAAAAGTACAAGGCTAGATTGGTTGCGAAGGGGTACTCACAAGTGAAGGGAATTGATTATGGTGAAATTTTCTCTCTCGTTGCAAAGCTAACATCCATTCAATTCTTGTTATCTCTTGCAACTGCTTGTGACTTAAAGGTAGAAAGATGGAAGTGAAGACAACTTTCCTTCATGGTGATTTGGAGGAAGAGATTTACATGTCATAGCCAAAGCATTACGTAGAGAAAGGTAAAGAAAATTTGGTTTGCAAGTTAAAGAAGTCTTTGTATGGTTTGAAGTAGTCTCCTAGAATGTGGTACTTGAAGTTTGATGCCTTTGTGTTATCAATTAGATATCTAAGATTGAAATCAGATCATTGTGTGTATTACAAATTTGACAATGATCACATTCTCATTATTGCATTGTATGTTGATAATATGTTGTTGATTGGGAATGGTAAGAATATGATTTTTAATTTGAAGTCTTAGTTGTTAGCACAGTTTGAGATGAAAAATCTAGGGGAAGCCAGGTACATTCTGGGAATGGAAATCAGAAGAGATAGAGCTAACAGAAAACTTTGGTTAAGCCAGAGTAAGTATGTGAAGACCATGTTGGATAGGTTCAGCCTGGTAGATTGTAGACCATTGTGTGTTCCTGTTTCATTGGGGACAAAGTTGTTTGTTAATGATTGTCCAAAATCTCCTAGTAAGGTGGAGGACATGAGCAAAGTACCTTATGCTAGTGTTGTTGGCAGTTTGATGTATGCTATGGTCTAGACAAGACCAAACATTGCCCAAGTAGTGGGGGTCCTTAGTTGATTTATGGTTAATCCTGGATGGGTACATTAGGATGCAATTAAGCGAGTGTTCAGATATTTGAGGGGTACTTCTAAGTATTCCATATGCTATCATGGTAATGTTATAGGACCTCTACATTTAGTTTGTATTCATGAATTTGTGGATTCTGATTAGGCAAGTGACATTGACAGTAGGAGATCCACCAGTGCCTATGTGTTCACTATGTTTGGTGGTGCAATTAGATGGATGAGTAAGCGACAACCTATGGTTTCTTTGTCCATGATAGAAGCTGAGTACATGGCAACAACTCATGCTTGCAAGGAAGCCATTTGGCTTAAGAGATTGTGCTCAGATATTGGTGTTGATGCAGGATAGATTACGATTTGTTGTGACAGTCAAAGTGTGATTTGCCTTGCAAAGAATCCAATTTTCCATGCCAGAACAAAGCATATTGATTTCCAATTTCACTTCATATGAGATATGGTAGAGGATGGGAAGGTAAATTTGGAGAAGTTATATGCTTTGAAGAATGTTGCAGATGCATTGATGAAGCCAGTGGGCATAGAGAAGTTCAGATGATGTTCAGAGTCTATGGGCCTCTTGGCCTATAGCAGTTAAATCTTGTTATTTCTATTGGCTCTTACAAGGTGTTTGACAAGTGTAAGAATGTTGAGAATTAAGGTGTCTCAACCTTGGTAATTGCTTGTATTATTTCGTTGTATTTATTTATTTATTGCCTATTGTGTAATTAGGATGCAATTCCTATGTTGTCATCTTGTGGGAGTTGGCACGCTGATGTGTCATCCTACATGGCATATGACCACATGTAAATTTGTCCTCACATGAGGATATAGGCATCCCACTTAGTGGTAGGAATATTTTTCCATGTGTCAGCATTTTGGATTTTGTGTAAGGGAATATTGACCGAAATGGTCAGATATATTCCTATGACAGTTATGACATGTAAGAGTCAGAAATAGAAAATCCTATGACAAGTATGGACATGTGTCAAGAAGCATCTTTGAAAAAGGCATCTTTGGGTACCCCAAGGTGGGTTATGACATGTTGTAAGAGATTATGCTATTTATAGCATGTGTATGATAGATTCTCTTACAACTGTAAGTTATGATAGCTAATGACAGATTCTATGATGGTTGTAAGAGTCGTAAGAGCATATGTCATTACCCATTTTAGAAATAGGTGACCTCCTTGGGATGGGGTGAATTGACAAGTGTTAAGAACATCCTACAGTGTTGGACAAGTGTCCATAGGCATGGGTTTTGGGCCATGATGTCATGTTGGACACCCATCTCAATGTGGAGCCATTTTTGCCTTGTATGTTCTTCATAAACAAGTGCTTTGGAGAGGTGATGCATTATTTGATTGATAGGTACTCTTATGCTACCAGATCATCTCTAGATATGAGTGTCGAAGGCTCCTGCAAGAGCATTGGCTTTGTGACTGTATTGTAACCTTCATTGTTTACGAAATACATTTGAGCTATGTTTTGGAGTGGGGTTTTTCACCCATAAGGGTTTTCCCCACGTATATCTTGTGTCTCTCTTCTTCTATCTTACATTCTTGTGTATGTGTTTGTTGCAATATCTCTATTAGTGGGTTAACATAATCTATAATTGTAAAGATAAAATTGAATTTGCACTCTCATCCCCTCATTATATTAGTGTAGAAAGTGATTTCTGCACACCTAGCTTCCTTTCACCTGGTAGAAAAGGCACTAGGAATTATGAGCTAGCTTTAGCTCAAGAATAGTTGACCAAACAATTTGGAACCCACACTGCTAATAGCCTAGTTAGGATTGGAGAGGCCATCTATAATTCAATTTAGGCACCATGTGAAAATGCAAGGATAGCTAGTTATATCGCTTGGGAGGTTTGTAACAACAAAATGGAGTGTGTGTGTGTACCATTTCGAATCCCCCATCAAGTTTTGATATAATAAACTACTATTTTTATACCATATTGGGGGGAAACAAATTAATAATAGTAAAGTAAGTCAGCAAATCCTAGTTATAGTATCTATATTTCAATTTAGCCTTGTTTAATGTGAAAAATGAAGAGGATTTGTTTAGGGTTGATTTTGATGGTTTATGTTGATCCTCCTTTCACCAATAAACATTCAAGGACTTCCAGCTGAGTAGAGAAACCTAATACAGACCTTCTGTCACTTGGAACATAGGGGAAGATTGGAATTGTATGATTCTATTATTCAATTAAGCCCAATTATGCTCAAAACCCTAATTACATGAATTCGTGAACAAATAGACAAATTATGGAAAATGATCACACATAGAGATATAAAATGACAATCAAATGCATACTAGATTTGAAGTTCAGAAAGCGGAAAAGTCAAGGACTAATGAGCGGGTGCCTGAGTCCAATGCCACAACTTTTGTCAAGATCTAGAAACCTTGTCTGCAACTTGTTCTTGTTGTTCCAGAGATTCTTTAGTTGTGGGATTTGGAGGACTAATGAGCGAGTGCCCAAGTCCACGTCCCTATTTTCTTCTTTGATCTGCAATTCTGACATTCTACACTTCTCTCTTGCAACTCCACTTTTTCTACTCCTGTAACTTGTAACCTACAATCACAAAAAATAGGTTGGGGGTTGTGGTGTTTAGAGGCTTGCCTCAGTCAAGCCCCAGAGAGACATTCAAGTCTTCCAAACACCATTGTCAGATAAAGATTGTGTATCCCTATGAGATAGAGGAAAAATCTAAATGATAAATGATAGAAAACACATTTGATATCACCTTGTAGTGAAGATCTCATTGGAGGACGATGCTCTTCATGCCATGAGGAGATGGATGCCAAATCTGCAACAAACAAGCACAATAAAAACACAAAAGTCTGCTCTGCCACACAATGAATTCCTTGACTCACTTTCACATAAGCTCATGAATCAAAATTGCCATCTAATGTCCATCTAGTTTACAAATGATAACCTAAGCATGCTTATATATGCAACTACAAACATTCCCACTAAGAATTTCGTAATTCAAACTTATTGTGTTAGCATAGGACCTAAATAACGGTCATAAACTAACACTTTGAAATTGGTCATAACCTAAAATAGGGTTGGACTAGGGTGCGGGTGCCCAAGTCCTCCCCCCTATTTCAGGTAGGATTTATGTTAAGTGCATCCCTTGAGTCCTATTTGCCATGAAACTTCAGCATTTTCTCATCGCTCGAGTCAAACTAACATGCAAGATGCTCTAAATGCATTCTAAAAGACCCAGGAATTAACCTTAAGAGGGAAAAGCCCCTAAGGGGATTTTTTTGACATAACATTTAGCCCCCACTTTAATGTATGTATAAATGCAAAGCCAATACATGCATTGAAGTACGGTCAACAAACACAGCAAACACACCAAGCATGGAGAAGACATGCCAATCATAGAGAAGACTGTAATAGGCATGCTAAACACTGAGAAGATAGTTATAGTCATGCAAAACATAGAGAATACAACATTGAAGACACACAAAACATAGTGAATACAATGAATGCAATAAAGACAATGATGATTTTATTTTTCTTTTTCTCATATCTATGAAATGCAGATGCAAGTTCAAATGCAAGAGGGGCTCATCGCCACCGATCGCATATGGGGCAACAAACATGCAAAGAAAAATCAACCATTCCATACAAATCCCAAAGCATAGGAGGGACTCATCACCATCAGTCTTTAAGAGTATGCTTGGGAACAAACACACAATACACACACACTTGGAAGACATGGAGAAAACATGGTAGACAAGAGATGGAGTGTCCCTATTTCTAGGTTCATCACCATCTCAGGCACATTACAGGCACACACCGACGATTGGGCTTCTCCACAACAATCACTGAAGACATGCTTAAGGGTTGAGTTAGTCACAGAACCACTCCCCACCTCTATAGAGGACTTTTTGAATATGATAGGATGTACATTCTCCATAAGAAATACACCATCCCCACCTCCACATAGGGCTTAAGATAAAAAGGATATACATGATATCCTACCTTCGTAGAGAGATTAAATGATTACAATAGATTTCAAACAAATCTCAGAGTATAGGAGGGACTCATTGCCACCAGTCTTTAAGACTGCACTTAAGAACAAGCACACTTTACTAGCATCTAAAACAAACAACTTTCCTTATATATGCCCCCACCTTAAGGTGGTTGATATCGTGTACTAACATCAAGCACATTAAGCTAGGTAGAAAACACACAAGGGAACATGGACTCTCACAAAGCCCATGCCCCCAGAGGTGACATGTACTTTACGATCACCAAATGTTCCCACAAACACATCCCTACAAGAAAAATGTTAGTATCCATATAATCATGATAAAAACAATGCATAATGCAAGATTCAAGATAGACAAAGTGCACGGAGTAGCAGTATTGTTATGTTTTGTAAGTGCAATAAGACACCATCAAGATCACACAGAGTGATTCTACTAGCCAAGTGTCAGATAATATATAACAACCCCGTCGTCATGTTGGAACTAGGTCCAATTTTTGATTTCTCGCTAAAAGGACACTAGGTCCACATCAGTATAATATGTTTTTCATCATCTGCTCGCTAGATAGAAACACTAGAGGAAGGTAAACAATAAATCAAGAGAGGAGAAACAAGTGCCTTAGGGACAGTCATGTAGGAGGGTGCCCCCAAGTCACCAACCACAACGTTATGTCCATAAGACACAACACACAATAGTGAAAATAGAGGAGAAGCAATATAGAAGAATGATGATACAAATAGAAGAAGGGTCACAATAGAGGAAGTCTCCTGGTATCTTGGACCTTACAAGAGAATCAAGGATCATCCCAGGAGGCCTAAATAACACATAACACATCATGGGGGAAACACAACACAGAGGTAAAGGGTTAGAAATACTTACCTGTAGAGAGATTCAAGCTAGAGATTTTTAATAATCAAATCATTCTCTTCCCAATTTTGAATGTTAGAAGAAAAAGATAGATAGGATACAATTGCCAAGTCTTTTTCATTATTGTTTTGTTCATTCTTAAACTCTTCTTGGTTTGACTCAATGTTAGGTGGAATGTTTTCTTGTTGGGGTTCATTAGTACACCTATTCACTATCTTCTTAGGAGGTGGAAGAAGTGATTTGTTGTGAGTGATCTTCACATACATCCTTAAGGGATTTAATGTGAAAGACCTTTCCTCATCCGTTAGTGCTACATCTTTTGGAGAGAGAGCATAGGAATGAAGGGAAGATAAGGTGTTGCAAAGAGAGGTAGTCAATGTTTTTAAATCCTTAATGATGTCCAAATGACTTGAATATAAAATCAAAGGAGGGAGATTAGGGGTCTGTTGTGTGGTTACATAACACACCCCATTTTGACTTGACAAAACAGGGACCCAACTTTTTGGCTTGTGTTTTGTGCTTTCTTGCGGTCTGGTAAAAGTAAGTCATGCAGATCATCATGCATTGAAAAGGTGGGGTAAGTGATCATCATGAGGTTAGTTCATCAAATTTTATATTTTATTCCTGAAACCTCATATTTAGAAAGAGCATTAAATTCCATGCAGGTTTGTCTTTTACATCACCCTGATATTCGTCAGGATGTGAAAGTTATGAGTGGTCAAAGTTTGAGTCAAACCTGATATTCCCAGGGGGAGGATCATATTTTGTAAACATCAGTCATATTATAAAAGGTCACCCTGATATAGTATATCACCCAATAAAATCATGCGGTCCGAATATCCGGACGTCAATTTTAGGTGATAGTAACCTTTATCCATCAATAGCCTTATGCATTTCACGAAATTTGCATATCCAGGCAAGTAAATAAAACCCTCGTCCTGTTGTTTCTGTAATAGTCAGGTATGGGTGGTTAATCTGAAGTTCTGGTTTATGCATCCATATGATTAAGTAATGTTGAACATATACAGTAGGCATGATGATTAGTAAAGTTAATTATGCATGCATGTGTATACCCATTGTAAGACAAGATTTTGTTAATTGCAGGCACCCATGGCTGATAAGAGGTTAGTTAAGTGTCAAGTAGAATTCGATAGGCCTATGTTCTCCTCCTAGAGGGGCGTCCTGTTTAAATATGGCACAATTACAGATACCCATCAGGGAAGTACCAATTTGGAAGCATGGTCAGCCAGGTTGAATGATGAGAATAACAAGAGTCTTGTGCTGGATGCAGTTTTCATTTCCAGGATGTGGAATGCCACTGGTTTTCCATACTCCATGGAATCCCCAAAACTAGTTATCGAGTGTGCTAGGAACTACAATCCAGAGACTAGGTAGGTGATGAAACATGGGAGGATATACGCTGACCTATCCATTAATGGTCTTTCCAAGACATTTGGATTGCCATTGGGCAGCAAGGTCAAAAGTGTGGACCTGAAGAAGTCAGAGAAAGAATATGAAAACAACAAGAAACAAGCTAGGAAGAACATGTATCAATGGAGGGCTGAAAATAGTACATATCCTACAGCAGCCAAACTTCCTGTGCATTTATTCAAATATGATTTTGCTGATGAATATCAATACATGATTGCACTACTAAACAGAGTAACAGGCCAGCCTGATGTGAGTAGTTTTAGAGACTGGATGTATGGTGTAATAATGATGTGTTTGTATTCAGATATCAAGCCATTGTGGGGCCAGCTAATAAGTGATGCTCTGCATGAGCAGCTGATGAACCTAGGAGGTTCAAATTGTGCTTTCGATATGACATCATACATTATTTACTCCTGTGCTTATAAAGGCACATTTGATGCACTAGTTATAGATGGGAAAGTCACAGGAACAGTCAATGTTGTGCATATCTGGGATCATCATCCCCAGCTGCAAAGAGCCAATTACCTCCAAGACTACAAACTGGTCAATGATGCATTCTCTATGCATCTGGTGAGAACCATGGAGGAGGACAGAACAAAGAGATTGAGCATGGAGGCTCAAGAGATAATTTACAGGCATGGAGCCTAGTATATTCAGTTTGCCACTTTTTCCTACATGAGGATTAAGGGTTTTGAAGGAAATCCCATCATGCTACCAAGGTATCCCACTGATGCAGTGATACTAATGGAGTTCATTAGGCAGAGCTCCATGATGATAAAAACATACAAAGATGCAAAGAAGTTGTCACCAATCTTGTTTCTAGTCACCATTGGCTGGTACATGTGTCCTGATTTAGAGAATATAAAGAAGGTGATGGTCACCTTGAATAAAATGAAACTGTAGCCTTTTCCACTAACAAGACCATATGATCCTTACGATAGGATGCAGAAAGTAATAGGAAAGCCTATTCATCAGAGGCACCTAGAAGACTTCTGGGCTGACTATGAAGATGAAGCAGAAGCAAGAAGAAGAAGATATCAAAGGCTAACTTTGAATCAAATCAGAACCTTTGATTGCATCCCCATTCCCCAACAATTGAAGAAAGATGATGGCAGGATAATTACAGATGAATATGAACAAAAGAAAATATATAATGATACCATCTCTGCACCTGACCTCACCATACAAGAGGATATATCCTTGGACCCCTTCATTTACAGGACCATACAATTAACCCAAGCCTAGGTTGATGAACAGATAGGGGCATTGAAGAAGAAGGGTGTTGCCATTACGGTGGACAACAAGAAGAAGGGGCAAGATATTCTCGATGGAGAGTATGATGACTTCCTGAATGAGAAGAGAAAGTCTAAGGGAGATAGACTCCCTCCACCACAACAATAGAGCAAAAGACCCCCAAGGGGCAAGAAAGTAGATAAGGAACCAAAAGGGGTTATTATTGAAAGGACAGTATTTGTAGCTGAGGAGGCAGCAGCATCAGGATCAGGATCAGCATCCCCTCTAAGGACAAGGAAAGGAAAGTCCAAGAAGAGTAAGATAATAGAGGCTGAAATTATTGAGACCCTAGAAGAGGGTCAATCCTCAAGGAAACATGATGAAGAGGATATCCTCATGGAGGAAGAGCCTGAAGAAGAAGAGGCTCCTTTGATAATAAAAAGAAAAAGAAAAGCTCCATAGGTGGTGGTGTCTACCCCACCTAAGAAACTGAGAACCTCCATGAGGGGTGAAATAAAACAATCCCCTGCATTGTTACAAGGGGCAGGTAGTGAAGTGCATAGAGAACTTTAGCACAATGTTCCACTTCCTACCATTGTAAAGTTTAAAATTGAACTTGCAGAAGAGCAGATGAAGGAAACCTCACCAGGAGCTCATATCTCATTAGAAGAGACAATTAACCTATCTGATGATGAGGTTGTGAAGGAGGTATCTTCACAAAAGATGGAAACCCTTGTTGTAGGTACGTAAATGACCCCTCATAAGACTCCAAAAGTTCAAAAATACTGGAGGAGATGAAGCAAGTGGAAGCTAAAAAGGAAAAGAGCCCAGAGAAGGTAGGCCAAGAAATGGGGTTGGACACACTAATTGCACAGGTGACAAGTCCTATAGTGGTAGATTTGACAGATAAACAGGATGCAAGTCCTGAACATCCAACAGGATCACCTGACAAAGGGCAACCTGTAGAAGAAGTGAAGATGGCAGAACCAAAAGGCCATGCTTCAGAAATCAGCCAACCAAGCGCACAAGATGCATCAGTGGTACCTGCTGTAGTAGAGGTTCAGGAAAGGAAAGCTGATGAGAAAGATGTGGTAGAAGATCCTGCTGCCAAGGTTCAAGAAATAAGTAGCACAGGTGCAGAACAAATTGTGATTATAGAACCAGCACCAGCACTTAAGGAGACTTCTCAATTATCCACAACTGAGAATGTTCCTCAGTAGGAGGAAAAGCCAAAGGAGGATGAGGTAATGACAGAAAAGGATCATGATCATCATGATCAACATATGGATGCATCACAAGATCCTCCACCTCAAGAAGATGCTCCTCTAGAGAAAAAGGTTCCTCAATAAGAGGATGTGCCACAGGATCAACATCAAAGTGAGCATCATGAAGAAGAATTAAGGAAATCACCTTCTCCATCACATTTGCTGACAGAAATAGGAGACACAGGTGAACATCATGATGATGCAGAGAAACATGATCAGGTACCTCCATGGTTGGAGAAAGAGGTAAATGTAGAAGAAGAATTTGAAATTCAAGAATTTGATGTCTCCACCCTATTCTCTGAAAATATAATAAAACCTAAGAGGAAGGCTAGAATGACTTCGGCCATCAAAAGAGATCCAATAACTGGGAGGAGGACTACATAGATTGTAGTACCTACTATGGAGAAAGAAAAAGGTAAAATTACCTTAGATGAGTTCTAGATCAGCACAGTGGACTTAGGATTTGCCAATGAAGACCAAGAGAGTCAAGAGGCCAAGGATATTATTGATTCTTTAATTCAAAAGGTAAAAAGAGAGAAGGAGAAAAATAAGCAACACAAAGAGCACATTGCTCAGTTGCATGCCTACATAGGAAGGCTAACAAATACTAAAGATACTTCAACTGAACATGTAGTCCCATTGACTGCTATTTCTCAAGAGGAGGTGAATAAATTAGACCTCATAAAACATGAGGCATCTGTACTAAGGAGATGGATGTCATCCACATTGGGTGATGCAGAGGAAGTAGTAAAGGCTTCTTTAAAAAGGTGGAATACTCTCAGCGACTCTAGGACCAAAGTAGACAAATTACAGATGCAGATAGGAAAAAGGACTTACCAACTGGAAAAAGTATTAAATATCCTAGGAGAAATAAGGAGGATAAATCCTCAGCTGCTCATCAATAAACAGGTACGAAACAATAATACTGCCTTGTTGGTTGACATATGGTATAAGGACATCCAATTTGAATGTGGAGTACTCAGAAGATGCAATAATAAACTAAGAGATATCAACATGAAGTTGCATGATTTAATGTCTATTAAGGCAAAAATATTTGAAACACTAGAAGGAAAAGTGGAAGGGAAAGTTGAAAATCAAGATGAAGAGTTTGCCATCAACGCTTTACACAGCAACTTCCAATCAATAGCAGATGATCCACTTGTTCACTTGACAGAAGAAGTCGTAGATAAAATAATGAGAATCAAAGTCAAGATGGAGAATTACAATGAGATGTTGCATGACAGGAAGAACAAGCTGGACAACAACAGACATAAATACGAGGCACACAATCACGCCATGATCAAAGCAAAGACTCAGGATGGCAAGGAAATAGATAAAATTATGCAATCATATGAACAGGTCCGGAGCATCATGCAACCTCATATGCGGGTTCATCATCATCATGATAATGAAAGTTCAGGAAGTGATGCACCTAGTGATGAAGAGCATGACTCTGATGAAGTAGATGATGATGCATCATAGAGTGAATATCAGCATCAGATACTTAGTGAAAATAGGTTTTTTTAGATAGTTCCCAGCTGGCAACTTGTGCCATTTTGTAAAGGTTGATGTATTCAAAGGAAATATTGACCGTAGATACGCATAGATGAATCAGGATCGCTGATCTTTTTGTAACAGATTCCTCACCTTATTCTATAAAAGGTGCAGGAATGCTTCATTTTGAATATTTGAAACTTAATTGAAATTTGTCTACTGAAATATTCAGGGCTCATTTCAAATCTTTTTGTATACATTTATGTCTTTGCATACTTACTGAATGAGAAGACTGTTTGGTTACAATTCATAGTAAATCTTGAGTAATCTATGTGTGAATTATGGATTTATGTGGTGATTTGTTGCATCTTTTGGAGTGCATGTCTACTTACATACTTGTTTTCATACAATTCCTTTGAAGTTAGCACCTACTGTATCTAGCTGTGGAATGTCTTGGTGAACATATGGTTTGGTTTTCTTCTGTTCATGACTATATCTGATATACATGTGGTTCAATAGCTAAAGATTCATCTTTCATTTGAAGCTTTTCTTTCAATTTCTTTAAATTTTAGAACATTTCACTATCATAATTGCAAATAACTGAATATCTAAAGAAAATAATACAAATATGTGTACATCTCGTAGATAAGTGGAAATATTTAGCATATTTGAAGCTAAAACATGCATTACTGATAAATATCATGCAAATATTTGAGTATAACTGTATCATTGAATCAAATAACTGTGTAAAATGACCTCTCTGTGAAGAATCTTTGCAGAAATAGCATCATGATGATGAATTCTATGTAAGGCCCCAAAATGGAAACAACAATGCACATCAACCTCTGAGTAATGTCAGAAGATTAAGACCTAATCACCAGAGACTTGGGATCATGAATTCTCTGAATTCATCGTATCTTTCAAGATGAATAAAGGTTAATGTGTACTTTTATTCTATGCTTGTTTATTACTAACATCATGAGCAACATAAGTTGTCGCTAGAAAGAGGGCCTTTATCCAAAAGAACATGCTCATCATCATTATTTTTAGGTTTGATGATGTAGAGAGTAAGGTAACCCCAGTGCATTTGTGAATTTTAAATATTGCTCAAATATTTACTGTAACAGGCTTGTAAATGTTCATTCTGTGTAAAGTTCCTAAAATTAGTCATAAATATTGCAAGCTTTATAGTAAATCATCATGAATTCACAAATATCAGCTAATGATAAGTAAATCTATTTAAGCTTTGAAGAGTTTTGGCCTTAGAAACTTGATATCCTGTGGTAAGAGTCATTATACCTCAAATATCCGTTCACATTTGCAGTATCTTTGCAAATATTTAATAAATATTCAGTCTGATTAGTCATCTGACTGCAAATATTGTCTCAACCGGTGAAATTCATTCAATATTTATGATCATCCACTTAGTTTCAGCCAATTTGCCTCAAAATTGAGAAATCCTGGCTCACAGGATAAATACCAGGTCTAGATCTAGTGGAATCGTTGAAGAATTGCGTGTTAGAGGTTTCAGACCTAGAACTATAGACATCCATCATACTCCCAGGTCTAGTGCATCAGGAGCTTCACCAGAACCTCCTCCTGTAACTCCTGTTGGTTTGTAGGTACCTTTTGGGATATCTGTGACACCTCCTGTTCAACCTCAACCCTAGGTCCAACCTTAGCCAGCTGTACCACCGGCTCAACCTCCTTTAGTCACAATGTCTTTCTTTGTAGCAGAATCACCTTTAACCTTCAATGCATATCATGAGTTGCCAAAGAATCTGGACAAACTTTGTCCAAAATATCATCCTTATCAGGATGTTGATGATCATATCAGGACATTTAAAGAAGCTTGCTGTAGAGCCAGAATAAAACTTCAAGATGTTGTATGCAGATTATTTCCTTTTTCCTTAGGGGAAAAGGCTTATGATTGGTTTATTAGTCTTGGTCAAGCCTCTGTTGATTCATGGGCTGTCCTAGAGAAAGCCTTTCTTGATAGGTTCAAGGTCCCTATTGATCCATCTATGAATTACCACATGTTTGCTACAATCAAAAGATTCAAGAATGAACCTATTGTCAATTTCAATGCTAGGTTCCAGAAAATGCTATCCAAGTTAGTTGCTCCTTATGTAGTAGCAGATGCTTCTGCTAGGAGTATCTATTGATCAGCCCTGGATCCATTGACTTCCATGTTCATTAGGAGAACACATCCTGAGATCACTACCTTGACAGGAGCCTTTCAAGAAGCTATCAAAGTAAATCAGCAGCTAGTCCCAGCTCCTACTCCAAATATTGCATTCCCTACATTGCCTAGCATGTATCCAACATATCCTACACAATATCCTGCATCATATACTGCACAATATCCTAATGGTGCAATGATACCTCCAGCAGTCATGCCTGCACCTTTACAGGTGCCTCCATTAATTATCATGCCACCTCCTAATGGGAATGGCCAGGTGTCACAATATCCTGCACAAATTCAGACGCCTCAGGGTGCTGATCTATCTAACAATAACCATGGATCCTCTTTCTTCAAGCCTCAAAGTGAGAATGTAGTAGCCAAAGCTCAAGAAGAGAAGGAGGAAATTAAAGAAATTTCTGCTCAACTGAGAAAACTCACCACAGAAGTGACACATTTGAGAAATAAAAGTTTCTATTCCCAGTCAAATCAAAATAGAGATTACTCCAATGATAGACCACATTATCCAGATAGAGGATACAATAACAACAATAATTTCAATAATAGTGGTGGAAATAACAATAATCCTCAAAGACAACCTAGAGTATGGAATTCCAGGTCAAATAATGGTTCATTACCATCACCCTTAGATAATCAGCCATCTGGTGAAGCTAAACAGACTACTAGAGTCAATCTTGCTGAGGCAGCCCTCACCAACTAGTGTAGGATCCACAACACAAATGCTCATGCAGAGTTAGACTGTCCACAATTTCAAATTGCTGCCAGCATTTTTCAAATAGAAGTGTCTAATACTGCAGGACATCCACCTTAGGTAGAAGGTAATGAAATAGTTCCTTGTGGATATGATTCAGCCCTAGTGCTAGAAAGCTATACTGATCATCAAAATTATTCTCATGCATATGAAGAATCTACTTTAGCCTTTGAGTCAAATTATGTCTTCCCTTTTGAAGATGAGAATGAGCCTTCCATTGAACATGAGGAAGTGCATGCATACCAGCAGTAATATCCTGGTAAACATAACTATAACTTGAGAAGTAGCTCCAACAGACCTACTGGTCCACTGACGTCATCTCTACCTCCAAATAATTTCAATACACCTCCTATTCCCAAAGCTAGCAATAATCCTGGGTTCCCCAAGGTAAATGCCCAATATCTGTCACCACATAATACAGCATCAAAGACTGTTAGCTTGCCTCATGAGTCTGACAAACTTGTTACATACTTGGCGGATGAAATGAAAAAGATAAAGATCAGCCTCTCTCTGTCAGAGTTATTGAAAACTCCTACAATCAAAAAAGCATTCATGAAGTCACTAGATGATCCTGCTCCTAAAGAGGACATTCCTTCTCCAGGTCATCTTAGCAATAAAGATCTTGCTGCTAGAGATAGTAATATCAAGCCTAAAATGCTAGCTACTGTCCAAGCTACAGAAACATCACATATGACATTATACAGAGATAAGAGTGAGTCACCACCTTTCCTCCTTACCATAAGGATGTTTGGAAAGAATTTACACAACTATCTGGTAGATTCAGGTGCATCTACAAATGTGATGCCCTTGTCCATATGCAATGCCTTAGGACTGCATCTTGCTAAATCCCTAAAAAAGGTGACACAGCTAGATAAAATAGAAGTGAGTGTAGTAGGAGAACTGACTCATATACACATGCAGCTAGCATCTGATCCCAGGATCCAATATTACATTGATATCCAGGTAGTTGACATACTTGATACATATGGGATGCTACTTAGCAGAGACTGGTTAAAGACTTTGAATGGATATATGTCCACTGACTTCAGTCATATGTGGTTACCTTGGAAAGGTATACCAAACCAGATAAGAATAGATGCTGAACCCAGAATGAAGCACATGATAACTGAGTATAATAAAATGAATGAGATCATGTATGTTGACATTGAGCTTGGAGTTTATGCTATTAGACCACAGACTATCAGGATAGAAGAGATCTTGATGCTTGACTTTCATCATCATCATCATCATCATGATCATCAGGAGGGTGTGCCAGTTGTAGAAACCAATAATAATTTTGAGAATGAAAATGAAATAGATCGCTTCAGAAACTTTGAGATGCATCTGTCCAAATAGGTAAAGCATTGTCAATTGTTAAATATACTTGCTAATGATATTTTGATTGATGGATGGTGCAGATTACACAACGAAGTGCATTCAAAAAAGACTTGCGAAACCTGCTTAGACATGATGCTGGAGCAGACATGCAGTGAAGCATCATCATCATATTCTGAGGTAAGTTCTACATCTGGTGATGATGATAATACTGATTCTTTTTTGTCTTCTACAGGAACCACAGAAAAAGTGATAGATCATGATGAAGGTCATGAACAGAGAACATAAGAAATTCTGGTGTACAATCAAATGAATGTTAGCAAAAAAGAAAAGATCACCCCAGGGAGTGATTGTCTGATGCAGTCAGACTATGAATTGTCTAATGAAGACAAAGGCAGTAACCTGACCAGATTTGAAGAGTTCATGTCTAGAGAAATTAAAAAAATGATAAGACAAAAGAAACATCCACAAGATGCACTAACTGAAGGTTGGTATAGGCTGCATGAGGCACCTCATTCAGAGACCACTTGCTCATTGTGTTTGCATATTTTGAAGAAACATACAGAGCTAGATCCAAAAGATCATCCTCCTGATGATGGAAAACAAGAAGAAAAATCAGCTTCTCAGAAGGAAGAAAAGATGAAGTATAAGAAAGCTAACATTTCTAAGTTAAAATGGATATCAGGTGGAGCAACTGCCAGAGCTGCAAAGAAAAATAAAGGTTCAGCTAAACCTCATGCTAGAGATAAGTCTTGGATCCTTAGATTTGATGGATCCAAATCCAAGCAAGGAGCCAGAGTAGGGATTGATCTTATTGATCCATCAGGAAAATCCTACTTAGCTGCATACAGATTATAGTTCCCCTGTACTAATAATGTGACAAAGTATGAAGCTCTGATTCATGGGATACTATTTTCTCTCAAAAAGAAAGTGAAAATTCTGCATGTCTTTGGAGGCTCAGAATTAGTTGTCAGACAAGTAAGAGGAATCTACTCGTGCAATTATAAAAAATTATCAAATTATAGACACAGAGTGTGGGATTTGATTGAAGACTTTGATGTATTTAACATCACCCATGTTCCTAGAGAACAGAATCACAGGGCAGATGGACTTGCCCAGGCTGCCAGTACATTGAAGCCACTATCTATATCAGGTCTGAAGAGATTTTCAGTAGAACTAGTATCTATACCATCAGTACCTAATAATGTTACCAATCTTTAGGTCTTTGATGATGACCAGCACATTCTTGATTTCATTTCCAATAGGGATGTATTTGATGCTCAGATTATAGATGATAATAGTATGGAAGATCATGTCTGTGAAGAAGATGAAATATTAGAGTTGCCTAGCAACAGAATTCCCAAAGGCATGATTGAATTAGAAAGAGTCTTTGATTTGGATAATATGCTGAAGTAGAAGGATCTTCCCAAAGCTGATGGAGGTCAATATTCACAAGTGAATATTGGACAGGATGATGACAAGAAAAATGTCTTGATAGGTAAGGTTTGCACACCAGAAGAGTTAGAAGGAATAACTCGGGCCCTTAAGGATTACATCCATGTAATTGCATGGACTTATGATGAGCTGAAGACATATGACACATCTGTCATAACTCATACTATACCTCTCAAGACAGATGCTAAACCTTTCAGATAGAAGCAAAGGCCAGTTAATGCTTTGCTTGAACCAATAATATTTGAAGAAGTCAAGACATTGTTAAATGCTAGGATAATCTTTCCTGTGAGGCACTCCCCTTGGGTGGCAAATCTAGTGCCAGTGAGGAAGAAGAATGGAGACATCAGGCTATGTGTAGATTTTAGGAATCTGAACAGAGCATCAGAAAAGGATAATTATCCTTTACCCTCATTAGATGAAGTTCTACAGATTGTAAATGGAGCCAAAATGATGTCCTTCCTAGATGGCTTTTCAGGATACAACCAAGTGATGGTTGATAAAATTGACAGATTGAAAACTACCTTCACCACCAAGTGGGGGATATTTGCATATAGATGTATGCCATTTGGACTTATAAATGTTGGAGCAACATTCCAACAAGCAATGGACATAGCCTTCAGAGGCTTAATAGGAAAATGTATAGTCATCTACATGGATGACTTGACAGTATTCTCCAAAGAAAGGGGAAATCATGTAGCAGATTTCATAAATGTGCTGAAGAAATGTGAAGAGTATGGAATATCACTGAACCCCAAGAAATGCATATTTGGGGTGACAACAGGAAAGTTATTAGGCCATTTGATAACTAAAGATGGAATCATCATTGATCCTGATAGGGTGGAGTCTATCATGAAAATACAACTTCCTGGAAGTAAGAAAGAACTTAAGTCTTACTTTGGTAAGATTAACTTTGTAAGAAAATTCATCACTGGTTTTGTAGAAATAGTCAGACCACTAAATGCTATGCTGAAAAAAGATGCCAAAATTGAGTGGATAGCGGAAGCTAAAGCTACTTTTGAGGACATAAAGAAAGCTATATCAGATGCTCCTGTACTCATCAGTCCAAATTACACAGAGGATTTCTACATCTATTCATTTGCTTTAGAACATACCTCTGCAGCAGTGTTAACTCAAAGGAATGAAGAAAAAGAAGAGAAACCAATAGCCTTCATGAGCTGTCCTTTCAAGGATGCTGAACTAAGATATGTGGATGTTGAAAGATAATCACTTGCATTAGTCAGGGCAGTAAAGAAATTTAGGCATTATATACTAAGAAGCAAGGTGATTGCAGTAGTGCCTGATGTAGCAGTAAAGATGCTGCTCATGCAGAGTGAGCCTAGTGAAAAAAGAGCCAAGTGGATTACTGTATTACAAGAGTATGACATGGAAATTACACCAATGAAGCTGGTAAGAAGACAGGCTTTAAGCCAAATGATATCTGAAATTGACCCAAACATCACAAGTCAACAGTATGTTATCAATGATAAGAATAATAAAGAATGGTATTTAGATATCAGGCACGTCTTGATTACTGGAAGATGTCCTCCGAGATTGCAAGCTTCATAGAGAAGAGCCCTGAAGATAAGGTCACAAAAGCATATGATGAAGGGAGGAACCCTATTCAAGAAGAATTATGAAGGAATATACCTGAGATGCTTAGAAAAGCTAGAAGCAAATAAGGTCCTGTCAGAGTTACATGACAAGTTCGGAATAGCACATGGATCAGCCTTGGCCACGACACATGCAGTCCTCAGAGCAGGATATTATTGGCCCACAATTTTTAAAGATACATCTGATCATGTTAAATGTTGTCATGTATGTCAGGTTGCTGCCAACAAAGAGAAATATGCTACATAACCCTTGCAGCCAGTGATGGAAGAGTGCCTATTTGCACAATGGGGCATGGATTTCATAGGACCAATCAATCCTCCATCCTCCTCAGGCCATAGGTATGTCTTAACAATTACTGACTATTGTACCAGATGGACTGAGGCTGTCAGCAGCAAGACTTGTACTGCAGATGATGTCATTAAATTTTTGGAAAGCAACATTGTCACCAGGTATGGAACTCCTTATGCTTTAGTAAGTGATAATGGTTTTTCTTTCACTTCAACTAAATTGTCAAGTTGGGCTTTTGATCATGGGATCATACTTAAGTTTTCATCCAACTACTATCCCCAAGGGAATGGATTAGCAGAATCCACCAACAAGAATTTACTGAATATCATAAGAAAACTAATAGAGAAGAACCCTAGGGAATGGAACTCATTTCTGAAATATGCCTTATGGGTAGACAGAACTAGAATGAAAACTGCATTAGGAAACTCACCTTTCCAATTGGTATATGGGGTGGATCCTATCCTTCCTATAAACTTAAAAATTCCTACTCTGCAGTTTGCCCAAGAATACCTAGGCATTGATAATAGACAAGAAGTCAGGTTGCTTCAGTTGATGCACCTAGAAGAGAAAAGGAGTCAAGCAATTGACCAGTTTGCAAAACATCAGGCTGTTGTCAAATGTTGGTTTGACAAGAGAGCTAGAGTTAAAGCCTTCAGGATATCTGATTTAGTCCTAATGTGGGATAAAGCCCATGAGAGGAAAAGTGACCATGGCAAATTTGACAGATTATGGATGGGTCCCTTTCAAATTTTTGAGATACTAGGAGACAACACTTATAGGCTTAAGAACCTGACAAGTGAGGATGTCCCATTGCTAGTCAATGGACAATTCCTCAAACATTATTTCCAGGCCTGAGTGACTTCATGACAGTTATGTGTATCATATTGTACATTTGTATAGTTGTCTGTACAGTTTGTTTTGTTTTTGTTTGTTCTGTTTTATTTGTTGAGACCTTGTTTTGGTTAGTTAAGATGATGCACCTTATTACCACATAAAATAACTAAATTGTTAGGATTCAAGTGATGAGATCAGATTTAGACATAGGTTGTAATTCAACCTGAGAAGTATTCATGATCAAGTCTGTGATATCCTTTCATCAAGGTGCCTTTTCTTGATCAAAGTGAATCAATCACAATGAAACACCTAACAACCTTGGGTTTGTTGAACACACAAGTATAGGTGTTAAGTGAAAAATCTAAAGAGACTCCCTTGCTACCAATACAATCTCCAACCTAAAGCTGCAAGTGACTATACCTTGTACAAATGAGCTAACATGATGATATCAGATACAAATTTTAACAGAAAAAATTCAGAAAAGAAATAAAATTAGGCCATCTAAGTAACTCTACCGAGGCTATAGATGCCTGCTGGCAGTGGGGCTCTACTTAGGGATATTGTATAGATAACCTTGCCGGGGCTATAAACACTTGTTGGCAGTAAGGCTCTATCTAGGTTAGCTATGAGGGATGATCTCCAACTATGTAGTTTAACACCAGTTACTTATGTTTTCAACTTGCTTTCAAGATGAGGATAATTAATCATCTGCATGCACAGGATCCTTTGCTGGCATTGTTACCATGATAAAATTTTATTATTCAGAAGATCATGATGCTTATTCTTAGGAAGAATTAGAATGATATGGATGAATATCATCACATCATTTGAATCATTGGAATTTGTTTTTTTTTCTTTGGTGGCAAGTTGTTGTGTGGTTACACAACACACCCCATTTTGACTTGACAAAATAGGGACCCAACTTTTTGGCTTGTGTCTTGTGCTTTCTGGCGGTCTGGTAAAAGTAAGTCATGCAGATCATCATGCATTGAAAAGGCGGGGTAAGTGATCATCATGAGGTCAGTTCGTCAAATTTCATATTTTATTCCTGAAACCTCATATTTAGAAAGAGCATTAAATTCCATGCAGGTTTGTCTTTTACATCACCCTGATATTCGTTAGGATGTGAAAGTTATGAGTGGTCAAAGTTTGAGTCAAACCTGATATTCCTAGGGGGAGGATCATATTTCGTAAACATCAGTCATATTATAAAAGGTCACCCCGATATAGTATATCACTTGATAAAATCATGCGGTCCGAATATTCAGATGTCAATTTTAGGTGATAGTAACCTTTACCCGTCAATAGCCTTATGCATTTCGTGAGGATCATATTTTTCAAAGTAACCTGATATTTCATAATATCCTCCTGCTGTGAAATATCCCCCTAAGCCAATATCCTAATGACATCATCCAAGTTCGATAAACGAAGAAACGAACATGATGATGACATCATCATCACATTTACCTCTTGGCAGGATATTTCATAAACATGATCCTGTTCTCATATCATGACGATGATGTCATGATGCCTTGCCAATACATTGAGCGAATATCAGGATGACGTCATCTCGATATTTCAAAATAGAGACATGTAAGTTTGTCTAGTCATCATCATCTTTGAAACATCACCCGATATATCTAGATATCCTCCTGATGTGCTAAACATAACCAAGGGATGCATTCGTCACATAATGTCACGATAGTTTCTTTTCTCTCAAGGAGGATGATCATATTAAACTCGACCCAATATTTTTGAATATCATCCTGTCTTGCGAATATCACCCCACTCTAGTTACCGCCATTAACATTTAATGCGCATAGACATGGTAGTTTATTCCCGCCGACCACGAAACTTGATGAAACACCTGGCAAGATCCAGTGTTTTCGCGCGGATAATCAATGAGTAAAATCCATTCTGTCAGGGTTGCCCTAATATTACCCTAAGTGCATCGTTAAAAGGGCAAATTCATCATCATTTTGAATTTACCTTGCGATAAATTTTTTTTTATAGAGCACTAGCTTCCATATCCTCATATAGGCGATAGTTGCACTAGTTGAGCTCACAGACAGAAGGAAGTGCATGATCATCAGCTGAATTAAGGGTATTGTCAGAAGTCCACTGGTATAAAAAGGAAATTTGCATATCCAGGTAAGTAAATGAAACCCTCATCCTGTTGTTTTTGTAATAGTCAGGTATGGGTGGTTAATCTGAAGTTCTGCTTTATGCATCCATATGATTAAGTAATGTTGAACATATACAGTAGGCATGATTATTAGTAAAGTTAATTATGCCTGCATGTGTATACCCATTGTAAGACAAGATTTTGTTAATTGTAGGCACCCATGGCTGACAAGAGGTTAGTTAAGTGTCAAGCAGAATTTGACAGGCCTATGTTCGCCTCCCAGAGGGGCGTCCTATTTAAATATGGTGCAATTACAGATACCCATCAGGGAAGTACCAATTTGGAAGCATGGTCAGCCAGGTTGAATGATGAGAATAACAAGAGTCATGTGCTAGATGCAGTTTTCATTTCTGGGATGTGGAATGCCGCCAGTTTTCCATACTCCATGGAATCCCTGGAACTGGTTATCGAGTGTGCCAAGAACTACAATCTAGAGACCAGGCAGGTGATGAAACATGGGAGGATATATGCTGACCTATCAATTAATGGTCTTTCCAAGACATTTGGATTGCCATTGGGCAGCAGGGTCAAAAGTGTGGACCTAAAGAAGTCAGAGAAAGAATATGAAAACAACAAGAAACAAGCCAGGAAGAACATGTATCAATGGAGGGCTAAAAACAGTACATATCCTGTAGCAGCCAAACTTCCTGTGCATTTATTCAAATATGATTTTGCTAATGAATATCAATACATGATTGCACTACTGAACCGAGTAACAGGCCAACCTGATGCGGGTAGTTTTAGAGACTGGATGTATGGAGTAATAATGATGTGTTTGTATTCAGATATCAAGCCATTGTGGGGCTAGCTAATAAGTGATGCTCTGCATGAGCAGCTGATGAACCTAGGAGGTTCAAATTGTGCTTTCTATATGAAATCATACATTATTTACTCCTGTGCTTATAAAGGCACATTTGATGCATTGGTTACAGATGGGAAAGTCACAGGAACAGTCAATGCTGTGCATATCTGGGATCATCATCCCCAGTTGCAAAGAGCCAATTATCTCCAAGACTACAAACTGGTCAATGATGCATTCTCTATGCATCTGGTGAGAACCATGGAGGAGGACAGAACAAAGAGATTGAGCATGGAGGCTCAAGAGATAATTTACAGGCATGGAGCCTGGTATATTCAGTTTGCCACTTTTTCCTACATGAGGATTGAGGGTTTTGAAGGAAATCCCCTCATGCTGCCAAGGTATCCCACTAATGCAGTGATACTGATGGAGTTCATCAGGAAGAGCTCCACGATGATAAAAACATACAAAGATGCAAAGAAGTTGTCACCAATCTTGTTTCTAGTCACCATTGGATGGTACATGTGTCCTAATTCAGAGAATATAAAGAAGGTGATGGTCACCTTGAATAAAATGAAACTGCAGCCTTTTCCATTGACAAGACCATATGATCCTTATGGTAGGATGTAGAAAGTAATAGGAAAGCCTATTCATCAGAGGCACCTAGAAGACTTCTGGGCTGACTGTGAAGATGAAGTAGAAGTAAGAAGAAGAAGATATCAAAGGCTAACTTTGAATCAAATCAGAACCTTTGATTGCATCCCCATTCCCCAACAATTGAAGAAAGATGATGGCAGGATAATTGCAGATGAATATGAACAGAAGAAAATATATAATGATACCATCTCTGCACCTAACCTCACCATACAGGAGGATATATCCTTGGACCCCTTCATTTCCAGGACCATACAATTAACCCAAGCTTGGGTTGATGAATAGATAGGGGCATTGAAGAAGAAGGGTGTTGCCATTACGGTGGACAACAAGAAGAAGGGGTAGGATATTCTTGATGGGGAGTATGATGACTTCCTGAATGAGAAGAGAATGTCTAAGGGAGATAGACTCCCTCCACCACAACAACAGAGCAAAAGACCCCCAAGGGGCAAGAAAGTAGATAAGGAACCTAAAGGGGTTATTATTGAAAAGGTAGTATTTGTAGCTGAGGAGGCAGCAGCATCAGGATCAGGATCAACATCCCCTCTAAGGACAAGGAAAGGAAAGTCCAAGAAGAGTAAGACAGCAGAGGCTGAAATTACTGAGACCCTAGAAGAGGGTCAATCCTCAAGGAAACATGATGAAGAGGATATCCTCATGGAGGAAGAACCTGAAGAAGAAGAGGCTCCTTTGATAATAAAAAGAAAAAGAAAAGCTCCATAGGTGTTGGTGTCTACCCCACCTAAGAAACTGAGAACTTCCATGAGGGGTGAAATAAAACAATCCCCTACATTGTTACAAGGGGCAGGTAGTGAAGTGCATAGGGAACTTCAGCACAATGTTCCACTTCCTACCATTGTAAAGTTTAAAATTGAACTTACATAAGAGCAGATGAAAGAAACCTCACCAGGAGGTCATATCTCATTAGAATAGACAATTAACCTATCTGATGATGAGGTTGTGAAGGATGTATCTTCACAAAAGATGGAAACCTTTGTTGGAGGTACACAAATGACCCCTCATAAGACTCCAACAGTTCAAACAATACTGGAGGAGATGAAGCAAGTGGAAGCTGAAAAGGAAAAGAGCCCATAGAAGGTAGGCCAAGAAATGGGGCTAGACACACTAATTGCATAGGTGACAAGTCTTGTAGTGGTAGATTTGACAGATAAACAAGATGCAAGTCCTGAACATCCAACAGGATCACCTGACAAAGGGCAACCTGCAGAAGAAGTGAAGATGGCAGAACCAGAAGGCCATGCTTCAGAAATCAGCCAACCAAGTGCACAAGATGCATCAGTGGTACCTGCTGTAGTAGAGGTTCAGGAAAGGAAAGCTGATGAGAAAGATGTGGTAGAAGATCCTGCTGCCAAGGTTCAAGAAATAAGTAGCACAGGTGCAGAACAAATTGTGATTATAGAACCAGCACCAGCACTTAAGGAGACTTCTCAATTATCCACAACTGAGAATGTTCCTCAGCAGGAGGAAAAGCCAAAGGAGGATGAGGTAATGACAGAAAAGGATCATGATCATCATGATCAGCATATGGATGCATCACAATATCCTCCACCTCAAGAAGATGCTCCTCCAGAGAAAAGGGTTCCTCAACAGGAGGATGTGCCACAGGATCAACATCAAAGCGAGCATCATGAAGAAGAATTAAGGAAATCACCTTCTCCATCACATCTGTTGATAGAAATAGGAGACACAGGTGAACATCATGATGATGCAGAGAAACATGATCAGGTACCTCTGTGGTTGGAGAAAGAGGTAAATGTAGAAGAAGAATTTGAAATTCAAGAATTTGATGTCTCCACCCTATTCTCTGAAGATATAATAAAACCTAAGAGGAAGGCTGGAATGACTTCGGCCATCAAAAGAGATCCAACAACTGGGAGGAGGACTGCACAAATTGCAGTACCTACTGTGGAGAAAGAAAAAGGTAAAATTACCTTAGATGAGTTCCAGATCAGCACAGTGGACTTAGGATTTGCCAATGAAGACTAAGAGGGTCAAGAGGGCAAGGATATTATTGATTCTTTAATTCAAAAGGTGAAAAGAGAGAAGGAGAAAAATAAGAAACACAAAGAGCACATTGCTCAGTTGCATGCCTACATAGGAAGGCTAACCAATACTGAAGATACATTAACTAAACATGTAGTCCCATTGATTGCTATTTCTCAAGAGGAGGTGAATAAATTAGACCTCATGAAACATGAGGCGTCTGTACTAAGGAGATGGATGTCATCCACATTAGGTGATGTAGAGGAAGTAGTAAAGGCTTCTTTAAAAAGGTGGAATACTCTTAGTGACTCTAGGACCAAAGTAGACAAATTGCAGATGCAGATAGGAAAAAGGTCTTACCAACTGGAAAAAGTATTAAATATCCTGGGAGAAATAAGGAGGATAAATCCTCAACTGCTCATCAATAAATAGGTACTAAACAATAATACTGCCTTGTTGGTTGACATATGGTATAAGGACATCCAATTTGAATGTGGAGTACTTAGAAGATGCAATAATAAACTGAGAGATATCAACATGAAGTTGCATGATTTAATGTCTATTGAGGCAAAAATATTTGAAACACTAGAAGGAAAAGTGGAAGGGAAAGTTGAAAATCAAGATGAAGAGTTTGCCATCAACGCTTTACACAGCAACTTCCAATCAATAGCAGATGATCCATTTGTTCACTTGACAGAAGAAGTCGTAGATAAAATAATGAGAATCAAAGTCAAGATGGAGAATTACAATGAGACGTTGCAAGATAGGAAGAACAAGCTGGACAGCAGTAGACATAAATACGAGGCACACAAGCATGCCATGATCAAAGCAAAGACTCAGGATGGCAGGGAAATAGATAAAATTGTGTAATCATATGAATAGGTTTGGAGCATCATGCAACCTGGTGCAGGAGCACCCCTACAAGACCGGATATAGGTTCATTGTCCGCATGATAGGACATTAGTCTATTTTTAGCATGTTTGACTTCATAATGTAATAAGGTCCATTGGACCAATGCATATGTATTAGATCAGCCTAGGAGAGTGTGCAGGCAGTTAGAGTTCGTGATCAGGTAGTATGAGCTGTCCTCTCCCAGCCGCTTGGAAGCTCCCAGCCGCTGGGAATCGAGTTGGTAGTACTCGTAGGATATTGCTATAAATAACTCAGATCAGTTAGGGTTTGAGAGATATCAGAGTAGTAGTTGTGTTATGTTGTACTGGTGATTAGAGAGTAGTAGTTATGTTATGTTATACTGGTGATTGAGTGAGATCCAGAGATCAGTCCAGACATTGTGAAACATTGTTGTTCGATAGTGTTGTAGAAACAGGACATTTGTGTTTCATCTGAATAAGATCTCATCAAATTACATCATCTGGTTTATCAGCTGTTTATGTTTTGATTTCTATTTTGATTACAGGTTAATGGATTCTTTCAACCCTTCCACCGGTTGATTCTGTGAATCGGTGGAATGGTCATGCATGTTAGTTTAGCTTGTATTTTAGTTTTCTGTTTATGCATTTCATTGTGTGGGAGATCGATTGGTAGCATGCTGTAAATCAACCTAGCATCCCCATGTGCTAGGATTTAGGAAGATAAACTGTTAAGTTTTGATCTGAAGGTGATCCGGGCTGATCATCATATTTTCTGTGTGAAATTGTGCGGTTCTGTGAGTTTGCATGCAGCTGACGGATATACAGGAATCCGCATGTGCTTTTCCAGACGGAGTGAATCGCATCAACATCTGTGAGTATATTGCTATCCAGATCGGGTTATGAAGCTGACGAAGACTGTATGTTTCAAGTGCATCAGGATGATATAAATCAGATATATACTTAGTGTGTATATCATCGTCAGGATCATCTTTCGTCCGCATGTCGCTATTGCATGCAGGAGTGAAAGTTCACTTTTTTGGCTAAGGGCCGGAAAGGTCATCATCGGGATATTGAAAAGGTCATCAGGATATTCATTATCATGTTGCGGAGGATATAAGTGTCTTATATCCTGTTGACATCATCATCAGGTGCATTGACATCATCATCGGGTGCAAGTGACGTCATCGTCATCAGGATATTGCGAATATCACCCTATGCAAGTTTATCCTGCTGTCGCTAAGTGTTTTGGCATCGGCGTAAGGCATCGGCATAAAGTTTGGTTAACATCATCAGGATGTTTCAACATGACCGGATAAGTCATATCCTGATGCTGTTGTTTGAGTAGTCGGATATCGGGGTGACGTAAGCATCGAGGGAAAGGTGCTTGAAGTTGTCATCATTAGGATATATGAGAGGAACCAGATATTTTATATCCTGCTGATGAAGATGATGCTGAACATCATGATGATGAAGATAGAGTTTGGCGGTAAGATGAACAGTGAACATCAGGAGGATGTTTGCGCTTGTCGAATGTGATGATGCTGCAGACAGGCAAAAGGCGAAAGGCGATAAGGAAGTGAACAGTAGTTAGCAGGAGGATATTTCATGCCTCTTCGAAATATGATGATGATGATAAGCCGATAGGTATTACATACTGCATGTCCAGGATTTTAACATGCTAGTTGTGTTAATGACTCCTCCTTCCCATTTGTAAGCTTCTGTTGCGTTTCCTCTGCATCATAGTGGTATCAGAGCAAAGGAAGGATCTTCTGGAAAAGATCAGGATATAGCAGGATGTCAGGTGACGAAGGAACATCTGAGATTCCGGCAAGGATGACCAATGTTGAGTTGGCAGTTCTGGTAAAGAAACAGATTGCAGAGAGCAAGGCTGTGAAGGCTCAGAATCAGGAATTGAAGGATGAGTTAGAGAAGTTGAGGAGTAGAGTAGGTTCTGGTAGAGAAGAAGATAGGGAAGAAGAAGAGATCCCTAGTTGGAATGAGGAGGTCATTCCTGCAGACCAGAGACCACTGTTGAATGCCCTCAAGGCCATGGAGAGGAGAACCATGGATGTGAAATTGGATTTGCCAGTGTTTACAGGAAAGATGGAACCTGATTCAGTGATGGAGTGGATAGACTCCTTGAACAATTTCTTTGAAACAGAGGAGATACCAGAACAACAGAGGGTGAAAATAGCCCAGTCAAAAATGAAAGAAGCTGCCTTGACATGGTGGAATTTCGTCCAAGATGATAGAGTACAGGAAGGAAAGCGTAGAGTCGCTACATGGAAGAAAATGATGGCATTAGTAAAGGAAGCTTATGTCCCATTGGATTACAATATCCAATTACACAAGAGGAAGCAAAACCTGAAGCAGAAGGAGCTAGATGTCAGCTCATATACAGAAGAATTCATGAAACTTTGTATGAAAACAAAGGTAAAGGAAAGTGAAGAAGAGAAGGTAGCCAGACACCTTAATGGATTGAGGTTCAACATTCAGGAAGATTTAAGTCTGCATAATCCTGATACAGTTCAGAAATGCTTTCAGTTGGCATTGAAAGTGGAAGAGAAGTTAAAGAGAAAACAAGAACAACACAATAGAGGAAGAGGAAGACAACAAAGGGGTGGAAGAGGTCCTTTTAGAGGTAGAGGACATGGACATGGATATCAAGGAGAATCCAGTCATGACAATAGTAAGGGAAACAATAGTCAGAACCAAGGGGAAAATTATAGTCAGCAAGGAAACTTCAGAGGTAGAAGACCTTTCAGAGGAAGATCCCAGGGCAGAGGATCCATCAGATGTTATAACTGTAACAAAGAAGGCCATATAGCCAGCAAATGTCTAGAAAAGGCCACAAGCTCAACAAGAGAAAGGAGAACAAATCTGATCCAAGAACCTGATAATCAAAGTATGACAGGCTCTAATGATTTTCACAGTGTGAATGCTCCTGATAATTATGGATACCCAGAAAGTGGAGAGTCTCTAATGATGAGAAGAACAGTGACTACCATGAAGGTACCTGACAAAGAATCCCCTCAAAGAAAGTCTCTTTTCAGGACTATTTGCAAAGCAGGAGGTAAGGCATGTAAAGTTTTGATTGATTCTGGTTCTACTGAAAATTTTGTGTCCGAAGAAATGGTGACAAAGCTTAAGCTTAGGAGATTGCCTCACCCATCCCCATATAAAGTCTCATGGCTTACCCAAGGTCAGCAAACAACTGTAGAAGAGCAGGCTTGGGTAGAATTTCAGATTGGAGCATATAAGGATAAGTTGTTGTTTGACATTACCACGATGGATGCTTGCAATCTTTTATTTGGTAGACCATGGCAATATGATTTGAAGGCACAACATGATGGTGTTAGAAACATCTATACAATCACTAAAGATGGTAAGGTTATAAAGTTACTACCATTGACGGAGAAGGAGGAGAAATCTAAAGGAAAAGAGGTGAAGGTAATGCTGATGGAAGGTAAACAGTTCATGAAAGAAGTAGCAGCAGAAGGTGCAGTTGCATATGCCCTAATCCCATGTATGAGGGTGAATAAAGAACAGCAGCAAGAAGTCAAGGAAGAGAAAAAGCAAAGGTTCATAGACCCAGCTATCCAAGAGCTATTGGATAAGTACAAAGGTATCATCTCAGAAGGAATGCCAAGATCCCTACCACCAGTCAGGGATATTAGTCACTGCATAGACTTAATTCCAGGGTCAACACTTCCAAACAAAGCAGCCTATAAGCTAACTCCAGAACAGAATGCAGAAGTAGCCAGACAAATTGAAGAATTATTGGATTCAGGTCTGATTGGGAAAAGTTTAAGTCCATGTACAGTACCAGATGTACTAGCACCAAAGAAGGAAGGTACTTGGAGGCTTTGCACAGATTCCAGAGCTATTAACAAGATCACAATCAGGTATAGGTTTCCAATCCCTAGGATAGAGGATTTACTTGACTGTTTGGGAGGTGCTAAGTATTTTACAAAAATAGATTTGAAGAGTGGATATCATCAGATCAGGATTAGGCCAGGAGATGAATGGAAAACAACATTCAAAACTAATGAAGGGTTATATGAGTGGAAGGTTATGCCTTTTGGTTTATCTAATGCACCTAGTACTTTTATGAGGTTGATGAATGAGGTTTTGAAAGAGTTCATTGGTAAGTTTGTCATGGTATATCTAGATGACATTCTGATTTTTAGCAACACCAAAGAAGAACATCTCAGACACATAGATTTGGTTCTTAAGAGGTTACATGAAGAGCAGCTGATGATAAATTTAGACAAGTGTTTGTTCATGCAAGAGGAGATCACATATTTGGGTTTTGTCATTTCACAAGGAAAGTTACAAATGGATAAGGAGAAGGTAAGTGCCATATTGTCTTGGCCAACCCCAAAGACTATGAATGATGTCAGAAGTTTCCATGGGTTAGCAACCTTCTACAGGAAGTTTATAAGAGGGTTTAGTCATATTTGTGCACCCATGCTTGATACCATCAAAGGAGGACAGAAGTGCAGATTTGTTTGGACTCAAAGAGCAGATGATTCTTTTGAAACATTGAAGAAGAAGGTGGCACAGCAGCCAGTCCTTGCACTTCCAGACTTTAACAAAATCTTTCAGGTGGAATGTGATGCTAGTCACATGGCCATTGGAGCAGTACTCAGCCAAGAAGGTAGACCTATTGCATTTTTCAGCGAGAAGCTCAATGATGCTAAAAAGAGGTATTCCTCATATGATTTGGAAATATATGCTTTAGTCTAGTCACTCAAGAAATGGAGGCATTACTTGATGCCAAAGGAATTCATAGTATTCACAGATAACAAGGCTCTGAGTTTCATAAATAGCCAGGAAAAGCTAAACCACAGACACATGAAATGGGTAGAAACCTTACAAGCGTTTACTTTTACATTGAAGCATAAGAAAGGAGTCAAGAATAAAGTTGCAGATGCTTTGAGTAGGAGAGTTCTAACAATCAACCAGATTCAGTTAGAAAGTGTTGGCATTGATTCACTAAAGACCATGTATGAGACTGATGAAGATTTTGGAGAGATATATCATGTGTGTACTTCTTTTGGAGGGAAATATCATGCTGAATTCTCTGAATTTTTGATTCAGGATGGATTGTTGTTCAAAGGTGGATAGTTATGCATTCCAAGGTGTTCTATGAGGTTAAACATCATTAAGGAGAAACATTGTGGAGCTATGGCAGGTTATTTTGGTCTAGATAAGACTCTTGATCTTGTCTGAAGGCATTACTTTTGGCCTAAGTTACACTCAGATGTCAGAAAGTTTGTAGAGACATGTGTGATATGTCAGAAAGCTAAAGGCAGGTCGACTAATGCAGATTTGGTATGGGTTCATTTGAAGAAGGACAGACTTCCTAAGGGAAAATATACTAAACTTATGCAAAGAAAAGTTGGACCATGTCAGATCTTGCACAAGCATGGACAGAATGCTTATGAGATACAACTCCCACCTGATCTTGGTTTGTCCCCTATATTCAATGTATGTGATTTAACTCCATACAAGTCTTATCTAGATGCAGATTAGGAACTCCTACAGGATACAGTCCATGATACCATTCCCAAGCATGATCCTCCACAGTTGCAGAAGGTTTTGGACACCCGAGTGGTCAAACAGACCCGGAACAAACAGTACTTGGAGTATCTAGTCTCTTGGAAGGGAAAACCTAATTCTGAAGCAGTCTGGATGACTGAAGAGCAGATCTAGAAACATGGTGTAGATCTTCATACTCTCATCTCAAGTGGACTTGAGATTTCTTCTTCTGGGGAGTATGGTGCAGGAGCACCCCTACAAGACAGGATATAGGTTCATTGTCTGCATGACAGGACATTAGTCTATTTTTAGCATGTTTGACTTCATAATGTAATAAGGTCCATTGGACCAATGCATATGTATTAGATCAGCCTAGGAGAGTGTGCAGGCAGTTAGAGTTCGTGATCAGGTAGTATGAGCTATCCTCTCCCAGCCGCTTGGAAGCTCCCAGCCGCTGGGAATCGAGTTGGTAGTACTCGTAGGATATTGCTATAAATAACTCAGATCAGTTAGGGTTTGAGAGATATCAGAGTAGTAGTTGTGTTATGTTGTACTGGTGATCAAAGAGTAGTAGTTATGTTATGTTGTACTGGTGATTGAGTGAGATCCAGAGATCAGTCCAGACATTGTGAAACATTGTTGTTCGATAGTGTTGTAGAAACAGGACATTTGTGTTTCATCTGAATAAGATCTCATCAAATTGCATCATCTGGTTTATCAGCTGTTTATGTTTTGATTTCTGTTCTCATTACAAGTTAATGGATTCTTTCAACCCTTCCACCGGTTGATTCTGTGAATCGGTGGAATGGTCATGCATGTTAGTTTAGGTTGTATTTTAGTTTTTTGTTTATGCATTTCATTGTGTGGGAGATCGATTGGTAGCATACTGTAAATCAACCTAGCATCCTCATGTGCTAGGATTTAGGAAGATAAACTGTTAAGTTTTGATCTGAAGGTGATCCGGGCTGATCATCATATTTTCTGTGTGAAATTGTGCGGTTCTGTGAGTTTGCATGCAGCTGACGGATATACAGGAATCCGCATGTGCTTTTCCAGACGGAGTGAATCGCATCAACATCTGTGAGTATATCGCTATCCAGATCAGGTTATGAAGCTGACGAAGACTGTATGTTTCAAGTGCATCAGGATGATATAAATCAGATATATACTCAGTGTGTATATCATCGTCAGGATCATCTTTCATCCGCATGTCGCTATCGCATGCAGGAGTGAAAGTTCACTTTTTTGGCTAAGGACCGGAAAGGTCATCATCAGTATATTGAAAAGGTCATCAGGATATTCATTATCATGTTGCGGAGGATATAAGTGTCTTATATCCTGTTGACATCATCATCAGGTGCATTGACATCATCATCGGGTGCAAGTGACGTCATCGTCATCAGGATATTGTGAATATCACCCTATGCAAGTTTATCCTGCTGTCGCTAAGTGTTTTGGCATCGGCGTAAGGCATCGGCATAAAGTTTGGTTAACATCATCAGGATGTTTCAACATGACCGGATAAGTCATATCCTGATGCTGTTGTTTGAGTAGTCGGATATCAGGGTGACGTAAGCATCGAGGGAAAGGTGCTTGAAGTTGTCGTCATTAGGATATATGAGAGGAACCGGATATTTTATATCCTGCTGATGAAGATGATGCTGAACATCATGATGATGAAGATAGAGTTTGGCGGTAAGATGAACAGTGAACATCAGGAGGATGTTTGCGCTTGTCAAATGTGATGATGCTGCGGACAGGCGAAAGGCGAAAGGCGATAAGGAAGTGAACAGTAGTTAGCAGGAGGATATTTCATGCCTCTTCGAAATATGATGATGATGATAAGCCGATAGGTATTACATACTGCATGTCAAGGATTTTAACATGCTGGTTGTGTTAATGACTCCTCCTTCTCATTTGTAAGCTTCTGTTGTGTTTCCTCTGCATCACAACCTCATATGCAGGTTCATCATCATCATGATAATGAAAGTTCAGGAAGTGATGCACCTGGTGATGAAGAGCATGACTCTGATGAAGTAGATGATGATGCATCATAGAGTGAATATCAGCATCAGATACTTAGTGAAAATAGGTTTTTTTAGATAGTTGCCAGCTGGCAACTTGTGCCATTTTGTAAAGGTTGACGTAGTCAAAGGAAATATTGACCGTAGATACACGTAGATGAATCAGGATCGCTGATCTTTTTGTAATGGATTCCTAACCTTATTCTATAAAAGGTGCAGGAATGCTTCATTTTGAATATTCGTAACTTAATTAAAATTTGTCTGCTGAAATATTCAGGGCTCATTTCAAAGCTTTTTGTATACATTTATGTCTTTGCATACTTAGTGAATGAGAAGACTGTTTGGTTACAATTCATAGTAAATCTTGAGTAATCTGTGTGTGAATTCTGGATTTATGTGGTGATTTGCTGTGTCCTTTGGAGTGCATGTCTACTTACATACATTGTTTTCATACAATTCCTTTGAAGTCAGCACCTACTGTATCTAGCTGTGGAATGTCCTGGTGAACATATGGTTTGGTTTTCTTCTCTTCATGACTGTATCTGATATACATGTGGTTTAATAGCGAAGATTCATCTTTCATTTGAAGCTTTTCTTTCAATTTCTTTAAATTTTAGAACATTTCACTATCATAATTGCAAATAACTGAACATCTAAAGCAAATAATACAAATATGTGGACATCTCGTAGATAAGTAGAAATATTTAGAATATTTGAAGCTAAAGCATGCATTACTAATAAATATCATGCAAATATTTGAGTATAACTGTATCATTGAATCAAATAATTGTGTAAAATGACCTCTCTGTGTAGAATCTTTGCAGAAATAGCGTCATGATGATGAATTCTATGTAAGGCCCTGTGATCAATGAGATTAAAATGAAGATAAAACTAATCTAATGCATAAACAAAATGATTATACCTTCATTGAAACGTCATGAATCCATGCGGGAAGGAGATGCACCCAATAGCTCCTCAAGGTTGTTCCCGTGATTAGTGTGACTAATGTGGTTGCTCAAATGCTCAACACAGTGTAAGATGAGAGACAAGGTGGATGGATAGATTAGATGGGATTGAGGCAAGATTTTGACATTATGATAGTGGGATGAAGGCGATTGTGGAGTGATTTTGGCAGAGGTTTTGTGCATGAAGGAGTCTCTCCAAAATGGCTTGGAGAGGGTTTCATTTATAGAGTTTTGGGAATGAGGATGGAGGGTCAGGATTAGAAGGTGAGATCAAGGGCTAAGAATCAATGAGAGTTAGGGTTAGGATTGGGTTCATAGCCTTGTGACAAGTGTCACAAGGAGAGTGGATGAGTTAGATCAATGGTTGAATCTTGGTCAATGGGATTGGAGGGCTCTCATTAAAAGTGAATTTTAAATTCACATGGGGAAAGGTGTGGAGGATTAAAATGAATAAAAGATTCATTTTGGGAAGAGGGGACATGACAAGTGAATTTTTAATTCACTTTTATGTGGAGATGTGAAGATGGTACTCTTACATGTGTAAGAGAGTGATAATTGAGGGTTAAGGGGGATTTGACCCTTTGAATAAAAGATTGATTTTTATTCAAAAGGTGCATGGAAGAAGGGGATAAACAAGGTTAATTGAGTGTTTAGCTTAATTAACCTAGGTCTAGGGGATAGGTAGGCTAGGGTAGCTTAGGGTAGGTCAATTAGTAGGCTAGATCAATTAGATAACCATGATTTATCTAATTAATGAGGATTAGGAAAAAGGACAATTTAACTAAATAAATATTGTGAATATTTATTTAATCAAATGAGGATAATGTTATAAGGTAAAAGTGATAAATTAAATGAATTAATTTATCACAAGGAATGGGTAAATGGTCAAGGTAGACAATGAGGGATAAATTAATTAAACAAAATGAATTTATTTAATTAATAGGAGGAATAATGAGGGTGTAGATATATGGAAAATTAGTTTGCGAAGCAAGCCAATTTTAGGTGTCTACATTTGCCCCTCTTTGAGATGGTGTTGCGGCTAAGTAACATCATTTTAAAGAAGTAAAAACATAGAGTTAGATTGGATAGAAAAATATTTTGGCTTAGAAGAATAGGGTAAGGTTTGGGGATAATTGGTAAGGGTGATGCCCCCTCGAGAGGATAGGCGGGTTGCAAGAACATGGTTGTGCTCTCGAAATAGATGGAATAGATTGGCAGAAGTGGTTGGAGGATAAGGGGCGAGACAAAAGTGTGATGATGTTGGGAGATTGATTGGTGGATGATCATTATGTTGAAAAATGATTTAGAGCAATCCTAGGTTTGATATAGCAAAGTGGATATGTTCACTAAGGTATAAAAGACCAAAGTGATGATGTTTATCCAACATTTGCATGGACTAGACACACAGACAAAGGGATGATCTCATGCATGCCCAAGATAGTACAACCTTGTCTTGACGAGGGAAGGGGACTCATAGCATAAGTCCTTAGTACACAAAAGGTATGATGAACCTTAGATGCATAAGGGGATCAATATGCTAGAACCGACCCTATGATCAACAAGATATGAATACTAGCTTGGAGTAATGAAATCAACCCGCAAGCACAGCATACAAAAAGCAAGACTATGCCCCATTCTAGATGTTTTCGCCACATACCATGATATAGTAAGATCAAGGTAGCTTTGATGTGATCTTCGAATAGGACAAAAGATAAAATTCAAAAACAAAAAGACCAATGAACCAAAACAAGTAGCCATTGTCTCTCTTGCCAAGATGGATGATGATTTGATAGATTCTGCCTATTGTAGGAACGACATATCCTAAGGCAAGAATCAATTGATGATTGGATTGTGTTTAGTTGATGTTGTAATATTGGCTCAAGATATGATGGTGACAAGTTATGATTGATGGTGATTTGATAGTTGATGTTTTTTTATTAAGGGACAATGCTTTGATAGGTAATGCAATGCTTGGATGGATTTTCTGATTTTTTTGGTGTTTTTTGGATTTTCTAATTTTGGAAAAGGAATGGTTTATTATGAGATGGTTGCATTGGATTTTGTGTGGATGACCTTTATGCTAGATAGTAATGACAAGGGAACACCAAGTCTAGAGGTGAGGGTGATGGGGTTGGATAGGGGGGTGGCGATGAAAGGATGACGAATAACTGATTTGTGGTAAATGAATGGACAAGCGATAGGGATGTATGTTAGATAGATGGAAGATAGGGATGAGGATCTTCTCCAAGGGCTAGGTTGCAAGGAATCATATGCCCCAATGCATAGGATTTTGCATGATGGGTTCATGTTTGAATGGATGGACTTTACAATAGATGGATGGAAGATATACTTACAAAGGGAGTATGCCAAGAGGTCTCCAAAGCATGTTGTTGATATTTTTCCCCTTGTCTTCATCAAGATCTAAGGAGGAGGATATAGTGGATAGAATGAATGGGGAATGATAGGGTGAATAGGGGATGGTAGATAGGAATATGATAAGATAAATAGGGGATAGTGGATAGGATATGCAAAAGGATGTTATGGATTTGGATGATTAGATGGTTTTGCCCCCAAGTGTAGGGATACAAAATGGATGGAGAAAGGATTACGCATGATGCCCAAAAGGGGTTTTCATCAAGGTACTTGCCCAAGGCACCTCAAGGTGTGGTTTTCACCATTGGACAGATTTTTCTCTTTACTATTTTCTTGATTTTTTTTGATTTTTTTGATTTTTTTTCTTTTTTGATGGGATGGGGACTCTAGCGTCTATTTCAATAGCAAGGAGAAGATGGTACCATGTGGGATAGCATTATGGATGATGATTGCATGGATTGTTGGTAGATAGGAGAAGATGGAATGGATGGTGGATAATGGATTATGATGTGAATTATGCAAAAGCATGGACCATAGGAATGTGATGGGGAAGATATGTAGGATAGTGAACAAAAGATGGAGATATGGGGGTATGTGGGAATGTTAAGTGGTGGAGGGGAACCAAGACCAATGGCTGCACACACCGTGATGTATTTGGAAGCTTGTATTTTGGATGTGGAGTTGGGAGTAATGGGGATCAGGATGGGGGATTTTTGGATGGTCGATTTGGGGTTTTAGGTACCCAAATGGACTTAGGAATTATGGGATTTTTAGATGGGGAGCGGGATGTTTGGGATTTTGCAGTAGATTGGGATGTAGATGCCTCATTAGAGTTTGGTGCTTTTTGTTTAGGGACCCACACCATTTTTGTTTTTGCTTTTTCTTGTGATGGTGTGGGCTTTGATAGCCTTTGGGATTTTTGATTTTACTTGGAAGGGATAACATCTTTAGGCTTTTGTGCTTTATGAGTTGAGGCATTCAAATTTTTTTATCCCATAGATTTGGGGGAAGCTTCAGGTTTGAAAGATGTGTGCTTTGGTTGGTCTTGATTGGGGATTTTAGGGGATTTATGGGTGGAGGTAAAAGTGGATTTATGGATAAATGGATGAGGAGATTTGAGGATGGGGATATTAGGAGTTGGTAAGATAGGAGGTAAAGTGGATTTGATAGGAATATTTGGAGTTGGAAGAAGTGGAGGTAAATTTTATGGAGGGAGATGGATGGTCACATGCTTTTGCAAATGATAGGATGATGGAGGAGGGATGGCAACATATGTTTTGGGGGTGCAATGAGATGCACCATGTTTGGGATTGGATGAATGGATTTTGGAAGGCGGGTGGATGGTATCAACATGTTTAGATTGTTTGCCTTGGGATGTATAGCCAAGGCCATGAGAGGATGGATGGAATGTGGTGTGGATGGGCTCCAAGATGCCTTGTTCATGAAGGCCTAAGCCTTTGCCTTGATAGTTCATATGTTGGAGTATACGACATGCAATAGGATGTTTGTTGCTTCAGAAACAAGACGCGAATCCATTATTTGTTGGAGATAGATAGGTGGTGGGAGGAAGTTGTTCACCTCCTACAAGGAAGTCACCACGGATGAAAGTGCTTGTGCCAAGTGGATAAGGGGATGGATTTTCGATGGGATTGGTAGATGGATGTGAAGGATTCATGGGGGATGGTGAAGGGGTGGTGGAAGATGGTGTGAGATCAATAAGTTGATCAATAGATGGGAGGGGATCATGGATGGGATTAGATGGGATGGTTAGATCTTGATTAGGAGAAGGGGTTGATGTTTCAACATGCTTTGGATTTGATTCTTGACATGGCTCATGGGTTTGGATAGAAGTGGGAGTGACTTGGATAGATGTGATAGGTGCTTGGATGGATGCAATAGGTGTTTGACTTATGTGTTCTTGAACATGGCTGCATGATGGTTCTTGAGTTATGATAGGAGGTTGTTCAAGAGATTTGGTGGATGTTGGATTGCATGAGGGTGTTTGATTCCTTGCTGATAGCCAATGGATGACATCCTTCATGAGTGTATGGGTGGAAGAACAATATAATGGATGGATAATGATGGTGGTTGGTGTAGGATTAGGATGGGGATTGGATAGGTGGGTGATAGGATTAAGTAATGATGGGTCGTGGGTAGGTTCAAGGATAGATGTTGGATTTGATGGTGGACTAGATGGTGGATGGGTGATAGGGATTGGTGGATTGGGAGATACATAAGGTGATGGATTAAGGTTGATAAGGTTGGAGGGATATTGTGATGGGGGGATTGGAGGATGGGGATTAGGAGATGGGGGATTTGGTTGTTGATATGAGGTTTGGATTTTAGATATAAGGTGTGCTAGATTGGTATTCCCTTGATCAAAGTTAGCATGACAAAGGTTGGGGGATGGATAAGTTGGAGGTATTGGTTGATTGGATAAGTATGATGGCATGGATGTGTAAGGGGATGGTGAATGATATGAGGGTAAAGGTTGATATGAGGTTGATGGTGTGGATATGTAAGATGTAGGTTTGTATGATGAAGGTTGAAAGAATGAAGATTGATATGATGTGGATGGGGATGATGTGTAAGATGTTTGTTGATATGATGAAGGTTGGATAGGGGATTGGGATTCTCCAATGATGAGGTGTGCTAAGGGCATATCTTTAATTGCATTTTTGAATTGTTCCTTAGCATTAGGATCCATGTTCTCATAGACTTTTCTACGTCTTTGTAATTGATGTATTGTTTCATAAAGATCCATTTTGTTGGAGATGGTATGGGATGATGGGGATAATGGATGATTGTGATGGTGGGATCAAAATTTCAAGACCTTAAGATGATTTGATTTGATTTGATGAATGGTTCTCTATGCTTAAGATAGACTAATGATCTTAAGCAAGAGGGTTGATTGGGTTGGTTTGATTAGGTGATCGATTAAGGTCTTGATTTTTGATTGGGTTGATTTGGATTTGGAGTTTGATAATGATGTTGGGGGATTTGATTAATGATTGGGATTGATGTTGATTTTGGATTGGATTTGGACTATGGATTTGGAAGATTATGGATTTATGTTGGTTGGTTTTTAGATTTGATATGGATGAGATGGGTTTAGAATGATGTTGATGAATTGGATTAAGGATGATGAGAGTGATTAGGATAAGATTAGATTGAATGATTTGGATGATGATATGGATAAGAATGATTAGGATGATGAAGATAGATTATGACTCGAGAGGAAGTGGATTAGAATTTGATCAAGCTCAAATAAAGGGATTGAATAAGCTCAACTTGTGGGGTTTGATAAATGGGGGGATGGTTTAGCGGTGTTGGGAGGAAAACCCAGCTCAACGTGAGGGGGGGTGCGGGGGGATGGATGTGACCCCCCACTACAGGGGTTCAGGGGCGCAGCCTTCCGAACAGAATTTTTTTGAAAATGGGCTTATAAAATTGATGTTTTTGATGGGAAAATTTGCTTTCTTGACATGGATAAGAAGGCACTAAAACAGGTGGAAAATGGCACTGAAATAGAGAGGAAATGGCGCTAAAGGATGTGAATGGTTGGATTGATGGATGAATTTGATTTTTCTTGGCAAGTAGACAAACGATCAAGCACGAAGACACAATGGTTAAAGGTTTGATTTATGAAAAATGTGACAATCAAGCATGTACAACCTTAAGGATTTGGGCCACTAAAACAAAGGTTCGTAGTGGGGGAACATCCGGGGGATCGGCACCTTACGAGCATTCGATAAACCACTTAAGGTTTTGACTAGCTCTACTAGGAGTTTAATATACCTCGAGGGTACTACTTCCTTTCAAGCTAGCACCAAATGGTAAGCGCTCATACCGATTAGACATGGCTTTCGCCTTATCCTCAATTTACATATAGTGGACCGGATGAAAGTACCACTTGGGGTCGCCAATGAGTTCTTCGAATGGATGTGTCTCAAGGGCAGGCCCACATCCTAAAAAGAAAAATAGAATAGAACCATTTCTCTTCACCTAAGATCCTTTTAAAGGCAAGGGGAGAGGATACTTTGATTCTACCCTATGGGATAACACCAATGTACAAGTGCACAAGACACGGCAAACAAGAGCTAATGTTCATTTTAAGCCCAAATTGAAAATGTGCCTAAAGTTGTTTGTTGCAAGCAATGATTAATTTTAGTTGCACCAAAATCAAATGTTCTTTACACTAAGGCACTCAAAGATTCTTTTTAGGTGCACCAAAATGAAATGTTTGATTTGTAGATAACATGTACGGGTTCATTTTAAGTTGCAAATGAAATGTTTTAAACAAAGATGAAAGAGCCCTGCAAAAAGACTTGTTAGTATCCTCAAGATGATATTGGTGACCTGCAAGCAAACTGTCAGTCCCTGCACATAACCCAAAAAATAGACTTAGAAAATAGCGCTAATATAGAGGTAAGATAGCGCTAATATAGACAATAGCACCAATACATAGGTAAGATAGCGCCAATATAGACAATAGCACCAATTCAAACAATAGCGCCAATACAGACAACAGAAGAAGTCATAGATAAAATAATGAGAATCAAAGTCAAGATGGAGAATTACAATGAGACATTGCAAGATAGGAAGAACAAGCTGGACATCAGCAGACATAAATACGAGGCACACAAGCACGCCATGATCAAAGCAAAGACTCAGGATGGCGGGGAAATAGATAAAATTGTGTAATCATATGAACAGGTTCGGAGCATATGCAACCTCATATGTAGGTTCATCATCATCATGATAATGAAAGTTTAGGAAGTGATGCACCTGGTGATGAAGAGCATGACTCTGATGAAGTAGATGATGATGCATCATAGAGTGAATATCAGCATCAGATACTTAGTGAAAATAGGTTTTTTTAGATAGTTGCTAGCTGGCAACTTGTGCCATTTTGTAAAGGTTGACGTAGTCAAAGGAAATATTAACCATAGATACACGTAGATGAATCAGGATCGCTGATCTTTTTGTAACGGATTCCTCACCTTATTCCATAAAAGGTGCAGGAATGCTTCATTTTGAATATTCGTAACTTAATTAAAATTTGTCTGCTGAAATATTCAGGGCTCATTTCAAAGCTTTTTGTATACATTTATGTCTTTGCATACTTAGTGAATGAGAAGACTGTTTGGTTACAATTCATAGTAAATCTTGAGTAATCTGTGTGTGAATTCTGGATTTATGTGGTGATTTGCTACGTCCTTTGGAGTGCATGTCTACTTACATACATTGTTTTCATATAATTCCTTTGAAGTCAGCACCTACTGTATCTAGCTGTGGAATGTCCTGGTGAACATATGGTTTGGTTTTCTTCTCTTCATGACTGTATCTGATATACATGTGGTTCAATAGCTGAAGATTCATCTTTCATTTGAAGCATTTCTTTCAATTTCTTTAAATTTTAGAACATTTCACTATCATAATTGCAAATAACTAAACATCTAAAGCAAATAATACAAATATGTGGACATCTTGTTGATAAGTAGAAATATTTAGCATATTTGAAGCTAAAGCATGCATTACTGATAAATATCATGCAAATATTTGAGTATAACTGTATCATTGAATCAAATAACTGTGTAAAATGACCTCTCTGTGAAGAATCTTTGCAGAAATAGCGTCATGATGATGAATTCTATGTAAGGCCCTGTGATCAATGAGATTAAAATGAAGATAAAACTAATCTAATGCATAAACAAAATGATTATACCTTCATTGAAACCTCACGAATCCATGCGGGAAGGAGATGCACCCAAGAGCTCCTCAAGATTGTTCCCATGATTAGTGTGACTAATGTGGTTGCTCAAATGCTCAACACAATGTAAGATGAGAGACAAGGTGGATGGATAGATTAGATGGGATTGAGGCAAGATTTTGACATTATGATAGTGGGATGAAGGAGATTGTGGAGTGATTTTCGCAGAGGTTTTGTGCTTGAAGGAGTCTCTCCAAAATGGCTTGGAGAGGGTTTCATTTATAGAGTTTTGGGAATGAGGATGGAGGGTCAGGATTAGAAGGTGAGATCAAGGGCTAAGAATCAATGAGAGTTAGGGTTAGGATTGGGTTCATAGCCTTGTGACAAGTGTCACAAGGAGAGTGGATAAGGTAGATCAATGGTTGAATCTTGGTCAATGGGATTGGAGGGCTCTCATTAAAAGTGAATTTTAAATTCACATGGGGAAAGGTGTGGAGGATTAAAATGAATAAAAGATTCATTTTGGGAAGAGGGGACATGACAAGTGAATTTTTAATTCACTTTTATGTGGAGATGTGAAGATGGTACTCTTACATGTGTAAGAGAGTGATAAATGAGGGTTAAGGGGGATTTGACCCTTTGAATAAAAGATTGATTTTTATTCAAAAGGTGCATGGAAGAAAGGGATAAGCAAGGTTAATTGAGTGTTTATCTTAATTAACCTAGGTCTAGGGGATAGGTAGGCTAGGGTAGCTTAGGGTAGGTTAATTAGTATGCTAGATCAATTAGATAACCATGATTTATCTAATTAATGAGGATTAGGAAAAATGACAATTTAACTAAATAAATATTGTGAATATTTATTTAATCAAATGAGGATAATGTTGTAAGGTAAAAGTGATAAATTAAATGAATTAATTTATCACAAGGAATGGGTAAATGGTCAAGGTAGACAATGAGGGATAAATTAATTAAATAAAATGAATTTATTTAATTAATAGAAGGAATAATGAGGGTGTAGAGATATGGAAAATTAGTTTGCGAAGCAAGCAAATTTTAGGTGTCTACAGGCCCCAAAATGGAAACAGCAATGCACATCATCCTCTGAGTAACGTCAGAAGATTAAGACCTAATCACCAGAGATTTGGCATCATGAATTCTCTGAATTCATTGTATCTTTCAAGATGAATAAAGGTTAATGTGTACTTTTATTCTATGCTTGTTTATGACTAACATCATGACCAACAGGGTCTTCACTTCCATAATGATATCCAAGGTGTGTGAACAATCAACTAAAGGAAGAAGGTTGGTGGGATGATCCATAAAGGTTTCATGAACTAGTGTATGGAGAGAGTTTTTATTGTTGTTAGATAGAAGATCATTTTCTACCCATGGAATGTTCTTGGTTGGAGAGTCTTCTTTATTCACCAATGCTTCATCTTGGCCAGAGAGGGCATTTTAATAAAGAGGTGGTGGGAGATCTCCATTCACTAATGCTTCTTCTTGTCCAGAGAGAGCATTGGAATGAAGAGATGGTGGTATGATGTTATGAGATGTGTCAATGAAATCATCCTCTTGCATCAAAGTGTCCTCATGAGGAGGAACAACTTTGGGAGAGGGATCATAAGGGAAAACTAAGTTATCATCACATGTATTAGTAATAGGAGGCATAGTGGAATGTTCAAAAGAGTGAAAGTCATCTAAGGTTTCATCTAACAGATTGAATTCATCACTACTAAATATATTTTTGGCTATAAATTTAGTGAGGTCATCTAATATCGAAGGGTATATGCCCATGAGACTTGTGAAGCTATTAAAATCAGAAATATAGTGAAGGATTTCATATGTGGAAAACATAGAAATATCAACATCATATATGTATGCTATTTGTTTTAGGACTTGAGGATATTCATGAGTAAAGTTTGAAAAATTATCAATGTCTATGATGTATGAAAACAAATCTTCCAAAGATGAATAACAAGAAATATGATACTAAAAAGAGCTCAAAGGTACCTTAAATGTGATATTAATTCAAATTTTAAACACTTGTTTGAGGGATAAAGGAGGTTCTAAAGGACACACATAAGATCCACAACAAACCAAAGTGTAAAAAGTAAAATGATGCAATCACAACAAGGTAAATTTGCAAGTTTTCTCAAAGGTGTATTAAAGTTTTTATGTTGAGACACATAAGGTGAATGTAAGATAATGCAAGATTTAAAACAAGATGATCAATTGATGTAAAATTTATTCTTTCAAGTGTATGCAAGATCAGATTTTAATGATTTTTGATATGGATGCAAAAAGTAAATGCAAAACTATATTCAAAAGTGGCCTAAAATGCTTGATTTTTTAAATCTTTTCAATGCAAATAAGTGAAAGAAAATGTGTTGTAAGGAAATTGATCAGGGGAAGAAAATAATATGTCTTATATCAGTCCAATAAAGCAATAATATCCTTCACAACACACTTTTGATGCAAACCTAGAGTGATGACAAGTCAAAACCTAGGGAAAATATACTAAAATATGCAAATTTCACAAATTTTCAATGGAAAGACTCAATAAAAAGGATGCTGTAATTAATTTTAGGAGGTGCAAAATATTATAATAGTAATATCAGTCAGTTAAAATAATAAAATCCATCACAACACGCTTGGAGTGCAAATCTAAGTCAAACCCTAGTGAAAATATAGCCAAAATATGCAAATTTTCACCAAATTTTCAATGCAATGGCCCAATAAAAAGGTGTTGTAAAGAATTTTAGGAGGGGAAGAAGATAATAACCCTAATAACAGCCAATTAGTGTATAAAAATCATTTACAACATGCCTAGGGGAAAATCTAGAGAGACGATAAGGCCAAAATCTAGTGAAAAATCAAGGTTTTCAAACCCTAGGCATGAAATTTTGCAAGGAAACCACTATGATGCAACACTAAATTTAGAAATAAGTCCTAATGAGTGTTTTACAAGGGTAGTAAAATCTAAAACAAGATTTTGACTACAAACCCTAGCTAATGCAGAACTAGGTTATATGGAAAAATGCACAATTTCAAGCAATAGTTTCAACAATTTAAGCATGAAAATGCAATCTAAATGAATGTTGAATGAAAAATTTCTATATTTTAAATCAGATCTGAGATAATGCCAGAAATTTATTGAAATTAAATGCAAACTAATTCAAATTATTTTAAAATGCAAGCTAAAAATGCCAAATTCTTCAATTTTTTTCAAAATTTTCATTTATTTTCAAAATTTTCAATTTTTTTTTCTAATTTCCCAAATGCAATAAGATGAAAAATGATATTAATAAATGAAATGAATGTAAATCTGAAGCACAACACTCAACAAGGTGCCAAAAATTCCAAAAACATGGGTTCACCAAAATGTTTAATGTGAAAAATGAAGAGGATTTGTTTAGGGTTGATTTTGATCTATTTATGTTGATCCTCCTTTCACCACTAAACATTCAAGGACTTCCAACTAAGTAGAGGAATCTACTACAAACCTTCTATCACTTGGAACATAGGGGAAGATTGGAATTGTATGATTTTGTTATTCAATTAAGCCTAATTATGCTCAAACCCCTAATTACATGAATTCGTGAACAAATGGAAAAATTATGGAAAATGATTACACATAGAGATATAAAATGACAATCAAATGCATACCAGATTTTGAAGTTTAGAAAGTAGAAAAGTTGAGGACTAATGAGTGGATGCCCGAGTCCAGTGCCACAACTTTTGTCCACATTTGGAAACCTTGTCTGCAACATGTTCCTGCTATTCTAGTGATTCTTCAGTTGTGGGATCCGAAGGACTAATGAGCACGTGCTCGAGTCTAGGTCCCTATTTTCTTCTTTGATCTACAATTCTAACAATCTACACTACTCTCTTGCAAATCCACTTTTTCTGGTCCTGCAACTTGTAACCTGCAATCATGGAAAAATGGGTTAGGGGTTGTGGTGTTTAGAGGCTTGCCTCAGTCAAGCCTTGGAGAGACATTCAATTCTTTTAAACACTATTGTCAAATAAAGAGTGCATATCCATGTGGGATAGAGGCAAAATAAAAATGATAAATGATAGAAAACACAATGGATATCACCTTGTAGTGAAGATCTCATGTGAGGAAGATGATCTTCGTGCCATGAGGAGATGGATGCCAAATCTGTAACAAACAAGCATAATAACAACACAAAAGTCTGCTCTGCCACATAATGAATGCCTTGAATCACTTTCACATAAGCTCATGAATCAAAATTGCCATCTAATATCCATCTAGTTTACAAATGATAACCTAATCATGCTTATATATGCAACTATAAACATTCCCGCTAAGAATTTCGTAATTCAAACTTGTCGTGTCGGCATAGGACCTAAATAATAGTCATAAACCAACACTTTGAAATTGGTCCTAACCTAAAATAGGGTAGGACTAGGGCATAGGCACCCAAGTCCTCCCCCCTATTTTAGGCAGGATTTATGTTAAGTGCATCCCCTGAGTCCTATTTGCCATGAAACTTCAAGGTTTTCTCATTGGGAGTCAAATTAACATGCACGATGCTCTAAATGCATTCTAAAGGACCCAAGAGATAAACCTTAAGAGGGAAAAACCCCCAAGGGGACATTTTCTTATGTAACAGGCCTTAGCCCAGGAGAGAAAAGTCCTCATAGTTTTCAAAAAAGGATTAGATAGAGTATTGATATCCCTAATTGTAGTGTAGGAAAAATTACTCCTTAATAGATTGTCTCAATCAAGGAAGTTCTTCACTAACACTACACTTGAATTTTTTTATCTAATGTTTTGATGTTTAAAACATACTCTAGGTTTTCACAGAACCACTAAGTGTTCTAGAAAAAGTAAAGCAACTAAACTAGATGCTCACTAGAAGGCAAGAAATTAATCAAAATATTGGAAATAAACAATTATACATTGAAATTTAGAAAATGAGTTACAAAAGAAGAAATAGGAGGAATGTAACCTATCACCAAAAGGAGGGGCTCACTATCCTAGATGAAAATGCACCACTTGGACATCTACACTAAGGGCTGGCATCCTTAAAGTCCCAAAAATAAAAATCTTCAGTTATGTATGCACCTAGGACACCTGCACAACTCATGCCTACTACTAACATGGAAATATACAAACCAAACACCCAGTACCTTCTAGGTAACACAAAATTTAAAATAAAGCTAAATATGTTATATAAAATGAAACAAGATTGAAATAGATTAGAGGGGGATAAAGATCAAAAAAACCTTCGTGTGTTTGAAATGTTCCCAATCAAGAGAACTTGCAAAAGGTTAGATAAAAATGGTTGTACTGCTAAGGAGCTTGCCTCAGTCAAGCCCTCATTTCGGTCTTCCAACCTCCATGAGTAGTGAATGATATAGAATGCTAGGAAATAAAGTGTGTACTCCTATTCTACTTATGACTAGAGATTAAGAGCAACTACAAATGAAAATAAACTAAGAGTAGCTTTTCTAGCCTATGGGGAAGAATACCCTTGAACATGCAGCTAGTGCAATGAAAACAAATGGTGGTCTACACCATGAAACCAAAAGATAGTTGTCTACACCATAAGTTGAAAGCAAATAATTACACTATATGCTAATAGATTTAAATATACAACATTAAATTATAGAAAGAAAAAATATTACCAGTTTGAATAGAAGAAGGAGGCCACAATTCCTCAAGGGTTAGAGAATAGCTCCATAACCCCAAAGGAAGAGCCTTCAAGTGGATACAATGCAAGCAAAAATCTCTAAGAGCTAGTAGAATCAACACCCAACTCAAGAATGCATTAAAAATCTTGAATAGTTGTTGTAGAGAAAGAGCTCACAAGAAATTTCACTAAGAAAAGTTGCAAAGAAAAGAACATGAGAGATTGTGAGATACTTAAAAATCCTTTTTTTATTATCCAAGAATGAGAGATAATGAAGGAGGCAACATGCAAGGAAGAGACATGTTTGGAGCTCGGAAGGTGTTACATGAATCTCACTAGCCACAAGAATCATTCAACATGTTCAAAAATAGTTTCATTGATCATTTCATGTTCAGGGGATGCTAGCATGATGCGCAGATGTCCACACTAAGTGCTAGTGTCTAAGTGAATCTACCTCAGAATCTCATGAATCTTTTTCGAGCTAGGAGAATCACAAAGACATAAAACATAATTTTGAGAAATTAAGAAAAAGAGGCTAAAAATAAGCCTACAACAAATAAAGAGGAGTCTGGCCCCAAAGTGGTCACTAAACATAGTGTAAAATTGCAAGGGTATGCAATTTTTGATGCTACATTTAGTCCTCACTTTAACAAGCTTATGACGCTATGTGAATATGCAAGATAAAGTAGAAAAGAAATAACATAACACATCATACATCCATAAAGGATATTGTAGAGGATGTAGAGGATTCTTCGAGAAGAGAGGAATGAAGTCCATAGGCTAAAAACTTGCAAAACCACAGTATTAGATAATAAACCTACACAAAAGGTAATGTTAAAACTACACACACACATGCACACACACACATATAAAATTCTAAGAGGATTAGATTGGATATGATTTTCCCAAACATCGTAGTTTAGAAAATCATATAATCTAATAATATACCACTATCTAAAATAAAAACATACAACACACATAAGAAAGCAAAAGAAATCAAAGAAAAAGGTGCATTTCTAGCACACTATGAGATCTAGAAGGATGCCAAGTAGGTTCTAGGGATAGGTAATGAAATGAGAGATGTAATAAATAGCTCTCACATGAAATCTCTCATACACACAGGCAGAAATAAAATTTCTTTCACTATAGAAAATACTTCATAATTAATTACAAAACTGGTTTTCAACTTGCAACCAAATTTCCATTCTTTCATCCAGTTTGATAAAATGAAATTACATCAATCCAAAAAGGAAAATGGGGCTGTAATAAATCCTCACAAAGATTCAAAAATCATATATAAAATTGTTTGCTACAGTAAACACAAATTTTACAAAACTTATCTTCCATCTCCTGCAAAATCACAACAAACAACTATGCAACTGCACTGGTTCTCCTAGAATCTCAATGGCTGTACAATCAGCTCCAAACCTGCAACAAAACCATCTAAAAAACCCTCTTGGAGGTATTCCATGCCTCCCCTTTGTCTCTCCTACAACCTAGAAAAACTCCCTCCAAAAATGAGTTGATTTTCTTTTTGTATTTCCTTCCAATTTGCATGAAATGTAATTTTCCTTCATTTGATTTTCATTTCAATGCATTCCACATGCCAAAGCAGAAATGCAATGTCCCCCTCTTTGGAAAAAGCCAATTTTTATTTATTTTAATCAAATAAATTGACTAAAACAAGCCACTCAAACTTTGTGCCTTGCCATGCTTTGTGGTAGTGCTATTTTTGGCTTTCTTGCTTTTATGCATTAAAAAAAAATCAGATTTCCTTATCTTGGGCACCCACTCTCTCCATCCCTATTTTTTAGGGGTTTGGGAATATTGAATTTTCTATTTTAATTGAAATTGGAAGCCTCCAAAAAAACCCACACCTATTTTTAATTTTTCTAGATTTTTATGATTTTAAAGCACAACCTCCACTATCTTCTCTATCCTGCTTTTCCCAAATTAACTCCAAATTGTAATTTTAATTTAAAATATGACACTATATCCAAATGCACATAAAAACAAATTTCACAAGATAAAATATGAAATTCAAACCATCACAAAAAATGCAACAGAAAATTAAACATATTTTTGGTTGACACAAGATTGCGGCTATGCCATGGATGTTCCTGCATCAGACACTCACGGTAGAAAGAAAATGTTTCATGAGTGTGACTCATAAACATTTGTAGATTCCACACTCTTTCCACTACAAAATATAGGTAATTAGCACCTAAAATAGCATTGGAATTTAGTACATTTGAGTTCATGAATTGGACACTTCTGCCACCGCAAAACTCGGCGCCAAAGTGCATGTTCTCTTCGGCACCATTTTTTGCACTGGATTTTGTGCTAGATTTAACATTGAATTTTATGTCAAAAAAGTAACACAAGCAATAGAGCCTCCTTTAGTACCTGGAAGAGCACCAGCAATAGCACCGGGAAGCACGACCAATTTAATGTCAGAAATAGAGCCTAAATTAGAACCCAATTTGGTGTCCAGTTTTACTTCCATGTTTGGTCCCATTTTTTCTTCTAGTTTTTCTCCCAATCATGCTTCCTGTTTTACTTGTGGTATGGTGTTGAAAATAACTTCTTTTCTATCTTCCTAATTGATGCCAAGTTTTGCTTCCATTATGATGTCCTTTGTTGCTTCCAGTTTTGCTTCCATTATGATGTCCTTTGTTGCTTCTAGTTTGGCTTCTAATTTTGCTTCTAGTTTTGCTTCTTGTGTTGCTTCCAGTTTTGGTTCCGGTTTTGCTTCTAGGTTTGCTTATGGTTTTTCTTCCAATTTTGCTTCCAATTTTGTTTCCAATTTTGCTTCTGATTTTGCTTCCAAATTTTCTTCTAATTTTGCTTTTGATATAATGTCGCTTGTTGCATCTAGCTTTGCTTCCATTTTTGTGTCTTTGTTCCAAAAAAGGTAAGTGATCCAATCTTGCTTTCTAACCACCCCATATTTCACCTTATAGCCTATCTTAACCTGATACTCCCCAGTTTTTGAGCAACTCCATCTTATTCTATCCTCTTTGTGAGACAAGCTCACATACTTGTTTGATAGAATACTCTCTAACTAACTAATCTGCGCTCCATCCACCTAAAGACCCCTGAAGCATTTGAAATATTTTATAGGATAACATTTATAAATAATTTTTAGGGAAATGGACATCCATACAAATTAACAACATCATTATAATTATTAAATCTCCATCAAAATAAAATCTACAACAATATCCAGTATATATAAAATAACAAGATAATTATTATAACATGATCATCATCTATAATTAAAACAAGTGAGTTAAATATCTATAATTTAATTGAATTTGACAACATCCATCCTGAGTAGTAAATTAAAATCATCATATGTAATAAATATCCATCCAAAAATCATCGACCACTTTCAATATATATAAATTGACAAGTCAATACTGATAAGATCATCATCATATATAACTAAAACAAGTGAAAGTCAAATATGCCAGTAGATCAATAACATGTCAAAATGATACATGTCCAAGAGTCGACATAAGTCAAAATGATACATGTACAAATGATATAAATAAAAATGATAAATTATGTAACTCAAAATGATACAAGTCAAGATGATACATGTTGGAATGATATAAGTCAAAATGATACATGTCAAAATGATACAACTCAATAATATGGTACTGCAGGCCGTGAAAATGATACATATGATATTAACCATGAAAAGAGGCATCATAATGATATATCAACAATGATCCATGATGCAGTCTATATGATCATGAATATCACTGGCTACTACCAGCAACTACCTCATCATCATCATCACCATCGTGATCATCATCATCATCATGATCATCATCGTCATCATCATCATCATCATCATCATCATCATCGTCATCGGCCTCAGTGTCTTCTGTATCTGCATCATCATCATCCTCTACCATGTGATTTGTACCAGAACCAACATATTCTAGATCTATATCATGAGGATCATCTTGATCTTATGGAAGACCTGTGTTCTACAAAAAAAAACATTTAAAATGAAAAGTTATTATTTATTTCATGCAATAATTTATTTTTCTATTATATATCTAATATTATAACATATGAAATGAAACCATAATCATATTACATCATATCAAAGTGCACATACCATAATAAAATTTCAAAAAAGTTAAAGCTATTATGTCATTCCAATGATGTAAAATATGCAACAATTCTAATAAACATTAGTAAAGATCATAAAAAAAGTTGTTATACAATTTAACTATCAACTGTAAATTCTATTACATAACCTTAAGTGCCAACCCTCTGCATTTTGTGCTATAGATGATTATGTTTGCCTCGAAGACCCTTTGAGAGTTAACTGGTTTATATATCTTCTTCTCCTATATCTCAGATGAGGAACATATTGAACATGATGAAAGGCTAGAGTCCATCCCGACTCTAACTCAAATACAATTGAACCCTCTCTTCTACCGACTACTCATTCTATGTGGATCCCACACCTCACCAAGCATCTAGTAGCTACTGAGCTAGGTGGCTGAAATAGATCACACTCCCCTATCATATTGCATCTGGCACCATTGTCTAGATACCACCCATCTCGAGAAATCTCCTCTAAAGCATAATGACCAAATTTAACCTTTGTAAGGTAAGAGGCAACGTCTTCACTAGCAAGCATCTGAATCCTCTGAAGCATCTCCTTCAGAACCATGATTCTGCTCTCATGCTTGGCCTAAAATAGTGAAGCAAGGGATATTAGTTATACTCAGTTATACTTATTAAATTACAATAGAAACAAACTTTTACTGTTGTTTAATACCACTCTGACTGATCTTAATTTTTCCACCCCTTTTAATACCACATTTCTAAGTGAGGACTATTGTCAAACATTTCACATGTCATCTCTATTTGCTGATTTTAGTTGGCTGTAGGTGTTAGTCTAAGTTTAAAGTCTTAAACAATGTCTTTTGAGGTGTTAATTCACCCAAGAATTCACCACAATCATAGGTCTATTATCCCTGGATACAGGTGTTCATCAGCAAATTGTGCCAGAAACCAACCCTCCCCTCCTCACAATAATTGACGACCACAATTCTGAGACAACTGGCATGCAACATGGCAATAGGCCAAGGTATGCGGGCACCTGGCCCGCCAATCCATCTAACTCTAATTTTTAATGCCCCTCACTTCTACATGGGTTGTTGTTTCCCCTTCTAGCACTAGTGGTGATGGCGAGTAAATGTGCCTTTAGACAACATGCTTTGATGGCTTCTGTGTTGGATTTGGGCATCCCCTTTTCAATGGATCAAGGCTCAGCATGGGGACGGTGCATACTCTTCCAGATTTGAGTGGAGCTAGTGATAGGAGTTGCAAATTCAGTGTAGGTTATAGTTTGTGGCATTCTAGAGCCTGTCATTACACCTCGTCTGTGACAAAGAGTGGATTGTGGTAGCGTGGAACAAGGAGGCAAAGGCAGCAATTATTAGTCTTGGGAATTCTACGGGGATTACAACCCAAGCATCCCCATGCACATTCATGAGGAGATTGACAACCATGAGGCTGCTTATTTGGCAATGTAACAGGAATCTGTAGATCCCCCCAGGGTGGTCAGCCCATATTGGGCACTCAAAAACATTCTGGGATGGACCCTCTTGGCTCAGTAGCAGCAAGAAGCCTAGGTTACTTCTTCGGCCCATGATCTCCATTTTGCTCTTGAGCAGGCTAGGGCGCACCTGGATGCCTTGGCAAATAGATTGGGTGCTCACCACCCCATTTCGCCATAGGATTCACTTGCAAACTCCCACTCATCTTCGGCACTAGTTCAGGCCAAGGGGCAAGAGCACCTTCATCCTGCCACTCAAAGTAGTGAGCCGAATGAGGAGTGGACGTAGGAGAAGAGCGTGGAATCAGAATTGGAGTGCAAGGAGAAGCATGGCTGCATCACCACCTTCAAGCCTCTGCCTAAATTTGGGAGCGATCCAACCCTAGTTCCTCTAATATTTCCCAGCTATAATCTAACAGTCTAGTTTTTCTCTATCAAGGTTTTTTAGTCTTTTTTATTTTAGAATCTTATATTTTGATGTCTTGCAGTCATTCTTAGAATCATGTATGCTAGTTTCCCTACGAAGGACATCAGTTTAAAACTGAACCATGTTTTTTTGGTTGTGTCAAGTGGAGAATCTTGAATTTCATATACATGCCTCCCTAACTAGTCTCTGGTTTGACTCTTGTTTGTGCTAGCCCAGCCAAAAGGGTCTAGTTCTGTAATCTATGTTCATATTTCCTTTTTTAATAATAGAATAATGAACTTCATAAAAAAAAATCATAGAATTGTTATCTAATTTGCTTTGTCATGCAAATAACAAGAAGGGGCAGTAACAATATAACTTTATATATTCAGCAAATTCCTTGTTATTTATAGCAAATTTTAATACACATAAGAAACAAGAAGAATGGCACCTAGGGATTCAATTAGAGCTAGCTCTCCTCTCCTTGCACCCAGATGAAATATTCATCTCCCTTCTTGACTATTATTTGATTGTGTTTAGTGCCCAAGAGATTCACGACCCCTCCAGATAGATCAAGCAGCATCCAACACTAAGATAACTACCCCCACGTTGTCCCTAAGCATCAATTTCATGCCTAGCAAGGAGTGATCTCTTGTGATGTGGAAAATTCCCAAGGTAAATACTTCCAAATGCACCCAGCAATGGCAATATAAGTCCCACACACTAGCAAACAATGACACCCAATCATTCTATAGATAAAAAGTGCCTAGATTTAAGTAGTGTAGGCCCACACTCTATTACTTGAGGATTAAAGTCACCCAACACTAAGATCGAGAGTTGCTATGGGTCTTTGCTGCTCCAAATGGAATGAAATGCACTGAGCCAAGGAGAATAAGTTCCCACGTACTTAGACAATGAAGGAAATGCACCCAGGTTTAAAGGGAACTCGTCCAGCAAAATAGATATGGTTCCCACACTTCCAAAATAGAAATTTTCATGCTCACAGTGGAGGGAATAGTGCCCAACTTGTCCACAAGATAACAAAGATGAGAGAGGTGCCCTCTATTGCTCAAGAAATCTCCCTCTAGTCTTCACAACTTCCTCTAATATCAACCAACAGTCTATTGTCCTAAAAACATTGAATCTAATGGAAAAATCTGAATGATCTTCCACTACTGACTAGCTAGGGTTGATCTTGCACCACCAAAACTAGTGAATAATGCAAGGGTTTCTTCCAAACCTTAGCCTCTCCAAGATCAAGAGCTCTGCAAGTAATTTTCAAAAAGTGATTAGTGTAGAATGAAGAGAGAACTCCTCTTTTTCCCCTTTTTATATTTCACTCACCACTTTTGGCCCTTTTTGCCTTTTATTTTAATAAAGTCACTTTTTCCTAAGTTCTTAACCTCATTAGAGCTCTATTTCCAACATGAAGCCATCCAAAGTGACAATATAATCAGGACAATAGTGTGATCTAGGGTTGGAGCAGACTATATAGTGCCCAAGACTCACACATACCAGCAATCAATAGTTTGATATTGTGATGGAATGGGAAAACCTATTAAGACTGAAGCAAACCTTTCTTTCTATACCTAAATCAACCCTTACTTATTGTGACTTGGCAATATATTTGGAGGCCAGACTTTGGAGCTTCTTAGTGCACAAAATGTATGGAATTTTTGAACTTTTGAAGCTAGGGTTCATCACACCTTAGCTCCTTAATGCCTTTTATAGATGATTAAGATTTGGTGGCTGGTCTAGTTTCTTTAGAATAAATCCCTATGTTAGGTGTCTTACTAAGTATGCATGAGAAAAAGTAAAAGAGTTTGTGGTATTTTTAGCAGAATATACCTGCTAGAATAGAATCAACTTGAGGAGTGTCAAGGGCATATCTATGACCTCATTTTGAATGAATTTGAGTATGGAATTAGAATGGCATCTCCAGTACCATTAAGAATGAGAATTATGGGCACATCTCTAGTCTCTTGTAGAAAATCTAGATTTCATGTACATCCAAGATACTAAGAAACCATGATCAATATTAGTTCTAAAAATGGAATGCCTCAGGCACAATAAGGTCCTTCTACAGATTGCTAATATTAAAGAGCTTAGATTCTTTGCAAAAATAACTAGATGCTTTTGAGCCAATGGAAGATACCATTTTTGAAGCCTTGGGTTCCCTACATGAGACATCCAAACAATGCCATGATTATAGATATGACATAGACGTGAAGAATTTAACTACAAGAAGCCTTGGCTACTTCTTCAGCTGAGCAAGAAGTGTCTAGTAATTAGAGGTGTAGAGATTTAAGAGAAGAGCTCATCCATATTCCAAAAGACCTTGCAAATCAAATTATCAGTACTATGAATACTACTTCCAGGGTAGGTTTGTAGGCATTGGAGATAAATGATAGGTTAGCTATTATATTAGATGCCCGAAGACTTATTGGAAAGCATCAGATAATGGAAAGTGTGCAAAATAAGGTAGATGAACTTCAAAAGAAAGTGGTAGGTTTCAAGGATTGATTCACTAATTTGTTTAAGAAAGGTTTGCCATCATTTTGGGATGATCGTCAGTATTTGATTCCTCCAAATCAATATTTGGAATTACTAGCCAAATGCAGAAGTGAAGAATCCAAATTTGAAGATCTTAGCAAATCACTGAAGGGGTAGTCTATAGTAGATAAGTTGAAAGATGACTTTGATCTCTTAACTGAGTTCAAACTATTAGTGCACTACTTGCCTCCATTTTCATATGCTCAATATAATGACCTGGAGTTTTCAACTAGTGAAATGATAGATTATAATTTCCCAAGTGCTTCTTGATGGGCTAGCATTATTAAATATGGAACGAAGATTCACCTACCTTCTGGAAGATAAGAAGCAGGCCTTATTCTGTGCAACTATCCCCCAATTTATGAGCAACGGTCCAAATATCTTGTAGCAATTCCAACAAACAAACCAAAATCTTTGCAGCAGTTTTAAATATTTCTGTTTGATTTTAATTAGAGCATAAAGTTAGTTTGATGAGATAATAATGGCTCAAAGTTTGTAATTATCTATATAAACTATGTAAATTCAAAGACAAGGGGTTCCAGACTGTTTTGTTACACTCGGACTCTGTTATTTAGGTGTATTTGATAGCTATATATAAATTAATATAGAAGTGTTGAAAGGAAATGTTTTTATCTTAATGAATTTCTAGAGTTTTCAGTATCAGTTCATTCCCTCTCATGTTTGTGATTCCAGTTGCTATATTCTGTTCTAAATGTTGATGTATACAGTGAATGTGATTTACTATTTTTATGAACGACAGAATCATTACAAGATCCATGGTGATATATTGTGATGCCTATTTTCTTAAGACATTGACATATTATGTATAAGTTTCTATTGCAAATTATATGAGATTAGTTCATGGAGCACTTGGTCTCCATTGGCTCACACATGTTTGTTCATCACTTTTTGACATAGATCGACCTTCTCATCACCACACGTGGGACTTGATTTGGCATTGGCACATATATTGAGACATGATAGAGATGACATAGCACCCTTGCACACATGTTGAGGCATCATGGAGGTTGTTTATTGGTTCATGCATGGATTATTTGGTCTACTTGACCCACATGAGATACTTTATTACTTTTCTATGTGGAGTGGCCCTTCATCTTCCATAGGTGTGGGGTTGATCTAGCATTTGGGCACACATGTTCATGCATGAAAGGACTATTTTATGGTTTTTTGGTGCTTGGATTTTAGCACCACCCCCTCTCTCTATAAGACTTAGGTTTGGCTTTTACACCAAACACTCTCTCTATAAGACCTATGTGGTGGTTCAAGGCCCTGTACCACATCACCCATAGGTCCTAGAAGTGAATGCTACAACAAAAGTGCCTAGTTTTCAACCCTAAAACATAGCCTAAACCTCAAGAGGAGGAGTTAGATAATTAACTTCTAGGAACACTAAATGGTACCCTTCCATCAGCCTCAAGGGTTCAGTAAAAAACATAGTGGCCCTAGTTAGTAGTTTGTATGGGGAGAAGGATACTTCTTATTTTCAAGAATCCTAAGTCTCATTTCTACATATGTTTCTTAAAGAAGGGCCAATTTTAAACTAGGTAGTTGTTTTGTCACTCACTTTGTCCAATGAAATAATGAGAGTCGAGTTTCCTCCAATGGGCACAAAGCCAAAATTCTATAAAACCTCTTACTTGTGTTATATTATTTGTGCAGCTAATAAATTATTTGGGGATGAATTGGACATGGAGCATCCCATGTCATTTTGTCCATGTTTATTGCTAGGATAGATGGGAGCACAAATATTCATACAAATATGAGCACATCTGTGACCGATTCTTTGCTCCCTTGCATGAGCTATTATTTGAGAAAAGGTTCCCTAGGTTTTCTAAACACATGATCAGAATCTTGGAGAACCTAAAAGATTACTCCCTATATGAGTTAACATATAGGAAGATCTATGGCACCGCAAAGGCACCTCATACTTTTCCCAAGCATGTACCTAACATGTTGTTGATCAAGAAGTTGCATGTCATACTATACTCTTGAGATTTAATGAAGCCATGGAAGTAATGGTAATGGATGTAGATGATATGGATCTAGTGGCTAGGGCTATGACTAGGGTTGCCACAACACAAGAAAATGAATCAAACATCCTTAAAATGACATGAGAAATGGAAGGGCATAAGAAGGAAATTGAGCACTTGAAACATCAAGTGGAATACTACAAGGCTACAAGGTATGACATAGGCAATTTCATGTAATATACATTAGAAATCCATGATGACTTGACCTTGGTGCAAAAGGAGTTCTACAAGGATGTGTTAGATCTATAGGATGCCTACCAAGATGTATCAAAACATCCTTACATGTTAAAAGAATGGCAGCATCGTGAGGAAGGATGGCAAAGATACATGTGGATCACTTAGTAGAATGGCAACATGAATTCAAGGAAGTACTCCTTGAGATACCATGTTTGAGAGAAAAGAAGATAAATCAAATCAACATGGGAGTAAGTTACTTAAATGATACAACTCATAACTTAAATGTAGACACTTAAGAGATATTAAAAGACCATGGTCATTAATTAAAAGATGCGATGAAAATAAGGCATGAATGTCACCCATTACCCTTTAAGGAAAACAATATTTTTTTCCTCAACTTGAAATAATGAGACAATTTAGTGGGATCTAGGACCAATAGAGAAGCACTTTAGAACTCATCCTACGCATCAATAAACAACTCAACACAAGAAATGCAAATTGACATATTAACACAACAATATCCAACTAAGTTATTGAAAGCCAACTATTGATACCTTGTTCTCCATCTAGATTACAAAATTGGTCCATTTTTTGCTTTGTAACATTTCCTTTTCAAATTGTGTTGGATGTCATCCATATTTCTCCTCCTGTCAAAACATGGCACATGGACTAGTTAAACTAATTAATATGTAATCATTTATTTTTTCCTAGGAAATAAAAAAAATATCATTTAACATATTAAATATACTTACAAATGTATAGATCAAGGCCTGTAAACCTTTTTGGCCACTGTGATGCATGACACAAAGTTTGTCAAGCCTAGCCCTGGAGGCCTTGTCCTAAAACATATACTAATTCAATTTAACTATGCACAAGTAAAATTTAAAAATTGTTTAATAAATTTGATATAATCTTATGAGCAAATTCAAATACCTGCGTATTCTCCTCAATGGACTTCCTCTGTGCATCGGACTTCTCATATTCTTTTACAAGCTCTTTCCATACTTTCACACTTACATCAATTGGCCTTTTTTTGAGCCTTATCTTGAGAGGGAGTTTTTTTTATCTTCTTTGTTTGGTTGCACCGAAATCTCTTACAGTTTTGAGACATTCATAGCTTTATCTTCTTTACAGACCAACCTATGCCAAATTCAATGTCCATGTCATGGATAACTGCTTTTTGCAGGTGCATGGGTATCTTTGGGTATCTTTGAGAATGGCAAATGTAGATGGTCTTTGAACCATTGAAGGCATGATTCCTTCAACATATTCACAAATGTTTTTCTAGCATCTATCATTCAGACTTCCCTTGAAACCACATTGTATTCTATCTTGGTATTGTAGCTACCAATGCAAGATGCAAAACATGGCGTTGTGGAAGAAATCTATGTCCTAGGAGTGGCTGGGACATTGGAAGTCTCTGCTCCCTATTCCACATTCTTAGAGTTTATTTTTGTTGATTTCCTCCTAGATCTTTTGCTCGATCCAGGACTAGTTGGGGAATCAATTGCTTCCCATTGACACTATTGATTTGGTTGCAATGTTTTAGGGGCTTTACTAGATCATTTTTCTATATATCTAGAAAGCATTGTCAAGTCCACACCATCCAATTTGTTCACCGCCTTTACCCCAATATGGAAGCCAATGCATCTTTATCTTTGTCAGTCTCATGTCCCTATATATATAATAAATTTCTTCTTTTAAATTTAGAAATAAAAAACTAAAAACTAAAAATCAAAGAAACAATGGAAACATTTATGAATCTATAAATTGATAATGAATTACCTCATTGTGGCCAGAGTCTGCTCCATTTTCTCCCTTCCCTCTATTGCTTGACATTTTGAGGCAACCTAGGGCAAATTATTTTCATTCAGTCTCGAGAGGCAAACGAAGTACACACTGTCAGGTATGAAAGTTTTCGTCTAGTTTGTGGTATGAAAGCAAGACACCAATCAAAGAAATTAAAAGAAATGGGTGATTTAAAAGAAATGGGCGATTAATGAGCAACCTTTACCTTGAACGACTCTCTTTCTAGAATTTCTTCTTCAACTTGAGGGAATTTGTTTAGTTGTAGTATATTGTTTTCTAGAAATAAACATTCAGTAGTTTCGTAATTCTATACAAAACAATTATTTAGGCATGAGATGGAGTACAAAAGGTAGGGGAAAGGCTATAAAAAGAAGAAATGAGTGCTAAAATTGAACCTTTACTGCAGAGAGGAAGTTGCGGGCATGAAATGCAGTGTCAAATTACAGCCTAAATTTTAATCTGTTTAGGGGAAAACTAGATTTGTTAATATTTTAGTGTTTTGATATTTAAATTCTCCTTTCCACTATACATTCAAGGATCTAGGGTTGAGTGGCAAGCACTATCATACCCTAGATCGCTTGTGAAATGTAGGGAAACTTGGATTAGGGAATTTAATTATCAATTTTCCTTCTCCTATGCTCAATTGACTATTCAAACCCTAATTATGCAAATACAACAACAAATTGATGAATAATGGAAAAAGCTCTTGCAAACAAGAGTATAATATCAAATCACAGAGTACCTATTTTCAGGGTTCCAAAGTGGAATAGTCAGGGACACTGGAGTGGGTGCCCTAGTCAAAGGTACTGGTTTCTTCATGAGATCCAGACCTCCTTCTGACACTGATCAGCCATGTAACTTCTATTTCCTAAAACTCAGATGTGGAGGACACTAGAGAGAACACCCAAGTCCTAGAAGTGCTCCTGTGTCTTACTTTTCTTCAGATCCTAAATCCTTGATGCCTGCCAATCCTTCCTGCAACTCCAATTTTCCCAAATACGACACCTATAACCTGCAATCACAAGACTTGGTTTGTGGTTGTTGTGTTTATAGGCTTGCCTCAGTCAAGCCCTGGAGGACACTTAAGTCTTCAAACACCATTGTCAGATAAAGAGTGTGTGCCCTTGTGAGGCAGAGGCAAAAACTAAAGGAACCAATGATGAAAACACAATATAATGTCACCCTGTAGTGAAGCTCTCATGGGAGGAAGATGCTCTTCATTCCATGAGGAAATTGATGCTCAAATCTACAAATATCAACAAACAAAACACACAAGTCTTCTCTTGCAACTCAATGAAAGCCTTGAATCACCTTGAGAACACTTGAATATCACAATTATCATCTATTTTACAAATGAATGCCTAAACATACTTATATATGCAACTACAAGCACTCCCACCAAGATTTCAAAAATCAAAACTTACCGTGTCGGCAAAAGGACCAAATAACTGTCATAAACCGACACTTAAATTTTGGGCCTAACCCAAAATAGGGCAAGACTAGGGCGCGGGTGCCCAAGTCCTCCCCCTATTTTGGGCAAGGTTAAGGTCAAGGGGTCCTCCTAGGTCTACTTTGTCATGAAACCTAGGCCTTATTCCATCAGGATGCCAAAATATGAATTAAGATGTCCTAAATGCATGCTAAAGACTCGGGAGCTAAACCTTATGATTGAAAAGCCCCCAAAGGGACATTTTACGATGTTACATTTAGCCCCCACTTTAATGTATGTATAAACGCAAGGCTAATACATGCATTAAAGTAAGGTCACAAAAACAACAAACACACCAAGCACAGAGAAGACACACGTGAATCACATAGAAGACAATAACAGACACACAAAACACGAAGAAGACAATTATAGTCACATAGAAAATGGAGAAGATAGTCAATGCATAGAAGACACATTAATGCATGGAAGATAGAAATGATATCTTTTCTTTTATTTTTCTCATATATATGAAATGTAGATGCAGGTACTGGAAAGTAAAAAACCTCCCATAATATAGAATGCACTACCTTAGGGCGCAGGTCTCTGTATATATGGGGCAACACACATACAAGACACGCAAAAGCTCCCAAAATGTAGGAAGCACTACTTGAGGGTGCTGGTCTTTGCATATGGGGCAACAAACATGCCACACAAAACAAGCACACAAAAACTCACACACTTGAAGACACAGAGAAAACACAGTAGACAAGTGATGGAGTGTACCTATTTCTAGGTCCAACACTATCTCAGGCACATTACAAGCACACACCGATGATTGGGCTTCGCCACAACAATCACCAAAAACATTCTTAAGGGATGATACAATCTACTCTAAGAAATACACCATCCCCACCTCCATAGAGGGCTTAAGATAAAGGATATGCTCAATATCCCGCCTCTATAGAGGGCTTACACAATTGATTGATTGATTGCAAACAAACTCAGGATGCACGATGCACTATTCTAGGGTGCAAGTCTTTGCATCTGAGGTCAAACACATTGCTAACATCTATAATAGACAGCTTACCTTATATATGCCCCCACCTTAAGGTGGTTGATATCAAGCATCAATATCAAGCACGTTAAGGTAGGAAGAAAACACACAAGGGAACATCGAATTTCATAAAGCCCATGCACCCCAGAGGTGACATGTACTTTATGATCACCAAATGTTCCCACAAACACATCCCTGCAAGAAACATGTTAGTGTCTACAAAATCATGATAAACAACAACATCAATGCATATGATTAACCACACAAAGAGCCAAGGTTATACAACGAATCTAGAGTTCAAGGATAACCGTAGGGCTATATCATGAAGCTCTCTGAATCGAGTACCACCAAGGCTAGATTCAAAGGCAAACAAAGGTACATAGAGCAGTAGTATTGTTAAGGTTTTTAAATGCGATAGAAATATCATAAAATTCACTACGCAGAAAGCATGAGTGCTTCCACTAGCCAAGCTTCAGATAAGATATATAACCCCATTGTAATATTAGGAACTAAGTCCTTTTTTGATTGCTCTCGAAAGGGACACTAGGTCCGCATCAGTATAAATGTTTGTCGTCATCCACCCACTAGATGGAAACACTAGAGGAAGGGAAACAATACATAAGAGAGGAGAAACAAGTGTCTTAGGGAAAGTCACGTAGGAGGGTGCCCCCAGGTCACCAACCATGATGCTATGTCTATAAGACACAACACAAAACAATGAAATCAGAGAGAGTAATTTAGAAGAATGATGATACAAATAGAAGAAGGTCACAACAGAGGTAGTTTCCTGGTATCTTGAACCTTACAAGAAAATCTGAGATCATCCCAGGAGGCCTAAACAACATATAACACATCACGGGGGAAGCACAACATGAGAGAGATAAAGGGTTAGAGATGCTTACCTATAGGGTCTTCGTATTATATCTTGGAACTCATGAACCTCTTGGAGAGGTATTTAATCATATTTAATGTGTAAAATTTGAGTGGTTCTTATGAAAGTCTTGTTTATTAACATATGATGCTTGTTCCTTAAATCTTTGTTTAAATGAGACTTATTAGTTCTTATGAGGGGCAGAACCACTATTATTTTTGACTATTGATTGTCGTCTTGCTCTTTTCCAATTTTTAGCGAGTTTTCGTTATTGAATCTTTCTAGAATAGTAATGGGAATCGTCTTGTACCATCTTACTCATCTGTATCAGTTGTTGTTCTTGCTTTTTTGATGCATTTTAAACATCTCCTAATCCATATAAGGATAACGGAGGAGGAACCTCAACATAAATTCTATTTCTTCATGGATGAGGTGAATTATCCACTTGTTTCTTATCCACTTCAATCATTCTGACAATATTATCATAGTCCAAGTAATCATCCTCATCTACTTCCATTAAATCTTGTTCCACCAAATTGTTTTCAGTATGTTTAGGGAAAGGATTAGTGAAGATTTGCAAATTTTGATTTGGCAGAGCAACTGACTTATTTCCATTAGCATTCACACCTGATACCTGGATGACATTTGAATCAATAAGGTCCTGTATTTCATGTTTAAGACGCATACATCATTTAGTATCATGTCCCTGCATCTGATGATAATGACAAAAGGCATTAGCATTGAAGTAAGGTCCTTATTTATTAGAATCATGTGAGGCCTACTTTTTACACTACTGTTCATGAGACTATTTGCAGTGATATTGCTATTATTTTTATGTTGAGAGACTATTGATCTTGAACCTTGTTTATTAAGCGATGATAGTTAGATGTTGCTTTTAAGTAAATGATGAATGGTTAATGATTAGAATGTGATTTCAGGATGTTATATGGTAGAATGTTTAGTTATGCATGTATTTTAATTGCTTCAGCTATGATATCTTTATGAGTTATTGACTTCGAGTTTGAGTATGCAGGTATTACTAACGAAAACACTTTTACAAGAGACCATTCCCATACATATGTTGTATCCCTTGTGAGCTGATCTAGTTCCATGAGGAACAAAGATCAATCTCATGTTTTGTGAATTGTTGTAATGTTGTATTGTTGTAATGATGCATGAGGTTAAGGGAAATAGTTCTATCTTCTGAATTAATTTTATTGTGACATGTGTTGTATGAGGTGATGTTTTGAATCTTGTTTTAAACTTTATTTCTTTTTGACCCTCTTCTTGTGTTTTTACTTAACTCTGAGAGTCCTAACTAGGTTTAAAACAACCCTAGATTATACCCTATGGGTCTAGGGACCTTTTTGACTAGGATAACCTTGGGTTAACCTCCATATGGTCACTTCAACCTTAGGGTGAAGTAAAATGACGAAATTGGAAGCATGGGGATAATGGGATGAGTGGAATCCACACTCAGGCCCACTTCCAAGTCATGGAGCAACTCCATGATCCCCTAATAATAGAGTGCTAGTCTCCATGTGCCCCCTTTTTGGTGGGTTCCCCTTAATGAGGGTGTTGTGTCACCCACTCTCTAATTATTTTAGTGTACTTATTGTATTTATTTCTACATGTGGGCTTTAATGGGGGATCTTTTGGAGTGGGGGTAAATTGTTTAAAAGACCACTAAGATAATGGTTGAGTGGGGGTTGAGTTGTTTAATGCCACTTGGGAAAATTAGTAAAATAGAAGAAATTAATTTTTAAAATAAAGAGGATGAGGAGAGTAAGGGGGTTGAATGATTGGGGAAAAAGAAGGAGATTTTAGAGAAGGAGGTTGGAGAGGAGCTCTACATCAATTTTCATTCCATAATTGGGCTTTGGAAGGTTGGTAATCAAGTCTACTATCTTGTGTAACTGTTGTTTAAAATGTATGATTGTTTCTTGCTTGATGAATGAATTGCATTTGCCTTCTATGAGTTTTTCTGTTAGTTTTGGGGTTTTGTTTTAGGTGTAGAAAGAGCTCCTTCCAGTTGGAAGGAAATGCTCATCTTGTATAGGGAAGGGGAGGTGTGACCCTCCTCGGGTGTCATCTGGGTTCTTGTTGACATTTGAAATGCCTTGAGGGCAAGTAGTATTAGTTTTAGCCTTGAGGGCTTTATGGCTTTGAGAGCCATTTTGGGATATCCATGGTAATTTTGATTCATTGGAAGGCTTGAGACCTTGTGGAAGAATAACTTGTTGGCTTGAGGCCTTGTGATAAATTGTGATAAAATTGTGTAAAGGATGACACCTAGAGGTAGAGATTGTCTACTCCCCTACCCTCCATGAACTCACCTAAGCTGGTTCATTGTATTGTGAGTAAACCTTGGGTTTGAGTGTGTGTTATTGTCTTGTTGTTGTTGATTCAATGTTGTGATGTGTATGGTCTATTTTACCTTGTGTATAAGAATGGTCTCCCTAGCTCGGGGGTGACCCTCTTGCGGGTCAAAGGTAGGGAGGAGAGCTAGATGGTGTTTGTTGTTTTCTTTGTTGTCTCATTGGTCACTGTTGGAGCATGTAAAAGAATTGGAGAAGTTTTATCTTGTTAAAGAAAATGTTTATCTCCTATTTGCAATGAGAGCTAATCATCATAGTTCTTTATGTAAGAAAATTGTTACTTGGGAGTGGAGAAATAATCCTCCTTTATTATGTTATAGTTGTGATTGTAATAGATTTTTACATTATATCAATTGTGTAAGTTAGGAGAAGAGAAAATTACTTTTATAGTTTATGGATGATGTATATGCTCTTGTAAACAAAACTAAAACTTGAAGTTAAGTTGCCTTAGACTATAATCGAAATCAGATTTCTACTAGACTTTTGTAAATTAATGGAATAAAAGATTCATTAGTTTTATGAAATTACTTCTGAACTTTAAAAGTAGTGAAATAGAAAATCTTTACTTGATAAATTACAAATAGCACATACAGTTTTACATGGTTAATTGTTCTATCCATTTGAGTATTTAATTTATTGTAAATTAGAAAGTTAAAGTTAGTGTTAAAAGAAATTACTGTGAGCCTCAATAGATATGTTTATATGTATATCTTTACTTTTAAAATATGGTTGATTAATTTGATATATTGTATTTATACTTATTATGAAGTGAAATTGTGAAAACTGATATATATATATATAGTTCATATCAAAAGAAATTGTGGAAATAACAAAATTATTGATATACTTGTGAAAATATGTATATATATATTTAAAATAAATTTAAATTAATTGTAATTGTGAAAATGATACATACATACATATATATATATATATATCATTATTTAATATTATTGTAATTTTGAAGTTATGAAATAAAAAATTTGAGAAGAGTTCGCTGTCTTAGAAAATAATACACAGTCGATTGAATGATGGTGGTGGGGGTTTAAACCCCCACTGAACTTTTTACATTGGGGGTGGGATGGGATGGAGCCCCAACCACACCCCACGAGATGTGGGTGGGGCTCCGTCCCATCCCACATACCCCGCCGCTTAACAAACCACACCCCCCGCGCCAGACCTTTTACTGCCACGCCCTGTGCGTAGTCCACATCCCCAACACCATAGCCATGGTCTACTCTATCCCTCGCGTGCTTCGCACCACGGGCACCGAATACCTCCTACCTCCACCGTTTTGTTAACACCTGCACAGCTCGTAACCCACCACCTCCACCACGTGAGCCGCTCCCACACTCTGCTCATCCGCCACTTTCAATCACCCCTCCGCCTTCAAAACCTCCTCCACAGCTCCTGCGACCCATGCCAAGGTCGCCGCTCCCCCTGCAACTACAAACTCACAAAAAAATAAAATAAAGAAGGTTAGGGTTTATAATTGCCTCATTGAGATAGTAATCTATTTTAAAATGATATCAAATTGTAAGTGGAATTTCCACCAACATTACATAATAACATTTATTTATATAAAAATAATATGAGTTGGTGTTTACAAAATACTCTATAAAATTTTAAGTGGGAGTTCCACCAGTATGGAATATATAGATTTTAATTAAATAAATGTATTTATATATGCATAAATAAATATTTATATAAATACAATTATATATGTTAATTATGGGTTTCTATTTAAAAGAAAAGAAATCAAGACACTAGAAAGATTTGTATGAATGATGATTTACATTTATATACACTTATATATATATATATATATATATATATATATATTTGTATAAATAGATAAATGTATTGTAAGTATCAATTAAGAGGTGTTTTAAGAAAAGATATAGGTATAAGATTAATCATTTAATCATTGTGAAAAGCGTTTATTGAAATAAATCATATATATCAAAAGGAAGAGAAAATATTTAAATTTATAAATAAAATTAAATATTTAAGTCAAGAATAAATGAGACAAAAGAATAGTTTCTTAATTAATTGAAAATCCATCAGATTGATCTATAATAGAAACCGTGATTACGATCCAAGAATACTAAACCAGATGGTAGACTAAGTAAATGAGAGAAATTACTAAAATAAGTGGATAATGTTAAAAGTAGATCAGTGAGCTATTATTTGACATAAAATGAGTTAAACGATTTAAAGCCAATCACTTGCCGGGGAATACCTAAACATACAAATTAAACCGACACCAAACATAGTGACAAAATATCAACATGCACATGTGAGTGGAATATTCTGTAACAACATTCTCTTAGACAACTTATCAGACGCACCGAGCATGCTTGCGCATGTGAGGGAGGCTTTCGGAGTAGTTAGAATTTTTTTTTTGATATTTCGTATCATGACTACATGTCATGTGTGGACATAACATGCATGTTTGCGTGTTGTGAACGCATGTGAAATGTGGGCATGACAGATCAATAGGCTTGATCATGGGAAGCTTCAGAATGTTATTACTCATAGCTTGATTCATAATAGAGTGATAGGACTTAGATATCAGAGTAAACTTTCTTGGTTGATACGATGCTTTATTTGGATTATTTATAGCAAACACATTCATATTTGGTCCATTGATCTTGATGAAACTCCTATTATTGTTCCTCTTAAAATTGTTTTGTGATGATCCACCCATGGATTGACCAACTTGAGCCGATGAGTTTTGGTTTTCATATTGACTAGACGCAAGTTGATAATCATGAAGGGTGCTACATAAATGTTGAAAGAAGTTATATTTCATCAAGAGGATTTTATCACGAATATTAGGTTGTAAATTTGTAATGAATATCTTTTGAACATCTTCATCTTTCATCTGATATTGAATCTATACATAAAGCCCTTGATATTAACTAATGAATTCAGTCAACTTTTTCTTTTGAACCTTGTTTACATTGAACCAAGTCAATAAGCATGACTTGGGGTCTGATGTTTTCTTGAAAATGTTGTAAAAGTTGATCAATCAACTGCAAAAAGGAGTGTATTGAATTTGGAGGCAATGAGCAAAACTATTCTAAAGCAGTATCTTTGAGAGATCGCGGGAAAAGTTTTGCTAACAAATCCTCTTCAAAAAAAAAATTACTACACATAGCTGTAAATGCTTTCACATGAATATTAGGATCACCTTTTCCACCATATTTTTCAAAGTGAGGTGTCTCAAACCTCTCAGGCATAGCAGTTCTCAAGATTGCATAAGAAAGGGGATTATAGACATGATATGTTGGTAGACTAGGCTGCGAAGAATTTGTCAAGTTTGTTACCTTTTGTTGCAAAGCAGTCATGCCTTGTAAAAGTTGGTTTAGGATGCATCGTTGGGAGATGCAGTTTGTTGTGAGGAATTAGAACCAAAGTGAGGAGGTGAATGATCTTGAGATATGATAGGTGGAGGTTGAGAAAAGGTCGAGGTTGTTGGACATATTGGTAGGTTGAAGATGGTTGTGAGTAGGTAATAGGTGGTTGGAAATGAGTGGAATAGATGGGTGGTTGAGAACAATTATGCATAGAGGAGGTCCCTTTAGGAACCAAATTTTGATAATCAAATCCCACAAATTTGTAATTAGTGCCATTAGATACTCCAATACCAGTGGTAGCATTACTACAAGCATTCACATTAGTTGTTAAGATCATTGATGTAAAAGTAGATATTCCCGTAGTCGGTATAGGTGTTGAAACTTGAGTATGAGATGGTGATAGAGTGTTATTTATTACTTGTGCACATTCAGTCACTGGAATAATGTTGGTTTGTAAAATATGTGCTAGACCACGAATTGCATTTACACCATCTTGTCCCTTTTTTATCAATTCTCTTATATTATGAATTGTAGGGACAACTTATTCAACTATTCTCTCATTTTCCATAAATGATTGATATTTAGCTAGCTCCTTATCCAATTTTTCTATTTTCTCATCAGATACATATCCTTTTTCCTCAATAGTGTTATGAACATCATGAAAAGTTTGTTCTTCCATTGTGGTTGGAGGATGTATAATATCTTGCACAATTTGAGTTTCTCCCTTTGTAAAGAAGGTGTCCAATGTACCAACTTCTTCAAGAGCAATAGATCCTATTAATCTTTTACTTCTTCTCAAAGGGATATTATTTTTAGGAAAGTGTGTCATAAATATTATAAAAGCATACAACACACAATGCACAAACTAAAAGAACAAATCCTAGGAGAAGGATATGATTGACGACCAAAAATGCTTGGAATTTTGTACTTTTTTAATGCAAATGAATAAACTAGAGGGTAGTGTAAGGATTTAATTCAAGGGAAGAAAGTTATGTGTTTGATATCAGTCCAAAGAAGAAAAATTATCCTTCTCAACACACTCTTGATGCGATTTAAGTTAATGCCAAGTCGAAATATAGTGAAAATATGTCAAAATAGGCACTTTTTTCGCCAAATTTCAATACAAGAGAGCATAACAAAAGGTGTTGTGAGGAAAATGATGATGAAAATAAAATAATATCAGTAATAATATCCACTTGATTCAAAAATACCCAACACAACATGCTTTTAGTGCCACTTAAGGTAAAACCCTAGTGAAAATATAGCAAAAATAGACTATTTTTCACGGTTTTTCAGTTCCAAGACCTAGAAAAAGGGGTGTTGTAAGGAATTTTAGGAGGTAAAAAAAATAATATAAATAATATCAGTCACCTCAATCTATAAAATTGATCACAACACGCATGGAGTGCAAACTAGGTCAAACCCTAGGGCAAAAATAGTGAAAATGTGTAGTTTTTCACGAAATTTTCACTACAAGAGCCCGTTAAAAGGGTGTTGTCAATATTTTTAGGAGGGGTAGAAAATGATTAACCTGATAACAAAAAATAAATGTGAAAATACCTTTCACAACACACCTATGGTGCAAGTTTATAAAGTTGATAAGGCCAAATTTAGTGAAAATCGTTGTTTTTGAAGCCCTAGGTTTGAGATCTTGGGACAAAATGCTATGTGAATGTTTTGAAGTCTGATTTATTATGAAATTAAATACTCTCAAATCTGAAAATGATTTTCAAGATTGAACATGCAAAATGCCCATGCAAATTTAATGAATATGCATCAAAATTGCTAGTTTTTGTTGAAATTTTCTATGCAAAAATGCAAATATTTTAAATCTAAATACAAATTTACACTAAAATGTTAATTTGAATGAGCCCCTAAAATGAGTAAAAAAATATGAGAAAAAGATTTTCCTACTAACCCTAGATTTTGGAATTACTAGGTTATATGAAAATTGTCAAAATTTCTACAAAAACCTAGAAAATTAATAATAAAAATGCAATACAAATTTCTAAAATTTTGGATTTTTATGTAGTTTATATTAGATCTAAAGCAAAAATAATGAATTAGGAAAATTTAGAAAGAATTGATAGAATTTAGTAAGCCAAACAATGCAATTTTTTTGTATTTTCCAAATTTTTCAATTTTTTTGAATTTTTCAAAATGCAATAAAATGAATGACTATATGAATGAATGAAATCAATCCAAATATGAATACAAACACTCAAAAAGTTGCAATTTAAGTCCAAAAACATAGGTTCACCAAAATGTTTAGGGGAAAATTGGATTTGTTAATGTTTTAGTGTTTTGATGTTTTAATGGCGAGCACTATCATACCCTAGATCACTTGTGAAATGTAGGGAAACTTAGATTAGGGAATTTAATTATCAATTTTCCTTCTCCTATGCTTAATTGACTATTAATACCCTAATTATTCAAATACGACAACAAATTGATGAATAACGGAAAAAGCTCTTGCAGACAGGAGTAAAATATCAAATCATAGAGTACCTATTTTGGGGGTTCTGAAGCGGAACAGTTAGGGACACTGGAGTGGGTGCCCTAGTCCAAGGTACCAGTTTCTTCATAGGATCTAGACCTCCTTCCGACACTGATCAACCCTGTAACTTCTATTTCCTAAAACATAGATGCGGAGGACACTAGAGCGAGCGCCCAAGTCCTGGAAGTGCTCCTGTGTCCTACTTTTCTTCAGATCCTAAATCCTTGATGCCTACTAATCCTTCCTACAACTCCAATTTTACCAAATATGACACCTGTAACCTGCAATCACAAGACTTGGTTTGGGGGTTGTGGTGTTTAGAGGCTTTCCTCAGTCAAGCCTCGAAGGAGACTTAAGTCTTTGGACACCATTTTTAGATAAAGAGTGCATGCCCTTGTGAGGCAAAGGCAAAAACTAAGGAACCAATGATGAAAACATAATATAATGTCATCTTGTAGTGAATCTCTCATGGGAGGAAGATTCTCTTCATTCCATGAGGAAATTGATGCTCAAATATACAAATATCAAAACACAAAACACACAAGTCTGCTTTTACAACACAATGAAAGCCTTGAATCACCTTAAGAACACTTGAACATCACAATTGTTATCTAGTTTACAAATGAATGCCTAAACATGCTTATATATGCAATTACAAGCACTCCCGCCAAGATTTCAAAAATCAAAACTTACCGTGTTAGCAAAAGGACCAAATAACAGTCATAAACTGACACTTAAATTTTGGGCCTAACCCAAAATAAGGCAGGACTAGGTTGCAGGCGCCCAAGTCCTCCCCCCCTTATTTTGGGTAGGGTTAAGGTAAAGGGGTCCTCCTAGGTCCACTTTGCCATGAAACCTAAGCCTCATTCCATTAGGATGCCAAAATATGAACTACGATGTCCTAAATGCATGCTAAAGACCCGAGAGCTAAACCTTATGAGGGAAAAGCCCCTAAGGGGACATTTTCCAATGTTACACAATCTCTCAAAACCCTGAAGGAAATGATACATTCATCCAAAACTTAATACAATGCATCAATTTCCACTGAAGTTAAAGCATTGAATTTTAAATGTTCCATGTTAAAGATTATTCTCAAAATTTTTTGGAGGAAACTGAAGAAAAAATTTCATTGCTTTCCTTTAATTCAGTAAAGAAATGAAGGTTTGGTTTTCAAATGCAGAGGATATAGGGATCTTTAGAGATTAAAATGATAATGAATGACTCTCTTTATGTTTTTTTGTTGTCTGGTATGTTTTAATGTAGGCAAGAATTTTAATTTTCTATTTTTGATTCATTAGTTAGCGCTATAGTCATCGTAGTTAACGCTGACTTTAGCACCGACTTTTAGCCCTAAATGTAATCTCTTTGGGGTACCAAAGGTGGCGCAAAGTGTGCCTAATTTAGCGCCTAGTTGTGCCAAACCAAAATGTTCCTCATGCAAACATTTGGAATTGAGGTAAATGTTTAAGTAGTAAGGTTTTTATAACATTGGAATCTAGTGTGACAACAACATACCACCAACTAGCTTGGAAAAAAATGGATATATCCTATAAACTTTACATAATAAAAACATAATTTAATGGAACTTAAAAAAAGTTGTATTGTGTTTTAGTAACTTGAAAACCAAACTCTTTTATCTATCAAAAAAATAAATTCAGATCTCATGCCTTCTCTTGGTTAATGAAGATGTACATGCTAGCTAAATCAATCAAGATGTCAAAGGTTTTAGCTAGTGGCTAGACTTCCATGCAATACTAATTATGAAAACATAACATATTAGGCTACAAATATGATTTCCATACAACATAAAGTAGGTCATGCTATGTATCAATCTTTCATTAAAGTTGTAGTAAATTGTTAAGTCTTATATGGGTTGAGCCATTTGTAAATATTTGTTGGCTTTTATTTGATGAGGGGATTTCTACATAACCAAGCCAACTACTTTCACCATGGCCTCTATAGAGGATAAACACCAATCATGAAAAATAAAAAATCAAGAATGAAAGTTTTGGATCTTATCTAAGATAAATATTCTCACACCATCCAATATAAAGTAGGTTTCAATCAAGAATAAGGAATCCAATCTCTAGTTTTCAAAGAGAAAATATCTACGATTTTAATGAATTTGTAGAAGTGTAAGGTAGAGAACCAACTAAAATTATTAGTAATAGATTTTCTTTCATCTAGGCTAACAAGGGACCATGGAAGGGATGTTTAGCTAAAATTATTAGTAATAGATTTTGTTTATAGTCAACTTGTAAATAAATGTCTTTTTGATATGAATTTGTAGTCATCTTGTAATCATAAGATTTGAGCTCTAGTTGTCAAGATTCCATGTGTAAACTTTTTGTGAAGAGTAAAATGTTGTAATGTCCTATTTTGTTTTTCATAGTGGGTCTTAATGAAAAGCGAGTGTATTAACAAGATAATTTCAACAATATTCTCTTGGTGCACAACTGTTATGTGACTATTGTCATTGTTGTGTATTATAGGATCTAGAGGAGGCCATGGAGAGAGGACATGGATGGCGTAGAACTACTAAATCGCAGAGAGGAAAGTGGGTGGAAATAGATATGACAATGGAATCTGTATATACAATAGAGGTAAGAAGAGAAAGCAACCTCAACCAAAGGAGGAAGGTGTTTATGAATTCACAAATGCTACAACATAGAGGAGATAAAGTTATTTTTTTGTCCATGAGGCCTCTGAGGTCAAACTTATTGGTTGAAAATGCACAGGAATGGTGATTAAATGTGATTCTATGATCAAGGGAAAAGTTTGAAAATTAGGATGGCCAAAACATGATATCATTATGAGGCTTAGTGTTGGATAGCATATTCGTTGAAATGATATAATTGGTGTACTGAATATTATTTACTATGTTGTGTATTATAGGGGCCAAACGAGGCCATGGCAACAGATCATGTCATATCAAATGAGGACACAATGAATGAAGCGGGACATTAGGTACTCAAATTTTGACTTAACTTAGGAAAAAATGATCTGATGGCATTTTGTGACATGTCCATCTTTTTTCATAGTATTATTGAAATTTATAATGTATTATCCAATCTTGACATGAATTAATGCATGTTGTTGATTATTTTAGATGGAGATTGGAGCAAGTGCAAAGCCTGAGCATTCAACTAACAAAAGAACAAGATATGTATGTGGACATGAACCTAAAAATATTAAATCACATAGAGGATAGTGGGTGGAAGAGGATATGATAATGGATCCTGCAGACACAACAAATGATTGCATTAAACAAGAGGTTGGTTAAGACTATAGTACATGGGATGAATACTTTGAGAAAATTATTGTTTGTGGATGTTATGTATGTCGTGGAAAGAAACAATTCAAACAAGCAATTGTACAAAGACATTACATATCTGATGAGCTTCCAGTTGGTAGTATGCCTCCTACAATCGATTCAAATCCAATAGCAATTGTGGTAAGGAATTTTCCAATTTGATATAAATAACATGTATACTTCATTTAAACATTGTTTTATATTATTTAAATAACTAATTTTTTTTTAATGGATACTTGTAGGATAAAGTTCTTGGTTTAAAGTTTCTTAGATCACTGACTTCTAGCCTAGAGGGAAATGATCATTTATCAAATGATACATCTAACAAAAATATGTGTCAATATAACAGATTGGAAGATGAGGAATTGATAAAAACAAGTAACAAAACAAGAACTGGATTAAAGATGAATAATTTGCTTAAAGACAAGGGGAAGGGGGACTACATACCCTATGAGAATGAATGTGATGGAGATGATGACTTGCCCTTGAGTTTGAGATGAATTTACAAAGAGACATTTGATCGTCGACTATATTGCACTTGCACTAGTGATCAACAACTACCTAGAGTGTACGGGGTGTTTCAATTTTGGGGATACAGCTACATGATACGACCCTCCAATATTCATGGAATGAATCTAGGCCTCTTTATTGTCCAAAATGTAGATGTGGGATCTAAATATAGAAACAATTCAAAACAAACCACTAGGAGATTAATGCCATATTATGGTTCATCATATTACAGTGGTGAATGGAGAAGGCTAGAAGAATATAAGCCTAGCATGTCAGCATATGGTCTAAATTTGAATATGTATATACACATCCTCTCCAATTGGAAAGTGGAAAAGAAATGAATAGAGGTCATCTTATGTATATAGATGGACGTGCATACACACACAAAAATATTGAAGGATTTATAAATAGTAGTAAGGGAAGGGACCCTACTGTAAGACCAAACTGTCAATTTGTTGAGGTTATAAATGATAAAGATGGAGATATGGAAAGAGAGGTTGATAGATTGATAACGGTTGAGGCTATTATGGACCTTACCATTGGGGATGAGTTATTGATTGATTACCCCTTCTTAAAATGCACTCCTACATGAAAGAAAAGGGAAGAACAAGGTCTCCCTAAGGATGTTCTTAAGGGCAAAAAACCAAAGAATAATAAATGAGTGTGGACTGATGTTTTATAAACTATGTTGTCAAAATTATGTTTTATTTAAATTATTGTATAAAAAACGTAGTCTATAAAATAATGTTCCATTATTCAATTGATGTATATATGTTCATACAATTTATTTATTTTTTTAAGCTATATTTGATTATATTTCTTTGAAATTGATACATTTACAATTTATCCAATTGTTGTCAAACATTAAATATTGCTTACGTTTGTTGATAGGTAGAAGATGTTGATGAAACACATAGTAATACCCAAGATCCAACTGGGTTATTAATATTTGGATGGGATGATCCAAACCATCCTTTAAATAATACCAGGGTGAAAAGAGCAACATTGAAGAGAATACTACCAGCTGAGAAATCTGAAGAGCTTATGAGATCCATATACACTAATGACATGCCACCTAGCCTTAATGATGATGACATGATAGTGAAAATGTAGTGCATGAAGAAGGATTGAATGAAATGCTTACAGGATTCTTTGGGGATGAAAACAATGATGACAATAATGATCATATGGTTGATAGTAATGATGATAGTAGGGGTAATTACCACCAACGTAATGTTGATGGTAACAACCTGAAAGACTCCATCAAGAAAGCAACAAAGACACCTGTGTTCAAATTAGGTGCAAGTAGAACCTCAAAACTGACGTGCATATTAATATTATTAAAAATCAAGTCACTATTTGGTTGGTTAGAGAAAGCATTCACTACCCTACTGAAGTGAGTTGAAATCTATTTCTTACTTTGCATTATCAATTGGTGTACATAATTCATAAACATTCATCAATTTCATTTATATTTCTCTAAGGGGATTTAAAAACCATATATTGTATATGTAACATCAGAAAATGTCCCCTTGGGGGCTTTTCCCTCATAAGGTTTAGCTCCCAGGTCTTTTATCTGCATTTAGGACATCTTGCATCATATTTTGCATCCCGATGAAATGAGCCCTAAGTTTCATGACAAATGGGACCTAGGGGGATCCCTTGAACCTAACCCTAACCAAAATAGATAGGGATGACTTAGGTTCCCGTGCCCTAGCCTTGCCCTATTTTGGGTCAGTCCCAAATTTTAAGTGTCGGCTTGTGACTGTTATTTGGGTCCTATGCGGACACGGTAAGTTTGAATTACGAAATTCTTGGCGGGAGTGTTTGTAGTTGCATATATAAGCATGCTTAGGCATTCATTTGTAAACTAGATTACAACTAGATGAGCATTGACATTCTAAAGGTGATTCAAGGCATTCATTATGTGTGAGAGCAGATATTGTGTTGTTTATGTGTTTGTATTTGTAGATTTGAGCATCCATCTCCTCATGGCATGAAGAGCTTCTTCCTTCCATGAGATCTTCACTACAAGGTGATATCATTTGTGTTTTTGAGCATTTATCATTTGGTTTTTACCCCTGACTCACAAGGGCATGCACACTCTATCTGACAACGATGTTTGGAAGACTTGAATGTCTCTCTGGGGCTTGACTGAGGCAAGCCTCTAAACACCAGAAGCCCCTCCCATTTTTCTGTGATTACAGGTTATAGGTTGAAGAAGCAGGGAAAGTAGAGTTGTAGGAGAGTGTTGTAGAGTGTCAAATTTGCATATCAGAGTTGAAAATAGGGCCCTGGACTTGTGTGCCCGCTCATTAGTCCTCTGGATTTTGCAACAGAGAAATCTCTGAGACAATAGGAACAGGTTACAGATCAAGTTCCCAGATCCCAACAAAAATCAAGGCACTGGACTAGGGCACCCACTCATTAGTCCTCGACTATTCTGCTTCTCAAACTTTAGAAACTGGTACACATTTATCTATTATTTTACATCTTTCTGTAGCATTATTTTTTGGTATTCATCTGTTTGCTTCCACATTTGCATAATTAGGGTTTCGATGTATAATTGAGCATAAGTGACCATAATTGATAATCAAATCATACAAATCCAAGTTTCCTTGCATTCCTAAGTGACCAAGGTTATGATAGTGTATTTCCACTCGACCCAAAGTCCTTGAATGTACAAGGGTGAAAGGAGGATATACACAAAACTACCAAAAACCAATTATCCAAATTTTACCCTTTACATTTTGGTCAACCCATGTTGTTGGACTTGTTTTCACCTTTCTAATTGTTTTTCTTCATATTTTCAATCATTTTATTCATTCATATCATCATTCATCTTATTGCATTGGAAAATTTACAAAAAAAATTAAAAAATTTGAAATTTTTGAAAAAATTGAAAAAACTTGCATTCTAGGGTTTGCATGTTGCATTAATTAATTTGAATTTCATCAAATTTCTAATTTTTGCATTATATCTAAGATAAATTGCAGAAAATTACAAAAAGTCAATAGCTTGCATTGCATTTTCATCATAAAATTGCTAGGGTTTTGTTGGAAATTTTGAATTTTGCATATAACCTAGTAATTCCAAAAACTAGGGTTTGTAGGTAAAATCTTGTTTTAGTATTTTCTACTGATCTTAGACACTAATTCAAAATTGAATTTGGCTGTAGTGTTGCATTTTAGTGTAAATTTACATTTAGATCTCAAAAATTTGTATTTTTACATAGAAAATTTCAACAAAAACTAGCATTTTCATTGATTTTTTCTTAGATTTGCACTTGCATCTTGCATAGTAGGGGTTGAAAATAATTTTCAGATCTCAATGGACTTAATTTTCATCATAAATTAGACTACAATACATTCATATAGCATTTTGCATCAAGATCTCAAACCTAGGGCTTGAAAAACCTTGATTTTCACTAGATTTGGCATTATCGACTCTCTAGATTTGCACCATTGGCATGTTGTGATGAATATTTTTTCACTAATTGGCTCTTATTAGGGTTATTATCTACTTACCCTCCTAAAAATCTTCACAAAACCTTTTTATTGGGCTCTTGTATAAAAAATTTGGTGAAAATTTGCATATTTTTGCTATATTTGCCCTAGGGTTTTCCCTAGATTGCACTACAAGTGTGTTGTAAAAGATTTTATGATTGTAGCTGACTGATATCATTTCTTTTACTTTCTACACCTCATATAATTCATTACAACACCTCTTTCATTAGGTCTTGGGATTGAAAAATTGTGAAAATTTGCATATTTTAGGGCATTATTCACTAGGTCTTGACTTGTCACCATCTTAGATTTGCATCAAGAGTGTGTTGTGACAGATATTATTGCTGTATTGGATTGATATCAGACATATTATTTTCTTCCCTTGATCAAATTCCTTACAACACCTTTTTCTTTCATATATTTCCATTGAAAAAGTATAAAAAATCAAGCATTTTAGGTCACTTCTACATATAGTTTTGCACTTGTCTTTGGCATACTTTTGGAAAAATTTTAAAATCTAATCTTGCATTAAATTGAACATATACACATGGCCTCTAATCACAACAACAATAGGTTCCCTCCTAGGCCTTACATGAAGAGAAAGGTCCCTGAACCTGAAATTGTGTTTACACCTCATGATAGAACAATTGGAGCTACTGAAGGACCTCTTTACATCACTGTGAAAATAATGGGAAACCATGTGGATGGAACCCTTATTGATCCTAATTGCATGACTAATATATCTATAGAAGAGTTCCTCTTTTCACATCAATTAATGCAAGGATCTCATTACCCTTTAGATATGATGATTAAGACACATAAGGGAAGCTTTATACACACTTCTGGGAAGATATCTTTATTGGTCACTGCATTTGATAAACATGTAGAACAATGGTTTGATGTTGTCCCTATTTCTGATCTCTTTCATGTAAAACTTGGACATCCATGATTAAAAGCTATGAAATCCATTCCTTCAACAATTCACAATTGCCTAAAATTTCCTTTGAATGGACAAGTGCTTACTATACCCTGCAACAAGTATAAACCTTTGGTTACAAGAAAACATTGTACACTGGATTACTTTTGGGACAAATCTGAAAAGGAACTAGAGCCATGAACAAACTTTAACTTCTTAACCTATAAAAATTACAAAGCAAAACTATTACATCCAATGGTCGGTCCTTCTATGCATGAAATAACAAAAGACAAGCAACCCGCATTTGAAGAGAACCCTAGACCGAAAGGACAAGGTCCCTATGCTGAGGTTCCTCCCCCACCATCCTTACAAGGATTGGGAGGTAATTGTCAACAACAAAGCATTCCACCTAGACAAATGAGATTTGATCCCGGTGCTTCCTCTTCTAAAATGCAAAAATCCATGAAAGAGCAAAGCCCTATCTTACAAGAGATAAGTGGTAAGAGAAAAAGAAATAGAAAAGTAAGAGAAAGAAGGAGAAGAAGACAAGATTATGCCATACACCTTGCATCTCAACAAGAAAACATTGACCCAAACATTGAACCAAACAAAGATGATCCTAAGAATGAACAATCTAAAGACAAGGACAAGAATTGGGCTATGGTGCCTTATGTCCCACTTTCCTCTAACATTCGGGAGTGGGAGGATGATGATGATTTGCTTGATGACAAGACTTAGTTTGAAGATCCTACTAGGTAAGTATTTATAACCCTTTATCTCTCTCATGATGTGCTTCCCCCGTGATGTGTTATGTGTTGTTTAGGCCTCCTGGGATGACCCCTGATTCTCTTGCAAGGTCTGGGATACTAGGAGACTGCCTCTGTTGTGACCTTCTTTTGTTTATATCATCATTCTTCTATATCACATCTCACTCTGATTTCATTATTGTGTGTTGTGTCTTACAGACATAGCATTGTGGTTGGTGACTTGGGGGTACCCTCCTATGTGACTGTTCCTAAGACACTTGTTTCTCCTCTCTTATTTATTGTTTCCCTTCCTCAAGTGTTTCTATCTAGTAGGCAGATGATGAAAAACATTTATACTAATACAGACCTAGCATCCCTTTTGTGAGAAATAAAAAATTGGACTTAGTTCCTAATATGATGATAGGGTTTTATATCTTATCCGATGCTTGGATAGTAGAAGCACTCCATGCTTTCTACGTAGTGATTGTGATGATGTTTTTATCTCACTTACAAACCTTAACAATACTGTTGTTCTGTGCACTTTGTTTGTCTTTGAATCTCACCTTGGTGACACTCGGTTTTGAGATTTTCATGATATAGCCCCATGGTTATCCTCGATCTCTGAATCCGTAGTATAACCTTGGATCTTTGTGTGATTCATCATATGCATTGATGTTGTTGTTTATCATGATTATAGACACTAACATGTTTCTTGTAGGGATGTGTTTGTGGGAACATTTGGCGATTGTAAAGTACATGTCACCTCCGGGGGGCATGGGTTTTGCGAAAGTCCATGTTACCTTGTGTGTTTTCTTCCTACCTTAACGTGCTTGATATCGATGCATGATATCAACCACCTTAAGGTGGGGGCATATATAAGGTAAGCTATCTATTGTAGATGTTAGCAATGTGCTTGTCCTTAGGTGCAGTTTAAAGACTGGCGGTGATGAGTCCATCCTACACTTTGAGTTTGTTTGCAATCAATCCATCAATCAATAAATTGTCTTAAGCCCTCTATAGAGGGAGAGGTGGTGTATCTCTTGCAGAGAGTGCCCATCATGTCATTTTCAAAAGTCCTCATCAGGAGGCGAGGAGTGGTTTTGTGACTAACTCAACCCTTAAGCATGCCTTTGGCTATTGTTGTGGTGAAGCACAATCATCGGTGTGCACCTATAATGTGCCTAAGATGGTGATGAGCCTAGAAATAGGAACACTCGATCAATTGTCTACCATGTTTTCTCCATGTCTTCAAAGTGTGTGTTTGGTGTGCTTGCTTGTTTGGCATGTTTGTTACCCCATATGTAGTCTAAAGACTAGTGTGATGAGTGTTTCCTACATTTTGGGAGGTTTGGAGTATCTTCCATGTGTGTTGCCCCATATATGCAGCCTAAAGACCAGTGCAATGAGTTCTTCCTGCATTATGGGAGGTGTTTTTACTTTCCTTGTACTTACATTTGCATTTCATGTATATGAGAAAAAGAAAAGAAAAGAAATCATTCCTATCTCCCATGCATTGACTGTCTTCTATGCATCTGTTGTATTCTCAATGTTTTGCATGACTATAATTGTCTTCTCTATGTTTTATGTGTTTGTCATTGTCTTCAATGTGTTTGACGTGTCTTCTCTGTGCTTGGTGTGTTTTTCGTGTTTGTTGATGGTACTTTAATGCATTTATTGGCCTCAAGTTTATACATACATTAAAGTGGGGGCTAAATGTAACGTCAAAAAATGTACCCTTGGGGGCTTTTCCCTCATAAGGTTTAGCTCCCAGGTCTTTTATCTGCATTTAGGATATCTTGCATTATATTTTGGCATCCTGATTAAATGAGCCCTAATTTTCATGACAAATGGGACCCAGTCCCAAATTTTAAGTGTCGGATTGTGACCATTATTTGGGTCCTATGCTGACACGGTAAGTTTGAATTATGAAATTCTTGGCGGGAGTGTTTGTAGTTACATATATAAGCATGCTTAGGAATTCATTTGTAAACTATATTACAACTAGATGAACATTGGCATTCTAAAGGTGATTTAAGGCATTCATTGTGTGTTAGAGAAGATATTATGTTGTTTATTGTTTGTATTTGCATATTTGAGCATCCATCTCCTCATGGAATGAAGAGCTTCTTCCTTCCATGAGATCTTAACTACAAGGTGATATCATTTGTATTTTTTAGCATTTATCATTTGGTTTTTGCCTCTGCATCACAAGGATATGCACTCTCTATCTGACAATGGTGTTCAAAAGACTTGAATGTCTCTCTAGGGCTTGACTGAGGCAAGCCTCTAAACACCACAACCCCCTCCCCATTTTTTTGTGATTGTAGGTTACAAGTTGAAGAAGCAAGAAAAGTGGAGTTGTAGGAGAGTGTTGCAAAGTGTCAGATTCACATATCAGAGTTGAAAATATGGCCCTAGACTTGGGCGCCCACTCATTAGTCCTCCATATTCCACAACAAAGAAATCTCTGAGACAGTAGGAATAGGTTACAAATCAAGTTCCCAGATCTTGACAAAAATCAGGGCATTGGACTAGGGCACCCACTCATTAGTCCCCAACTGTTCCACTTCCTGAACTTCAAAAATTGGTACACATTTGTCTTTTATTTTACATCTTTTTGTAGCAACATTTTCTGGTATTCGTCCCCTTGCTTCCACATTTACATAATTAGGGTTTTGATGTATAATTGAGTATAAGTGAGCATAATTGATAATCAAATCATACAAATCCAAGTTTCCCTGCATTCCTAAGTGACCAAAGGTATGATAATGCATTGCCACTCGACCCAAAGTCCTTGAATGTATTAGGGTGAAAGAAGGATATACACTGTAAAACTATCATAAAACCAATTATCCAAATTCCACTCTTTATAGTATATAAATATTCCTAGTATAGATTGACATATCAAACATGTTCATCATAAGTCAAACATTCAATTGATTTAATCTCTAACAATCTTACAGGGCATTAAAAACTAAAATATTCCCTGAAGAGAATGTGTTGCCGTCATGCAGAGAGGTGCGTATGTTGTTGGTTGAGTTGGGGATTGAATATAAGAAAATTCATTCATGTAAAAATGATTGCATTATATACAGAGATGAATATCAAAACAAGGTAGAATGCCCTATATGCAAAGAGAAGAGATATCATATAGGTGTATAAGGTCCTACAATTCCAAAGAAGGTTTTACGTCACATGCCAATTATACCTAGACTTCAACAAATGTTTTTTTGCAAGTCACTTGCACAATTGATGGACTAGCATGCAAAGAACAAGAGTAAATATGGATTCATGTGAATTCCAGCTGACTCCAAAGCAATGAAACACATAGAGGAAAATGGCAAAGAAAATTCAAAGATGAACCCCATAGTATCAGGTTTGGTCTTGCAATTGATGGAGTGTGCCCATTCTCTTTCCTGAGCTCAAATTCTAGTGTTTGGCTAGTTAGATTGATAGTATACATTATTCCCCCATGGATGAGTGTTAGAAAGGAGCACCTTATGCTGACTCTCATTGTTCTAGGAAAACATCAAGTTAAAAACATGGATGTTTATCTTGCACCTTTTATTGATGAGATGCAACTGCTATGGAAAGGCATAAGAATGTATGACATATCATGTCCTCCATCAAATAGGTCCTTCATGTTGTATGGTGTGCTATGTTGGACTATTCATGATTTTCTAGGACTTGGTGTTTGTTCTGGTAAGATAAAATATTTACGTATTTATACTCATAATTTATTTTCATCCCAACTTTCATACTTAGTTTTATACTATTTTTTGATGTTATTAACATTACTTATTGAATTGTAGGGATTCTAAAAAAAGGGATATTTGCATGTCCCAGATGTGTAGAACAATTTCAAGGGTGGTATTCTAAAGATCTACATAAATTTATTTACGCAAACAATAGGGTTTTTCTACCACTAGATCATAAGTTTAGAAATCGCCTGAAGAATCAATTTGATGGAAAAGTTGACAATATAGGCCCTCCCATGATTATGGGTCCAAGTGATTGGCTTAAGAAGTATGAAGATACTGCATTGAAAGCTTGGGAGGATTTTTTTGATTAGGGTGATTCAATTGAATAACCAGAGCAAGTTGTAGTTAATATGCCAGAAGGAATGAAAAGGAAATCCATATTTTATGAGCTCCCTTACTGGAAGGATCTATTAATATCTCACCTATTAGATCCTATACACATTTTCAAAAATGTCCTAGATTCTATATTTTGACATATATCAGGAAAAGAGAAGGACACCTTGTCTTCGAGGAGATATATTGCTCTTTCACATACCAAAATTGATAGAAAACATTTGTGGCCAAACAGGGAAAATGAAACATATGCAGAAGCTCCATGGATTTTGAAAAAAAAGATCTAGACCAACTAAAAAATGGCATCCGTTCAATAAGGACACCTATTGGCTATGGGTCATCATTGGCTAAAGCTTTTATAGTTGATGGACATATCACATGATTTAAAACACATGATTTTCATAATTTTATGAAGGTATTATATATCATTATTTAACATTTACTGGTAACATTGATTAAGTACTAAATATATTTTGATATTTTGTTGTGTGAGAAAAAATTACTAATGACCTTTTCATAAATGTGTTTGATAACATATCATGCCATTAGAAATTAGGGGGGATTCCTGTCTTACACTTGACTTAAGGAATGGCATAAGTCAATTGTCAGCATTTACAAGGTATGTTGTTATATGAAATGTTCATGTGTGAGAGACATAGAGATATTATATTGCATTTTATTTTTTGACTAAAGGTTCATACTAATTTACCATTCTTATATTAGGTGGGTGACCTCCAAGGAGATCCACAAATGTGAAGTGCCAAAATGGAAGAAGGAAATTGCAAAAATTATGTGTATTTGAGAAGGAGCTCCCTATAAGTTTCATGGACCTACAAGTCCATTTACTTATACACCTAGTCAATGACATTGAATTGGTAGGTGTCATATCAATGAGGTGGATGTTTTTCTTTGAGAGATATATGAAAACTCCAAAATGATATGTCTGACAAAAGGCACAGCCAGAGGGTTGCATGGCTAAAGGGTATGTATTGAATGAAGCATTTTTCTTCTTGTGTGAATTCCTTGGTAAGGATTTTGAAGACGGGCCACACTTCTGGGATGAAGAATGAGCATCAGATATTATTGATGGAAAAAAACCACAATCTAATGGTGTTCAAGTAGAAATTAGTAAGTAAATTCATGATCAATGTGGTTGTTTTTCTTGCAATCATTAATTTACTCTGTAATTTATTTATCAAATTAATAGCATGACATTTTGGAGTTTGAAATAAACATGTTGACATGTAATAGGTGTAGATGAAAGTGCTATAATAGACAAGTTCATTTAGTACCACATGGACTTTATGAACAAATGGATTGATCTATATGATAAAAAGAGAGAAGTGTTAGAAGCAAGGAGACAGTTTAAGGGATTGAACCCAAGGAATACTCCGCTTCCCACTGATCTACTTGGGGAATGGGGCAAAGATTGCACATTAGAATGGGTTACTAAACAAATTCAAAATCAAATAGAAGATGCAGGTATAGATTCAAACATAACAGAAGATGAGATGAAACATGTCTAGAGGATGTGAAAGAAAGGTATAGTTGGAAATTTACAAAATGTTGTTTCCTTACAGTTTTGACACTATTAACTATTTTAATATTTGTCATTATATTTGGTTTCAATGAAATAAATGGTCTTTCACAGGTGAGGAAATATCCAACAATGTGGGCATATGGTCGACATTTTTGTGTAGAAAGTGTAGATGTAAAGAGATGATCCTTTGATTGTGGCATCATGGCTGACTTCAAGCAATCTAGTCGATCAAGATCAAAAGATAAGAATATAATTGAAAGGAATCTATAATATGTTGGGAAAATACAAGAAATTATTGAGTTGGATTACCTCTCTTTTAAATGTTGTATTTTTAAGTATAGATGGTATGAAGCATTTGAGAGGACACAAAGACATGATACCCATAGTGGATTGTTTTCTATAGATTCCTCATGGTTCCTACCGAAGGATAAGGAGCCTTATGTTCTACCAATGCACTGTGAGTAGGTATTTCTTTAACTCAAACAAGAAGTGGTAGTGATCATTAATCTATTAATTCATAGTTTATTATGAATATATATATGTGTTTATTAATCAATAAAATTGTTATAACATACATCTAATATATGTATGTCGTTCATTGGCAGGTATTTTTCTATGAAGATATTTTGGACCCTAAATGGATATTTGTCATACATTATGATCCAAGATTAAGGCATGTATTTGATAATGCATTAGTGGATATTGAGCAAAACAATGATGGCCAACAAAATGAGAGAGGGATTAGAGAATATTGAAGAAATTGACATCCATGATGACGTTGAAGATGCTTATGTCTAGGCACAAGAAGACAACAATCCAGAGTTAGATGATGTTATGGAAGACAACAATATGGATGGTATAGAAAATGATGATCCAAATACATCTGATAACAATATAGATGGTCTACAGTCAAATTTTAATGATGAAGAAGATGATGTAGGTCAAGATGATGATTATGATAATATTAAATACTTGAAAGAACATATGAACATTGACAATGATACACTAGATGACATTGTAGCAGACAATAATGTTAACGACCAAGACTTCTAAATTTTTAGAATTATTTGCAATCCATGTTTAAAAAAGGATGATTCTTATGGTCTAAACTTTGAAATTCTTCAGTAATATTATTTGTGTTGATACAAATTACCTACTACAATATCCTTAAATTGTTCAATCTTTGGTATGAATTATTGGCAGAAAAAATTAGGATTACTTGGATGCTTCTTCTATTCATTTTGTATCAACATATGTTTGTGAAGACACAAAAGTTAATAAAAATATTAATGCATGTAACTCACAATTATTTAAATAAGTAACTTTGTTATCTTTATTATTTTTAAATAGTTTCCATTTTTATGTTGAGCATATTTTTGAACATGTAACTGAAAACATCCACAGTAAATGCTTTACTGTATCAGCATATTCATTCACATAAGCACAGTATTGAGGCTCAATAACTGATATTCATTCAAATATAAGAAGAAATAAGGATGGCAAACATAAGAAAAATATGGAATGATAACACAGTCATGGAGAATCTCTGATAATAAGATGTTCTATTTCATTCATAAGCTCAAAAGTTACACGAGCAGAGTTTTGGTACACCCTTCCACTCATACCTTTATTATTTTTTATCAAAGTTTATTTAGAGATTACATAATATCAACCATAATCCCTAAGCCATTAACTATTAAACTACCTAACCCCTAAGCCCCAAATCCGTTATCTTTTGACCTTTAATCCCTTAAACCCTAACCCCTAATCCCTTAACCCTTAATTCCTAACCCCTAATCCATTAACCCTCAATCCCTGCTAGATCAAAACAATTAGGTGTTCAATTAGGTGCTAAAGCAGGATCTAAAGTAGGCGCTAAATTAGGCATTAAATTAGGTGCTAATTTAGGTGCTAATTTGGGAACTAATTTGGGTGCTAATTTAGGCACTAACTTGCACCTAATTTAGTGCTTACTTGTTCTAATCGGCGCAAAATATGCCAAAAATAGAGCCATCCCGATAAATAGCACTGACTTTTTCAAAAAATTGGAGAAAAATACATTAAAATAGTGGGTGGAAGCAAAAATTAGAGAAAAAAAGGGAGATAATCATATGGATTTGTTGTAGTGTTCTGAATCCATCTTCCCATCTTGTCCACCTGAACATTCTTTCTTACATATCCCTACAATTTGATATCTCTTCCATCCTTCATTCCTCCTCTTTTTCTCCCTCTTTTCACATAATTCTTCTCCCACCAACCTACACTATGAAACTCTGGAAAATCATAAACATTAGCTTCTTGATCATCATGAAAGTAATTAAATCCATGCATTACCTCTTTCTTTGTTATTTCTGTAACCACTTGTTCATCATCACCCTTGGTTACAACACTATGCTCTTCCTCCTCCATGCCTTCTAAAAGACAATTTTCAGCTACAATCACTTCATCCTCTGCATTCTTATCAATGTTAGTGACATAATAAAAATATTTATCCTCTCCAACCTGCAATAAACTATCATTCATACCAATCTCTTTATCACATAAGTCAAGAAATGATGCAAAGGGAAGTTCACCAAACAACTCAACATCCTCCTCATAACCTTCCTTACTTTCAACCATTGTGACTTCTTTTACTAATGCATTCTTTGCTGCCACATAATCTTCTAAAACATTTAACCATGCTTAAATAAATTAGATTTAACATTATTCTTAGAAAAATCAAATTCTACCTCTTCTTCTTTCTCCACTAAAACCTTCACTTTACCTCTCTTGTATGCCATCAATACTGCTGCAACTTGCATTAGCAAATATTCATCTTCATCTTCATCCTCTTTCACTAATTTTTTAACTCCATTAACCAAACAATCTCCATTTCTATGACATACCTTCCAATCTTCGTCATTCAAGGGCTTCAACTTGTGTTTGATTCCATCCTTTGTCAAAGAGTATGTATTAGCATACCCATCATGCATTGCACACCTCTCAAACTACCAAGGTCTTCCCAATAACACATGACAAAAATCCATAGACATTATATCACATAATACTTCATCATGATAGTCACCAATCTTAAACTTTAGTAGACATTGTTCATTTACTAGAACTTTGTGGTCATCTTGCAACCAAACAATCTAGTATGGATGTGGGTGTCTTCTTCTTTCCAGCTGCAACTTATTCATCATTTCTTCAGAAACAAGATTGTCTATACTACCACCATCAATAATAACATTACAAACTTTATATTCACATTTGCATCTCATTCTAAACAATCTTCTCCTTTGATCAGGTTCTTTTCCCTCATTCATCAAAAGTCTTCTTGAAACAAGTACTTCTCCACTCTCTGCCTCTTCGAAGTGCAAAGACTTAGCATCTTCCTCATTCACATTTGCTGCCCTTGCATTATTTTTAGTCCTCTTAGTTGTATTCTCTTGCTCTAGAAACTCATAAGATCTATGTCCTTCTTCTCCACATCTGAAACAAGTTAATTTATAATTTCCTCTTCCAAATCCTCTACTCGATCTTCCTCTTCCTTTCAAGTTTTGATCATGGGTTTGATTTGAGCTCTCACCTCTTTCTTCCTTGCTGCCCTTAGTGTCTCCAATCTTATTTTTGTCCTCATATTTCTGCACATTATTTTTACCCTTTCCCCTTTGCTTATTTTCAAATCTCTTGTTCATTCTTTCTTCAATCTTCAAGGCAATTTGATATGCATCTTCCATTTTCAAAACTCTTACAAAGGTCATATCTTCTTGAATGCTTGGCCTAAAACCATTAATGTACCTTGCAACCTTCTCCTTATTTTCTTTAGCATGTCCCATTCTAATGAGAATCCGATGAAACTCTTCAGTGTATTCTTTTACTGTCTTTGTTCCTTGCTTCAATGCTTGCATCTTCTTAAGCAAATCTAGCTCATAGTCTACTGGAATGAATTGCCTTTTCATTTTCTCAATCATTTTGTCCTATTTTGTTATTTCATCCTTCCCTTTTCTTCATATTTCCATCTAAATCTCTCTCAACCAAATGGAAGCATCACCCTTTAATCTAATTTTTGCAAACCTTACTCTATCAGGGTCCTCAATTTCCTTGAATTCAAAATACTCCTCCATATCATTAATCCAATCTATCAACTCCTCTGGATTCAAATTACCATTAAAGGTAGGAACATAATTCTTTGAACTCTTTCCAATCTTTGAAAGGGCTCTCAACAATGGGTCATTTGTAACTATTGCAGCTGTATCTCTTTGCTCACTTGTCAGGCTGGCATTCTTTGAGGCTTCTTCTTCTTCATCACTCTCTAATTCTCTTCTCTGTTCAAACCCTCTTCTTGGAGTGTTTCCACTTGTCTTCTCAAATCTGTAAAATCATCATCATGGACAAAATTGTCCATTCTTCCTCTTCCTCTACCTCTTCCATGATGGATTCCTCTCCCTTACATTTTTCCAATCACCCACAACTCACAGATCCTGGTGTAGACTACCTCTCTTCGGTAGTCTATCTACACACTTAGGATCAAACTTGGATCTAATACCACTAATAAAATTAGGGTTGTAATAAACATCTCTCACATGAAATCTCTCTCACACACAGGCAGAAATAAAATGGCTTTCACTACATAAAATACTTGCACAATTAATTGCAAAATTAGTTTGCAACTTGCAACCAAATTTCCATACTTTCATCCAATTTGATAAAATTAAATTACATCAGTCCAAAAAGTACAATGGGACTATAATAAACCCTTACAAAGATTCAAAAATAATATATAAAATTGTTTGCTATAGCAAACACAAATTTCACAAAACTTATCTTCCATCTCCTGCAAAATCACAACAAACAACTATGCAACTGCACTGGTTCTCCTGGAATCTCAATGGTTGTACAATCAGATCTAAACCTGCAAAAAAACCATCTAAAAAACCATCTTGGAGGCATGTCATGCCTCCCCTTTGTCTCTCTTGTAACCTAGAAAAACTCCCTCCAAAAATGAATTGATTTTCTTTTTGTATCTCCTTCCAATTTGCATGAAATGTAATTTTCCTTCATTTGATTTTCATTTCAATGCATTCCACATGCCAAATCAGAAATGCAACGTCCCTCTCTTGGGAAAAAGCCAATTTTTATTTATTTTAATCAAATAAATTGACTAAAATAAGCCACTCCAACTTTGTGCCTTGCCATGCTTTGTGGTGGTGCTATTTTTGGCTTTCTTGCTTTTATGCATTAAAGCAAAAATTTGATTTCCTTATCTTGGGAACCCACTCTCTCCATCCATATTTTTTAGGGGTTTGGGAATATTGAATTTTCTATTTTAAATGAAATTGGAAGCCTCCACAAAAAAAACCACACCCAATTTTGCTTTCTCCTCTATCTTGCTTTTCCCAAATTAACTCCAAATTGCAATTTTAGTTTTAAAATATAACATGAAATCCAAAAGCACATAAAAATGAATTTGACAAGATAAAATATGAATTTTAAACCATCAGTAAAAATTCAACAAAAAATTAAACATATTTTTGGTTGACACAGGATTGCCACTATGCCATGGATGCTCCTACGTCAATAGCACACTATGAGAGCTAGGAACCATACCCAACCCTTGTGGTCCACCAGGACTAACAAAATATGTTGTTAGGTGACTCATAAAGAGTTCCAAAAGAGAGCAATTAAAAAGTGTGGTCAAGCCAAGCAAGTACATCTACTTAGGACCACAAGCTCCAACATGCTACCATAGCAAACCACAATGTGGTGTGTGTAAAAATGTGAAGCAAGAAAGTATGCCCCCACCTTAAAATAATTTCATAAAGCATTTATATGCAATTGATTTTAAGGTAGCAAATGGGTAAGAGAGCTTTAGGAAGCATACATGGGAAAAATACGTGTCCCAAGCTACTTCTTGCAAAAGAAAAGAGATTACCCTAAAGAGGGACAACTGAGGTGGTGTTGCAAGCATGATACACAATAATCTTGTGTAAGCATGGTATGACATCAAGCAACACTAACACATGTTATGAGAAAATAAGCAACAACACCAAACACACTAAGGGATCTACATGATTTGGGGTTAGTATACATTGGGAAGGGTATTTGATAAGGGATAATTAAATGAATTGTCATCATCCCTGAAGCATGTAGAACTACAAGAAAAATGGAAGAATGACACAAGAAATCAAATAAAAACAAAATTTTTGGGTCAACATAGAAGGAAGCTAAATCTTCCAACACTTCGCATCATCCCCAAAATGTCACAATAAATAAAGAGACAACAAATAGACGAATATAGGGACACATATAAGAATGTCACAACATTTTCATTTTTAATATATACATGTGTCTACAAGGGCACTATAGGTCCTCCAGGAAGAAGTAACAAACATAAGTTCACATGTACTGGGGAAACATTACAATCAAGAAAGAAAACACACAAAAACACATGAAACAAAGGTACCACCCTCAAGGGTTAGGCTTCATCAAATCATCCTGGTATTAGTCTTGATAAGCATAGGGGGATGTAGGAAGAGCTGACAACAGGACCATAGCAAGAGTAGTATGAGTAGACCCTCCTTGTGTCAAGTGTTGTAGATCACTTGTAGAAGAAAGATCCTTGGGAGCACTAGGAACAATAATTATCAACAATCATGTGAAGATCATAGACAATTAGGAGATGTCTAAGATGGATTCAATGATTTACTCTTCAAAAGAGGAATGTAGAGAGTCACAGTTGTTAGAATAATGTACTAACCATAGTTCATCAATGGTATTATCCACAAGGTAAGTACTATGAGTCACAAGTGGAGGGACATCCTCCATATATAGAAGAGATGGTGAAGAATGGCTTAGAGGTGGCGGGGAAGGTAGAATGCACTTGGGATTACCAAATGGTGGGTTAGGATAGTGCTTTGGTTTTTACTTTGGTAGCAGGTGGGGAATATTTGTGTCAATAGTGGCAAGGTCAAGGATATCTAGGAAGACAACATGATAGGTATGCTAGAAAGGCTAAAAAAACATTAAGGGTCATGCTAGGACCCATCATTTTTATGTATGAGAGGAATAGGTGGATAGTATGAGTTAGTTCTTGGATGAATGATGTAAGCCTTATGGTCCAATTCTTATACTAAATTATTAATTTCTATTTTTTGTAGGAACAAGTACCTATATGGTTTAATGTGATGGTATTTAATAGGTTGAAGTGGTATTCATGTTGCATTAGAAAATAATTTGGCATTCTTATCCAAAATCTATGGCATTTCACTAGGTGTGCTAGGATATAAAGATGGACTAGATCAAATGAAACATAGTTGGGAAATGACCATGTATGGGAGCCTTTTTGAAGGAGCTTCTCCATCTGATATTATATAATAATATTGGTAGACATAGGATTATGTCCCTTGAATGTGTACTTCTACCCATTATAAGATAACTACACCCAAAGTTTAGAGAAATCCCACAAGATTAGTCCAAGTGTATGTATCTATTGAGCCCCATGAACTACATCAAATACACACAATAGTAATACAAACATATCTTAGTGAAGGTTATAGCCACCTGGATTATAATATGAACATTTTGACATTTCCAATTAAAAGGAAATGTTCATCCATTAGCAATCACAACTTCAAAGCTTAGGCATCAATTGTACATAAAGTAGATTACTTGTTTGGCTAGTAATGGATTATTGAAGTTATCTATGCTACCTAATCTAATTAGTATGGTGAGGAGGATCTTATTAAAATATCCTAACTTTCATAGTCTAAGGGGGGGTGACCCTTACCAAGGCATGCATTTTTATTTTTGGGAAGGAACTTTTAGAGTGGAGTTAGTGGCAACCAATTCCTATTTTTAGCTTTTCTAAGTATATTCCCAATTCCCTACATCAAGAGGTGACTCAACAAATCTAGTAGATATGAATTTTGTTCCACACATTTATGGCCCCATTTAAATTTTCATCATATTTATAGCATAACCCATTTCCCCTTCGAGCTTGCATTTTAGCCTTTGTAGGCATTTAATGGTGTTTTCTTTTGGAGGTAGGGTCAAAAGAGTGCCTTTGTGGTCTCGTGTTTGTAACTAAAGATTTTTTTAAATGGAACTAAGTATTGAGCTTATATTCAACTAATATAGTCAATCCTAAAGCTTCTATCATGTAATTAGGTTTGAACATTTTAACTGCAACATAGGTTAGATCATTTAGGCCACTTATGAAACAACTCATGAGAAAGGAATCTAACAAGCCTTGAGTGTGATTATTTAGTTTTTCAAATTCCATCTAGTATTCTTGAACTATTCCTATTTGATAGAGTATGTTGAGGGCTCTAGTAAAATTCTCATAGGAAGTAGGGACAAACACAACTAGCAATTTTTTGACAAAAGTTTCCCAACTAGCATCATCTTGGGATTTTAGATACTATTAGATGAATTATTTTTCCAAGAGGAAGGAAGTAATAGGTACCTTATTCATTCTATAAGTACTATGGAGACCAAATTAGAATTCTACTTTATAAAGCCAACTACTAGGATCATTTCCATCAATTCTAGGGAATTTCAATTTGGAACAACTTGGCATATATATAGATGAGTTACTACTCTTAGAGAGCTAGTCACTATTGATTTAGCAAAATAGTGTTATATTTTGGGTATTAATACCATGGACTATTTGTGTTAGAGAAGAGATTTTTCCCAAAAGTGGAAACTTTCTATTAAATGCTATGGTTTCTAGAGTGGGTTGACACAACCATGAGAAGGGTGGTCATGGGTCTAGAAAAATTTGACTAGAGTTATATCTCAAAATGATCATATTAGCAAGATAGTGGTCATGGATAATTGGTTAGATAACAAAAAAGTGATCCAAGTTCTTTTTTATTATATGGTTTTTATTATTTTAGATCCCTCTAGGACTAATGCACAATTAGAGTTCTCATATAGTGCCTAGATTGAAAGTTATTTTTTGTATCAATTTGTACCCTACTACCTTGTACAAATGCAACACTAGTAGTAAGAGACAACTCCAATAATCCATAATTTTCTAAACTTGCATGTAAAGGTCACTAATGGTGGTTCTCTCCAACTCCAAAAAGGCTAGGGTGGGAAGAAACAAGGGTGGAAAGAAAGCTTTCTATAAGAAGAGTTTGGTCTATGATTCCACAAATATATTGATCGACATGGGATCAAGTATGCTACGAGTAACTTCTTGGGGTTAATTGATTAATGAAGCATCACATGTGATAGACAGTTGATGGATTCCTAGGGATAGGTTTCAAAAATGACTAGGGCCCTTTTTTATATATCTAATGGTATGTGGAAGCACAAATCTATATTCAATACTATGTAATTGCTTGTATTTTAGAGCATAACCCCTCACTTCATGGAATTAGGTAAACTGATAACCACTTGGCCTAAAAATATATCTTTTATGAGTTTAGCGTTAGTGTAATTAATTATTATTACACCTTATATTAAGTTTACTTAAGTACTTATTATTCATTTACTTAATTAAATTAGGAAATAAGAGCACATGTCATTGATTGGTGGGAGTACATGCCACCTCTACCTCATTCAACTCCTTGATTGATAAAAGTTTGTTGCCACATGTCCCTAATCAAGGTGAGTTCACTTGGTCATAAAAATGATTTTACTTAAGACCTATACTCCTATAGTTGAGTCAATCTACAATTTACTAGTCTCATCTAGGAAACTTGTCACTTTGACTTGTGCATTATTGAGCCTATATATTATAGTCATTTCCTTCATTTTTATATCTTCAATACCTTAAATATATATATTGGAATGTTTTTATTCTTATTTTTTTTACATATTGAATTAGTGTCATCTTAGTGAACTTGTTCTTCATTAGATTTGTAGTTATTGCAAATTCTAACATTTAGGATTGTAAAAACATAGGTTAGTACCTAGGAAAATTTTTAAAAAGATAAAAATGACAAATTTGGGACAAAACAATTAGTACCTCCACTCTATTTTTACTTTTTGATCACCCATATCTATCAAGGTAAAGTGAGAGCTTATGATAGGAAATTCTAGGGGTTCTAAACAACTACAACCACAACAAAAGATGACCTTGGAAGGAGCCCTAATACTAGATGTTTATTGCTTCTAGTAATAGATTAATCCTAATATGAAATATTGTAGGAACATAAATTGCACACCCTAAAATTTGTTTTTACATGTTTTGTGATCCCTTTAGTATTTTTCCCAATTTTTCCATTTTGACCCCTTTGTAGCATATTTTGCCTCCCCCTTTAGCTTGTTCCCTTTTCCATGTGTTATTTTACCCCTTTCATGTCTCTTGACACATTTCTAAGACCTATTCCCTATCACTAAATGTCCCTCTTTCCCCTTTCATGTGTCATCCATCCTTTCTCATAAGCTTTCTTCACAATTAAGATATCAAAATTTTCATTTCCAAGGTGATTTCTCAAAAAATTAGATGTTTTCTTATCATATCATATGGCTAGCTTATATTTTCACCCTCTTTTTTCCATAACTTTCACATCTAGTATATAATTGAGATGAAATTGCCACCACTAATCTTGATTTGATCCCCTTTCCTCCCCTTTTGAGATTATCCTCCTTGGGATATGGGACATATGTTCCCTTATGCCTCATATGGGTAAATCTATCCCAACCTTTTTTGGGTTTCAAAAATTAAATTTTGTCTTATTTTTGGCTGACTAAGGTTAATCCATGTGATTCCCACTCAAAATAATGAAATTGAGCCCCAAAAATATTATAAAGGAATATTCCTTCCCTTATTTAGACATACATAGACATAATCATATACCAAAGATTTATCTTGTCATTTAGAGATATCTTGTATCTTGGTGCCCTGGAGTCTTAGAACATTAGTATATTATTATTCCATCTTTATAAATCTTTAGATCTCATTTATTCATCATTTTGAAGTCATGGGATGGGCTTTTGTGGTCTTATTCCATTTTCTATCCCTTTCATTACTATTATTCTTCCTCTCATCTAATTTCCTTTCCAATCCATTCAATATTTCATTAAACCCTTACGTTCCCTTACCTACATCATCCTTATTTAGCCCCATTTTAAACTTTTCCCTTTGTTGTAATCTTGTTGCCAATTTCCTTCTGTCACTAATCCCTAGTTTCCATTCTTGCATCTCCTATTTGGTAAGCATGTTAGGGTTTTGATTTTCATTTCAAATAGCAAGGGCACTTTTAGATTTTGTTTTAGTTTATTATTCCATTATCACTCTTATGTGGATCTATGCTTAAATTAGCCACAAGGGAGATAATTTCCCCTTTGACCTAAACACCTTGTAAAGTTTCATCACTAAAATATTCTATGTAGGGGATTTGTGAAAGAATCAAAGCTAATTGCATGATGACTTGAATCAACCCAAGCACAATTCAAGTAAGATAGAACTTACAGAGCACATGGCATCCACCCTTGCTAAAAGAATCAATCAAACTACTCCTACTCTTCCCAGAAATTCTAATTAAGCAATAGAGAATCTAATTTATTACTCTCTTCACATGGAAGGAGAGTGTTGAAAATGGTATAAAATTGATTAATTTGAGTGGGAGTCACACTCATATGTTCACCCACTTCACTATGGAGGACCACCTAGTGGTATACTGTTGTGTTGATTTGATGAGGTGGATTTTGAATTATTGGTGCATTTGGATTTTCATGCAAGTTGTTGTAATGCTATTATGTTTATTCTAGAATTAATTAATCTAATGAGCTCCTCTAAGAGTGAACTCTATGATGTAGGAATCTTCTTCTACATGTGCCTTCATTTGATTCTCAAATTTGTATAACAATGGGATGGTTTTCTTTAATCTCACTCAACATTGCCTTAATCCAATTTTCCTTTATTCTAGGACACATCAAGTGTAAAATTCTAAGTGAGAAAACCAAAGGATATTGAAAGAAGTGTTCTATTTATTTGTGTGTTTGATCATTATATGGTTTTTATTATTGGATGTTTTGATTTGTTGAGCTTATTTTTACATTTTATTGAATTTTTTTTGGGTACCTCATGATGTTATTGAGGGCCTTTTTTTTTTGTGTGTTTTAAAGGTTATAGTGATGACGTTTCTAGGGATTTATTTCTTTTCTTTGTTTTGTGTTTCCAAGGTTATGATGATGATGTTGCTAAATGAACTAAACTAGATGCAAAAGCAAATCTACTTTGTATTTTTGTGTTTTTGAAATCAAATATTTTCTAATTAATCTACTTGTAGGAAATATATTTTTCTTTATATGAATGCAACTAAACAAATTTTCCTAAATGCAATGCAATCAAATGTTTTTGGTGTTTTATTTGAGTGTGTTAATTTGTTGGTTAGCTTGTGTTCAGATTGAGGGTTTTTGTGCTTAAAGTACCTTGTTTTGAGATCAAGGGATTTTAAACAATGCAAATAAAACTAAATCTAACTTAATCTACTTTAATCTAAACAATAAGAAAATATTCCTAATCTAATAAAGTAGTAAAAGCTCTACTTTAACCAAGGATGAGTAATGGAATATTACTATCCTTAGGAAAATTGATATTTTCTAATTACTATTTAATCTAAAGCCTTCTCAAAATAAATCTAACTTAAAGAAAAATAACCTATAAAAAGAAGATTTGAAGAAGTATTTGTTGGCATGTGTCCTCAAGAAGTCTAGCCCTTTTATCTTCTTTTAGAAAAATAGCATTCTCCTTCTTGATGGTAGTGGGATATAGGGAAAACTAGATCTAGGAAATTAGGAAATTACTTGGATGATTGTGTGAGAATATTTGAAGACTATAAGAAAAAATTAGATGCAGACATGGGAGTCCTTTGTACAGAATGAAAACTTTTCAAGTGGGGGTTGTTGGTGCAAGGATAGCCTAGTCTTCTAAAGGTGAGTGTTGAAAAGAGAAAGACAATTGAGAAGGGGGGTGAATTAGTTGTAACCAATACTTCAAAACCATTAATACATCATCCACTTAATCATCGTTATTGTATTTTAACCATGAAAGCCTAAAATCATAAACTTAAACACATTCACACATTCAACACATAAGACACCAGATTTTTACATGGAAAACCCAATAAGGGAAAAACCATGGTGAGTGTTATCTCACAATATAATATGTAATAACAATATCAAAAATAATAGGCTCACCGCTTTAGGGCTCACTGACCAGATTGCTCACTGCAAAAGAAGAGGCTCACTACCAATGGGGTGGCTCACTACCAATGGGTGGCTCACTGCCAGAGTTGGTGAACTAAGATAGTAGCATCTACAATATGCCAAGGTTCAGTTCCATTGAAGCACAATAAATATCCTCTGTTCAACTCTACTTTTTCACATCATAATTATCTTAGCACATGGATACCTTTTTCACGACTTCATTACAAGTATTTATTCAATTCATCAACCTTGGAATGATCATCAAGGTCGAAATTACAATCATCAACCATTGGAACAATCTCCAAGGTCAGAAAACATGCATACATTAGATTAGGTCTAGATCTAAATAGATTAATGAAATAGAAAGAATGAATGTGAACCAAACCACTCCTTAGTTGGGACTCAAATGCAATCTTCCATGTAACAACATGCTATTGAAAACTCCAAAGTATAATCGCAAGTAGTGAAAACAACCAAGTTAGCCAAAATTGATGTTAACACTAATACCTTTAAGAACACACTTCATACATGATCTGGATTACACTCTATGGACCAATCAAAAGGTAGGAACATGATCTAGAGACATCCACAAGCATGTTACAATCACAAAGAACATTCGTACATCCTCTAAACACTTTATCCATAAGATTCTTCAAACCAGAGCAGTTGAACATTACTGTTGGCCACTGTCATAAAAGAAAGATCACTTGCGGACCACCAAATCATAAACCATTTGAACTGAAGGCATATAACATCATTACAAACTTAATTCTAAAATTGTAGACTGTAAGACTCAACTGCAAAGAAATGCGGAGTAGAATACATTCTCCCTATCACCATTAAGTATATAGAAAAATAGTTTTTACTTTGGTGAACATAACTCACTCAAATCTTCACACTGGAGGCTCAATCTTGAAACATAGAAACTATAGACATCCTTTAACATAAAATCTAATCCATGCACAAAGATATTCAGTATACAAAATATGTAGAGAAAAACATTGCAATGTACTTGTGTAAACCAGGAAACTCTGCAACACACAGTTTCCACTAGGAGAGCAAATTTTCTCAAAAACACTTGTTAACTCAATACCATGAACACTTTCTCATTATCTTCAATACTTATTTAATCCAATACAAAGCAACTAACTCAACACAATTAAGCATCAAAACAAGAGCACAGTTGACAACAATGACAACACAGATATGTTGACATCAATGATAACACTAGTAATCACATACTTGCAACAATCTCCCCCTTTGTCATTGATGGCAACATTGATGTGAAAAACTCTAAGAACCATCAAGACAAGAATCTGCATTGATTACTTTCTCTGCCTTTCTCTTTACACATATAAACTCTTTCTCCTCTTAGTTTTTTCACATGATTTTCTCTCCCCCTTTGACATCAATGGCAAAGGACATCACTTCTTCATTCTCTGCACATACTTGAAAACTACTGCTCTGATCAAACTGGAATTACTCTATCAAAATCTTTACAATACTTACTTCTCTTTATCTGGAACTCATATTAACAACATCTACTTGCTCCCCCTAAGAGGTAGCCTTCAAAACATCAATCTAGATCAAAGAATAAGGCTTTTGGCATCACTAGACTGATGCACTTCTCATGCATCTTAGTTTAGAGTAGGAGGGGTAATACCCCCTAACTTTTCTCTTACATACTCAAAAGTATCCTTAGGCATAGGCTTTATGAAAATATCTACAATATGATCCTTTGTAGACACATATTCCATCTTTACTTCATTCTCTATTACCTTTTCTCTTATAAAATGATACCTTATAGATATATGCTTTGTTCTTGAGTGCATCACTGGATTTTTTTGAAATGTTTATAGCACTTGTATTGTCACAAAAGATTGAAATTGGTTCTTCATACAAAACTCTTGTATTCTTCAATGTTTTCTTCATCCAAAGCACTTGAATAAAACAACATGTTGCAACAATATATTCTACTTCAACAGTAGAAAAAGAGATTGAATCTTGCTTCTTGATTAGCCATGAAACCAATCTGTTACCCAAGAGGAAAGCACCTCCACTTGTACTCTTTCTGTCATCAGCATGTCCAGCCCAATCTGCATCTATATGAGCACTAAGAGTGAAATCAATATCTTTGGGATACCACAATCCATAGTCTAAAATGTCTTTCAAATACCTCATAATCCTCTTAACTACCATAACATGTGACTCTTTGGGATCTTCTTGAAATCTTGCCACAAGATAGACTACATACATTATGTTAGGTCTAGTATCCATTAAGAAACCTTTTCTGATCATTCTTAGGTGATTTATCATTCTTGCTTAGCTTGCATCCAGTTACCTTAGGAGTACATACTAGCATAGAATCCTCCATTCCAAACTTCTTCAACAATTCTTTCACATACATGGACTAAGAAATGAAAATTCCTTTTTTCTGATTGAGTAATCTGCAGTCCTTGAAAGAAATTCATTTCACCAATCATAGACATCTCAAACTCCTTTTACATTTCTTCTACAAATTTCTTGCACATACCTTCATTGCCTCCAAAGATAATATCATCAACAAAGACTACAAAAATTAGAATTTGATCATCATTAATTTTGAAGTAGAGATTATTGTTCGCAGTACCTTTACTGAACCCTAATTGTAACAAATACTTGTTGAACATTGCATACTAGGCTCTAAGAGCTTTCTTTAGCCCATACAAGGATTTATTCAATCTACACACCATGTCACCTTGGTCTGATGACTGAAATCCTTTCGGTTGTTCAATGTAAACCTCTTCTTCCAGCTCTCCATTCAAGAATGTAGAATTCACATCCATCTGGTACACTTTGAAATCTTTGTACTGCAAACGCCAAAAACATTATTATTGCTTCAATCCTTGACATAGGAGCATAAGTCTCCTCACAAAGTCTATACCTTCAACCTAAGAATATCCTTTGCATAACAATCTTGCTTTATTTCTTACAACTTCTCCATTTTTATTCATCTTGTTTCTGAACACCCATTTAGTTCCAATCACATTCTTATCAGCAAGTCTAGGAACCAATTCCCAAGTTTGATTTTTCTCTATCTACATTAGCTCTTCTTCCATGGATTTTACCCAACTTTCATCTTTTTAAGCCTCATTTACAGTCTTAGGTTCATTTTGTGAAAGTAAGTATTTCTCATGTTCCTCAGCAACTCCTTTCCTTGTCAATACCCCTTTGCTTTTGTCACCAATAATCTAATCTTTAGAATGATTAATCCTTACATACCTGTGAGTCTTAACATAACTTTTTGGAGCTTTTTCTTCATTCATTGTAGTATCAGGTTCATCTGATTCATAGCCACTCAGATCTAATATTCTTTCCCTATCTTCATCAACTTTCACATTTATACTTTCAATGATCTTTCTCAATATTTTATTGTAGCATTGGTAGGCCTTACTCTTAGTGGGCTATCCAAGGAAAATTCCTTCATCACACCTAGCATCAAACTTGCCAAACTCTTCATCTCTTTTGATATAACATTTGCTTCCAAAAACTTTGAAGTATTTCACTATAGGAACTCTTCCATACCACAATTCATGAGTTTTAGTACCATTACCTTTAACTTGAACTCTATTTTGAATGTAGACATCAGTATGTATAGCCTGAAAGAGTTAAAATGATGAATAATAGCTAGGAGATTCATGATATTGTTGAATGTTCATATAAGCACCATAGGGTAAGACATGCATATGTCTATTGTAGGAGTCAATGGTGGAGGTTAGAAAGAATAGATTTGAGGCCAAGTTCTTGAAACCTATGTTTGTATGACCTGAGGGGGTGGAGTTCAGATACGGTGTTATCAGTGACACACATCAGGGACAAATAGACTTGGACGCATGGTCAAGGAAATTGGATGATGATACTGACAATCTTATATTGGATAGGATATTTACAACAGGTATGTGGCATGCAACAGGATTCTCATATGCCATGGATGCCATTGAACTGGTAGTAGAATGTGCCAGAAATTATAAACCAAAAACTAGGAGAATAGAAAAACATGACAAAGTATATGCTAGCTTTTCAGTCAAGGGCATCACTGCTACATTCAACTTGCTAGTGGGAAATAAGGTAGTAAGTGTGGACCTTAATAAACTAGAGAAGGAATATAACAATAATAAGAAGGAGGCTAGGAAAAGGATATATTAGTGGAGGGCAAAGAACAGTACCTACACAGCTTCAGCCAAGTTGCCAGTATACCTATACAAGTTTGATTTTGATGATGAATATCACTATATAATTGCCCTGTTGAGCAGGATGACCAATAGACCTCATGCTAGTAACTTTGAAAACTAGATGTTTGGAATTATCCAGATGGTATTATACTCAGATAACAAGCCTCTCTGGGCTAAAATCATCAGTGATTGCCTAGATGAGGGGATGAGGAAGCTAGGAGGTAAGACCTGCATATTTTACATGACCTCCTATGTTGTGTATTCTTGTGCTTTCTGAGGAACATTTGATGCCCTACAAACAATAGGCAAGGTAGGAAGCAGTACTGGTGATGTACATATATGGGATCATTATCCCCAATTGCAAAAAAAGGCATACCTCTAGGATTACAAGCTGGTAAATGATGCATTTTCAATGCATCTGGTCAGAACAATGGAGGAGGACTGAACCAAGAGATTGAGTATGGAAGCTCAAGAAATTGTTTACACATATGGAGCTTGGTTTATCCAATTCTCCACTTTTTCATACATAAGAATTGAAGGATTTGAGGGACAACCCCTCATGTTTCCAAGATACCCCACTGATAGGGTCATCTTGATGGAGTTTGTCAAACAGGTGTCCACTTCAGTTGAGACTCACATTGAGCAAAAGAAAATTCCTGCTATATTATTCCCAGTGTACATAGGCTGGTACTTATGCCTAGATGGACAGAGCATCAAGCATGCTATTGGAGGGTTGAAACTCATGTACTTGTAGCCATTCCCTATTTCCAGGTCATATGACCCTTATGGTAGGATGCAGAAGCTGTTAGAAAAATAGATACATCAAAAGCATCTGGAGGACTTCTGGATTGATTGTGATGATGAGGCAAAGGTGAGAAGAAGGAAATATCAAAGGCTCACCCTAAATCAAATTAGGACCTTTGATTGCATCCCAGTGCCTACTCAGCTACATCATGATGATGGAAAGATAATGTCCAATGAGTATGAGGACAAGAAGGTGTATAATGACACCATTTCAGCCCCGAATTGGACACAACTGGAGGAGACCTCCTTGGACCAAATAATGCAAGGGGTCATTGAACTGACCCAAAGTTGGGTAGATGCAGAAATTACCAAATTAAAGAAGAAGGGCATGGCCGTCATAGTTGACAATAAGAAGAAGAGACAAGAATTGTCAGATGAAGAGTATGATGATTTTCTCATTGAGAAGAGAAAATCTAATCGAGAGAGATTACCCACTAAAGAACAAAAGATGCCATCCAAGGGTAAGAAGGTGGAAGATGAACAAAAAGGGGTGATCATCAAGAGGCTTACACCAAAAGGTCATGGGGCATCCACATCAGGCCATGCATCCACATTAAAGCCCCCCTGATAAACAAAAGACCAAGAGGATAGTGAGGCCTACTACTAAAAATATAGAAGGGTAGATAGAAGATCAGGCTCTACAAGATGAGTTAGAAGAAGGTAATCCCTTAGGAGGAGAACAATTGAATAAAGAGCCTAGGGATGATGACTTATTAATAACAAGCCAGAAAAGAAAGGTGTTACAGACACCACCACCCAAAAAGCAAAGGACACCCATGAGGGGAGATGTTAGCACTGACCCCATCATGTTAAGAGGTATGGGTGGTACAGCCTTCAGGAAAGAGTTGCAGCATGAAGTCCTCATTCCTGAGATAATTTTGTTTAAGATAGAGGGTGGAGGATCAGAAAGAAAAGGAAGTACATATGGCTAGTAAGGAGTCCCCTTTCCCTTTAGATGATACTGTAGAATTATCAGATGGTGAGGTAGTTCAGGACGTGGCTACTTAGCACATGGAAACCTTGGTTGCCAATACCAAGATGACTCCTCATGGGACCCTAATGGCCCAAATGGTAATTAACCAGGCAAGGGATGAAAAGGATGAAACAAAATAGGATATCCCTCAAAGAATAACCCAACAAATAGGGTTGGATATTTTGGTTGAGTAGGTTACTAGTCCTGTAGCAATAGACCTAACCTATAGGGGTGATATTAGCCCAAATAAAGATAGTAATCCACCTTTAGAGCCTAAAAAGGCTGAAGATACAAAGCATACCGAGAAGGGTGATGTGACACTTGATCAAGACAAGGATCAAAATAAGGCACCCACAGGGTAAGAACAATCAGAATCACAACTTTAGAGTGGGGGTGATCAAGACATGCTAGACCAGGGTACTGAGCAGGACCAAAGTGGTCCATCACCACTTACTACAGGGGGTGATCAAGGTAGTAATCTAGCATCAAAGGAGAAATCAGCCAAGAAAGAAGTTAACCTTGAGAAAACTAATGCATCTAAAGATAAAGGGAGAGGTTTGTCACAAGGTGAGGGTATAGAGAAAGAGATAGAAAATGTGACCAAGGATGATCAAGGTGATCCCCAAGGTCAAAATACACAAACTTCTTAAGAGGCCAACATACCACAAAATGAGCAAAAGAAGAAAGCTCAAGAAATTCTAGAGGAGAGCTTACAAAAGGAGGCACAAGACCAAAATGTAAATACTTCACAAGAGCCTCCTCTACAAAAGGAAATCTCTCAATAGGAGGAACCCCAATAAGATCCCCCTCATGAGAAAGTACATGAGGAAGAAATGAGAACAGAACATTCACCTAAAAGGGTAGAGCATCGTGCAGAATCATCAGATACCCAAAATATAGGGGTTGATCATCAAGAACCCAAAAGTGATGTACCTTATTGGTTGCAATGAGAAGTATATCTGCAATAGGTAGAGGAGGTACAGGATTTTGATGTTTCTACATTATTTGTTGGGAGCATGATAAAACTGAGAAGAAAGGCTAGGTTAATGTTGATGATGATGTTAGTCATAAACAAACATAGAATAAAAGTTACACAACCTTTACTCATCTTGAAAGATATGATGAACTCAAAGAATTGATGATCCCAAATCTCCGTTAATTAGTTCATAATCTAATGATGTTACTCAGTAGCTGATGTGTGTTGTTGTTAATCATTCAGGGGCCTTATGTTCTTCAGTAATTTCTGCAAAGTTCATCAGTATTTCTCTAGATATCCTATCCTTTATATCTGCTCTACATAAATCTCCAACAATTCTACCTCTACACTATGAATTCACTCAAATAATGTGCCTACAGGTTGATATTTGCATGATTTTTACCATTATTTGCAATTCTTTGCATGAGATTCTCAACACTACATGCATTTATCTCAAATATGCTAATGATATTTAGTTATCTACGAGATGTCAGCATATTTCTCTATTCTACCTATTATTTATCATGATTTGCAATTATGGAAGTGATTCACTGAAATTAAAATGAGAAAAAGGGTTAGAGAATGCAATTCCCAAAATTACTTGACTGAGATTACTGATCCACATACATGTTCCCATACAATAATGAAGAGAAGAAAACTAGAATCATACTTCACTAGGACATTCCACAAATCTGCATGATCCAGTGCAAATCTTCAAAGGACAAGTTGACAACAACGTGTAATAAAATGAAAGTGCTTCTATTTGAACACAACATTCACCATTACATATCCATTAATCAACTTGAAGATTACGTAAAGTTTACAATTAGGATGTAATCTGAAGCTTCATCTCCATTTAGTATGCTTTAGAACAAGTACATTTACAATGATCTGAAGAAAGAAATTGACATTTCAACATTTTAGTCCTCATTAGTCTTGGTAATCTGATCTCTTCTTAATTCCACTGTAATTGGCCTAATTTTGCCAGATATTCTCTCTTTAATTTGGACAAGTTCTGGCCCTTTTATAGAACAAAGGCCAGAAAATAGTTACATTGCTCCAATGATCTGGATCCTCTCATAACATTCAATGGTCCAGATGAACAACACATGCCTGCTAGTTGGCAATTACATAGCTAGCACATAATATTCTAGTATCTTTGGCCTGGTTCATCCTCTAGCTGGAAAACAACTCATTTGACAATATCCTCCTCAGCTTAGGTTCATGTTGCCTCTGCATCCGCAACTCTGCAATTTTCAACCAAACTCCAAACAGCTTCAACCTCTTGCAACAAACAGACAAGAATTAAGCATCATCATTCTATAAACTAGTAGGAAAATAAACATTTATATTTTATCAGGCCGTGAATGTGCAAACCTATATATATCGGGTTATGAACATTGATCATCTGTGAAAATTTACATATCTAAATGTCCATAGGTAATCAAGAGAGTCCGATCGACTATTGTTGACTGGAAGACATCCTATCAGGCCCTAAAATGGCTTCAATATCTGATCAGGTCTAGGGTCATTTAAGTGATTTTTTGATAAAAATATCAAAAATATATTTTTTTGTGTTTTCTACATCTTAGTAAATTGCATTTTCGGAGGCCTTAGGAGCGGAATTAGGGCTCAAGACGTAGTTGGTAACTTGGTGTCAAGCCTAAGTAATCGAGCAACTCAAACTAGATAATTAGTTTATCTTTCCAATGAGTCCAAAAAGTTTAAATTTTGACAAAATAGCTAGGAGTTATGACCCTGCCAAGGAGAAGATAAAAAATTTCCTAATTTTTTTGAGTTGCTTTGTATTTTTTGCTAATAGTTTCACCTTGTAGTAGCTCCTTTTGTATTCCAAGGGTGATGTGACCCTTCATATGATATGAAAGCCTATATATTTCAAATGGAAGTGAATAAAAATTAGTTTTTCGGAGGCAATTCACAACTGTCAACGAGTTTGCCTAGTTGTAGAAACTCAATTCTTCTTTGTTTATTTTACTGCATTACAATACCACAGGCTCAACACTAGGTATTGTCTAGATCAATATCTTACATCTTCAGTTTTGTATCCCTCTGTGTATATCGCATGCATAAGATCATGCATATGCATTACATGCACTTTTATTCACTAAATTCCATTGAATAACACTATTGGGTCTGGGTATGCACATTAGTTAATATGAGGTATATTAACTAATATGACTCTCTTCATAGATCAGGATATGATGATGATGTCATCATCATGGACAGGCTTTGTTAAAATGTAAAAGGCTGATGTCATGGTCATACTGAAGGAAATTGGGATGTTAAGAAATATGACCCTGATATTGAGGAATATCACCCTCTGAATAAGATGACGTCACAGTCATGTCGAGCTTTTTATATCAGGTCAGAATGACGCCACCATCATGTTAGGAAAGATCAGTCATATTAGAAAAGATGACAGATGTTAGAAATTAGATGACCTTCAGAGTTCAAGTTGATTGATGATGTCATCGTCATATCAGGTCCTTTGTGGAATTGGATAAGCTGACATCATCATCATGTTAACGAAGATGAGTCATATTAACGAATGTGACCCCCTTTCGAAAGATCAAGATGACATCACCGTCATGTTATTTAAAAGGGTGATCGTTGGATACGTACCTCCTCGAGGAAAAAAGGATGATGACGTCTCCGTCAGGGTAATTTCCTAATTTCTTTGTTCATCGGTATTGGATGACATCATCGACATATTGGCACTAGGGTGATATTCTGCAGTAGGGTGATACTTGAAATATCGGGTGTTATTCGCAAGATCAGGTGATATTTGAAATATGACCCCCGCAAAATATATGAAGCCGTTTGACGGGAAAATACCACTATCACTTAAAATTGACGTCCAGAGTTTTGGGAACAAGTGATTATCTGGTGATAAACTAGTATCAGGGTGATCCTGTATAATATAACTGATGTTCGAAATATGACCCCCCTCAGAAATATCAAGTTTGACCAGAACTTTGACTCATCATAACTTTCATTCCCTAAGGAATATCAGGGTGATCCAAAAGGCAAACCTGCATGAAATTTTATACTCTTTTCAACCATGAGGTTATTGATATGAAATATTAACTTTGACCAACTAACCTCATCATGATGACTTACCCACTTCCCTTATGTAGGGTCACCTGCATGACTTACTTTTACCAGACCGCCGAAAAGCAGAAAAACAACAACAAGCCAAGCAAAAAGTTGAGCCCCTATTTTGCCAAGTCAAAATGGGGCGTGTTGTGTAACCACTCAACAACTTGCCACCAAAGAAAACAACCAAATTCCAATGATTCAAGTGATGTGATCACATTCTAACATAGTATTCTAACTCTTTCTAAGTATAAGCATCATAATCTTTCTGAATGACAAAGTTTTCATCATGGCAACAATGCTAGCAAAGGACCAGGTGTGTACAAATGATTAATTATCCTCATCTTGAAAGAAAGTTGAAAGCATGAGTAACTGATGTTAAGCTACATAGTTTGGGAGCATCCCTCATAGCCAACCTGGATAGAGCCTTGCTGCCAGTAGGCGTCTATAGCCCTGGCAAGGCTATCTATACAATCCCCCTAAGTAGAACCCCACTGCCAGCAAGCGTCTATAGCCCTGGTAGAGTTACTTAGATGGCCTAATTTTATTATATTTTGGATTTTCAAAATTTATATTCTATTCATCTAATGTCATCATGTAAGCTTAGTATGCAAGGTATGGTCACTTGCTGATTTAGGTTGGAGATTGCATTGGTAGCAAGGGAGTCCCTTTAGATTTTTCACTTAACATATATACTTGTGTGTTCAACAAACCCAAGGCTATTAGGTGAGTCATTGTGAAAGAGTCACTTTGGTCAAGAAAGGGTACCCTGATGAAAAGATATCACAGACCTAATCACTAGTACTTCTCAAAATGAGTCATAACCTATATATGAATTTTTTCTCATCACTTGAATCTTAACAATTTGGTTATTTTCTTAGGGTGATGAGATGCATCATCTTGACTAACCAAAATAGAACTCAACAACGCAAAACAAAAGAAGACACACAAAGAAAACTATACCAATAGCTAACTATCAAAGGGAAACAACAAAAAAAAAGGCAAAGAAAAGAAACAAAACAACTACTCTACCAAACTATACATAAGACACTACAAGGAAAATAAAACCCATGATAAGACCCAAAGACACCTGTATTTGCATACCTCCTTAGATTGTGTAGGAGCATCAGGGCACTAGTTATGGTTCTAATCCTAGCAAATTCATCTTTGTATTCTAAATTCATTGTGTTTAACAGAATAATCTCTGATTATCAACAACTGAGGAAGCTCATTATGTTCATGATTAATCCATATGCATGTCTTATCTCTTGAATTTCCATAATCAAAATAATATTCAACATTATTTACTGTGGAAAGGAAAAATACAACCTGGTGTATTTTTGGCTTTGTTGGACATGCTTGTTCATTGACAACTAGTCCTCCATTTGCACTTTCATTGTTTAGCTCAATGCCTAGTCTCACTTCAAATTGAAGGATGTATGACTCTTGGTGGATTATTTCTTCATCTTTATCCATCTCTATCTCTTCATTCTGGATGTATATCTGATTCTTGACTTCAGGAAGCACCTCAATGTTTTCATTAAATCCCTACACAGCAGCATCTAAATGAGCATCTAGATCATTTGACTATAAATGTGAATTAACATTTGACTGATAGGAATACTCCTCTGTTTCATTTTCAAAATGACATTGGACTGGCATCTGATCATGTACAAAGACTCCAAAGCTTTCTACATCTTCAACTTTCATGAATTTTTCATCAAATAACTCACATTTTCCATCCAATAAGGTATTTGGTTTCATTGTCATGTAACATTCTTGCATTTGATCATTCAACTTAAAGAAGTCAAATAACAAATTAGGATTTACTTTCTTTTCTATGACTCCATTATTTGCTACAGTAGGAACTTCTTTAGCAACAGTGCATTTAAATTCTTCCACCACCTGCTTACACTTCTTTTTACCATAAAATGACTCAAGGAAAGATGTTTCGCTATCCTTATCAAAAGTATTAGGATCAGAATCAAAGACTTTATCCCAACAAATGGTTTCTTCTTTATAAAATTTGAAAGATTCATACCTGCACTCTGCCTCACCCTTATCATAAAGTAGAGAACTCCAATTCTCACCATAAAATAACTCAAGGAAAGATGTCTCCTTTTTTTACCTTCTAGAACTGATTCAACTATTGTATTTTCTAAACAACTCATGATTACGGGTGTTGCATCCTCCTCTTGTTGTTCTAGAATTCTAATCTTCTCCAACATGACCAAGCAAGCTTCATAATCCCTTTTTGAATGCTCTTCGTCATGTAATCTGCACCAACTTTCAATTAGGATGTCATTAGTGGATAAACCTAATATTTCACTACACTATATATTTCTAGACAAATATAATTTGAAATCTTTAGAGTGGTCCACTTCAGTGTCTGGACTACTAATAACTGTTGGCAAGAGACACTATATGGATTCATGAATGTTGTCATTGATGGCAACAAAGGTTATCCCACACATCTGCAATGCATGATAAGTCTTCACCAGAAGTCAGATTGAAGAAGTGTTGAGGTCTGGTAAGCAAGAACAGAGCAGTCAGTAAGGTCCAACAGACAGGTCCGGATCTCTCAGTAGAAGTATCTCAGTAAAGTGCAGATTTGGGGAAGTCAAGAGGAGTATCTTGACTAATAGATTCTAAGGTTTGAGCCTCTGGTGTGGAAAGGATAAAGAGATATGAATGCTTGAGTATTGGGTTCCCAAGTGACAGTGTGAACAGAGGAAGAACTAACTAGCAGAACATCAGACATTATTCTGGATGTGTTACTGATGTTGGTAAAGGTTATGAAGGCATGAATTATGTTTGGCTGACATGATTAATGATTTCCACAAGTATATCCTTGATCCACATTACTTGGTAAGCAAGGATTTAGCTGACAGATCAGAGTTTAGGCAAAATATTGACTATTCCAGGTGCCGACTAGAAAGGTGATGAAATCACTTTTGCGGATATATATACAAGATAGATTTAGTTATGAGAAGTGTAGTGGTTGTAAGTGAAGTGCGAAGAAAAGTAGTAGAGCCGAATAAAAGCAGAAAGGAAGATCTAGTATGTAAAAGAAGAGCAACATAAAAGAAGAGGAAAGATGAAGTGCAGCAGATCAATATACAGAGCCTAACCAGAACTGAACTCTAGCATATGTTGATGCTCCTTATCAGTTCAAGTATTGTATTACACTCTTTATAAATTGTAGACAGTGTGTCTCTTGTAGGCAGTGTGCCTCTTGTGAGCAGTGTGCTCAGGCAATGAGCCCTAATTGGGAAGTGCCATTTTGTACTTCCATTCTTCTAACAGAGAATACAATCTTGGGTTAATCACCCCATGGTTTTCTCCCTTAACAGGGTTTCCACATCAAAAATATTGTGTCATGTGTATTTCTATTTCATGGTTATGTTTGCTTGTTTGAATTGATGCTACACTATTATTAAGAAAGTTCAGAAAGCTAAAATAATTAAGATAACTGATTCACACCCCCTCTCAGTTATCAACAATAACTTCTAGTGTTGTATCCACTTGTTGCTCTAAAATTTCTTCATTTTCCTACCAGACTTCAGCCCTGAACACATCTAAAAAAAACATTTGTCATTTCAAATATAAATCCAACCTTGTAAGAAAAGTTAAACAATTAATTTCACTGTGCTCCACAGTTTGGTGTATCCTGCAACAACTGGATAAACCAAAGTCAAACAAATTTTGAGGATAAATCTGCCTATTCAAAGTTTCCTGAAATAAAGAAATGTTAACTTGACAATTGTCTTCATATACGTCCATCAAAATGGGATTCTATTTTCAATTTTTATGGTTTTGAAATTTTAATGAGATCTATCATATCTCAAAATAAAACTTGAAAGCTCAGAAAATCAAACTAATCTTTGAAGCTTTGAACTAGATCTTTGCAAAGATACAATCAAAACCCCTCAGATAAGAGATATTTGTAGACATCAAGATCAAATGATGAAATATTTATGTAATATTTGTAGAAATCTAGAAATTCTTTGTTCAGGACCTCCTTCTAGCGCCAATTTATGTTGATGATGATGTTAGTCATAAACGGACATAGAATAAAAGTTACACAACAACCTTTACTCATCTCGAAAGATACGATGAACTCAAAGAATTCATGATCCCAAGTCTTTGTTAATTAGTTCATAATCTACTGATGTTACTCAGTGGCTAATGTGTGTTGTTGTTAATCATTCAGGGGCCTTACGTTCTTCAGTAATTTCTACAAAGTTCATCAGTATTTCTCTAGATATCCTGTCCTTTATATATGCTCTGCATAAATCTCCAACAATTCTACCTTTGCACTATGAATTCACTCAAATAATGTGCCTACAGGTTGATATTTGCATGATTTTTACCATTATTTGTAATTCTTTGCATGATATTCTCAACACTACATGCATTTAGCTCAAATATGCTAATGATATTCAGTTATCTATGAGATGTCAACATATTTCTCTATTCTGCCTATTATTTATCATGATTTGCAGTTATGGAAGTGATTCACTGAAATTAAAATGAGAAAAAGGGTTAGAGAATGAGATTCCCAAAATTACTTGACTGAGATCACTGATCCACATACATGTTCCCATACAGTAATGAAGAGAAGAAAACTAGAATCATACTTCACTAGGACATTCCACAAATCCGCATGGTCCAGTGCAAATCTTCAAAGGAAAAGTTGACAACATGCAATAAAATGAAAGTGCTTCTATTTGAACACAACATTCACCATTACATATCTAGAAATCAAATTGAAGATTACATAAAGTTTATAATTAGGATGTAATCTGAAGCTTCATCTCCATTTAGTATACTTTAGAACAAGTACATTTACAATGATCTGAAGAAAGAACCTTGACATTTCAACAATTTAGTCCTCATTAGTCTCGGTAATCCGATCTCTTCTTAATTCTACCGTAATTGGCCTTATTTTGCTAGATATTCTCTCTTTAATTTGGACAAGTTCTGGCCCTTTTATAGAACAAAGGCCTGAAAACAGTTACATTGATCCAATGATTTGGATCCTCTCATAACATTCAATGGTCTAGATGAACAGTACGTGCCTGCTAGTTGGCAATTACATAGCTGGCACATAATAATCTAGTACCTTTGGCTTGGTCCATCCTCCAGCTAGAAAATAACTCATTCGACAATATCCTCCTCAACTTAGGTTCATGTTGCCTCTGCGTTCGCAACTCTGCAATTTTCAACCAAACTCCAAACAGCTTCAACCTCCTGCAACAAACAGACAAGAATTAAGCATCATCATTCTATAAACTAGTAGGAAAACAAATATTTATATTTTATCAGGCCGTGAATGTGCAAACCTATATATATCAGGTTATGAATATTGATCATCTGTGAAAATTTGTGTATCTAAATGTCCATAGGTAATCAAGAGGGTCCAATTGACTATCGTTGATTGGAAAACATCCTATCATGCCCTAAAATGGCTTCAATATCTGATCAGGTCCAAGGTCATTTAAGTGATTTTTTGATAAAAATATTGAAAATGTAATTTTTTGTGTTTTCTACATCTTAGCAAATTGCATTTTCGGAGGCCTGAGGAGTGGAATTAGGGCTCAAGACTTAGTCGGTAACTTGGTGTCAAGCTTGAGTAACCGAGCAACTCAAACTAGATAATTAGTTTATCTTTCCAATGAGTCCAAAAAGTTTAAATTTTGACAAAGTAGCTAGGAGTTATGACCCTTCCAAGGAGAAGATAAAAAAATTCCTAATTTTTTTGAGTTTCTTTGAATTTTTTGCAAATAGTTTCACCTTGTAGTAGCTCCTTTTGTATTCCAAGGGTGATGTGACCCTTCATATGATATGCAAGCCTATATATTTCAAATGGAAGTGAATAAAAATTAGTTTTCTGGAGGTAATTCACAAATCTTAGTGAGTTTTCCTATTTGCAGAAACTCAATTCTTCTTTGTTTATTTTACTGCATTACAATACTACAGGCTCAGCACTAGGTATTGTCTAGATCAATATCTTACATTTTCAGTTTTGTATCCCTCTGTGTATATTGCATGCATAAGATCATGCATATGCAATACATGTGCTTTTTTTCACTAAATTCCATTGAATAACACTATCAGGTCCGGGTATGCACATTAGTTAATATGAGGGATATTAACTAATATGACTCTCTTCATAGATCGGGATATGATGATGATGTCATCATCATGGACAGGCTTTGTTAAAATGTGAAAGGCTGACGTCATGGTCATACTGAAGGAAATCAGGATGTTAAGAAATATGACCCTGATATTGAGGAATAGCACCCTCTGAATAAGATGACGTCATGATCATGTCAAGCTTTTTATATCATGTTAAAATGATGTCACCATCATGTTAGGAAAGATCAATCATATTAGAAAAGATGACGGATGTTAGAAATTAGATGACCTTCAGAGTTCAAGCTGATTGATGATGTCATCATCATATCAGATCGTTTGTGGAATGGGATAAGTTGACGTCATCATCATGCTAACAAAGATGAGTCATATTAACGAATGTGACGCCCTTTCGAAAGATCAGGATGATGTCACCATCATGTTATTTAAAAGGGTGATCATTGGATACCTACCTCCTTGAGGTAAAAAGGATGATGATGTCACCGTTAGGGTGATTTCCTGATTTCTTTGTTCATCGGTATTGGATGACATCATCAGCATATTGGCACTAGGGTGATATTTTATGGTAGGGTGATACTTGAAATATTAGGTGATATTCGCAAGATCAGGTGATATTTAAAATATGACTCGCAAAATATATGAAGCTGTTTGACAGGCAAATACCACTGTCACTTAAAATTAACGTCCGGAGTTTCAGGACCAAGTGATTATTGGGTGATAAACTAGTATTGGGGTGATCCTGTATAATATGACTGATGTTCAAAATATGACCCCCCCTCAGAAATATCAGGTTTGACCAGAACTTTGACTCATCATAACTTTCGTTCCCTAAGGAATATTAGGGTGATCCAAAAGGCAAACTTGTATGAAATTTTATACTCTTTTAAACCATGATGTTATTGATAGGAAATATTAACTTTGACTAAATGACCTCATCATGATGATTTACCCACTTCCCTTATGCAGGGTCACCTACATGACTTACTTTTACCAGACCGCCAAAAAATAGAAAAACAACAACAAGCCAAGCAAAAAATTGGGTCCCTTTTTTGCCAAGTCAAAATGGGGCATGTTGTGTAACCACACAATAGTTAACATCTGCAATCAAAAGAGACCCTACTATAGGTAGGAGAACTACACAAATAGCCATGCCTATAGTAGAAAAGGAGAAAGGCAAGATAGGCCTTGAAGATTTTCAGATCACTGATGTTGATCTAGGTTTTGCAAATGAGGATCAAGAAGGTCAAGAAGGAAAGGACATCATTGACTCTCTAATACAAAGGGTGAAGAAAGAGAAATAGAAGAATAAGAGACATAAAGAGCACATTGATCAACTACATTCTTTTATTAAAGGGTTAATTAACCCTGATCATGCACCTGCTGATCTAGCCACCCCACTAACCATTATATCCCAAGAGGAGGTTACTAGATTGGACCTAATGAAGCATAAAGCACAGGTAATGGAGAAATGAATGATGTCATTAATTTTTGAGGTTGAGGATGCAGTAAAAACCTCTTTGGAGAGGTGGAATTCTTTGAGTACCTTGAAAGGAAAGGTAGATAAATTACAAAATGAAGTAGGCAGGAGGTCATTTAAGCCGGAGAAGCACCTAGATACTTTAGGTGAAATGAAGAGGATTGACACATAGATATTGATAAGTAATAATATACTAGATAATAACACCTCCTAGCTGCTGAGTATCTGGTATGAAGATACAAGATTTGAATGTGATATAATGAAGAGATGCAGTGGAAAGCTCGGGGATATAAGTGTCAAATTGCACAATCTAATGGCACATGAGGTAGGAAACTTGGAGGCATTGGAAGGGAAGGTAGAAGGGAAGATTGAAAATTATGATGTCAATTTTTCTATCCAAGCCTTCCATGATAATTTCAAGCAAGTTCTAGAGGACCCCCTGAACCACCTGATAGAAGAAGTGATGAACAACATCATGAGGATAAAGTCAAAGTGGAAACTTATAATGAAACACTGAACAATAGGAAAAGCAAGATGGATGCCCTTCAGGCTAAGTTTCATTGTCACCAACATGCAGTCGTAAAGGCCAAAGTCTGGGATGGAGGTGAGATTGACAGAATTGTGTAGTTATATGAGTCCATTAGGACAACAATAAAGATACATATAAGAGATGATCTACATCACAGTCATAGTGACAATGAAGACAAAGATGATGTAGAGAGTGAAGAGGAAGAAGAAAGTGAAGAAGAAGAAAGAGATAAAGAGTAAGTAGAGATGCATCATCAGGTAAACATATGTGTAGTCTACTTATAAGCAGAGAATTTTTGCTAGATAGTTGCCAACTGGCAACTTGTGCCACGGATGAAGATGTTGACTAAGTCAATGAAGAAATGTTGACCATTGATCTGAATAGATAAATCTTGACCATTGGTCATTTGTAACCACCTCCTCTCCTTATTCTATAAAAGGGGAAGGAGTGCACTCTTTTAGACATTAGAAACTTAATTGAAATTTGATTACTGAAGAATTTAGGACTAATTTCAAGGCCATTGTGAATGTACATGTTTTGCAGACTTAATGAAAGAGAAGTTGTTTGATTAAAAATCATTGTAAATCTTGAGTAATCAGTGAGTGAAATCTGGATATATGCATTGATTAGCTGCATCCCTTGGAGTGCTTGTTAGTTTGCATGTATTGTTTTCATTCTTTGTTCCTTTGAAGTTAGCATCAACCATACCTAGCTGTGGAACAACCTGGTGAATTATGGTTTGATTTCTTCTCTTCATGACTGTATCTTGAATGTATGTGACTCAATAGCTAAAGGTTCTTTAAAATTAGAAGTATTTCTTTGAATTTCATTACAAATAACCTCCATAATTGCAAATAACATACAATTTAAAGCAAATGAACATGAAATATGCCTATATCTCATAAATAATTGAAAATACAGAGCATATTTTGAGTAGAAGCATGTCAATAATGACAAATATCATGCAAATACATATGATGCAAATATGAATATCTACTTGTAGGCACATCATTTGATTTAATACAAAGTGTAGAAGTATACATAAGTTCAAGAAAGTAGATGCTAAGAAGAATTGATCAAACTTATAAATATAATCATAATTTGTTGAACATAGTGAAAATAACATCATTTGAGAAGTGAATTTACAGCAGACAAATATGCAACCAATCATTCAAACAATGTAAGACCCCTTGAAATGGAAAACAACATGTCACATCAACCTCTGAGTAACATCAAAAGATCATAACCTGATCAACGGAGACTTGGAGTCATCAATTTATCTCAAATTAATCATACTTTACAAGATAATAAAGGTTTGTTGTGCAAATTTTTATGCATGTTGTTATGACTAACAATCATCATCAACACCTCTCTCCAATATACTTCCGGTAGATTTGCCTCCTTCATCATGGACCTACCAGCCTCTTGAACTGTCCTGTTCTTTCTTTCAACAACTCCATTTTGTTGGGCAGTTCTAGGAGCAGACAACTGTCTTTTTATCCCATATTCTTCATAGAAGATATTGATTTCATTTGACGTAAACTCTCCTCCTCTATCTGTTTAGTGGAAAATTGGATTTGTTAATGTTTTAGTGTTTTGATGTTTAAATCCTCCTTCCCACTTTACATTCAAGGATCTAGGATCGAGTGGCAATTCACTATGATACCCTAGATCACTGTGAGATGTAGGGAAACATGGATTAGGGAATTTAATTACTAATTTCTCTTCTCTTATGCTCAATTGACCATTAAAACCCTAATCATGCAAATGCGGCAATAAATTGATGAATAACAGAAAAAGCTCTTGTAGACGGGAGTAAAATAGCAAATCACAGAGTACCTATTTTCAGGGTTCCGATGTGGAATAGTCGGGGACTAGGGTGCAAGCACCCAAGTCCAAGGTACCAGTTTCTTCACGGGATTCAGACCTCCTTCGAACAGTGATCAACCCTATAACTTCTGTTTCTAGAAATTTGTTTACAGAGGACACTAGTGCAAGAGCCCAAGTCCTGGAAATGCTCTAGTGTCCTACTTCTCTTCATATCCTAAATCCTTGATGTCTGCCAATCCTTCTTCCAACTTCACTTTCCCAAATGTGACACCTGTAACCTGCAATCACAAGACTTTGGGAGGGGGTTGTGGTGTTTAGAGGGTTGCCTTAGTCAAGCCTCAGATGACACTTAAGTCTCTGAACACCATTGTCAAATAGAGAGTGCATGCCCTTGTGAGGTAGAGGCAAACACCAAAGGAATTGATAATGAAAACACAATATAATGTCACCTTGTAGTGAAGATATCATGGGAGGAAGATGCTCTTCATTCCATGATGAAATGGATGCTGAAATCTACAAATACAAACACACAAACCACACAAGTTTGCTCTTGCAACACAATGAAAGCCTTGAATCACCTTGAGAACACATGAACATCACAACTGCCATCTAGTTTACAAATGAATGCCTAAACATGCTTTTATATGCAACTACAAACACTCCCAGCAAGATTTTTGTAATTCAAACTTACCGTGTTGGCAAAGGACCCTAATAACGGTCATAAACTAAAACCCAAAAATTAGGACTGTCCCAAAATAGGGCAGGACTAGGGAAGGACTAAGGCGCGGGTGCTGAAGTCCTCCCCCCTATTTTGGGCAGGCTACAGCTCAAGGGGTCCTCCTAGGTCCCATTTGTCATGTTACCTAGGGCTCATTCCATTGGGATGCCAAATTATGAACTAAGATGTCCTAAATACATGCAAAAGATCTAGGAGCTAAACCTTCTGAGAGAAAAGCCCCCAAGGGAACATTTTCTAATGTTACATTTAGCCCTCACTTTAATGTATATATAAACACAAGGCCAATACATGCATTAAAGTAAGGTCACAAACACAGCAAACACATCAAGCATGAAGCAAACATGCAAATCACATAGAAAATAGTAATAGGCATGCAAAACATGGAGAAGACAGTTATAGTCACTCAAAACATGGAGAATACAATCAATGCACATAAGACACATTAATGCATGGAAGACAGGCATGATATCTTTTCTTTTCTTTTTCTCATATATAGGAAATGCAAATGCAAGTACTGGAAAGTAAACAAACCTCCCATAATATAGGATGCACTACCCTAAGGCGTAGGTTTCTATATATATGGGACAACACATGCACAAGACACACAAAACCTCCCAAAATGTAGGAAGTACTACCCTAAGGCGCTGATCTTTATTTTACATATGGGGCAACAAACACGCCAACAAAGCAAGCACACCAAACACACACACTTGAAGACATGGAGAAAACACAACAAACAAGCAATGGAGTGTACCTATTTCTAGGTCCAATACCATCTCAGGCATATTACAAGAACACACCGATGATTGGGATTTGCCACAACAATTGCTGAAGACACACTTAAGGGTTGAGTTAGTCATAGAACCGCTCCCTGCCTCCACAGAGGACTTTTGAAAATGATAGGATGATGTAATCTACTCTGAGAAATACACCATCCCCGCCTCCGCAGAGGGCTTAAGAGAAAGAATATGTGTGATATCCCGCTTCTGCATAGGGCTTACATGATTGATTGATTAATTGCAAACAAACTCAAGATGCATGATGCACTCATCGCATAGGTCTTTGCACCTGAGGTCAAACACATTGCTAACATCTACAATAGATAGCTTACCTTATATATGCCCCCACCTTAAGGTGGTTGATATCAGTTGTCGATATCAAGCATGTTAAGGTAGGAATAAAACACACAAGGGAACACTGACTTTCACAAAGCCCATGCCCCCAGGAGGTGACATGTACTTTACGATCGCCAAATGTTCCCACAAACACATCCTTGCAAGAAACATGTTAGTGTCTACAAGATCATGATAAACATCAACATCAATGCATATGATTAACCACACAAAGAGCCAAGGTTATACAATGAATTCAGAGTTCAAGGATAACCGTAGGGCTATATCACGAAGCTCTCCAAATCGAGTACCACCAAGGCTAGATTCAAAGATAAACAAAGGTGCACAGAGCAGCAATATTGTTAAGGTTTGTAAATTAGATAGAAACATCATGAAATTCACTACGTGGAAAGCAAGAGTGCTTCCACTAGCCAAGTGTCAGATAAGAAATACAACCCCATCATCATATTATGAACTAAGTCCATTTTTTTATTTCTCTCGAAAGGGACACTAGGTCTGCATCAGTATGAATGTTTGTCGTCATCCACCCGCTAGATGGAAACACTAGAGGAAGTGAAACAATAAATAAGAGAGGAGAAACAAGTGTCTTAGGGATAGTCATGTAGGAGGGTGCCCCTAGTGTCACTAACCACGATGCTATGTCCATAAGACACAACAGACAACAATGAAATTAGAGAGAGAGGCAATATAGAAGAATGATGATACAAAATAGAAGGTCACAATAGAGGTGGTCTCTTGGTATCCCAGACCTTATGGGAGAATCCAAGGTCATCCCAAGAGGCCTAAACAACATATAATACATCACGGGGGAAGCACATCATGAGAGAGATAAAGGGTTAGAGATACTTACTTATAAGGTCTTCATATTATATCTTGGAGTTCGTGAACCTCTTGGAGAGGTATTCGATCATATTTAATGCAAAATTTGAGTGGTTCTTATAAAAGTTTTGTTTGTTAACATATGATGTTTGTTCCTTAAATCCTTCTTTAAATGAGACTTTTTGTTTCTTATGAGGGGGAGAACCACTATTATTTCTGACTGTTGATTGTCATCTTGCTCTTTTCTAATTTTTAGCGAGTTTTCATTGTTGAATCTTTCTAGAACAATAACAAGAATCATTCTATACCATCTTACTCATCTATATCAGTTGTTGTTGTTTCTTTTTTGATGCATTTTGATTATCTCCCGATCTGTATAAGGATAACAGAGGAGGAACCTTAACATAAATTCCATTTCTTCGTGGACGAGGTGGATTATCCACTTGTTTCTTATCCACTTCAATCATTCTGACGATACTATCATAGTCCAAGTAATCATCCTCGTCTACTTCCATTAAACCATGTTCCACCATATTGTTTTCAATATGTTTAGGGAAACGATTAGTGAAGATTTGTAAGTTTTGATTCGGTGGAGCAACTGACTTATTTCCATTATCATTCACACCCAATACCTAGATGACATTTGAATCAATGAGGTCCTGTATCTCATGTTTAAGACACATACATCATTCAGTGTCATGTCCTTGTGTTTGATGATAATGACAAAAGGAATTAGCATAGAAGTAAGGTCCTTATTTACTAGGATCAACAGGGTTGATTGGGGGAAGATTCAGAATGTTGTTACTCATAGCTTGGTTCATGAAAGAATGATAGGACTCATATATTGGAGTAAACTTTCTTGGTTGATATGATGCTTTCTTTAGATTATTTATAGCAGACACATTCATATTTGGTCCATTGATCTTGATGAATATCCTATTATTGTTCCTCTTAAAATTGTTTTGTGATGATCCACCCATGGATTGAACAACTCGAGTCGATGAGTTTTAATTTTCATACTAACTAGACGAAAGTTGATAATCATGAAGAGTGGTGCATAAATGTTGAAAGGAGTTATATTTCATTAAGAGAATTTTATCACGAATGTTAGGTTGTAGATTTGTAATGAATATCTTTTGAATGTCCTCATCTTTCATCTAATACTAAATCTGTGCATAAAGTCCTTGATAGCGACTAATGAATTTAGTTAACTTTTCTTTGGGACCTTGTTTGCATTGAACCAAGTCAATAAGGGTGACTTGGGGTCTGATATTTTCTAGAAAATGTTGTAAAAATTGATCAATCAACTACAAAAAGGAGTGTATTGAATTTAGAGGCAACATGCAAAACCATTCTAAAGCAGTATCTTTAAGAGATCACGGGAAAAATTTTGCTAGCAAATCCTCTTCAAAATAAAAATCACTACACATAGTTGTAAATGCTGCCACATGAATATTAGGATCACTTTTTCCACCATATTTTTCAAAGCGGGGGGTCTCAAACCTCTCAGGCATAGGAGTTCTCAATTTGCATAGGAAAGGGGATTACGGGCATGATATGTTGGTAGACTAGGCTGCAAAGAATTTGTTAAGTTTGTTACCTTTTGTTGCAAAGTAGTCGTGCCTTGTAAAAGTTGGTTTAGGATGGCATCATTAGGAGATGCGGTTTGTTGTGAGAAATTAGAACCAAAGTGAGGAGGTGAATGAGCTTGAGATACAATAGGCAGAGGTTGAGAATATGTTAACGGTGGTTGGACATAGTGATAGGTGGAAGATGGTTGTGAGTAGGTGATAGGTGGTTGGAAATGAGTGGAATAGATAGGTGGTTGAGAACAATTATGCATACAGGAGGTCTATTTTGGAACTGAGTTTTGATAATAAAATCCCATAGCTTTGTAATTAATGCCATTAGATACTCCAATACCAGTGGTAGCATTACTACAAGCATTTGCATCAATTGTTAAGATCATTGATGTAAAAGTCGATATTCCTGTAGTTGATATAGGTATGGATACTTGAGTATGAGATGGTGATAAAGTGTTATTTATCGCTTGTGCACATTCAGTCACTGGCATGATATTGGTTTGTACAATATGTGCTAGAACATGAATTGTATTTACACCATCTTGTCCCTCTTTTATCAATTCTCTTATATTATGAATTGTAGGGACAACTTCTTCAGCTATTCTCTCATTTTCCATGAATGATTGAAATTCAGCTAGTTCTTTATCCAATTTTTCTATTTGTTCATCAGATACATATCCTATTGCATCAATAGTATTATCAACATCATGAAAAGTTTTTTCTTCCATTGTGGTTGGAGGATGTATAATAAGAAGGTGTTCAAAGTGCCAACTTCTTCAAGAGCACTAGATCCCATTAACCTTTTACTTCTTCTCAAAGCTATATTGTTTTTAGGACAGCATGTCATAAATCTTATTCAAAAGCATACAACACACAATGCACAAACTGAGAGAACAAATCCTAGGAGAAGGATATGACTGATGGCCAAAATGCTTAGTTTTTTGTACTCTTTTCATTGCAAATGAATGAAATAAAGAATGTTGTGAGGATTTTGACCAAGGGAAGAAAATTATATTTCTGATATCAGTCCAAAACAGCAATATGATCACTCTCAACTAACTCTTGATGCAAATCCAAGATAATGCCAAGTCAACTATAGTGAAAATATGTCAAAATAGGCACTTTTTTCATCAAAACTCAATGCAAAAGAGCATATAAAAGGGTGTTGTGAGGAAAATGGTGATGGATAGAAAATAATATTAGTAATAACATAAACCTAGTGTCAAAATTTCCAACACAACAAACTTTTAGTGCCACTTAAGGTAAAACCCTAGTGAAAATATAGCAAAAATAGGCTACTTTTCACAGTTTTTCAATTCCAAGACCTAGAAAAATAGGTATTGTAAGGAACTTTAGGAGGTAAAGAAAATAATATCAATGATACTAGTCCTCTCAATCCATAAAATTGATCACAAAACACTTGGAGTGCAAACTAGGTCAAACCCTAGGGCAAAAATAGTCAAAATGTGTAGTTTTTCACCGAATTTTCAATACAAGAGCCCGTTAAAAGGGAGTTGTGAAGATTTTTAGGAGGGGAAGAAAATTATTACCCTAATAATAGACAATTAATGCAAAAATACTCTTCACAACATTCCTATGGTTCAAGTTTATAGAGTCGATAAGGCCAAATTTAGTGAAAATCGTTGTTTTTGAAGCCCTAGGTTTGCGATCTTGTGACAAAATGCTATGAGAATGCTTTGAAGTCTGATTTATGATGGAAATGAATTAATCTCAGATCTGAAAATGATTTTCAATCTCTACTATGAAAAATGCCAATACAAATCTAATGAAAATGCATGAAAATTGCTAGTTTTTGTTGAAATTTTCTATGCAAAAATGCAAATATTTTAAATCTAAATGTAAATATACACTAAAATGAAAGACTACAGCCAAAATAAAATTTTAATGAGCCTCTAAAATCAGTAGAAAAATATGAAATAAGATTTTTCCTACTAACCCTAGATTTTGGAATTACTAGGTTATATGAAAATTGTCAAAATTTCTACAAAAGCCTAGCAAATTAATGATGAAAATGCAATGCCAATTTTTAAATTTTTGTATTTTTCTATAGTTTATATCAGATCTGATGCAAAAATCATGAATTAGGAAAATTTAGAAAGAATTGGTGCAATTTAGTAAGCTAAACAATGCAATTTTTTGGATTTTTCAAAATTTTCTATTTTTTAAAAAAATTTCTCAATGCAATAAAATGAATGACTATATGAATTAATGAAATCAATCCAAATTGGAAGACACACACTCAACAAGTTGCAAATTATGTCCAAAAACACGGGTTCACCAAAATGTTTAGTGGAAAATTGGATTTGTTAATGTTTTAGTGTTTTGATGTTTAAATCCTCCTTTCCACTTTGCATTCAAGTATCTAGGGTCGAGTGGCAATTCACTATCATACCCTATATCACTATGATATGTAGGGAAACTTGGATTAGGGAATTTAATTACCAATTTCTCTTCTCTTATGTTCAATTGACCATTAAAACCCTAATTATGGAAATACGATAATAAACTGACGAATAACGGAAGAAGCTCTTGCAGACTAGAGTAAAATAACAAATCACAGAGTACCTATTTTTGGGGTTCCAAGGTGGAATAGTCAGGGACTAAGTTGTGCGCACCCAAGTCCAAGCTACTAGTTTCTTCACAGGATCCAGACCTCCTTCTGACACTGATCAGCCCCTTAACTTTTATTTCTAGAAATTTGTCTGCAGAGGACACTATTGCGAGTGCTTAAGTCCTAGACATGCTCCGGTGTCCTTCTTCTCTTTGGATCCTAAATCGTTGATGTTTGCCAATCCTTCCTGCAACTTCACTTTCCCAAATGTGACACCTTTAAGCTGCAAAAACAAGACTTTGGGAGGGGTTTTTGGTGTTTAGAGGCTTGCCTCAGTCAAGCCCCAGAGGACACTTAAGTCTCCAAACACCCTTGTCAAATAGAGAGTGCATGCCCTTGTGAGGTAGAGGTAAAAACCAAAGGAATTGATAATCAAAACATAATATAATGTCACCTTGTAGTGAAGATATCATGGGAGGAAGATTCTCTTCATTCCATGATGAAATGGATGCTCAAATCTACAAATACAAACACACAAACCACACAAGTCTACTCTTGCAACACAATGAAAGCATTTAATCACCTTGAGAACATTGAACATCACAATTGCCATCTAGTTTACAAATGAATGCCTAAACATGCTTTTGTATGCAACTACAAACATTCTCACCAAGATTTTCATAATTCAAACTTACCGTGTCTATAAAGGAACCTAATAACGGTCATAAACCGACACCCAAAAATTAGGGTTGTACCAAAATAGGACAGGATTAGGGAAGGACTATTTTTGATAGGGTATAGCTCAAGGGGTCCTCCTAAGTTCCATTTGTCATGTTACCTAGGGCTCATTCCATCAGGATGCCAAATTATGAACTAAGATGTCCTAAATGCATGCAAAAAACTTGAGAGCTAAACCTTATGAGGGAAAAGCCCCCAAGGGGACATTTTCCAACATTACACTATCATACCTTAAGCACCTGATCCTTAAATCTAAATCATTCTCAACCACCACCTTGAAAAACTTAAACTTGTCTAGGGCTTCTGATTTATCCTTTAAGAAAGTAACCCAAGTCATTCTAGAATAATCATCAATAAGCAACATAAAATACTTTCTCCTTGCAGACTTCTTGTTCTTGTAGGACCACTCAAATTTGTATGCACCAGCTCAAGTAGTCCAGTAGAGAATTGTTCTTTACTTTTAAAACTTGTCCTTGTCTATTTTCCTAATTGAGATTCCTTGCAAATAGTATTAGCAGGCTTCACAAGCCTAGGCAAATCTCTCACAGGTTGTACTAAACTTATCTTCACCAAGTTGTCAAAATTAATATGATACATCCTCCTATGCCACAACCAACTCTCCTCTATCTGAGCCAGTCAACAACAATCATTAGTTCCTCTCAAATGATAAACATTACCTCTAGTCTTCTTACCAGTAGCAATCACTGTTCCAGTGCTTTCCATGATCTTGCAACCATTATCCTTGAATCTTAGATCATACCCTTTGTCACACATCTAACCAACACTTAAAAGATTATGCTTCAAACCCTTCTCATATAGAACATCATTTGTGTTATGCTTACCATCAAAAGAAGAAGATCCTTTTCGACAAATCTTACCGGCTACATCATCTCCAAACCTAACCAGTCCTCCATCATACTTTTACAAACTTATAAACTTACTTTTATCACTGGTCATGTGATGTGAGCATCCACTATCAATAATCCATTCATCCTCATCCTTCTCAACCTAAACAGACAAATCACTCTCTTCCATTGGCTTTTCTTCCTTCACACAACTAGTAGGATTAGTAGACACAGGTTCTTCTTTAATAGCAATTAACAAGCACTCATTTGTACTAGTATTAGCATCATCAAACTCATCATTTGTTACACCATCATCATCAAGATCTCTGACATAATAGTATTTCTTTATGATTCTAGGCCTACTTTCAAATTTCTTCTTACCTCTCTTAATTCTCTCCTAACACCTAGAGGCACATTTGAATGGTAGTTTACCTTTGAACTTACCAGCACCTCTTTGCATTCTATCCACAAAGTTGGATTCAATCTCATCAAGGTCATCATCAGATTCCACAACATATTTTTGAGCTCTTGAAATCTTTTCATAAGTGATGGGGTTGAAAACAGTCTCAGTCTTCAGCAGGACATCACTAAACTCTCTCATTTAAAAAGTAGTAAGCTTCCCAAGCAACTGATCCTTTGAACTCTTTTTAACACTCATAACCTCTTCAATTTCTACCACCTTGTGACTATAGGATTTAGGTAAAGACCTAATAATCTTCAGCACAACCTCATCTTCATCAACAGTTCCTCCAAGACCTTTGATTCCATTAACAATTTCATCAACTTTTTGCATGCAGATTGTTATGTTCTCATCTTCACTCATCTTTAGGGATTCATATCTCACCTTCAAGTTTTGCAATTTGGCACTCTTTATAGAATCATCTCCTTCATATAAAATTTTTAACTTATCCCAGATCTCATGAGCAGTCTCCAAATCCATAACTTTCACCAACTTAATGTTAGATAAGGCATTTAATAGAGCATCTCTAGCTTTTCCATTTAATTCATACTGTTTGACTTCATCTTCATCTGATGGCCCATTTTGAGGAATAGTATAGTTTTTCTCTGCATCTTACAAACATTATAACCAAGAGAAATGAGATGACTTTTCATCCGTACCTTCCAAAGAACATAATCCATTCCTTTGAAGTATAGTGATTCCTTCCTATGTGCCATCCCGGATCTGCCTTGAGCTATTAGGCTCTTTACTAAGCAACCCTCACTCTGATACCAATTGTTAAAAATAGAAAGACAACTGAGAGGGGAGATGAATTAGTTGTAACCAATACTTCAAAACCATTAATACATCATCCACTTAATCACTATTATTGTATTTTAACCATGAAAGCATGAAATCATAAACTTAAACACATTTACACATTCAACACATGAGACACCATATTTTTACGTGGAAACCCCAATAAGTGAAAAACCATGGTGAGTGTTAGCTCACAATATAATATGTAATAACAACACTAAAAATTAGAGGCTCATTGTCCTAGGGCTCACTGCAAAAGAAGAGGCTCACCACTAATGGGGTGGCTCACTACCAGAGTTGGTGAACTAACATAGTAGCATCTACAATATGCCAAGGTTCAGTTCCATTGAAGCACAATAAACATCCTCTACTCTTCTCTACTTTTTCACTTCATAATTATCTTTGCACCTTCACACATGGATACCTTTTTCACAACTTCATTACAAGTATTTATACAATTCATTAACCTTGGAATGATCATCAAGGTTGGCATTGCAATCATCAACCATTGGAACAATCTCCAAGGTCGGCAAAAATACATACATTAGAATAGGTTTGGACCTAAACAAATTAATGAAAGAGAAAGAATGAATGTGAACCAAACCACTCCTTAGATGGGACTCAAATGCAATCTTCCATGCAACAACACACTATTGCAAACTCCAAAGTATAATTGCAAGTAGTGAAAACAACCAAGTCAGCCAAAACTGATGTTAACACCAAGACCTTTAAGAACACACTTCATACACAATCTGGATTACACTTTGTAGACCAATCAAAAGGTAGGAACATGATCTAGAGACATCCACAGGCACATTACAATTACAAAGAACATCTACACAACCTCTAAACACTTTATCTATAAGATTCTTCAAACTAGCACAATTGAACATTACTGTCGACCACTATCATAAAAGAAAGATCACTTACGAACAACCAAATCATGAACCATTTGAACTAAAGGCACATAACATCATTACAAACTTAATTCCAAAATCACAGACTATAAGACTCAAATGCAGAGAAATGTAGAGTAGAATACATTCTCCCTGTCACCATTAATTATACAAAAAAACAATTTTTACTCTGGTGAACAGAACTCACTCAAATCTTCACATTGGAGACTTAAACTTGAAACATAGGAACTATGAACATACTTTAACATAACTTCCAATTCGTAGACAAAGATATGCAATATACAGAATATGTGGAGCAAAATATTGCACTATACTTCTGCAAGATAGGAAACTTTGCAACACACTGTTTCAACTAGGAGAGCAAATTTTCTCAAAAGCACTTTAGAAACTCAATACTGTTGGTCATGATGTTAGTCATAAACACACATAGATAAAGAATTACAAATCAAACCTTTATCATCTTGAAAGATACAATGAATTTGGAGAATTCATGATCCCAAGTCTCTATGGATTAGTTCATAATCTACTGATGTTACTCAGTGGTTTGGTGTGCCATGTTGTTTTCCATTCAAGGGTCCTTACATTACTATGCTTTCAAGATCTAATGTTTGAACATCCAATTTTCCACCTGTACTCTATAAATCTTTTAACAAACAAGGTTAATCGTACTATATTCAATAGATGATGAGGATATTTTGTAATTTTGATCAATTATTCTGATCATCAACTGTTATTGATTATCTTTCCTTCTGCACTTATAGGTTCAGCTAAATAATGTTCCTACAAGCAGATATTTGTATGGTATTTTCAATTATGCATGCTAATTAGCTCAAATATGCTATGAATATTTAGTTTCCTTCAGGATATCAACATATTTACTTATATTTGCTTGAGATTATCTATATATTTGCAATTGTGATGATGATTTTAATGAAATTAAACAACTTATATTAAATGCTTTCTAATATTTACTAAAATGAGTGAATCTTCAACTATTGATCCATATACATTCCAGATACATTCATGAAGAGAAGGAAATCAAACCATAGGTTCACTAGGATGTTCCACAGCTAAGTATGGTTGATGCAAACTTCGATGGAAAGGAATGAAGAGAACATGCACAACATGAATTGCACTCCAAGGGACTTAGCAAATCAAAGTACAAGACAAGAATTCATCCACAGATTACTTAGAGTATATGATTGTATGTAATCTAAATCTTCTTCTTCATTAAGTATGCAACAGACCTATATATTTACAATCAACTTTGAGAATTAGTCTTGAGGCTTCAGCAATCTAATCTCAATTAAGTTTCTAATGTGTTACAAGGTGCACTCCATCTCCTTTTATAGAACAAAGAGAGGAGGCAGTTACAGATGATCCAATGATCAAGATTTAGCTATCAAAATGAATGGTCCACATCATCCTTGACTTGGTCAACAAAAGTTAAACATGGCATAGGTTGCCAGCTGGCAACCTTCTGGTGGTACTTGATCACCTCTTTGTCATTTGATGTGCATGACCCTGTCATCTTGTATCCTTACTCATTCTTCATCTTCTTCATCGTCTTCATCAGTGACTGGGTCATTTCCTATATGTGCGCTGATGATCCCCCTGATAGGTTCATATGCCTACACTATCTATTCAATCTCCCCTCCATCTTGAACCTTAGCCTTTGCTATAGCATGCTCTTGTGAGTGAAATTGTGTTTGTAATCTAGACCATCTATTCTTTCTGCTATTCAACATTTCATTATATTCTTCCACCTTTTCTTTCATACTCATGGCTTTATTAACTACATCTTCTGACAAATGGTGGAGAGGGTCATTTGCTGCATGCTTAAAATTATCATGGAAGGCTTCCATTGCAAAATCAATGTCCTAATTTTCTATCTTCCCTTCTATCTTGTCCTGAAGAGCTTCCAAGATGTTTATTTCCTCAGACATGAGATGATGCAACTTGAAACTGATTTCTCTGAGTTGTGTGTTACATCTCTTCAGGATATCACTTTCAAACTGAGTATCTTCATACCATATTCCCAATAGCTGTGAAGTATGATTGTTTAATATATTATTTTATGAGTACTTTCACACCTATGTGTTTCATTTCAGTCAAGGAAATTAGATCCTTTTCTACTTTGACTAATCTCTGCCCAACCTCCTTTTGTAACTTATCCACTTTGCTCCTCAATGTGTTGAGAAAATTCCAATTGGTGAGGGAGGTCTTTATTACTTTCTTTTCTTCAGAAATGAATTGAATAAACCAATTATCCATCACATGTGCCTTATGCTTCATGATATCCATCCATGTTACCTCATCCTGAGATATAATGCTCAAAGGGGTAGCCATGCTTACTGGCATGAGATTTGGGTCAATTAATCCCTTTATGAATGTATGCAATTGAGCAATGTGCTCCTTGTGCATTTTATTTTTATTTTTCTCCCTATCCATACTTTTCAATAAAGAATCAATAATATCCTTAGCCTCTTGGCCTTCTTGCTCTTCAGTAGCAAAACCCAAATCAATATTGGTCATCTAAAACTCATTGATACTTATCTCTCCCTTTTCTTTATCTGCTATAAGCAAAGCTACTTGAATTGTTCTTCTGCTGGTGGTAGGATCTCTTTTTATTATAGAAGTGGGCCTTGCCGTTCTCCTTGGCTTAACCATCTTAGCTGAAAATAATGCAGAAATATCAAATTCAGGTACATCACTAGCCTGAGGTGAGTTCACCTCTTGCCACAACCAATATGGTATCTCATCTGTATACCCTTTCTAGTCTATATGCTCAATGTGAGCATCATCAGACTACATTTTTCTCCACTCTTGGTGGTGAAGGTTCTTTTCTTTATTCATCCTAACTCTCCTCATGATGGGCCTCTTCTTGTGTAGGCATTTCTTGTTGCACTTTCACATTTTGGTCATGTGTATCTTGTGATACTTGATCCTAATGAGGGGATTGAGTATTCTAATTTTATTTTTCTGGGTGATCATCCAGATCATTCTTATTCAAATTTTCTTCTTTTCTCTAATCATCGCCCTTTTGAAGACCTTGTCTCCCATCCTTGGATATGTCCTCTTCTCTAGGGTCTTAGGCTTTGTCCATCCCTTCTTCGATTGTTCTTCTTTCAGGTATTTGTTCATTGTCTTGACCATCATTTTGATTAGGCATCTCTTCATCTTCCATATGTACATTAACTTCTAATTTTCCCTATTCTGGAGGTAAGTCTTTATCTTTGCTTTGGTCTTCATCACCCTGATAAGTCAAATCTATTGCTGTTGGACTAGTGACTTGATCAACTAATCTTGTCAATCCAATTTGTTGTGCCACCACTTTAGGGTTACCCTCCTCTATTTCCTCTAGTTCGACCCCCTCATGATGAACTTCCTTTTGTGCTATGGGGGTAACATGAGGGGTCATATTAGTATTCTTTATTAACGTCTCCATAGAACTAACAAAGACCTCATTTACAACATCATCATTAGATAGTTCTATTGTGTTGTCTAATGGAAAAGATGGCTCACCTCCTACACTATGCATCTCTTTTCTTTGTTCCTCCGCCATCTCTGACTTGAACTGCGTGATATCAGGGATAGGGACCTCATGTTGTAGACTCTTCAAAATGCCTTCACCACCTGCTCCTCTTAATAGGATGGGGTTTATATCAACGACCCCCCTCATAACAGGGGTTTGTTTCTTCTGAGGTGGCTCTTGGATCTTCTTATTTTCATCCTGATCAAGAGATTATATTCCAAGCTCTCTTCCTCCTCTACAATAGCAAGGGTAGGCTTTGTAATAGTTTTCTTTTGTTTTGTAGGTGCATGAGGTGATGCTGCAACAAAGGTGGAGGCTACATCTTCTGTTTGTTGAGGTTGATGAATGATTGTCACCCTAATAGCTTGGTTTCCCTTCTTGCCTTTACTTTGCTACCTCTCTCCTTTTGACAACCTCTTTTCCTTGAGGAAATCATCATATTCCTCATCTAATAATTCTTTTCTTTTTCTTTTGTTATCAACAGTGAGGGCCACTCCCTTATTTTTTAGCTTGGCAATCTCTACATCCACCCATTTTTTGGGCAATTGCATGACCTTCTGCGTTATCTAATCCAAGGAGGTCACCTCGGGATGACTCCAATCTGGGGCTGATATTGTTTCATTCTATACTTTATTGTCCTTGTATTATTGGGACATGATCTTGCCATCATCTTCATGTAACTGTGTAGGCACTGGTATGCAATCTAATGTGTGTATCTGCTTTAAATTAAGCCTCTGATAGCTTCTTCTTCTTACTTCTATCTCATCATCATAGTCAGCCTAGAAATCTTCAATGTGCCTCTGATGCACTGGCTTTTGAGCAGGGCTTGCATTCTATCATAGGGGTCATATGGCCTAGCCAGTGAGAAGGGCTGTAGGGAAATCAACTTTAGTCCTCTGATTACATCTATTAGACTTTCCCTATCAGGACACATATACCATCCAATCATGATTAGAAACAAGATATTAGGTATCTTTCCTTTCTCAATATAAGCTTCCACCAAAGGCAATATCTGCCTAGCTAACTCCATCAGGATGACCTTGTTATTGAGAGGTCTTAGCAACATGAGAGGTTGGCCAGTGAAACCTTCTACTCTTATGTATGAAAAGGTGGGGAACTAGATGAACCAATCCCCATGTCTGTATACAACATCTTGAGCCTCTATGCTTAGTCTTTTCACTCTGTCTTCCTCCATAGTCTTGACAATGTGCATGGAGAATGAATCATTCACCCTCTGGTAATGTTGGAGAGACTCTCTTCTTTTTAGTTGTGGGTAATGGTCCCAGATGCTTACATCTCTAGGGTTTCTTCCGACCCTACCCACTATTTGTAGTCCATCAAAGTTGCCTCTGAATGCATAGGCATATACTACTTAAGAGGTCATATGGAACATATTAGTTCTTCCTCCTAACTTCTTCATCCCTTCATCTAGGTTGTCACTTATGACCCTAGCCCATTGGGGTTTCTCTTCAGTACCTTCTACGATCCTTATGATGCCATACATCTAATTATCAAAAGATCTAGCATTTAGTTTTCCTATCATCCTACTGAGCATCACCATCATATATTGATACTTTGGAGCAAAATTGAACTTGTAGAGATACACTGACAACTTGGCAAAAGCCTTCTATGTACTGCCACTAGTTCTCCATTAGTACATGATCCTTTTGGCTTCTTTCTCTTTGCTATTATACTCCTTTTCCAATTTACCCAAGTTTAGACTAACCACATGAGGTCCTCTAGGTAGATTGCAGGCTGCAGTGATACCTTCACTTGAAAAATCAGCATAAACCCTACCGTGTTTCTCTACCCTTCTGGTATTCACATTATAGTTCTAGGCACACTCTACTACTAATTTAGTGGCCTCCATTGCATAAGGAAATCCCCCTGCGTGCCACATTCTTGAACTATAGATGCTCATGAGCAGGAGATTTCCGCTTCCTTTCACTAATTTTGTTGTCCATGCATCAATATCTATGTTTCCTGGATGTGTATCATCTATTTATCTGTATTTGAAGGATATCCCTTCAGGATGTATACACATAGGTTTCAAGAATTCCGTGTGTGATTTGTTCTTTTGGACTGCCATTGGATCCTGCAATGAAACATGTATATATCTTACTCTAACATGACACATGTGCAGTGGTGGATTCAATGATCACATGAATTCTATGGTGTTAATTATTTCATTCTAATGTATTTCATGCATCATCATATTAATTTACTCTGGTAAAACCATCTTTACCTATTCATTTACTGTAAACAACAAAAGAGGGTTTTATCATTAAGTACCTGATAATTGTTACCCTTTTACTATGTAAGTGATGTCCAGATGAGCATGTTCACCTTACAATTACCATTCTCCATTTGCTATTTGAATGCATATCCCATTCCATTGAGCTCACAAGTTGCAGTAATGTCACCTTAATCTCGCTGGGCTCTGTAATTCTTCGTTTAAACATTTGGTAAATTCAAAATGAGATCAAATCTTTACTTTTAACTAAGCACAATGGTGAATTAGATTGTGATTAATGTCCTCCTATTAGTATCAGTTGATTGCCACTTGAGGCTTAGAGATTTTAACAAGTGGCAGGCATTTATTCAAAATTTTGAAGGTTCGACCTACTGTTGAAATGTCGTATAATGCAAGGATGCATATTCGCAAAGATCAGGGATATTAGGAAATATGACCCTCTTGAATCTAGGTCATGAGGATGATGTCATCACAAGGATGGTCAACTATCAATCGACGACCAAAGTTAGGTCATTATATCTTTATTTAACAATCGTGATAACATAATGTGTTAATATGATCAGGTCGACGTGCCACGTGGCATCATTATATTGGTTACTAGAGTTCCCTGTATCATAGGTCTCAAGAGTTAATATGAGGGATATTAAGAAATATCTACATACTAAACAATACAAAACATGCCCCCATTTCAGAATGTGAGGATGACACCAACATCTTCTATAAGATTTCAAATTGGTCAAGGAGATGACATCATCATCATATCGACGAAGATCAAGGATGTTAAGAAATATGACCCTCTTGGATCTAGGTCATGATGACATCATCATCATCATATTGGGTCCTTTTATAAGTGGAACAAGATGATGTCATCATCATATTACTGAAAGTGAGGGATATTAAGAAATATGAGAGATATTTTGGAAGATGACCCTCTGGGAATATGCGTGGGTATTTGACGGGGAAATGTTCTCTCACATTTAAATTTTATGTTTGCATACTAAAGAATATGTGGATATCAGGTTCTCTTCATTAAAACATAGATCAGGGATATTAGTGAATATCTAGGATATTGGCGAATATGACCCTATAGGTTTGACCAAACTTTGACCGAGTATAACTTTTTATCCTTAAGGAATATCAGGGTGATCCAAAAGGCAAACCTACTTAGAATTTTGCACTCTTCCATATTATGAGGTTTATGATGGCATAATCCAACTTTGATATTTACCCTTCCCTTATGAGGCATATGCATGCGTAGGGGTGATATACTATTGTTTCATCTGACTTTTACCTAACTACCCAAAGCAAGAAAGCAAAGAACAAGTAGAAGCAAAAAGTTGTTTTGCTGAGGCAAAATGGGACATGTTGTGCAACCACACAACAACTTGTCACCAGGGAAAACAACCAAATTCAAATAATTCAAGTGATGGGGACACATTGAAACATAACATTCTAACTCTCTCTAAGCATAAGCATCATGATCTTTCTGAATGATATCATTTTCATAAGAAAAACAATGCTGACAAGGGATTAGGTTTGTGCATGTGATTAATAATCCTCATCTTGAAAGTAAGTTGAAGACACTAGTAACTGTTGTTAAGCTACATAGTTTGGGTTCATCCTTCATAGCCAACTGAGATAGAGCCTTGTTGCCAGTAGGCATCCATAGCCCTGACAAGGTTATCTTTACAATTACCCTAAGTAGAGCCCTACTACCAAAAGGCGTTCATAGCGTTGGTAGAGTTAGTTAGATGGCTTAAATTTTATCCTTCAGATTTTCAATATAGTTCTTTTTCTTTTTTTATGCAGATTCATAAGATATCCTCATGTAAGCTCATTAGGCAAGGTGTGATCACTTGCTATTTTAGGTTGGGAATTGTAATGGTACAAAGGGTGACCCTTTGGATTTTTCACTTAACATCTACACTAATGTGTTCAATGAACCCAATGCTGTTAGGTGAGTCATTGTGAAAATCTCCTTGATCAAGAAAAAAAGTATCACTAATGAATTAGATATCACAGACCTGATCAAAGGTACTTCTTAGTGTGTCACAACCTACATAAAAATTTGTACTCATCACTTGAATTATAACAATTTTTTTGGTTTCTTAAAGCAATAAGATGCATCATCTTGCCTAACCAAAATAAGGACTCAACAACAACAAGCAAAAGAAAACACACAAAACAAAGTTATACAAGCAACTATACAATATGTACATTATGATATAGTATCTTGACATGACCCTATCTAAGCTTGAAAATAATGTTTGAGGAATTGTGCATTGATTGGCAATGGAACATCCTCACCTGTTAGGGTCTTGAGTCTATAAGTACTATCTCCTAGGATCTTTGAAATTTGGAAAGGACCTATCCAAAGTTTATCAAAATTTCCACGATCACCTTTCTTTTCATGTGCTCTGTTCCATGCTAGGACTAAATCTAAAATCCTAAAGGCTTTTATCCTAGCTCTTTTATCAAACCAACATTTGATAGTAGCCTGATGTTTAGCAAATTGATCAATCACCCTATCTCTCTTTTCTTCTAGGTGCATGAGTTGAAGCAACCTACCTTCTTGTTTACTATCTATACCTAGATATTCTTGTGCAAACTGCAATGTGGGAATCTTTAAGTTAACAAGGAGGATAAGATCCACCCCATACAGTAGTTGGTAAGGAGAGTTTCATAATGCAACTTTCATTCTGGTTCGATCTACCCACAAGGCATACTTAAGTAGGGTATTCCATTCCTTAGGATTCTTTTCTATCAGTTTCTTTATGATACTCAATAAATTTTTGTTTGTTGACTCTGCTAAGCCATTTCTGTGGGGATAATAATTTGAAGAGAATTTCAAAATGATTCCATAATCAAAAGCCCAACTAGATAATATTAATGATGCAAAAGCTGGTCCATTATCACATACTAGCGCATATGGAACTCCATACTTGGTTACTATGTTGTTCTCTACGAACTTGATCACATCCTTTGCGGTGCATGTTTTGTTGTTGACTGCTTCAGTCCACCTGGTGCAATAATAAGTGATTGTCAAAACATACCTATGGCCTAAAGATGACAGAGGGTTGATAGGACGTATAAAATCCATGCCCCATTGAGAAAATGGGCACATCTCCATAACTGGCTATAAGGGTTGGCTAGCATATTTCTCTTTATTGACAGTGACCTGACAAGTATGGCAACATTTGATGTGCTTAGCAGTGTCTCTAAAAATAGTCAACCAATAATATCATGCTCTCAGGATAGCATGTGCAGTGGCTAAGTAAGAACCATGTGCTATTTTAAACTTGTCATGTAACTCAGAAAGAACCTTGTCTACTTCTGGTTTATCTAGACATTTGAGGTATATTCCTTCATAATTTCTTTTGAAAATGACTCCTCCTTTGATCATGTACTTCTGTGATCTTACTTTTAGAGCTCTCCTTTGATTATCTTGCATCTTCAATGGGCATCTCCCAGTGATCAGGCTATGTTTGATATCAGAATACCATTCTTTATTCTCTTTAGTGTCTACTACATATTGCTGACTCATTATGTTAGGATCAGTCTCATAAATCATCTAGCTTAAAGGTTGCCCTCTTACCAATTTCATGGGTGTTATGTCTATGTCATATTCTTGGAGAATCGTTATCCACTTGGCTCTTTTTTCTCTAAGTTCGCTCTGCATCAGGAGCATTTTCACTGCTGCATCTGGTACTACAACAATTATCTTACTTCTTAAGATGTAATGTCTGAATTTCTTTACTGCTCTGACCAAAGCTAGAGCTTGCCTTTCAACATCCATATATCTAAGATCCACATCTTTAAATGGGAAACTCATAAAAGCTATGGGTTTTTCTTCTTTGGCTTCATTCCTTTGTGTCAGGACTAGTGCACATGTGTATTCTAAAGCAAATGAGTAAATATAAAATTCTCTTGTGTAATCTGGGCTAATCAGGATAGGTGCATCTAATATAGCTTTCTTGATGCCTTCGAATGTAGCCTTTGCTACATGTATCCATTCAATCTTGGCATCTTTCTTAAGCATTGCATTGAGTGGTCTGACAATCTGTGTAAACCCAGTGATGAACTTCCTATCAAAGTTTATCGTACAAAAATAAGATTTAAGCTCTTTCTTACTCCCAGGAAGTTGCAATTTCATGATGGATTCTACCCTAGCAGGGTCAATGGTGATCCCATTTTTTGATATTAGGTGACCTAGTAATTTACCTGTGGTTACTCCAAATATGTACTTCTTTGGATTGAGTGAGATACCATATTGCTCACATTTCTTGAGTACCTTTCTGAGGTCTTCTATATGTTCTCCTCTCTTTTTTGAAAAGATGGTCAAGTCATCCATATATATATGACTATGCATTTGCCAACCAAGCCTCTAAATGCTATGTACATTGCACGCTGGAAGGTGGCTCCAGTATTAATCAAGCCGAAATGCATGCATCTATAAGCAAATATTCCCCATTTTGTGGTGAATGTTGTTTTTAGTCTATCTACTTTGTCCACCATTACCTGATTGTATCCTAAGAAACCATCCAAGAAGGACATCATTTGAGCTCCATTTACTATTTGCAATACTTCATCCAATGAAGGTAAAGGATAATTATCCTTCTTGGAAGCTCTATTCAAATTTGTGAAGTCTACACATAAGCGTATATCACCATTTTTCTTTCTTACTAGGACTAGATTAGCTACCCATGTTGAGTGCCTCATAGGAAATTGTTGTGTGGTTACACAACATGCCCCATTTTGACTTGATAAAATAGGGACCTAACTTTTTTGTTGCTTTGGCTTGTTGTTTTTCTACTTTTCAACGGTCTGGTAAAAGTAAGTCATGCAGGTAGTCATGTATAAGAGGGTGGATAGGTCCCCATGATGAGGTCATTTTTTAAAGTCAATATTTCATATCATTAACCTCATAGTTGGAAAGTATGTAAAATTCCATGTAGGTTTGTATTTTGGATCACCCTGAAATTCCTTAAGGGGAGAAAGTTATGACAAATCAAAGTTCTGGTCAAACCTGATATTCTTATGGGGGGTCATATTTCAAACATCAGTCACCTTGTGTAAGATCACCCCGATGTCAGTTTATCACCCGATGAACATTTGGTTCACAAACTTCGGACGTCAATTTTAGGTGATAACTATATCTATCTATCAAACAACTTCATGTATTTTGCGGGGGTCATATTTTCAATATCACCTAATCTTACAAATATCACCCTATCACAAAATATCACCCCAATGCCAATATGATGATGAAGTCATCTAAACCCGATGAACAAAGGAAATCACCCTGATGGTGATGTCATTTTAATGCAATTATAAAATGAAATCATCAAAAAGGTGATGTCACCCTGATCTTTTCCAAGAAGGTCATTATATGCACAGGGGTCATATTTTAAGCATCCCCTGATCTTAAAATCATGACCTGATATACATATGGTGAACCTTTGACCACATCACCTGATTCATTAGCATCAGTTTTGCCACTCAAAGGCAGAAGGTCATGTTACATAGAGGGGGTCATATTTTGAATATCACCTGATCTTCTGAAGATCACCCCCCTCCTCTTACTTCATAACATTAAATGCACATAAATGCAGTAGGTGAATTCCCACCAACTGCGAATACAATCCAAACACCTGGTAACATCCATGGATTTTGTGTAGAACATTAATGGTTTTAATTGATTTAACCCAGTTTTACCCTAATCTGCCCTACGAATGAGTTTAAACGAAGTTACCAAGGTTATTCTCATTTACCTTGCGAAAAAACAAGAATTTATAGAGAAGAGAGTCGAACCCTCATATGAGCTACCTGTGAATGGACAATAGCTTGTAGCATAATGGAATAGGTGATCATCAGTATTTACTACCCTTTTTCGTAATCATCAACCTAATCCAAGAGGAAAGTGTTATCAGGTAAATAATTAAAAAACCCTCCTGTTGTCATTTTCTGCATGTCCAAGTAGTATGACTTTTCCAATGGTTTGAATCTATAAGTATACATATCATGATGAAGTAATGAATATTAAATGAGAAAGTATCTGATGTCATAGGTATACATAAGTGTTGTATGAATGCATATGAATATTATGGTAAGACTAGTCATGTTTATTGCAGGAATCCATGGTAGACATTAGGAAGAACAAGTCTGGGGTAGAATTTATTAAGCCCATGTATGTTCAACTTGAAGGAATACAATTCAAATATGGTGTCATTGGTGACACTCACCAAGGAGAAACAGATTTAGTGGCATGGTCATCCAGGATGTATGATGATAAAGATAATACCCTACTGGATGCCATATATGTGTCAGGAATGTGGCACGCAACTAGATTTCCATATGCCATGGAAACCCATGAACTGATAGTAGAATGTGCCAGAAACTATAACCCTCAGACAAGGCGGGTGGAGAAACATGGAAGAGTTTAGGTAGACTTTTCAATTAAGGGGATTACATCTACTTTCAATCTCCCAGTTGGAAAGAAGGTAGTTAGTGTGGATCTGTACAAGTTGGAGACAAAGTATGAAAACAATAAAAAGAATGCAAGGAAGAGGATGTACCAATGGAGGTCTAAGAACAGCACCTACACTACCTCTGCCAAATTGCCAGTGAATCTATAAAAATTTGATTTAATGATGAATATCAATACATGATTGCCCTGCTCAGCAGGATGATAGGCTAGCCTCATGCTGAGAATTTCAAGAATTGGATGTTTGAAATCATCTAGATGGCCCTCTATACAAATAACAAGCCATTATGGGCCAAGGTCATCAATGATGCATTAGATGAATAGATGAGGAACTTGGGAGGTCTGGAATGCTCATTCCACATGACTTCATATGTTGTTTATTCATGTTCCTACAAAGGAACATTTGATGCACTGACTACAGTTGGAAAGATTGGCAGTGGTGTAGATGGTGCCCACATATGGGATCATTATCCTCAATTACAGAGAAGGAAATACCTCTTTGATTACAAATTGGTGAATGATGCATTTTCTATGCATATGGTTAGAACTATGGAAGAGGATGGAACCAAGAGATTGAGCATGGAGGCTCAAGAAGTTATATACAAACATGGCGCCTGGTTCACCCAGTTTGCCACTTTCTCATATATCAGAATAGAAGCTTTTGAAGAGCAACCCTTTATGTTACACAGGTACCCTATTGATGGGATAGTCCTGATGAAGTTTTTGAGACAAATATCTACCATACTGGATGCATATAAAGCACAAAAGAAGATACCTCCAGTACTATTTCCAGTAACTATGGGTTAGTACATGTGCCCTAATTCATAGAGTATAAAGGATGTCATAGGGAGTTTGAACCTAATGTACCTACAGCCATTTCCATTGGCTAGATCATATGACCCCTATGGTAGAATGCAAAAAATAATGGGGAAGCCCATACATCAGAAGCACCTAGAAGATTTCTAGACTGATTGTGAAGATGAAGCAGAAGTAAGAAGAAGAAATTATCAAAGGCTCACCTTAAATCAGATAAGGACATTTGACTACATCCCAGTGCCTACACAGTTAAAGAAGGATGATGGAAAGATCATGTCAAATGAATATGAAGATAAGAAGGTGTATAATGACACCATCTCAGCCCCTAACCTAACACAGCCTGAAGACAGTTCCTTGGATAGGTTTATATGTGGGGTGTTGCAATTGGCTCAATCTTGGGTAGAAGATTAGGTAAATAGACTAAAGAAAAGGGGCATAGCCATTATAGTAGATAACAAGAGAAAAAGGTAGGAGATCCTTGATGAAGAGTATGATGACTTTCTTGGTGAGAAAAGAAAATCTAATGGAGAAAGGCTACCTACTCAGAAACAAACGAAAGGACCCCCTAGAGGAAAGAAGACTGATAATGAACCTAAGGGGGTGATAATTAAGAAAATTGCCATAGTAGCTATAGATGCATCCACATTGGGACAGGCATCAGCCTCATCTACACCACCTCTAATGGATAAACCAAAGACAAAAAGAATCCTGAGGCCGGTTGTAGAGACTGTAGAAGTACAGGATGAGTGCCAATCCTCACAACAGAATGTTGAAGAAGATATCCTCATTGAAGAGGAGCCAGTAAATAAAGAGCCTGTGGGTGATGATCCTATGATGGTCACCAGGAAGAGGGAGGCAGTGCCATTGATGTCACCACCTAAGAGACAGAGAACACATATGCGGGGTGAGATCAGAACTGACTGCATAGTATTAAGAGGAGCTGGTGGTGAAGTGTTTAGAAAAGAAATGCAGCATGATGTGCCACTTCCTACCATTATCCAATTTAAAATAGAGAAAGTTGAAGAGCAAGCAAAAGAAGCCTCTAGGGTAGGTCAAGGTGGTACTTTCTCCTTGGAAGACACCGTCGACCTATCAGATGATGAGGTGGTGCAAAACGTGGCTTCTTAGCAGATGGAAACCCTTGCTTCTAGTACCTGCATGACCCCACATGGGACCCCATTAGCACAGATGGTGGTATTAGAAGAGTTGAAACAAACAAAGCAAGAAGAGAAAGAAAATAGCCCAGAAAGGCTAGCCCAACAAATCATGCTTGACAAGTTGGTAGATCAGGTAACTAGCCCTGCAGTGATAGACTTGATGTATAGGGACAATGTGAGTGCCAAAGATAAAGTAGGTGAATCTGATGTAGCAGAAAATATTGAAGTAGCCAATCAGGTAGAAGTAGAGAGTGATACTATGGATATAGGCCAGCAACAACAGGAGATACCTAATGAGCCTAAGATAGTTGAAGTTCAACAAAAGGGCAGAGGTGATCAAGACACATCAAGTGATGATGCCGTCCGGACTCAACATACCTCAAGAGAAATAGATACATCAAGTCATGAGGACCTTAAGACACCAGAGGTCAGTATATCAAGTGCGAAACAAAATGTAGGTCAAGATCAGGGTGATGCACCAGGATTAAACACACAGACATCCATAGATACAAATATGCCTCAGGATGAGGAAAATACCAAGGTGGATGAGACACAGAAGGAGAGAGTGTAGGATCAAGCTTAGGATCATCATATGGATACACCAAAAGATCCTCCCCTACAGAAAGAAGCCTCTCAAGAGGAAGAAATAGAACAAGATCACCCTCATGAGGAAGAAATAAGGAAATCACCTTCTTCGCCCAGAGTAGAGACAGATACGAGAGATCAAGGTGAACATGAGGATGACAAAGGATGTCAAGGATCTGAAGATGAAGTGCCTCAGTGGCTTGAAAAGGAAATAGGTACGGAACAAGGTTTTGAAATTCAAGAATTTGACGTTTCTACCTTGTTTGCAGAGACAATCATGAAACCAAAGAGGAAATCTAGGTTAACCTCAGCTATCAGAAGAGAACCTGCTACAGGCAGAAGCACTGTCCAGGTAGCACTTCCCATTATGAAAAAGGAGAAAGGAAAAATCACCTTGGAGGAATTCTAGATCACCACAGTTGACTTGGTGTTTGCTAATGAAGACCAAGAAGGTCAAGAAGGGAAGGATATCATAGATTTTTTACCCCAAAGGGTAAAGAAAGAGAAAGAGAAAAATAAATAGCATAAAGAGCACATTTCTTAGCTGCATTCATATAGAAAGGGGTTGATTAACCTTGGTAATACACCAATGGTTTAGGCAGTCCCATTGACTGTCATCTCTTAGGAGGAAGTTAATAAGCTGGACCTCATGAAGCATCAAGCCATGATCATGGATAAATCGATGCTGATAGCCCTTACAGGAGTGGAAGAAGTATTGAGAACCTCTTTACAGAGGTGGAATTCCTTGAGCACTTTGAAAAGGAAAGTGGATAAAATGCAGAATGAAACAGGAAGGAGGTCATTCTAGCTGGAAAAAGCCTTAAGTGCTCTAAGTGAAATAAAGAGGATTGATCCTCAGGTCTTGATAAATAATCAGGTATTAAACAATAACACTGCCCTGCTAGTAGATGTATGGTATGGAGATATCAGGTTCGAATGTGATATCCTGAAGAAGTGTAGTGGCAAGCTAAGAGATATCAGTATCATGATGCAAAATATGATGGCAGATGAAGCAGAGATACTGGAAGCTTTGGAAGGAAAAGTAGATGGGAAAATAGAAAACCAAAATGCAAATTTTTCCATCAAGGCATTGCATGATAATTTCCAGTCAGTGGCTGATGATCCTCTCACCCACTTGATAGAAGAGGTGATGGATAAGATCATGAGGATCAAGGTTAAAGTGGAGAGTTATAATGAGACACTGAACAATAGAAGAGCTAGGCTGGATGCAATCAAAGATAAATTCCAGGCTCACTAGCATGCTATCACTGAAGCCATAACTTAAGATGGCGAGGAGGTAGATAAAATAGTACAAGCCTATGAAAATATTAGGACAGCAGTAAAGGTCCATATACAGGATGATATTTATCAGGGTGATAGCGATACAGAAAGTGACGATCATGATGATCATGATGAAGAAGAAGAGGAACCCGAAGAATGAAAGTCACTAAAGAGACATATGCGTCAGGTACTTAGAAGATAATAAGTAACCCAAATGGTTGTCAGCTGGCAACCTGTGCCATGAGAAAGATGTTGACTAAGTCAAAAGGAAATATCTAGCATTGATTTTAATTGATAAATCCTGACCGTAGGTCATTTGTAACTGCTCCCTCACCTTATTCTATAAGAGGTGCAGAGATGCCATATTTTAAACATTTGGAAGCTTAATTGAAATTTGATTGCTGAAATATTAGGACTTATTTCAAAGTTGTAAACATACATGTTTTGCATACTTAATGAAAGAGAAGACCATTTGATTACAAATCATCATAAATCCTGAGTAATCTATGTTTGAATTCTTGATACATGCTTTGATCAGTTGCGCCCCTTAGAGTGCTTATCAGTCTACATGTGTTGTTTTCATTCCTTATCCTTTGAAGTTAGCATCATCTATATCTAGCTGTGGAACATCCTGGTGAAAATATGGTTTGATTTCTTCTCCTCATGACTGTATCTAGTGTGTATTTGGTTCAACAGCTAAAGATTCACCAAAATTTGATGTATTCTTTTAAATTGCTTTCAATTTCATAACAATTCACCATCACAATTTCAAATAATAGATAATCAAAATCAAATAACATGAAATATGTTGATATCTTGTAGACAATTGGAAATACATAGCATATTTAGAGTTAAAGCATGTTAAATTGATAAATATCATGCAAAGATCTAAGTACAGACACATTATTTGAATAAATATACTATGTAGAATAACCTTTCTGTGTAGCATGTTTTACAGGAAACAGGATCTACTAATCAATGTAAGGCGCCTTGAAATGGAAAACAACAACACACATCAACCACTGAGTAACGTTAGTAGATTATGAACTAATCAACAAAAACTTGGGATCATGAATTATTTGAATTCATCATATCTTTGAAGATAAATAAATGTTGTTGTATAACTTTTATTTCATGTTTTCTTATGAGTAACATCATCATCAACATAAATTGGTACTAGAAGGAGGACCTCTTCATCATTAGTAGGTTTCATCTAGTCCGATGATGCAGATAGTAAGGTAATATTCAAGCACCTTTATATTTCAAGTCATATGCAAAGATTTGTTGTTTTGAGTTTGTGCACACTAATCCTTTGTGAAGATTTCAAAATTGAACATAAATATTGCAAGCTTCATGGTTGATCACCGTGAATTGTCAAAAATAAGCTCTATTTCAGGTAAATTTCCAAAGCTTTGAAGTAACCTACTTTAGAAACCTGATATCTAGTTGCATATGTCACCAAGCTTCAATATCACCTCATATTTGCATCATTTATGTAAATATTCTATAAATATCTAGTCAGTTTCCAATTCTGACCATAAATGCAGCCTTTGCTAGGGAGTTTCAACCAATCTTTATAGTAATCCAGCCAATTTTCCTTAAATTTAAGAAATCCTAGCTCTCAGGCCAAATACTAGGTCCCGATCCAATGGACTCTTTGAAGAATTACCTGTCAGGGGATTTAGACCTATAACTGTAGACATTCATCACACTCTTGGTTCTAGTGCATCAGGAGCTTCACCAAAACATCCTCCTATAACTCCTATTGGATTACAAATACCTACAGGATCAACTATCACACCTTAGTTCCAGCCTCCACTTGTTACACCTCAGGGCCAACCTCCGCTAGTTGCTATGTCATTCTTTACTGTAGAGTCGCCTCTAACTTTCAATGCATATCATGCTTTGCCTAAGAATCCTGATAAAATTTGTCCTAAGTATCATCCATATCAGGATGCTAATGATCACATCAGAACTTTCAAGGAAGCCTGTTGTAAGGCTAGAATTGAGCATCAAGATGTGGTATGTAGGTTATTTCCATTTTCCTTAGGGGAAGAGGCCTATAACTGGTATATTAGTCTTGGTCAGGGTTCAGTCAATTCATGGGCTACCTTGGACAAAGCCTTTAAGGACAGGTTCAAAATACCTATAGATCCTTGAATGAATTATCATTTGTTTTCCACAATCAAACAATTTGAAGGAGAACCTATTGCTAACTTCAATGCTAGGTTTCAGAAGATGTTATCAAAGTTAGTTGCACCTTATGTTGTAGTAGATGAAGCTGCTAGGAACATATATTACTTAGCCCTAGATCCTTTGACTTCCATGTTTATCAAGAGAGCACATCCTAGTGTCACAACTTTGATAGGAGCTTTCCAAGAGGCTATCAAAGTCAGTCAGTAGCTAGTTCCTGCTCTAACACCAAACATTGCATTTCCTACATTTCCTGGTTATCCTACATATCCTACCCAACAACAGCCTAATGGAGCCATGATACCTCTAGTTGTGATGCCAAGTCCTTTACAGATACCTCCACTTAGTATCATGCTACCTCTAAATGGAAATGGCTAGATGTTACAATATCCAGGACAAACACAAGTGCCTCAGGGAGTAGAACAGTCCAACAACAATAACAATGGATCTTCCTTTTTCAAGCCCCAAACAAAGAATGTAGTGGCCAAGGTTCAGGAAGAGAAAGAGGAAATTAAGGAAATATCAGGACATTTAAGAAAACTTACTACTGAGATTACTCATCTGAGGAGTCAGAATTTCTATTCTCAACCAAATCAGAATAGAGGTTATGCTAATGACAGACCTAATTATCCTGATAGAGGATACAACAATAACTACAATAACAATAATGGCAACAATAATCCTCCTAGATAGCCTAGAGTTTGGAACACTAGGCCAAACAATGGTTCTTTACCATCACCCCTAGACAATCAACCTCCTAGTGAACCTAACCAGACCACTAGAGTGAACCTTGCAGAGCCAGCACTTACAAATTGGTGCAGGATACATAACACCAATGCTCATGCAGAGTTAGATTGTCCTCAATTCAGGATTGCTTCCAGTATATTCCAAACTGAAGTGTCCAATACTTCAGGTAATCCACCTCATATAGAAGGAAATGAAATTGTCTCTTGTGGATATGATTCTGCCTTAGTGCCAGAAAGTTTCATACATCATCCTCATCAGCAGACAATGTCTTCTCACCATGATTACACCCTAGCATGTGAGGAGTCAGCCATGGCTTTTGAGTCTAACTATGTTTTTCCCTTTGAGGATGAAAATGAGCCCTCAAATGAACATGAAGAGGTACATTCTTATCAATAGCAATATCAGGGTAAGCATAATTACAACCTAAGAAACAACTCAAACAGACTTGCTGGTCAACCTTTGACCACATCCTTGCCTCCAAACAATTTCAACACACCTCCTGATCCCAAGGCAAGTAATAACCTTGGATTTCCATAGGTCAATGCTTAATACTTAGCATCACCAAGTACAGGGTCAAAATCTACAAATCTACCTCCTGAATCTGATAAATTGGTCACTTATCTGGCAGATGAAATGAAAAAGATTAAAATCAGCCTGTCATTGTCAGAATTACTTAAAACCCCTGCTATCAAGAAAGCATTCATGAAATCATTAGATGATCCTACTCCAAAAGAGGATAGTCATACTTCAGGTCAGTCTAGAAGTAAAGATAATGTTGCTAGGGATGTTAATGTTAAACACAAAGTGCCAGCTACTGTTCAAGCTGCAGAGACCTCACACATGACCTTATACAGAGACAAAAGTGAGTCTCCTCCTTTCCTCCTTACCATAAGGATGTTTAGTAAGAATTTGCACAACTATTTAGTAGACTCAGGAGCATCTACCAATGTAATGCCCTTGTCCATATGCAATGCCTTAGGGTTGCATCCGGCTAAATCATTAAAGAAAGTAACACAATTAAATAAAACAGAGGTGAGTGTGGTAGGTGAACTAACCCACATTCATATGCAGCTATCATCAGATCCCAAAATCTAGTACTATATTGATATTCAGGTAGTTGATATACCTCATACATATGGGATGTTACTCAGCAAAGACTAGTCAAAAACCCTTAATGGATACATGTCAACTAATTTTAGTCATATGTGGTTGCCCTGGAAAGGGATACCAAATCAAATAAGGATAGATGCTGAGCCTTGCATGAAGTACATGATCACTGAATATAATAAAACCAATGAGATCATGTATGTGGATGTAGAACTCAGAGTTTACTCCATCAGGCCCCAAACAATCAGGATAGAAGAAATCCTTATGTATGATGTTCATCATCATGATGATGACCCTTAGGATGAAAAAATAACTGTAGAATCTAATTGTAACCCTGAAAATGAAAATGAGGTAGATCATTTCAAGAATTTTGAGATGCACTTGTCCAAATAGGTGAAATGATGTCAGTTGTTAAAAATGCCTGCTCATGATATTCTAATTGACAGATGGTGCAGGTTGCATAATGAGGCACATTTTGAAAAGACTTGTGATGCCTACATAGAGATGATGGAGCTAGAACAAACATACAGTGATGCATCAGCATCATCATCATCATCCACGGTAGGTTCTGCAGACAGTGATAGTGACACTAATTTTTGTTTGTTTTCTGCAAGAACAGAGGAAGCTACATATCATGATGAAGGTCATATTCAAATGATAAAGGAGATTCTGGTATGTAAAAAGAGTAATGTTAAAAGAAACAAGAAAATCACCCCAGGGAGTGATTGTTTGGTAGAATCAGATTATGAGTTATCTGATGAAGATAGGGGTAGTAATCTGTCCAAATTTGAAGAGTTTTTATCAAAAGAGATTCAAAAGATGACACAGCAACAAGGATCTCCACAGGATGTCTTGATTGAAGGCTGGTGTAGGTTACATGAAGCACCTTATTCAAAAACTACTTGTTCATTGTGTCTGCATATTTTGAAAAGGTAGATGTTGCCTAATCCAAAAGATTTTCCTTCTAATGGTAAAAAGAAAGAAGAAATATCAACTTCACATAGGATAGAAAAGGTGAAGTCTGAGAAAACTGAGATACCAAAATTAAAATGGATATCAAGTGGTGCAACTGCCAGAGCTAAAAAGAAAAAGGAAGGCCTAGACAAGCCTTTGACTGAGGATAAGCCATGGATCCTCAGATTTGATGGATCCAATTCAAAACAAGGGGCTAGAGTAGGGATAGACCTTATCGATCCATCTGGAAAATCTTACTTAGCAGCATACAGATTGCAATTCCCATGCACAAACAATGTGACAGACTATGAAGCTCTAATTCATGGGATATTATTTGTACTTAAAAAGAAAGTGAAAATTCTACATGTCTATGGAGACTCAAAATTGGTTGTGAGACAGGTAAGAGGTATATACTCTTGCAATTACAAGAAACTATCCAATTACAGACACAGGGTGTGGGACATG